>CM045459.1:24662563-25966914 GCA_024666655.1 Dascyllus trimaculatus | reverse complement strand
TTAACTCTGTTTTCAGAAAAAAACACAAATATGACCAGGTGAACACTGACACTCTCATTATAAAACAGCCAGGTTACATGGTTTATATGCTGCAAATACTAGCTTTTAATTAATTCAGGCTAATAAGAATAGCAGGCCAGTTCAGGTCATCTACAGATAATGGGCAGATTTTCTGTTTCCCTGCAGCCAGTCGATTGGTTGAAGAGTAGCTACGACTTCCATCAACCAATTTTTTTTTTTGGTTCTCTACAGCCCTACTCCATCTCCCCTGTATCCTGTAATCCCTCTTCACCTCTCCATCCTTCACTGTATCACTTTCCTTCCTCACCTTTACAACCATCATCCCCTCCAATCACTTTTATCTCTCTCAATCTGCCCCCATAAGCCGCCTTTTCAACATCCATACTTCCTAATCCATCCACATTTTCTTTGCCCTCTTAGCAGTGGGTGCAAACAATGTGGGTTTTCCGTTTTCTGAAGATCTGATCACCTGGCAGGTGAGCAAAAGAGGGGGAACACTGACGGTTTAATACAACGGCTGGAGGCTACATTGGCTCGAGTGTGTCCGCATATGTTTATTTGCGCTCATCTCCCGGCTGGTTATGTGTCGACATGCAAAGCTCTCCGCCATCCATCCAGGCTGCTCATCCATTCACTGGGTTTGGCAGAGTGTGAATGCGTGTGTGTGTGTGTGAGAAAGAAAAATGTATCATCCTCTCCGAGCTGTTTGCATCTGGTTGCCATGGAGTTTCACAGCTGTTTCTACCAGAACCCTAATGAGCCTCAGCAGCTGCTAGCTTAGTGGGACAAACACACACAGGCTCACAAACACACAAACATGTATGCATACGGGACACGTTTGTATACGTACACATGATCACTTAACCCTCTGTGCATGTTGAACCATTTAATGCATTCCAGAGCATTAAAGATTACATATATGTTGGCTCCAAAGACAATTATGAGTCCACACAATAGAGGCTAATCACCACTCTGACATTGCTCCGCCACTAATATAACATCTGCACATCTAAACTTTAATCTTGACACGCATGTTGTTAAAAACACAGTTCACGCAGCTTCTCAATGCCCTGAGGAGATTTTCCAATGTCCTAATTTGATTCCAATATTACTTCAACAAGTGTAAGCAATAAGCAGGCAACAATCAGTGGTGATTTATCAGCCTTGCAATGTTTTCCATCACTTGGCTGCTGTTTTCTATAACCTTTCCAAAGCTTTTTCTCTTTACTTATCATTGTTAACCCCCTAAAACCCAAATTGTCTTTTACTCCCGTCACTTTTCTACTCATTGTGGGCTGATTTTTTTTTGCTGCAATATGAAGTCCTGCACCTCTATAAAACAACACAACCACGGCTATAAAAGTAGACAGAACTCACGATCAAAAAAAGATGGAATCAACACGTACAACAGTTTTGCAAGTGCTTATACTTGTCTCCTATCTGATGTGTGTGAGCACAACCTGCAGTTCAGCTGAAAACTCCCTACATTTATGTCACATGACTGTTGGTTGTAGTGAGAAGCCTAGAATTTTTTGAGTTTAACAGAATCTGGTTAGAGTGAATGACTTGTATTAGGCGAATTTCTAAATAAGACATTTAGAATAAAGTGATATATATATAAGAATTTAACAATTTTTAGGTGAGATATAATCACAGATGAATACTTCAGGGACCACTAAAATACTGAAAACCAGTATTTTTGCCTCTGAATGGTTTAATATACGCAATTTTCTAAAGACAACAAGCCTTTCAAATCTGAATTTTGAAGGCCAGAGGGTTATTCATACAAATAAATTCTATGACAATAACTGTGTTGAAGATCTTTTTTCACATCGGTGAGACTAAACCACTACAAATGAAACCCATAAGTGACTGCATTGCTTTTTTTTTTTATCAAAGTGTAAAAACAAAGCAGTAATGCTGCAGATGACTGCACAAATTAACTAAATATTAATACAAAGTCTAACCTGCATTCAGCTATAATCTCAAGCTTCTTAGAAGTCAAATGGTTTCCTCTGCAGACCAAAAATTCACTTGCTTGCAGCTTGTTGTAGAAATTTGACCCGTTGCATTTCCATTAAAAAGAAGCATGTTGCATTGTTAAGTTTCAGCTATATTATCTGACATTACCAGTTCTTAGGAGAAACTGACGAATGGACTTAATTATTCCACAAACCACTGAGGATCAGACAAGGAGCAGCAACAAAACAGCTGAGACAAACTACAAAAACCAGCAGGCAGCAAACTGACATTTATAAAAATGTGAGCTAATGTAAATATCAAGTGTAGCAGATGTGCATTTAACATTAACATTACATTCACTCTGCTATCTTTCTTATTGCCATCTAAAAGAATGAGGATGAACATGAGCAGTCCATTTAAATGGTCCTCTACATTAAAGAAGTATCACAGTTTTAATGTCATCCAACATTACAGCTGCTCCTCTCGAGCTGAACAAGTGAGTGGACGAAGCTTCAGAGGGAACAGGTAGCTGTGCTAATACTAATGCTAATGAGCAGACACTAGATTAGATCAGATTGAACAGTTCTGTTCAAACAGACAAGGTTTGTAATTGGTAACTGGATTTACTGAGGAGTGTGTGTCTCTGGTGTGAGTGCAGAACAGAGTGATATGGACACTGTGTCTGTGTGCGAACAAGTAAACAGAAGCTTTTCTCTTAACCTTGCAATAGATGAGGCCGATAGCTGTTGCCGTGGTAACTGTACACAAGAAAGCTGCTGCGGTGGTAGCCTCAAAACACTGACACAAATGAGACTAATGTTTTATTGACAAAAATTCATTAAATGTCTTCAGTTTTTGACAAAACAAACAAAATCAAATGACTACAGTTTGAAGGTAACACATTTTATCAAAATTAAAACTAAATCAGGAGCAAAACTAAGCAGTTATTCTTATCCACCGGCATTTTTCACACTTAAACCTGATTACAGTGTTAAGTATTTTCAACATCATCGTCATCTTTTCACCTCACAATATGTTAGGATTTCTATTATTGGTAAGAAAAAAATGTCAAGCACAGAAAAACCTCTCAACTTAGAATGTGAAGTAAAATTGGGCAAACATTAAACATGATATCATGCAAAAATAAAATAAAATAGATATTCTAATGAAAACAAATATCAAAAATAGCTACAGTCAACATTTTAATAACATATTTAAAGTGATCTTTATTATCCCTGAGGGGCAATTTGCCAATTACACCACACTCTAAAACCATACAAAAGACGAAAAACATGACGCTGAAATTAAATTTAATTCAAAATAAAATAATTAAAATAATCATCATCAGTAACAGACAATAGAAATATGATGATGAAATAAAATAAAATAGAATAAAATGAATAAAATAATATAGAATCCCCTGTTGCTGCTTAAAATTTAACTTGCGTGCAACCACAGAACAAATGTTACGATTCACACTAGTTTGGAGAAACAAACACAACACCGGTCAAACTACAGTACAAAGACAGTAATTTGTGTTTTTTCGTAGGGTCGACCAATATGTTCGTTTGTTTTGTTTGGAACTGATGGATTGCAGTACAACTGAAAATCTTAGATTCAAAATTCTCCTTCATAAAGCTTTGCTAAAATGGATTTGCTTATTTGTATTAGTTTAACTAAAAGGGAACTTCTCACCATTTATTCTTCAGTGTTGTTGGAGGTTTTTACTTGACATGTAACCGGCCTCAAGGCGCAGTGGACAGGACATGTTGAAATTGAGGTTGAGGTCAGAGAGAGATAAAACAGAGACTGTAGATTACAAAAAAAGGTGCCAAATTCTAGGTACTGGCAATAATATCAGTTCAAATGTGAGCAGTACCTAGCCCTAAACACAACGCAGTAATTGCTTACATACTGAACCTGTTCATATCAAATTTAGCGAGGTGCTGACATTTAGTTTTACTGAACCAGTGCTCATGTTTACTATGCTCCCTGAACGCATCATGCATACACAATTCATAACCTCTGGTTTAATTTTACAGGTTTCCATCACTACAGATACATTTGTGCAGACTCATACTGCCTGCACACTTAACTTTCACCTCTGTACACACAGAAATGCACAAGTAAACAACAATGCAATTCAGAGAGTCACACATCAGTTTTTGGCAACCCCCTTCGATACCACTTCCTTCCTCCCATGGTGCACTGGGAGTGGCTCCTAATGTCATTTCTTGTTCGACAACATCTTCTGGGTAGGTTTAGAAAAAAAGTGCTCAAAAAGGTAAAGAAAAATAAATGAGTGTCTCTGCTTCCTTTGCGAGGTATTTAATACTTACCTGCTGCTGAATAGGAGTTATTTAATATGTCTCAACTGTTGTGCTTGCAAGTCATAGCTTTTCACAAAACACCAAGCTGTAAATTGTGAACTGTACAATGTCATTAATTAGTGCAGAGCTTGTGATATATCTCATAGACTTACAACAGATCATTAGAGTTCTTTCATGGCATCAGGACTCATTTTTTACAGCTCATTTGGGTTCTGCATTGATAATGTTTCTGAAGAAATGTTGAGAGTTGTTAAAAGCACAACACTCTTTTAGTTCGCCCTGCCCCATACAGCCCAGTTAGCTCATTTAGATTTAAATTAAACCATTAATCAAATGTGGGTACTGAATTTTAAGCGTGGTACAAAAGTGTATATCTTATACTCGCAGTTTCTAAGAAGCTAACTCGGTCCACAGACAATCGTCACTACAAATGCTGGGCAACTCATAAAAAAGTTATTAGCTATCAAGGTAACAAAGCCCAGTTGTCATTATTGCTTTTATTTTCCAAAGATGATTATGTATATCTTTATTCTGCAGCCCTGCTGTAACTATCCAGTATGCAAGAAAAAGAAATACATCTTAACCCACTGAACTCAAAACCCACTGGCAAGTTTAATAGGCGTGTTATTTTTAAAAGCTTTCCAGAAATAGACCGTTTCAGATTTAGGAACCGTAAAAACTGGAAGGAATCATCAGACTTGAAACTTTCCAACAGTCCACTAGCAAAACATGTGGTACTTTCTGTGTCACTGGGAAAATTAACCAAATCTAAGCCTAAAATCATGATACAACAAAATCACGTAATTCTACATGTCTAGTTTAAAACTGATCTTAATCTTAACCAGACTGTGTACAAAAACAAAAGATTGGCACAACCATGTAGCCATTAGTGACTCAGCTGCAGCCAACCATGTCTTACTCTATTAACTATGTCATATTTTGAATATTTGCCAAAAATAAGCCATTTGCACAGAGCACATTCTGTAAGAAACACTAAATTCTGAGCTCCCCAGCTTAACCTCAAAGCCGTTAGTGACTCAGCTGTGACCAACAGTCACTTGACAAAAATTCAGAGACTTTTCAGTTGAACTGCAGGTCGTGTTTACACAGAGCAGATAGGAGACATGTATGTAAAGAGATTAAGCGGCAAAATATCTAAAATATGCAGAGCTATTTCATTTGTTACAGTACTGATATCACAAGTGGGCCCCTGGAGGATTGTTAAACAGGTTATTTCCAGTTTTCTCAATTTTGTAAAATAAATAATCAAAGAAATGTAACTTTTATTTTTTCATTTTCTATGACTGACAGATTTCATGCTGCACTACACACATGTCTGAGTTGCCTCTACTTCTAGCCATGGTTGTGCTGTTTCCATCGAGGTGCAGGACTTTATGTTGCATTGAAAAATGAGTCCACAGTGAGTAAAAAATGTGACAGGAGCAAATGGAAAATACCAAAGACGCTGCTTCGGGTTCAGAGTGTTAAATATAAACACTTGCTAATGGAATCTCCATACAGATGCCTGATGACTGGGTTGATTTTAACACTGATAACAACTGATCACCACATCGAGAAACATTCAAATGAAACAAGAAATTTGAATACAGAAATTCTCCCATCTGAGTGTGCGGTACATACATTTCAATACCACAAGCCTGCAGGAAAACCCCTAGAGTGTAAGGTGTGTGTGTATGTGTGTGTTTTTGTGTGTGTGTTCTTGTTTCTGTCTTGCTATATTGTGACAAGCACCCTCCAACAAATGTGTGTGTGTGTCCTCTGCCCATGTAGCAGTGTTTTGACAAGTGTCACACAATCCCCAGGGGGAGAGCATGGGGATTTCTCTGAAGAAGGGGAGCTTTGCTTTTGTCACAAAAGATGAGGCCCAGAGCTGCTTATGAGAGAGTCCTCGCTCCGACTGGTGACTCAGTTCCTCTGCAGCAGCATTACGTTGCGGTGCACTTTTTAAAAAAGTAAGCTGCTTTTTCTGTGCAAGGTGCATGTACGCGCAAGCAGGCACATTCCGTTTCTCGCCTTTGTGTTTTTCGTGCTCTCAACTGCTGTTGCCCCCATAACCATTAACCACAAGACCAAGTCTGTGCTGTCTGTGTGTGTACGGCATGTCATAACGACTTCCTGTTTGTGTACAAAATTTTCAGAAATCCTCAATCTCTACCCTGGTCTGAAATGAGATAAAAACAGCTACAGAAAAAGGGAAGCATTTGACTGTGTCCTCCTTCCGCCGAAGTAAAACCATCCAAACCACTTCTAAGAAAAGTAAAAGCTGGAGTGAAAGACTTGCAAAGGCGCAAATAGAGACGGCTCATTTTTAGAAAAGAGCTACGCTGTCATTACAAGTACATAGTGTTTACCATTCGCCACACCTCCCTTAACCGAGGGTGAGCATCATCCCGTAAACTTGTCCGCATCGGGAGCCGCCGCTCAATTTTCCTCCCAGTAGGGATGCAGCGATGAGGATTTTTCACTACCTAAAAATATCACCTTTTCCTGACCTCGCTGAGCATTTTTTGTTGATCATTTAAAAAAAGTTCGTCGTTACAGTGATGTCTGTTAACATCAAAACATGCCTGTGTTTCAGTGTGTTAATGAACATAATGGACTGACAGGTGACAAACAGTGAAAACACTCCACCCAGTCCATCAGTGAAGTTAAAAAGATGAAAATCTGACAGAGCTCTAATAAGCATCAGCGCCTAGCAGACTACTTCAACACCAAATGCCTCATGGAAATGTGACATTTGGTGTTGACAGTTGTTTCTCTGATCTGTATTAGACAAACTAATCTACTGCTTAGATACAAAGAAGGCCTCTTTATTCCTTTTTGATTAGTCAGATCAAAAACAGTCATGCTCAGCCATTCCAAAAAACCACAAAAGAGACGATCCACTCATCTCTAAAAGCTGCCGTGGCAAGACCTTTCCACAGTTTGTGTTTTCTGGCTGCTGCCCGCTGTCTTTAAAGCACAATAAGAGCTCTACTTAAGTGGTCGGATGCAGACGTTTGGCAGATGAGCAACGGAAGTGACACCCCTGAAGCTGAAGAGTAACTTTACTATTAAAAATGTGCAAACTGACTTCGAAAATGTGCTCCAGCTGAAGTATTACTGGTAAAAGGATCCCGTTTTGTCAGGGTCACAACCTTTGACCTGTAAAACACACAACAGGTTGTTGCTGCAGCCTCAGGACACTTCACACGCTGACAGCAGCTACTATCACTTCTGGTTGAAGTGCTGACGTGCAACCTGCTGCTGAAGGATTTAACTCCTGTGATTTAGCTTAAGGACAGCTTTGTTATCGCTTCATCACCATGCTGTCAAAAGATAAATTTCCCTTTAAAAATATGAGCCCAGCTAACACGGTTCTTGGAAGGCTCTTGGTTAATGGGACTAAATGCTTCAAATAAACCACATTACATGAGGTGTCGTGCAGTTATGGTAAGCTGCTGTAACTTTCAGCAGCTAGACTGGGTATGGATTGTAGATATCTGTATCTCAACTGCTTCTCGTCAAAACGATTTTGATTGAAATCAGATTAATCACATAAAGCTTCTTTATGCAATTCATTTAAAAACAACCTGAGTTGACCAAAGTGCTGCACAAAAGATAATACAATTTACCACAATATATATTCAAACAAGCCAAAACAGGACAAGTTAGAAAATCAAAGTTTAAGATAAAATAAATATAAAATACTAAAAAAAAAAACAATGATTAGGAACTGAAGCTCCTGAAAACATCTTAAGATTTTGATCTTGAGATGTATGTTTTATTGTGACAGGAAGGCTGTTCCAAAGCTCATCTACATTGCCATTCATCCTGTCACATCACTTTAACCATTCATGTGCACAGGGTGTCTCCTTGCAGATATCTGCAGCTTGCCATATGGTCTCTATGGCCACAATCAAAGGTTTTTCTGGCAGCAAACCACTGAATCTCCAGTACCAATTTTGTGGCCATACCGCCTTGTGGATGCCCGATTCTGTCACATCTTAGAAGCTAAGCAAGGATGGGCCTGGTCAGTATCTGGATGGGAGACCGTGAGGGAACAGCAGGAAGCCTGGGTGAATGCAGTGTGAGAGTGAGTGGTTGGTGGTGGTCAGAGGGGCAGTCTACCCCAGGACAGCTGTGGCTACATACATAGCTTACCAACGAGTAATGAATAAATAATGCAATGTAAAGTGTCTTTGAGTGCCGAGAAAAGCGCTATATAAAAGCAATGCATTGTTATTATTATTATTTTCCGTTTCAGAATCTTAAGAAAAGAGAAAATGACAGGTTTTGGTCTGTCCTCACAGTCATTCATGACAGGGAAAATAATTGAAGTAACTGTTTCGAGAATGAAAAACGAGCTTCAGACAGGAGTTCAAATCATGCCAACTTTTACGCCTGGTCAATCACTGTGTAAACTGTGCGTGATTGTTGAACTGTCTGCTTTCAGAAGTCTGAAATGAGTGTGCTGCAAACTCCAAAGTTGGAAATACGGGTCAGACGCTGTTTAACAATCCATCAGCCACTTTGTTTGAAGCATACTGAGGCATTAAGGCTGCATCAATGAAATAAATGAAACAACTTCACGAAGCTGCAGCTCTCCTCTAGCAGCGCTGTCGTAACAGAATGTACAAGACAACTAATTTTCTGTATAATGCATATCCATGATTACTCAATAGATTCACTTACATAGCCAGAGGTACACCAATAGCTCAACAAAGCTAATCATTCAGTGAAGTTACTCAATGAGTTGCACTTTTCTATCAGCAGTATTTTAATCACATTATCCAGGTCTTGATTTAAATGTCAGTAAGTGCAACCTGAATTAGTTTCAGTCATCATTTATCAATGCACTAACACAGCTGATTGACATTTCATTCTTTCCTCTATCAATATTTCTCCAGCAGCAGCAAGTGCCGCCATATTTTTTAACATTCAATGAGCTAAGCTTTTCTGAAATCAGTTCAGATGCTCTCTCAACTCTTGACTTCAAAACTCTGCACTGCACCTCTGTCAGATGTCACCCGCCCTTTTTGTTTGTTCAACCTTTCCTGTCACTCACTGCCTTTCCGAAAAAAAAGCCAAAAAATGACTTCAAAACATCATCCTTTATGAAAGAGCAGCGTGCCCCGGAGCGAGGAGGCAGCGTTATGAAAGGGAACGTGGCCCCTGGCTCTTCAGCTGACGCCCGGGTCAGAGCACAGAACTACAGTAGTAATTACTGAGAGACTGATTGCTGACAGGACCTTCCAACAGCCTGTGGTTAACTGGAAGGAGCTGAGGGGGAGGAAGCTTCAAATGCACAGGCCTGACAAATGCTCTGCTGATGACTTGTACTTCAGGGTGGTTCGGGCATGCATGCTATTTTGCTTTATCCATTTTCCTTTCAAAAGTTGCAAAAAAACAAACCACTTGTGCTCTTTTACTTCATTTAATGTCTGACATTTTTCAGTGAAAGGACGGAGCGGAAACACAGCAGAGGTGAGAGCAAATTCCTTTCCCAAATATCTTTGTCGCTGAACATCCTTACAAGTGCCATCAGAAGCTGTTACCTTCCATCCTCTTTTTAAAAATCCTCCGCCGCTAATTTTTAAGCACAGATGTAATTTGCTCCAAATGGCAGATAGTTATTTTTGGATTGAAACTCTTCAAACAGAAAGAGATGAGTTCCCCTTAAACAGATTTGAACCTACTTCACTGACGGGAGTGGGAGGAATGTGTGATTGTGGCAGGCAATGCCTTGCCACAACTGGTACAGTGCATCATTTTCCAACTGGATTATGCCAGTTTCTGCCTCAGGGTGGTCATTTAAGAGTCCTTGGGATCATTCATCACGACCATATGGATGCTCCAACCTGGTATTTTAGCCAACCAATTTGTGCCATCCATGCGCCTGGTTGATTTAGCTGTGGTGACGGAGATGGCTGTATTTACATTGGACAGAAGTGTTTGTTTCACTGATATATAGCTGCAGTGGTTGGATCAGCACTTTCACAATCTTAGAACTATGTAGCACATGGTGTAGATTTATCTAATCTGCTGTTTAAGTGAAATAACCTTGCCTCTTTTAATTGGTGTACTTTCACAATGGAATAATCTTGCTATTGCGTTTGCTGAGGTATTCAGGAATGTGTGGTTTCTTTGCTGAATCAGTATAAATCTTCCAGAACAATCAGCTCTGCAAATGAACCATCAGCAGATCTGACACCTGAGCTTGTCAACAAACCACATGTCGTACTTAAAGTCCTGTTTCTCTGGAAAATCAAGTCTTCGTTTGCATGTCTGTTTAATATTGGTTAAATGCTAGAAGACAAATCATAAGCAAAATAAGCAAAGAAGGGAATAGCCAATTTGGAAGTGTCTTAAAGCTGCACTCTTTCTAATGGCCAGCAGGGGGCGACTCCTCTGGTTGCAAAAGGAGTCACTTTGTATGGAGGTCTATGAGAAAATTACCCTACCTCTAACCCGATCTATTACCTCAGTTAACACTTTCTTGGTAAGTTTTTGGTTTTAATTGCTGGTTTCAAGAGTAAGGAAATGTGGGAAGGGGTTTATTTTACAAACTATGGTCCCATTTGGAGTAAAATGGATGACAAAGCAGGATATACCTTGTAATAGACAGGTTACTACCGCATCATCATGCATAGTGTCTTTGCATTCACCATTCAGATCCACCACTTGCCCACATCTGGTTTCAAAATTCCAACACAGAGACAGAAAAATTACAAACTCGAGGCCTCAAACTGGTAGTCATTAAGTTATGGCCACTATGTCAGTCTTTTATGTTCAGTCCATGACTCTTCCTTTGCAATTGCAACATAATGATGTCTTAAAAACACAGAGTCAGACTTCGGATGTTTAATGCATAAAAACTCTAAGAAACCAATGGGACTTTAGTGGGACTTTCTATATCATTATCCTTCCACAGAAGCAGTTTCTGGTTAGAACAACACATAGATCAACTGAAATACTCCAGTATTACATCTTGCCATTTGTGTTGTGTAGAGCCAAGTCGTAGGTGAGCAGGTGTGCTCGAGCTGCAGCGAGAAGTGGAGAAGTGGATGGCCTTAAAGGCAGAAATTTCATCACCTGCACAGGATGCAGTGTGTGGTTATATTTAAGGAATTTGAAGGCAGGAAGGGATCATTTTCATTGAAACAAATTCTAAATGTGTAACCTTGGTACACAGAGATGAGATTTTATGAGTTTAATAAATGACTGGAAAGGGACAAAAACTGTGGTCAGCTGCTGGATCTGCACTTTTTCAGTAACACATTTCATGAAAAAGGATCATAAAAATGTGAAAACCATTCTAGTATTCAGCAATAACCAGACAAAATGTTGTCGTCTAACCGTTTCTGACAATTCGGCAAAGCCACAACAAATGTCTTTCACAGACGGCGCTGAAGTGGAGCAAAACTGTGAGCTTGTAACATGGTCAAAGAGAGCCTGTGTTTCATTAAACACATTTCTTGTGTACTGTTATACGCCTGAGTCACTGAGCCGAGCTGCCACGCTAACTTACCTCGGATGGTTTCTTGTGCTGGTGGCGAACCCATGTGCTGCTGGTGCCCGTATTCTTGGACGACCTGGACCACGACGTCACTTGACCTGCAGCGATGAAGACAGAACACCAAGGTCGGTGTAATTAAGACTAAAAAGCATTTGTGTTCTACTAAATATTTAATAAAGTAGCTGAAGGGGAAACAAACAGATGAGCCTTTTCTGACCTTCCCTTCTCAAGCATCACAATTGGAAAGCATTTCAAGTTTCCGAACACACACATGGAAAACTGAATCTGTGTTTGATTTGTCTAGAATGCTTAAAAATGTGTGAATGTTGATTCAGACTGGAGAATATGAAGAACAGCTCTCTGGCACTTCACACTTCAGTTCACTCCAAAGAAAGTTTACTGTCCCGCTGGAGAAATTTGTTGTTCAGGGAAGGTTTACAACACAAGCGTAGTAAAAACGGGGAATCGGTTACTTATTAGAAAGCAAACAGCTGCTCATCAAGAGTTCTTAAATGAGATGAGGTTCAAGACTTTTGTAATTTACACGGATGGAGGTGATTGAAACACTGCAGAGAGGCACTTAAAGAAAGCAGCCAAACAAAAAAAAGCTCTGATACGACTTTTCCGACGCCCGTGGCTGCATCTACTACTCTGAGTCAGACCTTTAATTGAAGCAGACTGATGATGATCTATTAAGAGGTTTAATAAGTAATGACAGTATAAATAGCATCTTGTTAAGCTGTTAGTCCACTGTGGTCCTTTACAACCTCATTAATACACAACCTAATTGCAATTAACCAGACACTGGAGCCAATATCCCACCCACCGCTTCAATCAGCAGCCCTGTGTGTGTTTTCCTGTGTGCGCCTATACCCATGAGTGGGAACAGAGGCCATTGTGATAAGAGGAGAAGAGAGCAAATGAGTGTGTTTGTAATTTCGTTTAGGCTTTTATTTATTTATTTATTTATTTTTTGCGGGGGGGTCCCAAAACCGCTGCAACACTGGTGATCCACCCGAAAGCCCACATTCATGTACGCTCCTTGAAGAGGGCTGTCATTAAAAATTGCATCAAATTGGCAATTACATTACATCACACCGGCATAATGGAAAACACAAATTTGCCAACACTGTGTAATGTAGCACATTGTGACCGTGACTGTGCGCGCGTTCGTGTGCTGCCTCCCACTCAACATATTTCCCCCGTCGCCACAGCAGCACTGCCGCCGCCGCCGCCGCCGCGCTAATTTTACATGTGACGTCTGAGCGACTCAGTGTGCCGAGGGCAAAGCTGCTGTCAGGTTCGTCTTCAAAATTACCGACTCCCTCTGTCACACATAAACACACCCAATTCACACAAGAACATTGACTGTACAAAGAGTCACAAACACACGCATGTATTTACCACATACCCACTCTCACTTTTGCCAATCAACACACATTTTGCTTAGACTGAGTCAACTTCAGTTTTATACAACCATGAGCCACAACATTAAAACCATTGAATGGCGAGAAGAAAACACTGATTATTTTTTTACAGAGCAATATTGTGCTAAGAAACTTTAAGCTGTTTTCCACTTGAGGAACTCGCAGGCCAGTTTAGAAGCCTGTTTGCATGTTCCCACCACAAAAATCACCCGTGTGGAACTTCTCCGGGGCCATTTTCGGATGCGAAAAAAGTACCTACTCCAGGTTGGTACTTTTTCCGCATCCGTACTTTTGAGTAACACTGAAAAACTGCAAGGCCGGACACGACACTGACTGATTAAAACCAAAAAAGACAAATGCTAATTAGTTTAACTTGGAGAGAACAATGAACACCATTTTTAGCCCTCTGCGTGTCCTCGTCAAGTAGCAGCTTTCTTCTCTCTAACATTGCCATCAGCAATGGAAAATTCAGCATTTAAGATAAAACATCCTCCAGTGCTCTCTTTACTACATGGTAATAGAATATTAACTACTATTTGTCACTGTTTTGGTGCACCTAAAGTTGTTTGATCCTGCACAACAATGGAAATGATAAGGGTGAAAGGGCAGATTTTGAGGATGTTTCCACAAACTGTTCCTACTTTTGAAAGTTTGAAAGTTGACTCTTAGGTTGTGACATCCATATAGATGTTATTTTGACAATTACCACCCATCTAAACATGGATGCAAACCAAGCGCACACACACAACATCCTTTTTCAACAGCAGCAGCCTTCCCCAGCAGGTAAATGCATCCTGCTGCATCATAAAAACTGGTCACAGTTCGAGGAACACAAGCAAGAGTCCAAGGCACTGACCCAACCTCCAAATATCTTAGATCTCAAACTGACTGAGCATCTGCAGGATGCACCAGAACAAGCCAGACTGATGGAGGTCCCAACACCTCAAATGGTCCGAGCTGTTTTGGGAGCACAAGAGGGATTTACCTTATATTAGGCAGGTGGTTTTAAAGTTCTGGCTAGTCAGTGTATATTTATAATTAGTAGCCATGGGAGGATTTTGTCAAACATGGTGACACTAATCCTCCACTTGGCTGTTGGACATGGTGGACTCAAATTGTGCCACCTTGCAGACACAATAGCTGTGTTTCCATAGAACTGTCAAGCAATTTGGAAGCAAACTTTTGAAATTCAAAAAAAGAAAAATTCCATTAACTGCTCTGGAGCGATGAAACTAAGGCGTATAGTGGCGTCATAAAGTGTCATTTAAGGCTACGTTGGCCAGCAACAAGAAAAAGTACAAAACCATCTTTGAATGTTTTTTCAATCAGGCAAGTTGTAATTACTCTTTTACATCATCATCAAACTAAGACAAAAGAATCTGAAACAGCTCATCAGTCATGTGAGTTGAGTGTTCACTATGTGAGAACTTATTCGCTCTTTTCCAGTCATTATGCACCTTAACTTTTTTTTGGTCATAAACATTACAAAATGTTTTTTTGCAAACTTCAGTAACTTTTTCAAAATTTCGCCACTTACATTAACTTTTTCTCATGTGACAGAAAACATGAATGTAATTACAGCATGCAAACACAGCTGTGTGTGTGACAGATGCTGCCTTCATTCTTTAGGAGGTAAACTGTGACAGAGAAATTCTAGTTTGTCCAAAAAGCATATCTTAATTATAACACAGCTTGATACCTGTGGGAGATTTTGGATATTAGACAGCAGGGCTCTCCACCACCAAAATCAAAACACCATACAGACTCAGAGAATCGCTGCCAAGGAAGCTGTTCTGGAGGCTCGATGTTGAACAACACCTCACTAAGACACTGTTGTTTTCCGTGTTTGTCACAGATTGTATAGACAACTGTTTGCGTGCGTGTGTTTGTCCACAAGTCTTTGTATAGGACTGCTGGGTTATGTGCATGTGTCTGTGGTGGTTATAAAAACATTTGGTGGGATTGTGTGCTACTCTGCTGGACATTTTTGCATGTAGTCATGCATCTGGATTCCACTAGAGAGTGTGTTTGTGTGTGTGTGCAGGTTACATCCACATGCCTTACATGAAGCAGCTGCACAGCTCCATCACTGTGGCCAGATAACCAAACGGGCCACAGCGCAGTTGGAGGTTACCATCATGGCCGTGTGTTAATTAAAAGCCGCGCTTGGTGCACAGCAGCCAAAATTATCATGGGCATCCTTCAATTAGAAACCTGATAACCTCCAGCGAGCAGATGCAGCTGGAGCCCATGCTGCAACGGCCAGGGGAAGCTAACAGCTATAGGCTGATTATAAAGAAGCAGACAGGATGGCCTCGAGCACAGGGTGGCCCAGTCAGCTCTGAAAAAACTGCCTGTTAAACCTGTTGTAAAATACATTATACATGCAGACCTGTGACCGCATGACAGTTAACCCTGTCAGAGGTCACTTCAACCTGTGGTCTAAACACTTGTGACTACATTATCCAGAATTAACCTCACTGTAGATCTGAATTTCACATTATTTGAAAAAAAAAATGTAGATAAAAAGGGTTAGGACATTCCTCCTCATGACTACCTTTGACTTTCAATAGTTACATCTTTTTAAGTATTTGTGATTAATGAAAAGATCCCCTTATCTTCCCAATTTGTTCCACTGCTGGAATACAATCTTATTGATTTTTCAATTAACCCTCTGAACCCCAAAGATTGCCAGATTGGCAGATTTGAAAGGCATACTGTCCTTTAAAGAAAAAAAAAAAAACAAATTACACCATTTATCAGAGATCCGAACCATAAAAGCAGAAAGAATTGTTGGATATTCAACCTTCCAACGGTCCATGAACTAATCACCTGTGACGTACCGTTCCATCAGAAACTTGACCAGTTCTGAGCCAAAACTGTGACATATCAGCAGAATCTCCATTTCAAAATACACTAAAAAACAAAGTGTTTGCACTGCAAGCAACAATCAGGTGACAAAGTTCAGGGATTATTCGGCTGAACTGCAGGCTGTGTATCTATAGTATATAGAGTTGCCTTTTATTCCAATATTGATAACATTTGAGCGCATTGGGAAAAACATTGTACAAGTTTTTGGTGGTTGTTTTTTGTTTTTGACAAAATAATCAAAGAAATTCCACTTTCCTTTTTAATACACTAAAACTTTATTATACTGCACAAAAGATTTTTTGCGTTCTCCATACTTCTAGCCCTGACTGTGCTGTTTCCACGGAGGAGCACAGTGAGTGAAAATTGGACAGAGCCAAAACAACTCAGAAACTGCTTGTGGTTCAGAGGGTTAAACTGCAATAGGATATCAGATTTTACTCCATAGAAAAAGAACTTCAAATGAAAATGTTTTGATCCAAAGGGGAAAAAAAGCGACAAAAGCAACTGAGTCTACTTTCGAGAATAATTTTTATTTTTGGCACTTGGTTGGGGAACTTATTGCTTTGATTGTTCGTGTTACATGGGATAATTCTATAAAATAACATCTGAAAACTTCCTTCGGTTCATTTTCTGTCACTGCTGTGGGAATGGCCAGACAAATAAATTTGGTTTTTATTGCAATATTCATGCTGCAAAATGCCAAGAATTGGTCATGTTGAACCGACAAAAGCCAAGAGGAGCGACATTAAAATGAAATTAAAATTGCTAGCTGTCTTCGGGAAGTAAATCTTTTCTATTTTGAAGGCAGTGATCAGCTGTGAAAGCCAAATGTGCTTGTGTATTATCAGCTGACGTTCCAGCAGAAGCTGCCAGTGATGGTAATGCGGTAGTCTGGCCAGATGTTCCCATCGTCAAGCAGCGTATCTCTTCACGGCTGTTTGTCTGTGTAGCTGTCTGTCGGTCTGTGTGGTTGCTTTAGTCTTTCTCACGAATAAGAAAAAGGTCTCTGCCAGTCTATCAAACTATGTATCCTTCATCTAATGCTCACTCATTCATCTCCTGGCCCATTAACTACATGTTGCATTTGCTTAACATTACTTCCAAAGCACATAAGGCCAGACTTCCTAAGTAAATTGCGCACCGCAGATGTAAGATGAGGGTTTTATTGACTCTGTGGCCACAATCTGTGTGTTTTAAGTGCCTGATTTACTAAAGCAGCAGCTCCTGGGACTGACATCCAGACACATTCTGCAAGCAAAGGGAGAGCTTTGTCTGAGATCACCAGGCAGAGAAAATGATCAAATGTGGCGTGATCTTGGAAAACATTTACTCGGTTGCTGTGCAAACCCATCTGAATGAAACCGCAGCTGATAAAAATATAATATTGTTTTATTGCTGATATAAGAATTGAACCTATTCCATGTAATCAGACACAGAAAAGGCAGAAAGTAAATAAGTGCAAGAGGTGGAGAAGGTGAGAGACTGATCTTTTACTACAACACTGAGGTAAATGCAGGCTATAAATGTCGTATCAAAAGAAAGAAGAGTGCCAGTGAGGCCTGTGGTGACTTCACAGACACAGATCATCAAACCACAACTCCCTTCCTCCTGTTTGTTTTTACAATGCTCAGTGCGTTCATGCAGCATCAACTCAGTTTATCCTCAGAGATCAGAGGTTTTATCTGTGCCTGTCCTCTCAGTCTTCTCTTTATCCGGAGCATTACAGAAGGAAAAGACACAGACCAGACCTCTATATCAGAGACAGGAAAGTGGCAACACAAGAAATCGACAAATACAGGGTTTCACAAGGAACTGTCGAGTCTAGGGATGTCACAAGAAGCGATACAGCGGTACCAAGTTGATGCCTAAATACTGAAAACGTGACAATACTTGATCGTCTATGGTACTGAAAGTATCGAAGGTACCGTAGATGCCAGTGGTTCACAGGTAATGTGTGGAATAACAGAGGCAAGTGCAGCTGCAACAACAAGTCAGTCTTGTACGGAGGAATTAGGTCGATGTGCAGGGACAAGTTACAGACAATGCAAATGATGTCTCAGAGCATCTGGAACACACTGAAGATAAGATCTTTACCTTTTATTCTTTTATCCTTTTATTTTTACTCGCAGTGGGCTCATTTCTCACTGCAATATAAAGTCCTGCATCTCTGTTTTAACAATAATGGCTAGAAGTAGAAAGAGCTCAGTGATATGTTCTGTGCAGACTGACACAGTTACATACTACAATCAGTACTTTACTACTTAGATTTTTAATTTGCCTGCTCTAAGCACGGTTCAGCCCCACATGTGCAACATCCTCTACACACAGTTTTGTTTCTCGGGAAATAGTACATTTCTAGTTCCTTGTTTAGTTTTCACACCTCAGCTGCAGCATTCAGATTTATTTGTTAGATTTTTGAATTTTATCTTTTCTTAACCTTGTAGTGCTTTAAATTGGTACTTCCATCTTTGACGAAGTGTTTTTACTTGACTCCAAGAGAGCCCTGCACAAGAATTCCAATGTGACTAGACTGTCTGTTTGCGCACAATTGGCAAATAAAAATCTTGAATCTTGAATCTTGAATCTAGCCCAGTACTGCTGAAAAATCCCTGAATTTTTAGCATGTGACTGTTGCAGCTGAGTGACTAATGGCTTCATGGTTGCACTGTGGAACACAGTGGTTTGTTGTTTTTTTATTTGTTTTTACAGAATGTGGTAAGAGAAATGGTTTATTTTTGGCATTTTTTTAATGGAGCATGTGGAATAAAGTGGTTTGATGAAATATCCCAATTTTAAGCTTAGATTTGGTTAAGTGGTCCAACAGAACGACACATCCCACATGAGTGGACCGTTATTATTTTGCTGTCAAATTAGGTATTAAAAACTGTAGTAATTCAGAGGCATTGTTAAGAGTACGGTGAGACTGAAATGTTGTGGGGGGATTTGAAACAGGAAATACATGCAAGAAAACCCTCAAACATATTACAGCTGAAGGGATTTTGCATGGAGGACTGGTCAAAAATGTCAGAAAGCTGGCAAACAATTCTACATTCAAGATTTAAGAGTTTTTATTTGTCACATGCTCATACAGTATGGCCTGTGAAATGCAAAGTGACAAATATGCAAAACCCTTACTAGCATTACTAGCTTCAGATGCCAAGGGTATACTTACTTTTCCAACAAAGGAATATTGTATCTTTTGATATTTTTGCTTTTCCTTATGGTGTTATTCAAGTATATTATCTCTATCTGTAGACACTATGTGAAAGAGGAAATAAATGTTTGCTCACCCTAAAAGCCAACAATTGCCAATTTTTTTAACTTCATTCTTAAAACATCTTATTTTAAACACTGTTTTATGTCATATTTGACGGCTACATATTCATATTTCTATAGAATTTTAAAATGGGAAGTCATCATGAGCAAAGAAAGGACATCAGTGAGACAGAAGGAAAGTCTATATGAAGAGTGAATAAGTGAGAAATCCTCTGTGGGAGTTGACTAAAATCAGGTAGCTCACTGTACAATAGCAGCACAGAAACTCACTTTTCTCACACTTGCAGGTTTCCTATCAACACACACACACACACACACACATTAGCACACACTCTCCTTGCATCTCTCTCTCCAACTTACTGTCAGTGGTGTCAGAGTCGTTGCTGCTCGTGGAGTATTTTCTCCTCTTCTTTTCGCTCTCCATCTGTCAGGGGGGTGGCAGGCAGGCAGGCAGGCAGGGAGGGAGGGGAGGAGAGGAGAGGAGAGGAGGGAGGAAGGGGAGGTGGGGGGGGGGGAGCAAGAGAAAAAGAGAGAGAAAAATGTCGAGTGAGAAGATGTTCACCATGAAAACACAAGTGTTAATGAAATAATGCGCTGATGGCACCAATCTGTCAGAGGCTCCGGCAGGCAGCCCGCCAGGATAAACCGACTCCATCACCGCTACACACTCGGACTCGCTGCGAAACTTCACAATGATACAGTTGTTCTGCTTCTTCACACGCAGACAGTGGAAGTCCTTGTACGAGTGAACTGTGAATTCATGCTGTATTCACTGCGAGTTACCGTACAGGTCGCTTTTTATTCCTCTGTTTTAATGCCGGAGGTACGTCTTTCTCCGTTATAATAGAGTGAAACCAAATCAACCGAGAAACAAGGCCTCTCTCAACCAGATAGAATCTAGGACATTTTCTAAAGCGCTTAGCAGTTGTATTTCTTGGTGATAAAGGACATTAAAAAAGCAACCGCTATCACCAGGGCATCTCGTTTTAATAACATCGTTTTGTTCATTTGTCACCTTATCTTTCTAATTCCCAGATAATCACTGCGAAAAATGTAAAAATGAGCCTTGTGCTGCAGCTCAGCGTGACGCACGGGGAATTTATTTGACTGCACACATGCTAGAGTGACATGAAACAAACACTTCTGCAGCAAAATGCTCTTTTTTGACATTTAATTTTTGAGTTTATCCAAATGGCTCACAAAGGAACTTCGGCAACAAGGATTATAGAAAGTCCTAAACCCATCAAAGCATTAAGTCATGTGTGAGTTTCGACCACTGCTGTCTGTGTGATGCTGTGTCTTACTTTTTCCTTTGCGTTTCATTGGAATGCATGAAAACACAATGCACATTCCTTCCATATTTCGCTGCATTTCATTAAATGAACAACAAGGGATGGTAAAAAGACAACAAACAAATATTTGCATCAGTAAAATGAATACAGATGAGGCAGCGAAAATGTGGATATGAACTTTAGAATCTATTATGTATCAGCTTTGAGGGTGTTTTTTGAAGGAGGGAATGCGCTCGCCATGTTCATTAGACCACAAGGAGGGACGCAATACATTGTGGTGAGAAACACTAAATGTAAACATGACTGCTCACAAGAAACTCCACAGAACATCTTCAACTGAACCAACAGATCAGAAACTGGCACAAATTTACTCCAACAAAGAAAACATCACACAGTATTTCAGCCACACAGCAGATTGTCTCATCTGTCAGGGGTCAGCAGGTTCAGTCAGGGAGGGATCACTAATTATTCTGACTGAAATGCTCTGTGTCTTTCTGCAGTAAATTATTGGTGCCACTGAGGAAGCCTTGCAATTTGCTCAATCTACATTTAACCTACTGAGCCCCAAAACCCTCTTGCCTGTTGGAAAAGTGTGTTATTTGTGTTTTTTAATAAATCACTAGAACTGCACCAGTTATTAAATGCAGTGAAAGGAGAGACACTTGTTGACAGTCCTTGAACTACTCTTCTGTGATGACCCACGTCGAGCGAAAAAATTCATCAAATCAAGGCACAAAGTCAAGATAAAGTTAAATTGAGAATGCAATTTGACTTCAATTACCAAAAAAAATAAAGCATCTTTAATAACTCTACTTTGCTCTAATACTTGATTTTTGCAATGAAGTATGAGTTTCAGTACAGGGCTGGAGAGGAGAAACTAAAATGAGAAGCAGAAGGCAGAGATGATGAAGGACTGATTGTAGAAAGAGAAGAAAAATACCGAGTAGATTGGACTCAATAAATAAAGAAGATGTTGCAGACGAAGGGTCAAAGAAAAGCCAGAGAGACAGAAAAGGAACATCAGAGAAAGGGGTCAGAAATGAACCAAATAAAACTTTTGGTAAAATGCAATTGAAAATCATAAAACTATCCAGCACATGTGTTGGAAGGCATTTTACAACATTACTAAACAATTGATTTCTGTGTGTATTCATTTTTGAGTCAGAAAAGACTCAAGAATGCAAAATTAAAGAGAAAACCTTCAGTAAATGTGGTGTAACGTAGTGAATGCTGATATACCCACAGCCCAGGGGCTCACTGAATGGCTTCATGAGTATGAAAATGCTACGACCTTCACAGCCACCAGATCTCCTCCTAACAAAACACCTGAGGGAGGCTTCAAAGTGCCCGTTACCAACATCATTAAAACACCAAATGAGGGAATATCTTCTGAAAGGAAGGTGGTCTTCCCTCCGGTACAGATTTGGACAATCTACAGTATGTCAGGAATCACTTAAGCTGTTTTGCTCAAGGTGTTGTCCTTTAATTTGTCACATATCTTGCTTTTCTGTCATCATATAATAATATGTAAAATTGGAGCTAAGTATTGGTGGGTCATGAGAGAAGATCAGGTGGCACTTTTCAGCAAAAAAAAAAACCTTGAATACATGAACACAAAGCCCAGAGCACTGAAATAATCTGATGGACACCGTGATAATCCTCTGGACCTCAAGCAGTTTCTGGGCATTTTTACATTTTTACTCACTGTGGGCTCATTTTTCACTGCAATCCTGCACCTCTATGGAAACAGCACAACCACGGCGAGAATAAAGACAACTCAAACATCTCTACTGTTCAGTATAGCTGCATTCAAATGCACAAAATCATCAAAAAGAAAAGGGAAAGTTGAATTTCTTTTGATTATTCATTTAACAAAAATTGAAAAAACCTGAAATAAACAAGTATAGCATTTTTCCAGGTGATCACAGGTGTCACCAACACTGGAAAAAACAGTGGCCGTACATACTATAAATACTTAACTACTGCTATTTTTATTCAGTTTATCACATTTGTCATTTGTTACATTTGTTATCTCTGTAAACACATCCTGCAGTTCAGCCCAGTGTAAAACTGGGCTGAACTTGAAAAGAGGTTTTTAATCTCAATGGGACCTTCCTGGTTAAACAAAGGCTAAATAAAAAATAAAAAGTGTAGCCGGAAACTCCCTGACTTTTTGTCACGGGACTGTTGGTCACATCGGAGTCAATCATGGGTTCATGGTTGCGCCAAGGTGCAAGGAATTTTTTGTTTTTTACAGTTCATCGTTTATTAAATGGGTTAATTTGCAGACTATGCGTGGTCTTCCTCTTTGTCACACACTTTGGGCCAGGTTGTGGCAAAGACATGAGATGTACGGACACATATCAGGTAGGGGTTAATAAGTTAAACGTCATCCTACTTGTTTTTATTTTAAGGTTTGTTTGCTTTTTTTATTTTGTGTGATTGATTTTCCTTTTTTTGGTTTGTCTGAAACAAATCATCCATCCATCCATTATCTATACACCGCTTATTCCTCACTAGGGTCGCGGGGGGGCTGGAGCCTATCCCAGCCGACTCGGGCGAAGGCAGGGGACACCCTGGACAGGTCGCCAGCCTATCACAGGGCTACATATAGAGACAAACAATCACACTCTCATTCACACCTACGGACAATTTAGAATAATCAATTAACCTCAGCATGTTTTTGGACTGTGGGAGGAAGCCGGAGTACCCGGTGAGAACCCACGCATGCACAGGGAGAACATGCAAACTCCACACAGAAAGATCCCGGGCGTCCTAACCGGGATGCGAACCAGGGATCTTCTAGCTGTGAGGCAACGCTGTGAAACAAATCAATAAGTGAAATAAAATCTCATTATTGCAAACAGTTTATGGATTTTAAGGGATTTTGATGAAATTTCCTGATTTTAACCTTAGATTTGGTTGTTTTTTTTCTAGATGAAACCAAAAGTCAAATATGAGTACTTCAAGGACCGTCAGAGAGATAAGAATGAACTATTCTTGCTGCCTTCATAGTTTCTTACTATAATAAATGGTGGAATTTTGGCTTTTTTAGAAAAAATAATAACATGCCTCTTTAAATCTTCCAGCGGGTTTTAGTCTTCAGTGGTGAGAATGTGAGATATGATATGATGATAGAAATGAAGCTCACTTTTGCAAACTTTTATTCTAACACTTCCCTGACATTAAGTTAAAGAAAAAGAAAAGTGAAGAGCATAAAAAAGAACAGATAAAAAAGTATAAAACGCAGCCTAAAGAAACGCTTAATCTCTTGCCCTGGCAGCTTCAGGGTCAAGAGAAGAAATATATAGAGTGCCAGCAAGAGGATAAAAGCAGGGCATGGGTCAAGAGAGTCTGAAGAAAAGAGAAATGAAGCAAAAATGAGAGCAGCAGCAGATAACAGTCAAGGAATCAAAAAGAGGTTTTCGCCAGATGGAGGCAGGAAAGCCAAAAGAGGAGGTGTGTTACAACCTTCAGTGTGGGGAGCAGAGATTTATGTGGCAGTAAAACTGGGCTATTCCCTCTTATATGGGGCTCTTCCTGTACCCCGGCCTCCCCGCCTGCCCTGCACACACTTAACTACTTTGACATTTATGCTCACAAAAAAAAAAAAAAAACGCACACACACACACACACAGCGCTTCTTCGCTGCCTCTGACTATTTTCATTCCCGAGTCTTGCCATTTTGCTCTCTCTCCCTCTCTTCCTGCCATCTTCCTTGCCTTACAATAACAGGGACACAAGGAGTCTGTAGAGTAAGGTTAAGTACATTATTGACTTCCTCGGCCTCTCTTGCTCTTGTCTCCATCTTTCCACCTCTTCCCATCTGTCTAGCGCTGCCTCGTCTTCCTGCCTTTGAGGAGAGTGGTTAAGTGCATCACTGACTTCCTCCAGCTACGTCTGTCCGACTTCAAGTCTGCACGCTTGGATCCATCTCAGGGTTTCCCCTCGCCTATTAAACTCTCTGGCGACCCACTTACACCACACTCAAGCTACCAATGTTTCCTTTTTTCTCCCAGAGCAGCTCAGTCAATTTTTTTTTCCTGACCAGTCAAAAGGAAAATGTGAACACTGAGAAAAATGTGACATAAATGAGTTTTGAGGGTCAGTTCGTTACACTAACCTGCTAAATGAGTCACTTTGGAAGTGTTTTGAAGCATTTACAGCGAGAGGGATACTTTGTGGCAGAAAAGGCATGGGCTTAACCAAACACAGAGGTTTAAAACGTTAATTTTGAGAGGATTTGGTTTGTGGTTTTACCAGTTAACAGAGCACAGTGGATGCAGACTGTGTGTATAAGCCTGCCATTGGTTGCATATTCGCCTCCACTTCCACAATCTGCGTGTTACTGTTTTCAAAATCCCCTATAGCTGCAGGAAACAACAACAACAACAAACTCTGAGGCGGCAGCCTACACACTGAAGATGGAAAGTTTTGATTTGAATCGTGCAATCAGGCAGACCTGTTTGGTTCTCTCACTGAACTGTTGCAAAGATCTACAAAGAAAACTTTGAAGACGTCCTTGCACTTTTCTCCACCCGCTACAAAGTGTGATTTTTCAAGTATGTTTTCTCTCGTCTTGCATAGCCTGACCTATGTCCACAGGGCTGTGTCAGCACTGGAGAATGACTCCAGTCATGACTGCACCTCATTATCACTCTGCTCTAGGGGCCAACAAATGCTGGCATGTTTGTATTACTTTAAACCAATCGCAATGGCCTTCCACAGAGCTAAGCCCAGGACATAACAACGGTGCCCCTACAATGTAGTGATGGGGAGACTGTTTTGGTGTAATATATGCATGTACTGAGGTGAGCATTGTCTTTAAAATGGATCATTTACGGCCTTATTGTACAATCCAAAATCTTTGCCAAACATAAACATTTCAGCCTGTAGGTTGTTGCCTGGTGTAGAGAAGGATTTGAAAAACGGTACCTTGCAGGTAGTAAAATTCGAGGAAAGAGCCACGTAAAAAGGAGAAAATGGGAGGCTTATACCCAACACCCAGTTAGTCAGACTAGTGCCATCAAACAACCCAAAATGATATTTCTGTACAACTAAACTGCATTTTCAATAATATTTCGGTAAAATGTATTTTCTGCCAAATCACATTTGTTTCTAACATATCACAAAACATCTCTAATCAATATATATACATCATATATGCTTTACTGTTGCTCCTTTTCAGTCAACAAATCGGATTTTGGTGGGGCAAGGCTCCACCAAAAAGCTTCAAATGAGTGGTGAAATGGTTGAGTTTTAATCCAAACAAAGATATTTTTCTAAAGGTAACCAAGAAGTTTTGGTGCCTAAACTTAACTAAGTTTCTTCATGTACTTTCTGTGAGAGTGTCAGCTAAAGTGTGATATTTTTCTGAACCTAACCACGTAGTTTTTGTGCCTAAACCCAACCAGACAGCAAGAGAAAATCAAAATTAAGTGAAAACAAAACATTTTAAGAATAATCCCACACAAATCGTGAACTTCAGTCTACTGGGGTGAAAGTTCTGTTCCACCTTATAACTTCATCCTCCCCAAAAACCTCCTTTTGCAGACGTTGCGACTCATTGGCAATGAAAACTTGTCCTACAGCATCATAAGTGACAATATGTTTCAAAATATTAAGTTTCTTTCAAATCGTAAATGTGAATGCAGCTTAGCCACAGGGGAACCACAGGGGCACCATTGCTGCTTTGGACTTAGCACTGCCTAAGATGATTGTGATTGGTTAAAAGAAATACAAATAAGCAAGAGCCTTCTTTTTTACCCCTAAAAAGATAACAATGAGGTACAGCCAGACCATTCACCAGCTCTCACACAGCCTCATGGAGATATGTCTGGCTATGTAGACATACGCTGTAGTGAAGTCACTCAAAAGCCAGACCTAAGATCTAGAGCTGGAGTTAGTAATGGTAAAAGGTAGCAATCCCCGACTGCACAAAAAAACTGGGAACAAAATGGAGAGTGTGCATGCCAAAAAACCTTTTACAGGTGCTGGATCAAAAAAATAAGAGGAAAGCGGAACATTTACTGGTTCCAACAAGACTTTATCGAGCATCAGTCAGTTTTTCAGCATAGAGACGCCACAGGAGGAAAAATATGTCTAAATAATAAAAAAAATCTTGATGGCTGCATTCCATTCAGTTTTAGGTCCTGTTTATGCTGGCTCACGGTCACATTGTCCTGGCTTACTGGGATACTTGAACGGAACGGAGCCATCAATTAGTAACACGTGTGCTTTTGCTACTATAACAAGTCAAAATCCTGTACGATAACAGTTCTCTGTCAGATCAAAAATCTTCCATGAAGAAGTTTTTGTGTTTAAGCAAAGACTTTCACATTCTGCAATATCTGCATTCTGCAAAATCCACTTCATAAACCCCCCTAGACTGACAGTAAAAACACACAAACAGCTTTTACAATCTCTTGAGTCTGAGGTAGGCAGATCTCACCATCAAAAGCTACAATGTATGGCTTTAAATATCTGAGTGACTAGGGTTTATCTGCTTTTAGAAAGAATGAAAACATAAATCCATTTAGCTTTGAAGTTCTTCCTAACACCGCTTACGGCTAAAATAATTACCTAAAGTGAAACATTCAGCATCTCTTTTATGTTGACCAAGGCCTCGAGGCAGCAGCTGCTACTTGAAAACATCATAACTGTAAATAATGTGTTTACTCCAATTATTGCACAAGTTTTTTCACTCAACAGACGGTTGACACTCAAGATTGAAAAATAATTTATTCAACCACAGTCTTGTCTTCACAAAAGAGTTATTAGTTACATACAATTATACAAAAATCCTCTTAGTACTGCACCAGCTCTTTTGCAATGCTACTGAACTGACCAGAAACATTATCAACCTCTATGGCTGCTAAGTTATTTAAGCCTTTGAACCTCAAAACCTGCTGGTGGGTTTACAGACACGTATTTGTTTTTTGTTTGCCTCTTTGTCTGTTTTTCAATAAATTACCAAGATTTATCATGGCATGTGACTTTCGGGTTCCTCAGACAATACAAGTTAAAAATCTCTTTGTAGAATAAAATCACTTTATTCTACATGTCTATTTAAAAAACTGCCAAAATAAGGTATTGCAGTTAAAAAAAAATGTGCTCAATGTTGCAACTAAGAAGCCCTTCGTGACTCATCTATGATCAACAGTCACGTGACAAAAATTCATACACTTTTGGGCTAATACTCGGTTGAACTGCAGGCTGTGTATATAATAATCAAACCACAGACAAGAACGGAAACAAATTTAAAATATTACTAGTAAAAAATCTATAGTATGTAGAGTCACCATTTCTTTTCATTGTTGGTAACTTATACAAACGTACTTGTTGATTCCAGGTTGTTTCCATTTTTGTTAAATAAATAATTAAAGAAATTAAACTCTATTTTTCTTCTTTTTTTATGATTTGTGGCATCTTAACTTTTATCTTGCACAAAAGACCTTCTTGAGTTCTGTTTTCTTCTATAAGTGGTTGTGTTGTGTCCAAAAGGATGCATGAGTTTATATAACAGTGAAAATTGAGGCCACAGTGAGTAAAAATGTGACGGGTGCAATAAATGTTCAGAAACTGCTTGGAGTCCAGAAGATTAATCTAACAACCAGCTTTACAAGTCGAACCAATGACTTAAATGTCTTATTTTGCTTTGTTAAGAACTTTAATGTAATTTGTTACCAGCCTATTCATTTATGTAAAATATCCATTTTAGGGATCACCTGTCTGCTTGCATCTTCAGCGACCAGAGAAGAGGTTAAGTGGTACTGCGACATGGAGCTACGATGGGGGATGAACCCGTGATTATAAGCGAACAGGACAGTCTCTTTAACCTCTTGTCCTGGTGGCAGCGCAACATTTCTGAATGCATATATAAGGGGAGGAACTGCTGGCCCATTAAAATGAAAGGCCTGACAGTAATTGGAAATGTCACTGTATCTCCTTAAAATCCCCCTCCCTGCTTTTTTTCTTTTTTTTTTTTTGGAGCTGGAGCACCTGAGGCACAAGGCAGACTAACAGCTCTGCACCTGCCAAGAACGGCCCCTTAAGATCATTTTGCCCATTTTCCACCACTCCATCTCACTTTTTCTTTATCTACACCCAATATCCTTCTTTTCCTCCCACTCAGTCTCTTCCTTTCCTGGTCTGCTGTACGTCTCTCTGTCCCCCCTTTCTCTCATGCAGTCCACACAAGCCTATCTTCAATCAGTCCAGTGAACCAAAGCCCAGACTGTAGATTGAGATATTTTGTGTTCTCCAGAGAGATGGAGTGGGTGAAGGAGAAAAGGGAGACGGAAAAGACTCACAAATGTACAACTTCATCTCAATCAGTCCAGTGAACCAGACTTCAGGTCTGCACTGGGCTACTTCCTGAACAGAAATGCAAAAAGAAAGAGAGAAACAGGGAGAGTATGTGACAGTCTGCTGTCTTGCCAAACGGCTACAACAGATGGTACAGCGAGCTTTTATCTCCAGAGCCAGAATGCTTTAAATCACTTTTTTCCTTATAATTGAATTCATTTTTATTTTTTCTCTTTTGACTTTGATTTTGCTACTTACTAAGAGCACCGACTAGAATGGCAATTCTACTTAAAAGGAGTTTATTAAATCTTTTACATTTGCCGTTCAGAATGCTCAATGACAGGTGAGTCTTTCCTGAAACGAATCCTCTAATGGACATGAAATGCCGTCTTTCCTGCAGCAGCACACTTAATTCAAAAAGAAGGGTCCCATTTAGACGATACCAATAATGGCTATTATAGCTACAGGTTTCAATCTTCCACCGTTATCTGTGCAAATACAGTGGAGACAGTATTCTGTTCAGCAGGACATTATACGTGAAATGTTTGTGCAACGGGGCCTTGCATATATGCCCAATACTGTACAGATCTCATGTATGAAAACACAGTTACCAAAGATTTCTGTACTCAACTGACCGTTGTCGTCTTACATATCCCTTTCATTACACAGCAGATGCCATTTTTTGTATCACAATATGTTTGTGCATTTGTTTTGTTTGGTCTTTAACAGCTAATTCATGCTTTCCACATCTGATTTCTAGAGCAAAGAGCAGACTACATGCAGTTCTATTCATACTAAAACAGATATATGACAAACTGTAACGCAGGTAGTCGCATTGCCCCTGATATTGAACACACAGAATTGTAGCAGCTGGTTACAGACGCCACTGTAGCATCTTGTTCATGTGATTATTCTGGAGGTGTGGCGAGCACATTGGATGGACAGCACTGGATATCTGGAGAAATTAGAGGAGAGCATCGACAAATCAAATCACCTCCAAAGTTCTGCAGCAAGTATTTTAAATATAACTCACTTCGCAATTAATTATAAAGATGTAGAGAACAGAGAATCGCCTCCTGTAGTCTGTCCTCATGCCAGACATTGGTTTTAGGAACCACTTGTTTGAATTCTGGGCTGCACACGGACATTCGCATAAAGGTCCACAAAGGGTCCTCACAGATTTGGGTGAATGAACAAATTTTTGTCACATGTGCCATTGCAGACGCATACCTGTAAAGCATCAAGTGGCCTTGTTAGCGAGTGTAGAAGAGACGAGAGGGTCAGCGCTATTGTCACACATAAAGGGATTATTTTCTTTGCTTCTCATGCTGCACAACTTGGAGGTCACAGTGGTGAAGATGGTGAACTGTGCCCTTCTAGTTGGTCCCACAAGGACAAATTGTTTTAGGGTTGGATAGTGTTCCAGTTTAAGACTTTAGGATCCAGCTTTTACCCATAAAATAAAACCAGAACTACCTAAACAAACATATGGACCATGAGCCTCACAGTAAGATCTAATATTGTCTGGATGATGACACTACATACATAGATATACATTTGCCCAAACCTAATTCAGACTACAATACAATCAATCCATCAATCATCTATACACCGCTTAATCCTCTAGAGCATAGGTGTCAAACTCAGGCCCGCGGGCCAAATTTGGCCCGCAGTGTAATTATATTTGGCCCGCGAGGTAATACCAGATGATTACTAAAGCTGGCCCGCCGGTATTATACAGCGCATGTATCGCTAATACTACAAGTCCCAGAATGCTCTGCTCTGTATCGGCGCGTCAATCATAGACATATGGCGTCAATCAGGACAGGACCCATAAACACCCTCTCCTCTGTTGACAGTAGTCATAGCAACTGCACGCTACTACTGACCCAACCACCTCCACCCCTCCGCCGCCGCCACCTGACTTAGCATCTGCACCAGTGGCACACCAGGACACTGCTACTGTACCACCACCAGCAGGAGATATTCACGCTAATGCCGTCGGACTCCGACGAACACTTCCCCTTCGCCCTCGCCCTCGCCGCTACCCCCGGTCCCGGCCACCGCGGCCGTACGACCCAAATATTCAGATATTTGTCAGTAACTGGACCAGAATATCCGGCGCTCACCTATTGCTATTCAGACCAACCCTGTCTAGTATGTGGAGCCAACGTGGCGATAACCACGGAGAACAACATTAGATGACACTATGAAACACCAGGACAAGTACAAAGACCTGGACATGAGTCAAAGGCACATGAAAGTAAAGGAGGTGAAAAGAAGCTTGGTTTCACAACAGACTATGTTCAAAAAAGCCATATCACAAAGTGAGGCTGCTGTAAAGGCTAGTTTTATTTATATATAATATCAATATAATAATGTTGATAATTATAATTATAATATATATTATAATATAATATAATATAATTAATATATATTTATATATATATATATATATGTATATACATATTATAATAATATAATGTTGGCCCGCGACTATGTCCAGGTTTTCAGATTTGGCCCGCTGTGTATTTGAGTTTGACACCCCTGCTCTAGAGGGTCGCGGGGGGACTGGAGTCTATCCCAGCTGACTCGGGCGAAGGCAGGGGACACTCTGGACAGATCGCCAGTCTATCACAGGGCCACATATAGAGACAGACAACCAAGCACACTCTCATTCACACCTCCAGACAATTCAGAATTATCAGTTTACCTCAGCATGTTTTTGGACTGTGAGAGGAAGCTGGTGAAAACCCAAACACAGAAAGATCCCAGTCGTCCTAATCGGGACGTGAACTGGGGATCTTCCAGCTGTGAGGTGACAGCGCTACCAACCGAGCCTCGGTGGAGCACAGATATAATACAATGTACTATATAATAATATCATGTTACTTACAGCTGAAACAATCAGTGTATTGTGTGACACAAAATTATTCTGCAAAATTTTGATAGTATGTTAGAAAATCTCAATAAATTGTTGAAGATTTTTGAAAAATCTTCAACAATTCATTGATTCCATCTTTTCAATGTTAGTCAACTGATTTGGGACAAAGCCAGCAATTTGAATCACTGGGAGGAGAAATATTTTGCTATTTTTCAGTATTTCATTCATTAGACTAAACAAATAATAGAATAATGGAGGAAATAACAGACAGATTAGTAGATCATAAAACTGATTGTTTGCTGAAGCCTAAATCACACATATATACTCAGTACTGCTGTATAACCATGTTCATTTTACAGTTTTATCATACTGCTGTTTTTGTTGCACTATGATCCTATCCTGTAACAGCACTGTCTAAACCTGCACTTTGTCAGAGTCGAAGCAGGACAATAGCTGGAGGCAACAAGCTGTCAGAATCAATGAAACCCTGTTGTAGTAGGAAGAGAACACTATCAAACAGAATGAAATACATATATTGTGAACTAATGTGATTTGGTGTGGCTCAACATTTCGGACCAATAAATAATAGGTCTGCTGGCTTAATGAGAGAGGAAATAAAGTTTGCTAATGAGGGAAGGATCACAGAATCAGAAAGTTAAGATCATTAAAGGACAGAAAACACAAGAAAGAAAAGTGGGCGAGTGAAGAAAGATGGAGGCAAACGGAAAGATGAGAGACGAAATCTAGACTACACAATCCTAATAAATGGCAAGTAAGTCAGAGAAAGTCAAACAGTCAAACAAAAGGTGCATCAGCTCCACACAAAGTACATAATAATTAGAAAAAAAGCACATGCAAACGTATGCATTGCACACATTTAAAATACAAACAACAATGAACTTCCAGCTCCCCTACGCTCTGCTGTAATCACCACACTATATTAAACTCAAGTAACTCTGCTAATGAGCCCATTAATTTAAATAATTAGCCAATGGTGTAAATGTGAACTCGTTGTCTTTAAGCAACAAAGGGAAAGAACTTCAACGAAATCAGTTTTTCCTCGTTAATATGCAGATTTAACAGAGGCGACCTGTAGCGCGGATGTAAAGTTAGTCTGCAGTCATGTTGTCATGTTCTCTGTGTAAACACACAGTTATGCAGACGCCACCACAGGGACAGAATGTCCAACTAACATGACGGTGGTGGTGTAAAAATAGAAAAAAATCAAGCACGCAGACACAGAGCATCTGTACATAAAACACACTTTGAAACACACACACACAGACTGTAAGTGCTGGCATGCCGTCCTCTGCCCTGCAGCCAGGATACGTTACAGTACAGAGCTGTGGCCTCCGCTTTATGCACGGATCACATCAGCCGGGGGCGATGAACAGCAACCACACTATTCACAGTGGACATACACAAACACACAGAGAAACCAGCGAAACACAGGGAACAGAGTGATTGATCCAAAGGTAATCATCACTCTGCTGTTAAGGCGTAACCATCAGCCAAGAATGCTATTCCTCTCAGACCGGTCTGCGAGATCTGCTTTAAGCCAGATTAGCTGTCGTTTGTAATCTAGTCTAGTCTAGATTACCCTCGCAGAGTCCATTAGAATGACTTTGTTTTCAATTACTCTGGCTGATTACAATTCTAGTGGGGTTAAAGCTAGGTGGAGCTTTGCTGGGAATTGTGTAAAGCTCTTAGGACTAAGAATGATAGCAGGGGAAACTGTTCCACCTTATTCTGTACAACAAAACCAACAGCAGTCAGGTAGACACAGCCCAGTCTGGACATATCCACAAAAGTCTTGATAAGAGGTACACTCTGGCAATATAGGTGAAAACAGTAACACCTATGCATGGGTGTAAGAGTTATAATCATTTTTTACGTTTTTTTACGGTGTAAATCAGGCCTAAAAATCTCTATCAAATTGAAACATAGCCCGACGATATCCAAACTAGGGATGTTCTAAGTGACCAATTTCCTTGTTGAATAAATAGACATCTAAATTTAGACGAGTCAACTTGTCTACAAGTAACAAAAAACACAATGTGGTAAAATATTTCTTTGTACAAGTGGTTATACGACAGTTCATACTATCACAACATACATTAGGAGGCATTCATAATAATGTCAATGTTGAAAATATGTCAAAATCGAGATCTTTAACCAACACATTTTTTCTCATTAAATTCATTATAAAACATGTTTTTCTTCAGTATTACACATAGTTGTTGCAGCATGACATAAGTCGTTTGAGTCAGTTTTTGGCAATTTCAGTAGTAGCAGAGTTTGACTTGGTTCAGCATAAAGTTTCTAAAGACCCAAGGCTTTTAAAGTATGGAAGTACTTCAAATAATTACAGAACCAAAAGGAGGTTTGAAGAAAAGGTGGTTTTTCACCTGAAGAGAAAACACACAGGAGTAACATGGCGCAGAGACATTTAACATGCTTTCTTCTCTCCTGCTCTCTGTGCTCACATATACTGCATTTTATACACCTGAAATCCCTATAAAGCCGTTCCTTTTGGTACACTTTTCTGTTTCTGTTACTAAAAACTAAAAACCTAACTGAAACACAGATATTAAGTGTTAGCAGTCATTTCCGCACAGCTGCTTGGCACCACTAAAATCCTGATTTTATAACATCAATGGACTTTTTACATTTTTGCAATAAAATTATTTGCTTAGATTAATCAACTAACATGTAAGCTAGTCAACAGATTAATCAATAGCAAAATAGTTTTATTACTGGCAGCCCTGACCTACATACAACTTTAGTTTCATGTTCTATATCAAAAAAATTCCCAACACAACTGTTTTTACAAAATGTTATCTGTACCACTTTACACTTTGCTGGTTTACAACATCCAAGTATGTAACATTTTGAACATAAGTGTTACTGTACATCAATAAAATATTAATAATCAGTTTAACAGCATTTGCCGTTGTTGACTAACTGTCTCTTGTCCAAACCCAACAAATACTAGCTTGATTAGAGTGATCTGACCAATCAGATTTTACTTAATTCAGCCTGATGCCATGGTTAGCCAATCACCTTGATCAATCAGTATTGAGTGACACATCTGTCCCATTCACTTCGCTTTTCCTCAATAAAAAGAAGCGGTGGTAGTGGATGCTAAGAGAAAATACTGCAAACACTTTGATAAAAGTTGAAGAAATACAAATATGCAGATTTCCGAGTTTCATTAAATGATTTCTATAACTTGTTGTCAACAACAACAACAACAGCAACAACCCGTACATTAAATCAGTATCATCAAGCTTGTTTGTTTTGGGTTTTTTTCTGGTGATGATTTGTCATTTTTTCAGGAATGTACCTAGGAAGCCCCCTTAATAAGCTCTGGTGTCAGCTCTCAGTGCATTCTGTTATAGTGGGAACAACATAAAGCCAAGCTGAAAGGCTTAACACATTGGAGATGTGAGATAAGATGGTTAAAACCAAGCTAGACAGAAACCACCACCAGTACCAGGAGTGCACTGTGTGTCTGTGTATATTTAGATATATATTCCTCTGGGTTTAGACAGCCACCTCCGGTTCTCATTGGAATGTATCAGCTGGTGTAAGGCACATTTTCTGTGCATAGTTTTGTGTCAGCCCAAAACATTTACAGTGAGAAGGTTGACTAATGCATGCTGGGAACGCCAAGTCGCCTGGGGAGCTAATTAATTGGCTGACTATGACACTGCCGAGAGCACTCTGTCTGACTGAATGTTTAAAGGGGACAGTTCTCTTAAATGTGCAACAGATCAGGGCTCAGAAAACAGCTATATGTGGACACCAAACTGCAGGTGGGAAAGAAAACCATGTGTCAGCTATTTCAGCAGTTCACAGGCTCAGTAACACACCCTTCTGCTAATAAAGTAGGCTAAGCTGCAGCATAGAAACCAAGTATGTACATTATGGTGGAGGAGAAAGTCAGCTGAGAGCAGCTGTTACTGCTCAAAGACTAATAGTGTATATATGATACATGACTGTTCCAAGGCTGTGCTCACACTCCCAGCAAGTTTAAAGCAGCTAGTTCACATTTGGGAGCTTTCCTTCCTTTTAGTTTTTAAAATTTGAGCAGATGAGAATAATAGCAGCCAAAATAAGGGAAACTGCACCTGAAAATCTCACACAGTAATTCGTGTTAACTGTCGTGTGATCAAATGATATAAAACCAAAAACCACTTGAATCTTACTGGATGACAAGACAGAGGTCACATGACTTGTTTGTGAGGCTTGATTTGCTCATAACTAGTCCCTGAGAATCTAAATAAATCAAAATGCAAAAGAATAAACAGAGCCTTTGTTTTAGTTATTTATAAACCAAGCAGAACAGTAATTAGCTTTCCTCAAAGCAAGAAAGGCTGAGGTTTAGTTACTTAACTTGGCTCTTTGTGAACTGAGTTTCCATATTCTACCAAACTAGTGCATGTTGGACGGACTGTCGTGTCTAAGACAATGTGACGGATGTCTCACAGAAGGAGTTTTCCCAGAATGGGGTGATAAAACAAGCTAAATGTACTACCGTTATGCACTTCGTTAGCAGCAATAACAAAACTGATAGACGCATTAAGATGCAAACCATCACAAAATCCCATGACAGAAATGCAGAGTTCAACTGTATGAACAAACCCAAAGTGTGTTCCCTCCCTGGTTCATAAACAACCAATCCTGTCATAATGGAGTCCTTCGAAGTCGGTCGCTCTATCCGCGACTTCTTTGGAGGTTTCCCAAGATTTACTAGCCTGCAGATGCCTTATAGCCTCCATCCACTCCCACAGACCTCCTTTGGTAGAGGCTGTGGCCAACAGTGACCAGTGTTTGTCCTTGCAAGACGAGCGTAAAAACCTTAACCTAAGCAACGCTCTCCCACCACCCAGTGTGGGGTCCTGTCCGGAGATACCCAGTCCAGGCAAGTCACCACAAACCTTAACCTCAGTGCAGTGCAGCAGCTTCCCCCTGGTCCTTTTGACTAGATTCAAATGCTTTTATTGTCATATGCGGCAATAAACAAGTTATCAATGTATCAAATGCTTTACTGTGTCTTTTCCTTGTGCCGTGATCGAAATGTACTAATTCAAACCCACTCATCACTCACATCTACTCATACATACAGAGGTATACAAAAACAGCATATACCGGTACAAACAACAGTGCAGAAAAACTAAATTTAAAAAAATAACTGCAATGGTTATTGTGCAAAATGTTAAATCTACTTATACATTATTAGGGTAGAAAGATATTAAGAAACAGTACGAGCAAAAACACTGTGTAAAATCGTACATCCAATATTTTGGTGCAAAAGGTCAACATGTGCAAAAATACAAAGTAATGCAAAGTTGCATTAAGTTCTGACCAGGGATGTGGGGATGGAAACTGTCCTTGAACATTAAGCTTTCTGCATTTCACCATACACCTCGAGGTTAATTTAATGTGTATAAAGGTGAGATATTTATGTGTGGAAATTTGTATTACACGTGTACCTTGATAAACAGGCTTGAATGGTTAAACTCAAAGCAAGGTGGTTACCTTCAAATTAAATATTTTTTCTCCTGGTCTTTTTTTTTTCAAAATAAAGGTCAGTTGAAATTTTTCAACTGAAACATTATACAGTGACAGATTTTCCAGCTATGTGCCCAATTCTCCTAAAAAGGTTTGCACAAGTAGTACTTTTATAACCTGGAAGCAGTCGGTGATATACCAGTTTTGAATAAATGTAATAGAAATGGTGTCTATAAGCAAAGCTAAAGTTCATATCACATTGATTCATTCTGCAGAGTGTCTTAATAAACACTTGGGATCATATTTTATAGCAGCGTACAGAACAGGTTCATCACCTACAGAAGCTTCATCAGTGCCACTATCAAGTGAGCAGATGCCACTGTGGATGAAAATGTGAGATGTCATAACAAGCGCTCTTTCTTTCAGAACATCTTGACAGCAGCATACAATCCACCTACGGCAAGAGTAAGTGTGTAGAGAAGTCAAATCTCACCCATCAATCAAACTGTGAGTGGGGCTGTGCCTTCTTCTTAAATCTTTAGATTTTTGCTGAATTTTGTCGCCTCCTTTTTAAGTTAAACTACATCTGTTCTAAACAAACCAGGCTGCTGCTGGAAAAGTTACTTATGTTTGAAAAATGCAACTAGGGCTGCAACAAACAATGACTTTCTGTGTTAACAAGTTAGCATACATTTTTTGTGATTAACGCGTTCATTGTTCCATCCACTTAATGGAAAAAGCAGTCAGTTAACAATGACATAAAACTGAGAAAACCACCAAATGCTCACATTAACCCTCTGAGTTGCTGGGCGTTTACTGCTATTGTCACATTTTTACTGCAGCATGAAGTCCTGCACCTCTATGGAAACAACACAACCATAGCTAGAAGTAAAGAGAGCTCAAAAAAAGTTATAATGTGATATAGCCAGAGAAAAAACAAACAAACATACTTATAGCCTTGAAATAATTAACATAACTCTCCAAATTAATAAAATGTAGTTATATGGTTGGTTGTTTTTGTTTGTTCATTGGTAACTGTTTGAAACAATTATACATTCTGCTCCTGTAACAAATGTGTGCTTAGTCTGATATCAGGTACGACCTACAGTATGTTAAGGTGTTGTATGTAATTGGTTGGTAAGGAGTGCAGTAATGTGATTGGCTGAGAGGCAGGAGAAGAGTGAGCGGAGCGGAGAAGAGAACTACAGGACCAACTCTGGATTTGTGAATATTCTGCTCTGACTTCTGTTCGCTTCTCGGCCGGAACGCATCCCGGTACCTATCAGGCCTGCAACTCAGGGGTTTCATATAATATAAACTGTTGAATGTATGTGTTTGTGTGTATGGGCCCCACAAAAGAGTTTAGAATAAGGAGAAAAGGTAACATAATTAATTTATTGTTTTTTACGGCTGGTCCGAATAGCAATATCTGTGCTTCTTTAGGTTTTCTAGCAAACTAGCATGTCACAGATGAGAAGTTCAAGGATTGTGGGAAAGTTGAACACCTGATGATTCTCTCTGTTTTTACAGTTTCTGGCTCTGATAAATGGTGTAATTTGGTGATTTTTTTCAAGACAATATGAATTTCAAACCTTTTAACTGGTATTGACGTTCAAAGAATTAAGAAAAAAGGGAGTAAATGAATGTTAGGCAGTTTTGCTTTATAAATAATTTATTAACCATTTTTAAAATTCTTAGCATTTAGCCGCCTGTCAGTTGTCAATCGATTAATCAGCTAATAGTTTCAGCACCAAACTGGTAGTAGATTAAATCACGACTGTGTAACCCGTCTGTGATATTGCACAGTGAAACAGACATAAACATGTCAAAGATTATTTAATGATCTAATCTGAATAAAGCGACGGGACATTCGCTGGACTCCATCCTCCGGCTTCCAGACCTGTCTGACCGGCTGCGACCCATTTGTCGTTTTGTCCATTCGTCTGTCTGCCTGTAAGCTTGCCATCTGTCTTTCTGTCTGTCTGACTGCTTGACTCTTTGCCTTTCTGCCCGTCTCCCCATTTGCCCGCCATCTGTTTGTCTGTCTGCAAGTATGTCACTCCTCTGCTCGCTGTCTGTCTGTCCCACCGTCTGTCCTCTCAGCCTCCCCTCCACCACCTCCTCCACCCTGTAGATGACAGTGCATTTACTTGAGCAGAAACGCTGGTGAGGGCTGGTGTCTATTTTAGCACTTTGCAGCACTTAAGGTCAGTACAACAACGGTTACCATGATGGTGATCTATTATTAAGCTGCACAAGCCCAGTGGGCAACACACACACACACACACAAGCACATATACATATACACAATCCTCTCTGTGGATGAGTCGGCAGTCTGGCTGACAGGAGAAGCAGACAGATCCATCAGTGATAAACAGATATTAAGTGACTGCTGGAACATCTGGACACACCAAGAGAGAAAACACGGACAAACAGGCCGATTTTTTGATTTATGAAGCCAAACAAGCACATAAAGAGGACTTCAGTAAGTTGCTCTGGAGCTTGTACACAAAAACCCAACACACTAACATGCATCAGCAACAACAATCTCTGAAAGTGAAGCCAATCGGCACACACAGACACACACAGACACACACAGCTGGCCGGCACTCCTTGAGGTGCCAGAGGTCAGTCAGTTTGATAAAGAATCCTTGCATATAAATTGCTTCATAACAAGCCATCTCTCTGAGGCAGTGCTCTGGGTGTGTGTGTGTGTGTGTGTGCGTGTGTGTGGAAATGGGTGTTTGTGCATCCAGGGAGGAGATTTGTGTATAAGTGCATTTGATATGTGTGTATATTCGTGTGTCTCTATGATCCTAATGTTGTGTGTGGATTGATTGAACAGACTTGGCTGCTTGGGGAATAAAAAGTCTTAAAAGCCTCAGGAAAATGCAGCGCTGCTTCCCCCTTCACCACTTCCCTTCTTTTCGCTTCTTTAAATCGCTCACTTTTCCACCTTCGGCCTCATCTCTTTCAATCATAACATCCCCAAGATTCTCCCCTCTGCTGCAGTCCTTCATTTTTCTCAATCACCCGCTTTTCAACACTGTTTGTTCTCATCACCTCTGAATATTTCCCCTTCCTTCACAGGGGGAAAAAAATAAAAAAGATATGACAGGCAAGATGAGAAGCGATGCACAGGAATCGATGAATGAATTTTCTGTATGTGCCGAGCAACACTGAGCTAATGCTTTGTGTACAAGCAAGACAGCAACAGCTAGAGGGCATGCAGGGAAGACTGCAACACAAACACGTCCAAGTCTATTTTCACTCTTCCCAAACCCATGGCACACACTCTCACAAAGCTATTTTTGGACAGAGTCACTAGAGGGAAGGTAGGAAAAAAAAAAAAAAAAAAAGGTTCACACCGATGAGTTTGACAGGTAAAGAGAAGAAGAGCACCAAAAGGAAAGAATCACAAAGATTTATAAAGTGAGGTTGAGATACCAGGGAGAGAGAAGGCAGAGAGAGAAAAGAGACAACACAGATGGAGAAATAGGGCAACTGTTATGAATGAGCTGAAAGAATCAAAATGTCAGGGTGTGTGTGTGTGTGTGTGTGTGTGTGCAAACGTGTGATGTTGTGTATCAAGTATTTACCTCAACATCAAACGCACATGTGCACGCTCGCAGAAACGCGTGCACGCAGAGTAAAGATGCATGTGCTCGCCGGTAATAAAAAAAAATGCACATTTGACACACATCACACACATCAAACATCCTCATCAGCGCCACGCTAACAGGTGTGCAGCAGAGAAGACAGCAACCTGCTCCCGTATTCGCGACATGAAAGCCGCAAACACGCACACATAAAACAGGTAGCGATGCATCTTTCAGCGCTCTGACATTTCACGCACAAGAGTGGATTTTTCTTGATGTGTTGTTTAGATGTTTTGGGGCAAGTTTTGGATGCAGCTGTGCTATTAAGATGTGCCATTTAGGTGTGCAAAGAAGACGATTCAATGGCACTAAAACGCTGATATTCTGAGCAAGCATGGTCAATCTGTGGCATTTTCATGCATGAAGGGAGCTGGAAGTTATCAAAGAGGGATATTTTTTATCAATTCTGATTGTACTACCTGAAGCGATTCATTTAAGTTGTCCCATCAATCGTTTGTCAGTGTGCATTTGCGGTACGATTTCAATTCCTGGTGTCAAAATTCAGAGGAAACATAAATTCCAACACAAAAATGAGTTGTTTTTGAATGTTTGTGTTTGTAGTCTCGCATTGTAAGAAATCAAGCTTGTTTAATACAAAGCAAAATACGCAGTAGGAAAAGTTATCATCAGTTTTTCATGTTTTTTTTTCCAGGGGAGAAGAAAAGCAAAAATGACTGGTAGCACTAAAGTCATTACTTTTATTGTAATAGCTGTCGAATTAACCACAGCATTATTTCTTTTGCTTATCACTCAGCCCTAATCTCAACAACTGTTTGAACAAATTTGGTAATCATTCTCTGATTTCCCATTAAGTGCCATCACCAAGTCTAAATATTTGCCGGGGTTTGGGGCATATGGACTGCATACGAAAGTAAGAATGATTGTCCAGTGAGGGCAGTGAGTCTGTGTTCCCTCCTTCTACCTGCATCTACATGTTATTTTTCTGACTGATTGATAAATAGAAAGGACCATTATGCTTGAGTAAATTGCTTTGCGCTTATGCTTTTCCATCAGTGTTGGCTAAAACTTCTCTGTGGGTCGCCTGTGCAGAAAACAGACTTCTTTGATATATGACCAAGTGCAAAATGTTAAGCATGTATTTTAAAATCCCCATACTGTGTGCAAATACAGCATCACAAAACTGCTAGCATGGCTGCAGACTGTCCTGTCAACACAAAAGGCCTTTCAGGAGCATTTTTCATTCGTCCATCTCACAAATGTCTGACTGAACAGATGCGCTTCTACTTTAATCAATACAGCTGTCCACACAAGCAGTGTAATGGCTCGCACTTCTCTCGCTTTGATGACTTTTGCTCAATAATGTGACCGAATGCATCCTGTGCAGATGCTGACAGAGAACTAGGCTTTCATCATTCAGGGGATTCAGCTGATCCTCTTGTCTTTTCCCCTCCAGGTGTTCATGTTGTTCTCGTCTATCTCCCTCTGTGTGTTTGTTTCCCTCTTAGAAACATGTCAACAATGTGCCTGAGTCAAACCTTTGTGTTTGTGCAGTTTGTCCTCTTTTCAGGTTTTTATGGTGGTGAGGAGGTCATGTGGCTGAGACCTTATCTGTATGGAAACACCAAGAGGTTACATGGCTTCCTCCTGGGCATTCTACACTGTAAAAAGACTATTAAAGAAAAACTGTGAAAATCTGGCAGCAAGGACACCAGAAAAAAATACAGCAAATATCTGCAAAATAATTATATTTTTGGAAGATTTAAATATAGCAAAACATTGTAAATACAAAATATTTACAATTTGTAAAAATATTGACTTTTTGTGGGCGTTATTAACAGTTTTGACCTTTTTGTTTTTACAGCAAATCCGTAAAATACTAGTGATATTTTTTATCATTTTTTGAAACTTCAATATATATACATTTTTTAATTAGAGCAAATATGTGTAAAATGGTGATTTTTTTTGGCTGAATTAAAAGCAGTGAAATAGTATAGTAAAAAAATATTTCCAAAAATACTGATTTTTGATGGGGCTATTATTTACAGTTTTTGGCCTCTTTTTTAGTTGTTTTTTTTTCCATGGTTAATATATAAATTAATACTTTTTCTGTGATTTTACTAGACGTTAGAAAATCTGTAAAATAACAGTAATTTTTTTAAAAATTAAAGCTAAATACTGGTTAAAAAACATTTTTTACAGTGTGGACCCTCATCACATGTGTACAATCTGTAGGTGTATCGATTGCCCTTGTTGTAAATCTAACGCGCTGCTTTTCTGGCTATTGTACATCCTTTTGACTTGGAAGAGTATCTCTCTTTTGTTGCTCTTCCTGAGGTTTCTTCCATTTCTTACTCCATTAAAGGATTTTTGGGGAGTTTTTCCTCTCCAAATAATGGATTTGAGGACACTGGTGTCATATGCTGTACAGACTGTAAAGTCTTTTGGGGGAAATCTGTGATAATGTGTAATGTAAATACAACTGGACTTGACTGAAGCTTCTGCTGCTCAGCTGACATGCTGCTTCCATGCTGATAAAATGTGTTAAACTTTATCCCATAGTTCCTGGATATAATTACACCCTGGCTTAAGGCTGTTTGACAAACAAGAGATCAATATCTTAAAATAAAGCAAGATGAAGCCAAGTCTATCACTCATTGGAACCAGATCAAATACATTTCTTAAGTTGCTCTGCACTGAAACCTGCTGAGACAGTGAGAGCTGCGACAAAAAGGTGAAAAACCACTAACAAACGTGAAGTGAACAGACAAAAACCACAGATATACAGCTGTGCTTAACTTCTCAGCCAGGAACTTCAATGCTCTGCGCACGACCTCATACACCAACATCTCCTGACTGACTGGAAGCCTCAGAGCCACTTAAGAGCAGTCATGACTCACTCTCTGATGCTGATATCACCATCACCATTCCCATCAGCACTCTCCCCTGCGGTCCCCCCCCCGCAGAACGCTCCGTGGGGATCCGCTGGATGGAAGGAAGCTCGCCTCTCATGTCAAATACAGAAGACTGTTGTCTCGCTAAAGTGAATTAGTTTTCTGGTATTGCTCTCAGGGGAGCTCAGCCTCTTTAAGTTAAGCGTCAAATAGCACAGAAACGAAAAAATGAATGTCCCCTGCTAGCTGTTGCGTGGCGTAAATGAAGAACATTAGCGGGTACGAGTCTCGGTTGGTCCTTACGGGAAAAGAGATTATTCCCAAATGAAATATCTCCCCAACAGACACTTTATTTAGATGTGTAGGTGTTATTATTAGTAACTTTTGTTGATTTTGGTGTTTTTCCGTATTTCGCCACCTACAAGGCAGTCAGAGGTACCAGTCATTCCCTGAAGTTATTTTTAAGTATATTTAAATATATCCAGATAAGCGTTACCTTACCTTATGTTGACATTTCACACAGGATGTCGACAGCTCACCTTTATTCAAGCACGGTACAATCAAAAATAGGCAAACGACATTAGCGAATATTGAGCTACCATCTCGTGCATAGTTTACCTATTTACAAGCGGTTAACTTGACGTATCATATGCAGATTATAACCCTGAAAATCTACAGAATTCTCTTAATCAGCTTCTTTGATTACATGGTGGGTTTTAAATGGACATAATCCAATGAGAAGACAATATTGTAATAAGAGTAATAATGTGCTGGCTGATGAGTTGTTTTCATTCTTTCTGATGCCAGGGAGATATCACCACAACTACAATCTAATCAAACCATCATCACAACCTCTATTATTACACAGTTTTGCTAAGAGTTTTTGAGTTCCATGAATGGACTCCATCTCTACCATCTTGGACTGCAGTAGTCCTTGTTTTGCTTTCTAGGGGACCCAGTGCTACCTAGAGGTCCACTCCAACCACAACCTGCAGCAGGTAAATAACTGGTTCATGAAGTCCACATGTGATGAAACAGTCGACCACTGCCACCCGCTACAGTCCAGGATGGTAGATTTGGAGCTGCTGAGGCCACTGAATGACACCCATGGTCACCAATTCAGCAACCTGACAGCGAAAACATCATGGCAGAAAAAGAACTGCAAAGAGTAGGCCAACATCCATAAAGAAAAGCACCAAAGTGGTGGAGACATAAAACCAACACTGCTCATAAAACAGCTAAAACAGTGTGAAGACATTTTTGAGTTGGCCTTTAGCATTGAGTTGCAGTGACAGGTTTTGTATTCTGACAACCATCTGCAAAACTAAACATGTGATCACATGAGTTCAAATAAATCTATAGGCAGAACTGTGACTTTGATCATTTGACAGTATAAACACTTTTGGCCTCAGACGGGGTCCAATGACACATAACCAGTTTGCTTCATGTGTACCACTGCCTTAAGTAGCATCCCTATGTGACACTGAGAGAAATCATAAAATGGCAGTGATTTTACATTAGCTTGCTCTAAATATTATGAGTGCTTTGAACTCATTCTGAAGGTAAAGAACTTGGATTATGTCCTTAAGGGGACTTGTGTCAATAAAGCAGAGTAAGCAACTTCAGAGAGAAATGAAAGAAAATAGAAGGCAGAAACTAAGTAGGGAAGGATGAGTGAAAGGAGTCTACTGGTGTTATGAAGAAGAAATGAAAGGAATGCAGAATGAAAAGTCTGTCCTAACCCATACACACACATTTACACAATATGATGGCACACCATATGTACACACACATATGCACACCAACTGGAGAGGCGTCGGGCCAAACAAACGAGCCACAGAAATCAAATAGATTTCCTTTATCACCTTGCTGGCTCCAGCCACCAGAACATTAACACAATATTTATTGATGCTGCCACTGCTCCTGCTGCTGCCGCTGCATTATGGGAGCAGGAGTGAGTGAGTGGAAAACAGAAAGATAGGAGAGGGAAACAAAGAAGAAATGAGTAAAAAGAAGAAAATAAAGAAGAAGAAAGAGGCTGAGGTCCAAATAATTTTCTAACTAAGCCTCCCGCTCCATCTCCTGAAATCTGCTGACAAACAATGAAGGAGGTAAGTCAGAGCCAGCGAGTCTGGGGCCCTGCCAAAAACCCAGGAGGAGAGAAAAGGGGGAGGACAGGTGGGAGGAAGGAGAGAGAGTGAGAGAGAGAAAGAGAGAGAGATGGAGGACTGATCCATAGCTCCCATCTCCACTGCCATCAGGAGTTCATTAGCTTCTGGAAGGGAGTGAAAAGGACGGAGAGATGGAGGATGAGCACTCTGCCCTTCACTCCCAGCGACCCCAACTACCACCTCCCTGTTTATCTATCTGCACCTCCCCTCCTGTCATCTCTCATCTTGTTGTCTCTGCTGGCTTCACCTTCCTTGTTTCCCCCCTTTCTCTAAATATCTCCTCTCTGCACCTCCTCACCATCTTTCTTCTTAATCCCCTTTACTTCCTAACTGTGCTTTTTCCACTATTCCAAATTGTATTTAATCTCTGCATTAACCGCACACCCGCCACTCCCCGTTTCCATTTAATAGTTCTGAATATACAGTTATGATTCAAATAAATATACATTGAGCGCAAATAAAATATTCAAGGATGGCATAGTGAATAAAAGGCTTATTTCCCTCTTGGATCACCCGGTGTTCAAACAGCAAAGGAGCGTCTGACATACTGTTTCTGTCTGTTGTTTACTCACCCTCACTGTCTCCACACAAACATACACATACATACTCCTGAAACTCATCCCATCAGCTGCTCAGGCAGCATCTGTCAGCCTGTCCATCAATGCGCTTGCAACCTTCAGACTTTTTATTTTTTGTGGAAATAGGAGTAGGAAGTAGTGAGCAGGCAGAGAGAGAATGGTGCATCAATCAGGAAGAAAAAGGGGAAGTATATAATGTATAAGAACAAATTTTAATTGTTTCCGCTGCATAAGCTTTAGCTCTATCCACTGGGGGGTCTAAATTAGCATATCTATATTTTTCTACGGATTAATTTTTTTTTATTTGAGTTTTTATACAATAAAACCTGACATCATTAACCATGCCAATTAACTAGAACATGGACTTTTGCAGTAGTTCAAGATGCCAAATGAAAATGTCATGCCAATTTACACTTAAAAACAGTTTTTTAAGAAATATATTTTACATGTCATACAGTTCATCCTGACATCAATAGGTGGCTTTCCACTCCAGGAACTTAAGGAATAGCTTCATAATCTATCCTTTCAGCCTTTCAGTTTCCACTGCAGTAAAGGATTCAATAGCTTCAACCACAACTTCCAGCTCTACTGGACATAATTCCAGTTCTATGAACATGTAGGCAGTAGAGCAATGCAGGGTTGTTACGTCAACTATATGGTGAGTTTTACATTAAAGATGGCGATGCTTGAGAGGGGAAGACTGCTAGCCAAAAAAAAATGGCGCTCAATAAGCATTTGCCTTCTCCGAGTTAAATCAATCAGCATCAAGATCCAAAGAGCAGCTTTTCAGGGCCGCCCTGAAGTACCTGCACTAGAGTAGGTACTTCTGAGCTGAAAAAGGTTCGACAGTGGCGGTTCTTGCAGTTGGAACATGCACCTGATAAATAATTTTTCATACTCTAAAAAAGGTACAAAATCAGCTCTCCTGATTGTAACAACGGTTACTGTGGTATTAATTTTTCTAAATATGTGAGTAGTTTTAAACCAAGATCTGTAGTGATTGAAGGCCAAATAATTAAATCAGTTGCATGATGATGTCAGCTGATATTGGAATATCACAGACATATCAGTCTACAGCTATCTGATATCAGCAAATATATAAATGTTCCTTTATATAACGTAATACAGTTGGTATCTTACAACTGGAGTCATCACATAGTTTGTCCAACAGAGCATCTCTGGTTCCCTTGTTTACAATACTGTCAGCACTGTCTGCAGCGCATGTAGCAGGTTCCATATCACAGCTGAGAACACGGGGATGCAGAGTCGAGCAGTGTCTTCATGATAAGGTTCAAACTTTTGTGAAAGTCATGCTGGAAAGTTCATAATCAACAACACCATCATTTTCAATTTTCAATACAACATATAAACATCAGCTGATTCATTGACAATTAGAAATTCTTCAGCATCAGACCCAAATATCTCATCTCAGTCGAGCTTAAACAGAGACAGTTCAATTCTGCAACTCTGAAGAGGCAGCCCTACTTTTTACCAACAGTGCAAAAACATCTAATTGTTAAGAATCCTCACATTGGAGAGCTGAAACCAGAATTAATTTGGCATTGGTGCTAAAGACGAATAACTTAAACACTCCATATAAATTACAGATATACTCTTATTTTCCTAACATGCAGTTAAAAATACAGAGTCCGACAGCAGGGCTGCTGTCATTAAAGTCTCATTTACGGAGGGGAAACGAAAATATATAAAATAAGAATAAAGGAAGCGAAACATAAGCTTGGTGAGATATGCTCTAATGATATCACTATCAAACTCTGGAGCAAAAGCCTTTATTGTAAACTACGACAAAAAACAGATCATTAATTTTATCTGAAAAACCATCTGCTGCACCGCAACATCCACTGCTCTCAGTCACTCAGTCAGTGAGGAACAGGTTTTGCAGGAAGAAAAAAAAACAGATATGAAGCACATTCCAATTCCTCCTTCAAAAAAAATCCATGAAGTATCTGCAGCATTGTCCTCCTCACCACCATTGTGTGCAGGTGTGCAGACTGTGTAATTATCCTTTACTAACAAGCCGGAGTCACGGTGACACAAGGGGAAAAAATGTTCAAGTTGAAACCTCCCTCCTTGAAAGTTTGACGTCATCTTCTGCCCACCGAACAGCAGGTTAGCATGTGCACACAAACACATGCACAAGAAGCCGCTAATGAGGTTCTGGGCCACAGCAGGGTCATCCAGCACTGACAAAACACGTCGGGGTCATGCATAAAAAAACACGCCTGCAGCACTTAATCGTGGTAGGTTTCATGTTGCAAAACTTGTAAGACATGACAGAACCCGCAGTCGACAAGAAACTAATTAATACAAAGTCATTTAAGTGCCAATCTTTGACATCAACTTCAAATATGAAATTATCTGGCACACATGAGTGGATAAAAGTCCTTTACAGGCCTTTAAATGTCTAATATTACGTAGGAAATCCTGCTCTATTACACAACAAGTTACTGTAATGTGCTTTTTTAAAGATAATCAAGGAAAACTATGACTGCATTTCTTGCTTATTCTGTTGCTTCAAGAGAAGTTGATCATCAGATTTTTTATCCAGCAGAATCCACAGTATCAGGATACTGTAAACACACAATGCCGCAGCAACATGCAAAACTAAACACCTGCAAGGAAATGCATAAATCCTCAGCTACTAGAATTACTCTTGCAGCAAGCACGCGGGTTAGTTAGTTGGACAGTAAGTCGAGTGCAGCAGTTGACATGACAGCTAGCCAACACGCCTGCAGGCAGCCACACACAAACACACACACACACACACACATAAATCCCTCAGCTCGGTTGGTTCCCATCCTTCTTATATGACACGTATTTCAGAATAACACACACACACTCACTCACACACACGTTGCCCTGCAGCCTCCTTAATCCAAGTGTGTAAAAACATGCATGTGTGTGTCTGTGTGAGGGATTGAGGGTACAGTTTACGTGACGTCACTGGTCCATTCATGAGCAACAGCCCTCCTCCTCCTCCTCCTCTTCCTCACTACGTAGCTGCTAATGCGATACAAACGCACCACGTGGGGGTCCTTACCCCCTTTTCCGGCCAATCGGAGCTCAGCGCTTAGTGCAACAGACACAAGTACGCACGCTACACACGTGTGCGCATGGACACATGTGAGGCTTAAAAGGTCTGCATGCTCGAGTTTCACATGACATACTGTTACAGTGTGAGGGGTGGGGAGCAGATGCATTCCTCCCAGTTAACGCTGCCGAGTCAAATGACGAGAGAAGTCAGTGTAAAAACTTGATCAAGTCATGAAGGATGGAGCGATGGATGGATGGAAAAGTTGGGGACATGGAGGGATGGATGAGAGGAAAGACAGTAAGGGGAGTGATGGATAGAGGAACTGAAATATAGATGACTGGCTGGAGGGCTGTCATCAAAATAAAAAATAAAAAAAAGATGGATGCAAAATAAAAACAGCTCTCATCCCTGTTCACTTGCTTTGTAAACAACCACTGTCTCCAGGCGAGAGAGGAGAGACCCAGGGGAGGGGAGGAGAGAGAGACAGTATGAGTGAAAACAAGACAGCACTGCATCAGGAGAAGATATGAAAGAGCGAGAAGGGGGGATAGAGGGATAGAGGGATAGAGAGAGAGTTGTTATGCCCCCACACACCATGACTCATCTCTGGTTTCATACCCAGCGGGAGGAGGCTTGTGTGTATGCGTGAGAGAGAGACAGTTTGAAGTGCGTGCATCTGTACTTGAATCTGCGTTCAGAGTTGGTCTGTGTGCACAAGTCTTGCCTCTACGTGATGATGATGTGAGTGTGAATGTGTGTGGAGGGAAGAGGAGGGAAGAGGAGGAGGGTGTGTGCTGTCACAACTGGGAACATTTAACAAGTCCCCAGACGATTCCGGCTTAATTGATTCAAGGCTAGAGCCACTTCAGCCTCTCGTGTGCCATCTTCAACTCGAAAAATATGGATAAATTGCTCCATCTGTTAATGATCGGCGCTAATAGGCGGACATAATATTCTTTAGAGGTTCTCCGGGCGATTATGTAGAGTAGGTGGCCACAATGCAATGCTAAAAAAATCGCACAGGAGGCAAATGCCCCACTTACACCCCATTAATCCTGCTGACATCTGACTCGAAGCATCGCCATCTGCATCCACATGTCAAGCCCTGGTTTTGTTGTTTTTGTTTTCTTGCAGGTATGGATGCCACACACTCATCCAACACAGAGCCCTGACTTTGAGGAGGTAAACAACAGCCACTCCCCCCTTCTTCTAAAGCCAGCTAGATCTGCACAGCACGAAGCAGCAGCAGCAGCAGCAGGAGGAGGAGGAGGAGGAGGAGGAGGAGGAGGAGAGGGTGAAGGAGGCAGAGAGGAGTTGCTCTAATTCCTTGATGTGTGCATGTGTGTGCTTGCGTGCTCAGCCTTCCTAAAAGCAGTACCGCTCTCTCCTCCCTGCCCCCCTTTTTTTTTTTTTTTACGGAGAAACCTGCAGATCCCTGGAGACTGTGAACACTAGTGTGCCACCACCCACCTTACACCTCCTGCACCCAACTTCATGCTTCATACTACACATGCCCCGCATCCCCACACACACAAGTTGAAAGTCACATTCCTGCTGCAAAGGAGCCCATTTGTGGCAATTACGCACGAAAAACACGCACACTTGGACACTCTCCAAGTGCCAAACACTTGATTCCCATTGGGGCTTGTTTGCAGCACAACGTGTCCAAGTTTAAACATTTCATTCCTTCTGTGTGCACATGCTTCTGAAGGGATCTTTTTTTTTTACGCGGATCCTGTCCTCGACCCACATGCACCGCTCAGGCACAAACACCGCCGGTGACTGTGACTGACAAGTCCGCTTCAAAAGTGCGTACAGAGCCGCTGCTGCTGCTAGTGCTACCAGTGCTAGGCTAGCAGCGGCGGCAGCAAAGTGGACTTCAGAGGGTCCTGGCTGCAACACTTCTCACATTTTCATCCACAAATAAGTATATTTTTTTTTACCTTGATTGCAGTCAGCTTCTGGTACAGAGACGTCCTCAGTCCTGGAAGCAGGCAGGCGATTCCCAGAGATTAGGAGATCATTGGGAGCCAGGCACATGTAGTTTAACAGTGGAGCTTTTGGGGACTAATTCAGTTTTGCCCACTCGGTGCCCCTGGCAGGCAGCTAGCAGCGCTGCTAAACGGCCCCCGCGACTCCTGCTCCACGTTGGGTGACAGGACCGTCCCTTCCCCTCCCCTCACGGTGCGTGTTGACAGCGCGTCAGCTCTGCAAAGCCCCGACGACCGAGTCCAAATCCGAAATAAAATCCTCCCCCTCCAAAAAAAAGTGGCAGCCACACTGAGATACAGCGTTTTTCCAAGTCAATAACAAGCCGCTGGTCCTGCTGCTGAAGCGGGCTGCGAGGTGCGCACAACACGGCGCTCACAGGAAAGCATGTCGCATTTTGCAAAAAAAAAAAAAAAAAAAAAAAAAAAAAAAAAAAAAAAAAAAAAAAAAAAAAAAGCCCCAAACGTGGTGTCAAAAATCCGACTGTTTTCCTCTCCGGTCCCAGCGGTAACGGGAGGAGGGGACGGAGCGGCAAGAGGAGGCTGTGGTTTTGTAGAGGGAGAAAAAAGGCTGCTTTATTTCCAAACGATGAGTCAGAAAAGATTGCAAGCCAGTTTCGCAACGTCCCTCCTTCAAAAATAAAACATAGAGCTCCGTCCGCTCGTCTTCACTTGCTGCCGTTTCGCTCCGCTTCCACTCCTCCGGCCCGGTGTACGTGCACACCGCTCTGCACAAATGCACAGGCGGGTCTTGTCTTGCAACCTCTCCCCCCACCCCCACTAAAAAAAAAGACAACACGGAGAAAAATCAGCTCTTATCATCAGCTTGAAAACTCTTTTGGCGCCATATTTATGGCGTACTTTCAATTCACTGTTACCGCAAACTGCACTTCCTACTCTGACAAATGCTAGATTACTGCGCCTCGGAGAGGAGAGGACGGGGATTGAACCTTCACCTGCTGCCAATTCTGTCAGAGACTCACTCTGTGGCAGAAAGAGACACAAATCTGCATATTTCACCACATTTAATTTAAGTAATTTTCCTTTTAAAAAAATTAACAGGCTTCTATATTAATGTGGTACTCAATCATGCAATGCACAGTGCATCAGATCTAAAAGAAGTGTAACATGTTCAACTTTAACACTTATTCTGGCCCTGTGAAGGGAGTAAATTCACTTGCACGAAAAGTTTACGAAATATCAAAAAGCAGCTGTTTACTAAAAAGTGTTGCTACCTTAAAGCATCTATTACAGTTTAAATGACAAACTTTTTTTATTCCTACGACTAAAATAATAATAAAAAATAATAATAATGTTATTTATTAGTGGAGGACTCATTCAGCAACAATGCATTAGGTCTGAAGGATGTTCAGTTTGAAATTAACATTTATTCTAGTCTTTCGAAGGGAGTGAATTCACTTGCACACAAGAAAAGTTTAAGAAATATCTGCAGAAATTTTCAATTTATGAAAAAGTGGTGCCACCTTAAAACATCTAAAACAGTTTTAAAGATGAATACTCTATTTATTCATGTGACCCAGTCATGCAATGCACACTGCATTAGATCTAGAAGAACATGTTTAACTTTGACTTAACATTTATTCTGGTCCCGTAAAGGGAGTAAATTCACTTGCACAGATAAAAAAGTTTAAGAAATATCTGCAAGGGGTTTCAAAACACAGATGTTTACTAAAAAGTGGTTCCAACCTAAAACACCTAAAATTTATTAGTGGAGAACTTAATTATGCAATGCACAGTGCATCACACGTTGAACTTTAACTTAGCATTCATTCTGGCCCTGTCAGGGGATTAAATTTACAAATGAAAAATAAGAGAACTATCTGCAAATTGTACAAGGTTTTCAAAAAGTAGCTGTTTTCTGGAAAGTGGTGCCACCTTAAAATCACCAAAACAGCTTAAATGATTTAAATTATCTGGTGACTGGACTCCATTCGTATGAGGACAATTAGGTTTCGAATACAAACTCATCTCCATATTGAAGTTTGCAGTGCCACTTTTAAAAGCAAAGCTTAATTACTGCCATCCCCATTAACTGCTGTCAAAAAAAACTGGCAGCTGCAGCTTTAGTTTGAAGTGAGGGCCTGTATCTGCACTTTACTGTAAGTGATAATATCTCTCCACCAGTGATTGATTTGCGCACAGCGATCCAAAGGGAATGGTTGGCAAGTAAATTACCTTCCTTCACATTTTCTCTAAAATCTATATTTAAAGGGGAAGAGGGTGTTTGATCAATGTGTAATCTACTACCATCCACTGTCTCTAAATCACTGTCCTCTGCCTGTTATCAAACACGACTGTATTTTCTTGCACTTTTTCTGCAGTCGAGAGTTTTTCGCAGCTATTTTACAAGCAAACCTGCCTTCATTTTCTCCATATTTTCACTGTGGAGCTTTTATGTGCACCTCTGCAGTGACAGACAGTGGATCATATCAACTGTTTGGTTTCATCTTGGCTCAGCTTCCTGATCTAAAATGTCTGGTCAATACACACACATGCAGAGCCAGGAGGCATGCAAAAAAATTAAGGTCATTCGGATGAACAAATGGGACAATTTGACTTTTATGAAACACACAGACCAGCATGTCACACACATAGCAATGATGGCAGGTGCACAAATGCTCATTCCAGCAGTATCATGTGTCACTCAGAAAGTAGAGGGAGAGAGGGAGAGAGGAAAAGAGGGTGTGATGCTGTTTTGCACAAAGTGAAATGAGGCGGTGAAGGACACAGAGGAGGGATTTCTCTGGCACACATTCAAATGCAACAGCAGCATCCCACGATTTTTTCCTCCCTGCCTTCTCCTCCACATAATACAGGTAGGTAGTGTCCTCCGAGGAGACAGTCTGTGACCCTCTCCATGGTCGTTTTAATGTGCACTAATGCAATTTCCTGGCTGATGAGATGCACACCATGTTTGTTTAGCAGGCAGATCTAGGTCAAATTGTAGTTTTTCTATTTAATCTGCTGGGTGCACCACATGGGTGGGGTTTTCAGTTTTAAGAGGTTGGTGTTAATGAGTCAGACTAACACAGCCTTCAGAAAGTTAAGATTAAGGAAAGTTAAAGGAGGAGGGACTTATTGCAAAACTATTGTACTTCCACCAGTAAAATGTATGGTCCTTAATTGGCCAACATGTTGACATAAATCTTTGGAGAATGCAATCTTGGCTGGACAAGCAAAACATACAGATTTTGTTCAATAAAAAAGAAAAAAAATCTCCTTTATCTTAATCCCCCTGGTTTGTTGCTTTTATGGTTGTCACTGTCTTTTCTATTCTGTACTTGCAAAATGAAACGGTTCAAGTGTGGACATTTAATGTTTAAACTCTCATCTGTCGTGCAACACCATCAGGGAGGCATCTGATCAGCCACAAATGTATTCAGAAGCACATTATAATGACCTTAAACACACAGCCGGAGTCATAAAGAAGTATCTTCAGCGGCAAAAAGAAGAAGGAATCCTACACCATATGGTGTGGCCCCCACAGACTGAGATCAAGTCAGCCTGGGATTACAAGGAGACAGAAGCAATTGAGACAGATAAATCCACAAAAAGAGCTGCAGAAAGTTCTCCAAGCTGCTTTGTGCAGCCTGTCTGCTTAGTAACTCAAAAACACTGTGCAAAAGACAGAAAGACTGGTGCTGCATTAAAGGCAAAGGATGATCACACTAATTTTATCTGCTTACTGCATTTTTATGAACTGAATTGAATTGATAAATAAACACACTAGCATTGTTTTTAATGCATTCTTATATTAGTTTTAATGCTGAAAACATTGGCACAGTGCTGTACAAAAATATCCAGTAGCTTGCAGGGTGGTTAAAATCTTCTTCCTTTTATTTGTGTTGTATTTCTGTGCTGCTGTTGCCACCACTCAGAAGTACCAATTATTTTTTTTAACAATAAAAGGGTTGAAGAACACATAGTACTGCCTAAAAAACACAAGCATTGAGTGAAAAGGAGAGCTCTGACTTTGCATTGCTTAAGTGAAGCTGTAGTGATGCAGTGGTAAGAGAAAATTTCATATAATTTAAGTAAAAGCAGCAGTACCACATGCAAGAAATGGAAAAGTACCAGTTATAAAAATACATGCATTCAGGTAAAACGCAATAACAATACTCTAACCTAAGAGTAATATTTTGTGCTGAGATGTAGTACAGTGTAAATATCAAGTAGTATAAAATGAAAAAAAAACTAATTAAAGACAGGCAGACTAGCTGCTGGGCTACATCAAAACTGTTAAACACCAATGTCTTTTGATTATATTAGCATCAAAATCATATTAAATTTTGCTCACCGTAGATGAAAACATCTAGTTACAAAGACAGTATCTGCAGCATACCTTTAATTACAGTTAGCTAGCAGTTTATCAATCTTTACCTATTTTAATTTTAGCCAACGGATATCTTTTAGCATTATTAAGCCACTACTGAGCTGCGTTAGCTTGTGGCTAAAGATCGGCTGATTTTTTTTTTTTTAGCTAACTATTTGGTATTGACTGTAAAAGTCCCTCTATATTTTTCTGTGAACTAGTTACTTTTAAAGCTAACTCAAGCTTAAGTTTTATTTTTTTTAGTTTACTTTACATTTCAATAATTTACAGCTGCTGTCATTAGCTTGCTAAACTATAAATTAGCTTAGCCTGTCATTACAGTTGTAAGTACTGTAGCAACTTGTCTGCTGTCTGTAGAGAAGCTTTAAAGGCTTTGGATTCTGAGTTTCCAACCTAACTGGCCTTTAAGGTGCACAAACAAGAAGATTTAGACAAATGTGCACAATTATTTGGGTCATTAAGTCCGCTTTGTGTTCCTCCTGCTGCACTAAGCTTTGATCCACATGTTAATTTTGTAGTTTTAAGACATCGTGCGTCTTACAGGCGCCTTTCCAATGGTACTCTTTCACTGAGTGTCACAGTATTAGTCATCAAAATCTTTAACAGTAGACCTCTATCATGGCTGACATGTTAAAACAGGGAAAGCACAGTTGTAATTACTAACAGTAATGATGGCAGTATTTATTTTAGGGGAGGCAGTTCTGTTTTTTTGTACTGTACAAACTTATGCCTACGTGCATAAATATATGTATAATAAGACACTAATATTCACTGCTTAGTCAGTGTGCTTTGTTAGGATATATATAGTTCAAGTTTTAGAAATCTGATATTGATTTAACTGATTTTATACCAAAGAATGGCAGAAATGTGTTATTAATAAAAACAACATAGCTTTAGTTGCAACATAAGAGAAAAGCACTAAAACAAAGAATGAAAAAATATTTTTGCAGCACATGTAGCCTACTGTTGTTTACATCAATTTTATGTGTTACACTTTTTCATTTCAAATCTGTATCACATTTACTGCCTATACTGACTGGCTAGTTTTCAGATATAGAAAGTATACACATGATATAATAAAAGCTTCACTCCCAGCAACTACAGCCAAGTTTTACTTTTACGTTAGTGAGACTTTAAATGCAGGACTTTAATGTATAAAAAAGTATTTTTACACTGTCATATTGCTACTTTTACTGAAGTAAAACACTGCAGTGAGCCAGGCTGCACAACACAATGGTGAAAAGGGCTTGAGGATATGAGATGTCATTAGCTACGATGGAGATTTGTCTTAAAATTTTCATTTTGACTACAATTGTACATACAGTATACTTATGGACAGATATTTAAATGTAGCATCACAAATGTATACATAATTATGTCTTCATGGTAGTATTCAACTCCTTCATTGTCATTTATAGAGAGGCAAATACAACAACAAAAAACTGTACCAGTGACAGTGCCCTATTTTTTGAGTAAGCTCTATACTATGGTAAAACTGCAAGAATACCCTCATGGTAACATGAATTTTTAACTCTTGTTTGATTCTTTTTCAATTAAAGACAGCATCAGTCTCAAGAACTACAACGAGGACAAAAACAAAAATTCTCATTATTCATATTTAATTGTTCTCATCACCTTGGGACTCCACTCCAGTCGAGTTAATTAGTTTCAAGTGTTTTGTCTCCTCTTTCTTTTTCTTACTTGCGTGTTATAGTCTTCAATAAAATATGTCAGTGCAACTCGCTGGTAATATCATTTATGATCATGCACTCACCACAATCTCCGCTAACAATAGCAACACATATACACACACAGCTTCGGCCAACATTATGCTGTTTTTCCATGACACACGTTGGGTTTGATTGTCATGACTACATATTCCAGGAAATAAAATCAATATGTGAATACAGAGATGACAGTATTCCTCAAAAAGCTGCTGTGGGTTGGTGTTACCATGGAGTCTGTGTGGGGATACTGCAGATATACGCTGTATTATGGCCCCAGTATCAATGTCAACTGCAATTAGGCCAATGGACGGGTATATATCCTGATTTTTTAAACAGTGGGTCAGGATTCAGGACCTGAAATAGCTAGCAGGCCCTACTGTTCCAGTATCCCTACATGTCAAGAGCACTGGTTTTTAATTAGTCTGGGTCCCAGGGTGACAGACTACATTTATCACTCGGGTCCCAAGCCTAAAATGTTAAAGCACCCCTCCTTTGTGGGGAACTAAAGTCAGTGCAATGTAGAAAGTAGCCTAATTCTGAAAGTTCAGCCCCAAACTATAATTCATGACATGGTCATTCTTTCTTTAACATTAAGATTAATGGTATTGATCCTGAAGGCAAAGCAATGGCATTGCAGCCAAAATTTTGCATTTCCTACTGAGCAATTTTACAATACTTAGTTTTCTAACACAATTCAAATAGTTGAGAAACAGATATCGTAAAACAAAGCTATACAAATTTGCACACATTTAATGACCTGTATTGAATATAAAATCTGTAGAGATTACAATTCAACACAGTAACAACATTCAAATAAGGAAGACGAATTATGAAAGGACAAGGAAGGCATTTTTTAAATTTTGTCACATATATACGGTCCACTCATGTGTATTTTCGATACTTACAGTTAAAGTTATAGACTTCCTCAACCAACTTTGTGCAGATTTAATGGTGTCAAATAGCAGTTCTTTTCAAAATTAGGAAACTATTTGCATTCATTTGCTGCAAATGTGCAACCCTGCAAAGAGGAAATAGGCTCAACAGGAAGACGTAAAGTATGGAATAGGAAGTAAGACGTAATCTTTGTTATGTAATAAAATTTGTATAAATATGTAATTCAGACAAGAAGAAGAGAAGTTAAGCCAAAGTGCTATGCAAAAGAGAAATAAAATTAATGTCAATAATTTACAAAACATGTTTAAATATGAAGGTTAAGACCTTCCAGTATTACATATGTCTGTGAATGTTCTCATTCATCCAGGTCATAGTCATTCTGGGCAATTCAATCAAAGGCAACTGTATGTCTGTGAAGACGTTTCGCTTCTCATTCGAGTGGTTTCAACACTAGTTTGGGCTATTCTGATTATATATATGTATATATATATATATATATATATATATATATATATATATATATATATATACATATATATAATCAGAATACATATATATATATATATGTATCCTGGTTCCAGACCACATAGGACACCCTGAGAGGTCCTCTTGTCCATGTCCAATGGTTCAGAGCATTTTTGAGCACATGAGGGGAACCAACACAATATTAGGCAGGTGGTCATAATGTTATGCCTGATTGGTGTATATACAAACACAAAGAACTTGTGTTCACATGTGCATACTTTGACTCAGGTGTGGCTATAACGACATGTTTCAACTCAGAATTAGTCTTGTCTAGCACACCACAATGTAAACAAATGCAGGAAAAATCGGGAAATAGAAATCATTTTCAGTGTGAATAAGCTACTAAAACATACAAAAAATTTATAATTTATCAAGGTAAATGGGCGGACAATGACAAGCCAGGCAACACTATAAACAGTTTTCAAAAGTGATTTATTTTCCTGTACTCTGCTGCAAGATTACTTATGGTGCTGCTGAAATCCATCCATCCATTAGCTACATCCACTTTATCCTGCAGAGGACTGTAGGGGGGCTGGAGTCTATCCCAGCTGACACTGGGTGAAAGGCGGGGTTCACCCTGGGCAGGTCGCCAGTTTATCACAGGGCCAAGACAAAGAGACAAACAACCATGCACGCTCGCATTCACACCTACGGCCAATTTAGAATCACCCGTAGCAACCTGCTATGGCTGTTTATGAACTGTGGGAAGAAGATGGAGCACCTGAAGAAAACCCACACAAGTGCAGTGAGAACATGGAAACTCCACAGAGAAACCCTAATGCTGTAAGGTAACAGTGCTAATCGTCATGCCACCTGTGCTGCTGAAATGCACACTGAAACTCGAAAACAAAAACAACGAATCAGCCAGTCAGCCTCCTTAAGATGCAGGTTCACATGAACAGCACCCTTCTGTGCATAGTGCATAATTCCAGCTTTAGGTTTGGCTAGGTTAAAGGAAATTCAAGAAAGTTCATCTTTTGGGTTAAAATAACTACTTAAATTAAGGTTATGGAGTAATTGCAGCCTCCGTGGATCTATCCATAGCAATGTCACAACCATGTAATCCTACATTTGCTAAAGGGCTTTGTCACTTGAATTTAAACAGATGTCTGCCGTTAGAGCTGCTGCTGCACACCCTTCATCAAAATGTAAAGAGGGAACACCAGCAGATGAGTTAAAGCATGAAATTGAATGAAAATTTAAAGGCATTCTTCTAATTAACTGCTCAACAGAGTGCAGCTTTTGAAGTCTGACTCTGTGCTGTGGGTTACAAACCCGACGATAAACATTTAAGCAGGTTTAAAATGCCCCTACAACAATCCTCTCTCTTATCCCTCTCCTCACAGTTGATACTCACAGACACTTCACAGAGCGACTTAATTCTTTCTCACTGGCGCTCCCCCAGGCTGAAAGGCCTACCTGTTGTCTGCGTGTTTCCCAATTATAGTTTTCTCCTGAGTAAGCATACATTAGGTGACTCATCAAGAACGGCTGTCTGCCAGAGCTGGCTGGAACAGAGTGTATTATTTCAGCATCAGTGTATATTTCAGGCTGAGAGGGGGAGAGCGAGGCCATAAACTTAATGGGTTAGTTCACTCAATAAAGCGGTGACTTGTATGACTTGGAAGCTGCCCAAAATACAACATATCCAGGAGTGCCGCCGGTGGTTTTTTTCCGGGGGAATTTGAGAGGAGGTGAAAGTGGGTGTGCATGTACTTGTGAGTTTTCTTGTCATCGTAAGGGCTGAGTCATGAGGAAGGAAAACAGAGCAAAAAAAGTCGGAGGTCAGAACATTTTAAAGGGAGCACATCTTACAGAAACAAACTCAGAAATGGTGTCTTGTGTTAGGATGAGGAGTTGCAAGTTAGGAATTTATTATGGGTGCTCATATATGCACAAATACAGAGCAAAATAGAGCAACTCTTTGCACAGAGATGGTGCATTTGGTGTGTGCATTAATACTAGTTGTAGGAAGATTAAGGCAGCACCAGGTTCTAGTGTTCACCCAGTGTGTACATTCTTCCCTGTTCTGTCGTGTCGGCGCGTGACCGCTGTCCGTCGAGGAGAAGCTTTGTAACCACTTACGGTAAACTGACACTGTGTGGGAACAGAATTACAATGTTCAGAGCTCCATGGAAAACAGGATGAAGCTGAAACATCTGTGAGATGTTTAAAAAGCAGATGGGGAGAATGTCAAAAATCATTTTTCAGCTTAGTTATTCTGAAAATAAACAGAAATACTAAGGCTGTAGTCTGACTTATTCATCATATAGTTTTTATTATGTTTCCAATTTTTGGTTGCTCAGAATTGAAATCAGGTTTTTGTCAATCCAATGAAACTGGAGCTGTTTCTTTTGTATGAGACCAAAGAGACACTCAAATTAATAAGTTAATTAACATGAACACATACGCACACACACACGCAAATCCTTGCCAGCTGCTTGATGTTTTGGTCTCCTTTTCAGTCAATCAAGTTCAGGTTTACTGGAGCAGCATGCTAATTCTTCTTAGATTCACAAAGTAACTCAAATTCACAGCAGCCTGGAGATTGGAATTAGCTTTACATGTGGTCCAGAGTAGATCTCTAAAGGTGAGACAGTCCTTTAATCAGCTCACTTCAGTGTTTCAATCCTCACCAGACCTGTCACATGAAAAAAAGGAGTCCTGTCTAGAACTGCACAGACATTATTTCATTTTTGCATGTCTGGCATTTGTTCCAACCTGCTCAGTCTTTCTTCTCAAGTGGAAAAGTTCTTTGTGGTCGTTTTAGTAGTTTAAAACATAAATCAGTTTCTCACTGAAGATTTTGTTTTTGATTGTTCACGTCTATACAGAATGAAAAGCTAAAAATGACAGTAAAAACATGCAAAGTAGTTCAAAAAGAGTTTGAATTGTTATTCAGTGCTTTCAATTTACAGGTCAGTGAATTCAGTTTTAGTTCACAGTAAATCAATAAGACATAGCCTTATATTTTCCTCCTATATGTAGCTTTTATCTGATCTTATGTGCTCTGAAAACACATCCAGCGACAGAGCAGTGAGCTGGTGTGTCTGTCTGTCCTGCTGACTTCATGTTGCCTTCCCCTGGAATCCTTCTGCATATCAATGACTTCATGTCAAAACAAGCCCCAAATCCTCCACTGTGAGTGAATGATAGAGTTAGAAGGAAAGGAGATTCTTGCTGGGCACATATCTGTCTCCAGAGAAGAAAAAGGAGGCTACATGTGTGTGTTTGTGCATAGCTGTGAGCCTGAATGACTGCTCATAAGCTTCTTTACATAGATTGGAGGTTAAAAGTCCAGTGTTTCTCTCTGATCATTCCTGGCAGGCTGGTCAAGTGTAGATTTCACTCGGGTAAAAAGAAGGCAGAAACATGAAAGCGACTGAGTGAGTGAGTGAGTGTGTGTGAGTGAGTGTGTATGTGGTGCAAACATTTCACTACCACACTACCTGCTCTGTGAATTTTGCATCTTCTGGCAAAGCAAGAAACATGGAAAGACAGCGCTTGAAGGGGAGCAAGATGCCAAAGAAGCCTGAAGCTGTGTTGGCCCACCTGCAGTCTACAGTCGAACAGTGAGGCTCGCTGGCAGCAATGAAAAGGCTCTAAGTAGCCTTCTTCAATTTTAAAAGTCTAATACAGCTAGGCAGTCTTCACAGCAGATATGCTGACATGTCAGTGAAAAAAGTAAAGGTGTAATTAACATTAGAGATGGATGCATTTTTAGTTTAGGGGCATCAGTGTCAGAGTCCAGGTATTAAAATTTTGCTGAAAGGGATAATATGCCACCATATTATGCTGGCACCTTTTGTATTCTGCGCATATCACTATATTAATGTATGTGTTTGAGTTTATATACAAATTTCAGGGTATGATGGTATCTCTGAAGCACACAATGCAAAGGAAAAATAAAAAACCTAAAAAACAGCAGTATTGTGCAGTTAGTGGTACTGTTACACCCTCACATGTAGCCTATTGTGTTCTTGCTTTGACGTTTGTCACAAAAAATCTTTAATACTCACTTACAGCTTACCTAATGTTTGCATTTGAATGGACTTTTAAATTGTAGAAAATTCAGGTACAAACCTTTAAGGCACAACTCAATAATATATTATAATGGTGTCACTACAGTATTACCTACAGTAACAAACCTAAAATAAACAAATATATATAATAACAACACAGAGTGTGAGGCGTGAAAGTCTTGCCCAAGCACCACAACAAGTCCAATAAAGACAAAAGTTTCCAGACATTTCTGTTGTCATTTGATTAAGAGATTTAGTGGAAAGCAAAAGAGTTCATTTTCTCTATCTGTCGGTGTGGGGTTTCACTTTAGATATTTACATCTATGTACTCAACAAAAACAAGTAGTTCTAGTTTGTAAGTACTCCAATTTTTACTGACATCATATTTAACATATTTCCCTTAAAAATGACAGGCAAAATTACTGCACATGTTCACAGTGAAAGAAAATATGTTCTACAGTCTTTCTCACAGACTCCACATGAGTTGTTATCACAAATAAACCTTTCGTGTAAGAAGTGACCAGATGGATGGATGTAACTTAGAATTTCAAAACTAACTTATTTGTCTTTACGTAAAATTAGGTATTACATATATTGTTTCCTCAAGAAAATATTTTCTTTCCAGCTGATTAGGGCAGTCTTGTGTTGACAGAACATTTCTAGTAAACTGTTTGCTTCCTAAACTGACAGCTTCAATGCACAGTGGCCTTGCACTTGAATCGAACTTGAATTTGATCTATTGCACTTTGAGCACTCACCTCCATCACTGCGTGGCGCTGTTTAAAAGTCGCTCAGTCGAAAAAACAACCTCGAAGACCCACTTGGAAAACAGGAAGCTGCTTTTGTTGATTCCACAGTGAAGAGAGCAAGATGTCTGCGCTGGACGTGGAGGATTTCATTCAGCAAAACAGAGCTGTGGCCGACCAGGTGGAGAAGTTTCGGGGCTACTGGGAGAGCGAAAAGCACTGGGAGCCCCGGAGGGAGTTCATCCTGCGGAACATGGCCGACTTCGACGACGAGCAGCTGGACCAGCTGCTTTCCTTGTCCATGGTCTGGGCCAACAACGTCTTCCTCGGCTGTCGGTACGTAAACAACGTGTTTTAGGACTAAATTCGCCTCTTTGTTGGACAGTTCTCACCTTTTCCTCAAATCGACGAAGATAAAACTGCGCCACTGCCGTTAAAACTGCCTCCGCCTGACATGTTTAACCGCTGTTTAGCATCTAAGCTAGCGGCTTAGCGTTTAACTTTACTGTTACTCAACAATATATTTGCCAAACTCGTCATTAAATCCAAACGAATTAAATATTTCCTCTCATGTGACGTAAGTAGCTTGTTTGACATTAAGCTAATATTCTATATATTTCAATTATGTGTTTTTTTCCCAACAATGTTTTCGAGTGGGGCTTCTTCTTCGTGTTATGTTTTTCGCGCTGTATTGTTTGCCTCACTGCTGCACCCTCTGTCCATAAAAAGACCAACAACAAAATGGCTCTGCAGAGTTTTAAAGGATAGATTCACACATTTTAAAGTCTTTCTTTAAAAAAAAAAAAAGTAATCAAGCAGCCCAAATGAAATTGTTGCCATCATTGCTCCTGTTCATATTGGCACTTTAAACATGACCTTTTAAAGTTTCTTCTTATAATATATATTTATTAGAGAACCTTTCCTGATTTTACTTGTGTTTTAATTTTTTTTATCAGTCTCTTATTTCTTTAATTATTTTCTTTTTGTCTTTTCTAACCATTTTCTTTTCTCATATATAATATGTGTCAGCTTATGACACATTAATGAAATGGATGTCTTATTAAGTTGTAGTCTGTAGAGTCCAAAGTTTCCTTTCTTTTGTTAGGATCTCCTCACTGCTGCAGGTCAACAAGCAAACATAAAGATTACATTTTCCACTAAACAGTGCACCTCTTTTGAATACTTGCTTGATTAAACTTTTCCCAAACTGGTAAAGCCACATATAAACTTATGTTAAAATTCGGAGGAGGATTGCAAATCAAGATCACAATTTAGAGCCCTGCAAGTAGCAAATTTCAAAGGCAGCTTGCAGTTTAGGATAAACATAATGATGTCAAAACCAGGGTTTAAACTGTTGTGTCAGTGGTTTCACTTCGTAATTCAGGCACGTGTGCTGTGGTTGCACTGACATAAGCCCAGTCCTGTTACTTAATAACTACACCTCATACATTTTGCAGCGTGTCTGACCCAGGGTTTAAACAAATTCATGCTGTCCTTGCTATGTGGGTCCTGTGGTAATGCTCCATTACATGTTTTTAATCTATGATACAGTGAATATTGAACTAAAGCTTCACTTGGGGAAAAAAAATATGGCAAATCGAGTCTCAATTGTAATATCTGTTAGAAAAATCACAGTAAGTTATTTTCCCCAAACCCCTACTAGGCACCCAAATGATTGCTGCTGTCATAATTCCTCCTGCTCATACACATTTCATTATGTACAAAGTAGAACACTTCTTCGGATGACACTCACTTGATTTATTAACTTCAGAAAAACCTCAGAATGACATTTTGGACAATATGAGGACTGTGTATCTTGTTCCCCCATGTTGCTTAATGTCCAGTAAACCTGTTAAAATGTTGATACGGGCACAAGGGCTCAACGGTCCCGAGTAAATGTGTAATTGCGATTTTTCTGACAGGTATTGCTATTTGATTTTCTATCTATCTATCTATCTATCTATCTATCTATCTATCTATCTATCTATCTATCTATCTATCTATCTATCTATCTATCTATCTATCTATCTATCTATCTATCTATATCTGTCATATATTAAAAACATGTAGTGGAGCATTACCACATGAGACACCATGAAAAGCGTGACTGTTACACAACAACGACAGCATGAATTTGTAAAACCTCTGACACAACAGTTTAAACTCTGGGTCAGACACGCTGCAAAATGTATGAGGTGTAGTTATTAAGTAACAAGGCTGAGGCCGAGTGCATGCTTGAATTTGAAATGCGGTTGAAAGGGGGGCAATTGTTTTTCGAATAATTATATTTAAATTATTTTCAGCAAATCATTCACTTGAGCCAAATAAACATAGTTTGATCAAAGCTTTTTGTACGTAGCATTATCAGTATCCTGTAAGTATTAGTTTTCTTTTAAATGACTTGAAATGGCGTTAAGAATATTAATTTTTGCTTTTCAGACATGTGTACGTCATAAAAGAACACAATTTTTTTGTTTCAAATGTTACAGCATTATTTTGTTTTTGTTTTTTCTACATCTCTTATAAATAATATGAACCACAGGGGTGAATTAAGGTGATTGTGTTAACATGGCACATGTCTTCGCTAATGGCAGGTATAGCACAGAGCTCCTGGAGAAAGTGAAGGAAATGGCTGAAGGCATCGTGGTGGAGGATGCACCGGTTTTCAAGACGAGAGATGAGATTATGAAGAAGCAGCAGGTTGGTCTGCAGACAAACACGCCGTTACACACACAGATATGTTGCCAGAGAAAATTCCTCATGCATTTCTCTGTTTTATCACAGGGTCGATGATCGGACTAAACGTTCGGATCAAGATTGATGTGACTCAGCTTTGAAACACGTACAGGATGTGCTTTTATCAAGTCAAAACACATTTTTCTGGTTTTTACAATCCTGCCTCATTTATAATGGATTTCAAAGAAAGAGTTTTTACCATCAGAAATCTTTTTTTATGAAAAGCAAAAAGACTGATTTCTTCAGATTTCCAGCCTTTTAATTACATATAGACAGCAAAGCGTTTTTTGGTCATCCTTTCTAACCATGATCTACATGTTTTAAGTGTACTGATGCTTTTAGGGATTTTTTTTTATATATAAATTCATATGAGAGATGACAGTGGATGTTATCTTAATGTAGCTGTCTGAAGCAGAATAAAAGACTTGTGTTTTCTACTTACGTTTGTATGCCAATCTTTTTCTTTTTTTTCTTTTTTTTGCTCTTGTTTTTTTAACCAAAAAAGAATAATGCAAGCATAGATGATGAATTGATGCTGCTTTAGAAGTTGTGTGAATTTCGTTGGCTGTAGTTAATCCATGGATGAGAAGGGGCATTTTTACATTTCAGTGCTATTGTGTGGTTGGCAGGTTAATCCACAAGCTAAAATTTTCAACATTTGGCTGGACAGTATCAATAGTTCTGATTACATCTCAAATTTTAATGAAGGTTGTATTTATTTTTGTGCTTTCTGCCTAAATTATTATGGTAGATAAACCGGTAACATGGTAATGATAATCTCTCACAAGCAGAACATGTGTAAGAGTTGGTTTTAAATTTGACATTCATACCCTGAAATTTTCTCATTAGTGTCATAGTTTCATTTAACGTGGCAGACGACTACTGGAGCCAGTCAATGTTACTGATGAGCGAATGACAGTTGAAGAATGACTAAAAATGATATATTGGGAGCAAGAACCATGAACACAACCTGCATCAAAGTCTGAAAAATGTGTTTTATTATGTTTATACAGCATATTGTTATAAGTATACATTTTTTTGTTTAATTCACAAAATTTTATAACATATCCCTTCTGCTTATTAGGTGAAATAAGTCACTAGCCACAACATGACCTTTACTGTCTAAGAAAAGAGGAATTGTGTTTTATGATGACTGATTATTTAGCTGCAGTTGGGCAGGGTTAAGTCATGGATTTATGCTCAAGTGGTATTTTTATTGGGTATCAAGAACAACTGAAAATAAGAGACAAACGCAGGCGTGAGAACAACTTGAGCCTTGAGGAAAACAGTTGATGTCACACTCTTGTAACAGGGTTCAAACGATTGCAACAGTTCGCTTGTTAAGAGCATGAAAGTGTGTACGTGCCGGACAGTGCTGCTTTTATCCTCTGCTTTTTTTTTTTTTGTTAATTTACGTGTCAGCTGTGTCACTTTAAGAGAAGGATCAAAAGCACTGACACCTCATTTGGGCTGACACACGTCACGGGCGACAAAAGATTCCAGTCGTTTACTCTCTGTGGTGAGGGAAATTAGGAAACCGTGTGGACGCATGAGAGAACTCATTTTTAAACACGCCTCTGCATTTACATTCTACTTTATTTATTTATTAGTATGCACTAAAACCATGACTAAAGGAGAACATGATGTAGATCCAGCCTGTTCTGTTCATCACTATATTCTAGCCATTGTAAACACTCACAGCTTTCTTACTTAAATTAATTAAACTAATACAGCTCCACCACTCACCAATGAATTCCTTCGCTCAGGGTCTCCTGTGCTCCACATACATTTTGATTACATTAACACAGGGTGACATGGTGGTGAGAAGACTGGGGGATTCACAGTCCAAGCCTGCCCTGCCTCATCCTGGTGTTAATATTTACCTTCTTCATAACCCTCTCCAACATTATCTCCTACTTCTAGCAGAAATGATTAAAATAAAAGCTCAGAGATGGCAAGCCAGGGAGTCATGATTCATCAGTGCAAGGGAGACTTGGCACTGTTGCAGCCTGTGACGTCTGTGAGCCCGAACCTACCGCGTCTCTTAAAATAAACAGATCTGCCGGAACAGAGCAGGGATTGTTCTTTATCAGCTATGTCTGTGGCTGACTTGAAGAGTAATGATGCTACCAACTCTGAAAGGCATTTTCAGGGTTTTTTTTTTTCCCACGGCTTTCAAAAATATACCGATTTGGTCATCAATGCGCTATTTCCAAAACAGCCAAGTTGTGTACACACCAGCAGACAGTACAAAAAAAACGGGAGAAGATTCCAAAGGAGGGAAAAAAGAAAAAGAAAAAAAGGTCTGTAAAACTCAAACACTAACAGCATCAATCCAACCAAACAACAAAGATATATTACAAATTCTGTTAGCAATAACTTATTTCACATCATGCAATAAAAAAAGTAAAATTAAGGACAAGAAACACAAATATAAGATTGATATCCCCTCTCTCATTTTCCTAAAATGTATTGGCAAGCAAGTTAATGTCCATTCTGGTTTGGTGGTTTTCTTTTTTTTTCAGGGTGGCACTTGAGTTCTTCTGATATAGTTGCTGTTTTTTTTTTTCTCTTGATGAGGTAAAAATGAGAGACTGAAGTACTGGGATGATGAAGAGAGGCTGATGGAGAGAACAGTAGAGGAGCGAGACGAGCTCAGACGTCCACCCAGCTCTGCTCCACAATGGCCGTCACCCTCTTCTCGTACTCCCTCTTGTTTTCCTGATAGAGCTGTGCGGCCTGGCTGTTGGCTGGGCTGTTGGGGTTTGGCTCGTCCAGCAACGACTGCAGGGGGGATGAAGAAAAAAAAAGGAAATATTCACACACTGCGAGTTATCAGCATTTAATCCACAGGAGAGAACTGATTACATGTATCTATATGCAGACAGTGCTTCCAGTAAAACTCATAAAAGACATACAGATGTAATCAGATTGCAATTATAGTGACTTAACCCTGAATCCCAGCAAAATTACACTGTTTACCAGAACCAGAAATTGTAAAGCTTAATCAGAACCAAGCTTAAAATTGTGATTTTATTCCACATCTCATTTTATAAATTTGCCAAAAAAAAAAGGTGTTTGCACTGATCCGATTCTGTAACAAACTAAATATTCTGCACTTCTCGGTACAACTGCAAAATCATTCGTGACTAAGCTGTGACCAACAACCACAAGATAAAAATTCAGGGGTTTTTAGGCTCAACTGCACAAAAGAAAAAACAAATGCAGCATGTAAGCAGTAAAATATCTGTAGTATGCAGAGTCACTATATTTTTTATATTGGTAACACCTGTGGGCACTTGGAAAAATATTGTACATGTTGATTCCATTTTTTTTTAATCTTTAAGGAATACATAAAAGATATTCAACTTTCATTTCACAAAACTTTGTTATACTGCACAGAAGTAGTATTTTGAGTTCTCTCTATGTCTATACATGGTTTTGCCTTTTCCATAGAGGTGCAGGACTTTATATTGCAGAGAAAAAAAAGCCCACAGTGAGTAAAAATGTGACAGAAGGGGGAAAAAAACAACCCCAGAACTGCTTGGGGTTCAGAGGTTTAAACTGAAAGCCAAAAGAAAGTCAAACCAACCCACCTGGATGGAAGTGAGTATGGACGACACATCATATGTTGGGCTCCAGCGATTCTGGAGAATGTCTAAACATATACTGCCATCTGCGTAAACTGGTAAGCAGAGATAAAAACAAAAAAGCCTCAGAAAACAGATCAACATGACAACATGAGTTATGTCTATGCACATGTAGCGCTCTCCATTTGGTTAAGAGCGAATGCACGAGATATTTGGAACAGATGCTCTTAAAACAAAACAGACAGCGCATGTGAATCAACCAGACAGCCTACAGAAGGTCTATAAAATCCAAAACTGCTTGAGTCAAATGCACTTATTTTTGGTTGCAATCATGATGCCTTTACAACACACACAAATCTAATTCATCAGAGTTCCCCGGGTAGCTTTAATATACTGTACTAATTTCGATTATATACTATGAGAGGAGGACATGAATGGGAGGAAGCTGCTTGAATGAGGAGGAAAGGAGGAACCTGAAGCCTTGGCAAAAAAAGGGACAAATCCAAAAGTCTGAATGTTTAATGTATTCAGTTTATATGACTATCAACTGGAAATATGGCTTATTGATATTTAAAAGAAAAAAAGATAAAGGGAAGGCATTTTTTCCCTCTTTTTAAACACATGGTTTGCATCAGTGAATATGGGTGTTGCACCAGTAGCTGCACCAGAGTTGGAGTGTGTCTGTGCTGCTGTGCTGCTTACCATTTGGGTGAAACATTCTGGAGACAAACCGAACTGTGGGAGGCTTGTTTGGGTACTCCTCTGAAAACTCTATCAGAAGCTTAAATGTTCCTGCAGAGATAGAGGGGGAGAGGGAAGAGGGCAAGAGCGAATGACAGAGGGTGGGAGAGAGGGGGGCGTGTGTGTGAGGGGTGAACACAAGTAATTTTGCAAGGAGAATACAGATTTGAAAGAGGTCAGAGAAAGCGAGAGAAACAATTACGTTACTATAAATATCACCAGCTCAACTAGAAAGAGAAGCTAGCCCTTTACTGGAGCAGATATGTCGATTCTGCAGGCTAAAGGGGTAATAAAGGAGGGAGATGACGAGCAGAAAACAATAAACCTTGAGTCAGAGCTCGTTGCACTGATAATTACAAGCAGAAAAACGTCTGTATGAGAAAAATGCCTGTATGTGCGAGCATGCTGTATCATATAGAAGCACATCTAACTTGCTAACAAGCGAACAAAGCCAGTTAATGCCTTGCGACAATGGAAGAAGCAATGAAGCATATTAACTAGATAGATACAGATGTACACACATTTGTATTTAAACCTCATTTCTATTTTGCCCCTGACAAATTGTAAGGAGCCTGCTGGGTATCTGGACAATTAAATATTATTTGTTGTGTTCGGTTATACAGGACTCAGTGACATTTATCAGCATTTATGTAGGTTAAAGAGTAGACTGGCAGCTTTACTTGTAGAGCATTTAAATCCAGACTGGGTGGAAATTGTAGTTACAACTGATTGGAAACTGTAGGTTTTAGGATTAACATTTATCAAAATTGGTGTAATTGCAATGTAACTGTGCTATTATGCTACAATTCTCAGTTTTTAAGGTTAATAAGTTGGGCACACAATAATAAAGTAAAGTACAGAGAGTATGGTAGAGCAGCCACTTAGTTAAAATCAGAAAGTCTGTTGATGCAGTGACGGTGCCAGTAACGGAGGCTGAACATTGACTGGCAAAGTTTAACATGTCTCAGCTTTTGCAAGAACGTCCCGCAGCGTCATCCACCAAAGAATCAAAGAATACAGGCACACATTACAGATTGATAATGTTGACCTTAATGATCATTGGAACAAAAGTTTTGATTACTGCTTCCACGATAAGCATCCCAAAAAAAACCCCACAAGGCTATAATTCCTACATTGTTATTCCAATGTAAATCTTTCACCAGGATTAAGGTGGAAAGAGTGCTCTAAAAAATATCTTCACCATTTGAAGCTATTCACATTCTTAGAAACTGCACTGCAAATTAATTTAGCATGAGACTATTAGCTATAAGATGGTGGGGAAAAAACAACTTTTAAAAATATTTCTAGGTCTTGAGATAATTCAACATATGTGTCAGCATTTTTAAACAACGCCAGATATTCTGTTTGTAGTAATTGTATTCCATCTGAAAGTATCTATTTAAAGATGTGTATATATTTGTAATTGTGGGATTCTGTACTCAGTAATATAGATTGTCCAGGTGTCAGTACCACTTGACTTCTGGCTTCTGTATTTTTACAACACTGCCAACAAGGCTGTAATAAATGTATTGAAAGACGTAACTTTAAATGAAATCCAGAGCTTGGATAAACATAAGACCGCATATAATTAAGATAAATCAAAATTTAAAACTTACCATCTTCAAATGGTGTTCCCACAGGCCTGCAGAAGGAAGAGAGAGAGAAATAAATTTCCAAATTCCAAAAATTCCCACTGCTAATCCCCACCAAGACCTTTTCTTGTTGAAAGCGTAACCATTACAGTCTACCCTTCAAGGACTACAAACTCAGCACAGACACCAGAGTCTTTATTTACTCAGCTCTTCACATTCATGCAGTCTGTGTTGAGGGGCCAATTAAACAGCTGCCTTCACATTGTGAATTTCTAGCAGCTTCCCCCTTGGATTAGGTGAGCAGCTATTATCATGTTTATTTTTACAAGCCCACGTGCATTTCTCCGGTTTGTTTTTGTAACATCTTGTTGCTTCTTGTGGGATTTTCAGTTACTTTCAGCTATCTAATTTGCTTGTACTTTTGATGTTTTATTATCTCTTGCTCAGACTTGAATTTCATACCACTAGTTCTTCTCAGAATTACAAAAAGCATGTTCCTTCTTGCTTTTTTACTTAATCATTCTCCTTTCAACTGCACTTCAAATTATGCACCAACAAAGATATGACAAGCTTACAAAAAGTAACTTTGAGTTTATCTATATTTTCTTTCTCAATACAGTTTCTCATCCCATCAACTCAAGCACCAACACCAACCAGCCTGTTCCTCCTTCAAGCACCTGCTGTGGCTGATTTTCCAGACTGCTCTGTGCAGCAATCACGGCTGTAATCAAAATTTCTTTTTAAAAAGCAGGAGGACGTGGAGAATGAGAATGCACTGGGGTGGGTGGGTTGGTTGCAGAGTCTGTGCATCACCATCACAGTGGCACAGTAAAGACAGCAGGGCGGAGTTGGATTTAGAGCATGACTCACCCAAAAATAACAGCGTTCCAAAGCATGATGTTGTTCTCTGATGGTGCTCCACTCACACCGGTAGGAGGATCTTCTTGAAGTCTGGATAAGACAGAGAGAGAAAGAGACATTAGAAAAAAAAGGACAAAAGAGATGGGCAGAGAGAAAGACGGAGGGAGACAAGAAAAGACAGACGTCAAGAAAAGGACAGTGGAGGGGAAGGCAAAAAACACGAGCTCAAAGCAAGGCAGATGAAGAAACATGAGAGGAAAAGAGACAGAAGGACAGAAACAGATGAAAAAGAAAATGATGGCCAAAAGGAAAAAAAAGAGACAAGAAAGAAATGGAGAAAGAAGCCAGAGGGAGAGACACTGAGAAACAAAGAAGGGTGAGAGCACGAGGATTTTAATTAACACCTTGACTGCAGGATAATTATCAGTCAAAACACGAACTGCTGTATCAACATGACTTTCAATAGACAGCCAGGCTGGCAGGATCAACTGCACACTGCCCATCCTGCCGTCACGTCAGTTAACATAAGCTATAGTGTGAACTCCTGAAGGACTACCGTACCATGACTGCGACTGTATCCTCAGTGAACCTCAAAGCTCTGATGGTGTTGACGCAAAGCCTTTTAGCTAGTGAGACGACCTTCACCTCGAATGACTTCTGACTAACGGAGTCATGATCAGTTCATCTGGATAAACGGCAGACTGATATACAAACCCTAAAAGAAAGGAGAGGCACCCTGATGTGTTTCTATCAATACATGTTCGTTTTTATGTTAACCTCCACCCACGACCAAGATGGCGCAATGATAATCCAAGTTAAGTCTCATTTGTGAAAGCTCTGGACCATAAGTATCTGTTCTTTTCATCTTCTCATTCCTTTCTTTTCTACAATTGCCAGCAATGCCATTAATCTTCGGCACTGATGCTGCCACTTCTCTCTGGGGTCTTGACCAATGCCCCGTCTACAGCACCATCTGATTAGTTACATGCCATTGAAAATATTCTGTCAGCACTGAAGAAGTTCTTTTAATTACACATGTGTAAACCATAATTACCACTGCAAATGTAAATCGAGCCCAAAAAAATCAGTTACTGGTCTCCTTGATTTCTAATATTTGGTACTGGCCTTGAAAGAAACCTGAAACTGGTTAAATAGAAGCACAAAGAGGACAAAATACCACCTCAATGACTACTTTGTTAACTGGCTGACCGTTTATGTCATTTGGCAGGTAAAAATCCAGACATACTGGTTCAACTCACAGGAGGATTATATGCTTTTAAGTAAGGCTCCAACTTAAAAACGTCTTTTTTAAGAACAGAAATTTCTGCATGATGAGTGGAATCTACCTCGCAATCCCTGTCATATGTACACCTCAAAGCTTTGTATTGCTGTAAGAATGGAATGTAAAAGTAAAACCAATGAAGACATCACTGAGTTCTAGAAACTTCTGATGTTTGTCTTTGTTTTTTGAGGGATTACAGCTCAAGTGATTCATCCGACAAACTAGAGATAATCGCAGGATTACTCGTCACTGAAAATAATCATTAGTTGAGGTTGCTCAAACAAAAACTGCCCAGAGCAGTTTGACTGACAAATGATCTCTGTGAAGTGCAGTGCAAAAATGCCACAGCAACAACTGCCTAGCAACAAAGGCGTCAACAAATCAAAACAGACAGGTGTCGCAGGTCAACATTTCAAATTAATTTTCCGACAACAGTGTCTAGCTTATTACACAGGTTTCTGATAGACTGGACCCGCATGACAAATAAAAAGGCAGTGTAGAAAACGAGCGCTACTCTTTGGAACAAGCAACAGCTCACACACTCAGGACACATTACTGTGTCACATCTAAGGCCTTGCGTCACATCACTAATGCATGTAGGCCAGGTCCAGGAATCACCGCAGACTATTTAGGCCTACAATCTCATGCCTAGTATAAAAGCTGGTTTAGTAAGAGCTTACAGCAATAAAACAAGGTAGGCTGATTTGTGTGTCTGTGTGTGAGTGCAGATCCATGTAAGTCCCTTGCTGCAGACAGACCCACTGCAATTAACCTCATTTATAGTAATCTGCCTGAGCTCTCAGCTGGTAGAAGGATGCTTCACTCAACTTGTCTACTAGATGGACTGATAGTTACTTTATTTTACTCGGAAACTGGGGATTACTGACAAGTCTGCAGATGGCAGACTAGGTTAAGTATGGGACGGGCTTGGGGGATAGAAGGGAACTGCATGGTGGTTCATTTTATATCAATCGTCAGAAAATAAAATATCTACTATTTTGCTAATGGATGAATTATTCAAGTTATTCCTCATAACAATTCTGTATTTGCAGCTTCTCAAATGTGAAGATTTCTGCAAACCAAATATATCTGGGTTTGAGAATGTCAGACAAAACAAGACAGCTCAAGACATCAACTTGGACTCTTGGAAACTGTGATTTTCCTTTTTTTTTTTTTTTACAGAACACACACCTGACTGCTGAGAAAATAGCCAACAACTAACTTTATAAATCATGAAAATAATAATTAGTTATATGCCTAGTATAATTTCCAAAATCACTGTGGTCAAAGAAACTTTTAATATTATACAGTCAACTCAGTAACTGCAAAACATACAACTTGTTTGATTAGAGTCTGTTCGAAATGATCTACTTCAGTGAAATCAAACACCCAGTTCTGCAAACTTATTCTATATGCCATTGAGCTTTAAACTGTGCTAAAATATCATCAAGATTCAGGAAATGTTGCTCCAGCTCCTCATTATCAACTCAAACCAGACTGAAAACAGAAACCGAAGGTATTTAAGTTAAAAGTGACAGCTTTGGTTTCACATGTAAATGGCTTCTAAAAATACATTCTGAGAAGAAAAGAAAGTGAAGCTTTACTGAATGTAAAGTGAAGAAACTCCAGTGTTTTTGAATTGTTAACTCAGAGCTGAAAAAATGCAGATTTAAGCAGCGCTTCCACACCAAAATGCTATTTCACATCTAAATGACTGAGCCAAAACATCCCACAACACTGAAGCAGTCCAACTCAGCTTCAAGAAACATATTCTGCAAATAAGTCAGCTTACAGATCAAACATTTAAGGTTAAGCATCATGCACGACTGAATTCAATGAACCTGCCTCGGTGTGGGGACACAGGGCTAATTCAGGCATGTGCAATTGTGTTTTCCTTGCCTCAGTGTTGCAGTTGACCACCTGGGGACTGGCACAGCAGAATAGAGTTACACTGACACCTTATCCGCCCTGCATCAACGGCTGTTCTTAGTAGAATAGCTTAGCATCTTTTTCCACTGACAGGTGTGTGTGAATAACACACGCACCTACTGTAGGATGCCATATGGAGCAAGGCAACAGATTGAGGATAGCCAGTATTACAAGCAGGCCCCTGCCAGGTGTGATTCTCCCAGGAAGGCAGGACATATTCTTTTTGTCTTCACAGCAAGAGTCTGATCTTATCATTTGCTCTAGAATACAGAGAGCATGTATCTGATGTCTACATATATACGAAAAACAATGCACAAAGTAGAGGTGTCTTATAAGATTTGGTGACACTGATAAGGATCTTATGAGACTCTGTCTGAGAAGACTTTTGACTAGGGTTAGGCTAAATCATTATTCCAGAGAGGTATTTAAATTATGTTTAAGCCTCAAATTTGTACAATATTTTACCAATGAAATTAATGACATTTTCTAAACTATACTACATTATTGTAATATTCCATTTCTTCTTTTCATTTTAATATGTAAAAATATATAAAGAAAAGACAAAGTTAAAACCTGAACCCTTGAGCCCGAGAGCAGAAGCTTTCTTCAGGATCTTGAAATATTGGAGGCACATGATAATTGTACTGTCTTCAAGATATTTGAGACTAAAATGATGATATACTGTGAGACACTGCTCTAGGCAAAGTTAAGGCCTTCACAGTCACTTGATCTCAACACCTATGGAAGATTTTTGACAGGAGTGTTAGACAGTGCTTTCCACTGCTACCATCAAAACATCCAAGAAGGGGATCTATGTTGGTTTGTCCTTTAACTTGTCACCTGATTGCATGTCTCTACATTGTATCTGTGAAGGTGTTACTTCATCTCATAAAGCTTAAAGGTATATTTTAGCTTTTCCTGAGTGTGTTTACCACCAGAATACAGAGATCATGTATCTATAGTCTACTTAGATAAGAAAAAGAGGCACAAGATAGAGGAGGCAGGGGCATGTCAAGCTATGTTACACACTTAGATGCAGATGGAGCACCCGCTGACCACAAACCCGGAGTTGTGCAACACCTGCAAGCCACGTTGCTGCCAAGGAGGGAATTGAGACCAAAATGCTAACAGGCTGTTTGAATATCTCTGCCTGTTTCGTAGCACCATTTAAACCCCGCAGCCTGCAGACTGGGCGGAATAAAAAGATAAATCCTGTCACATTTAGCCTCTAATCAGGGCCAGCTGAGGCAAGACAAACGCTTTTATGAATTTTATCCCCAGTCAGATTTCAGTTACCTCAGTTAACCTCAGCTAGCTGAAATTGTACCCACACCGCTAAACAAACTGCCGAGGAAAAATGAACAGACTAACGCTATTCCCTGGGTACAAAACACTGCATGAAACAACACTACCATATCCGGATATCGGAAAAAATAACATTTAAACCATCCCATTGCGTCTTTGTCATTGAATAAGACGCTCAGTGTCGAGACAAAGCATAAAAATCAGAGTTTGTTCCACAATTTATCCTGTTCGGCTTTATGTACAGTATTGTTTGCGGCTAACGCTAAGCTAAGCTAGCTTCATCGGCTAACGCTGCTAGCTACACACACAAACACAGGAGATGACTGCCAAAACGCTGCGGTACCTTTTAAAATCTCTCATAAGCCGTCTCCGTGCCGGGGTCGACATTGTTGAAAATGTGTTTTTTTAAAAATACTAAACCACCAGGACCATAAACGGAATTCTATCCGAAGCCAAATCCGCTGTTTCTTCCGCTTGCTGATCTTTTCTTCTTCTCCCAAAACAACTGGCTAGCGAGCTATTTATGGTGGCGTCGGTTCTTACTGTGGCCAGCAGCGGTACAGCCCCTTAATGCCACAGAGCAGGTAAGACATGCTCCTTAAAACGCCTGAACACTGGAAGAAACAAATGCTGGTATCAGGTACATCTAACATTTGTCTATGTTGGACAATATCTGAAAACCGCTAGGGTAAGTTTGGTTAGCCTCAGCTTCTAAATTGTTATAAATCTATAAACAACCTACTACATGCAGCAGAAAAAAGATTTAAAAAAACACATAATTGTCTTATAATCATTTTTTATAGGTGCTACTGGCCAGCTTAAATTTGATATAAATACAGATAAATTAAGAAGATAACTATACAATGAAAATACAATACATAATAAAAATACTTTTTAAATTCAAATAATTTTGTTTGTTTTTTTCTTCTGTTTGCTTTCAGAGCAGTTTGCTAAAAAAAAGAAAAAAAAAAACACCACATAGGCCACTTATTCATTCTGTGAAAAATCAAAATAAAAGTCAAAGCAAACTTTATTGACATATACAGTAAATACAGATTAATTGGAATGCCATTTTTCAGAGTTCCACAGTGTACAGTAAAAAAAAATATAAATATATCTAAAGAATTTTAGTATATATTCTATGTTTTATATAAATAGTACAATACAAAATATAAATACGGAGCAACTAGTACACATGTGCAAAAATTGTATCTGTAAAATTTAGATTAAAAAGTAAATATTGACATATTTAATATTGATTTAAACTATTATTTTATGCATGTTTGAAGAAGACGTACAAGCAACAAATAGCTTTTTTGTGTGATTATGCTTTTTAACTGTAGGAATTAAAACATTAATGATAACATAGTCTATTTAAGAGAGATCATATTTGATCCAGTTTAGAAATTGTATTTGTTTTTATGACAGCATAGTCCTTGCAAAGATACTCTTTGCAAAGCTTAACTTTCCCACTTTAACAGTACTCACCCAATAGTAGCACACCTCATACCAATGATGAGCAGTCTTAGCATTATTGCAAGCATATTTGACATATTTCAGTCTCTAAAATTGTCAGTCTGTGTCATTTCAGACAGAAGTAAGGATGTATGTTGCTGGACTGTCTTAGACAAGTGGAGAAATGGAGGAAAGTGTAAAATCTTCAAACAAGACTGGTATTGTGGCCCCAGAAAGTTCCTATAAGTGTAAATATATGGATGTAACTACATATTTCCCACTAAAAACACAGTCTTAGTCTTAACACAGCAGAATTTGATTGTATGGCAAGTATTATAGGCAAAGGTTGTCATTTTAACATGCAAAACTAGTGATATAGACTCAACTGAAGGAATACAAAAACTGGTCTGCATAGGCATCAGCACCGATCAGGCATAACATTATGACCACCTGCCTAATATTGTCTTGGTCCCCCTTCTGTAGTCAAAAATGCTCTGAACCATTGGACATGGACAAGAGGACCTCTCAGGGTGTCCTATGGGGTCTGGAACCAGGACGTTGACAGTGGATCCTTTGGGTGCTCTGGCTTGTGCAGTGGGGCCTCTGTCAATCCAACTTGTTCCACTGCATCCTGTTGATGCTTGATCATAATGGGGTGTAGGAAGTCTGGAGGTCAAATCAACGTCTTGAGTGACTAACATGTTCCTCTACATGTTCTTGATTGATGTTGTTACCATGTGGTGGGGTGCATTTTCCTGCAGGGGTAGGCCAGTGACATTTGGGATTGTCATTTGCATGAGGGAGTGTGTTTGTTGTGGGACAGTGTTTATTTGGGTGTCTAAGTTTCTAAAACCTTTAACTGGCTTCCTTGGGGAGATGTTTTTTGGGGGTTGGGGGGAGTTGAAAATACAATAATTATCAGCTCTGAAAGTATATGAAATTTGCAAAATTCTCTTAAGAGATATTGGAGAACTTTTTTCTGTGTGTTTCTTCTTACTTCCTTTAAATATACAGTGGAATAATATCCCCGGTTTGCATTCGGCCTGGTTCTGGGATCTTTCTGTGTGGAATTTGTATGTTCTCCAAGTGTCTGTGTGAGTTTTCTCCAGGTGTTCCGACTTCCTTCCGCAATCCAAAAACATGCTGAGGTTAACTGGTGATTCTAAATTGTCAGTAGGTGTGAATGTGCTTAATTGTCTGTCTCTGTGTGGCCCTGTGATGGACTGATGTCCTGTCCAGGGTGTCCCCTGCCTTCACCCTAAGTCAAATGGGATAGACTCCAGTCATCCGTGACTCTACAGAGGATAAATCAATGTATAGATAATGGATGGATGTAAAATATACAGACATATGTCAAAGGAAAAACATTAACCTTTGACCCCTACACTAGAAGTGTTGTCAGAATCTTGAAACATCTGGGGTTTAGTGCAGACATCTTATCATGATTATAGCACCAGTTCCAAGTTACTTCAGAGTAAGATAAATACGAAGCGTGAGACACTATGCTTTAGTCAAAGTTATGGCCTTCACGGTCTCTTGATCTCAAACCAGTTGAACACCAAAGGGAGATTTGAAACAACAAGTTAGACAACATCCTCCACCACCACCACCATAAAAACAAAACACCAAAGGAAGAAATATCTTCTGGAGGAATGGTGTTCCATCCCTTTAGCACTCCTAACACACCTAATGTTAGTTTTTACTTTAATTTGTCACTTGTTTAAATGTCTCCAAATTGTGTATGTGAAAGGGTTAGGTCATTCCAGGATGCTTAAAGGTACATTTTTGCATCTCCTGATTTAATGAAAAGGTTTTAAGATGCTCTTACTCTGCGCAGTTGGTTGAAAACTACAGTTTTAGTATTATCTTAACAACCTGACAAAAGAAGGATGTAAGGATTGTTCATAAGAAATTAAACAATGCTAGGGTTGACGACTAAAGTCTCAACCCTTCCACAAACCTTCCAGCTGCATTATATTCACATATTACAGATTTCTATACAAACATTATAGAGAAACACAACAGGATATATCTATTAGGGATGCACCATGTTATGATGCCACGATATGACTGTTGCCCATGATGTCACTGTATGCACATATTTTTTCCATCTAACTGTAGAGAACCTTATGTCTCTCCTGTTGTAAAATGAACATATTATTGTGCCTACTCTTATCATGATGGCGCAGAACAATAAAATAAACAGCTTTTTAAATGCACACATTCACTGGGCAAAAAAGGACCTCAGCTTACATGTAATGCTCTATTTATTTTTTGGTAACATTTTCAACCTCGTAGGCTATTTCTGCATCTCAGTGTTTACTTTCGTTTTAGTTTTAAAGCCTTTCCTGACTGATACTGATCTTGCTATCCTGCCTTCTGTTTGTGCTCTGTCATCATGATAAAACAAAATAGCCATAAACATTTGGAAAGGTGAAAAAAGCACAGTTTACTGGAGAGCAGCTCTGCCAAGTGTTTTAATCTAGATTCACCGACAATAAGTCATCAGTGCCATCCGTTTCTTGACGAGGGTACAGAGACGTGTGTCTGTTAAACAAGATGTAGCATGTCATCCACCTAATACAGTCTACCCATTCTGACTTATAGGCGGATGACGGGTGAAAATAAAAAGTAATGTGCACCAATCTAATAATCTACTCAGCAGTAAGTGGCTTACCTTAATATCTACATAATCCATCAGCAGCTAATGCACTCTGCCTGCATGGACCTGCCTGCACAGTGATTAACATCAAGTCAGCCAAAATATAGACTGTTAAATAGCCAGTCCGTATATTCTAGTGATTTCTCTGGTTCACTGGCACTAATACAAGACAGGTTTTTGCTTGTAGTAACAAGTGCAACTTTAAATCCATCTACTGCCACAGCATGCTCTCTGCACTCAGACACGTCAACTACAGCGAAAAATTGCATCCAAAAACACCAGACATTAAAGATGTAAGATCTAGTGGGAAACTGTGAAGGTTTGTGTCAAATGTTATTATTTATATTGAAATATTTAAATTTAACCAGGAGACCATTTAGTCAAAAGTCATTACAGAGAAATGATATGGAAATTACATTATACATTGATCAGGCATAACATTATGACCACCTGCCTAATATTGTGTTGGTCCCCCTTATGTGGTCAAATGTGCTCTGAACCATTGGACATGGACAAGAGGACCTCTCAGGGGGTCCTATGGGGTCTGGAACCAGGATGTTGGCACTGGATCCTTTGGGTACTCTGCCTTGTGCAGTGGGGCCTCTGTCAATCAAACTTATTCCACTGCATCCTGTTGATTCTTGATCACAATGAGGTGTAGGAAGTTTGGAGGTCAAATCAACATGTTGGGCCATTGTCATGTTCCTCAACATGTTCCTGATTGTTTGATGTTTTTTCCATGTGGTGGGGTGAATTTTGCTGCAGGGGTAGGCCAGTGACATTAGGGTTTTCCATCTGCATGAGGGAGTGTGTTTGTTCTGGGACAATGTTTATTTGGGTGTCTAAGTCTCATCAACACGGATGTTAAAATCCAAGGTTTTCCATCAGAACACCACATAGTACCAATATGATCAATGTTATTCACTTCACCTGCCAGTGGTCATGATGTTGTGGCTGTTTGGTGTATATTCCTTTTTTGAACTCAATATGAGAACAAGATCGCAGCACTTCTGTCATTAGTGCAGTGAGAGTAAAAATCCTAATGGACTTTACAAAACATAGGTGTTTCTCTCTATCACTTGCTGATGTGTGATCACAAACCTTGTGTGTGTTTGTGCAGCAGGGGTCCGTGAAAATTAGGAATAACATGAGACAACTGCCTTTGCTTTCATGCTTGCACACTTCTATGTGATGACTGCAAACACAACAGGCCTCATGTAAACACAGCTCTCTGCTGGTGTGATTAAGTCTGCAGTCAGGGAGCAACAAAGAAAAATATGTCAACTTAGGTTATTACCGGGGGTTTTAATTTGTTGCTGGTGTTCTTGCTTTTGTTGTCATGCCTACATCAGAATTATTAGAGTTTTACTGGGTTTTTTTTCTGTTTCCTTTTACCCTTCCTATTACGCCCCCTGGTAATTATTTTCTTTCCTTTGTTTGTTTCTTCTTTTTTTTACATTTTCTCTCTGCCAATTGTCAGTGATGTCTGTGCGCTTTTAAACATATTTGGCTGTGTAAAATTCACGTTTATTAAATGTGAGTGCTTGGTTTTATTGGCAGGGGCAAGTCAGAAGAGATTGCCGATCATTTAAAGCTACAGATGTGTAATTAAATGGATTTTGCAGCAGAAACAGTCACTTAATGATTCAATCTTCATAAAATAATTGGCAATTTTTCAGATGTTTTAATAACTGCTTGTCATATTTCAAGCAATAATGCCAAACATTCCCAATTCGAGTCTTTCAGTCGACATAGCTTCCTGCTTTTCTTTCCCATATGTGATATTTAACTGAATATCTTTGTGTTCTGGACAGCTGGCGAGACAGGATCAGACAACAGTTTAACATCACATTTTGCACTATGAAACTATAAATAGTACTCATTTGACTCTGTTGTCTGGGATCACTGAGAAATAATCAATGAATTGAGGAAATGAGCTGCACATTCATCTATTAAAAGCAGTCATTAGTTGCAGCTCTAATGTGTTCTATCATGATTTTTCATTTTCCATTTGACTGGATATGATGCTTAAAGCAGAAAAATAATGGAGAAAGATTATTCAAACTGTTGTTTCTAATGGGATCTCTGTCATAGTGTGCATGTAAAGTATCTGGTAAGACTCCTGCTGGGGGAACGGACTTTTATGTAGTAAAAAAGTCAGTATTTGCTCGATTTTTAAATGGCACCGTTGAGGAAACTGACCAACACTGGGGTCACATGACGCAGCTCAATACTATGATTCACACACTGAGTAAGTTATCCGTCCCACTGCAGGGCCTCAGCGAAATCCCACTCAAAGCTCCAGCAAATATAACTGGCTATTTAATCGAGCTTAATCATTCCCTCGATCATTTCCCTGAGAGAGTCCAGATTGCGGCTATCAATAGACCCAAAGTCTTGTTAGCCCATTTCACTATTGTGAGAATGTAGGTCACACATAGACAAAAGGGCCCGGCCGCTGCTCCCCCAAGAGCCGGGAATGAAAAGCATGTTCCTTTATGCAACGCAAAAAAAATACTCATTTGCATCATGTGTTGCTATGTGGGCTCCTGGGGAAGGAAATGGGTTTGTATAAGAGGTTTCATTAGCAGTAAAAAAAGAGAGCAGATTTTATCCACTTGGAAACAGTGAAAGAGTGTTTATTCAGGGAGGCTGATGAGGACAATAAAGTTTTGTAATCAACTGTGGAGCATTTTTACAGCGTGCTTTTCTTGATGGAGTTTGTTTTGTAATCCTCTGTGTGGCTGCTCAGCGGAGGAAAAGGTGACCCCGCGTCTGTCTGTCTATCTGTCAGAGGCTGGACAAAAGCCTGGATCTGGCCAAAATAGGCAGGAAGAGAGTATCAGTGCTGAGCTCAGGGGCTTTTAATAGAAAGGGCAAAGAAATGGTGCATTGCTTTCTCACTTTCACTGACAGACAGAGTGTTTCTCTCCATTCCTCTCTCTAGTATACCAACATACAGCTTATGAAACACTACCAAGATGAGCTTTAATTAGTATTTGAGCTATTAAATGCTTAAATAATATAGTTTTTCGATGTCCTTTCTCTCCATTCAGATTAGAAAATGTTACTGTACTTGATGATTTTGGATGAGGGATGCATGAGATTTAGAAAAGAAACAATGCTTTGTATTACCACTGCTGGATAAGAATCTGTAAAACTCATGTTCTTGAAAGGGTAATCACCTTAACAATCTCACTACAGAAAGTCTGGACACATGTAAATGTTTGAATCGCTGCAGAGAAAAAGGTTTACTGTTAGTTTGAGGAGAGCAATCCATTGTGGTTTATTTTAAAAATTCCTGTAATGCCTCAAAGATTTGTTTCAAATTAAGGGTAGTTTATCTTCATTTGTGCTAAAACTGCTTTAAAGAGACATTAAACACCTGTGAATATGCTATATAATGGTTAGAATTTGATTTTTTTTAATTGAATGCAAAATTAACATCATAACTTGTTAATAAATGGTTACAAATATGACTATACACTTCTTGAATCTTGTGAACAATCCATCCATCCATTATATTTGTCCTGTATAAGATCATTGGGCAGCTTGAAGCCTATATGTGAAGTTTTGAACTTCCTATAGTGCTTCTAAAATCCGAAAACGAAACATTGACAATTCAACTGGACAGATGCAATCTTCACTCTATAAATATCAGTATGTCTTTGTGTATTTATTATGGTTGAGCTTCATTGTGCTTCCATGTATGTTTCCTCTCCTGTGTCGTGCAGATGGAGAGCCTTTTTACCACACGCACCACTCTAACGACCCATTAGCCTCCACAGAAACCTGCTGGTGTCGACTGGGAGACTCCAGTTTGAGTGTTTGGGCGGAGTCGTGATGGAGCATCAACATGTGCAGCCTCCATCAGCGCTAATGAGGAGCAAAGCTTGAAGATGGTACAAGCTAATTGTCTCATTAGGGCTTCCAGGTCTCGTTACATATGTATGGGTGACGGTGGTAATTAAATTACACAGCTGACTGGGCGAGTGTTCAGTCGTGCCCACAGACTGTTGGAGCGTCACGGTCGGATTTTAGTATCTGTGAAGGGCACTGATGCTCTCAGAGGCAGAAACACTCGACCTGAAAGCAGCTGCATGGCCCTGTTAGTCTCATAGTCCTCTGAACATGCAGCTCCCCTTTTTTGGTAATAGAGCAAACTGTCTTGATTTCATGTGTTCCAGTAGAAAACATGATGTCCCAGTGAAGAACACAGGATTAGATTAAGACTGAGTAAGGTCTCGTCATCAAGAAACTAGAAACACAAATGACTCAGGATAAATCTCTTTTATTGTTTGGTTCATCTGAAAACAAACCAACTCAATCAGGATTGTGTTGGAGCAAATAAACCTCCAGCTTTAGTGCTTCTTGGCTTTGAGCCTCTATTGGAGCAATAAACACTGTTCCTGTCAAGGATGCAACTTGATTTGGTATTTTGATGATGGTATTAGAAAGAGGAGGAGCCCCTTTTTTCCTCACATCTGAGCGTGCACAGACTTAATGCTAGATGATGAAAACTGCCACAGTGATGGTTAATAAAGTTTTTTTAAATACTTTTTTTAAAGGTTTTATCACTATAAAGATATTTCCCTTCATCTCCATTGCAGTGTTGGCAGAAGTGGACACATCTACATACAAAGCAACCAGACCTGCCATCATAGCTCATTGCTGAATGCTTGTCTTAGCTGCTATCATTTGCTTTTTGTCAGATTTTTGTTAGATGAGTTCCTACTGGCTTTATTTTTGTCATCTGTAATGTAATAGGACTCTAAGCGCCTGAGCAGTCAGTTCAATAGTGTCTTTGCATGCTGCTTGCTTCATTCTTTAAAGCTTTTTACTATTTTTTTGTTGCTTTTTACCTTAACATGTTGTTATATTATTGCTGTACTGTATTTACACTGATATTGATTAACTTACTGAACCTTCAAAACCCACCTGCATTTTAGAAAAGTATGATGTCTTTCAGAAATCATGAAAATGACACCATTTAACAGAGCAAGAAAATGTAAAAAGAGAAAGAATCAATAGATTTTAAACTTTCCAAAAGATCTTGAACCACTCGTCTGCGCTGTTCCATCAGGGAAAATAACCAAATCTGAACTTAGTGTTTTCATTTCTTCATGTGTCATTCAAAAAAATGATTTTTTCTCTCTCAACAGATTCTTTTAAAAAAAAGATTCTGTGCGTCCTAGTGCAACCCAGAGGTCGTTCATTTCTCAGCTGTGAACAACAGTCAGGTGACGAAAATCCAGAAAGTTATCAGATGAAGTGCAGGCACACGAGTACAGAAACAAATTAAAATGACAATAAAAAATACCTCACTATGTAAAGTCACAAAGTATTGCTGTAAATGTTTTACATGTTAATTTCAGGTTTTTGCAATTTTTTTGTCAAATAAATAATCAATGAAATCAATGTTTGTTTTTTCCTACATTTTTATGATTCATAGCACTATCATGCCATGAATTTCCGACTTCTCTGTGCTTCTAGCCATGTGTGCACTGTTTCCATAGAGGTGCAGGACTTTCTATTGCAAAGAAAAATGAGCCCCCAGTGAGGAAGAACCTGACAGGAGCAAAAAAGAAACTATTTGGGGCCCAGAGGTCTAATGTTTATTGTCCCTGTTTTAAAAAATCAATGACTAAATAGACAAAAAGCATTTGGCCTAATACCATTATGTAAAAATTGCAGTTTCACTGATCTGATCCTTTAAAACCAACCACTGATAAGTAGAACAGATTCTGATGTGGGTAAAGACAGTGCTCTTATTTTCATTGCTGTTATAAAAGCTTCTCAGAATTTTTACATTTTAGGGAACATGTGGAAGTTTGTAGGTGCACAAAACCAAATATGAGTCTACCACTGTGGGTTACTATGAACTACAGCTCCGTAATCATTACTGATGCAACAATGGGGCTTTTTGTAGCAACAGTCCACGGTGTGTATCAATGAGGCGTGAAAAACAATGGAGTGGTGCTCCACCCTGGGTGGTGACGGAGTAGCAGAGGTAGAGAATAATATTAAATGTTAACACACACAGGAACACTTTAGTGTTGTTTGAATTCCTGGCCATAAATACAGATCAGTGTTCCCTCCTGTCAGTCTCCCTTCTTTTTAAACTGAGTCTAAATCGAGACTGTAGGTTCTGACGAGGCTCAGATCTTTGTTTTCCTCTTGAAGACGGGAACAGTTTGTTTGTCTGACTCACTGCAAAGTTATGCGGGTGGTGGAATATTGAAGGCGCATAGTTAAAAGCAGTTTCATTACAGCATCTGATGTCCTGAAATCATTAAAAGCACACACCATACAGCATAAACATGACTTAAATGTGCAGATTACATTAGCCAAGACACATCCAGAGATCATTTATTGTCATAAGTTCTATTTTCTTCATCAGTAAATTTGCTAAAATTGTAGTTTTTAGATATGTAGCACTGTGACTTTGGGTAAAAACTAGCCAGTTTCTGAGCAGGAAAGTTAATTCTTGATCCCTGAAATGCTTCTTTGATTAAATATTGTTTAATATCCTTCATCTTCTTTATCAGAATTAGGCACGAATACAGTGGCACCTCCTATTACCTGACCAAAGACGTGTATGAAGGCTGTGTGATTTGGCAAACTCCATTTAGCTGATGAAGATTGTTAGAGGTTGTTGAAAGATCCGGAAAAAATAGTAAATGAGCATTAAGATGATTTTGTCAAAGTATCTTAGCTACAATAATTCTTGTATATGTGCTTCTTTAATTTTATCATAGATAAAAAATATTCACACACTTAATAATTTGGAATATGTAAAAAAGAAAAGTGTTTTTCCTTCATATCGTGTCTTTCAAAGTGAAAAATAAGCAGCCTGGACTTCCTGGTCGCCAACAGCAGATGGCGCTCCTGATCTCGGATGGGAACAGTATTCTGCTGTTGTCATGGTTTCAGGTATCCTGGAGACACAATACTGGATGCTAATTGGTAGAGGGGGAAACGACAGAGAGAGGTAGAGGCTGTCTCTCCCTCTCTTTCTTTTTGTTTTACATCTGCATCTCTATATTTAGTCCGGCATGTGAGAGAAACACCAACATTTACCCGAAAAGACAAAAAAGATGACTTAGACGGAGGAATGAGTGGGAGAAAGTCTCATTTGAACAACAATGCAGCTAAAATAGGGTAAAATAGGAGTGTACAATGGAAAATTAAGAAGTGCCTGACAATATAGTAATATGCATTTGATTTTCTTTGTGTTGATTTCTGTTTTTCATGTTACTTTTTCTTAAAAGTGAGGTTCAAATGGTCTCACTTACTAGAAATTTAGACTGTAAACATACATTCATTCACAAAACTCTACATTTGACATGTTTCCTAATCTAACACTGAGTAAACTGTCAGCTTTCCGCAGTGACTCGGTCTGTCTGTCTCTCTTTGGACTTCATCATGCAGAGGTATATCATCACATGACTTCACAATGCACCACTGATGTAATGTTATGTATTCTGATAAGCTATTGTTACACAAGCACAGGGTTGATTTCCTGAGGATGCATACTGTCTCCGTGTCCCACCCTCCTCTGGGGCTTTTTTCCTGGGTCCCACTCTCCTCCTCCTTCTGTGAAAAACGCAAATAGTATTATCACCCAAGTTTCCAAAACATCCCATTTATCACGATCTGTCCCCGTGCCACATCACTCACGCACAAACACGTATCTCTGATAGTGTTGTTTACAAGAGGGTTAGGCCATTTCATCCTGATAGCCTGGCACCGGCATCAAACATGCGGTCTGCATCTGCTCGCCTGGAATTAAAAGGGCTTTTATCCAAACCTCCTTGGCACACACAGAGAATTTAAATTTAGACGTTGAACAGCAGCAGCAGCAGCAGCAGCAGGTAGCCAACTAGCTTTCATATCCAAATGGGAAGAACAACAGAGACCAAGGCCCCCTGATAAACCCCAGCTGTTTGATTGATGGTGATAAAAGAATCATGTATCCTTAATGGCATGTTAGAGCTCACGCTGGCTCCGTCCTGCCACGGAGCTGCCATACTTTGGATTAAGCTCTCGTATTGTGCTGTCCTGCCTTTGTCTCTTACCTCTTTATTACCCCGACATGTCATCGCTTCTATATCTAGATACACGCTTTTGGGACACTCTGTCACCACTGGAGACATGCGTGGGGTTAGATAAAGTTTAGCCGTGAAGGGTGATCCACCTGTTAGAATGCAGCTCCCTTTGATTCGGCTTTGTTTACATTTTGCAAAGTGATAGCTGACATTCTGCTGTGTAGTGCTGCAACTACTCTTTGTTGCTCTCACATGAATAAAAGATAACGCAGGCATAAGTTTGCATGAGGAAGAAAGCAGAAAAAGATGGAGAAAATACAGTATTTTCACTGTTCACACTCTACAGAAGGGACATGTGCACTTTAATTACAAATCACAATGAATCTGCAAAGTTTCATCTTCAAAATAAAGATGCTATACTGGACCCAGATATGATTCTACGCAGTGGTGCCATAGAAGAAAGAGGAAGCCACATGGAGGCCACAAAAGCATCAAAAATGGCTCCTATAATGGTGTCCGAAAGAACTTGAGCAAAAGTGAATAAATACAAATTGAAGACAGTACTTTGGTTCAGTAAAGAAGCCCTTCTAAATGTATCATAAGTCATTTTTCAAAAATAAATGGTTTAAATCAAATCATTATGTGAAGGATCAAAAAACAAGCACGTATACATAGTTGTTGTCCTTTATTTAAGATTTCTTTTTTACTTGGTTCAATTACAGACAAGTAAGGTATTAAAAATATAAGTTCAGTGGACTTATTGGCCAAACACAAACACAAAATCAGTCACTGTCAGGGGGATTATAGACTAAAACCTTAAATTAATTTGTGCATCCGAACTAAAAATCAAGAAACACTTAATGCATTTGGCAGCTACAGACACACTGATTTCAAGAGCGTAAAGTAGTGTAAGAATTTCTGGGTCTTTCAGTATAACACACTTAACATGCTGTGTTCCAGACTGTTGGTCAGACAGAAAAACACATTACAAGATGCCAGTTTGGGATTTGGGAAACTGTGATGGACATTTCTCATGGTTTTCTCATGTTTTATAGACCGGTTATTTATAGAGTAATTAATTGACAATGAAAATAATTGTTCACTCTAATCTCATGCTGTTAACTGCCGCCTCCAATAAAAATGAAGTGCCTTCAGCAGTTTAAGGAACCACATAAGGTATATAAAGTTCCATCCCCTATAAAGAGGTTCTTCAAAGAGTCAGAGAGCCTCCTAAAGAACCATTTAGGAACCATTACTTTTTCGATTACATTAGGATACTTCACAGCCTCACCCAGAAACAAAGGGCATAACTCCCCTTATAGGGCATAACTGCATAAAGCCGTATATCAGTCGTCTACCACTGTATCACAAAGCAAACAATGGAAACACACTGGTCCTCTGTCTCCCAACAAGTTCAAGCAAGTGGTATCTGGCAACAAGGTGATTACTTCTGTGTTTTGGGACAGTGAGGGATTGCTCATGATGGACTTCTTTCCAGGAAAAAAGGAGAGGAAAGCGTCAAGCTGGTGTGTTGGTGTCCATCCTCACTGCAGGGGTTGCAGAAGCAGGTAAGTGTTGCTTTATGCACCTTACTCACCCAACCTGAATAGTCTGACTTACCCAAACAGCCATTTTCAGATTGAAGATGAGGTCGTGCAAGCTGTTGAGGAGTATCTAGGGGCTCAAGAAGCGACCTTCTTTTGCAAAGATGAACATCGGTAAACCAAGTGCATTGAAGTTAAAGGAGGCTATGTTGAAAGGTAATTCAAGAACAATCTCCCTCATGTTGTTTTCTGGTGAGGCCAAGAACTTTTTTGAAGTACTTGCAAGAATTTTCCCCAATAAACCTTGGAATGAAACTCAGATCCAAAGCAGACAAACACAAGAACTGCCGCCCCTTTCTTTTCTGAATTTTAGCTAAAACCCACCCAGACAGATAAACTAAATAGAAGCAGACTGCTCACATTAGTAGGGTGAATGAGCCACGAGCTGTGCCAGGCTGGAGTCCTGCCCAGTCTGCTGGCTCACGAAGCCACGGCCACAACAATCAGGCGGCCTGGATGAGCCTGTCCACCGAGTGATTGATGAAATGTTAATGTGGAACGCAGCGATCCAGAGGATGCTTATCATGATCTAAAATAGGCTACAGGGTCACTGTTTAAGAGGCTTGAAACTCGATGATATGGAGGCTTATCACGAGTCAATGCGAATAACTCTATCATGAGCCGGTATTTGTACACAAACATGACTAAAGATGCAGATAATGAAGAGAGAGGCCTGAAATTCACTGATTATCAGGACCCAGAGGGAGTCACTGCTTAGATTTTTGTTTCAAGGATGCAGCTGATTCTTTTGTTACCTTCCTTTGCAAAGCAGAAGAATGGTTTCTTGTTTGTTGTTACGAGTCCACAAGCAGATATTTCCAATTATAAGGAGTGGGCTCTTGAAATTTTGGCTGATTACATGGTTTGTTCTTGCAGAGGAGGCTCAATTGGGAAAACAGAAGAAAAAAAACAAACCCACAGTGCAGCAGTGTTTGGTTCTGCCTGGCACATTTTAATCTGTTTTCTAATAAAGAACTTCTTGAGAGATGCACCATCACAGCACAGACGCCTCCTGCGTGATCCCTGCGAGAAGAAAACAGATTTGATTTCTTTCTTTGTCTAAAGTAGAGCCAAACAACAAGAAGATGATGTTTCCAGTTTGATTGCAGAGGGATGACCTCCCCCTCACTGAGACCAGGACTGCAATCTGCAAGAAAATTGCAGCAATAACTGAACGACGTAAACGTTTTTTTATTACTGGACCTAATGTCCGATTGCTGTAGATGATGATGAGAGCACTTTTCAGCAAGTAGTCAGTACCCTTCAAAAGCAACCTTAGGCTGTGTGTCGGCTGTGTGCTCTTTCATCTTGCCTGGCGTTTCATCATCTTTACAAAGGAACCTAACAGGTTTCATTTGTGGTGCAATGATTATTAATTGACGTGCACATGTAACAGTGAGTCAGTGGGTGACCGTGAAAGGAAGAGCACATTCAGCCTTTGATCGCTGCTGTTGTTTGGTGTGTGGTGAAACTGAGGTTTTCATTTGAATGTCAGCCCAAATGTACCATGAAGCAGGTGGGTTTATGTTGAGCTCACACTGTTAAACATACACTCAGGTTGATGTACTGTATATATTCCTGGATGGTGTATTGTTTTCCATTTAGAAGCTTTGACCTCGGTCAGCCTCGACTTCTGACAGGTTTCAGGCAGTCATACCTTCCTCTGCTTGTTGCTGACACAATGAATTAGGTTATTCTGTCACTTCGAAGGGCTTGGTGGTTAGCAGCGTTGCCTCACAGTTAGAAGATCCCCGGGTTCGGCGCCGGTTAGGATACCTGGGATCTTTCTGTGTGGAGTTTGCATGTTCTCCCTGTGCAAATGACTCATTTTAGACATTTTTCTTCAATGCGACACAGAGAACAAAGCATTTTTTATGAAATTACTTGTTTAAAATTGCCCAGCAGTACCACGTGTAACAAATGAGTAGCTCAAATACCAATGAAAAGTTGAAAATCAGATGAGTCTTTGTGTTTTAACAGTTTTTAGCTGAAAAATTGTGAGATTGTTTAAAGACAGGGCTGCACAGTGGCTCGGTGGTTAGCAGCGTCGCCTCACAGCAAGAAGATCCCCGGTTCGCATCCCGATTCGGACATCTGAGATCTTTCTGTGGGGAGTTTGCATGTTCTCCCTGTGCATGCGTGGGTTCTCACCGGGTACTCCGACTTCCTCCCACAGTCCAAAAACATGCTCAGGTTAACTGATTATTCTAAATTGTCCGTAGGTGTGAATGAGAGTGTGCTTGTTTGTCTGTATATGTAGCCATGTGATAGACTGGAGACCTGTTCAGGGTGTCCCCTGCCTTCGCCCTGAGTCGACTGGGATGGACTCCAGTCCCCCACGACCCTACAGAGGATTAAGTGGTGTACAGATAATGGATGGATGGATGTCATGTTGAAGGCAATACAGTAACGGAAGGACGATAATGTCTTGTTTGTTTCGACTGTGATAATGTGAACTGGTGATTGCACATGAACGTGAAGTAAAACTAACTGGCTGCTGAAGCGTGGTTGAAATCTTTAAAGGCATCAACGGTGATATAACTACAAACTGGTGAAAACACAGTTGCAGTTTCAGAGACAGTGCGATTTTCTTTCGTTCGTCTCCACAGGGCATTGGTAATAAAAATGCAAAATGTACTGATGGATTTTCAGAAAATCCCCAAGGTGGCATCGTTTTTTTTTTGTTTATTTGAATAAAGACATGCCTTTATTTGACAGCAACAGAAGGGAGAGAAGGAAAGTAGGGAAACGACAAGCAGCAAATGGTCCCCAGCTGGGAATCAAACAAACTCACTGCTCAGGGTCTTTGTATCTATGCGGTATGTATCCTTACCACTTGGAGACTGGTTCCCCCTATAGTGGCATCACATTTAAAGAAACTATTTGACATTTTGGGACAACAATGCTTCACTAGATGAGAAAATCAATATCACACTCATATATTTTAAACAAGACTATAAACTCAATCCCGCCCATTCTATTATATAAGTATCTGTTGCTCCAAAATATGGTAACTCTACAACGAAAAGGACATCATGAAACAACCAAGTACATATTAGTATCAATAACAGGCAGACAGAGAGTGGTTTCATAGAAGTCAGTATGAAATTAGACATTTGATTACTGAATGAAAGTTGTCCCACTTTTTCTGAAGGGCTCAGTGAAGTTGGTGGACATTTTTGGGGGACAGGATCACATTGTCAGACACATCCATCCAGAGCCTGAGAGTCTGGAATGATTTTGCAGAGGATAAATGGTAGAGTTGGGGACATTTAAGCCCAATCTTGTTTTTGTCTTGTCAGCTTTATTCCTTATCATGTGAATAATGTTGCATTTGAAGGTGGCCTTTGATAGACACTGGTCATAGGTGTGTCTGACTGGTCGCTGTTTTGGATCACTGTGCTGTAAAACCACACCTGACTGGGCCGTGGATTAACCCCATGATTAAGGATTAGTCACCAGCTGAACACTGCAAAAACTATTTGTGCACAACTGGCTAAATCTACGCCTTTAAAACTACAACAACAGAGATGACATTTTTAACTTTTTCTCAGTGTTAGAAAGGAAGAACATTTGCATTGCGTTTATATTTCTGCTCCTTGTATGAAGCTGTTAGCCTCTTAGCTTAGCATAAAGACTTGGAGCAGTTCAAAAGCTCACAGATTAACACAATGTATGTCTTATTTTTTGTGTTATATGATGGACTATCTCTTTTTTAAGTGCAGTGACTTTATTAATTTTTGTAGTGATTACCTGCGGTCATGCTGCTGGAGCTGTTTGCCCTGTGATTCCAGTTGCAGTGCTAAAACATGCAAACCAGCTTCTGACTTCAACTTCACATTTAACTGATTTGTGTTGATGTAACTCTCAGCAATGAATGGAATCAGCTTATTTCCTAAAATGTCAAACTACACTTTAAAAAAGGCAACAGGCTTCATGCCATCTGTCTTTAAAAAGTCTTTTAAATAGCAGCAAACTGTGATCGTTGCAACACAGCCAGAAATCTGCATTTTTTTTAGTGTAAGCGTTAAAATTAACATTTCAATAAACCTCCCTGGTGTCAGTTGTATATTATTGATTGCTCAGCTACAGATTGTAGATTTGGCACAGTTTTCCCCTTTGATCTGTGTTTTTTTTATGTCAAGTTATTGAATTTCATGATTATTTCAGTGTGAATTATTCACACAAGAACGACCCCCAAGTATTAAGAATATAAACTTGTACAGGAGTACAGGAAGAGCAGAGCACCTCCCTCAAAGAACATACTGTACCTTAATACTTCCTTTGCAGCCTCTGCCATGTTCTGTATATTCTGTCTGCATTATTAGTCGAGGCAACAGGAAATTATTGTGTCAAAGTCTGTAAATAGATAACTTCTATTGGAAAAATGATGAGAAACTGCTGACAAAAAGGGATTTATGTGCTCACTAAAGCTCTGTTACATATTAGACAACCCTGCACTCCCACAGTTTGCTATATTCACAGTTTAACTGGGTTTTATAGAGCAGTTTTCTACAGCAAAGTCTTGCGCTCTTTACCAAAGTGCAAGGCTGTGTTTTCTGTTCTAAAATGCAGCTGACTCTTATTTTTCAATGGTTGCAGAGCAGTGACAGGGTCAGTGAAGAGGCCGCTGAGTGCTACTGTGATTTAAACTGATGTACCAGTTATTGTCCTTCATTTCTGTTGCATCAGATGTGGATGAATGCAGCTGAGCATTTTTGTAACAGGCATAATACCCTTAGTGTTCACTGATGCATTGTTTAAAGGCCATTATTTGCATTGTAATTAATAATTTCATTAGGGCAGAGGAAAAAGATCACTTTTTGCTGGATGTTTTTTATATCGTACTCTGGTCCGGTGACAAGGTCATACTGCAAAAAATCTCCCAAGTATTCCTTCTTCACAGAGCCCAATGTTGTTCACCAAACTGACTGAATGAGGGGAGGATTTTTTCGCATATAAATGCAAAATAAGTAAGGAAAGAAATGTTTTGTAAAGTGGAAGTAGGGTTGGTGCAAGTTTTCAAATAAGCAGAAAGGTTAAAGCCGGTAAATCTATACTTTTATAACTTTTGAAGAAGAAGGCTTCAGTGTTAACTTTGCGTGACAATACTATGTCCGATAAGGAAATCTCTTTTCACTGTGAGGAATATTTACTTAAAACTAGTCTACTTCTGGTTGGTGAGGAGTCATTGCCAAATAAAGGAGAGTCACTAACTGTAAAAACAACCCAAAAGGTTTACTGGTACACTTAAACCATTTACCCTATAAAGCCTTGTTCAGTGAACAAATACTCAGTAGGGGCTAAAGGATGACCTGCTGCGTACATATTCAACCACTACTTAGAGTGTAAAACTTTATAAATGGGTCATTGTTACATTAGACAAGTGGTTAGGATGCAGAAGCCACAAGTGTCTTGCTCAAGTCGCTGCTCTAATCTTTCATCCAATATGTTCCAGTCAATCAAGGCCCATAACAGATCTAAAACATGACAAATACCTGCGTAGTTTTATTAAAAAATGAGTAGTAATTTCCGAATACAGCTTGGTACTGTAGGTTTTGGCAAATATATCATAAGCATGACAAAATAGTAGAAGTCAGTGGCAGGATTTAAACTATAATTAATACAGATATGTTGTTTTCATAACAGCAGGACAGTGTGTGTCAGATTAACTTAGAATAAACTACACAGCACGTGGTTGTCACATGGAAGAAACATGTCACTCAGTGCAACAGTGTGACTCAAGAGTGTGTTTTTGGAAAACAGTGGAGCTCTATGGCACAGAGGAGTAAACTGTATCAGGGCTTGTATAAAGAGAAAACACTCATCATGTGAGGTTGCCCCTGTTAATCATTATTCTTTTAAAACTGGACTTTGGGACTGTTTTCCATTTCAGTGAGATCATTTACTAATTTTACATATGTGTGCTGTACACTAATGAACAATGTTAAGATGTGACCTGATAATCTGTATTTGTAAGAGAATAGCTGAATCTTTTGAGCAAAACACACCAGTTTATGTGGTTCTTGTTGTCTTTTATTTTATTTGCCTACTGTGGCCTACTTGTAAAACAGTGACATCATGGCCACACCATAAAATTCACAACATGCTTCCAGGGAGATGATGTATTCTCTCTGCTGTGTTTTCCTAATAAACGCTGAACCAATCAGAGCACAGAGGAAGCAGCGCAGTGAACCAATCAGCGAGCTGCCGTCATCGGTCTCCGGCTGCTATTTGTGTCGGGCGGCGCTCAGCTGTTCCATCAAGTTGGCACAATTAGCCGGAATGAGACCGGAAGTACAGACACTCGGACAAGGACGAAAGCTTTTACCACATGTTCTTCTTTCTTTCAGTAATAGACAGTACAAGCTGCATTCTATTACCAAGTTCACTTTGATGAAGATGTTTTGTCATTTGGTACAATTTGGAAACTGCAAATCTTCATCTGATTAAAAAAAGAGGTCACAGTTCCTTATACTCAAAAACTTTAGAAAACCATAGTTTATAAAAAAAACACATTATTATATACAATATTTAATAATCATATGTGGAATCATCCCCTGAGGAAATAACAATTTCTCCACTGTCAGACCCTCGAGAGACCAGAAATCAGTAAGTAAAGACACCAAGGACACTGCGGTCAACTTTGGGAAAGGGTTAGGGTTAGGATGGGGGGGTTTAGGGTTAGGGTTCAAATATTTAACGTTATATATATTTAGCATTCTGTTCTTATGTGCAAATTTAAATAGCCATTTTTAATAACATATTTTTATGTGATTTTTTAAGCATCACATTAGAAGAAGTTAATGGAATGTTTTTTTTAAAAAAAAATTCCTATTTTGTCTAAACCCAAAATGCACTGCAGTGCAAATGCATTCTGTCCAGACGCAGATAAAATGTCCATGTCTGAATGTTTGTATTACTCTGTGTTACTGGTGTCTACTGGTGCCAGATTGCTATTCAAAACTATGGTTTACCCCATACCCTGCACTGCAAAAAACCCCAAACAAACAAACAACAACTCATGAAAAAAACAAAGTATTAAAATCCTGTAAAAAAAAATACAAAAAAAAAACTGTATAGCTCTGGCAACAAAGGAGCCAGAAAAAACCCCCCATAAAAATAGTGGAACATTGTGATGGTAAGAAACCATAAAAAAATAACACATACACAAAGAACTGTCAGACTACAGCGAATACCTTCTTATTTAGTGATATTTTGGCTGATTTAAATACAGTGAAACAGTGTAATTTTATGGTTGCACATTTAAAAAGAACAAATTACTATTTGTACAAGGTTTTGCAATTTTGGCCTGTTTTTTTAAATTTTATTTTATTTATGGTTAACATGCAAATGAATACCGATCTGTGATTTTACTATATATTCTTAGCAATTTTGCAATGCTGGGAAAATCTATAAAGTTTTTAAAAAATGCATTTAATATTATTCACTCCTAAATCACCACATTTCTGGAAAATGTCTGTAAATTAATGACTATTTGCTGATTTAAATACAGTAAAAACTAGCATAATTTTAAGGTCAAACATTGTAAAAGTGCAAATTGCAATTTGTCAAAATACAGGTTTTTAATATGAATGTTATTTACAGGCTTAGCTTGTTTTTCTTTTACCGTTAACATGTACACTATATTTTTTTCCTGTGATTTCACTAGTTATGTGTACTTCAATTAAAAAAGGCAAAATCTGCAAAATAACAAAAATATTTTTTCAAAATTGTTCAAAAACATTATCATTAAAACTGTAATATATATATATATATTAAAAGATTATAGTTAAAAGTGCAATATTTAACATTTTACTGTTTATACATCGCACCTGAGACTTTTACAACAGTTCATTTAAATTTGTGTACGTGTGTCCAGTCAGCATTTTATTTTGAAGGGCAAAACCGGAGCTGCGGTGTGTTATCGCTTTACGCTCGACGAGAACTATTTTCCAGGGTGGATCACCAACTGACGCCTCTCCCTCCCTCTGCTCAGTTTCAATTCAGTCAAATCATAGTGATCTGGCAGCCAGAGGTGCATGCGTCGTTTATTAGGAGCGCAATTAGCCTCTGCTGTGGCCGCTTTCTGAGCTCCGGGACGAGGGGACGAACATCTGGGAGGGTCACCGCTTCGCCCAAACTAGCTAACGAGTCTTCAACCGCGACCCCGAAAACACACAGAAATGGACGAAAAGGCGTTTACGAAAGAACTTGACCAGTGGATCGAGCAGCTCAACGAATGCAAGCAGCTGTCTGAGGGACAAGTGAAAACGCTGTGTGAAAAGGTGAGATATTTCTTCAAAAAAAAATTCCTCCTTCACCTCAACTTAGTCCCAACGTCTTGTCCCTCCTCACCGCCGCCTTCCAGACATTCTTAAAATGGCGTCTATAGTGTACATTTCACTGCGCGGTGCGTGGAATTCGACCAAAATTCAGTGGTCAGCGACTGGTTTGGAGGCCGTGTGGGCGCCTACCCGTCTGAAATGCGGGGGAATAATAAATTCGAGTCACTTGTTGGGGTTAGTGAGGCTTTAGCAGCCTGGCGGGAGGAGGCTCCGCTTGAATTCAAGTCACATACCACATTTACAGCCGTGCTCAGTGGCTCTGTCAGGGGGACTGCAGCATCTCTGTTAGCTAGTTAGTCCCCTGACCGCTTCATTAGCTCTCACATGTTCTGCAGGGAAACCGTTAACCAGGCACTAACTACACCCTCACCTCCAGTTCAACCACTGAAGTTGTTATGAGCAGTGTTTGGAGCCTGCAGCCAGTTGAAGCAATGGAAATGAGGGTAATTGTTTACTGTATAAGGTAGTTCAGAAATGAGGCTGAAATAACACTGTTAGCTACATCAAGCTAACATTAGTACAGTTTAATGCAATACTCCTGCAGTAAAGCCTAAATCCTTCCTTCAGGTTATAATGTTAGGTTTTTGTCTCAAGAAAGTGTTGATTTAGCTCTCGCTGCTGCTTAAACTGAGCTGTAGGTCTGCAAGAGTTAATCAGTTAGTTGGCAGCTGTTAAATAAATCTCCAGCTATCACTTCTAATCAATTTGAGCTGTTTTTCTGTGAGAATTCTGTGTTTTCAGCTTCTTAAAGTTGAACATTATCTTGTAACTCTACTCTGCTATGACACTAAACTGAATATTTTTCGCTTGTGGACAAAACAAGACATTTTGATCACCAGAAAACAATCAACAATGATGATCATTTTTACTTGCAGCCCTACTATACTACCTTACTGATTGTTTTTTTCTATTATTCTGTCCATCTATACCACTTAGGGAAGGCTACATGACACAAACCCCTCTCTGTTTAATGCAGTACAGTTCTGCAGCCCCCTCAAAATGACCATAAATTTGGATCAGCACCTAACTCTAACATTATAATTGTGATTAAAGTAGGTTTTATTGTGCAACTGTTGCTAGTTTTATCTAAATTTGCCAGACAAAGTACAAACTGAGTGCATCTTTCATATAATTCTGTGCATTTCTCACCGGTAGTGAAAACAGTTCCACGTAATCTTCGACCCCTGTCCCTCATTTAGCTTCTCATTTACCTTTGCAGCCAATAACTAGTTAAAAATACTTGTTTACTAGGCAATTGCGTTGTCAATTTGTAAGCTTGGACATGACTTACTGAGTCAAATATTGCTTCTTTGATGGCTTAATTGCACGTCTGGTTCCTTATTAACTCTCTGCTCTCACTTCTGGTTTGCTTCTTCAGTTTTTAGGACATTCAGTGGACATTGTTTCACACGTCATTCAACCAGCGACTAATGCAAGCAAAGAACTTTGAGACCTGAAAATGGTCATTTAATGGTAATTCCCCTCTTTAGTGCCGTCAGTTTATGGTTTACAAACCTGCTGTCAGCACAGTGACGTTTTAGTCAGTTTACTAGTAGTTGCCTGTTTCTGAGCCATGAGCTTTAACTTGTCGGACTATTACAGTTATTGTAGTTCGCGCTGAATACGTAACCTGCACATAATATGCTCGGGCTGATTACAGGCTAACTGATTCTGCATACTTCTGTGGTCTGAGCTGCAGCTTAACCCCAATCTCTCCGCCGACGTCCTCTTAGCTGATTTCCACCTCTAGATGTCTGGGTTAGAAGGAAAATAAAATCCTCGTGGTGCTGATTGATTCTTGCATTTTTGAATAAATCATTAAAACTAGAGGAATTTATCTGTTGAAGATTTATGTTTTCCAAAAAGTTCCACATCCCTTACCCAAAGTGCACGATATATTGTTTCTGCATTACGTCATGGTCCATTTTTATGCTTCCCCTGATGGAGAAATCGACACCTCTGCCTCTGATTATTGGACGTCAGTGTCAGAAGTCCTGACTGACACCAAACTCCACACCAGTTTATGGTGGTTTGGTTTTCTCTAGATTCAAATTTTCTGTTAATCCTAGTAATAGAGGCTACATTTGGACACATGTTTTTCCAGTCCCCATTTACCAGATGTGTTTTTCGATCTGTAGTGCATCTCTGTCCTTCATGGTTCCTAAAAGGACACAAAAACAAGGCCCACTACCATGTTTGGAGTGCTGTGTGCTGAAAGTTCAGAATGCAATATTCTCTAGTGGCTTGTTAATCCCAGTATTTGTTTTCTTTTTTTGTGCAGCTCAGATACGGTCAGTTCCAGGAGTTTTAAATGCATTATTTACCCCAGTTAAACTTTGTGTCAGCATACCAAAATGGGATCTATGCAGTCAGAAGTGGGGGTGGTCCAGGCTGGGTTTAGCTGTGCACATGCAATTGTATTTATTTTCAAAACGGATACCTTGTTATTGCAGGCTGCTTTGGAGTACGTTTTTGTTCTTTCTGAATTCACAGCCCTGTTTTCAGCTCTTATGCTTTGACATATTTCTCCATCTGTCTTGGATACAGATTGAGCGGCAGACCCTGTGAACAGTTGTCAGACATCTGTTCACATATGCAGGAACTGCGCAAGTCACGTTGTGTTTCTTCTTTCCTGTTTCCTCCCCTAATGTAGCAAAGATGCCGTAAAAGTAGCCGAGAGGAAAAAGGAAAGCTGAACATCTCCTCACCCCCCGAGGCTGTGTCATTGTCACAGTTCATAAGAGCTCAGCTGCTCCGACCTACCTGCTTCCATCCATCTGTCCCCATGAGAATTTGGTTAATATATTCAGCTGAATGCACCTACACAACATCCTCCCCGATTTAAAAATAGACGAGGCTATGATTGATTTTTGCGTTGCATCACCAACACTATCAAAGCCTTTGTTGCTAAGGGGATCAGAGTGTGTGACTCAGGATAACACTGTTCATTGTGAGTCAGAGAGCGGCCGTCTCTGTTTTGGGATGTATGGGGGTGTGGAGGAATGAGATGTGCTGTGTAATCTGTCCTCAGTCTTTTCTTTTCGGCTCAGAAAAGGGCCGGACACATCAGAGTTTTTGTCTTGTGTGGCGGAGAGGAGGGAATACTTAGAAGCTTTGTCTTGTTTATCACAATCAGTGCAGATCTTTCAGTTTGCAGCATTGCAGTGGCGTCCCCGCTCTCAAGGCCCTGGATGTTATTAATTTACAGATGAGCGAGGTCATCTGTTTGATCATTAAATCATTTTAAATCTAGCTGCCAGGTTTATGTTAGGTTACAGCACAGTGCTCTGCTCACTGGAAATTGGTTTTATGTTCCTGTCAATTATATGGACATAATTTAATTAATGCATAACACGTGCCCCAGACAGAGACTTACCCTTTTCATGACCTTTTGTTTTTTTCCCTCTGTTCAAATGTAAACCTTTAGAGGGTTACATAACGTTTGTGTCTTTAAGGCTGTGTTGTTTTCATCTTATCTCACTTAAACCCTTTAAAGGCGCTGCTTACTAACCATTAAGGCTTACCGGTAGTTTAATTAATCTGAAGTTTCTAGTTAGGCAAATCATCTTTGTTAAATAAAACCCAAGGCAGCATTGAAAAGGCTGTATGAATAGCAAGAAAATAAGAGATTTCTGAGTTCTTCTTTAGATAATAACATCATTTGACATCAGCAAAAGTGTGTCAGAATGATGTAATATTTTGGTTATGTAGCAATGGTTGCCCCACTTCTTGAAGCTGAGGTCTTCTGCATGACCTATGTCAAACCAGTTTCATGCAGCCAGGCAGGCCAGCGAGCAAGGCTTTGTTTGCCGACTGAGGTCACCAATTTACTCAGAAAAATGAGTCAGAAGGGCTGTTTCAAAGGCTGATTTGTCTTCCTATTAGAGTAAATTTGCAGCACTTGATTCCAAAATAGTTTCATAGAGTGGTGTCGTAGCAACAATAAAAATGGATCTCAAAAACACAGATGAAAGAATGCGACGGTTCTGCGATCCCTCCCTGTGAGAGCATTCAAGGCAAAAGATTGTTAAATGCATCTCAGCAGAAATCGGGTACTGTCAGAGCAAAAATGCTGACAAAATCTGACACAATCTACCATTCTTTTACTGCTGCTGCTGATTTCTACAGTGGTTGTAGTGTTGCTGTCAGCAGGATGCTTAACTTTCAACTACAATATACACATTGAGTGAGGTCATCTCTTGTGGTTGTAGTCTGGCCTAGTTGTCGAGCTTAATTCGCCCTAAGTTGTCTGCAGGAGAACCTTTGGCTGCGTTTAACTCACTTTAATGGGATTATATTGCGGCAGACGGGAAAACGCTGACTTCATTTCTCAACACTCGGCTAAGCAGTTTGTTGACTGTGTGACGTCTGACATCTTGGGTAGAGCTGTAATCTGTACCCGACTCGCCCTCCCTACAAGCCTCACTGTGGCATTTCTGCTGCAGGTGTGGTCCGTACTTTGGGCAAGGTGCTTACGTAACTGGTGCTGTCATCCTTTTCATTCACAGCTGGACCGGTATCCACGTTACACGCTGTCTCGCGGATAAACAGTTCCCTCCACACCCTGTGTTTTAAGGTTTTCCACTAAATCCAAGCTTAAATTGGGAGTTATGAAAAAGTTGTCTTGGTGCCAGTAGCAGCAGGTCGACTGTATTAGTTTGCTCAAGTTTTATGTAATATTTGATTAGATAGAACTTAATCCTGCGTGAAGTGTTAGTGTTTTCTGGCATATTTTTTTGTTACATTGCTTGGCTACGTGATCATAAAATGATATCTTGTAAAGGAAATAGACTGTTGCTGATGATGATTCAGTGAATGAGCACATTTTAATGAGAGCCAATAACTACAACAGCCAGGAATAAAGGCCCATAATGACATTGACTGCTAAGTTTGTAGTCAGAGGCATAAAATCCGCTTAGTATAGCGTACAAAGAGGAATAAGTATAACACATCTGTTAGTCAATGTGGGACACAGAGGTGACATCTGATGCGTCATTGAACATATTGCACATACATTAGAGTGTAAGGTTACAGAGCTGAAGGCCCTATAGTGTGTCATGAGCTGACAAAGCAACTCGTAGAGAGTGTCACTATGAACTCTGGGTAGACAGTTTAAGAAGTAGCACTTTAAGATACTGTAGTAGATTAGGGTTTTGAATTTTTGTTTGAATACAGTGTCTTATATAGTGTTTTGTTTAATGTAAGAGTCACTGGTGTAAATGTAAAATTAATATAGATAAAATGATTTCCAGCAAGAGCAAATGAGGCTTGTTCAGAACAGAGGAAGAACTCAATAGTTGGCTTTTAGTGACACAAATCCATACATTTGTAGCTGCACTTTCTATTTTTTTTTTTATTTCTAATCTACCTTTTAACCCCTATGTTATGAAAACCCATGACAAAAATGAAAAATTACATGGCTGGATAATGACTTTCCTAATTGCCATGTGTATTTTTCCAGATAATGATTGGCTATTTAAGGTCTATCTAAGCCATAACATGAAATAAATTGATGCTGCACTTAATTATAAATATGAAATTATTACTTGAGGAAATTAAAAGGTTGAGATCAGTGAGTCGTAAAAAGGATCCCAGACTGCACACTGACCTGGCCTGCTTACAGCGCTTGTTTGTTGGCTTATTGTGTGCTCTCACGTTCATTTATTTCATTTCATTTCACTCAAAGTAATTGAGATCAGGCAGAATGGGATGAAAATATATTGCTGCTCCACTTTTAATACAGGCATCCAGAATATTCTCCCGGGCTTAGCGGGTCAATTGCTTTAGAGGTAGAAGCTCTGGTCAATCTGTCATCCAGAACGCAGTGACTGAAAGGCCACATGGCAGTATGGGCACGTGGAGCGAGTGTATAATATAGGTCAGCATTGTGCAGTGTTGCAGCTCTGGCCTGGTCACTCCGGGTTTGTCTCTGTCTGTCCCATCTGCTGGTGACAGGCCAGCTACAGTGCTCTGTCAATGTCAGTCCTCTCTATCTGCTGCCCTGCTTTAATGGAAAAAGTATGTGGGCTGCTCAAAACGGACAAAATACCAGGAATTTTGGATGGGATGCGGCATGTTTGCCTAAATCAAATCAAGAGTAGCTTTCAAAGAGTCGGTCTTATGAAACACGCAGAGCCACGGCAACACCCGCTTTCAAACCTATCACCGCCATTCTCCAGCTCCCTTTAATTTTGCAGATGTTTCTCTTCTTGCTTCAGTGCGTCTGATATGTCCAGTGGTCACTCAGCTCAGAACATTTTTTTCCCTCTCAGCCTGAGGATTTGTTTGCTCCAAAGCTTCTTAAAAGGGCTCATCCAGCTGACCGACCCCTGAGTCAGAGCAGGCTGCCAAGCTAGACTGACTCCAGGAATAGGCCTTGTTGTGGGTCCCCAGATTTAGTATTAGTACTGTTTAAAGCTTTCCCCTATTTTCAAATTTGTAATAATATTCAGGCACCTACTTACTAAAAAATGATTAACAGAGTGTTTACTTTTTAAATCCTACCATGCAAAACTCCCAAAAGCTTACAATGCATGCACAAAATCAGATAATCTGACACGAAACACACAGAGGTCGTTGTTTAAATGAAGCCAAATGATGCCAAGTATACTGCATCAGCTGACCCTCTGCATATTTTGAGCGGCTCTCAGTGTGGGACTCTCTGTTGTTTGCATTGAATGAGGCAGCAGTAACCAAGCGTTTCCTCTAAGAGCACTAGCTGGAGGCCACACACTGAGTCATACACTGCAGCAGCAAGGTTTCATCGTGAATTTTGCTGAGAACGAACTGTGTCCAAAAAAGACACATTTTTCACAGCTCCTCTTTTGGGTATAGCGGTTGACTGTTGTGTTGCCACAATACTTCTGGCTACAGTTGAGTACTCGTAAATGAATAATCTGTGTTTCATCTATAAATACTAGCAGCCATTCTGTTTCTCCGTTCTGTTTTCGGCTCACACAAATTGATTTTAGGAAATGCTGCACTGTAACCAGAGCTGCCTTTCTGAGCATTGCAAGGCAAATCTACAGGAAACTAAAAGATACACACACACAGAAGGAAGGCGTTTAAAATCCCTGGAGAGATTATGGTGATGGTGTTGGGGGTGGCGTTGTAATCACTGCGTAGCATCTTCGTTTAGACCCCACGAAGGCTGATGTGGAAATTGTGCAGTGAGGTTGGCAGGAAATTGTCTGTTCCTGAAAATATAGATGGAGAACAAAGAAGGACATAGAAAATTACAGCACAAGGAGCCTGTGATTACAGGATCACAGCGGATTTCCCTGCATTTCAATGAGCCCAACAGTTGCAGGGTTGAAGTTATGCATGTATTAAGCTACACTGTGTGTTTGAATGGATCACCCTGACTTTCGTAATGTTTCTAAGCCTCTTTTAGTTTTTTTCTCACCTTCAGTTTTGGTATTTCTCACTTTAAACTATGTTTTTTCATGTTTTAATACATGAATTGCAGTCAAATTGTTTTTGTTTTTTTGTCTTTCTCCAGGCGAAGGAGATCCTCACAAAGGAGTCAAATGTCCAGGAGGTCAGATGTCCGGTGACGGTGTGTGGTGATGTGCACGGTCAGTTCCATGACCTCATGGAGCTGTTCAAGATTGGAGGGAAATCTCCAGACACAAACTACTTGTTCATGGGAGATTATGTGGACAGAGGGTACTACTCCGTAGAAACCGTCACTTTACTAGTAGCACTTAAGGTAAGTGATTATTTTTAAAAAATCCTCCTACGTTTGACTTCCTCTGAGACATAAATTTTGAAATTGAAAAGTTAACTTACAGATCTGTTCTCTGTTCGTGTTTCAGGTACGCTTCCGGGAGCGCATCACAATCCTCAGAGGGAACCACGAGAGCAGACAGATCACACAAGTGTACGGCTTCTATGACGAGTGCCTAAGGAAATATGGAAACGCCAACGTTTGGAAGTACTTCACAGACCTGTTCGATTACCTCCCCCTCACCGCCTTGGTAGACTCTCAGGTGGGTATTCACCCCGGTTGGTTTCTCAGATGGAAATATGGAACATTATGTTCTTGGAGAATTAACTGTCTTGTGGAATGAATCATATACACTAGATTAGTAATGGAAATAATGGCTGGGTGATAAAAATTTGTGACTACTTCAGAAGCTGTTTGTCACAGTCACATTTCCTTCTCTTCCCTGCAGATTTTCTGCCTTCATGGAGGCCTGTCACCGTCCATAGATACATTGGATCACATTAGGGCTCTGGACCGTTTACAGGAAGTGCCACATGAGGTGAAAATGGCTTTTAAATGTGTCTGTAATTTTCATTATAAGCAGCCGCATAAACAGAAATGTCCAATTAAATATTGAAAATGACAAGATTTTTAAAATAACTGTCAGAAAAAGAAAGATGATAACGAGCGATACCTGACAATTAGAGAAAATGTTCTCCATAATTCAGTATGTTTACAGTTTAAACATGTTGATTGCTGTAATAAACAGCAGGTTAGTGGTGCTGACTTTCTAACCAACTTGTCCTCGTCCCCCACAGGGTCCCATGTGTGACCTGCTGTGGTCAGACCCTGATGACCGTGGTGGCTGGGGCATCTCTCCTCGAGGAGCTGGCTACACATTTGGTCAGGACATCTCTGAGACTTTCAACCACGCCAACCGACTCACACTGGTGTCCCGTGCCCACCAGCTGGTTATGGAGGTGTGTGTTAATATACAGTTAATTTTGTGTGCATGCATATTGTATATCTGCTGCTGAGGATGATTTAGTTGAGAAAAGAAACTAGATTTACATTAACTGGCCACAGCTGGGGATTGATCCAGCTGTCAGCAGTTTCACAAGGCTAATATGAAACTAAATACAGCAACAAACCTCTTAATGAGTGCTGGTTAAGTGACAAAGTGGCTATTACAGTAAATACACTCTCCAGTCAAGAAATGTTTAGTATCTAAATTAGTGGAAAAACGATGCAGTTGAAACCATTGCTGCTACAGAAAGCAATTAGAACATGTTCGCTTTAGATTTGCACTATATTAGCACTTTTCTCTGACTTGAACATCTCCGGTTAATAATGCATCTCCTTCCCTCAGGGATACAACTGGTGCCATGAGAGGAATGTGGTGACAATATTTAGTGCTCCCAACTACTGCTACCGCTGTGGCAACCAAGCAGCTATCATGGAATTAGATGACACCCTCAAATACTCCTTGTAAGTACACAAAAAACTGCAGTTGGTGCATGTAACTGTGGGTCTGTAAAAGCTGAAGCTGTGCAGCATGAGTAGATTCTAGTTTTTTCAAGTGAGATTGCACAGTGGCATCATTGTGTCTCTGTACTGCTTCAAAAAAATTGAAAACATATTTCATTTGTGCTCTTTCTTCTGTCCAGCTTGCAGTTTGATCCGGCGCCTCGCAGAGGGGAGCCTCATGTCACTCGCCGCACCCCAGACTACTTCCTGTAAACCTTTGACCCCTTGTACAGTCGAGTCCAGTATTGCCATGATATACGACTTTCAACCGATAACAACATGAGTGGGAGGGTGGGGGACAGGGGGGCTACACAGCAGTGCACATTGTATATCCACACAAAGACCTATTTAAGCATTTAGCAACAAAAAAACAATGTCTGTGTCTATGGATGGACCAAAAGGTGTGTGCCATAATCATTACAATATTCATTGCTGAGGACTTGTATTGAAAATCTCCCCCACTATATAAAGCAACAGTGATGTTTAACTTCCTTATCCTGTACCTGTGTAGCTGGACTGAATGGCACCGTGGTCCAAGACAAAAATTTGCTACTTTAAATGCGGCTGTTTGAGTCCCACACGCCATGGCTGATATTGAGTAGATCTGAATATGATCTGTTTGCACTTTTGTAAATTTAAAGAAATGTAACATATGTCAGAAGATAAAAAAAAGATTTCACACTACAAATGTTTTTTTTCTTTTTTGATTTTTTTAAAAATTAAAAATAAAGCCCCCATCAGGCAAGTTTACACAAGGTTTTCTTTGTCCTGTTACTTTTGAGGAAAACCCTTCTTATGCAGTCACCCAGCTTGGTGTATATGATTGACAGATGATGGAGTGCTCATCCACATCAACTCACTGACTCCCTCTGATCGTACAGCGTCTGTATTAACCAAACAATTTGAATAATAAAGATAAAGGTGGCTTCTTGATTTGACTGTGCTGCTTTATTTCTTGCTTTCTTTCTCCTTTCATGACGCTGAGAACCTTGCCTGAAAGATGACAACTACTGTTAGAGTTTGGGTTACAAAATCCCCTTGTTATGTTATTAGAATTTTATGTTTGAAACCTGTTGAAGAAAAAATAAGTTGCAGAGCTGTTGGTTCTAAAATTATCGTGGAAAAGTTTACGCACGGATGACCTTATTCTTGGTCATCAGGGACCTGAGAAATTCTTCCAAAAAAGACGGAACCCTTCCTAAAACCAATGCCAACATCTGCCAGTAATTGCAGGATTGTCGGTGTTGGTGTGCTTCAACCCCAAATTACTGGTATTTTTGATCCCTGTTATTGTCGGGTGTAATTATTAAGCAGATATTTAGGGGTTTTGGAGTCTCTACATTGATATAGATGCTTGGATGTGCTACCAGAGGTATTGTAATTATGAGAGAAGTTAAAAACCCTTAAGGGCGTAATGGAGGTGAGAATTTTCATAGAGGTAAATATATGCCTTGTGATTTGTATGCACAAACGCATAAAATTATGGCAGAATTGATAGGACTAACAGTTCATTAAGCCTAGGTATTATTACTGTGTGTCTGTGTGCATTCCTTTATGTTTCATTTCTGTCGTAACATATATACAAAATCTTATGCAAGTTATTATACATATTGTGGCATTTCTTATGTAACTATCTTGCTGTAGCTTAAGTGCTGTGTTGCTATTTTGGGTGAAGAAACGTGAAAAAAAAAGCAGTGATGCAATATTTAGAAATGGATTAAGTGGGATTTCTCCATGGAAAGCTCTCGATGAGCACTTGAACGCACCATGGAATCAACTCGAAAGGATCTAAAATAAGGAAAAAAGCGCCACTCCATGGTAGTGTGGGTTACTACAATGAAGATGAGCAAGTAAATAAATAAAAACATTGATGAAAATCGTGCACAAAGACTTTGAGCTTATTTTCCGATACTGTAAAAGATACTGGACAAGACGAGTCTCAGTTAATAATAATAATAATAATAATAATAATAATAATAATAATAATAATTTATCTCAAGGCATAAATACTCGTGAATTGATGTTTACAGAAGATTACAGCTAATTCACAGCACACAAATGACTTAGTAATAAAAAAATTCCCCAGTGTAACTATAATAATATTGTGATAAAACAGGTTTTTATTTTAATTAATGACATACTGCACATAAAACTGTATAATATGCACCGTCTCATGTAAACATTTTAAATGCAGATTAAATTATCTGACACCTAAGGCAATGATATTCATTTTATTATTTACAAAAATAGTTTTTCAATAGTTTGTGCAATATCTATATTAGTTTGACAATATTATGATTTGTCAATAATATGTGAAATATTGTTTCATTATCATGTGTAATATTTTAATTTCACGTGCAGTATTGCAATATTTCCTTTTTGTGCAATATTTGATCATATTGTGCAATATTTATTATTATGTGTAATTTTATTTTACTACCTCAGAATCATTCCCAGTATTACTTCCTGCTTTTTTAGTCTCATTTATTTTTAATTTTAGTATTTTACATTGTTTGCTTGTCTGTTAGGCACTGTATTTAATTTCATGTTGTACAAGTATTTTCTGAGCAATATCTGCCACAATAATTTCCTTCGGGATGAATAAAGTCCCTAGCTTATCTTATCTAATTTTAAATTGTATTGAAAAATCAAAATGTGACCAGGAAAAAAAAATACCACACTGCCACATGAGACATAAATATCTTGATAATTTGACATTCTGAGTTTAAATAAGAAAAGCAGCCCTCATGCGGTCTCCTCCTCTTTCCTTCAGCGTCTGACAAAGCGACCGTCAGCCTCCGGGCGGCAGCTCAACACCACCAGGTTCATCCAGACACTTCCAGCCGCCGTCGGGACCTCCGCGTCTTTCGGGCCCTGCTGTTGACTACAGAGGAAATTCACCTCTGGATCTGCGCTAAAAACGTTTACGGTGGGTGACTTCACGAAGCGAGGGCACCTTTTTGATTTCTCTTGCTTAGTCCTTAAAGGGATTTGTACGTTTCGTGTACATTTATGTGTGAGTAGCCTCGATATTGTTGCTAAGAGGCCTCATTGACATCGCAAGGCGCTAGGGTAACGTTTAGCTAACATGCTAGCATTGTGCATGGTAATGCTAGCTGCCTGGCTAGCTTACTATTTAACCAACATTCTATTGCCATTTTATTTGTAAAGAAACACGCGTCTTCTAAATGTTTATGTATTAACGAACATCCCGTTTAGCTAGTTATCCAACAGCAAGCGAGGTAAGTAGCTAGCATTGCCGTCGATTAGCCCGTGTCACAGGCAGCTAAATGTATCGTTGGCTAGTCTGTAGCTAACGTCTGTTTAGCTGTTTTTGCTAATAACAACATCTGTGTAGCTAACGTAAGCATATGTTTACATTCGTATAAGGTTTGTAATAGCGTAATATTATTGTTGTGAACTGTTTTTAAATGCTTAACTGACAAAGTGTCAACTAGTCGTCACGTCTGTATTAGCTAATGTTAGCTAGTTACATGCTACTCGACGTAGAATCAGAAGTTTCCGCAGTTAACGTGAGGTTGATTTATTACGTTGTGTTCACGTATGTAGCAACCTATTAATGTGTTTAATCTTGTGTTCCTCTACAGATAATGCCTACAATTAAACTACAAAGCTCTGATGGGGAAATCTTCGAGGTGGATGTTGAGATAGCCAAACAGTCTGTCACAATCAAAACCATGTTAGAAGGTATAACTTTTAAATCATTACAAAGTTTTGTATCTATTTTGAAACTCTACAACTGACTTTAATTTCTATCGTTTTCACTAATTTAGGATTTATATTTTTCATTAAAATAAATGCTTGTTTTGTCAGATAAACTACATAGCGATATAAGACAGTCACTATGATTCTTTGACAGATTTGGGGATGGATGATGAAGGAGATGATGACCCAGTTCCCCTTCCCAATGTCAATGCAGCCATCCTCAAGAAGGTACAGAGCATACAAATGCACACCATATCACAAAGTTGTACTAAAATAGACAGGGAGTTTTGTTGATGTGGTGTGCCAGCAAAGTTCACTTCTGCTATTTTAGATTTAAGCAGGTTTTCTGCACATAGAATAGTAGATTTTGTGGTAGTAACATGAATAAGTTTGGAAGCAGGTTCTAATAAAGAAACCTGGTCTTACATCTCCATACATCTTACTGCAATAGTTAAGTGTTTTTTTTTCTCCTGCTTCAGCAAAGAGGAATGAGTTTTGATTTCCAAGAATTATTTTTTAATTAAACAGATCTGCTTCTTTCAGTCAAATATATTAAATACACACACACACACTATAATTTGTACATATGTAGTTTCAAAATTGTCAGTTTCCGGTATTTTTAATAGTCCAGTCACTGATTTATATAGGTCGAACAAAATATCTATAACACATTTTAGTTTCTTCAAAATCTGAACAATGTGACAGCCCAGAGGTGGGCCTAAAACTGCTAAGTATATGTGTTGTTTGTGATTGTGTCTAAGATTCTGCACTTATGAATCACGTGCTGAAGTACATGCTATTTGTCTCCTTTTGCCCTTGCCTGTGACACTTGTTTTTGCCAGCAAATCAACTAATCACATTTGTGGGAACAGAGCGATGTGATGGTCTGTTTGTCTTTTCTCCCTTTTAAAAGGTTATTCTTCCGTTTCAGACTTTCAGCTATTAAAACAAGACTCTTCTGCTTATAGGAGGACTTTGAACCTACGCTGATTAATCCTAATTTGCAAAAAATAGTGATATCACACTTTTTTGGGCTCCAGCCCCTCCTGCAACCCTACAGAGGATTAAGTGGTGTATAGATAATGGATGGATGGATGGATTTCTGAAAAACTAAAATCCTAGAAAAGCACTTAGGGTGCGCAGTTCTCTTCCACAGTCAATGCCAACTAACACGGATCTGCACCAAGATTTATTTAGCGCTTCCTTGGGCTATCCTCCACCTCCCAGCAAGTTTCATGAAATTTTGGCTTGATAGTTTCTGTGTAATCTTACTGCTAGACAGAAAAACAAATAAGCAAGCAGACAGGCAAACAAATGGCAGTGAAAACATACCTCTGCTGAGTCAAGAGCTGAGGTGAAGGTATTTTTTAAATATGGTGTTTAAACCTTTGTGCGCAGTTTTACATGCAGAGCTGATGGATGCTTAACATATTTTGGTAGCTTTGTTAAAGCTGTGTTTGTGTGTATGTATCCTCAGGTGATTCAGTGGTGCACTCATCACAAAGATGACCCTCCTCCTCCTGAAGACGATGAGAACAAGGAGAAGAGGACAGATGACATTCCTGTATGGGACCAGGAGTTCCTCAAAGTGGACCAAGGCACCTTGTTTGAACTTATTCTGGTAAGTACATTTTACGTTATGTTACTTTTACAGTCTCTTGACCAGTTGAGTTCCTTGAAGGTTGATACAAATGTTATATGCTAGACCCCATCCCACACCTGAACTGAACAAAAAAACAAAAAGTTAATGTTGGTATAGACAAGATTTTTCCTTAGAATGGAGGTTTTTAAATTTGTGAACAATTTTGTGTCCCTATAAAACACACACATATGAAGAGTCACAGAAGAACAGTGTTTACAAAACAATAGTTTGAAGGTATTCTAATAAGAAAAAAAGCACTGCTCACTTAAAGTATTTTTAAACATTGTCCTGTCTTTGATCTATGAAAAATTAACATGTTTTTCCATTTTTACATACTCGCAGAATTAAATTTGAATTACATTTTAGTTTAATAAACAAGCCTCGGTACTGTGTGTACATCAGAACAGCTATATGATGAACGGTACATCAATATTAAGTGTTTTTCTTAGTTCAAGGGTTACAGAAAGACACTGCTGACGAATGTAAATATATTGTTAGCAGTTAGTCAGTGTGAGGCCACATCCTTTCAGATAGGTTTTGCAAATGTTTATTTACAACCAGTATATGTACATTTTGTGGCTAGCGGTAGCCGTATTAGTTTAGGTAACAGAAGTCTCCCATATACTTGAACTGGCTCTTTGGGGTCCTGATCCAACGTTAACTCATCAAGTTGTGGATTGTGTACGAATGCATGAGAGTTCTGTTTCCTCTTACTGTCCTTTCCTGTGCTCTTGTTTACTTCACCGAGTGGTTTCATTTGGTTAACAGAGACAAATGTTGCTTAGCAACAGCTGGAAGATTGGTGGTTTGGGCAAGTGCTGTGAAAGAGGCAGGGATTTGAAAGGTTTTGTTTTTGAGGTTGACCAGGCACAACACGTGAAAGGTAACCTAAGCACTGCTTAGGAAAGATTGGGAAATGGGTGTTGGTACATCTGTGTACTTCTAGAATGTGAAACACAAGTCGTCGTGTCAGTAACTTGAGTTAATTAGCCCCCCTCTGGCTGTGTGAATCTGTTTACAAGCACAAAGGTAGAGGATGCTGGAGAGGTGGGGGTTTTAAAGATGTACTTCTGTGCCATATGAAAAAGAAAACAAGGCTTCCAGTGACCCGTAAGTGACATTTGTAAGGTTAATTTGTTGCTGCAGGATATGAGTTCACTGGATCGCAGTGGGAGTTTATGTTTCGTTTTCTGTGTTTTGTCTTAGAAATGTCATTCAGAAATGGAGCTGGAAATTAAAAATGACAGTACACAGTAACAAATTTAGTCACTGTAGGCTTAATTTTCACTGCAGTGTAAAATTCTGCACCTTTTATAGAAAGGGTACCATGGCTAGAAGTAGAGGGAACAAATAAAATACCCTTTGTGTAGTTAGAATGTTTTAAATCACGAAAACAAAAGTAGATTTTCCTTGATGACCTATTTTACAAACATAAAAAAACCGAAATCAACATGTAGAACCTTTTTCCTTGTGCCCACAGGTGTTACCGATACTGGGAAAAAATTATATTTAACTTACTTAGATATTTAATTTGTTTACATACTTGCATCTTGTCTGCATGTGCAAACACAGCCTGCAGTTCAACCGAAAAACCCCAGAATTTTTTCTTTTTTATTTTGGGGTTCAGAGGTATAGATAGTTTTATTTGTCATTGTAAGCATACAACGAAATTGAAGCACAACTCTGTACGGTACAGCAACAAAAAAACAGACACACACGCACCCCACTGATGGTCATTAACATAAAACATAAAAGTATCCTAAAACAAAAGAATAAAGAACAAAAAAAGTGCATATGGGCAGGCTAGCTGGCTAAAAGCAGGTTATTGCACAGTTCATGGAAGAGGGAATTTAAAGTGTGAATTGCTGCGAGGAAGAAACCTACTAAATTGGGATGTGAGCGTTTTTAGGGACCTGTAGTGTCTGCCAGATGGTAACAGTTCAAACAGGTGTTGAGCAGGGTGTGTAGAGTCTGTGGTGATGTGTGTAGCTCTGCGGTGGTAGTGTGAGCTGGCGATGCCATCGAGGGAGGGCAGGGGGTGACCAATGATTTTTTGTGCAGGGGTTTTTCTGAGTTTAGGACAGTTATCTGTTATCAAACTCTTGTATGTATGTTCACCAACTTCTAGTCTCCAGATATAATATTTTGGACAACATTTTGTTTTGGAAAAACATGACAATTCTCCCAATATAATCCCACAGGAAGTCGACAGACATTAATGTAATTAGACATAAAAATATAAATGAGAAGATCCAGATCCAGTTGAGTTCAAAGTTGTATGTGTGTGTTGAATTGAATTATGGACATAGTAATTTCTTGTTGCTGTTGATACAAACATCTCTGTGTTGACTGTGTTGCTGAAGGCAAATAAACCACAGTCACATGACAGACAATTTGAATCTGGCCTAATATCTGCCACAAGCCCTGTGCTCATCAGTCAAATACATGTGAGTGCACATTTGTGGTATATGATGATGCAACATGAAAAATGAATTTCTGTTTACCTACAAAAAACCTGAAAGGATTGTCTTTATAGCTTTCAGAGATGCAAATTTCTTTGTAATGTTAATATTAACAGCTGTGCAGTGTTGGGCTCTATCTCATTTCCTTGTTTTGTCAGCACCTAAAAGCACTCATAATAACATAAACAAGGAGCTGTATGAGAGCAGCAGAGTCCCTAAAATGGATGCTAATACTCCTGTAGGTGTTGCTAAGGTGTCAGTCAGCCCTTGCACTCTCTTTCTCACCACCGCCCCCCTCTGCTACTCTTCATGTCACTGTTGTTCTTTCTGTTCAGGCCGCCAACTATTTGGACATCAAAGGCCTGTTAGATGTCACCTGCAAGACAGTGGCTAACATGATCAAAGGCAAAACCCCGGAGGAGATCAGGAAGACTTTCAACATCAAAAATGATTTCACAGAGGAGGAGGAAGCCCAGGTAGTTATTCTGTCCATCGTCTGCCAGAAAATAAATATCTTGTTCAAGTTTGGAGAAGTTAACACACTTGCTCGGGAAGGATGCTCACATCTTTTTGGAAACTCATTTGTCCTCTCGTCTGCAGGTACGCAAAGAGAACCAGTGGTGTGAAGAGAAGTAAAGAGGAAGATCCTGCCAACACTACCACACTGAAAAGGATTGTCCCTGCTAACTGGTTGCACTGGCGTTTGTTCATACTTGTTAATATTTAGTATATTTAGAGCCACATACCCCCCACTGTCCCTTAATTTCTGTATACCATTAATAGCATGACCATTTTAACTTGCCTGTGTGGTGTCATTAATTTAAAACTAAGAAGCTCATTTCTGTTTCCACACACACTCCTGTTGTGTATTGAAATAAATAGTCCTGGTTTCATGGCTTTGTACCCTTAAAGATTCAAAGACGGTCCTTTCAGATTTTCCCAGTTATTAATCGCTCTAGTTGTCTTTTTTTTTTTTTTTTTTACTGGACATGTTTGTTTTCTTTTAGGTTAAATTGAATAAATAAAATGGCTTTTTTGACAATGGAAATGCAAGGGTGAATATTTTATTTTTGCTCTGTAAATGTATCCGTTTTGTGAAACAATGTTAAGAGGAGCAGTTTATAGGAAAAGTGAAGTTTGAGCTAGACTTTTTTTTGCATAATGTTTCTCGGACTCGAAGTACTTGTGTGTTGTCACACAGCGTTGGGTAACTCATTCCTAATTCATGTTCTATTGAATGGGAAACTTTTCTCAGATGAGCTCTGATGCTGGTTTTTGGGATGATCAAACATACTGAAGGAGTGAATAAAACCTATTAAATGGATGCTGTCTGTCATTTTTGTGTCGACGCTTCCAGCTTCTGTGGAGCATTTTTTTAGTTAATTTGCTCATCTTTGAAATCGTGCGCTAATTTCACAGCTCCGGCAGACATGGGCAAGATATTCAAAACACTTTATTACATCAAACAAAAAAACACAAGTAATACATCAGAGGCGTTCGAGGCGTTTAAAAAATACAAAAGACATCCTTGAGGTGTTTCCGCTACTGACCCGAACATCCTCAAATGAAAAGCTATTTCTAGCACAAGAGCTCTCTCTGCTGGAGGAAAACAGACTTGCTGTACAAAAGCTCAACCTACAGTTTGTACAGAGTCGTAAGCCGAGTTTGAAGCTGCGAGCAGAACAGTAAATTAAAGCATTTTTAATTTTTTTTTACCCAAAATGTCTTTCTATTACATTAAAGTTGGAACATGCACCGATTGAGAACACAAGATATAGTTTGAACGCTGCTGCAGTAACACTTGACATTAAAAAAAACAAGGTAAAATCCGGCACAATAGGACAAACACAAAATGTATTGCTTTAAGAAATGGTAGAAACTAAAACAAGCTTTTTTTTTAGTCATTTAACTTTTTTTTTTTTTTTACATAAAAACATATAAAAGTTTAATTATAATATAAAACTTTACAACACAATGCAATATAATAGTACCCATTTGGTCTCAGATTAGTTTGTGGAGCAGAAAAATGTTCAGTCAAAGGAAAACAGCCAAGAGACTTTTTTCTTTTAAGAGAAAAAAAGAAAAATTACTCTTCTCTGAGGGTTTCCCCACCAGCAAAACATCTGACCTTGAAAATCAAACAAAAACCAAACCAAAAATTAGGAGAAAACACAACAAAAACGGAACAGCTGATGAAGCCAGAGATGAAGAGCCTGAAAGTGCCTAAAAGAAGTAACTTGAAGTTGAGAAATCTTGCAGTAAAAATCTTTTTGTTTGTTTTTTGCCAAAGAAGCTGCACATGTAGGTATAAATGTTTGAAAACTGAAAGAGACTGAAGGCTGACTGCCAGCTAAAAAAAAAAAAAAGTGAATCGTGTCTCCTGGAGTCTGAGGTTCTGCTGGTCAGGCTGGGTGGTTGTTGGTCTCTGCTCCCCTTTCATGGTTTTTAAATGGACAAGATGATATGTCAGAGGGACAGCCTGGATAGTGATATGTAAAGAAGGAAGAGAGCGTAGCATCTCTTTGTTAATCTGGACTCTTGACACCAAACCAGCTCTCTGTGTGTTTCGTTTTTTTGGATGCTGAACTGATTTTTCATTAAGAGCTTATTTTCAAAGCAGCAGATGATTGTCATGGAGGTCGAAACACAGGGCCGGCTGCAAAAAACTAAACAAAAAAAGCACCAAATTGCTACTGAATTATCTGTAAAACTGCTCTCAGAGGCAGAGCTTCCCACAAGGCACAACTAATTGCGTTGGCTCAGTTTAACTGCAGCAGATGGAGCCAAAGAACCACAGATTTTTCCTTTTTCTATTTTTTCTTAGGCTCCACCTAATTTTGCCTCTGTACTGGTTTGGAGCTGGTGGGTTTTCAGTCACCAGTTTAGGGGCTGGATCTCTCTGTTTTGCTGTAAAATGAGACAAAACTAAGTCACATGTTGTGTGACAAGTGGTAAAAAGTGTGTCAAGGTATTATAATTAACCTCCTATCTAGGAAATATGTGAATTTCCGGACTTGAGACATGAGTTGACGAGGATTATTGTTGATGCTGAACTGCACATTTTGGAGAATCCAGCCTCTAAACTGAGACACTACAGTCTCTTTTATTAAGAATATGAAACCAAAGAACCGCGGGGTGCTGTTACGGGTGATGGAGATGATCTTCATGGCTCTGAGGGAAGCTGAGGTGAGCGGGGTCGGTGACGTGAACAGCGATCACTGAGTCTCTGATAGCACTTTGAGAGAGAGTCCTGCAGCCTTGGCGGCCGACAGCGCCGTGGAGCTGCTGTGCGTCTGCCTGCTGGACAGTTCCAGGTGTGTGTGGGCGAGTTTGGCGGCCGGCTGACGGAGGTCGCCGCGCCTGTTGCCGGCAGACTGCTCCGGGGGTAAGCGTGTTGTGTGTGAGCGCGGCGTGTGCGGAGAAAGGGGGAGGCGTGTCGGGGGGGAGGTGGGTGGCGGGGAGGAGCCGGGGGAGGGAGGCCGCTGGTAGAGGCGGTGGTGGTGGTGGCGGGAGGGAGAATGGGAAGGGGGAGAGTCTATAGCACTTAAATCTGAAGAAGTTGGGCTGGGGCAGCCTCCTCCTTGAAGGTAGCGAATGCACTTCTTTTTCCTCCTAGGAACAGTCAGAGAGAGTTATCTGTGAATAAAGTGTGGATGGTAAACGTCAGCAGGCTTTAGTGAAGATGCAGCATTCACACTGAGGTACACGAACAGGGACACGACAGACACAATGAACAACAGACAAGGATTAGTGTCGCTCTGTGCAGCTGGATATGAATGAGGTCATGTACAAAACACTACAAATCCATTCACCCAGTAGTAGACTCATGAATCCATCTCAAATCATCAGGGGCCTTCTGTTCAACTGATTTGTGGGAAACTTTTTTTTAAACTCACATTTAAAATGGTATGCCAAACGGCCCGTTGACCCACTTTCAACATGTTTTTTTCTCATATTAAAATTTGAGGCTGTTCAAACGACAACATCTCAAAAACTATTAGAGATAAAAGCTGGAAATTCCTGCTGTTATTTTCCATCATGTCATGTATTCACATATCTGCAATACTGGGCGTGTAGATAAAAGAATCTCTGATTGTCGCTGAGTTTAAATGTGGAAAAAAAAACTGAAGCCAACATGGAAAGTCCCATATTTGAGGACGTTACCAAAAAAAAAAAGATAAAGAAGAAGTCAGCTAGTGATATTTTTGGAAACATGTGTAGCACAATAATACAAAACAAATAGAACAGTTTTTAATATTAATACTTGATCACAAAAAATAAGAGAAAGTTATTTTTAGTTTTTAGTTGTACCACAAAAAGAGTTGTAAGTCTAACTACAAGTGTCTCATGTTTTTATATAGTATGTGTCTTTATATTTTTTGTGTTTTATAACTTCAGCCTGCCAGGGGGTCTACAGATGTTAACTAGCCCTGGGCTATAATCTGGCATATTTACATTTGTTTAAATGCTTATTAATATGCATTGTTTCCCCCTTTCTCTTCAATAAATAAACAAAAATATATTTTATTTGTCATTGTTCACTGAAATTTGAGGCACAAACAGCATCACATCTGAATGAGTGAAAGTGGGTCAGCCTGCAATTTTTAAAAACATCTGATCTCAGAATGCACTTTATATAAGGTAAAATTTCACAAAGATCTTTATCATTATCCATAAAATCAGAGATGGTTGAGCAGAAGTTGCCCTGAAAATGTGATGATTTCAGATGGAACAATCCTGCTCTTGTGCCTAATTTGTGCAACTTTTTTCTTTGAAGTGGTGTCAAAATGGTAAAGACTGATTGAGATGTTAGCTGCTGATAAAGCTGCCTGTTTAACCCTGCTGACAGTCTTCATATGAAGCTGAGGCTCTGCTTCTACAGGTAATGCAGAAGATGAACTGTACTGATCCTTTCATTTAACTCAGCAGATAAAGAAAAGCACATTTCCCAAAATATCTCATATTTGTATTCACGCAAATGTCATTACATATCCATAATGTATTACTGGATAGCAGGGAACACCACTCGACTTTTTAATTAATGCACTTTGTCTCTTTTAACCGTTTACTTTTGGTATTACTTAATGAAACAGCCTCATAGAGCTGACAGAGACTCGAAACTTAAGAACCACAAAAGTAGTATTTATTGCAACAGTTACATTCTGCAGTCTAGTGTTTCAGTTTTCACTCCATTTCCACTATTCTTCCTTTCCAACCCAAACATGCTGCATCTGTCTAATAGGCAAACGGCAGTAACCTTCTGTGCTTTGTGAGGTGTTATACTTAAAAGCGGACTTGTGTACCGCTGAGTGCAGCATCAAAGCAGTTAACAGGATCCCATGATCATTACCAGAATATGATATGAGTCACCAGGTTTAACCGCAAGGAAAGGCGCTAGGCCATATTTAGAGAGAGAGAAGGAGGGAGGGAGGAAGAGTGCAATAGAAAGTGATTTCTAAATGTCAGAGTTCACCATCAAAAGGCGCCTGCTACCACACTGCATGAATAGAGAAAGTTGAAAGCAGATGGGCATGAGAACGCCGTCAAAATGCAAAGCTGCAGGGAGCGTGTGTGTCGAGCTGTGGTGATAAGGATTTGCTCTAACCACACTCAGCCCCCTTTGTTCTCTCAAACCGAAACACACACAAACACACTCAGATTTCCATGACGTGATGGTGGGGAAGACGACGGGGTTGCTACAGTGCTGTGGTGCTACAAGCGTTTTCTGCAGAACCGCACGGATCCCTGAGTCCTGCAGCGCCTGTCGTCTACTGTAAATCCTGCTGTGACTAAAACAGTGCAGTCTGAGGCGGCGACAGGCTGCTTCTCATGATTTACACTGCACTGGTACCATTTTTCTGCTTCGCTACAGAGAATGGAAACTGAGACTGTGGCAATTTTGAAGAGAGACGTCAAGAAGAAGCACTTGGATCAGTGGTGCAGCTGCAAATGGGCTGCAGATAAATAAAATCTAACAGCTTGCCTTGCCAAGGTATTTGATAATTAAACCAAGTTTCCTGTTTAACTATTAGTAAAAGTATTTGAAAATATCATCTGGCTCAGACTAATCCTCAGCTCACAGTGGGAGAACTGGGTAATCCCCAGACTTAGGTTAGGTACATGGCTGCTATCACGATCTAATGACTTCAGTTTGACAACTTTTGCTACTAAACTAGACTAAAGCTTTTTTTAAAACAGGTGCTTCAAACTGGAGGTAATGTGTGGTAATTATGTGAAGAATATCATCCAACAAGTTGTACTTTTGCTCGAACTCTGTCAGGAGCTGCAAGAAACGCAAATTAAAGGAGCGCAATTCAGACAAATATTCCAGTGCTGCGTTTTTTTTATCATTCCTCTGACTTGTAGCTACGTTTAGCAGCTAACTGCACTTTTTTATTGAGTGGTATTCCCCTTTAAACATATTAACTTTACAGGACGTGCTTGTGCATCCGAGTTAAACAGCAGCTCTGATCTTAAAGCTGAGACGTCAATGTTGAAAACAGACGGTGAGGCAGGAGCATGGAGTTTCTGATATTAAATTAATGAGTTAATCATTAAATGCATCCTCTTTATAATTCACTGACTAATAGAAGACTGTATGGCAGGTGTAGTTTTTGTTTTTGATCATTCAGTGAACAAATGCATCTTTCATCACTTTAAACTTCTAATTCCCTTTATCTCACACTGAAGTTACCATGTTTCCTGAAGCTTTATAGCTACATATTTATGGGTGTATTGCTTCGATTTGCAAAGCAGCAGGTTAGTGACAGACGGCATGCAGAGCTCAGGCTGGGTTTTCATACATTCTCTAGAGGCGGAGCTTGTCCCGAGGCAGGTGGGTGGAGCTTAGTAACTTAATTCATTATGTAACACAAATGAAAAGACTGGAGGTGATCTGATTCGGATTTGAACGACTACCTCCAGGGCAGCTCCGCCTCTGAGAAATGACAGACTGAAGTGATGCAGCGGGTGGTTAAAATGGGGAGGAGAGATGTGTGGGGGGGTTGGTTGGACAGCAGCGGGGCGGTGCTGTGGAGTGGGTGGATGTACGGTACACACCTGCAAGGACCGCACCAGTCCGTTTGTTGGTTGAGGCCGAAGCGAGCCCGGCATTTCTTAGGAGAGCCCGGGTCTGAGCACAATGCAACAGCATGCACGAAACAGGAGAAGCAGAAGAACAGCAGAGGAAGAGGGAAAAGGTTAGAGGGTGAGGACACAGGCAGAGGACACGAAGACGGGAGAAGAGAGAAACAAGAGCTCGTCAGGGCAGGAAGAGAAGCACCAAAACTGTTAGTAGATGGTTACAGCACAACGCAGCATCAACAACCAGCAGAATAACCACCGACACAGACAGCAACATGTTAAGACATACAGAGGTACAGAGAGAGGAGGCAGCCATGCTGTGGCACTCTGTTAGTACAGGGTTTTAAAAGGGCTCAGTCATGAACTGCTTCATCTCAAGAGGTCATGAATACTTCTCTGCTTGAGGCTGATGCTTAAAGATAAATACCAGATCACTGATTTCCCACATTTGTCCTCGAGGTCCTTTTAATCAGCTGAACTGTCATTTTTACATGTTTAACCCTTTAGTGACTCTTTCATCCTCTGCTTGTCTGCCAGATGACTCCAAACATCCCTCTTACTAATTTGGATAATTTATGTTAAGAGCTATTATAACTTCTTAAGCCCTTTTCAGACATCACTTCAATGTTAATGTTCCTCACGGCTTCATTCAAACGAACTTCCAACAGTGACAGCACATGAAATTTCTCAAACGCGCAAGACTGGACAGTACAGTAAGGGATGTGTAATTCATAATCATGCAGTATTAAATGACTAAATGTAAAAGCTTAACACGCCATCCAAATAACCAACAGCCTAGTTTATTTATGATTTTCTGCACACTGAAAATTCTGCTCATGTGTGATGATAGTTCCTGAAGATGCCTGCTATAGAATAAATCATTTAACTGCAGCTGATAAACTGACTTTCTTTACTCTGATGTGTAGAAAAGCTCACTGTGTGAACTGCTGTTAGATCCTGATTGATCCTGTCTCCATGGTGGAGACAATTTATGATTCTAAGTAATTCATGAAGTTGCTGCTGTTGCTCTACGTGCATAACTGTGCACAACTCTCTAAATATGCTTCCTGTGGATCCTGCTGTTGTTTGATGCTGCAGGAATTTAATAAACTCAGAGGAAAGACTCCTAAACAACAGGAAGCAACACACTAAACTTAAGCTCCTGGTGATAAATTCCATTCATATTTGGCGAGTCTCATTAATCTGACTGTTCTGTTATCATCACAGTAAAGTTGTTTTTTCCCTGACATTTTAATTTGCAACAGAGGTGCAAATCTTTTTGCTGTCTGTGATGTTTTTGGACCAGTATTGGAGCTGAAATGTGAAAAAAACCCCAAATCACTCAGGCTTTTGCGTGCCTATCCGTTTGTGCTGCGTTGAAAAAAAAATACTGAAATGTGACTAAGTCTGACGTAAAGAGATTGCTGCCATGGCTTTAATGGAAAAGTAAGCGGGCTGCTCTGAAAGGGACTTTTTGCCACATTTTTGATGCCACTTGCTAATGCTAGTTACGGATGTTTTACAGCATTAGCATGAGAAGTCACATATAGCGTGTACAAGGAAACTTGCCTTAATATGGCCCAGGAAAAAGGAAAATAGCCAGTGACCTGGTAGAGTTTTTTAAAAACTTTCCTATCTGTCAATGTCTTGACATTTCAAACTTGGAACAACTAAGATCAGTACAAAGTTTTGCACACTGGGATTAAAATGTTCTTAATTCAGGTTACATGGAAAGCAGAGTGGGTGGGTGGTTTGACGTTAGAGACACATCCTGCCTCAAAGATACCAAGACGCCGTGCTACCAGGCGCCAACGCAAGTTCAAGCTCAACTGAATTCTTTGAAATGCAGGAGAGTTCACGCTGGTCATTTGTTTTCTTATGTTGAACTGTGGCAATCTCTCAGACAAGAGCGAGGGAAGATATTTAGATGTTTACCTGTGTTGGAGTCCTGCTGCTTCTCCCTTTTTCTTCTCTTCTTCTTGCCCTGTGGGAGAAAACAAACAAACAAACCCCCAATTGAAATGAGTCTGGCTCCGCTGTTAAAATAACTACACTGCTATAAATTCACCACCAGGCCTGGGAATGATTTGCAGACTTTTTTGACTGATATATCCAGTTAATCCGGTTTGTCTCAAGCAGAATAATAGACTTAGATTAATTCCATGCCATCATTTGTAAAGTTAATGTGACTCTGTGAGTGCAGCTGTTGGGTTTGTTTGGCAACAACTTAAAGACACATGTACTTCTCTGCATTCTTTATCAGCAGAAATCTATGAAATCTGAGCTTTCATATATGACACATAGATTAATTTTTAAAATAAGTGTGAAAAGTCAAAAGCAACCACCAGCAAACAAAGTCAAGCAACCATATTCAACGCTTTAAAAAGCAAGAAGAAAGCAAGAAAGAGGAAGAAGAAAATACATTGCATTACTGAGGTCACTAAACTATTCATGCAAATCCTTGTGCATCCTCCCCGATAAGTAACTGCAAAGAAAAAAGATGTTTTTTTTTGTTCACCGCAGGTCCTAAAATCTTGTTTTTTGACATTTCTGTTTATATTTCTCTGTCTTTAGGCTGGTTGTAATGTGCGACTGTTGAGGTAAACATCAGAGTTGTTCACGCAGATCCGGTGATGGTGAAGTGAGGCCTCATATTTGGGTGAGATGAAGGATGTGGGGAGAGAAATCTACCGCCTACGCTTCAATGTCTGTCCTCCTCGGCTCGCTGTCAGCATTGTCTATGTGGTTTACAACAACTCCTCTTGCAACTGCACCTCTGTCAAGCTCTTTTATCAGTGGGCGTATATGTGTGTGTGCAGATACTAGTTTATATGGAGGTCTTTTTCAGTGACTTGGAGGAGAAACCCTCCACAGGTGCGGGGGCGATACGTGGAACTTCTCTTCCTGTTTTGCTTGTGGGTCCAGTGACTGTTTTTTTTTTTTTTTAAGTCAGGAGGAGAACAAGACGAGTGATGGGGTGTGAGGGGGTTTCTTGAATGCAACAGACAACATTTCAAGCCCAGCCCTGCAGCTGTGAATGCATGTATGTGTGATTACACGATTTTTTTCTTTTTCTTCTATGTGCTCAGCAGATCTGGTTGCTCTATTGGTTTCTTTACATTCGTGGACTTCACGGGATGGACTTTAGTGAAAAAGTTTTGGCTGCTGCTGAACTATTGCAGATTAAGGCCATTTGAAGAGCCAAAAAGCGTAATGCATTGTGCTAACTCATCAGAAATATGGAAATACTGTAGAACTGAAGACTATACCTGCCAGAAATAATAGTTACAGTGCTCAGAGTCATAACATTTGTCTATAGGAACCAATCAAACAGCATTAACAATGTTATGCCTTCCTAAGCTCTTAGAAAAGCTCCATGCACACAGCAATAGCTCCTAAACCTATGATTACAATTTACTAGAGCGCTGGTTTATAACATCTTCATAACATCATGAAGGTGATATCACACACTGAGCTTAGAATTAAAGCTCTTTGTAGAGCTGACACATCTCTGGCCCTTAACTTACATCGTCTTGCTGTGTTCTGTCAACTACAGCATTGAAAACAAATGAAAAATGACACTGGAATTGAATTAAATTGATACTGTTAAGAACATGTTATAAACCACAGTCCAAATAAAGTGTCACCATAACTGGTTTGCCATGCCTGCCTGTCTACAGGGTTCAGCTCAGAAGCGAGACAGTGCAGCAGAGGAAAGCGTAAACAGGTTACTGCTCTATCGTGTGTCTAACGTGGCTAAACAGCAGCCTGATTGTTATTATTGTACCACATTACTGCAGGATCTTCTGGGCAGTATGACAAGGCTGCGTTTCAGTATCTCTACATCAAATGTCATGGTTGTCTTGCTATGCAACTACAGAAATAAAGGTGCTGTAATTTAACCCTCTGAACCTCAAAACCCTGCTAATGGGTTTGAAAGGCACTTTGTCCTAAAAAAAATCACCAAAATTAAACCATTTATCGGAGCAAGCAATCGTAAATACAAAAATAATTGTTGGATTTTTAGCTTTTCAATGGCTTTGACCACTCATCTGTGATGTGTCGTTCCATCGGGAACCTAACCAAATCTAAGATTAAAATCTTGATATTTTATCAAAATCGCTTATGTACTTGTTCATTTCTCATTCAAATATTTGCCTAGCAACACACAAAAAAAAAACTAATAAAAAATAACATTAAAATTATTATCTCTAGCCAGATTCCGTAGAAACCAAAAAAAAAAAATTCATCACATCTTAGCACAACCGGGAAGCTATTAGGGACTCAGCTGCAACTAACAGTCACTTGAGAAAAATTCAGGGTATTTTGACTAAACTAGGCTGAACTGCAGGCTGTGTTTACAGTGAGCAAGTACTGAAACAAAAATCTAATCAGTAAAATATCATTAGTACGTCGAGCCATTGCTTTCTTTTCCGGTACTGGAAATACCTGTGTGTACTTTAAAAAACGTTGCACATGTTAATTTGAGGTTTTCTCAATTTTTGTCAAAAAAATCTCAGGAATTCCACTTTGCTAATTCTTTTTTATGATTTATGACATTATAATATGGTTATAGTGCACATTTTTGAGTTCTCTCCACTTCCAGTCATGGTTGTGCTGTTTCCACAGAGGTGCAGGATTTTATATTGCAGTGAGAATGAGCCTACAGTGAGTTAAAATGTGACAGGAGCGAAAAACTCAGAAACTGCTTGGGGTTCAGAGGGTTAAAGCGATGCCCAATAAACAGATGAATAGATACACTAAGGCAGCGAGGCCAGCCATGCGGCCCTGCTCTCTGTTAGTTGAGCAAAACGGGCTGATTTATACCTCTGTGTGATTTTTTGGGTTAACAGACTCATAGCTGTGGCAAAATGCAAGACTCAGTAAAATGTGCAAAAACTGACCAATCAGAAGTGTTTCTGCGACTGCTGTGGCGTACGTGTTGTTAACGAGGCTGAATGTGCTGATGTGACTCATTAAGATTTTTGGAAGGTGCATGCAAACTTTGCACAGGAATACCCACAACCCCCTTTCATGCAGCTCTTCACAGACTCATTTTTTTCCACCACAGAGGTATAAATCCACCGTAAGACGTGTCCCTACCCAATCAGCTTTACTCTTTTCCCCTGCGACCCCGCTAAGGCCCGCCTCCTGCAAGAGTTCAACAGCAAACTGAGAAGTCAGAGGCACACAGCAGCCCAGATCCAGCACATCCCCCAAAACATTGGACTAAAACGCATGCACCACACAGGTTTATCTGTCCTAACACTGCAGAACTTTTGACCATCAGGCCTGGGACCCAGTAATTATGCCACTTGTTGACACAGTGGCCAGTAAGTTGGTAATTTCTTCAGCTCTGAGGTGAAAAATGATCCAACACTTGTTCACCCAGTTCAGATTTACTGAACTGATTCTGCCCTGTTCTTTTTACCTTGGATGGGTTTACTGGGAACCCCGCCTGGGAGCAAAGATGTTTCGTGGTTGGAAAAGTTCGAATGTTTTGTATTTCTTGCAAATGTGTACATTTTATCATTTAGCATTTCCTGTGCTTACAGGAACTGCCTGAAGTCAAACTCATAATTTGATGACACGAGTGGCGACTAATCTAACAAATACTGTCTGATTTAATAATTTATCAAAGTAGAACTGACTCTCACTGAATTATCATTCTTATTGTGAAAGAATATTTATGTTAATATATTTAAAATTACAAAAATTACATTTTAAAATCACTAACAGGAAAATCCAAGTGAAAACTTGTTTTAAAAAAATCTATTTTCATCATAAGCGCTGAGTTTGTGAAGTGTTTTTAATTATTTTGAAAGAACGTTTCCTTTCTATTTTTCTCGAAGCATTTTTGGAGCTGTGTTCAACCTTGTTTACTATAATCTGCAGTGAGTCAATATAAATGGGTATTCTTTAGGCATAATTTAGTTTAGGTGTTTCTGTTTATTATTTAATGGTTTTACACTGATATAATGACAACAAACACATGCAAACACATATTCTGCAAGGTGCCTATTTTAAGATAATCTAATGGAGTATTATAAAATAGTAAACACTATATAATTTATAAAAACAAGTTGCTAAACTATTTTGCTTTTTTCATTTTCCAATTGCTACAAGCTCAATAAAACCACAGTAAACACATCATGTCTTAACTGCTGAGATCTAGACACAGTTCCCTCTACAGCCCAAACATACAGTTCATGACCTTTTCCCAGTTTTGCCCAACAAAGCAGGAAAGACTTTACATTGGTTATATATACTGTCAATCAGCTCAGGCAAACTGTTCACCTGCCAACATTTCGAATACGCCCTGCAGTTTCATGACAAACGGGTAACAGTCAGTGTGGAGGAAGACGAGGAGAGAGGAGGGATAAGAGGAGGATGTGCTTACGTAGTTGTCTCTAGCGGACCAGGTCGGGTAGAGCTGCATGTGCAGTTGTCTTTCCTTTCTGGCCAACTCGTAGTACTTGGCCTGCTCCTCCCGGGTCAGTGCATGCCACTGGACACAACAGAGAAAGTGTTAGTGTTTCTATTTATAGGCAAATGAACAGTAAGGCTTTTTTGTAAATGTTGGAGTCATTAGAGAAGACTGAAAGCAGCACTGACAAAAATGTGACCACCTAAATTGCTTTTACATTCTGAGGGCTTTGATCACAAAAAAAACATATCATTACACTGTATTTGTGCAAGACTAGGTGAGATAATATAAAAATGTTTGTTATTGTATCATGAAATGACAAAAAATGCACAAATAATAGTGTAAAATTTTACAAGTCAGACAGAAGTCACCCAAAAGAAGTGTGTTTTAGCTCATGTTTAAAAGAAAACAGACCCTGTTAGTGTTCTTCAGCGTTTTTTAATCTCAGGAGCAGCAGCATGTGAGGGCAACAGAGTTCACGTTACTACCATCCTCTCATGTTCCTCATGTGTGAAATTACACTCTGACCTGGAAACAGGATTAGTCTGCGTTTCTTTGTGCGTTTCGTTGTGTGCATCCCTCACCCTTCGGCCCAGAATCTGATTGATGGCGGCGCTCTCCTTTAACGTGCACTCGGCGATGACCTTCGCCCTCATCTCCTTCATGTAGAGCATGAAGGCGTTCAGGGGTTTCTTGATGACCGGTTTCTTGGGCTCCTTCTCTCGCTTGGCCTCCACCTGCGGCTTCCTGAAGGAGACGGAAGAAGAAGAGGAGATCTGAGAAGCTATTTTTGGCTTTTGGTCTGTCGGGTTGGGTACAGAAGGAATTAGGCTTCATGTGTGGACAAACGGCGCTCATGGAGATGATGTAGTAGTGGCCAGCTAAGAAAACAGTCCAGCAGCACAGCCTGTCCTTTTTACCGTTTGGTTTTCATACAGATTAAACAGACGGGATATATTGTGGTGATTATTAGGACTTAGAGGTGCTAATAGGTGGATTTTGCAGCCTTTACACTAAACTAAACTTGCTCTCTTCTAGCTGTGGCATCATATTTAACGAGCAGATATGAAACTACTATCAGTATTCTCATTTAACTCTTGCCAGGTATATTTCCCAGCTTGTCAAACTATTCTATTAAAAGAATATAAAAAAAGGAAAATTGGATGTTTAAGTCAATTAACCCAATGAATCCCAAGCAGTTTTTGCTATTTTAACTCACTGTGGGCTCATTATTCACTGTAATATAAAGTCCTGCACCTCTATGGAAACAGAACAGCCATGGCTAGAAGTAGAGAGAACTTAGGATTGTCTTTTGTGAAGTACAAAAAAGTTTCAATCCCAAAAATCATAAAAAAAAGAAATAAACGAAAGCTGTTATTAATTTTATTTATTATTTGTTTACAAAAATGGAGAAAATCTAGAATTGACATGCAAAACATTATCAAGTGCCCACAAGTGTTATCAGTTCTGGAAATAAAAGATGACTCTTCATACTGTGGATATTTTTTATATCTGTTCTGTGTACACACAGCCTGCAGTTCAGTCAACAATTCCCTGAATATTTATAACGTGACTGTTACTCGCACCTGAGTCACTAATTCTTTTGTTTTCAACAGTGCAAATGATTTATTTTCAATTGTTAAATGAGAAATGTAGAATAAAGTGATTCTAATGACATGTCAGGATTTGAACCCTGAGTTTATGCTTCCCAACTCAACAGATGAGTAGTTCAAGAACTGTGGGAAAGTTGAAAATCCACGAATTCTTTTGTTGTTTTTACAGTTTCTATCTCTGATAAATGCTTTAAATTTGACAGTTTAAAAAAAAAAAGACAACATGCCTTTCAAACCCACCAGCAGGTTTTGAACTTCAGAGGCTTAACATACATACTGTCAACTTAGACCACAGCTGATATATTAGAGTTTTTAATTTTATAATACATCTTTTAAATGTCATTTGGTTAAAAAAAAAGATCTATTTTAGGTCTAAATTGTTCAGTCAAGAATCAATCTGCATGAAAACAGTAACATAAATGTAAGTTAGATAAAGTTTTAACATACACATACATTAAAATAAATGCAAATGGATATTTTAGTACATTTTGTTGTATGTGCACATGCAGTGACAATGAAAGCATTTGATACTTACACGTACATGCCCCTGTCAAACTGCTCATGGTCCTGTTTGCCTGTAGGGGGCACTATGGCTGGGTGGGGGATTCCTGTGGGATGCATGCCTGAAGGTCCAAGCATCAGAGAGTGAGAGAACCTGGTGGAGGTAAATAGAAAAGGGTAGAGGAGAGGAAGAAAGACGAGAGACAACAAAGAAGTGAGTTCAGAGAGAGACGCACCGATTCTGGGGCACAGAGGACGGCGAGCGTTAAAGCAAGAGCAGCAGCAAAGAGCCTAAAAGCACGAAAAGCCTGAAAATGACTTTATATTAATGTAGTGGTTTGCTGGACTCAACCAGAGAACAAATCTGTTTTGTGGTTGAAATTTAGGAGCAATTTGACCAAACAAATTCGGAAAAACAAACTCAAATTTGAAACATAACTGGGAATGCTTTATTTTCTAAGGCAACAGTGATGTTAGCATCTACCACCACTAGAGGGAGTCAAAGCATTATTGAGGGAGAGATCAGGAGCTGAGAAAATTAATTCTTTACATCCGAGACCTTGACTTGTTTGAAGCCTACATTCAGTCTCTGCACTTACAAGCATCATAAGTGTAAAGCAATTCCACCAACCACTGCAAGATCCAGATATATTTATGTAAGGCCACTGGGGGATTTTGCTCTATTTGTTTTGCACTTTTACAGAAAGTGGCTGAAAACGCAGCAGCAACAAGCCTCAGCTGCTGGCAGCTAGCGCCATCTTAGCGAGCGTCTGTGTTAAATAATAATCAAAGCATATTTATACTGTTTGTTTTAACCTGCATGAATGAGTAGAACCTTAGGAGTGGGGTTTACTGCACTTGACAAATTTAGGTACTAAGAAAAAAAATGCATGATTACAAATATGAAAAAATAAAGACATGCAAGTTAGGTAATGCTTCAAATACAGAAGCATGTCCCAACATGAATGAAGATTACAGTGTGATATCAAAGATCAGAATAATATGATTTATAGTTACAAGAAAAACCAAGTGTGTGCAGTAACTGTTTTCTCATTTTGGGTACCTAAACACTGGATTATAGTGAAGAAACCCCACCTATTTTGCATGATACAGGTCTAAAACAAACAATAAGTCTACATGGTCGAGGCCTCACGTTTGCAACCTGCAAAGAGAAAGCAATCGGTGTGTTGTGTGTTTAAACACTGGTTCAGGTTAAAATGAGTCAAAGTTGTCTCTGTATGTCCGTCTAACAGACCTAACAGAGCATTTGCATTTTTAAATTTTGTTTCATTCGTGATCGAGAACGCACAAAAGTGACAAAAAGCAGAAAAGAGCTTAAAGGTAGCGATAATGAAGAGCAGTCACCCTGTTAGAGTTTCTATGTGTGTAGCCTTTCGTGTTCTGCAGCAGCGTTTAGCTTGGCTCGGCTCAGTTTGCCTTGACTCAGCTGGTTTTGGTGAAACACTGAGCTGGTCCTGTTTACAGCACACTGGCTCCAATAGGACTTTTACAGAAGCTGTCCAATGAAATCTGACGGAGGGGACGAACATGAGTTTGCCACGGTGAATGGAAAACTCCTGCTCAGGCATTTTAAGTGTGCTATAAACAGGAGTTGATGATGCAGAGCATTGCGCTTCTCTCTCTCTCTCTTTTTTTTTTCATGGCTCGGCCCGGCTCTGTCTGGCCGGCCGGCTACGGTACCTGGGGTAGGACGAGGCGCTGGGGAGGTTGGAGGAGTAGGACGGCCTGAATCCACAGGGGGACAGGCCGGGATAGACTGGCTGGCTCTGCCTGCCACAGCACAGCAGAGGGGAGAGACGGCAGCAGTTGGTGCTTTTTTAGCTTTACAGGTGAAAGTTTGTTGCTTTTTAGCCCTTTAATTTAAATAATAATCTTAGCAAAATAGCAATTTCATGATTTAATTTAGTGAATTTGGTTAATTTAGTACTCAAAAATGATTCTACACAGTTCAACCTTTGATATTGTCCACCATTTATCATCTTTTGTTTGGCCTTCTTAAGAAACAGTGAATTACTTTCCAGTTCCAATATTGATTAGGTGGAATGAGAAGCAACAGTCAGTTTTCTCCCCACTTTTTCCTGCACATACTTATCCACCCTTTATTACTTAACAGGACGCCTGGCCAGAGCATCCCCTGCAGTAGCCAATGTTCCTTTTTTACAATTTTTATAAAACTTGTCTGGATCTGCACCAAAATTGAATGCCCTGTTCCTGTGTCTATGCTCCACCTCACACCAAGTTTCATGACATTCGGCCTTGTAATTTCTGCATAATCTTGCTGACAGACTGATTTCTCTCTGTATGTGTTTAGGCATGTATTAGTTCAATCTCTCCGTGCATATTTTACACTGCTGTATCTTAACATGCAAACAAATAGAATAAACAAACACAGAAGCCACAAATAAACCTCAGAATCTGTATATCATTTGATCATTGTTACGTAAAGTTAATTCACCAGGCCTAATGCCTCTCGTGATGCGCTGCGATGCTCAGCGATCCCCCGTGGAAAGTCGGGCTCAGCACTGTTGACAGCTGTGTGTCAATACGTGGCTTACTGGGAGCACACACTCACACCGTGGGAGGTCGAGGGTGGGGACGGGGCGTAAGGAAGAGCCTTTGATATGTAGAAAACCACACTTCTACCTCCTGAGAGCCAATGCAACCATCGCCCTCCCCCTCCTTGGGTTTCAATGTATGCACATACACACACACGCTCCAATCCACATCTACCATATAGACCACCTTTACAATCATTATCATTCACATTCTCATCTCCTCCTGTTCTTCTTCTTCTTTACTGTATCCATTCTTCATCCCCCTCCAGGAAGCAGCTACACTTACAGTAAAGCCCGGGAGCAGAAAAACCCTCAGCTGGGAAGAGATCCAGAGATTACTGGGCTCAGCTCCTGGAGGACCATTCATGCTGTAATCCTGTTTTAACTGAGGTCACACTGCAACACGGGTCAAGTGTTGTTCAGTGCAAACTAAACGGTCAGTCCACTTTTCACCTCAGGCGCACCAGACTCCAGAATCGAATACACAGTCCGTCAATTTGTGTTATTGTTGGTGCACAGCCAGCAAAAAGAGTTTCACCACCATCAGAACCTTTGCAAACAGCAGCTGCTGAGTGACAACACGCTCACAACGAAAAATACCTCCCTGCTGGACAGAGGTATGCTGGGAATGAAATGAAACAGCTAAATGACCTGCTCTGTTGTGCTGTTTAGCACCTTGTTGTCACTTGTAGTCAAGACACGCACCCTGCTAAGTGATAGCTTCAGTCAGAGGTACCGAGTTTGAAAATGTCAAGTGAATGTCGGCCAAAGGGAACAGATTTCCCGAGTCCTTTTCTGACATGGGATACAGAACGCTGCTGGCTTCATCGATCAGTTAAAGTGACTGAATTCTGTCATTCATGTTCCTCACAGCTTCATTCATACACAACATGACAGTGATGGAGGGAGTCTCAGTACATGAGTGTATTTGTCATATATGGACACTACTTCCAGTGATGTATAACACAATAATAAATAAAACACAGAATCTAAGCTAATAGTGATTTCCTCATCACTTAAAATTCAGTCCATGTGTGGTGATAATTAGTAAAACAGTAAAATAAAAACAGCCCGACAGCTGTGGTGGAGCTCCCACCTTAGGATGGCTGCCATGTGAAAAATGATTTAACTGCAGCTGATAAACTGGGACTCAGTGTGTGACAGCTCACCTGTCTGAAGTAACGAAAAACACAGTGTCATTGAACATTAGATAGTTAGAATTATAAGACACTCATATAGGTTCTGCTGCCGTTTGCAGCAGTAGGTATTCAATAAACTCAGAGGAAAGACCCCTACAAACAGCTGGAAGCAACAAACTGAACTTCAGCTCCTGGTAACGTTCTGGATAACCTGTCAGTGTTTGTCTTAACTGTAGTAAGGTTTTATCAGGATGTAGTAGATGTGAAATTATAGATCAAAGAAAGCTACTGGTTGCCGACACTTTGTGGAGTGAATGTCTGAAAGCAGCTACGCTTTGTTTCCAATTGTTACTGCTCTGACATTAATGACCTTAAAAAAACTCCTGACTCCTCTTCAGGTATTTAGTTAAAGGACCAGACAGAACAATTGTACTGCCTTGGAGCATAAAGCAACCATAAAACGTGAACTTTGGCTTTGTTTTCTTACTGCAATTCAATCCTTGTCAAATAACATTCGGCACACCCGAACTGTACACGCAATCTCAGCTGCTCAAGGATGGACAATGGAGATTTAAGTCAGTTGGCTATTACTACAGTATTATGCATGGTTATATGTTATCTTTTTGACAAGTTCTCTGCCACAGAAGCAACTTTAATTGTTTGCATCACTTTAAACTATGCTGATTGCTCAACAGAAGATAAAGAGGCTTTTGTGACACAATGCATTTATTTAATAATGCAACATGTTTGTGAGCCCTCTGCATTGTCACAAACAACAAAACACATCTGAGCTCCTGATGCCCTCCTGGTCCGAGGCAAAGAACCGACCAGCCGACAGGCCGGTGGTCATGGAGGACAGGAGTCGAGACCAGGCTAAAAATCTGAACAACAGAAAACAACAGCTTGACATTTAGCTGCTCATTCTACATGTTCTCCCATCCTCCTCCTCCAACAAAGAAGCACACTACAAGGGGCCAAAACAAGCAGATAATCTGGGCTAAAGGAGATTAGCTGTTAATAGTACTTGTGAAAATCCATAGTGAAGTGTTTGAGATAAAACGCCTGTAAATCACAGACTTGAGAAATGTCTGTGGACACGCAGCTCGTCCTACAGAAACATGAAAAACACACATAAACACACATGTAAGCAAATATGCACACAAACTTTCGAAAGCTTTCATCCCAAATCTCCATGACATTTGATGTAAGCCTTTAACTATTCCTGGAGGGGATTTGTCCAGGCACAGATACTGTAGGTTGTAATAAATGGATTTGTGTTGATCCATAAATCAGGGGAAGTTTGACATTATAAGTTTGCAATCAACCAGCATGACATTGCAAGCTCACAATCAACTCCGAATTGACGGAAACCTGAAATGAAACGGAGTGAATGTGGAACAGATGTGGCCGTTTTAGGCGTCCCGTCCTGCAGAGCTTTTCCATACTGCTGCAGCTGCTGCAGCCCCATAAGTAACTATAGTGGAAATCAAAACACAAGCTTAAAGGACTTCCATCTCCAGAACACAGTGTGGTGGATAAAAGCCATGAGTATACATGCATATATTATTCATAGTTCCGAGGTCTTTGAGAGTTCAGTAAAGGCCAGAATCTACATGAAAGTGCCAATTTCCCAGAAGACGACAGACATTTGCATATTTAGATATGAAGGCACTATATTTAAGTCCAGGATGGCAAGACTTGTGCTCACTGCTCTCTGCTTTGTCTTTCACAAGATGTCTTCTTAGAAACATTTAAAACACATAAAGTCCCTCTTCTGAGAATCAGATTTCAAAAGCAAAAACACTCATACAGTAGTGGAATTCACATCCTTTACTTACTTACTGATATGTAAAAGTACTCTGTTCCAAGTAAAAGTCCTGCATTGAAAATAAGTAGGAGTATGTAAGTATTATCATTAAAATGTTCTTTATTAAAAGTAGAGAATGATTTCTCCTGTGACTATTATTCTGTTATGTATTATATAATCAGGTCTTTACTCCTAATGCATTAATGTTTAAGCAGGGTTTTACTGTTGCAGTTTGTTGGACTCGTTTTGAACCATTTTGTATTCAACTATATCTAGTGGTTATTTTCATTATGGATTATTCTGCTGATTGATCCTATTTTATCATTTTACATATGTTTTCTGTGAAAAAAATCTTAATTTGTAAAGTGACAACAAACCAAAGCTGTGGAATAAATGTAATGAAGTAAAAAGTACAATATGTCCCTCTGAGATGAGTAGAAGTATAAAGTGGCATGAAAAGAAAGTACTATGAGCTTGTACTGAAGTTAGTTACATTCCATTATTGCACTTGGAGGACTTTCTTGGCACTAGATAAGGTGGATTTCACTGCAGGAACTCGGGCAGCGTCGGGTGGCGAGAATGTTTACAGGAACGTTCCCCTAATCAGCCCTTTCAGACTTTCTGTTCCCACTGCGGTGCAGAATCCGACAGCTTCGACATCAACTCCGAGTGACACACAATGACAAACCACTGGATGTAACTCCAGTTTTATGGACACGTAGGAAATACAATAGCAGAGGGTTTGTTCTGTTTGCCTAGAAGGTGAATCTTACATTGAGGAATGTTTGGGAGAAGAAGAACATATGTCCAGCACATGAAGAACCAGCAAGAGAGACCATATTTCTCTGTATTAGGTTCCCTTAATTGGCTCCCTGTAAGATCCAAAACAGAATTTAAAATCCTTCTGCTCACATTCAAAGTTCTTAATGACCAAATCTGTTGTATCCTAAAGGCCTCATTGCACCACATTATCCCAACAGAGCTCTTTGGTCTCAGACTGCAGGTTTACTTGTGGGTCCTACAGTTTCCAGAAGTAGAATGGGAGGCAGATCCTTCAGCTGTGGAACCAGGAAGGAAGCAGACACCTTCTCTTCTTTTAAGAGTAGATTTGAAACTTTCTGCTCAGTTGAAGAGCCATAATTATGCTGCTATAGACCTAGACTGCTGGGGGACTTCCCATGATGCACTAAGCACCACCTTCTCTCGCCATTTATTTACATGCCACCATTGCTAATCACTAACTTTGTATCATCTCGGCCCTGTAGATTTCTCCTCTCTGCAGGTATCTGTGGCTCAAGAGCTAAATGTTTCTGATCTACAGTTACAAGTTTCACAAACCTCCAAAGTGTTTGTTGTTTTGTTCTGCATTTTATGTTTTTTTTATCTGCTATCCTCTTCTCTGTCATCTTTACCTTCACCCCAACCAGTTGAGGCAGATGTCCACAGTCCCTGAGCCTGGTTCTGTCAGAGGCTTTTCCTTACTGGTAAAGAAGAGTTTTTTCTCCCTACTCTCACCAAGAGTTTGTTCAAAGAGAATCCAAAGGTAACTTTGGATTTGTTGGGTTTCTTTGTACAAATCTTGTAACATCTTCAGGAGATTGACATGCTGTGGATTGACACTAAAGAAATTGAGATAAATTGAATCAGACAGAAGACTGCTACTTCACAATGACAATGAGAAGGCTGAAAAGTGCCCAGAAGCACCTTTACTGAAGTTAGTACATTTTTCTTCACTGAAAACAGCCTACAAAGAGGTTCTTGTACAGTTCAGCCCACCTTAAAACAACTCACAAGTTCCTGCAGAGTAAAACAACCCCAACAGATGCAGTAAGAGTTTGTGTTAATAATGCAACAATACTGCACCAACTACTACAACGACTACAACTACTTTGGTTGACATTTCATTAAAATTTTGCAGTTGTCCACATTCCTCTTGTTTTCACCAGAGGCCATGAAGTTCACAGTCCTGAACAAACAGGGTCAAACAAGGTGGTTTCCATGGCAACGGGACCTTAGGTCAACCACTCTGACGCCAGGTGAGCTGATGATGTATGTGTATACCAGCGACCCCAGTCAGAGTGTGCATGTGTATGTAATGGTGGGAAAATATGAACTTTTGGGGAAAATGACAACCTCTTTAATCAATGTGAAAAATGAATATTTGTGGGTCCCATTAGTTCTAGGTTAATGACGAGAAAACTGTTACAGCAAAACACCAGAGAGACAAAATGTTTAGGCTTGAAAGAAACAAACGACTGATAGTCCAGTAAATTTATGTCTCTAACGGACCTGCTGCATCAATTTTTAAAATACCATTAAATCACCATTAGTGTGTAGCATCAGTTCAGGGCTGCAACTAGCATTTTATTCTCAATAATGGTGGATCTGCTGGTTATTTTCTCATTCAACTAATTGTTCAGTCAATAAAATGTCACAAACACAGTGAAAAATGTCCAACGTGTCTCCTACAAAGAGCTTGTTTGATCTGATCAGTGGTTTCAGAAGAGGTCATCACAAAGCCTTGACATGTAGAGGCTATTTTTTTTGACTGATTTTTACCTGAAAATGACACAAATGATTAATCAGTGTATATGTGTGTTTGTGTGAGACCCACCAGCTCATGGAGGGAGTGATCTGGCCGACGCCGCCTGGAGGGAGGGAATAATACCCCGAGAGGTCCTGGGACTGGTGCCTGTGAACTCCTGGAGGACACACAAACAAACACATGAACACAATTGCAATCACAGTTATGTCTGTTGCACAATGCAGATAAAGATGGCATAAGAACTCTCTCTCTCTCTCTCTCTCTCTCTCTATATATATATATGTATATATATATATGTTACAATTTCCCTGTGTGTGTCTGCCTTTAGACATATATTAGGTCAGGTCAGCGGGCCTGGACATAGCCTCAGGTCTGATGAGCTATTAGGACTATTAGCAGCCTGGGAACCTGGAATTAAGTGCAAAACTTCCCTTAACACATGTCACACACTCCTGGTCCACCCTGTTGCATGTTTTATACTGTTTGTGTGTGTGTGTGTGTGTGTGTGTGTGTGTGTGTGTGTGTGTGTGTGTGTGTGTGTGTGTGTGTACCCTCCACTGGGAGTCGGTTTCCCTGGTTTATTCTACCAAAGTTAAGGCCTGTGGAAAAAGTGTCCACATTCTAAACAGCAGATACAGCGCAGAACCAAACATGCATACAAACAACCATTCGTCATCTCTACTTTCAGCAAAAATGTTTTCCAACAAAAGAAACACAGACATCTCGACTCTGTGTCCTCACACAGTAAATACCCAGCCTCCCTCTCTCTCTCCTTGTCGACTGTCTCTCTCTTTGGTGCCCTTCAAAGGAAGTCATTTGTCAGCAGGCAGCACCTAGCACTTAGCGCCGCCCGGCTGCTAACCTGTGTTTGCAGCAGAGGAATGCTGCAGATGACTGTAATTTGGCCGCGGCTCCGGGCCTGTTTCAGGACCCCGAGCTGCTATAAATCTGGATGACAGGAATGCGACTGAGTCAGTCGACCTGTCTCACCGCTCCGGTCCTTCCTCTCATCCCTCCGTCTGTCCCACCACACCCTTCCTCCTCCTCACCCCCTTCCACTGTCCGGACTTTCTTACTCCTAGTTTCTGCCCCCTTTCTCACCCTTCTTCTACCTCTCCGGTTCCCTCCCTCCTTCATTACAGACCTCAGCTCTTTTTGTTCCCCTCTCATCCTCTCCTTCCACCCCCCACATTACCCTGATTCCTCATTATTTGAATCTTCTTTTCTCATCTGAAGCTCTACCATAATTTAAAAACATGTGAACAAAAAAATCCTACACTGCCCTGTCAACAAAACGACTCTCATTAGTCACAACCATTTATTGTTGTTTTCTAAATTGATGTACTGTTTCAATTATTCAGCTTGTGTCACTTTTCAGTCCTCTGAATAACCACACGACGAAGCTTTAGAAGACTCAGTAAAGCTTCAGTGTATAATTTAGATTCTATATTTGTGATACAGCAGGCCAACAAGTAATATCTAAATATTTTATTGCTATTGCATGAGTCAAATGTGTTTACAGCAATACAGTTATGCTTAGAAGACCCGATTTTTGATCAATTAGTTGTCAACTATTAAAATAAACTACAACTTTTTTCATAATTGATTTAATTAGTTTGAGAGATTTTGAAAACAAAAATCTTGATTCCAACTTCTTAAAAGGACTTATTTTCTGGTTTCTTCACCTCTCTGTGACAGTAAACTTCATATATTTGTGTTGTGGACAAAACAAAACACTTAAGGAAACCCTTATTGATATTTCTGACATTTCATACACTAAACAACTGATCTGACTAATCGACAAAATATTTTCTATTATATGTGATTATATTATATTATATTATATATTCTATATGTGATTTATTCATCCCATAGATCGAACAGGGAGGTCTGCTATGACGCACAAACATTTTTACAGCATCACATAAATTTGTTTGGAAGCTGCAAGTTGCATATTTCATTAACTCTGCAACAAATAATCGATCAGTTGTTAACTAATTAATTTTTTAAAAAAAGCAACTATTCCACCTGATCAATATTACACAAAGCTAATTCTTTGATTCCAACTTCTAAAAATTTACATTTTCTGGTTTCTTTCCTCGTCCACGACAGCAAACTGACTATCTTTGGGTTGTGGCAAAGCAAGACATTTGTGCTTTTTGGGTAGTTTTCACTATTTTCTGACATCATAATAAACCAAATAACTAATTCCATAATAGAGAAAATATGTGCAGCCATAAATCTAAGCCACAAGCATGTTTGTTACACAGACTTAACCAGCTGAGATCTGGTACACATGTGAATGCGCTTTAAAGAGGCAAAGATCGTATCACCAGAGGCAGAAGGGACTTTTGGATCTTCCCATCACAAGTCACAGCTGCATCATGGAGGAGTTTCTCAGCAGCATCCACTGAACTCAGACACATAAACAGAGTTCAGTACATAGAGACCTTTATCAGGGTAAATCCCATTTATTGGAAAAAGAAAAAAAAAATTACACTCAAGACTGTGTTTAAACCGTTCTGCACAGCAACACACAAAAACAACAGCAGCAGCAATACAAAGGGACTTTTGGTTACAAAATGTGCTAGATCAGAAAATGTGCTACATCATTTGGCAACGCTTTGCACCAGTCAAGCCAAGAAACACAAGATTTAGTGTCTACAGAGTTACAAAGTGGGAAGAATCACTCATTTTCGCCATAGACAATGTTGGAGCTCTTCTACGGTTTGGATGGACATTAAGCTCTTCTGGTTGAATAATCAGCACAAAAGAATTAAAAACTGTGACAGAGAACACTTGGCTCTCTGTTCAAATGGCGACAGTACATCATGTTGATAAAAACTAAGAGTCATGAGTTAACTAAGGTGCCATTTTGCAAAAAAAAAATATCCAATCACCAAGCTGGAAACTTTCCCCAACACTCTTAGGGCACATTCAGCACCCACATAGTGATGCTACATAGTGCGCCACATCCTGTTGCATTTTGCAGTGTGCCAGTCGGCATGCTTTTCAGGCCATTCTGACCCATAAAGAAAGGTCATGTTGTCCAGCATGAGTTTAAGTGAGCAGATATATGAGTAAGACGGGAGTTTAGGGAGGAATAATAATCCAAATTGTATCCATATTGCATACAAAAATATGTCATTTGTAAGGGGAGCTGAAAAATAATGTGATTTGGAAGGTAGCATGAGGCTAATGGGTGTTGGAGTACACCCAAGTCATCTGCAAGTCAAACTGAAGAGCAAAACACCACAAATTCTTTAATCTGTTGTTCATAACTGACATTATCCATTACAAGTGGTGAGAATACTGTTTCAACAGCATTATCACTCTCTCCTCCAGACACTTGTGAAGCATCCTGCTGCCTCAAGTTTAACTAACAGTGAAAGATTTGCTGCCATGGGAACTTAAGACAGCTGTAGAGTCCTGTCTCAGGGATGAAATACAAAAATCTGTAACATCTGTCTTTAAACGGAGCCTCATCTTCTCATCAGAACCACCAAAGCACACCACCATTTTGTTGCTTTGCCAGAGGGCTGCTGTCAGTCTGTATGTGCCTTTGGGCAAGTATTAATATTAATATTGTATAAAGTGGACGGATACATGTCTTGGAATTAAATATGATGAACAGATATTAACTGTTAAGAGCATGGCTGAATTACAGCTTTAATAACATTAAATGCTAATTATTCTCATGATATTGCAATGGAAAGCTCAACATCCTTTTTTGAAATTACCCAAAATGACTGTCTGGCAACCATCAAAACAGAAATCCAAAAACACAGGTTTCATTTTAGCAGTTGATCGTCACAAATCGAATGTGATGGAAACAAGACGCTGGTTTCTGTAAGTCACGTTTTCTTTTTTCTTTTTTCTTTTTTCTTGGCCTCAGCTTTTGACACTATCAGGCCTGTCTGCTGTTGGGAAACCTGAAGGGGAAAATTAGCGGCAGTAATGGGGCAGTTTTCTTTGGAATGCCCCTTTTAAAGCGGCCATCTAATAACAACTACAGCAAACTATCTCACGGTCTCCATGTCAGCGTCTCGGGAAACACTTCAAAGGGAAACCATTTGAGTCAAAGTGACTCTGCGTGAGCTCGGTATCAGAACGTGTGCATGTTAAAATGAGCGCCGGGGAGCTGAAAATAGTATTCCTGCACTGATAATGTGCTGTGGTGGTTATAACCACTGAGAGTGAAAGCGCTGCTGCATCTGAGCCTTTAAATGACTTGACAATCAGCCTGTGTGGTGTACATAAAAGAGCCCAAGACCAGAAGAAACTTGGTAGTGTTTTGTTACAGTAAGGGCAGTAATGAGTACTGGAACACTTGCTTAGTTTAAGAGCAAACTTCAAACGTTGGAGTAATAGTAAAAGTCCGTTTTTTACAGTGTAAAACTACAGACTATTAAAATCATGTCAAATATGACTCTTTTAATGTATTCATAGTATTCATCACGTGTCATTTCCAACACACAGGTTCCCTTTTCTCGTGTTGTTTTCAAGCAGAGTGACTCATGTTCTCACTATTGATTCAAAAACGCAAAAGCAAAATGTTACACGAGTGCAAACAGTCATTAAAGACCCAATTTGAAATTTTATGTTGTGAGATTCTTACTTTAATTAAAGGGACTGCTCTCATTGTTCAAACGTGTGAAGTTTTTTCACTCACCTAAAGTCTAACTTTTTTGTGTTTTATACTTTATTTTAGTTTGCAGAGCAACTATTTTTTTCTTTAGAGACAAATAAAGTGATTGATAAAATAGAACATCATTTCAAGACTCCTGTAAATGGGCTCTGACATAATGAAAAAGCAACACATTTCTTTAGATGGGAGCTTCCTCGGGGGGATTGTAATGGCTGTAATATAATGGATTGTAAAGGGTTTTTTAAAGAACAAAAAACCCAAAACTAAACAAAAAGCTCAAACTGAAACTGTGAAAACTCCACTTCAAACAAGAAAAATAAAAGAATGCATTCAGAAAAACAGAATTTAGCAATTTAATTATTCCCAAAAAATCCTTAAAACTAAAAACCAAACCAAAAGTGCGTGCATCCATCAAGGCATGAAGACCACTGGTCACTACTGAAGACTGAAATATTTTTAAAAAGGGTCTGAAATGCATACTTTTAATTTTAAAAAATGTAAATTTTCTAAAACAAGTGGACACTGTGGGGTATTTTTTAACCAAATGCTATTTTTAAAAAAGAATAAAAAGTGCTTTTGTTGAGGGGGGGGACTACTTTCACCTGCGCATTAAGTCTCCTCACTGTGAACTGCAATATAAAGTCCTACACCTTCATGGAAACACAACCATGGATAGAAGGAGAGAGACCTCAGAAATGTTTTTTGTGCCGTATACACAGTGATGATGCCATAAATCTGAAAAAGAAATAAAAACAAAAGTTGAATTTCTTTTAATAGTTGTTTTAGAAAAATTAGGAAAACCTAGAATTACAATGTTCAATATTTTTTTTCACTGGTTTTACCAATACTGGAAATAATGGTGGGCTGCACAGTGGCTCGATGGTTAGCACTGTTGGCTCACAGCTAGAAGATCCCTGGTTCCCCATGTTCTCCCTGTGCATGTGTGGGTTTTCACCGGGTACTACAGCTTCCTCCCTGGTTAACTGGTGATCCTAAATTGTCCGTAGGTGTGAATGAGAGCGTGCTTGGTTGTCGGTCTCTATGTGTAGACTAACGACAGACTGGTGACCTGTCCAGGGTGTCATCCTAAGTCAGCTGGGATAGACTCCAGCCCCCCACAACCCTACAGAAGATTAAGTTGTCCATAAGTAATGGATGGATTGATGGAAATAATGGTGACTCTGCACTACAGATATTTCACTACTTAATTTGTTCCCATACTTGTCTCAAATCTGTGTCGTGTAAACACAGCCTGCAGTTCATCCAAGTTCAGTTGAAAAGTCTCGGAATTTAAATGGGACATGCAGAATCAAATGACTTGGATGAAATATCAAGACCTTAAGTCTCCTGAAGGAACAACAGATGAGTAGTTCAAGGACCGTCCGGTTGAAAATGTGACATTTTTTTCAGTTTTACAGTTTCTTTTACTGAAAAATGAGGTCAGTTTGGCATTTTTTTAAGGATAACACACTTCTTAATAATATAGATCTGCTGCTTTAGTGAGGCTCTACAATGGCAGGATGCCATGTGTGGAACTGACCCAAAATAAACTACGTGTTCATGGATATGAAGAAACATGTCACCCAGTGCTACAGTGTGGCGCATTTGAGTATTTTTAATAAGATATATCAAGCTTTGGCTGCACAGACAATACTTGTAGGATTAACTGATTATTCATTACTATTAATAACACATTAAAAATACCCTAAAATGTAGCGGCACTTGGCTGAGGTAACTGAAGCATGCTATATGCAACCGGTTAGTCACTTCTGTTCACATGTACAGTAATACCATTACACATACAAGATGCTACAGTAAGTGTTGATCTCACACATGACAGTGTGACAGCAAGCAGACGTGTCTCACTTCTGCTTTTCCTTGCTGTATTGCATAATCTATTGACCAGACCAACAGTCATATCTGAAAAACAGCTAAAGCTAAGTGACGGTGCTCCATCGATCTGCTTTGACTTTTGATTCAAGTGTGGCCTCATGGTTGACTGAAGGAATGACTGAACTGACTGAGCTGACCAGCTGGGTGGCAAACACAACCCAAAGGAGGGTCACTGCAGCCTTAGACAGTCCTGCATTAGTAAGAATGGTCTTGCCTTTCTTGTCATGAATATGGATAATTCTCATCTTTTATTGTACAATCTGCACTACAACTTCCTTTAATTGATTGAAAACATAGACTTAGTATGGCAGAGTATAATGAATTCTTTACAGTAATTAGACAAAGAGTACCATTTTGGCAGTGAGAACATCTTTAAAAAACAGTAAAAAAAATGTGTTACTGGCCTCTATTTTGTTTAAATCAAATTACCACGGTGTTATATAACTACAAGACAGTTTAAAGCTTATCACCTTGCTGTGATCTAACTCGTGTGGCTGCATGTGAGCACAAAAGCAGCAGTAAAAAAAAACCACAGACTGTTAACAAACTCCTCGGTTACCTTGGAAACTGGTACCTTGCATTCCTGTCATTTTCACCGCAAGTCTCTAATTTGAAATCTCTCGCTGTATCGGCGTGAGGTGATGACGTAAAGCGGGGCTTAGTTGTGACAGGGTCTGTTCTGAAACTGCACTGGAGCTAAATTTAGACCTGGGATTAGGAGGATCTTTGTGTCACCAAAACTCCTGCAAATACTTTATTTTTTGGACTGTTTGCTTCTGATGCCAGAGGAGTTGTGAACCCTGAGCTGCCACAGACGGATCCATACTTCAACAGCTAATTTTAAGTGAAAGAGGCTATTTTAATGTCTCCAACAAAGCAGGTGCAGCATGCAAAGAGCAAGAGGACAGGAAACAAACTCTGGACAATTTTTTTTTGCTCCTGTCCTATTTTTACTCACTGTGGGCTCATTTTTTAGCACAACATTAAGTCCTGCACCCCTATGGAAACAGCACTGCATGACTAGAAGTATAGAAAACTCTAAAATGTGTCTTGTGCAGTAAGACAAAGCTATAATGCAGTAAATCATATAAAAAAGAAAAACAGAAGGGGAATTTCTTGGATTATTTATTTTACAAAAATTGAAAAAAAAACCCAGAATCATTGTGTACAACATTTTTCCAAGTTCCCACAAGTGTTACCAATACTAGAAAAATAAATCAGAGCTCCACATACTATAGGTAATAAACTACGTACATTTTTAATATGTTTCCATACTTCTCTCCCACCTGCTCCGTATAGCACAGCCTGCATTTTAGCCCAGTTCACCTAAAAAGTCTCAGAATTTTTGTCTCGTGACTGCTAATCTTAGCTGAGCCAGTTATGGCTTATCAGTTGTGCCGAGGAGTCAAGAATTTTATTTTTTTTTACAGAATATTGCTGCTGGAAAGACTTTATTTTTGGCAAATTTTTAAACGAGACCTTTAGAATATGTTATTTTGATGAAATATCCTAGAAGTCACACATGAGTAGTTCAAGGTTAATCAGAAAACTGATGGCTCTTCCTGTTTTTACTGTTTCTAGTTCTGGTAAATGGTGGAACTTTGATGATTTCTTTTTTTAAGATAACATGCTTTTTGAACCCGTCAGTGGGTTTTGGGAATCAGAGGGTTAACGGGAAGATCAAGGTGGGTTGTAAAGTTAAATATTACTAAAGGTAAAGTTTTTTTGTTTATGCAGCAGATGAAACAGACAGTGGGCGGTAATGGAAACTACACAGGAAGTAAACTGAGCAGTGAGAACAAGTGAGAGCTGTGAGCCAAACATGCAATGAAAGAGGTTGAAGAAAGTGTCAACTTTGAGCAGAAATATAACTTTCACTGCTCAGACAAAAAAAAGATGATCATCATAGTGTCTGTCAATAACACAGAGATTCATTCACTTCTCATTGGCTGTAACCAACATGAAGGAGCACAGGAACGGTGAACTTTAAACACATCGTTGGTGTGGTGATTCAGAGGAAAAAGACAAGGCCAAAAAAAGGTTTGAAGTAATTGGCTGATTAATGAAATAAAAAAGAAAAACGGCAACCACGGCGCTGATTTTCCTTCGACCTTTTCACGTACGTGACGCGTGACTTGTATGATTAGGAGTCTGGAGAGCAACAGAACAGGCAGAGCACTGAAATGATGAGCGATAAAATAACGATATAAGGGTGAACATAGTGTGACTACGCTTTGGTAATTGTTCACTACAAAGAACAATTAAAACAGTTTCAGTTCAGAATAATTCACATGTATTAAAAGAAATTACCCGTACATTACTGTGACAGCGGACAATCAGCAAAATAATGGAGTGGAGTGGGAGAAGTTCATGAGATTAGAAGTTCAGAAAGTATGATGACAGCTTCTTGTTTAGTGTTGCTGAGGTCATGTTGTGCATCTGCATACATCTGTGATGCAAATAACACTGTGTTTGCAAGAGAAAAGCAGTCAGGCGGCAGAAAACAAGCATAAAATCTGTAAAAAATACATCTGGGAATGTACAAATAGCCCCACTTTCACTACTGAAAACTGTGTCTTTATCCCATCTATCACACATCACAGCCGGATTAAAAGTATTTCTCAAGGAAGATTTTGTGAAGTGATACTACTTTACGACTTTATGGAAGAATTAACTCCAGCTATCCTTCCACTTTACTGATCGACTCGGATGGTAGAGAATCTTCAAATAGAGTCGCTACAAATTTCAGCAACTGTGTTCGTCATTGTTCCAGCAAAACTCCTCCTTTTAGAATACAGGAACTCTAAATGATGCTCGACTGCTTCACAAAAGCCAAATCCAGCATCCCCCCCCCAACAAGGCTGGTGTTATGTTATGTTTCTCCGTCCCTTATGAATGCAACAATACAGAAAGTGGATAATGACGCTGCTGAATGAGCGGTAGAGGGTAAGAAACCATGGTAATATGATTTTCTGCTGTTTTCACAAAGAAAAACTATTTGGACGGATGACACAAGCTCATATTCTAAATTCATATTTCAAGCTTCTTGTAGAAACAAACACGGTGGAGTGTTTAGCCTCAATTATACTCCAGTGTGGACACACAGCTGCTGACACGCACTGACGGATGCATAGCTGTTGCTACTATACTTTTCTGGGCCACCGGAGTTTGCTTGGAGGACTCAAGTTGTATACATATGCAGTAGGTCGGGTTAACCCTATTCCAAGCATGCATACTGCTGCTTAGCATGTGCACTATTGCCATTATAACTCAGTTGCAGGGGCATCACCACGTTCAGGCTGCATACAGAATTGTGGAGAGTTGCGGTCTTGGTGAAATGAGTTTACCTTCACAGACACAAAAAGTCTAACACTGACCTTTGTGGTCAAAATTATAGATGACTCCTTAAAAAAGGTTAATTAAAAGCAATATAGATAGTATGTTAACCCAGGTGAATGCAGGTTGACTTAAACACAGATAATGTGCACAAAAAATGGCCAACTGCTATGAAACAGACAGAAAACACCGAGTGTTTTAGTTCACTCGAAGACATCTACCTACCTTATGTACAGAAGGTGTCAATACCTTTGAATGTATTGTTTTTCCACTAAAACTCTGGTTCCTTTTAAACATGCTCTTGTTTAAAGTGTTGGCTACATGAAACATGAAACTGTGTGGTCGAGGCCCAGTGCTTGGTTGAATGGCAGTGAAGGAGGAAACCCAGATAGATCCAGCTGTCATGACGACGACAGGCCCAGATCTGTACCTAAATGAATGGCTAGAGAGCCATAACCTGCAATTTCAATGTATGTTTAGAATCAGCAATCAAATCTGATAAAAACTGCTTCAAACGTTTGGCGACTTCACCTCGAAATAAGGTTTGAAAAGCTTATACTTCCACAGTTTCACAGTATTCTGCCTCCATCAACGCAGCAACACCACTGGCTGCTTCCCAGTTCTGCTTTAATAAAGGAAATGACTCATGATTCCTTGAATCTCTTTCTTGTGACGTCACTGATGTTACGTCCTCTTCAACTCGGTATCAAGCCAGAAAAATCCCTCTTTGCTTTAACTGGTCACGACTTGTGCACACATGCAGTGAGCGGTGAGGGGTCACAAGTCGAAAAAGGTTGGAAACTCCTGATCTAAACTTGCCAAAACCTCCAACGATTTATATGAAAAGTCTCATGTTTCCATTGTAGCACCTCCAAAACTAGCTATTTCTAACTAAAGAAAAGTTTCAGATCAGTTCTCCATATCAGAGCTTTGATTTTCTGCATTTCTGTCAACAGGTATAAAAAGTTATTGATCCATGCTGAGCTCAACAACGCAGGAGAGCAGAAAGGCGTAGAAAGGTGTGTCGAGAAATGACATCACTGATGAGGTAGCTCATACTTGTGATCAGCTGACGACTGATCGGAGTGAGGTGAGGTGATGTGTGTGTGTGTGTGAGATTCATGATGTTCCTGAATGGAAACGCAGTCGTAATTCAGGTGAGACGGTCTGAGAAAGACCGTGTGCAGCAGCCAGGTGTTAGCAGTGTGTGTGTTTGTGCAAGTCAGAAGCAGGTGGCTCAGTCTGTCATTAGGGGCTGAGTCACTGTGTTAGCGTCAGTCATGGATACACACACAAACACACACCAGCACACACAGTCTAGACCAGACAAGGAGAGTGTGTTTGCAGGGAATAAAAGGGGGATTTCCAGACGGAGCAGGCAGGAGATTGCCTGAGGTCAGGTTCTGTCTAATACCTAATCAGAGCTGATAAAAGACTTGAGCTCATCTCTTGTTTCTGCCTTTTTCTTCACTCTGTTCGTTTACTTGTCTATTTCTGTTTTCTCTGGAAGAAGTACTCGCTTTGTCGAAATTATCATCGTCAAAATCCTCATTGGGATTCTGAATTCTTAAACGTAGCAGCAGCAGCTTCTGAGGAAAATCCAGGCAGAGTAAGAAGACCAATGAATCTTACATTCCTGTATCTGGACGACGATTTCATGGTTTTCAGCTGTATTAAAGTGTGACTTCTGTGCCTGCCTGCACTCCCATCTACCTAGTCTTTTTTTCTTTTTCTTAGTCACATCTTATATTTTTTATGTCTAGTCCTTCATGTTTTTACATTAAAAAGCTGTAATGAGTCAGCATCACCAATTTTTCACAATGAGTTATTATCAAGCCACCACCACTATCAGAACACAACCGCTTCCTAATGCTGCAGTGTTTGTTACATGATACACACCAAACTGAACTTCTTGTAGCCTTTTCACATACATGTGTTGGTCCCATTCATATGAGACTCTGGTTGTTACTGTTATCAAAAAACCCCAGTGTGCATTGCAGCTCAGACACTTCACTAAGAAACCACTGAATTACATCAAATAATTGCTGAATTAAAGTTATGTCTTAGTTTCATTTCTCTGTAAGTGCACACGCTCCTTCAATCACCCGCTTACCGTTGTGTATGTACTTTTCTCGCCTCGCATTAATTTTTTCCATCTCTCTCGCCACTTTTCAGCTACGTGACATTTAAATGTTTTGTTGTTGTTGAATTGTTGTCTTATCCTGAGAGACACTTTGGATGTGTCGGTTGAGAGAGGAGGTCTGTCTGATGAGGGCTGCCTCAGTGCAGGTCATGGTGTCAGATTTAGAGTAAGCCTTGATTATCGATCCCTTGCAGACGCACACATGGAAACCTACAGACATTATGGACACACAGTTGTTGCTTTTATGCTACTTTCTAGTCCACTTGCATGCACAGTAAGTCAACATCTTTGTATTCTGTGCATCCACACTACTGCCCTTGTGGCTAACTGTTGGCTGCATGCAGAAGTCACTCTATTAAAAGCTTGAAATAAGGCTGTCGCAGTCCATAGTGCACAACTATCTGTCTGTGTGGTGTATAATACCACTATTGTGTAAACTTTGTGTCTTCTCTCTCCTGTAATTTATGTTTTGTCCTGTCGGCAGGCACCTCTGGTTTCACCCTCACCCTAACTGGTCGAGGCAGATGTCTGCCTCCCCTCAGCCTGGTTCTGCCAGAGGTTTCCTGTTAAAGGAGTGTGTTTTCCTCACGCTGTCAACAAAGAGCTTGCTCAAAAGGAATCTTTGGATTTGTGTTATATTATAGGTTCCTCTCTATAATACAATATCGCATGGTCTTCATCTTGCCATGTGAAGGGCTTTCAGATGATTTATGTTGTGAATAGTCCCTATATAAATAAAAGTGTGGGCTATTATGACAGAGCAAGTAATCAAATATGGCGGGTATTCGCAGTACTGGCAGTGTTTTCATCATCCACCATTTTTCCACTTCTTCTGTCGTGATTTCAGAATTAAACAAATTCAAACCTAAATGCCACGTTTCTTATTCACGTCATAAATCCATAAGCTCTCTGTGGTCTGAGTTTTCTGGTGTGGCCTCCAGTGGAGCTATCCAGTAGCATGTGTTGTACGTATGCAACCACGTGAACAAGTAGGTTTAATAATAATCTATACTTTATTGATCCCCTTGGGGAAATTCCTTCTCTGCATTTGACCCATCCTATTCATAGTTAACCTTAACTATACATACTAGGATGTTTTACGATGCAGTATCGCAATCAAATATGTCTCTGTCCCGAGCAGGATATTACAAAGGGCTACAAATATGAAAGTTTGCTCTAGAAAAATAAGCACATATGCATAAAAATGGTTAATCCTCATGGGAGCATGAATGAACAAAACTCATGTCTATACTAAAATTACAGCAGCTGACCACTGGGAAACTGTCACTAAGATGGACCCTGCCACAGGATTTTTACACTTCTTAACACACATACGAGTAGTTTTTCAGTGACCCTAGATATGTTCCTTAATTGAGCCCATCTCATAATTAATCAACCTCTGGGGATTACGAATACATTTAAGAGTGAGGTGGCGAACACACTGGAGCAAAATGTGACACACACAGTCTGACCCGCCGACTCTGTCACCCTTTAGACCTCGCCTGAAGCAGGGCAGAGACTCCGATAGTGTTTAAATGTCAGGGTGTGTTTGTTTGCGACTTCCAAACAGAGTGCAGTGTGTTTGTAAGTGCAGCATTCACTAAGGAGAACCTTGTGTGAGCTGCTGCGATGGTTTGTGCGATTGTCACCCTAATTGTTTCCATCTTTGTGTGTGTGTGTGTGTGTGTGTGTGTGTGTGGCTGGCGGTCCCTTCAGAAGAACAGGCCACTTCAGAGCAGCCGTGGGACCGCCACAGGCTGACGGAGCCGGTGCTGCCACTTCACACGCTGTGTGCGTGCCTCAGTATATACATGTGTGCGTTTGTGTGTCCATGTGTGAGACGAGATCAACAAATATTGCGTATACGAAAGAGAGGGGACAAGAATATGAATATATTACATTTATTATGTGACATTTCTTATGTGTGTGTATGTGTTTGGTAAAATGAGACCGTGTGTGCTGCATGTGTGTGATGAATGATGTGTCGACAGCACAAACCGATCACAGTGTGTATGTGGAAAAGGATTTCAGCAGCTGTCTGGAGTGTGTCTGTGTTTATTCGTGCATGTCGACGTGTGTGTGTGTGTGTGTGTGTGTGTGAGGCATCTTAAATCTGTCCAACTCATCTTTTAGCAAGAGTTTAACATCAGTAAAGAGGACTGTGTGTGTTCTACTGCGTCTCCGACAGTACCAGTGACTTCTGTCTTGGTTGTATAGTCAGGTATATATTAAGTGTGTGTTTTTTTTCCCACCTGTCTTCTGGCTCATGTCTGTTGGCAGGTGTGGAGGACTCGGGCTGAAGTGGTCGTTGCTGTAGGGCAGGAGGGACGTCAGCGGGTGCATCCCGTGAGACTGCTGCACCACCGAGACTTTGTTAGACTGTTGAGGAGACACAAAAACACAAAATGCTTTTTGATTTTGCACTTTTTCCTCGTCCTTTCATCAACAGCAGAGTAAGTGAGTCACAGGATGGCCTCGGTGTAAACATATTACCTGAAACTGCTATCTTAAGCACTTATCACACTTAAATGCAGCGGCTTTTCTGCTCTTCCGTGTGTGCGTGTTTTTTGTTTTTTTTTACACCCACTCATTACAATCATGCATTGCGGTGTAAAACCTGCAAGTGCAGAGACAACAATAAAAGTGGTGGGTTAAATTTGAACTAAGACGTTTACAGCTGAGGCAGTAACTTTAATGTTCACCTACAAAGGGACCGACTTGTTGCTACTTAATTAAGGTAGAAAGAGTTGTAAGTGACAGAAATAATGATCCGAGCGGAGACAATCCAGCATGCAGGACTGATACTTCAGGAAGTATTTGGAAGGTTTTTGTAGTTCTGCCTCTGTATACCACCACAATGGATTTGACGAATGTGACTGAAGTGCATATTTGCAGCTTTTCAACAAAAATACTGCATTAACTGTACAAGGTCCCTTTATGCTCATGACCCAAAGCATACAGTGAAAGCAACTCAGGAGCTTCTAAATGCAGAGAAATGAAATGTTCTTTACTGGCATGGGTCAGTGATTTGACTAAGGTGAGCTGCTTTTGATTTCCTGCAGACAAAACTGAAGGTGGGAAACCTACAAACAAGCAGCTACTTAAGGCAGTTACATTAAGATCTAGCAAAGCATCTCAACGGGGGGAAACTCAGTGTTTGATGATGCCCATGGGTTCAAAATTTGCATCCAAGTATTTAAAAAAGACGCTTGTATTTTTAATTAGAATGGCTTGTAAAATTAAAGAGACTATGCAAAAAAGGTTGTAATTCCTCAGTGCTTAATACAATGCTTTTATTAAACTCCTAGTGTTAAAGCTGAAAGTCTGCCCTTTAATCACATCTTCTTTTTAAATCCATTGTGATGGTGTATGGAGGCAAGAAGAACATTCAGGATGCCAGATGTATTATTCTAATTTGACCACAAATTCAGCAAAAAAGAGAACAAACACGGTTATTTTATCAATATTAATATTATGATAATTACTAATAACGTTTGGCAACCGCATTTCGAGATTTATAGATTCAGCCAAAGACTGCAGAACACGATCAAAAGAACATCCCAATTATGCCTGTTTTCCTTTCATTCACTTGCTTACAAAAGAAATTATAAGATGCATCCAAGCGGCACCGAAACATGAAAAGATTCAGGAAAATCTCAGTTTTGATCCCTTTTCTTCTCTTAACTGAATCACCGACGGAAGATTGCATAAAGATGCAAATGCAAGTGTCTCATAATTTGGCGTTCACCTACACTTGGGGGGACATTTGCATTCATTCGCTTGCTGACAATAAAATTTTTTTTTTTTAAATCTACCAGAACGCATGCACGCACACACACATACACACGTACAAGACTGAAAGAAAAGGAAGAAAGCTGGACGTTTTAAACATGGTTTGGAACAAAACAGATGGGCTGTACTTTGCTCCCATTGGTTTTCAGTGGAGCAGGGAGGAGGAGGAGGAGGAGGACCATTTGATCGATAAGCCTTTGATGATCAAGTGAGGCTGCGTGCGAGCTTGTTTGCTTTCATGTTTCTGTTTACAAATGGCTTTCAATAACTTACGTGAAATCCAGTTATTGCTAATGCTCACAGCATGCTGGCTGACATACGATATGTCACAGCGGTTTGCAAAGTTGGAGGCAGTTATCCAGGCGGCCTCGGACAGAGTTACAGTGCATATGTTTGAACCAGGCCATGTGTGTGTGTGTGTGTGTGTGTGTGTTTGAACTGGTAATTGTTTCTGTGGGAGTATAAATATGTGCTTTTCCTGTGCAAGTGTGAACAGACATAACTGCATGCATGTATATGTGTGTAATATGCCTCTAAACTCTTTGCAGAAACTTAGATTTTCATGTACAGGAAAATTTTTTTAGAAAAGTTTTTTTATTTTGTACACTGAGATGGACAAATACGAGTGTGTGTGTGTGTGTGTGTGTAGGCCCATTTGCATGAGTGTCTGTGTGTGTGAAGTGTGTAACATCAGCACTACAGAGGGCCAGATCTGGTGCTAGTTGCCGAGCCTCCTGCTGAGATACAAAGTGGATACCTTATCACTTAAAGGCAGAGCTTCCACACGATACACTCCACATTAACACACACACACACACACACACACACTTTCAACAGCTTCTTTCCTATCCGTCAGCATCTTCAAGTCTTTCTCACTGACCACACGCACACACACACACACACACAGATGGACCCTCATGTGTATGCTACACGGCTAGCAGAGGAGCTAAGATCAAACTGCTAAACCGCTTTTAATGTCGAGACACATGAAAACAAAACGCGCTGCCTCTGTGCTGCAGAGCCAAAGGGTGGGGAGGTACGAGTGAGGCTGGATGGAAGGATGGATGAAGGGGATGAAGAAGGAGGTGCAGGGGAGCAGGTAGTGTGGGATCAGGGTGGAGGAGGTGGTTGTGATAAGGCGGTCTGCATTCATAATGATGGAGAGATGGAGGAGAGGCACTGCGGTTTAAAGAAGATGCAAAGATTTCGTGGCCTGTTCCTCACCTTATAGGATGAGAACAAAAGCAATGGGATGATTCCCATTGTCCCTGGTAGACACAGGTTGCCGTGGTAACACCTTATTAAACATTATAAGTAGGGTTTAAGGTGATGTGTGTACGAGAGATTGTTACTTTATCTGTGAAAACAGGTAAAGGAGTCGAATGTGGCGTTAATGTTGTTGTGTCATCACTATATCCATCAATATTTGCTTTTACCTTTAACACTGCACTGCTGTTGACGCTTGTTTACTTTTACAAAAGCAAGTCGGACATATTGGCACTTTCATAAAAAGAGAAAGAAGAGATCGGATGTTGACATCAAAGGGTTCTTAAATGCTGGTGATTACGTGACTCAGACATGGATGGGAATAGAAACAAGAATGCGTTTAAAACGATGCGCTGTACACACAGGTTGTTAAATGTAATGCGACTGTGCAGCCTTAAAACGGTGCCTCCTGTTTGGAAACGTATTTCAACTAGACCCCCTGTACCCCAAAATCCACGAGAGGTTTTGAATGGTAAGTTATATTTCAAACTTTGCAAAATTAAACCATTTATCAGAAGCCTTAGACATGTAAAAGCAAAGAGTCATCTGACTTCCAACAGTCCTTGAACTAACCATCTGTGACATGCCATAATGTCAGAAACCAAACCTAAGCTTGAAATCAGGACACTTTGTCAAAACAGCTTTATTCTACATGTCTTTTGCTTCTATGAACCAGATTCTGTAAAACACAAAGAATTCTGTCCTCCTCTGTGTAAATTGGAAGTTATTAGTGACTCAGCTGAGACCAACAGTCACTTCATGAAAATTCACAGATTTTTCAGCTGATTTTGGCTGAACTGCAGGCTGTGTTTTCACAGCACAGATAAGACACAAATTAAAACTTAGTATATGTACAAAGTATCAATTTATAAATGTGTATGTAGTAAAATATATATATATTATGTAGTGTCACCATTTTTCTCCAGTGTATGTAACGCCTATGGGCACTTGGAACAATGTTGTGAATTGATTCCAGTGGTTTCAATTGTTGTAAAACAAATTTTAAAAATCAGCTTTTGTTCTTTCCTTTTTTATGATTTATGGCATTAGAACTTGTTGTGTTTCTGTAGAGGTGCAGGGCTTTATATTGCAGTGGAAAATGAGGCCACAGTGAGTAAAAATGTGACAGGAGTAAAAAAAAAAGTCTAGAAACGGCTTGTGGTTTCGAGGGTTAAATTTGTTTTATCAGTTTCCAGATAACTCTTCTGCGAACATTTTCATCAACTGATATAAAACAAATCACATGCAAACAGAGTTGGTTTTTTATCCACTTGTGTTACGTTATACAGTCCCACAGCTCAGTCCAGGGAAAATAAAACGATGCTGTGTTACTTTTGCAGCAGTAGCTTTGACATTTTGCAGGGAAAATCCCAAAACTGTTTAGTTAGCATCAGCAGTGAGCCGCATCAGGATGCCTGTATATAAAGGCTACATGGCATTAAAATCTGTCCCTTGAATGTGAGTCAAAACCACAATTAAAACAAAGAATGTTCATGACTGTAATTGTACAAACAAGAGTTAATAATATCTAAATACCTTTTCAAGCAAGCTGTAGCTGCAAAGACATCAATATTTAGCACTGCAGCATGTGTGAATACTACATAAAGAATGCGTTAATGTGAATTTTTGCACACAAATCACACACAGTGCATGTACAGGCGCATATTTTGCACATATGGATGCACACACACACACACATCTGTGCAGGGTTGCAGGGAGCCTTCAAAAGTAGCTGTGGCTCGGCTTCACGTGCTGAGTTTGATTTAGCCGTTTTGCTGTAACATTATAGCCGCAAAATCGTCCATTTATGTTTCCTCTCTTCCTCGGGGTAATTAGCCGGCCTTGAAGTGGCTTTCACTGTGCCTTCCTTTTTTACACACACTCAGGGAGGCTGACTGAGAGCACTCATTTAACCCATAATTATCAACCCCTCTGTGTTTAAAAAAAATCCCCCCCCTCCATCCCCACCACACACATACACACATAACTTACACATAATTACCTTTTGCTGAGACCGACGAGTGTGTACATGTACATGTGGGACACACACATAAAAAGATTGAATAACACTTACGGCATCTTTGAATCGGCAACCTGCAGCCACGTTATTGGTACCAAAAAAAAAAAAACCCCCAGAAGAGCTACACATACATTCAGGTGCACACACACACACACGCACACGCAGAGATACACGCAGATGAGTGAAAAGTTCACTCACCCTTTAATTTACAGGAGTTAAGTTACCCACCCTTGCAGGCTGACATAAATTGCTGGGGTATAAATTCATGGCACAGATCAATAGTAAATACAGGGGTTTTTAACTGTGACCAACTGAACCCTGACTTATTTCTTTAACTGGCAAATGACATGCATGAGGGTACATCTGCCTACAGGAAACACTGGTTAGGATTCAAGGCCAGAAAGTGCTCAGTCTGAGGACGGTCTCAACAGGGTGGAAATACGCTTGATTTATATTGTATAACTGCGCCTGGAAAGGAGACGCCGACAGACAGCGGAGGCGGTAAAGGGTGATATAAAAGAGATGGACAGTTTCTAGCAATCTTTAGTGTGCACACATGGTCATGCAGATTTATTAAAATGTTGTCTGACATGTGTGAGTTTGGACACAGTCTCCAATAGTTGTGATTATGACAGGGCAGCCTATTAAAATGCTAAACAGGGGATGTTTTGCCATACAGGTGTTTATGCTTCAGTCCAAATTACAATAATTCTCATTGGACTAAATCTAGACAATTTCACTAAAATTTAAAGATTCTGTCAAACCTCATATTGTTGAGCCAGTATCTAAACCAATCAGCTGCCAGATCAGGAAAGAGCCAGGTGCTTCCATTCATGCTCTGAGGCCTTGCATCGGTGGTGAGCAACTGCAACACCAGGCTACAAAAAAATGCAGCTATTGTGGTCAACATCATTGTAACATTGGAGTCAGGATCAAATCAGGATCAAGCCAGGATCAAGTCAGGATCAAGTCACACAAAAATTTGACCAACATACATCTTGCAGCGGTTTAAATTGATTTCGTTCAGGTCTGGCTCATCTCAATTGAACTTATTGTCTGTTCTGATGCTCAGACAGAAACAATGAACAACAAAGTGAGTCATGCCCACTTTCGCTGGTGACTGGTCTGCACAGATTTGTTTCTGTCCATATTCCTTTATGTTCTGCCACCTTCTGCATTCACTGTTGAAGCCCTTTACAGTGGCACTGAATCAGACTGTAGAAATGTCTCCAAGCTCTCATTAAGAACATTTTTCCAATTGCAAGCAAACAACAACCAGCAACACAAGCACAAGTGTCCTGATGTGTGAATTCTAGTTCAAGGACTAGTATTAACTGCATTGTATTGCGCTGTGATGATGATGATTATTTTGGTGCATTTCCTGAAACACTTTCAGTTTATTGCTGCTTATTACTTCGGTGGAGCTGGTGCTCAATTTGAACACGGTTTCTCCATACATGAATGGCCTGAGCAGCCATACACATACAGACTGTCAAACACCAACAGCGGCAGCACTGAATAATAAAGCCTCTATTTGTTGATTACATCAAAGATGTAATTACTTCAAAGAGGCGATTACTTTAAAAATTACAATTAGATATCAACACCTTTTTAAGTGCGTCAGGATATGGTGAATGTAGCCCCTCAGTGTCTCTGTAGTCTCATTTCACTTGAAAGGCCTTTGATTTATCAGCATATTGTTGCTGCCTTTTATCTCCACTCTATTTGAACAGAAATCTGCTGCTGAATACAAGAGTTAATGGGATCTCAGACATCACTTGTTTGTAATAACAGCCCTCCACCTTGACCCGGACGCACACATGCGCGCGTACGTATGCATGTCACATACAAACACATGCAAAGAAACGCAGTTGTCTGCTCGCACACATGCACACACACTTTAATTCACAAGACCTTATGCTGATAAAAAACCCTCTAATGTATTCTTTAGTTTTCAGATGACACACTAAGTAGATCCGTCTCTTTTTATATCTCAAGCGGAAATTAAAGCGTCCTCTCTCTCTCTCTTGCCTCCCCTCCTCCCTCCTCCTTCAGAGTGCTTTTGAGTCTAATGTCTTTAATCTCACATTTCACGGAGATGGCACATTAAAAACACTCATTCACGGTTTCTTTCACATTCGTCCTTGCCCTGGCGGAAATTTAAAAAAATAAAGATATGGACAGTCGGTGGGACTTAATGCTTGATTCACCTTGGCTCTCTGCAGTCCTTTCAAGTGGCTGCAATCAAACTGTTTCGCAGGAAAGAGCTTTCGCACAAAGAGATCTGAGCGTGACGGCCGTCATGTTTTTCCATCAAATGAATCAAGATTGCACTTAATAAGGCTTCCGTCAGAGACAAATGAAAACAGCGATCTATGAATCATGTATTAGTCTGTGAATCAAGCCAGATAAGTGAATTAACTATTAGAAAGAAAGGTGACATTTGAGAAACAAGAAGGTTTTATTATTCATTTCATGCTATTAGTGTCATTTCTGTTTTCTGCTACACTCAAAGTAACCATCATTAAACTCTTTCCAGCTTTAATTGTTCAAAAACTTGAACCTCATGAATTTCTTTTTGTTCTTTGTGGTGACACATGTTTACAACCATAGTATTTCTCACCCAAATGACCCCCTCAGATGTGCTGATTCTATATATTTTGATGAATTATGCAGCTCTGTGCCATCAAACAATCAATCCACCAGGACGGAACGTGGATTTCAGATGCTGTTCAGTTCATCTATGATTATTTCCATACAGCGCAGGTGGATTTTCTTTTGTCAGAGCACCGCGTGAAGAATGTCAAGGCTGTCAGAGGGTGGATGTTTTTGCGCATCTCCTCCGCATATTTTAAAAGACACAAATGCTTTGCTTCTGTAACAACTCGAGGTCACAAACGGGGTCCTGAATGGTGAAAATCCACACATGCAGCACAAACAGATAGGTGTTGGGTTTATGGGTGAACAGGATGGGGGGTAAAAAAAAAACCCTCTGAGTCTAAAAGCGCGGTAAAATTCCCCACACCTGCATGCAAAGAGAAAGTGCAAAAGAGAGAACCAAAGATTTTTTTTAAAAGTATAGAAAGAGTAAGAAAAAAAAAAGCAAGAGGAGAATATGGCAACTCTGCACAAGAGACCGGAGAAAATATATTCGTTTGATCCCATGGAAAGTCCGATCCTAGATTAGACCGATATTAGATTCGTCTTCACCGGATTTTGTGCACACATTATGTATATAAGGTGAAAAAAAAAACACAGCTGTATGAAATACCTGTCATGCTTGAGATCGCCTGAGCAATTCTGAAACTGTTCTGTATGACTAAGAAAATATTGTTATGATTAATGGGATTTGAAAAGAAAAGCTTTCTGACTTTGCTGAGAGGAAAAGGCTCATTAGAAAAGAAAATCTTTGAGCAACACTTTTATTTTCTGTCACCTTGAAACGTTTGAAATATTTAATTCCACTATTTATCTGCTTAAGTTTCTTTAAGACTACTTTTATTTCCTCATTTTGCTCCTTTAGCTACAGACTCACAAAGTTTTCGGCTTTCACAATAAACGTTAGAAATATTTGTAGCATTGTAGCCCTGATTTCTATACATTACACTCATAATATAATAACTTTATTTATACAGTACCTTTTAAAACAGTATACAAACTACTTTGACAGACAAGCCTAAACAAACAAACAAAACAAAAAAAATAATACTCAGGAAAATAGTATTAAAATAGTAAGCAAGTCAGGCCAAACAGAACGAAAAGAAGTGGAGAAATAGAGTAAAACAAACATCCAAAGTGCACAATACTGAATTTCTATATAAATGCATTAATAAAACAAAAAAACAACTGATGCATGAAATAATAAAAGTACCAAAAATGTCACTGCAGGGTAAAAGAGAATAAAAGACGCAACTAATTTGCAATAATAAAATGTTTTTTTCCAAGTAATGTGATGTAATGCTGTCTGGATTACCATTTTGGAAAATCACACACTGAAAAGATGCTTAAACTGAACTCATCTTCAAACTGTTTGCCGCCAACAAGTGTTTTAGCAGCTTCAACCAAACATCACATCTCTGCTGTCACTTCTTGCTCTGTAGATTTACACACATCCACAAATTTCCCCTCCTAAGAACCATCAGTTTGGCCATCTCTGCCCCTCCTGACCCCCCACAACCCGTCCCTCCCCGGCAGTCGGCCTTCAAGTCAGCCAGTTGGTCCCCCAATCTGGAAGTCATTGCCTGCTCCAGAGTCAGGAGCCTAAAATGAGAGCCTCTTAGTTGGAGGTTTGGGCAACATCAAAGCCCAGGCAACCATAACAACGCAGCTATGTTTAAAAAAGGAGCAAACACCCCCCCAACACGCCCGCCCACTCCCCAATTACACACACACACACACACGCACACACACACACACAAATGCTCATATACATGCATGAATGCATGTATGCAAGGACACGCCCAGTAGTGGTGTGCGTGCAAGTACACACACACACACACACACACGCTAGTGCACGTACACACCATCGTCCACTGCTGCCACACACCGCTGGAACATCTGGGCCGCGGCCATGATGAATCAGTAACCACTGCTTGTAACTAACAGACACAAATGCTTTTTGTGTGTGTGTGTGTGTGTGTGTGTGTGTGTGTGTGTGTGCATATTACCATGCACACTACATGGAAATGTAGTTTTTCTGATGTCAGGACAGAAACTTGCTCCCAGATGTGATCAGCAGGGTTTAGAACAGCAGGAATAATTTGTACCTTTTTAGTTTTAAAGAGGAAAACGTATTCATTTGGATGATGAGAAAATGCATGAAAATCTGGTCTCCATTCACAACTAACATCCTCATTCTAATAAAAGACTATTGTTTTTTTTTTAACTTCACCACAATTTGTCCTCCTACTTCTGCTAATTGTACCTGAACTGCGGCTACCACTGGTGACTCTGTTGAATCAGAGAATTTTCACCACTGGTTCATGTTCTACAGTAAAAAGTAACACCTTGTGGGTATTTTGTGAGCTGATTCCAGTGTTGATTCATGCCAGTGTGTTCAAATGGACTCCTCTTAGGGCAACATTAATATATCAGTGGCAGACTTATCAATTCCCCTGTAGAATGATGCTCTGAAGAAGGGTTTTCAGAACATACTTCTAGTGTAAAGTCAAAGGTTTAATATTAGTTGTACTAGTAGTCGATCAGTACTTGGTATCCTTTAACCTTTTTTTTCTATTTTCATCCATAATTGTCCTTTTGTACTTTCTGATTAATCATTCATGTAATTACTTCAGCCCTCTACACCCCATAAGATGCGGGTTTGAAAGAATATTATCTTTAAAATGACCAAAATTACATCCTTTATCAGACCAAGAAAGTGTAAAATTAGAAAGAACTGTAGGATTTTTAACTTCCCGACAGTCTTCGCAGTACTTATCTCTGACGTGTCGTTGCGTCGAGACAAACAAATCTGAGTTTAAAATCGGGATATTTCATCAAAACATATTTTTTTCTACAAGTCTTATTTAAAAATTTGCCACATATAAACTGCTGGCACTAAAAAAACGGGTGTTAAAAAACAACAAAAAACCTGTAAACCTTAAGTGACTTAATTGTGACCAACAGTCACGTGACAAAAGTCATGAAACTTTTCTGTTGAACTGCAGGCAGTGTTGACACAGAGCAGATAGGAGACAAGTGTTGGTAACACCTGTGGGCACCTGAAAAATGTTGTGGATGCGGACTCCTTTAAGTTTTTGTAAAATAGGTAATCAAAGAAATTCAACTTTCTTTTATTCTATTTTTTTTTATTTACAGAAGAATAACAGCATTATAATGCACAAAAGTCACTTTCAAGTTCCCTATGTTTCTAGTGTCATGGTTGAACTGTTTCCACAGAAATTGCTAGGGGTTAAGAGAGATCTTCAGCTTCTCATCTCTCCTGCTAAAGCTGTTCTTCATACAGATGTAACACCTGGTATGCATATGTATTCTCATTGATTCAATAAATCAATAAGAGCACAACAGAAGTGAACATTTTCACATATTTACAAGCTGTAGGTTTTACGTATTGCCTTTCTAGGTGTGAATCTGTGATCATAATCACTTTTTAGTTACACTACTTTCTTTTTGTGTTCCATTTACCAGTACAGTTGCAGCAGGAGAAGACAAAAATGATGGTAGTAGTAACAGAAGCTGACCAGACTCGAAAAAGAGAAAAAAAAAGTGCAGAGAGATTCAGCTTCACACTTAATCTGCCATCACAGTTCTGGCTGGATGTGTTGAGAAAACCTCTGAGCTCCTTATGAGAGACAACATTGCTGCAGCTGGCCCGGGGCCATGGATATGACAGGACGCAAAATCAAATCCAACCAGTGCCATGGCATTTGGAGATGAGTTATCACTGTCTTAATGAGTGGACGGAGACAGACTCGGAGGCAACTTTCTCTTCTAGACTGTGGTGACAGTTTGCAGAAATGACCTCTAATGATCGGTCCTAAACGGAGCTAATTAATGGTGTAACTTGTTTATTCCTATTCCACAATTAACAACTTGTTTGTGACATTGGGGCGACCGTTCGCTGCAAAAATATTGACACATGGAGTCGGCAGGAAATGAGGCGACCGCACAGGACATAAATCCTCTTTGAGACACACTTCCTCCAGGGTTTGGTTTATTCAGACAATAGATACTACCACAGCCGTATTTGTCTGTCTTGTGGGAGCCTGTTAGCAGAAGCAAAAAAATGCAGCGGTTTGATAACAGCATTGTCAGAAAAAGGCACCGTGGTGGAAAAAGGCGTCTGCATTTATTCTCAGACAAGCCAGCCAGGATTGTTTCCGATGCAAAATGTCAAACTTCGATAACTGTGTTTATGTGACCTGATTTATCTGCTGGCTGTGGTTTGGGGATGAAAAATTTACCCAATCATCAAGATGGTAAAAAAAAAGTGACCTTTTGGTGAATCTCCTGCCTGCTGTACTGTATGAGGGAAGGTGATGCCGGGCCCAAGAGCTTTGGTTTCTTTCTTCTCAAAGATCCCCGCTGTGATTGCGATCCCGTCCGCATGTTATGTGGTCCCGTCCCCTGCTGAGATGACTGAGCACGTCTATCGCTCACTCATTGTGAAACCTTTCCTCTATGGCTGCCGAGCACAGCTTTCACTCACCGGCTCAGCCCTAAATACCAGACCATGTGCCCAAATGGGAAATGCCGCCACACATTAGAAAAAAAAAAGACAAGAAAAACCCCTGCAGTGACGCGCTTCCTGTGTGCCAGTATCTATTTACCACACATATGACCACCAAACGCAACCATGAAAGCGTCTCACGGGTCAGAGTGAAAGCACCTTTTTTTTCTCTCTAAGATAAATACATAGATTCAGAGCTCATCCCTTTTGATTATGAGAAAAAGGTTATTGACAAAGAAGCCATTCATCTAAATCTAATTATAATACAGTAAAAGCTTCATCTGATGTGCTGAAAAGCAAATCTGCGGCACACAAACCTGGAAATCACCCTGCAAAATTGAATGTTTCTAATAATTGATTAACCGTTTCATCATTTTATCAAGAAAAGGTGCCAAATGTATTCAGCCTCCACTGGTGCTTTTTTGCATTTTATTCAATTTTACATTAAAATCATGCATATATGATGATATTGGGCTGCATTTCAAAATAAAACACGGCCTCTCAGAACTTGTCTTGCACATTTTTCTCAAATTTTTAAAAAAGACCTTGCAGATTGATTACAAAAAAGTTAGTAGCGTCTCAAAAGAAATATTAAATTTGAAACATACTGAAGTAAAAGATTACAGAAGTAATCTTTTATTGTTATGTTGGAAACATAACAAGCTTTTTCCTTGTTATTTTTCCAAACTAGTGCAGTACAAGTTCACCAGAATTGCCTCATATCTGCTGCAAATGAGACCAAATCAAAGAAAGCTGAATAGAGCTAATGTAGTAATAGTTTTATGATCCCTTTTTAAACCTTTCTGATTGCAAACATGCTCTTAAATGTACTTGTCTTCTGTTCCATGCAACCAGTACATGTGACTCTCGTGTCTCGCGTGTTGTTGTGTCGATCTGGGCGTTGCCGAGGCGGTCGTACATGGCTGATTGTCGAGTCAAGTTTTTGGGGAAGCAGACAACTCAATCAGCTTACATGCTTTCTGCCCTCTGGGTCACCGGTTCACGTCACGAGCTCACTGCTTTCTGTCTGATCTGCCGCTTTGATGTTTGTATCACCGTAATCTCATCCCTGGGTGTTTGTGTTCTGGAAGCATTGAAGGCCGTGCAAAAGAAATAACTGGGGGGCAGAGTGTGCTGAATGGCCTGAACATCCCCAAACCCAAACAGAAATATTTTCTGGATATTTTTTATTTGCATGCACACATATGCTCTATGGAGGCCTCATAAATATGAAAGGATATCTGCCTTTTGAAAAGTGAGAGGCTTTTGCACAAATTTACATTCAATTTGTACAATTTGCATCACTTTTTTTAAGGGGAAAAAAACTGTCCACTCAAATTCACGTTTTTTTTTCCATGTTGCATCACTTCTGAAGAGAAAAAACAAAGTGGAAAATGTTAAATTGGGGCATCTAATGAAAGAAACTTTTAAACTCCTGGCAGGTCATAATAGAACTGGATTTATCAACAGCGGTGACATGAAAGGATGTGGCTTCATCGGTGAAAATGACATGACTATGTTTGAATGAATAAATCCTGGGGCTGTAACTAATGATTTTCCTTATAAATCAGTTTACCTTTAAAATGTCAAAGGAAAATCCCACAGTCCACAGTGATCTCCTTTGATAGCTTGACTTATTCGACTGATAGTTTAAAACCTGAAGCTATTTAGTTTATCAGACAATCAGCATATCAGACAGACAATAAATCCAAACATCTGGAACTAGAGACATTTATTTTCTTGAAAAGAGACTAAAACAATCGATTAAAAGAGCTGCAGATTAATCTCCTTGCAGTCAGCTGAACAACTAATCACTTCAGCAAAGGATTGCATATTCATTAATGTCAAACACTCTTTTATATCTTTACAAATTGAAAATCATACACATTCATAACATGGTGGTAGAACTTTTAAGATAGGAAGACTGACTCTGATATCGTTTAAGGAATGAGTATTTAGCTCAGCTAGTTTGGCTCCAATGTTTAGGAATCTACCTCTTAACACCTGTAAATCTCTCAAATTACCGAAATGTAAATAAAAAGCAAAGCTAAAATTGTGCTTTTGAGCTGAATTGTCTTCCAAAACTTTCTTGTCAAGTAACTTTCAAGAGCAAAAAATCAAATATATTCCATTTAAAATGATTTAAAACAGAGAAATTCTCATGTTTGAAACTTCAAATCATAAAATAATAATCCATTATCGAAAAAAGTAGGAATTATTTTTCTGTTTTTGTGGAATTGTGTCAGCAGTGCTTTACAACTTGTTACAATACGCAAAGAAAATTTTTATTTGCTCATTTGAACAACACAGTTTAAAGGGTCAGGTGGAGGAAATAAAGAAAAAATGCAGACACAATGAAGTCAAACCCAGCCAGAAAACACACAAACCAACAGACTGCCTGTGCGGTGACTCACAAACAGATGACATCAGGGGCAAAACTGGAGCCCCGAGGCTTCTGTCCAATCAGCGCCCTCCTTTCATCGTCTCTCCAAAAGATCAAGCGGTCCGACCGAGGAGCATTTAAAGAGCCATCTTTCACCGAAGATTGCGGTCGTCGCGGCAAAACACTTCTGAGAGCCGCTTATTTATCAGCGCTGGTGACCGGCGTCGCTGCTTAAGGCTGATGCTAAACACTTTAAAAGGTCTTCTCAGAAGTCTTGATGTGTGATGACACTATTCTTCATTCTGAAGGGGCAGCAAAGGCCCAAAGTGGTGACCACTGACCTGCACAGACTTCAGACTGTCTCAGGATCGACATGCATAACAGTAGCTGTAGTGTTTTTTTTTGCTTTTGGGCCAGTTTTTAGCAAAAAAAATGCTGTGAGATTGTTTGAACTGTGATTCTATGTGTCATTAATTCTTCACAAGACAGTGACTTTTTGTTCCATGCAGCAGTTTTGTTTCAGTGTTCCTCAATGGCAGAAAAGTTTAGATCTTAAGAATCACTTTTACAGTGAGAAAATTTGATTACATAGGAAAGCAGGCTTTTGACACTCCCTGGAGAACAGATCTTTAGAGAAATTCAGACATAAGGAGTCATTCTTATAAATTAATAAATAGGAAAACAGGTTTTAGAGATTCCCTAACCTCCATAATCGGTCCTTTAATTAATTTATTAATACATTTTTTGAATCACATGTTGTTACACAGCTGAGAACTGATTCAGTAATTTCCATTGTTTTCACTTTGAGAAAAAGACTTTTTTTCCTGCCAAAAAAAAAAAAAAAAAACACACACTTTGGCACATTAGAAATAGGAGACAGAAGGAGGGAAACTTAAATGTGCATGCATCTAGTGATCATTTGGTTACTTTTGCTGAAAAATGATCAGCTTGTTTATGGATGGATGGATGGATGGATGGATGGATGGATGGATGGATGGATGGATGGATGGATGGATGGATGGATGGATGGATGGATGGATGGATGGATGGAGAAAATTAAAGAAGGAGAGTGATAGGTGGATGGATGGAAGTGTAGCAGGAGGGGTGGATGCTGCTCCATCTCCCTCACTCTCCTTTCATGTTCTAATTTATTCTGTCTGATTAATTCCTTTTACCCCAGCGGCTGGAGCGATTCCTCTGGATGTGCGGTGCTCCCCACCTCCCAGCAAACCTCCCCTCTTTCTCTCCCCTGCCTCTTCCTACTGTACCCCTCTTCCTCCGTCAGGCCCACCTGCTGGGTCGGTCCCCTCTCGACACGAACGCAGCAGTGAGGAAACAGAGGAGGCATGCCGTAACCACGGCAACCGTTGCACCGCTTCCACCACGGGCCACAAAAAAAGTCCCGTTTCTTAATCTAGGAACTGTTGCTATCGGTTATTTCATTTGCATGCACCGAGTAAAAACACTGTGAAAGTTATCCTGGATGCAGAGTTTAGTCATTAAAGGGTCAGTTCACCCAGAAAAAACTCCATTTAGATAGTTTTGATTTGTCAACACTAGAAGTAAGTAAGAACAAGTTTTGTTTTGTTTTGTTTTTGCTCCAGTGTCAACCCCTTAAAGCAGCTCTTTCCACCTGCAAGATGATTCATTTTGATAAGTGACTAATCGTTTAAGTCATACATCAAGAAAAATGTCAAATGGAAGAACTGGCTGCTTTTCATCGTCTCATATTTTAGCGTTTTGTTGATTAGAACAAATGAGACATCTGATGGTGCCACTATGAGCTCATTAAAAAAGCTGCAGAAGCAGATTTATTCACAATGTCTTGGTGTGAGATCTTCATCACGCAGTGACAACACCTACTAAAAAAGACAAGCTGTAACTGTGCAGTCAATCACATTCCCAACGTACTCTGGGATAACATGAACATGAACATCATAAAACGTCATTCTACTGAATGATCATTTTCAACATGACACAGAAAGTTAAAAAACCGTCGACACAGTACCAGTCGTAAATGTATCCCAAAACTGTTTACACTAAATGACATTACTATGATGTGAATGTTTAAGGGCTGCATCGGCATCCAGGGAAATATAAACATCTCTAAAATCATGTGTAGATAAAACTGTAAGGACACATTTACATGACAAGTGAAAAAAGCATTGATGAATAGGCCAAATAGAATCTTTCAAAATAAATATGATTTCAACCTCCCCACAAAGCAGATACATATTGAAAATAATCATCAAATTTAACGATCAAGTGTTTTACAACTTCATACCATCCTATAGATGGTGGGGAATGTAACTGGTTGCGGAGTTACAGGTAATGTCCTGATGAAGATCCAACACTGAGACGAGACAAATAAATGTATTTTTGCATGTTTAACAGATTGCAAGAGTTTGTCTGAAATGTTCCGATACCCTCATCCTTCTCCTACACACCTGTCTTATGAAATATATGTGCGAAGAGTTACTTTGTCTAAAGTCGCTATGAGCTCCAAGAGGTCTCCAAAGAAAAAAGTCTTGTGTAGTATGACACAATTTTTAATGTCTGAATCATAAAAAAGACAATGAAAGTGGAATTGCTTGGATTATTCCACAAAAATGGAGCCAGAATCAGCATGTGCAACATTTTTACACAGCCTGCAGTTCAGGCGAGAAAATCCATGAATTTCTGTTACGAGACTGTTGATGTCAACTGGGTCACTAACAGCTTCCTGGTTGCACCAATAAGTGCAGATTTTTTTGCTTTTCTAAAAATCAGGATAAAGCAAACTATTTGTTGTTGGCAAATAAAATAAATCTGATGAAATGTCACAATTTCAACTTAAACTCAGTTCAGTTTTCTAACAGAACATCATGTCACAGACGAGTAGTTCAAGGACGGTCACAAAGTTCAAAACCCTACTGCTGTCTCTGTTAAGTTTCTGGCTTTGATTAATGCTGCAATTTAGTCGATTTTTTAAAAAAGCCAACAATAAAGACCTTTGTGTCCTTAACCATGCATTCAAATGTGAACGTCAAACCATAAAAACACTGAGACACTCAGGCAGGAGCTCTCTGGCCATGTGACCCAAGCGAACAGGCACTGCAGTGATCGCACAACTGCAGAACTAACTCAGCCAAAAGAAAGTGATTTCACAGTTCAACCAAGAGAAATTTATAGGGCCCCGCGCTATTGCTTCACTGAGTGTGTACAGTCGTGCTTTTGAACAGCTTGAAAAAACAAATTGAACGTTGCAAGACTCCTTTCACCAGAACGCGAGCGCTTTGAGCCAAAGAGACTTCAGATGGACTCGAAAACTACACTCTGGAGTTTCATCCAAACACCTGGAAAAACAGCTTTGGTTTTTCCTCTGCACTCTCATTTATCGTTATAGAGTTGTTGTTACCACAAGTGGTTTGGCATCGTCTCAGGGGGGGATATGATGCTTTTCTGTACCATGCAGTCGGTTACTGTTACACAGCTGCATCACTGTCCTTGGGCAAGACTCAAGAGGCCTGAAGTGAAAGAAATGAAGATCCTTTTTAATAAATAGCATATTCATATTCCTTTAAACACATCAGGTTGTGCTCTTGGTGATTTCACAGACTGTAACTTCACCCTCTTCGACTGCTGGAACATTTTATTGTGATTTCATTCAATTGGTGAAGACAGAGAATCTCATTTTTCACAAGAGAACCTGCTAAATGTAACATTTTCAGCGCATTTTAAAATGGCTTTAACTTGTGCTCACAATGCTGATCCCTTAATATCCTCCCCTGTTACGATCTCCGTGTTTCCATGCTCTGTTTTCTATCAACACGGAGCAGAAACGCCATAAACATAATTTGAAATCTCCCTGCGATATTCTCTGTGTGTCGAGTCCAAGCCATGATGGTAAAACACATCTTTTTTTCCTTCTCTCTCTGCGTACGATGCTGAAAGATGCACTTCATGTGTTTGGCAAACATCCTCGCTGTAGTTTGACTGGCTTGAATTATAGATAGGAGACGCGAGCCACCCGCTGCTTGTTTGTTTGTTCAAGACTTTGAGTAAGCAGAGGGAACGCGAGGAAAAAAAAGAAAAAGAAGGAACGAAGGGGGGGGAGAGATGAAATGGGGCAGAGAGCGCAGAGGGAGAAAGAGGGGAGGATAAATAAAAAAAAGGAGGAGAAGAAAGAGGAACTGCACGAGAGACAAAAAGCAGGAGAAAGGCGGAAAAAGATGAAACAAGGATGGAGGAAAGATGGAAAAAGAAGAGGAGAGGTTGAGCACGGTTAAGGTTTGGAGTTTGAAGGCAATCGGTGGAACATTTCGAACAGATGATAGAAGACGAAGCATCGGTAAACAAAATCAAAACGACTGGACCCATCACTTTGCTGCAGATATCTGTTTGTTGTTCCCTCAACTTTGCAGTGCTTTCAGTATTTTCTAAACACCAGTGTCCAGCAGGTTCGAACTGGGCAAAAAAAAGCTCTGAAAGAAGATTACAAAAGGTGAAAAGGAAAGACTTGGTCACAGCAGAAAGAGAAGCGAGCGGCGCCGAAACACACACGCTGCGATCGCCTTCATGGTAGCAGAAAACAGCCCATTAAAGAGTCACCATAGCCGCAGCCATAATTGTTTGTCACCGAGTGCCGTCTTACATCATTGACCGCCCGTCCCTGCGCTGCACCTCAGCGGCGGTTCTTCTGAATCCAAGGGGGAACCCTCCTCTGCCCATCCAGATCACATTACACATGGCTCAGGGCTCTGATGTGGCTTCAGATAGAGAACGTACAAACCCTGAGCCCACAACCACACGGACCAGCTCAGCGCAGGCCCCATCCTGTGGTCTCCTCGCTATGAAAGAATATTTTTGAATGCCTTGTACATTCCCCAACTGTATCCCCCTCCACTTACATGCTGCTCTCATTTAGATGGGTTTTCGTATTCAAGCAGCGCAGTGCAGGGTATGCCAGTGGTTGTGACATGTTGCTCTGAAGGGATGCACACAGCGCCTCATTTGTTTTGAGTTTTGGACAGAAGGTTCTGGTGAGTTCTGGTAGGAGTCGGGAATAGAAGAGGGTCACTGATTAACGTCAGAGCTGAGGGGACAGAAGCAAGGGGGCCTTATTTTGAAGATAGACAAGTATTCCTACAAATCATTTTTTATATCAAAGAGGAGGAGGTGTACAGTGTTTTGCACTCAAGATAGAATATCAGTTATGTTAAAAGATTAGCACTAACGCCAATCGATTAATCGTTTGATCGACACTCAATTTGCTTCGCCTGGGTGTCAGAGGCCAGCTAATCCACTCAACCCCAAGTAGTTTCTGGCTTCTTTTTTATTGCTCCTGTCACTCTTGTACTCACTGTGGACTTGTTTTCTGCTGCAATATAAAGTCCAACACCCCTATGGAAACACCACAACCATATTGAGAAGTAGAGAGAGCTCAAAAAACCTTTGTTGTGCAGTATAACAAACTCACAATGCCACAAATCGTATATAAAAAGAAGGTAATAAAAATGGAATATATTGTTCATGTGCCGACAGATGCTGTCAAAACTTGGAAAAATATTTACTCAACATTCTACACTAGTACTATTGTATTACTCACATTTTAAATGTGTTTTCATTCTTGCCTGTTGTGGTCTGGGTAAACACAGCCTGCAGTTCAGCCGAATTGCCCCAAAATGTTTTATTTTTACAGAAAATGGTTTGAGCAAAACGTTTATTTTCAGCAAAAATGTAGATATTGATGAAGCATCATGAATTTAGGCTAAAAAAAATCTGATGATTCTTCTGATTTTAATAGCTACTGCCTCTAAAAAATAGTGGCATTTTAGTGATTTTTTTGTAAAAACTAACATGATTTCCAAATGTACTAACGGATTCAGACGGTTAATAAAACAGCAACAGTATTTATCAGATAAAAGGAGTAAAGATTAAAAAGGCCCATAGCTCTTGTTTCTTCCCAGTGTGAATCAGTTTATTTTCATATCACTGGTCGATACCATGTCAGAAAATAATGAAAACAGTCTGTTATAAACTCCCTCAGCCTACGGAGGTGTATTCAGATAGCTTCCTATTCTATCATCATCCATAATCGACTAGACAGGTCTAAAGAAATATTAAAATTTACAAATTAACCTCATTATGTGAGACAAAAATCACAGAAATCTACATTAAATGAAGCAAAGACATTATCGTGGCAGTGGAACTGGAATATCTAAATAAAGTTACAGTATAAAAAGGACAATAAACAAATTTATCGGAATCTTTCCGGATCTCTGCATCATACATACATCTAGTAAAGTCTGTGTTGCGTATCCACAGACCCACATGTGTCTTCATATCACCGGCGAAGTGATAATGTTGTTCAGCAGATCCGAGCTTGATGCCTTTTAATGGATCAAACAGGGAAGTTGAAAAGCAGATAAACAGGATAATGAAAGCAAGGAGGCCACTGAGCAAGAACCGGGGTGAAAACCGAAAACTACAAAAGACAGACTGAAGTTTTTGCAGACAGAGTAGCCGGACACAAATATTAACGCACAGGTGCATATTACACTGAATGCATGCCTAAAAAGATGGATAAATAACCGAGATGTTATAAATATGTAGACAAACGGACTCCTACTAATGGATGAGTAGAAAGAAATAACAGATTACAAAAGGAACCTTGACGCACCCCACCCCATTACAACATCCTCAGCTCCCACCTTTTCATCCATCTCCCTTCTACACATCAATTAAATCTCTTTCCACTGGCCAGGTCGTGTACTATATTAGCACCCTACCTTCCCTCGCTGCCTCTGAGTGAGTTTCTCTTTAATCTTCAGGAGATGTTACCATTGATGGGCCTATTGATTTGATGTTGCGCCAGCTGCTTTTATCTCCAAGAACTCAAAGAGGTGCTGGAGAGAAGAGATGCACTCCCCCACCAGGTCTAACCGAGCAGACTCTGTTTGCTTCTACAAACACGGTCAGTCTTAACCCGAGGTGGTCGGAGCCCTTTCCAGGCACGGGTTCTGGGATCAGTTACTGACTTTGGAAATCTTTCGATCGTATTTAGTAAACCTGCAACTGTGACGATGCTTCATCTTTTCTTGTAAAAGAACAGCGACCATGATTATAAAATCACATGAATCCTCTGAACCCCAAGCAGGCTCTCAGCTCCTATCACATGCTTACTCACTGTGAGCTCATTTTTTACTGCAAAACAAAAATCGTGCATCTCTATGGAAGCAGCACAGCTATAGCTTAAGTACAGAGAAATTAAAAGTGGATTCTGTGTAGTATAACAAACTTATAATGCCATAAAAAAAAAAAAAAACTGAAATCACATATATTTGATTATTCATTTTCCAAAAAATAAATAAATAAATAAACCCCCCACAAACAACACTATTCCCAGTGTGCACAGATGTTACTAATACTGGGGAAAAATGATGGCTCTGCATACAGATATTTAGGTTTTAACACTTCTCATTTCTTTCCATACTTGTCTCCTAACTGCTCCATGTAAAACCACTGCCTGCAGTTCAACCTAGTTCAGCCCAAAAGTTACTGTAGTCACTTATGGCTTCAGAGTAGTGCCAGGAAGTGCAAATGTTTTAGTTTTTACAGATTATAGTCAATGTAAATGTTCTATTTTTGGCTAATTTTTTTAATTCAGACGTGTAGAATACAATGGTTTTGATGAAATATAACAATTTCAAGCTTAGACTTGGTCACTATCATGGATTTGTAGTTCAAAAACTGTTAGAAAGTTGAAAATGATGATTCTGGCTCCGATAAAAGGCCTCATATATTTTTTTTAGACATAATACACCTTTTGAACCGATCAGTGGGTTTTGTGGTTCAGAGCATTACAAGCACAAAGTTTTGCATCATCATCTATACCTTCTTGTGTGATCTTTGAATACACCACTCCCTGTGATCTCTGCTTCTTTTTTTTCTGTAGTGATGTCTTAAAGCCTCACTCATAACATTTACCAAGTCCAAATATGGTATTAGATCTGACAGTAGTAGAAGTTAGAAATCAAATCAAAGCTATTCCACTGGGGTTGTTATCACTGGACCTCCATGTTCACATCACTTTAAATGTGCAGAGATGAACCAAATGACACCAAACAGCCAATCAGCAATCCTCTGTGACCCCTAACTTTAGAGTCTGATGTTTAAAAACAGGCAGAAATGGTCGGGAGAAAGAAAAAACGAGTGAACTCTTAGTTTTTATGCCAATAAACCGTGTAGCGGGTTTCGACATAGCACCACTCTGCAGGAGTCATCTGTGTATGTTGGGCGAACGGAGCGAGGGCGCTGCCATCCAGCTGACCGCATGTGGAGCTTGTCCAAAACCCTGCGAGAGCCAGCGCTGGTGCGTTTCACCGCAGAGCTGCATGCACAAGCCCAGGGGGCCTCGCTGTGCTGCAGCATCAGAGGGACCGCCTGTCACCACTCGCCATCTCCGGGGCTCAGCGGTCCCTCTGCTCTACTGTGTATGTGTGTAATGCATCCATGTATTTATGTGATTCTAACTTATGTGCATGTTGTGGTGCATAAATGTGCATCAACTTATTACCTTTCATCTGTTTAGGAATGTGTGCACCCGCGATTTTATAAGAAAACTCAGTGTGTGTCTCTTTGTGTGTATTTTTAGCTTTATGTGTGTGTGTGAGGGTCCCCAGGAGAGCAGGGAAGGGCCTGTGTTTTACTGAGCGCCTGCCAAGCGGCCTGGCTGGCTAACGGAGCCGGGGTTGATATTCTGCTATCGATCATCTGTACAAATAACATGGTGACTTACCCACAGTGTGTAATTATCACCCCAAAATAAAGTGGCTGGCTCTACATACAGATCTCTGGCCCTATATTCAGCTCCGGTCATCTGCTCACTCCTAAGCCATGTTCTTCCTCTCGTGCTCCTCATGTAAGAGTTGATTCTATACACCTTAAATCCTCTGCTACTTTCCCTGTGGGTGTCATGTGGGAACTGAGGTTGCTGATGATTTTCTGTGTCAGACGCTCCTGCAGTTTTCCACCTCAGGAGCTTGCGTGAAGCTTCTTCCACAGCTGTGGTCGAGAGCAAAGTGCACAAAACGTTAGAATGCTACTACGTATGACATCTCTTTGTAGGTTTTATTGTCCGCAACAACTGCCTGCTCCATTCATGGCTATAAGTCACGCCGGAAACATGTTTTTGGATAATATAAGTCAGCATTGTGGCTTATTCCATGTGTGAAAACAGTTAAATTTCTCCTGTTTCACAATCTTCAAACTAGACAAAATATAGCTATTTACCGTCAGCTATTAGTATGTCCTCATTAATGCAGAATTTTATTCTTTTATTTTTATCAAATGATTATTAAATTCACAGATGCACACTACTTAACAGATGAAAGATAAATAATTTTATTAAATTCTATTTATTAAAAATCACATTGAGTCACAGCAACCAATCTAAGCTTAAAATCTGGATGTTTCGCAAAATTACTGCATTGTGCAGGTCTGACATTTTTTGCTAAACAAGTTCAGTAAAAAAATTTAAAAATGTACAAAACAGCTACATGACAAAAAGTCAGAGAATTTTTGGTTGAACTGCAGGCAGTGTTTCAACAAAGCAGATAGGAGAAAAGAAAAGTATGGTAATAAATTAAGAAGGTAAGTAGTAAAATATCTGTAGCATATAGAGTCACCATTTTTTCTCAGTACTAATGACATCTGTGGGCACTTGAAAAAATGCTGCACATGTCAATTTAGGGTTTTTCAGTTTCTGTAAAAAGAAGAATCAACACAATTCAATTTTTGTTTCTTCCTTTTGTGGCATTATAATGTTGTCATATTGCACAGAAGACAGTTTTGAGTTCTCGCTACTTCTAGCCATAGTCGTGCTGTTTCCATAGAAGTGCACGACTTTATGTTGTAATGAAAAATGAGCCCACATTGAATAAAAATGTGTCAGGAGCAAAAAAACGAACAAAACCAGACTAAGTTTGGAGAGTTAAACTGCAGATAAACTGCAATGGCATAAATTACTATACAGATTGCAGAATTATTCAAATAATTAATGGACAGATCAATAATTTATGTTGATAACAGATATGCTTTATACATTTTCAAGCACAGTGGGCCTGGGAATGTGTGTATTTGCTCGTTTCTTTTTTTTAGTCCTTTATGATGGAAGATTGATCTTTGGTTAGATGGTTGGTCAGAAGTACCAACAAAAACAAACAAAAACAAAATGTATGGTGCACATATAGAAATGTTAAACAGGCTAAAACACTAGTATGGTTCTCTAAGAAGCAACAGCTTTATTCTGGTCACTCATCCATCCATCCATAAATCCATCCCTTCTTGTTTTTGTGCCCTCGTTCCTGCATTCTTCTGCCCATCCCTCCATCATTCTCATCCATCCATCCCCTCTATAAAAACGTCTGATGTTTGCGTCTGTGGTCGGCTGAATTGTTTAGTCGTGATTTGTAATGTAAATATGCGGTTGCGTATGAGAGCATCGCTCCCTCTCAACGCCCCCTGAACGCACACGCACACAAACACAAGCGCGAGCACAAAAACACACACTGCATACTCGGAGAACAACCAGCAGCTGCCTGGCTCAGCTCTGTTACTCCTACTAAGCCATAATTGTTCCCGGGCCTCTCCTCTCTCAGCGCCGGTCCACCCGAGCCAAGCGGCTAACCATCAGCAGCCCTTATGGCTCGCCTCTCCTCCAGGCTCCAACCGCCCTACGATGGAGCCGATAGTCTTCGCACAACACGCAGCACACAGCACGGACATCGCTCTGCACTTCCATTTTTACATGATATCATCATTTGTGGATCTTGCTGGCGAAGTAGTGTGGCTCTCTTGGCCATATAAGACGCTATGTTGTTTGGAAGCAGTGATCGCCAACAGTTGACAACACTTCTCAATGGATGACTCTACTGAGGTTGTTTATTCAAGAGATTGTTGTTGATACTGATTACTTTTGCCAAAGAATTAAGTCTTCAAACTAAGGTCATTCAACCATCCAGAGTTCATAACATCCAAGAAGAATGTTTACTTGATCTAAAATACCAATTAAGAACGGTAAAACTAAAAAAATGTCTCACCAACTAATGTGGACGTAACTTTCAGTTGATCATTTTATTTATTAATGAAATGGTTGATGAAGAAACCTTTCATTGTAACAACATAGATACTGACTATTCAACCCTTTACTTAGACTACTGAACCATCTTAGTTAACTCTTACTCCATTTCCACCAAGAAGAACCAGGTGCTAGTTTGGTGCTGGTGCTAGTGCTGGTGCTTAGTTAGTTCAAATCCTGTTCCTCCAAAGAACCTGTTTGCTTTTCCACTGTCAAGGAGCCAAGTTGGAGCCACGGTATTGTGTCACCGTAATACAACAACGCTTGCATCGATTACATAGCAGTTAAACAAACACAATAAAATAAGTTGATGATAATACCTATGTTTATCTTTATAGGTGGTCTTAGGGCTGATTGCGAGGTGGACGTTGCCTGTTGCCCGGGCACACCCGCGATCGCGCTACTGGTGGGACACAATAGTACCGGACTTCAGGATTTCAGTGCGCAACAGTGTGTGCAAAATTTTTATGTGTCCCAGTAGACATTCCAATAAAGCTGTGATCGGACCAGGGACGTCCTGGCGAAAATGACACAAATTACCACTTGTGTGTCCATTTCTAAAGTTGATGGTTGGTCACGATAACCCCGCCCCCAGCCCCTGACGTACTCTGTGCTTAGCTCTGGCCCAGCAAAGAGTTGGTGCTTGCCAAGCCCCAGTTTTTAGCACCTGGAGTCGGTGCTTAGGTGGTGGAAACACAAATAACTGGTGCTTAGTCACTGAACTGGCTCCGAACTAGCACTGGAACCAGCTCGGTGGAAAAGGGCATCTCTGAACCCAAAGCAGTTTCTTGGCTTTTTTCTTTGCTCCTGTCACATTTTTTCACATTGCTGGCACATTTTTCCTCCACCTCTATGGAAACAGCACAACCATGTAGAGAGAAATTAAATCTGTCTTATGTGCAGTATAATAAAGTTAAAATGAAATATATCATAAAAATAAAAACTAAAGTTGAATTTTGTTGATTTCTTTAAAAATGTAAATACCTGGAGTCAACATTTTTCCAGATGTGTTACCCCTACTGGAAACAATGGTGACTCTACATACTATACTAGATATTGTACTACTTCCATTTCAAATTTGTTGCTATGCTTGCCTTCTATTTGGGATGTGAATAACACAGCTTGCAGTTCAACCAAAAAGTCCTTAATTAATTTTTTTTTTGCATACCTGTTGGTTATAGTTGAGCCACTAATAGCTTCACATTTGCTCTGAGGGCCATAAAACATTTAGATTTTCACAGGATCTAGTTGGAGTAAACAGTTTATTTTGGGTGAATTTTTTAACAAGACTCACAATTTTAAGCTTACATTAGGTTAAGATTTGCGATGGAATGACAGATCAGTAGTTCAAGGACTAATGGAAAGTTTAAAATCTCTTCATTTGTTCTGTTTTACATTTTCTAACTCTGCTAAATGGCGTCATATTTAAATACATAACATGTCTTTCAAGCCTATACTGGTGGGGTTTGGGGTTCAGAGGGTTAAAAGCTGGAACTGGTTAGTGTTTTGGTATTTTCATTAGATTCCAACAAGATTATCTCAAAGTGCAGAAAGGAAGAACTTTAACTTCACCTATTAACAATAAGTAACACTGAGCAAATACATCGTATTTAATCCAGGAAAAGTACAACATAACCAGTAAAACAAGCTCTGTCTGCATCTTCTGTACTCTCATAATGCCTCTTCCTCCATGTGTATTTATTTGTTTCTCAGTCTTAACATTGCGTCCTATCTCTCTCACTTCCGCGCTTGTTTAATGTGAGTCCAAAAGAAACATTGTGGGGAACCAAAAAAACCCGAGCAGCTCGACCGAGGCCAAACCAGAGATCGCTGCGCCCATCCTGGACTCCTTCCCTCCTTTCCTCCCTCCAGCTACTGCATGTGATGCTGCCGCTGCGAAGCACGAACAGGCTTTCAACCAATTACTTCCACTGATTAAATTCCACTATTTTTCCATGACCGCTTCATGTCGAAGCACCTCATCCAGAGCCAACATGTTTCAGGATAATTTCATGTTGTGCAACGGGGTTTTTGATTTACAAGACTCCTGCTCTGCTTCGCTGCTAATCGGTCTTTCATGCAACACTTGAACACCTGTGAAAGGCCACCTTAAATGTGACGTCTCTCTATGACGGTGAATGACGAATGTACTCATTTGGAGTGGCCTGAGTTTCTTCCACCTTAAAAGAACTGATCTTGCATTGAAACTTTATTAGAGTTTAGGCTGGAATAGTCTCTCATTATGTATCTTAACCACAAAACTTTCTACAAATGTATTGGTTGTACATGTTTTTCCGTTTAGATGCTTTTGCAGATAGTGACTTCTCCTCCTTTTAGTGGTAACAGGAAAAAAAGGAGATGCAGTTGAGCAAGTGAACCTTTAAAATTTTCCACCAACAACACAAAAACAACACACAGTTAGAGAGGAGTTGTGTGTGTGTGTGTGTGTGTGTGTGTGTGTGTGTGTGTGTGTGTGTGTGTGTGTGTGTGTGTATGTGTGTGTGTGTGCGCGCTGTTCAGGTGACAATGAGACTCGAGGCCTTTATTTTCCATGGTAAACCACAACAGGCTTAACCTCGCTTAACTGTACACAACAAACACTGGCAGGCGTGCACACACACAAACACACAAGATGCACTTGCATGAACACATACAGAGAGAGAGAGAGAGAGACCTGCACATAAAAAAACACTTGTATTGCCAAAACGTAGTAAAAACGTTGCCGTAAGTACTGTTTTATTGCAAATGTTAAATGGAAGTCAAATAACACTTAAATACATCTTAAGCACCACTGAGATTGCTAATATTGTTTCTGTTGCCATGAGCAAAAACAATACTTTTGACTGTAATATCCAGTTTATATTTTATGCAACAGTCCTTTAGGCACTGAAGAACCCAAAAACGACAGATCGCTGAGAAAAATAAATAAACTAATGCACATTTGTGTTAAGTTTTTAGAAATCATACCGTAAAACAACTTTCATTTCTTAAATGCTGGGTGACTTTGAGGGAGGCTGAACAAACACAACAGCAGGAATACAAGTGGATAAAGTGAAAGTGACATAAATGAAGCTTTTTACAACTTTATTCATAGTTTCTATATTTGTTAACTGGAATTATGTAAATAAATGTGTATACAATAGATGTCTGCACTTGTGTAGTTATGCTAATGTCTGATATTTACTGCTACTATTGTCTATTTTATACTAGATTTTCAGGGTAGTTAGCAGTTTACCATGAAGATGAAGCCTGACTCCGCACCACTGTGATGTGTACTCTGTTACATGTGCTGCAGATAGCTGAGAGTGCTGTAAGCAATGGAGTCCTTACAATGTAAGGACACATTTCTGAATTACCCCAAGCATCTTTGTCTGGATTAAGTTCTTTAAAAGACAGTTATATATATTATATTGGTGCGTATTGGACGGCATGCTCGTTGCAAACACTGCCTGCAGTACAGCCGAAAAAAATCCCAGAATTTTAGTCATGTGAGTGTTGGTCACAGCTGAGTCGCTAATAGCTTCACAGTTGCCCTGAGGAGCACAGAATATTTAGGTTTTTACAGAATCTGGTTCGACCTAAAGGTATATTTTTGAGGATTTTTTCAATGAGACATGTAGAATAAAGTGATTTTCATGATGACACCATATGCTAATATCAATATATCTGTGATTGGTCAATCGGTACATCGTAGGGCTCTAATATCTTCTATGATCTTGTGTCTGTTCATCTAGTTTTTAAGCAAAACTAAATTTGAAGTTTTGCAGTTCAACAGCAGATGTATCCCTCTTCTAACAGAACCCACAACACTGCTTTGACAAACTTGAAATGATCAATAACATAATTATTTCTCATGCTAATAATGACTCATTATTTTAGGGCCCCTTTTTTGTTTTTTGGAGTCAAACTGTGGCAAAAGTGCCAGCAGGGTTTCTCCAGGGACATTTGGAGACTTTCTCTCCCTTCATAAAAGAAACAAAGAAGGAGAAAAATAAAGTCAACAGTCTTCCCCTTTGCTTCCTCTAATCAAAACAGCACACCACTGACTTGATGTTTCGCTAATGGATGCTTAATTGAAACCAGTATTGCCTCAACTGGCTTGGGATTAATGTGACTCTGCGGGGGATCAACTGGAGCCTGGATGGCACTCAAGCTGTGCTGCTTGTTTGAGACAGTGTCAGAGTTATGGCTGTCTTTAATTGGCAGCATTAAAGCTCTGGGCCCGTTTATAAAGAAAAACTGAAAAGAAAAATTAAAGCGGGAGATGGGGTGAATACGAGAAAGAGACGGAGGGCGAAAGAACGAATACGAGACAGAATCAGAGAGGAATGAGGGTCGCCTCGCTCTGCAGCTCAGTAGGGGAGCCAACGAGTCCTCTGGGGTCCTGACAATGGGCTGACTGTGCCTGTGCCTGCTGTAAATCTGCTTCTGTCTGGAGGATGATTCAGCAAGGGGACCATAAAACCATCATCCATGGAGACGGTTTGTCTGACTGAGTGCATGTCTGTCTGTCTGAATCGGGCCTGTCCTCTTCCACTCCCTCTTTAAAAAATGCATCAATGATGCCTTTTCCACCAGAATGACAGCTGCAGCTTGAAGATGCAGATGATGGATGCGAAGTTTCATCAGAATAACTTTTCATCTGCACATCACATATAGTGTTTAGTTTAGTTTCTTCATAAATAACTTCTTTAAAAGCTCTCAGCAGTCAGCATCAGAGTTCACTTGGCCGAACTGGTTAGCTGAAGTGATGGCGTAAAAACACATTTTTCTAGTTTAGATCTTAGGGTTTTGATTGATTTTGTAGGGTTACTGAGCTGTACTAAAAATTTCAAAAAGCCCAGACAAACGCATAGGAACTTTGAGGATTTCATCGATATGACTGTTGGTATTTTTCTTTTTTATTGAATTTGAAAGTCAAATCCATCGATATGTGGCACATGTAAAACACTGAACCTACGCAGAGTCTACACTGTGGTGAGCATTTATATTTGTCGCCAAAATGCTAGTTAGTGGTGGGGGTTCTAATCCCACTGTGTTGAGTTTTTGTGCACTTAAAACAATCTTGGCTAGAGCTAATAAATGTCAAACAGTTTCTCTGACTGAAATTATTGCAATGTCCAACTAAGTCTATGCAAAGATTGGTTTAGCTACAAAATGAGAAAACAGCATATAGTTACCACTGATAGAACACTGCTTATTGAACAAGCCAGATACAATTACATCCTATTTTATTTGACTTTTGGTTTTAATATCTTTGCACAAATCAGATCATGTCACGAAAAACCAAAGTATTGCTACCATGTGGACCAAGTGGACCATCAGAGTTGTTGCAGTTGTAGCTGCATTTCTTGGAAGGTGATTTTTTTTTTCTTTACTCTGAGGGAACTGGGTGCTCTTGTGAAGTAACAACAACTGAACAACTGTGGCAGCTACACATCAAAAACACATGCAAGTAGTATTTTGCTGTTTCAGTGCGCAAAAAATCCATGCCCATCTCTGTCTTCCAGTCTAAAACACTGCAAATGTGATTTCTGCCTCCTGAAGACTTGCAGCTCTGTTGAAAACTTAAAAAGTATGTTTTATTACATAAGAGTGGTTTCAAGCCCAAATAGAATCTTGGGAATCTAATTTGGGCTTGAAACTATGTCCCTTTTCTAACATGAAAACATGCCAGGAACCCTTCCGAGTCAGAAATCACAGTTTTGGTGGTGTACCAAGGTGTTAGCTTGTATGCCTCTGATTCAAACGTGAGAAAATCCAACACTCCCTGCATGACAAGACTGACTTACAGGAAACATTTGATTTAACAACAAGGCAAGTACAACTGGCAAGAAGGTGATTCAGCAGTGGAGAGAAAATCCTCATCAGTGGTCAGTGACACTGTTTGCTATCTGATATGTAATGAAAACCTAATATCAAGTCTTGTTAGTCAATGCAGGCCAGGAAACAAATCTAAGAAAGCACAGAAAAAAACGATTCTTGATCATTGAGGCTGTGGCAGCTCTTTGGTTTCTTCAAACAAGTCCACTTCCTTTTGCTGCATGTCAAAACTGACTTTCGAGATTTAAACTGGCCGTGGATTTGTGTTCATTTTCCTTGAGTGCGGTGGTGAAACGGTTAAAGGTGTTCTTAAGGTGTCAGAGTCTGTTTCAACTGGGGCTGTGGTTTTGTTTTACCAGGTGCACAGCGCGGTTACCGGCTTCTCATTGTTTACTGCTAACTCCCTTCCGCTACTGCAGTTATCATCTTCCTTCATTGTTCTTTCTCTCCTGTGCATCTCTTCAGCTTCTTTCAATTTCTCTCAGACTCTTTTGCAATCACTTTCTCCATCGTCGTTTTTTTTCCCCTCCATCTGATCAGCCCGATCTGGAGCCATCGGATAAATCAGATGATGTGTTTCTTTTGTTGTTCACTTCCTGCCCGCCCACCTCTTCCCTTTCATCTGTCCTTGGTGTGCATACAGTGTTTCCCACATACATGTCCTGTACTATGTGCAACACCTACACCGTCACGCACGCCCACACACTGCAACGCACACACACGCACGCACACACCGACCACACTGCAGTGCTTATCACAGTTGCTCTAGTTTTCTTGTTTGGCCCTGAAAAACGTTCATACAAGCCGATTTACCACAACAACCTTCTCACACACCTACACACACACACACAAAACACTGAATGCTTTATGAGCTCCATTACTTCCTGAAATGTATCAAGCTGTCAGTGACACCAGCTTTGTTGTCACTGTGTTTCTTCCTTTTTGTACTTTACTACTTTTCTGCCTCCTTTAACCAATCTCGCCCTCCTTGAGACAGCTTGTTTCTTCAAGGCCACGTCTCGTTCCTCGCCCCTCCTTTCTGTCAGTTCTGACGTCAACTCACAGAAGCACCTCTCCATCATGAGACAAAGGCCAATGAGGAAAAATACTATGTGCGTGAGTGTTGCATCTCTTAAAGGCCTGAGGGTTCCAAGACCATAAAAAAATGTGGGGATGGGTGTCTCTGCGTATTCCGCAAAACAGGGCGAAACAAAGGTAGGAAATCAATTTGACGCATGGTCGAGCTCCTTTTGAGGAAACCTGTTGAAGAGGGAATTCCTCCCTTTTCTGGCTTAAAAAATGATTTTAACAGATGGACATGGTGCCAGAGCATAAGAAAGCAGGCTGAAGAAATTAACTACACACCTTCTGCTCTCCACAACATTTTACCATCACTACAACTTCTTTAATGATACGGAATAGACAAGCTTGTGTGCCTGGTTGTACATTGTGCGAAATGTCTTTCAGAGTTGTAAGGAAAAACAAAACAAAGAGAATTAAAAGGACAAATGGGGCTATTTGTGATAACGTGTGGGGGTTTATGGGAAATGTGGTCTTACCTTGACGTAACACAAGAACACATACACCAATCAGGCATAACATTATGACCCCCTGTCTAATATTGTGTTGATCCCCCTTATGTGCTCAAAAATGCTCTGAGCCATTGGGCATGGACAAGAGGACCTCTCAGGGTGTCCTATGGGGTCTGGAACCAGGATGTTGGCAGTGGATTCTTTGGCTACTCTGACTTGTGCAGTGGGGCCTCTGTCAATCAAACTTATTCCACTGCATCCTGTTGATGCTTGATCACAATGGGGTGTAGGAAGTTTAGAGGTCAGATCAACATGTTGGCCCATTGTCATGTTCCTCAACATGTTCCTGATTGGTTGATGTTGTTTCCATGTGGTGGGGTGCATTTTCCTGCGGGGGTAGGGTTAATCCCAGTGACATTTGGGATTTCCATTTGCATGAGGGAGTGTGCTTGTTCTGGGACAATGTTTATTTGGGTGTCTAAGTCTGATCAACATGGATGTTAAAATCCAAGGTTTTCCATCAGAACACCACATAGTACCAATATGATCAATGTTATTCACTTCACCTGTCAATGGTCATGATGTTATGGCTGATCTATGTATTGTTGCTATATACTCTGTACATCTTAACCGGCCAGACAAGCTTCTGATATCTCAATCAGTGTGTGCTTTTTCAGGTTCTGATACCTATAAAAGAGATGTCCAGAGTTAGGCCATAATGCATTACTTAGCTAGATGTCAGAGTCGTGTGATTCCTTTTAGTAGTAATAAGTAGTGTAAAACAGTATAATTTAAAGGTTTTAAATTACCTGTAGGTTAAAACCAGGTAGAGATGTATTGGTTTGGCGCAATGAATAAATGTTTATGATTAACACTAGCCAAACTGTTCATTTCTGCATGTGAAATGTAGCATCTACACTGTAGAAAGTGTGTTTGAGATGCAGCTGAAGTACAGTTTTCTACCTACTCTTATTAACTTATTGCTTGAGTGATGGCAATTTACTTTCGTGGGTTGTATCAACTTGAATTACACTTTGTCCCTTTAAACAGGTATTCAAATAACGGCAAAAGTGCAAATATTTATTTTTACTGCTCTTTTAGGAATGTGTGTCTGACATCATTTACATCTGGGTAAAGGAAATACTTGAGCTGGGAAAATTAAAAACTTCAAGCTGGCTTTCCTTAAAATGTAGCTGCAGCAAAGCAAACGGTCCTGCCTGATTTATGAATATTTAAGTCAATGATGTGGCATCAATATCACTTGTTAACTAAGTTTGGACAAACTAACTCAATTGCATGTTATCAGTTTAAGTTATTTATTTAAGTTGGTGCAACAATTTGCAGCTCCTATAGGAAGCTGAACCATCTCTGAGGTGCAGGTGTGGAGGCTTTGGAGTCATTTTAGGACAATTTTGACTGAACTGCGCTGAGCCATAAAAAGTAATGTAGCCATTTCTAAAAGGTTATCTTACCTTTAAAATGCCTCTCATGTTTTATAACTTAATAAAATGGTAACAAATTTAAGAAATAGGCTTTGTTATGTATCTTAGTAGGGATTTGTTCTACCACAACTACCATTCTTCCAAAAAAGATTGTCATGCTTGGAGTTTTAATGATGGTAGTCGAGTCAGACATGTTGCTCCAAAGTCTTGAGATTTGGAGACTAAGATTGTCAACATGTATGATCCATGTGACTTTTTGTCATTTTGTTTAGTGGATTTAAATCTGGCACACTCAGTTCTTTGAACAAGGACTCACAAGTCATTTTACAGCTTTAACTTTCTACATGTGAGTATGCTGGAAAGAAACACTAAGAACATCTGATGTGTGTACAAACAGTTAAATCTAAGAGATCAGTTATCTGCACGAGAGAAACAAGAAGCATGAAACATTATTTACTGTCCCTGCTAAACAGGCTGCAGAGTCTCCCTTTGAAACAATACACAGTGTGTTCAACTGTTGCTGCGTTGTCTGTGTGTATGATGTATGTTAGTGTGTCAGCGTAATAAAGAGGAAGGCGGAAGTGAAGACACACAATGCAGTGCATACTATGAGTGTGGTGGTGTGTGCATTTTTCTGTCGTAAATGTGTGTTTGTGTAACTTACATAGCGATGTGGTGGACTTTAGTATGTATATGTGTACATGAATAACATGCGAAGCTGGTGGCTGCTTCCTTTAAACAGTCGTATCATATGAGGGAGGATTATACTTCTGCTTCTGTGTGTGCATATATATGTGTGTCTGTGTGTGTACGTGTGTGTGTGTCTGAGATCACAGCCATGTGTGCTGGGCTGCCTCATGCGGCTGCTGAGGCTCCAGCTGGTCTGGGCAGAGCCACGGGCACGGGGTGGAGAGGGGCGGAGGAGGAGGAGGATGGGGTTGGAGTTTCATTTACTCGACTATTTTTATGAACACTATTTTAATAAAGTGCATATTAAAATGATGATAAAGGTCAGCTGCGGAGGCTGAGGTTTGGAGGGCGAAACGCACGGAGGAGGGAAAACTCATTACGAGACATTATCAATTACGAACAACAGCACACCAAATATGGATGTTTATCCGCGGAGAGAGAAGCCCACAATGGTGAAAAATTCATTTGATGAATAATCTGTGAGTGTGATCAGGTGCGTCACTCAATTTGTTGCCACGTCACTCAGATCATTAACTAACAAGATAAGAGTCAGTTGGCGGTGAGGGTTAGGGTTCTAGCCAGAAAGCAAATAAGCCAACTCCTGCTTTATTTACCAACTGAAGAGTTTGGAATTCTACACTGGGCTTTGATTGGCAGAGTAGATTCAGAATTTCAAAAATCCAATATATCATCCACCCAAGCTCTGCAGCTGGGTTACCAGTCAATTTAAGTACATGGATTTCTAACTCACCAAATCATTCCCAATATGTTCATTTGGTTGTAAATCATTATTTGGTTATAAATTATCATCTTAAAACTGTTTAACTAGTGTAAACATCATCCTAACTGTTTTTAAAAAAACCTAACACGACCACCAACTACACTTGAAGGGAATCAATGTTGTGCTCCTGCTATTTCACAACAAAGGGTGTATATAAAGTATGGATTTGGAGTTAGGAATATTCGTAGAACTCCAGCTATTAGTCATCTGACAGAAAATTAACTGGAAATTACATAAGAGTTTATTCAGTCATTATTTTCACTGGCTACAGTTGCTCAAATTTGATTTCATTTAATGCCTTCTCTACTGCTGGTCAGGCAACACAGCCAGCCATTGAGAATATGTTCATTTGAGTTCTGGCAAACAGTGATGGGAATTTTGATTTACAGTTTAATGTTATTTTATCAACCTCATGACCCTTAAACCCACCAACAGGTTTGAAAGGCTTGTTATTTTTAAAATACTGCCAATCTTTCACCATTTGTCACAGAAAGAAAGCACAGAAAAAGAGGCAATTGTCAGATTTTCGACTTTTTCAAAGGTCCGACAGCTTATCATGTGCAACGTTTGGTTTCATCTGGAAAATTAACCAAATCTAAACCTAAAAACGTTGATATTTCAAATTCACTTTATTCTACGCGCCTCATTTAAAAATCTGTCAAAAATAAATGGTTTGCAGTTACCACATTCTGTAAAAATCTAAAAATTCAGTGCTCCCTGATGCAACTGAAAAGTCGTGTCTGACTCAGCTACGACCAACAGTCACGTGAGAAAAATTCAGGGACTTTTCAGCAGAACTGGGCTGAACTGCAGGCGGTGTATGGACAGAGCAAATAGTAGACAAGAAAAAAAAGTGCAACTAGTGAATTATCTGTAGAAGTAACACCTGTGGATACTTGTAAAAAAAAAGTTGTACATGCTGATTCCAGGTTTTTTTCAAATTTTGTAAAAATATTTATCAATGAAATGCAACTTTTGCTTCTTCCATTTTATTATTTAAGGCATTAAAACTTTGTTATACCACACAAAAGACATTTTTGACTTTGTTTACTCCTACACATGGTTGTGCTGCAGGACTCTATATTTGAGTGTAAAATGAGCCCACAGTGAGTTAAAGAGAAAAATGCCAGATTAGGGTTCTGAGGGTTAAAAAACACTGTCATGACTGCCTCGTCAGGACTGATTTATTTGTCGAGATCTTGGCTTCCTTTTCATGTTTACTGTCGGGTTTCCACTTAATCGGTACTTACACCGAGAGACTCACAATTCAAGCAACAGTAGAATATACATTATATAATTCCCAGACATTAAGAGCAGTGCAGAGTGATAAAAATAACTAGTTAGAAAGTTCTTACTGCCCTCTCACCCTCCTAAACAGAAGGGAACGAGATGAGTAGAAAGGCATCACTCTGTCTAACCTTGAAATTACTGTTAGTGCCGGAATGATCAAGAATCAAGATAGTAATCAAGAAACACCTCCCCGACTGACACACACAAGAATCAAAGTAGCCCCCTGTACCAGATCCAAAACAACATGTGATGTTGGTTTCACTCGCGCTGAAAAACACACACCTCCATCTCTCAGCAGGGGAGCGTAAACAGGCTGTAAATTTCCTTACAGGGGACAGATGAAAGAGGAAGAGCACATGGCAAATTGTCATGTATGATCACATATGGTCGTCACACTGGCGCTGTTTGCAAACAGTACAAGCTCCGGCTCAGAGGCGCCATGTGTGGCTGACGCTGCGGGATTATAAAATCTGTAAGTAAATGTGAGTGGAGGAAACCAACACCTACACTACATATGTTCCGTCTTAGCACAAAAAGATTTGAGATTCGAGACTAATATGTCTCCTCTGCTGTCTGAAATGATTGAAATCTGGTCCTGTGCAACTTTGTCCAATGCATGCCATGTTTAATTTGCTCGATGAGATCCATATTCAGGTTTTCAAGCACAGTCAAAACTAAAGCTAGAACATTATCTATCCTGGATATTTAGATTGTTCTTGTGAACCAAATTCTTTTATGTGTACGAGATCAATAGACTGCGTAGTGCATATTTAAATGTTAACAGCCTCCTTATGTAAAGTTAATTAGTAGGCAAATTCTTTAGATTCTCTTCAGTTTCCTTTTCTTTCTTTTTTTGGAAAGTACAAGATGATTATGTGTGTGTGTGAGTCTGTTACTATAAGAGGAGTGTTAAAGTAATCTAGAGACGTAGTGACTGCTTTGTGAAACCACTTGATTATTGACAGTAATGAGGAGGAAATGAAACAAGACTTTAATTCCCATAGGTCACGTGATTTCTCTAAATAAAGAAACATTTCTCTCTCTGTCACACACAGAAACCCAGTCTAGAGTGTAATCACTTGATTTACCACAACAACAATTATGTCAACCGAGCGTCCGTGTTCGACATTCATATGGATTTTCCCTGCTTTTGTGTTCATTCTTGACTTCTTAAAAACAACTGGACCGATACCAACTGGAAGAAAAAGTTCCAGGTTTCTGCTAAGGAGAGTACAGCCTCAGAACCGGAACAAATACAAGTATATTTTGTCTTTCACTTATGAAAAGTAAGGTCACGTTGGCAATGATTCAGTCAACGTGGATGCAGACGATGCATTTGCGTTCTTTTATTTTAATCCTGATTCACTAAGGGGGTTTTTTTTGCTGACAGAAACCCACATCTCGACACAATAACATTAAAAAAAAATTAGTCATGTCAAGTAACCCTCAAAGTCCCCAAGGTTGGAAACGCATGTTATCTTTAAAACAACAACATCTGTCAAAGCGAAAAACAATAAAAAACTTTAAACTTTCCAATGATCCATGAACTACTCATGTGTAACACATTGCTCAACCAGAAGTTGTAACCAAATCCAAGCTTAACATACTTCATCAAACTCACTACATGTCTGTTTTAAAAAATTGTCAAAAATAAACCGTGTCATGGAAGTCTCTGTGATATTGTGTCATATGTCATGTTGAATTGCTTCCAATAAAGATAGTTAATAAAAAAAATAAAAATAAACCGTGTCCTCTAATCAGATTCTATGAAAAACTAAAAATTCTGTACTTCTCAGCACAACTGGAAAGCCATTAATGACCCACCTGCAACCATCAATCAAGTGGGGAAAATTCAGAGACTTTCTGGCTGTACTGGGCTGAACTGCAGGCCGTGTTTAAACAGAGCAGACAGGAGTATCGAAGCAAATCAAGAATGCAAGTAGTAAAGTATCTATAGTATGTAGGGTCACCACTATTTTTTCCAGTATTAGTAACACCTGTTGTACATGTCAATTCCAGGATTGTTATATTTTTGTATAACACCAAAAAATGAATAAGTTTAATTACAGAAATCAACTTTCATTTTTTCTTTTTCATGATTACGATGACTCTTTATGGTATTATAACTTTGGAATACAACTCAGAAGACATTCCTGAGTTCTCTCTGCTTCTAGCTGTGGTTATACTGTTTCCATAGAGGTGCAGGACTTCATATCACAGTGAAAAATAAGCCCACAGGAACTAAAAATGTTACAAAAGCAAAAACATGCCCCGAAACTGCTCAAGGATCAGAGGGTTGCCTTGCTATATTTAGACCCACACAGGCTGATAGGTGGATGACTGCAGCTGCTTGTTCGACTTTGTAACTCCTCACTGACCAAGGACACAGGAGGGAGGAGGGATCCAGCCAGGTTGTGAGCGTAGCCCACTAACCTACAAACCTGCGGGTCTTTGTGTACATGAGTCTTTAAATATCCAGCTCAGCAGAGCGGAAACATGCCTGTTGTGGGGAGCTGCTGAAGGTCCAAACATAAAACAACTGTGTAGCTCCTATTAATCGTTTACTGCCAAGAGGCAGGAAGCAATGAAATTTTACTGATTCTGATTAAAATAGTCAAAATGTGCAATTGAGAATATAAATCAAAAGCTGCTGAAATCATGTCTGTTTGTCTGAAACATGTCCTTATTCGCTATAGCTACTGAAGTTAGCAGACAGACATAAGCTTTACACAGAACACTGTAGCTTCCAATAAATGTCATTTATCTTCAGGTTGCGTCTCAATTCAGCAATTATGAGTGTTTTTTGGACGTGAATGCACAGTTCATACACTTAAAGTCTTTAGTCTGTTTAAGCAGTACTTAAGTTCTACGTTTTGCACTTCTTTTTTCTTGAGCAAGATGCAATACAACTTGTTGGACACATTTTTCTGTATCACTACTGCCTATTTTAACAGAGCCCTACCATAAAAATGACCCTGTAGATAAAGACATTTTGTTACTATTTTGATATTTACTGCTGGTGCACAGAGTCGGCGGCGTCACTGATTAACCACGAGCTGAGAACACACATCTGGGAAGTCTGGACAGCTCACTCTGCAAACAGCGACGCGGGAGAAACTTTGCGTGGTTTCGCTCCACAGGCCAGTGACTCACCTGAGTGCAACATCCCACAACACAAACACACACCTCACGAAGACCTCACACACAAACAGCAGGACCCAAACAAAGAGCTGCTTCTCGAAACTTGACCTCTTGTCAAGTGCCTTTTGTTTCGGCCTCTTCCCTTTACAGTCACTCTAAAATGTGACTGAGCATGTTCAGGGGGGCTTCCGATTGCAGCAGAGAAACAGATATGCAACAGTTTTAACCGGTTACAGACATGAATGTCCCACTTTCTCTCTCTTTCAGTGTCATTCTCACACTCTCTCGAACAATGAGCAGACTTATTATGAAACAAAAGGTGACTCAACCTCATCACGTTACTTGTCGACATCCCAGCAGAAAATGAGCAGCACAAAGAATGAAAATGAGAAAGTCAACGCTGCAGCACAGCTCCTCCTGTTGTGACAGTACATTAGCGAATCCTCAGGTTTGAGAAAGCGAGAATGTGTGGGATACCGATTAAATGATTATCCAGACTCCCTGCATGAACTTTTCCTGAAGTGCACGGAGCACATCAGAGAGTATTTTACAGCATGGAAGAATCTGAAGCTTCGAGTCAACAGCAAAAGCCGGCAAAAGTGAAAGACAGATGAATTAAAAAACAAAAACTCCCTAATTTTAATGTTTGACCTCTATTATGCTTTTGGCGACAGGAAGTGTGGGAGGGATTATGGGAAATGTGGTCCTAATTTAGAGAAACACCACATGAGGTTGCCAGCCATTCTCATTACTGTTACATACTAACTGCAGCAACACAGTTACCTTGATAATCTGAGATGGAGGGAGTTGGGTTAGAAACAATCGAGCCCTTTCATATCTGTATAAACATGTTTGAATGTATGTATAAAAAAGAGAGGAAAAACTGAGTTCATAATAATCAAACAAACCCACACTTCCTTTGCCAACACCTGTCTTTTACTGCTCTAGCATTCCCCCCCCCCCCGCCGCCCCACCTCTCCTCTGCGCCGGAAAGAAATAAGTGGATGAATAATTACAGGTATAAACACCTCGGGGCCATCCAAAGGGGTTTTTCTTCTCCTGATATTCTTTTAAACATTTCCGCTCTAGAAATCGTCTTCTGAGCTGTTTTCTCTTCAGGTGCCTTCACAGGCCGCTACTTCAAAGCCGGCAGCGCGATGAGGAGGCTCTTATGGTCATTTGTATTTTAATCTTCACCCCCTCCTCCTCTTCCACTCCTTCTATAACGCTGTCTTTACCTCTCAAACCATCCCCTTTTAAAATCTATTTATCTGTCTTCACGCGCATCTAGTTTGATCTTTCGCTCATGTTTTCGGTCTTCGGAGCAGCGAGGGGGCTTCGATTTACCTCAAATGGAAAGGACATGGCAACTTGTGACAAGCACACACGAACAGTACTTGAATTTTTAGTAATTAAATGCATTTAAGCTCCACTAGAAATAGAATTCATTGACTTTGCAGTGGCTTTTCACATCTTCTGTCATTTTAACAAGATGTTGATTGAAACTGGACAGTAGAAGTCTCATTTATCAAGCAAAAATTCATCTGGTTTGTGAATATTTGCAGCTTTTTTGCTTTCTAGGATGCTGAATTTGATACTTTTGTTATCTCATATCTTGGAATTTCTGATGCACATTTTACCTCCATTACAAACAGTCTATTCATTACAATGTAGAGATAAACACCACAATCTGCAGCCTCACTCAGGTGAGAAAACCACTGAATTCTTCCCCCTTCAAAAGATAAACTTTATTCTATAACAAGGAACAATAGGAACCCTATACAATGTTCCACTATATCTATATATAATCTCATATAAAATTATGTTTTTCTTACTCCTGCAGTGCTTTTTTAATGTTTTAAAGGTCCACTGATTTCCAACTTCTTATTAACAATGATGTGAATGAGGAAATTCTCATGATTTCTACACAAAGAACAGGGGATTTATGCATGTTTGGCTACAACAATAATGAAGATTTGCTGTCGTATAATCAAGTGCATTTCACTCAGTAATCTTTGTACAACTATAATCTGGCACTTACATACAGCACAACAATGCCACATTAAGACCCTGCCAGTTCCTCCATCCTGTAGTGCTCCTGCACATTGGAAACTTCCACATTAGTAGCTTTTTAAGAACTTAAAAAGATGAGAAGTAACATGAAAATAGCTTTAAAATTCTCAAGTGTTGATTGATATTTAAGGGAAATAAAAGATCCTTAAAAAGACAAGACATGAGCTTCCAGTCGAAAGCAAGAGCCTCTTACTGCCTTCTAGTGAAAGCTGCTTTTCTTTCAGGCCTCTTAAATCCAACAGTGCGGGGTCCTTATCGAAGCCAGTCAGAGGCAGGGAGGCCCCAGCGCCGCTCATCCCAGCCCCTGGGTCTGTATGAAGGGGGGATTAGGGAGGCCTCAGCCTGTGTTGCTGCCATTGTTTACCGAGGGACTAGAGGAAGGCTGAACAACCCCCCTGTCAACACCACAATACAATGGGAAACAAGGAAGTGGCAAGATCCTAGAGACTTGCACACACACATGCCATTCCCTTGATCTTGGAGGATCGACCTCGTATTATTTGCGAAGATACAAGGAGGAGGAAAGGGGGGGGGGCTTGTTAGCAACAGCAGCTGATTTTTGCGTGGATACACAGAAGGAGGAGGAGATGTATGAAAGAAGTTTATGAGCTAAAGATACGAGGCTCCACTTCAAACACGACATAAAGAAACAAGCGAGTAATTATAATCAAACTGATATTTCCTTGCAAGTTTGCTTCACAGAAACCCTTTAAGGGAGATTTTGAAGGCTGAGACACTTCAAATTTTCAAAAAAACAAATAACACACACAGATGACGTTGTTTCACCCCTACCTTTCCCAAACATGTCAACTGTCTCTCAGCACTCTTCCTGTCAATTTTCAATTTTGCTGCGCAAAATGAAATGTCAAATGAGCAGGAAATTCCCCCAAATGAGGCGACAACAGCGTACACTGAGCTGTCAAACACGGGCCCGTAAATTCCACTGACTGGCTGCACGCTGCCAAACGGCGTTGTAATCAAACATTTACAGTTATCCCAAATAAACCGGTTAATACAGTAAGACATTTACAGTCAGCGGCGTCCAGACACGCCGAGCGGGAAAGTGTTTGAGAGCCGTGTGTTGTCTTCGAAGCTTGCTGACGTCTTCATGTGACCACAGCTTCCACATCACAGGGAGTTTCACAGCCTCTCTGACTGCATGCCTCCAAATATCAGATATTAGGTTCAACTGCTTCTCAGTGTTCAGTTCTAATAGCCTGCAAACACAACAGACTGACCGTCGCAGTCGGCCCAGACAGTGTTGGAACAATTGATTGAGACCTTTATCATTTTGAATCACACTAAGATGTTTAATTGTCTTTGTCAGACTTTCAGTGGGAAAATCTGGTTTGTTTGAAACATGGCAAAGCTGCTCTGAATGCAATCCACAAAGGTGTGCTGATATTGCCGATATCATCGCAGATATATCGGTATCAGTTCACAGGTTGTCCGATGTGATTAATTTCTTAACAGAACATAATACAGAAAAAGATGCTTGAGGTACTTCAGAAAGTTTCACCACATAGTTTGTCCATCAGAGCAGCTGCGACTCCGTAGTTTACAATCCTCTCAGCATTGTTTGCAGGACATGTAGCAGAGCATCACAGCTGAGCAGACAGTGGTGCGGAGTCAAGTGGTGCCATCATGAGAAGTTGCTAACTAGTCTGTGAAATATGATGCTGGAAAATGAACCAACATTGACAATCGATATCTTGATAACAAAATTTCTTACTCCCTAAAATCTGCATCAGTCCCTAAAGTCCACTATGGAATAGGCTCTATAACAGAAACCTGAGCTCCTTAGAAGATAACTGGTCGTGGTTAATAATTAACTGCTAATCATCAATTATTCTTTATGCATAAGTCAGAAAATGTGCAGCCCCTGGTTTTGTTTTAGCAAGCAGGTTACTCTCCGATGTCAACCAAGAACAAATCCATCAACACTCAGGCAAAGCACTTCTTCTACTTCTACTCTTAGATCTAACACAGAGAAGTCTCATCGTTTGCTGATCCCTGCTCATTTGCTCTGCTATCGGACCTGCGGTAAAGCAGTTATTAATATGATGCTTCACATTAAAAGCCTTGTACCAAGACAATACTGATGAGCTTTTATTGTGAAGCTGCTGTAGCTCAAGTTGTGGAAGCAAACTTACAACTCTGACTAAAGGCGATCTATACCAAATACAGACATTTCCCACACTCCTCTGTTAACCAGGCAGTTTGATTTGTTAGTTTGGTTAGATGAGGAGTTGAAGGTGGCAGAAACCCATGAATATATATTGCTGTATAAGGTTTCATTTATTAGAAAATACACCTCCTACCCAGTTAATAATAAGCGCTTCCCACTAATACCAGACATTTAGGGGAAACTGCTCTTAGTCATTTCAGACCAATGTTTATTTAAAAAGTAGAGTCATGAGATTAATAGTAAACTGATATTATTGGAAACTAAAACACAGTGAAAGAACCTGAAAACTACAACTTGTGGCATGCAGAGCTTTTAGACTTCTTTTGTCCAGCTTTCCTCTGTTTCTACCTCTATTAACTCTCTGTCCACTTTCTAGGAAACGTCTGGAGAGACCACAATGGAGCAATGATCAACAGCACTATGATAACTTAAATTGATTTAATGGATTAACACACATCTGCTCAGCTACGAAGCAGCGCTCTCTGCTAAAAAAAAAACCACTTGAGCAGGTTGGATTCTCTCTAACATCCCAGCTCCTCCAGGTTGAATGTGATGCTCTTACATTTAAAACTCTGAATTAACTCTTGAGCTTTTCCCTTTTTACGCCTCACAAGTACCATGAAGTGATGACAAAAGTTGAACTGGAGCCGACAGATGCTTGACAACGAAGACAGCACAGGCAAGAAAAGGAGACCTGTAGGTGGAAAAGGCAAATAGCAAAGGGAATTGGGAGGAAGACAGCCCGCTGAAGAGAGAAAAACACTCCGTTATTCCTACCGACAGTCCCCCCTCTGCTGGGGTTTGACTCCCGGAGACGACAAAGACTCATGATCCCTTCAAAAAACACTGTCTGCTGGTAATCCACAGCATTATACACACAGCTAGTGAAGATCTGACACACATGCTGCATCCACACACACACAGCATACGGCAAACATTAGCACACAAAGCACACCATGAACCCTGGATACAAACACAGGCCAGAGGCAACAAACTTGAGGAGAAAACATGCAGATGAAGACACACACACACACACACACACATTCACACAACATGCCAAAACTGTAGATACATACAAATTACTTAGTGTAATGAACTTAAACAGCAACCATGCACACACACACACACACACACAGTCGTACACACTCCAGATAAAGCTTTATCCAAAGACAACAAGCTGAGGGAGTTTAGTCATATCTCCGAATCCCACAAATCTCCTTCTTTGGCCACTTGGGCTGATATCTCCATTAATGTAACAACAGTGAAATGTCCCATGAAATGCTGTAATAGGAGAATAATCACTGAATAGGATAAGGAGGGGACACACTCGGCAGCAGCAGCCTCTCCAGAGCACTTTGTAAAAATGACTTCTCAACACAGATTAGAAGCTTTTTTTTTCGTAAGATTTTAACAATAATACCAAAATAATGGATACAAAGGGCTGTGGTTTATCTGCGGTTCTGTCCATTTCAGGCATCCTGGTTCAGCTGGAGAATAATATCTTAATCTGTCAGAACAGTAACAGCTCTGGGATTTTCTTTTTTTTTTGTCTTCTAGCTCGAGTAAACGCATTCTGACCCCCCGACAGGTTCTTCTGCGAGGCCGAACGTCAGCTGTGCTAAATCTAGTTAAACAGCATAAATAACCGCATATGAAAACAGGACCAGACTCGCACGATGAAAGATAAAACCCACAGGCTTTACTCAGGGGAGGGGAGGGAAAGACACAGACAGACAAATAATACAATTAATATCTGACTCTGATGCTCTCACAATGAGTTCAGCAGTTTAAAGCAGTTTACTGGAACACAGAGAGGTTTTTTCAGAAACGGTTGTTTGTTCAACTTGGCTGGCAAACGTTGACGGCATGACAGAAGATCACACCACTGTCTCTGGACGCAGAAAAAAGAGATGGAAACATCCTAAAATCATTATGGCTGCATCCAACAACAAGTTATTTGCAGTGTTTTTTCTGCATCATCTAAGGGGGCGACTGACTGTTCAACACAAAACACTGCAGAAATGTTCAACTTATGTTTAATTAAAAGACAACTTTTAAGCATTTATTCTTCATTTCACTGGAAATCTGTTAAAGAAAAATGGCACAGTAAATCAGAGAAAAATGCTGAATATTGAATCGAATAATTATTCAGGCTGATGATTGATAAATCCAGTATCATGGATCTAAAAACTATTTCTTAAAATTTCTCAGAATTTAAAGGTAACTAAATTCTGAGATGTTCTGGTTCCGATTATGTCAACCAGATAAAACATCAGAAACACCTTTTTTCTAAAGAATTAGTTGTTTTTTTTAACTGATTTGATTAATTAGTCGAAGTAGTTGCAGTTAAATTTCCTACTAAACTTTTTATTGTTGCTCCAAGCAGGATATAAATCTCTATTCTGGTTGCATACATCCCCAAAGATTCTCCTGCTGAAATTATTCTAAATGAATCAACCTACAGGACATACAATAAAACTCATTAGTTACTTTTCATTGACCGATGCGTAATTTCCCCAACGCGTTTTATCACTAACCAGAAAAACTGATCAAGTCGCTCCAGTAAAACCAACTACTGACAAATCGGCATCAACAATCTGCTGGTATCTCCTTGAATTTGGCTCATTTTACATCACCGTTTCTCTGCTTGGTTTGGGCTTATCAGATACAAAAATGTCACAACTGACTGCCTTTTTTGAAACTAAGTGAAAATAAAATAGAAGACCGGCTACTTTACTCCAACCAGCGGTACAGAGTGAAGTCACGGAGCTGAGCCAGGACGCTACAGCAGCCCGACACCAACACACGAAGCCGTAACATGTGTCGCCTTGTCCCATATTAACACCACAACACTAAAAAAAACACACCAAACAACCCCTTTTCTTCAGTCAGTCGCACAGACCTGTAGTTTCTGATCCATCTCTTCCATCCATAATCATCACCCCGTCCCCTCCCCACACCCACCATCCACCAAACCACCACTCTGAGCCCCTTTCAAGTGGCAGGTAGTCGGGGCCCTGATACGCCGCTGCCGCCTCACAACCAGCGGGCTAATTACAAGGGAAGCGGCAACAAGTGAGCATTGTGTGGAGTCTCGAAGACACACAGGGAAAGAAAGTGCTCTTTATCTCACACTGCCCCCCCGCCCCCAAACCCCACGCCACCGCCACCAAACCCCCCTCCGATCCCACCCTCAACAAGCACAAACTCTGAGAGGCTTCTGCGGTCGACTCTCTGGGCCTGGAGGACGACAAGAAGACGAAGAAGAAGGAGGAGAAGAAGAAGTAAAAGAAGCGGAGACAAAGTGATGAGCCGATCAGACTCGCTCGCCGTGTTTGTCGAACACGACGCCGGATGTGCCGAGTTATGCAACGACGAGTGTAAAGATGTTTAAGGAAACGATGAGCACACTCTCTCGTACTAGTAGTTCATTCAATTATAATCTCAGTCACTTCATACGACAGACTCAGGAAGATGCTGTTGTGCACATGTGCTCCTTTCTGGAGCTGCAAGTAATTACTGTTTTCATTGTTTATTAATCTGGATGCTGAGACTGCAGATCAGTGTTTCCAGAAGTCTAAAATGACGTCTTTAACTGCCTTGTTTTGTCCACAACTAAAAGAAATGCAGTTTACTGCCATATATTGACAATTTTAGAAGCTCAATCACAGAACTAGGATTTTCTTTCTCTTAAAACGACTCATTGATTAATCAGTTATCAAAATAGCTGCCGACAACTAATCGATTAATCACTGCAGATCTACTTCTCCCACAAACAGACGCGCCTTCATGTACAAAACCACAAAAAACAAGTGGAGCAGGTATTAACTATTTTCCAAGTCGATCATTTTGTCTGTTATTTTCTCGACTAATCGATTAGGTGTTTGGTCTAAGAAATGGTGAAAATTTCAAATCAGTGTTTCCCAAAGCCTTAAACGACGTCTTCAAATGTCTGGTTTTGTCCACAACCCAAACATACTCAGTTTACTGTCAATGAGGAGTAAAGAAATCAGAAAACATTCCAGATTTATTATCAAAATAGCTGCCGACAACTAATCTACGAATAGCTGCAGCTCTACTTCTCTCACAAACAGATGCGCCTTTATGCATGAAACCACAAAAAAATAAGTGGAGGAAGAGCTGATTATTTTCGTTGTTGATTACTCCGTCTGTTATTTTCTCAATTAGTTGTTTAGTTTGTTTATTAAAATGGTGAAAACTGCAGATCAGTGTTTCCCAAAGCCCAAAAGGATGACTTTAAATTTCTTGTTTTGTCCAAAACTCAAAGAAATTCAGTTTCAAAGGGCAAAAGAAATAACAAAATATTAACAATTACAGAAGCCTGATCGTAGAATTTGAATTTTTTATTTCCTTAAAAATGACTCAAATGGATTAATTGATTATTAAAATAGTTGCCGACAGCTAATCAAGCTCTAATTCTTGCACTAACAAATGCACATTTGTGCGAGTGAAGCCACTGTTGTCAAGGATTTTCTCAGCAAGACAGACCAAACACCCTTCGTGAACTATTCAGCATCTATTTTTTCTGATACCAGCTCTGGCAGCTTTGAGTCCAAGTCTTGGGGAAACAAATATATGATTCAACAAGCCAAACCAAAAGTGAGATCAGATTTAAAGCTGTAGTTAATTTAACTTTATTCTGAAAAACTCTGATGACACTACAACTTTCACTGATGCTAAAGCATTCAAATAAAAATGTATTTTTTTCCCAAAAGGCTACAGGTTGAATTGAATCTTTTATTTTAAATGAATTATTTTTACTGGGGGATGATCTGTAGCAACTGTCAGTATTTTTGACCCTTCAACGACCCATTTTAAATCTCCCATGACAGGCCGATGGGTCTCGTGTCGTAAAAACACTCCTACAAACTTCAAGGTGTCATTAGAAGAATCGCATTTACAGGCCACCGAAGCAGATTTTGTGATACAGCAGATTCTTAATTCACTGTGCCTCATATTAAATCAGCCTTACAGCACATGTGATCTCACAAACAGGCATCTATGCTGTTTAGCAACGTCTTGTCTGCCAGAGCAGGGGGTTAATTCAGGCAACAGGATTACACACCACGTGAAAAATGAATTAGGCACAACCGCTCATGTTTGGTGCAATTAGTCAGCCTATCCATGGATATTGGTTCTTATGGCTGACTTGAAGGGATTTTATGATTAATTTTTTAGGGCTGTCTGGCTGGATGAGTGATACTGCACCCTTGAAATCCTTCCACGAGTCTTTCTGATGTTTGTTTTAGCGGTTTAACACTCTCAACTGCCATTAAGGCTGCAACAAACCTCTTGTCATTCAAAAACAGATGGGAAACGTCATGTGAAACGCTCGGCGATGACGACATCAATCATATTCCAACTTCAGCAAAGGCGTAAACAAAAAAACAAGCTCTTTTTTTTCTGCTTTGGCTCACGAAGCTGCGGCACTTTGATTTCATTTCGCTTCATTTTTAAATACAGCTTTATTTCATAAGGCAGTTAGGGGCGAAACAGCTCAGTTCAAAGCCAAATCAGAGCACATGTTAAGTTTGAGACTGATTTGCAGCAACGCGACAGTCATCTGTCATCTGACAGAGCCTCCTCTGAACCTGGATCAACGCTCACTACAGACACGGCAGAAAAACAAACCGTTTCTTCAGCCTAATCGACAGATGCGGACATTATGTTCTCATTATAGAGCTAATTCACATATAGCCATATCTAAAGAAGCCCAAGTGAAATCAATATTTGATGAAACTGAAGCCATTCAAACCACACTAAACTAAAGAGGAGCCATTAAAATTCTGTATAATGACATTAAAATGTTTCACAGATGCCATAGTGTTGCTGATTGCATTTGAAAGAGGAAAACATCTGAATTTTAGGTTGATTTGAGCAAATGGTTGCTGGTTTTCAACACAATGTGCACGAAAAATAGTAGAAATCATGAAAAAAAACAAAAACACCAACCACCTAACACTTCTCGACATTTGTTAATACTGACTTCTGGCTACTGAGGATGCATTTGCTCAACAAAAATTTTAAAAATGACCAACTACGAGCCACAGGCCTTCAAACATTCCCATCCACACATCTACTAATTTCCTCAGCAGTGGCCAGAGCTTCACCACCAACACAGAATTTTATTAAAAGTGCATCAAATAAAAGTCCATCCTGAAGCTCAGCATCACGTGTTCCGAGCGTGTCAAAGTGTACAAAGTGCACAAACTCGCAATGAAGTCCAAACTAAGACACAATCTGGGCAGATGAGGAGCTCAGACTGACACAAGAAACCACGAGGAGGAGAGCAGTGATCGTTGCTCTGTGGCCAGCAGGAGGGTTTTTAAAACAGAAGAAGTGGACTTACAGATGGAGAAACGGAGCTGTTGGGGAGATACGGGTCGGGCAGCATCAGGAACGGATACCCTGGATACGTCGGCGACTTGTACATGCCTCCATCTTGATGCTTCGACACTGAAGTCAGACAAGAAAACCAAAAAAAAACAGTTAGAAACTTAATAAAAGCTGCTGGGATGGGATCATTTGTGATGCCGCTTTGTAGATGATGCCACTTTTCCAACCAAAGACTTTGATTCTGGTGCCTGATGGTTATGATCTAACACTCACTTGTAAGTGCTGGTTGCTATGGATTAGTAGCGGAAATTAAACTAAAACCTCATAGTTACTCCCACTGTGCTGCTAAAAGGTTTAACAGTTTTAAAAAAGAGACACCAGGCATCCAAAGTAAATGTGTATACGAAGCAGGTCACCTATTACTACATGCTATATCCTTGTATGAGTGAAGACACATGAGACAAACGCGTTACAACCATCACCTAAACTGAGAGGCGTGAACTCCTGGAGCCTTTGTGTTAATTCATTTGTCACCACCACCCATAATGAGCATCAGAGCCTCTCTGTGGGTCAGACAGAGCTACATTTATACCTGCTCGGTCTGAAACAGAGCACTCACTCGACTAAAGGTGACAAAACTTGGCCAGAACACGAAATAGCACGATCAGGATGGTCTTTGCGGGTTTCGCTTTTTCTCGGAGACCCTCATTTGAGACCGCAAAATCCGCATTTGATGAGGATTTTGCTCGAAAAGGATCACAAGCATCGGAATGAGTTACACAACAGCCGACAGGGACGCCTGTAATTAAAGCGGCCATGTGTGTGTACATTCTTTAAATGTGCAGGGTGGGAAATCTGTTCTTTTGGGTGGTAGGAAACCTCTAAGTGCCCCTGGGTGACCCTTTGGTTTTGGGGCAAAAAAAGAAGTCTAGAAATCTAAAAGCTACTTAAATCCACTCACATGTACTTGAGATATTAGTATCAGAATAAGGAAAAGATGGTGAAAATGCCTCATAGGAGTTGATCTGCACTGCTTGAGAGCATTTATCCAACACTAATGACTGTTTTTAAGGCCAAAATCCTGTTAGTGGAGGTCAGTTCTGCTTGGATCTCCCTTGATCTGTGCTAATGTGGAGCAGAAACAGCACCAAGTGGGAGATCAAGCAGACATCTTTCGCAGTGGACACCTGAAAACAACTCTTGCGGCAGCACGTGTCCCAAAAACACTCCTTACTTTGCCACATTGGGCCAGTTTTGGATGAGTGAGCGAGTGTTTGCGCAGTGTTTTTTTTTTTGTTCTTCTTACCACCGTCCAGATGCTCCCGGTGTTTGTCTGGGAAGCCCCTCTGCTCGCCCTGCTGTCCCCGTCTGACCGCCTGGAAGGCACCGACAACAAAACACGGAGTGAGAGACTCTCCAAAGAAGAAGAAGAAAACAGAAAAGCGCACGCCAAGTGTTGCATTGGGAGAGTTTATAGCGAGCTTATCGTACTTTATAGTGTGTTTCAATTCACTTCTTATATCCCTGCCTGAGAGTTCTTCTACTACTGGAACCCTGGAGGCGATTCACTGCGTTTTTTCTCTCTTTTTTTTGGTTTCATTCAACGCTTGTCAGCAGCGCGTAAAATAAAACAAGCTGTCACGCACACTCACACACCGTGATCCACCTACCGCCGCGTTCGGACTCTGATTTATTTCCGATTCGTTGACCAGAGAGGACTTGAGGTCGGCCAGGTCTCTCTCCGTGAACGCGTTCTCTTGGATTTTCTCCTCCTGCTCTCCTTCGTCTTTGAACGAGATCATCTCATCATTCGCTCCCAGGTCGTCCCCGCCGCCGCTGCTGAGCTGAGGCATGTTGTCTACTTCCACCCCCTGCGATGGTACGCTACACTTCTTTTATTTGTTGTTTAGTTTAAAAAAAAAAAGAAAGAATGATAAGAAAAGAAAGGGGGGCAAAAAAAAGTAGAAATCAAGGGACTTCTGCGTTAAATCTCCTCAGTCTGGGGCGCCTCCAAAGTGCAGAAAAAACCCCACCACATGCGTAAAAGAAAGAAAAAAAAAAGTTGAGATGTGGCGTCCCCCGGCTGGTGGAGTCGGTAGAAGACTAATGTTTCCCTACAACAGCAAACAGCTCATTTGAGCCCAAGACAAGGCGAGGACTCCCGACATCAAAGGGCGCCGAGCGGCTGATTGACAGGTCCGATGACTTGTTGGGGGGTTGTACGATTGTTTCTGCAGAGGGCTGAACCTCTTAAAGAGACATCACCTCCCGGAGCCCGGATCAACAGGCTTTATTCATGACTTCCAGGGGCGGATTCACGCCGGCCACGGTCCCCCCCGAGCTGCCTCCACAGCCTCAGGTCTGTTGATGACATTAAAGTGGAGAACTTTACTGCAGCTTTTTTACTCATCTCCAGTAACATTTGATGTCACTTACACTTTTCCCCTACTACATTTATCTGAAAGCTAGACTTTCTTTAATTTTTAAGCATGAAAAAAAACACATGAGCTTTTAAAAATGTGATGTGATCTTAATTTGTTTTTAAAAAAGAAAGAAAAGGACATTATCTATCTAACATTTAAAATGTATTGAAACTGGACCAACCACAACATCAAAACATCATGCATCTGCAATAATCTCAAATAAATAAATAAATATATTTAAAAAAATAAGTAAAAATGGATAAACTGGATGACCCCCCTCCACTGAAGAAGAATGCCTATATTTTCTTTAAAAACAAACACAAAAGTATATTTATTTATTATTATATTATTATATATTATAATTTTATAATCTCAAAGTTGTAGTTGTTTACTTAAATGCTTCTTCTGCAAAAATTATATCGATATTATAAAACTAACAGCATCTTGCAAATATGCAGACCTCACCACAAGTCTTTTAGATAGTTTTCGATTGTTAATTATGCGAATTGTTGACTGTATTTTCCAATTATGTTCATGTTACTCTTACTTTACCTGTTAGATGACACATTCAGAAATAAATTTAGATTTTTTTTCAAGCGGTTAAATTTTTGTCAATTAATTTAAAATTGATGGTCCCCGGACAAAAGTTATAATTTTGCTGTAACTTTATTACCATTGATGTTTAAATTCCTAAAAAAAAAATGATGTCAAATCAACAATCACCAGGAATGCTTTGCCCTACTCGTATGTAAAAAATAAAGTAGTAATGAAGTTCCTATGGCTTTCATGTAAACAGTAAAACACAGTTTGTATATGTATGTCTATAGAGAAACTAAAGAGGCTTATTTTGTCCTGTTGCTGCTTCAGTATTTCTCAAAAACACTTTATTTCCTCGAACCAGTAAAAATGTTTTTAGGTCAGCAAGGCTGCTTTTAACCAATGAAGAACCTGAAATGAAAACTGACTGTACGTATTGGTCCAGAAGAAAGGAATTATGAGGTCGAGAGGTCATTTTAGCCTGGATTACCCTTTAATCCACTCATTGTACTCATTACTCTGCACTGAATACTTTTACTTTTGATACTTTAAGCACACAGTGGTAATGCTACTTACTGTGTATTCACTGTAACTGTAGGGTTTTCACTTTTAATGGGGTGTATGTAAAGAGTGATGCTGCTACATTCACTGGAATAAAGGGACTCAGAGTCACCGGACAGATGCTTCGGTCTGGTACTTGATTCCTGGCTGGACTGTTCCTCTTCACTGTCTCCATCAAGTAAGAGATTAAAAAGCCTGTAAATAAATAATTAAAACAAGTTTTCTCATTCATTTCATTCTACTCAGATTTAATTTCCTATTTACAATATTGAAATGATAATCACTAACTCATTACTGTGGAGCTCAGCTATAATCCCAAAGCAAAGCGTGCACAGAATCTGTACCTTTATTTAGTTTTAAAACCACTTTGGCCAACTAAAACTTTATATTCAAATGTGGGGAAATGATTTTCCTGCACTAATGTGTTGCTACTTTATTATTTACTATTTAAAAATTGGTGTATTTGCAGTTTCCTTGCATTTTTCTCTACATGATCTGTTGCTTTGGTCGCATAATGGCACGTTTAAAAGCAATAGTCAATTTCAAATGGAACAGTTAAAGTTACAAGACAGTCGACTGTAGGAAAGCCTTCTGCTTAGCTGTGTTCCCACTGGATGCAGCCTCAGTTGGTGAGACTCATTCAGACTATAAATTCTTTGCTGTGTGGTTTTGGTTCATGATGACGCCTATAAAAATGAACAAATTAAAGAAAAAAAACTTGCTTTGACCTTTACATAATTCACCCCGAGTGCTTTTACATTCTGGAGTCACACTTTGGCTGCAGAATGTTATCAGCATGCAGACATTCAATATTAAATATATCAAGAAAGAGACCTCTAAAACATGTGGGGGGGTTTGTTTCAAGTCGATGCAAGATGCTTTTTTAAAGCTGTGGATAGTATGCAGCTTTCTAAAACTGAGGCTGATTACAACACAACACAAAATGCAACCTCAAAGAAATGTACTTTTACTTTTTGTGCATTTCCTTTTACCAAACACTGGACTGGTTTTGTTGGTTTTGATGGTGGAAAGAAGAGATCCAATCAGCTGCCTGCTTTGCCTGAAAACCCGCCTCCCCTTTCTTCTCATTGGTTCATAGAAAAACAAGTACATTGTCAAAAACACTCATCTTAAAAGCAATTAAACAACATATTTTCACTTTCGACCTGTCGTGTTGCTCAGTCACGAAAAGTGTTACTGCATCTTTAGGATATCAGAGATACAAGTGCTATCACGTGTGATTGTGCTTTGAGGGTATTATCATCCTCAAGTTAGTCAATAACTCTGATTAATTATGCACTGCGAGTTTTACTCCTATCTCAGCAGCCCTTTTGTGGCAGCTGTTCTCACATTGTTCAGTTGGTAGTTTTCACATTTTGGAACAAAACTGCTCATTTGCATCGACAGAGAAGCGGCAGCCCAGGCAAGAAACAGCAAAATGTAGGACATTCTGTGAAAAACATCAGAAGGCACGGCAACGGAGGCACAGCATGTTTTTGGCTGGTCCTTACATCCCCCAGATTTTGTAACAGTCTCCAAAACAGCAGAAAAAACTGCTAGCTATTGCAACTACTTGATTGGAGGAGGGAAAGAAGGAGAAGAAGAAGAGGAAAAAAACACAGTTCAAAGATGTAGACTTGAAGTTCTGATGTCTTATCAAACTCGTAACTTGCCTTCCCCTATTTTCCTCCCAATGCCAATGCATTTTTAATGCTGATACAGTAGCATAGCTGGTCTTCAGAGTTTTTAATTGAGAAATATTTATACACTCCCATGCTGTGACTTAATATTTGACTTAATCTGAGTCGGTTGCCTTGAATGAAAATGATGATCCACAGCTGGGAAACAGAATTAAATACAAACAGAAAATGGGCCTGATATTTGCATAAAACTGCATATTTATACAATATCGTCGATGCATATTAATAAAAAGATTAAAATGAGCAGTTTTAATGTATGCAAATCTAAATTATAAATGAGTTGTTTAAACTCCTTGTTTATTCGCCTTGATTAAATATAGACAGCTGTTTTTCCAGAGAGACAGCACCTCTGCTGCGTGGGCCACACCGCCTCGTGAGCCTCGCCGCGCTCTGATCTTAACACAGTTCCCATGAATATCTGCGCTGATAGTTCCGCACATTCATCACATGGGTTCACAGGTTCACCTGAGGCGATCGGCTAGAGTCAACCAGAACTGATACAAAACTGGAATCCACAGATGAACACACTCTTTCTGTGCAGGCTCTTGAAATAGTTTGAGGGGCTCTGACCTACAAACCTTTTATATCTGTCTGACTCGTACACGCACACGCACACGCACACGCACACGCACACACACACACGCACACACACACACACGCACACACACACACACACACACACACACACACACACACACACACACACACACACACACACACACACACTTTCTTCTTTTTTCTAGGAGCAGTTTGATTATTTCTTTTCAGATCAGAGTGGTATTTTAAGTTAACACCACCCTCCTATATCAGGTTTGTAACCCACCCACACACACACACACACACACACACACCCCGGCGCATCCTTTCTCACCGTTTTTTAAATTTTATCTCAAACTCTAATTGTGAGCGTCGTCTGTGACATCAGACAATAACTGCTAGCAGGAAAGGCCAAAAAAGGAAACTCGAGCAGATAGAAGCGATAAGCAGCCCACACAGAAAATAAAAAAGACGCGTCGCCTCTGTGAGCCCATGAGGTGAAGCTTTTCACAAACAGGCACAGATACAGTACGAGCTGTATATGAACAAGACACACATGTGGTTGTTCTGATAAAGGCAACATGTTGTAGCTAAAGTCAGTGGAGCAACACATACCTGACTTTGTGCAGAGTCAGAAAACATTAGGAGCACTGTGTTTTACTGTATTTTTACAGTTATTATTTCAGTTAGTTACTGTGTAATTGGTTACAGCACTTTTTACAACAATATGAGGTTCATGGTTTAATACTGTAACTAGACTTAACAGTGACATACTGGATTTATACTGTGTTGTCACTGTAATCACATTAGCTGTAGCTTTAGTTCTGTGTACTATTTGCATTGTTTCGAGCCTGTTTTTGTCATTTTGTGTCTCCTTGTGTCATTTTGTGCCTGTTTTGCGTCTTGTTTATATTGTTTTATGTCTCATTTTTGTGTTGTTTTGTGTCTGTTCTTTGTCGTTTTGTGTCTAGCTGGTGTATTTTTTTGGTGTTTTTTTTGTCATTTTATGTCTCATTTGCGCTGTTTTGTGTCTCATTTTTGTCATTTCTTTGTCTAGTTTGTGTTGTTTTGTGTCTGTTCTGTGTCGTGTTGTGTTGTATCTCGTTTTGTGTCTCATTTCTTAGTATTTGATGATTAATATAATTTATATTAGATTAGTTTCAACTTTACTGTCATTACACAGAGTACAAGTACTAAGAAATGCAGTTTAGCATTTAACCAGAAGTGCAAAAGCAGCAGTAAAGTGCATTATTTATAGTATGGCTGGGTATACAGTATGTTACAGGATAAAAATAATAAAAAGTATGGACAAAACACTATGATCACACTAATATATGAATATATAGATATGTGGATACGATATTAAATAGATGATCCAAATACATCTAAATCTACAGGCAGAGATAAATAGTGGTTTGACCAGTATAAACAGTATAACCAGTACTAATAATATATAAAATATGATGTATGATGTTTATGTAATACTTGGATCACTAAAAAAAATCTATAGTTTGTTGTTTTAGACCAGAGGTTCATAGGCTGGTTATTGGAACTTCCACAAGGGGTCTGATAATAAAACCACTATTTCTCGACTCTTTCTTTGTTTTTTCTTCCATATTCCTTCATTATTGCATCTCCTCAAACGTCTAAACGTTAATGAGACAAAGTAAATATGATAACACATGCACTCCACGATGAAGAAGCTCAAATAGACGTCATTTCGATTTAAAGGTCGGGAACCTCAGCGGTCCAGTAGGAAATATAAAATCTCATCTCATGCTTCTCCCTGAACCTAGACACAGTGTTTTAAAACGAGCTCAAGAGTGCAAATGAATTATGCTCCTTACAAACTTTAACTCCACTGTCAGTTTTTAAAGCGCTCATTTAATGCAAGATCATTTCAATGACTCCCTTTCCATTGCTTAATCATTGGTGGTGGAAACGTTCCTTCTTCAACATGTTTTTTTTTCGTTCTCAAAGATGAATCACGGTTGGTTCAAAAAAGATTATACACTGCGCTTTCTAAAGAAACATCAGGCGCATTAAAGCTGCAGAGTAATTAAATCATGTCCTTTCATTGGGGTTAAGCCACATCCAAGCGAACAGCTCTTAACTGGAACCACTTGTGTGCTTTTTATTGGTAGTTTTCCTACAATCAAAACCATGTCCTTCAAGGCAGCATCCAGCCAGCAATGTGGAACCTCAACAAATCTTTTCAACGGTTTTATTTTGTGTTGAAAGTTTCTGCAGTCAAACGGTCAACTGATGGACTCAAATACTGAATAATTAGCAATAACATGGTTTCAGTGAGGTTAAAGATTAAGACGGATTTATGTTTGACTGTTTCTAAATAATAGGTGGAATAAGATAACCACTAATGTGCATGCAGGAAACATAAATTGCCTCAACATCTATTTTGCTCCACTTATCCTCCTGTTTTAAACACTGTGAGATATGTCATCAGAAGCCGTGTTTCCATGTAATTATCAAGGGGATTTGCAGCAAACTTTAAAGCAACAAAAAAGGAAATATAATTTTAGCTTTTTAGCAAATTAACTGGGCTACGTTGTTTTGTCAGAAGGGGGCAGTGTAGGCAACTTTACAAATTGGTTCTAATAAGTGGCACAGAAGAAGCTGGAAACAAAACTAGCTAAAAAAAAACATTGAAGAAGAGCAGGAAACAAAGAAAATGTTGGCAAGTAAAGTGAGAAAAACTCATGTGGGTCTCCAGGAATTATTTTGAATCGTGCAAATGGTAATTTTTCTTTTTTTAAATATTTTTTGGGGGGAGTTTTCTTTTCCATTTTATTGATAGGAGGAGAGACAGGGTGAAAGGGGTTATAGAGAAGAGAGAGACGTGTCGCAGAGGGTCGTGAGCTGGACTCGAACTCACGACCGCTGCTGGCGACCTGCGCCCGCATGGTAACGCCTTAACTCAGCGAGCTATATGGCGGCCCAGGGAATGTAATTATTCTTTTATGCCAGCTGGTTTCAGCCATGTTTCTGTCCTGAGATGAAAACAACAAATGAAACACCTGATCAGTCATGTGAGTTAAATGCATCAAAACTTCAAAAATGATTGTCTATAAAGTGCATTTATTGTGAAATTCATGAGAAGCGTTTTGCAAAAATTAAGGACTTTTATTTTGTTAAATTTTGCCATTTCATTATGTAAACCTGCCTAGAGACAGATTGTGTTTGACATGTAGTACCCACTCATTTGTGCGTTTCTTTTTGACAAGGAAAGGTTGACCTTAAGGAGCACAGTGCAAGGATGCCACGTATCTCGCGCCAAGGTGGGTTTAATATCCGTAGGAGGCTGTAAAAACCTTTGAATCATTTCAGGCTTTCAAACACTTATTTAGGAAGTTGCACGCAGAGGTGGGAACAGCAGTAACACACTTTACTCACCAAGAATAAAGGTTATATCTTCAAACGGAGGTGATCGGTTTGAAAGTGAAAGAGAAAAAGTCAACCTGCGCCTACTTCCTGGCCAACACTAAAGGACTATGATGAGGACTAAGTATATATGTGTGAATGTGCTGGGAGAAAAAAGAGGGAGGATACTGGCTCAGCAAAAAAATAAACCCAAATAAATAGATAAATAAAACGGAGAGAGAAGTCGATATCATGTGGAAGGTAATGAGGCTTGTTCGAGTTCTAGTTTGCTGAGTGTTTGCTGATTTGAATGTGTCTGTCTCTTTTGATTTGGCAGAATGCAGTCCCTTTACCTCTTCGTTAACTCCTTATCAAACATTTATGAGCCGCTATCACAGATTCTGCGGAGGGCTTTGGGGGTGAAGTCAACAAACATAAACAGAGGAGGAAGAGAGCTTTGAAAACACTTTGCTGGTCTTCAGTGGACGAAAACACTTTATTTGGGACTTCCAGCAGAAGATGCAACTGAGAACAAAATCAGCAGCAAGATCAGCAGCTATATATATAAGATTATAACTACAGTCACTAGAACTGAGAATGCATCTTTTAAAAAAACCAAATTCATCTTAATTAAAGGCAGATTTAGGCAGATTTGACTTGAAAACACTGAATATTACAGCTATAAAACTCATTTCATTGAGCAAACAAGGACTCGATCGGATGGTTTCATCGAGTCTATTGCGTCTATTCCTTCTGCGAAATCCAATACTGTGTAACAGGAGATGCCCCTTTTTTTTATTTCCAACCATTTATATATCTGTTTGGAACCAAAAAAACCCTGCAAATGCCTGCATGCATCCTGCTTTTCTCCTCCTCCTCCTCCTCCTCCTCCTCCTCCTCCTCCAGTGTTCAGAGGAGAGAGCAATGGAGCGAGCTGTGGTTGGAACAGCTCCATCTTCATTCGGGCCCGGCTTCAGTTCATGAACTTTTTAGAGACGTGCATTAACAAATCATGGCCCGGCTTATGAAAAACAGGTCTGATAGTGACTGGAAATAGCAGCGAAAAAGAAAAAGAAAAAAGAGCTTCTGCGTCACACCGTGTCACCACAGACACACACCTCAACTCAGGGTTTGTCTCAGTGAGTGAAGGTTGACGCATCAGGCTAGACGGCAGGTCTGGAGGTTTTTTTTTAAATGTTTTTCACAATAGGTTGCTTAAATGTGTTTTAACTGTTTCAGTTCAGTTCATGTCGCATTTGTAAGTAATAAACATTTGAAAGCATGTAAGATGATACTTTTACAACAGGTTTCTGCTGTTCTTTTATTTTTTTGTGTTACTGATTACACAATCTTGCAACTGAAACAAACCCGATGGCACAATGTTTCATCTTCTATTCCATTCACGTCAGGATTTAGTATGTGGCTTGTGAACAGTTTAATCAGATGCAGAAGCTGAATTCCTATTTGTTTCATTTTATGCATCGTCTCTGCATCTGACAACGTGACAGATATCAACAAACTTATCTTATCCGCTGCATGGCTACAATAAGGAGATACATGGATAATTAGTACGAAAAACTTAAGATCACAAAATGTAGGATAGCATATTTAAAACATGACAATAGTGCAGCAACAGCATGGTTTTTAATCAAATTGTTCAACTGTAGAAATGAGCCTCATTAATCAAATCAACTGGAAAACTGTTGACGCCTCAGATCGGCTGGGTTTTGGTTAAATAAGATGAAGAAAATGAGGAGGAGGATCAGGCCTCGGCCTTCGGTCTACAGGTTACTGTGCCCTCCACACAGTCACTCACACATATAGACATGTGCACACACACACACACACACACACACACACACACACATTGGCAGCACGGGGAGAGACGTGCTGTAATCTGGGAGGCAGGAAACAAAGGGCCTCGTTAATGCAGAGACTCGCAGGGGCCTTTGATGTGGAGCCAAGCCATTCACTCCTCACACACACACACACACACACACACACACACACACAAACACACACACTTACCGAATGACAGAAACACGCATATGTGCGCACATACAGACGTGCACACGAGCCTTTTACCACAGAGCGAAAGAAAAACGCTGAAAAGAGTGTAATCTGCCTGAGTTGAGGCAACGTGTCTGCTATTTAAAGCTCGATATATTAGATCTGAATCAGCCGACACTAAACACGCTCACACGCTGATGAACCACAAAAGCTGCAGCTTGGCTCATTGGAAAAAAAAAACAAAAACCTTTTTCTCCCCATTGCACATTTTCAAACCCTCTGTTCCCACCATTGTTGTTTGACTTTAGTAATTACTATACTAGTAAGTCATGTCAGCTTGTAAAACCAAAAATTAACCTTATGGGGGTAGAATTTGTTTGTAAGGGTGTAGTAGCAGTTGTCGTGGTAGTTGTACATCAGAATGAGAGTATACTTGATGCATACTTAGATGCAACACCACACAGTTTCCATAGGTTAGTAGCAGTCATTAGTTGTAGTTCTGGTGGCAGGAAGGTAGCAGATTAGACGGAGCAGAAGTCAGGTGGGGATGCTGATGCATGTAGGAGATCAAGGTGGGAGCAGTAGGTTGTAGTCAGGACAGAATGGTTGCCATCTATATGCACAAGAGGTAGCATGTCTCTGGGAATGGCGATATTAATTTGTATCAGTTTCCAGAAGTTTTGGTCCAGAAATTTTGGTTATCTTCTGATGTTTCCGAGTGGTTTTGGTGTTTATTAGGTCTTTTTACGTGTAATATGTAACACTGTTGCCTTGTCGATGTTCCTCACTGCTTCATTCAACCATACCCAGCACAGGAATGGAGAGAGCCACAGCATTTGCACCAAAGTTTAGACAGGACGTTAAGTCATGTATAATGCAATAATAAATAAAAGTGCAAATCAAAACAAACAGCAAACTCATCTAACTGTCCAAATAACTAGTAGCCTGGTTTATTTGTGATTTCCCAAACACTGAAAATGCTGTCCATATGTAATAATAATATAACTACTATTTTACCAATAGCAAAATAAAAGCATCCCGACAGCTGTGATGGAGCTCAGCATGCTAATGTAATACTGATTTAACTGCAGCTGATTAATTGTGACTCTGTGTGGCAGCTCATCCATCTGAGGAGAGGAAAAGTTCAAGTAATGATTTGCTGTCACATCCTAATTAATCCTGTCTCCATGTCTGGGATCGTTTATAATTATAAGTAATTAATGAAGTTGCTGCTGTCATTCCATGTGCGTAAATGATTGCAGTTCTCACACTTTAAAGATGTTTTTATAGATTGTGCTGCTGTTTGATGCTGCAGGTATTTATTAATAAACTCCGAGGAAAGACTCCTACAGACAGGTGGAAGCAACAAACTAAACTTCAGCTCATGTCAGAGTTTTTCTAAATCTGGGTTACATTTGTCATTGGTGGGTCTTAATAATCGGACCTCTTCATCGCAGAAAAGTTTTATTTTCCTGGAGATTTTAGTCTTTAATAGGTGTGAAATTGCAGAGTGATTGAGGAAGGTGTTCAGTGATTTTGGCAGCAGACTGTGCTTTTGGCTCCGTCTCTGTGGTGTTCGTGGACCATTGGTGTTGAAATGTGGCAAAAGCCTTCTCCAAATCAACTTGAAGCACTGTCACTTGTGCGTGCCGAGCTGGTATTGCCATAAAGTGCAGTTCAGACTTGTGCAGTGTTGAGAGTGATGTAGAAATGTTACCAGGTCCGACCTACTAGGACTGCCTAATCGTACCAGGATACTCATTCAGACATGGAGCCGACACTTTCAGATGCTGTCAGATTTGTGGAAAAGAGAGCGGCTCTGAAAGGGACAACTGACTATTTTGGCAACCGCTGGATGGATCAAACTCATCAAATGAAAAGCTATAATAGCTTCACTTTGCTGACTTTTCATTTAACGCCACTATCAGGTCAAAATTTGTTTCCTCAAAACTAATGAGATTTCCATCAGCCTCAGATGTATTTCCCTCTGGTTCTAGAAAAATCACCATAGTGAACATTATTTTTTTATCTGCTAGACGTCAGAGCCCAGTTGTTGTTCGAGACATTCAACCTGGCTCAAAATAACCCAGATATGGAAATCCCAGGTTTAAAAATACAGCATCAGTTAGTCATCTTACTGTTGTACCAGTTTTTAAAAGCAACACTAGATTAGATCACCCTGATCCAAATACAAACTTTTCAGAATTGTCGAATCCAGATTACCACTGCTGTAAGCTGAACTACATACAACAGTGTAGTCTATCAGCTATAGAGAACAACAGGTACTGTATAATAACCAGCATAGGGCTGTTTTAGGTGTTTCTATTTGCATCAGCTTCCAGTCAAACCCCTCATACGACTCACTGCAAAAAAAATACCAACAAACAAGCATCATTCACAAACACATCATGGATATTTCAAACACATGCTTTAAGTCATAAAAAGGTAAATGTCAAATAGTCAAGAAAAAAAGCAGATTTTTTTTAGGTACTGTGTCCATATAATTAATATACAGTGCTAGGTAACAGGTAAAAATGACATACATGATTTTTGTTTGATAGTGACAGCTGTTTAGAGGATTATTTTATAAAGTTTTTTTTAACTTAGCTGTATTTGAAGGCTTATAGGTATGTTTTATCTACTTCAGCACTGGCGTGGCTATATAAATCAAACGTAAAATATCAATGAACGAATGCACAGCATACTACATGAATACAAATGTAAAGTTTTATTACATTTTCTTTCTAAAATCCACCCCAGCACAGACAATACTGTATGCCTCGTCCTTTACTCATCATAAAACACCATAAAAACTTAAAATAAGTGACAATAAAATCAGTTGTAATCTGAACTACTGGTCTTGTGACTGACTATTGCACTCAACAATTTCCTGGTAGCAGCTGTGGCCGTAGTAACACAGTGATCTTAGTGTAATTATGATAATTCCTTTTACTATTGTTGTCAGTATTGTTGTTGTTGTTCTGCTAGTCGAGTGGCTAATCCCTCTTCCAACATATTGTGATGCAGAAAGCTGCAGCTGTCTGGTTAGTGTGGCCGTGCTGTTGTTCTCCTCTGCCGAACCAACCTGATATTAGTGGTTAGTGTGTTCACCACAGCCAGAGAGGCCTGACTCTCTGATGAAGGCTCTGGCCAAAGCTTCATCAGAGCTCTGCATGAAGCAGGACATTAATAGTCTCGTGTTAATCCTCCAGCTTCTCCTTTTTCGGTCCCACTTTTACTACAAGTGTTTGACGTCAGAAATCCAAACGCTTTTCATTCATTTCATATCTTTATTTTGTTAAATGTATTCGACACTTAGTCTGCACGATTTTGCCTGTTTTTTGGTCTCTAAAGTTTTTAAGAAGAAAAAAAAGCAGAGCACACAATCATCTGCTTTCAATGACAAGACCGCATTCATATATGCAAAGGTTTTGATGGTGGTGACACAGTTTATAATAGGATGCTCTTTTCTTTTCCTCTTACGCGCTGTTTTCCTTTAGTCTAACACAAAAACTACTACTTTGCAGAGTCAAAGCTGTACTTCCAGGTTTGAAATCAGTGACTATCTGATGGAATACCTTTAACCCTCCAAACCCCGAGCAGCCTGTGGGTGTGTTTTTGCTTTTGTCACATTTTAACTCCCTATGAGCTTATTTTTTATATTATATAAAGTCCTGCAATCCAGTGGAAACATAACAACCATGGCTAGAAGCAGAGGGAACTCAAAATGCTCTTCTGTGCAGTAGGACACAATTAAAATGCCACAATTCATTAAAAAAATAAGAAATGAAAGTTGAATTTCTTTGACTATTTATGTTACAAAAAGTGGAAAAACTGAAATCAACGTATACAATATTTTTCTAAGTGCCCACATGTGTTACCAGTATTGATAAAATAGTGACTTTACATGCTATAGATATTTTACTACTTACATTTTTAATTTTTTTCCATATATGTCTCTTCTTTGCTCTTCAAATGCACAGCCTGCAGTTCATCTGAAAAAAAAAATTTATCACCTGACTGAGCCTAGTTTCTCATGGCTTCTTGACTGGGCCGAGAAGCAGATACTTTTTTGTTGTGTTGCAGAATCTGATCAGTGCAAATGATTTATTTTTGGCCAGTTTGAAATGAGACATGTAGAATAAAGTGATTTTGATAAAATAGCGTGGTTTAAGATTTGATTTGGTTCATTTTCCAGTCATGCATGTCACAGTGGACTTGCTCATAAGTTGAAAATCTGGTGATTGTTTTTACAGTTTGAGGCTCTGATAAATGGTGAAATTTAATTCAATTCAGTTCAATTCAATTCAGAAAACTTTATTTTTCTCCTGGGAACATTCAAAGGCACATAGAGTAGCTGGACACAGAACAGTAGCAACAACTGTACAGCAGTAAAAGCAGCCATGTTGTCGTAAAAATAGAGTAAAATAAAATAAAAAATAGAATGTGTTGAGAAAAAGAATAAAAAGTAAAATATTGTATTGGCATTGATGTACATGTGGGGCTAAAATGGTACAGAGGCGCAAGATGGTTTTGGCGATGGTTAAAAGAAAACAGGACTTTCAAATGGCAGGTTTTGGGGTTCAGAGGGTTAAAGAATTTCCTTCCATACATTTCGTTCCTTTTATTACAGTTTATGTACCTCGGAGGAGCTGTTAAAGTTAAAACAAATGTATTATTCTTTCACAGTAAACCCACTCGCAGGCCTCGAGCTCGCTCACCGCTCGTAGCCTCCCATGAAAACCATGTTGTTTAAAAGTGTCACTGAACCAAATCTCAACATTTATCTTAGCCGCGTCCACCTTTACATGTTGGTCGACTTAACTGCCAAGAGGCTGGAAAATGGTGAAATAAAAAAATCACTTTGTAACTGGCACAGGGAGGAACTTGCGGTGATGCTGATGAGTTTGCCATACAGAGTCCCCAGATGGTCCATTATGTGGACTTTGATAGAAATGGTGGAGCAGGGCAGAGAGTGTGGGTGGCCATGTTCATACTGAAGCCCTGGGCAGCTCAAGGGTAGTTAATGATGACCACATGCACACAACATTCATCACATAGGCATAACTGTGCATCCAATGTATTGATTTTTGATAACTATACAGTCTTACCAAATCAAATCTCTCATGATTAGTTCCTTTTCTGCATCCAGTAAGCAGCCAGTTGGTTTATTTTGTTCAAATGATAAATGGTGGCATCTCCATTTTTTGAATCAAAAGTCAGTGAATGTGTGCCAGCAGCCAGTTCTAATGGCTGCATGTGTTCAGCGGAAAGAGCAGAGACCTACATGAAAGCACACACACGCTGCAAAACGCTCATGCCACACACAAACCTCGCTGACAGCTGCGACAAGCCAGACAATTCACCTACAATGACAAGGAACAGAACTAAATCTAAAGTCACAATTACAGCCCCGACAAATCCACTATTGTGTTTGCTCTCCTTGGGGTTTTTATTTCTTGGAAAAAAAAAAAAGGAGCGTCACAAATCCAGAGAGAGATCAGAGCGCTCTCAAACTAAGCCTCCATTTACTCTGATGGCAGGCCTATTAAATGTGTGCGTCCACAGTGGTCTCTTTCTAGTGGTGAGTGGGCGGCTCAGAGTCCTGCAGTTGACAGTTAGCAGCCGATTCTGGGATCAGTTTTTCCGCAGCAAAGGGACTGATGTGGCCCAGAGGAGGATGTGGATTCCTATGATGGATCATTGTTTAGGTTTGGGGAGTGGGTGTGTGAGCCTCTATGTGTGTGTGTGTGTGTGTGAGTGTGAGTGTTTCCATGTCAGTCGATGCAGATCAAGGATTCAGGATCAGCCCCACAGTACGTACATGCATGTGTGCAAACAGACATCTGCATGGGGAGCCGCAGTAAACACATGTACTAGTGTGTGCAATACACATCTGTACATGTACGTGCATTTGTACACGCACCACAAACACACACATGCAACTTAGAATAACAGTTACTAGAAAAAGGTTGAAAAAACTATTTTTCTAGATCCTTTGTGGTATAACTGCCAGCATTGCTTTTTACTGTTCTATTCTAGCCTTATTTAAGCTGATCTGTTTAATTTCAGTATTGTATCATACTTTTATATTATTGCTTTGCTACTTTTTAGGTACTGTATTTCTGCATGTTATGTCTCTTTTTCTGACCAATGTCTTGCACAAACATTTCCTTCGGGACTCATAAAGCTTTATTTCATTTTATCTTATTCCTACTCATTTCTGTACATCTAATCTTACTTCCCATCCACTTGATACAACGTTGCTGCATATTCAGATTTTATTTTAGGGTTCAGACCCTTTGAATTACCTAAAATGATCAGTTATTATTTTGTTAAGTTGTTTCAGACATTGAGATGGTGAGGATGTTTGCTTTTCATTTAATATCAGCTGTTACGTTGCTGCTAAGCATCTGTATTTGTATCTATTTGAATTTGAGTTGGCCTTAAGAGTCTACTTTGAGTATCTTTGATGAAAAATGAGATCGAAATTAACAAAGTGCATGCAGTTATAGTCGACTAGGCCACACTGCATAGCTGGAAATGGAAGATTTGCATAGAGCGGTGGGTGGTCAAAATGAACACTACTGACAAAAACCTAAAAAACTCTTCTGTCTGTTTTATACACACCTTTCAGATGATCCCTAACTTCAGCTGCTAAGTTTACTGTCAAGCTGCAGACGATTCCACACTTAAATCTCTGTTCATGAGGTAGAAATAACACCTTGTGCAACGTAAGTGAAAAAAGCAAAAGGTAAAAGGACGCTTGTTTGGCCTGATTTCTGACCTGGTGCATGGCTGTGCTTATTCTTGATGATGAGGGTGAGCATGACTGAGTTTTGACTGTGAGAGGATGAAGGTGTGATGTGGCAAATCAGGTGAGAATCTACATTTTTATCCAAATATTGAACCGTACTGGGTAACATGCCTGGTATTATTTGTAGTTTCATAAAAAAGACAGTAGTGCAGCTCAGACTAAGCTGGGTTTGTCTTTCACTGCAACACTGTTACAACAGATAGAACCAGCGGCTTGCAGAGATTCATTTTTACATCTTTCAACACTCAGAAAATGCTTCATGAATGACTCAGCGTCTTGATGGAAAGTCACTGTGTTTATCCCCCTCTTTTTTTTCCTGCAAAACCGACATTTGGAGATGCAAAAGGTTCTGCAGGACTGTGATGACACAAGTTAAAACTTTGACTCTGAGTCTGTGGAGTGTTTACATGCCGCAAGGTGAAGCTGCTACTGTTGGTTTATAAGAGGCTTCAAAGGGAGGAGGGAAGGAGAAGCAGGATGGATAATGGTGAGAGTCTCTGTAAATTCAAACTAATGATAATGTGAGTTTTGTGGAATATGTTATGTGCTCACAGGTTTGCAGTTTTTTGATAAGGTAAGATATTTCATGTATGAGTCATTAGTGACAATAAAAGTTGTTCTTTTTAGGAAGCACTGATGTAAAATGATGTTTTCACCTTGTTTTTTCTCGATAAAGTCAGATTTATCGACATAAAGAGGATAAATATTTTAATTTCTTGGCAATTTCTTTACATTCACGGTATACATGTGTGTTATTTTCCTGCTACGCACCTGTGTGAATTGGAGTTACAGTAATGAAGGTCACAGCAGCAGAGAATTCTCATAATTAAAGAGAAGTCCCCTGGCTTTCTGTAATGCTGAATTTCCTAAACATCACAAGCAGCCGCGTCCAAAGCCAAGGTCAGATGCAGGGAGTGTCGCTCAGGACAAAGAAAACATCCTGGCATTTTCTTTTCCTCCGGCAAACTGGCAGCAGCCATGGAAACAGAAGGGAAAGAGAAGACTTCTGCTAACTGGTGTGTCTTAAGAAAAGCAACAAAAGACGGCAGAGTGCATCTTTCAGTCTCTTTTAACTCGAGGTTCATTTTATAAATGACTTTTTATGCATTTATGACACATGTTCATCCCTACGTTGGTGCTACTCATCGACAGAAAAAGTTTTGTTCAAGATAAACAGACAGATATTAAAATCAGGCATGGAGTGAATCAAGCTTAATTTTTTTTAACCACATTTCTCAGAATCCCTGCATCGAACGAGCCTGAAGTTTAGATAAAGCAAAAACCAGAGCAGCAAGAACAACGGATTTCTAGATAAAAACAAGCAGCTTTCATCCCAAGCTGTCACATGTCTTTTGGCTGCATTGCTTTCAGGTCTTTCAAAAGATGCTGTGGGTGGAAACTTTTTTTTGTCTCTGGCTCTTTGATGGATGTCTCCCTGTACATTTGACACTGAGGGGGAAAAATGCATTTTTTTCATTTTGTTGTGTTGATTCCAAAACATGTTTCTGCTATTGATGATTCTTTTGTTGCTACAAAACTCAAAGCTGCATTGGAAATATGTCAAAAAAATGTTGGTAGTTTCTTCATTCTGTTAGTTATCGGGAACAAAAATACATCAAAGAAGTACAGTTCCTGCAGAAAACACATGATGTTTATTATATATGTAATTAGTAATCTAATCTTTGTTGAGAACACCAAAAAGTGCTATAATGAATTTGTTCTTGTGAAGATCAAGGGTTTGTGTACTCCAGGTACTGTTACATCTGCAAAGGTGTCAGTTGTCCATTTAGACAGCAACTTATCTGCTAAAATATCCTTAAAGTTCATCTTCAGTCTTTGATAACCCCCTAAAAATTCTTCTCTGTGTATTAAAGTTTGATAATTTGTTTCTTTTCCATTAAAATAATTCTGTTTTGCCTGAAAATGACTCAGATGTAACTCTCCACTGTTGTTTCCTCTGGAATGTGTGACTCTATGAAGCTGCTTCTCTTTCTCCATCCACCTTGGAGTGAATCAGTCAAACATTTCAGAAGCAAGAATTGATTTTGAAGAAGAAGAATAACACAGAAAGCTGACAGAATTGATCCTTGAGGTTTATTACAAATGAAACCCTGGAAGTCTGAATCTGTGTTTTTCAGCCTGCTGTCAATACACTTTAGTATCAAGGAGGAAATGCTCAGCCGTGGCATTGACTGTGGATTTCACTTGTGATGTATCTTCCAGCATATAAAAAAACCCCCACATGGACATGGAACCAAGATTTTTTTTTTTAAAGTTCACCAGAAATGCTCTTTAAACTACGAAATTCCTAGAAGTTCCAGTTCAGCTCACTCTGCACTGAAAGGAAAAAGATCAATAACTTACTTCATATAACGCTGTATCACCTAGTGAAGAAAATGTGCAGTACTTCCAAAGACTTCCTGTTTCCACATGCACTGAAATTATGATCTTTGTAACAAAAACGTTCAGGTTTCTGCTTTGCTTCTTTTGAAAACTGGTCATCAGTCGAGTTGGGTAGCTGCTGCTGGCACAGGGAGCTAGACTGACCTCTGGAGGTGCATAATGGGAATTAATATGAATGAGGGTCCTTGGTAGAAAGTGGGAGAGCAGTCACATCATCAGGCATGAAGGAGTGAAGGTTTGTGTAACAGAAAAGCAGTAGAAACATGCATTTGCTTATATATCAGAAGGGGAAGAGTTATGGGAAAGCCAAAGTTGCTAATTACGCTTTATTTTGAAAGGGAGTCTGAATGAGTGATGCCATAAAAAGCATGATATTTCCTTTTGTAAGGCACCACAAGTTTAAACGTCTTTCTATTTTATGTAAAGATACTTTAAAGGTGCTGATATCATGATTTTGAAAAAGAAAAACATACTTTTTCTGAGTTTTCTTTGTATAAGCGGTTGTTAAAATGTACTTGCGTCTCCCAGCCTGAAGAAAAACCTCTCATTATTCTAACTGATGCAAAATCAGAAAGCTTATTATTCATCGTAGCAGACTTTGAAAGATGATTTGGCCCCATCTGGGTTTGATTGCCAAATCTTCTCGTTTCTTTTCAGATTTATTTTTTTTTCATCGTCTGCCCACGAAGGGAGACGTAGCATATGAAACAAGAAACCCTTATAGGCAGTTTTACTACGGCTGGAACACTAATGTATTACATACTTACACATGATTTTTACTGCGACTTCTGTCACATGAAAAATTATCGACGCCATAAGAGTTACGGCTCTGGGCTGCTGATTTGGTTCGTGAAAACCTGGTTTATGCTCTGAAGGAGAGTTTTATACAGACCGTTATTGACTAAGGAAGTTTTATAATCCAAATCAAAGTCCTTGAAAAGCCACTTAAGACGTTCTACACAACTTCAGAATTTGCATTTGCATCAATGACAAAAAGCCAGCAGGGGTTTGGTCATTTTTGGCATATTTAGAGGTTTTGCATTACTCAACGCTGCATCATGAACTTGTTTATGGTACAATGCAGGGTTGTTGAAGAGAAAAGTTGAGCTCATGCATCATATTTTTGCTTTTAGGAAAAGCAACCTCCATATATAAGTTGTTTCTTATAGTTATATAGTTGCTGGCTACTCCTGCTCTTTTGAGATGTTTAGGGAAAATATACTAGACATATATGACAATAATTACAACCTATAAATTCCTATTAACTCTGACAAACAAAACAACAACACTGGAACTAAGTGTGCACATTTACAAGTGACTCCAGAGGGGCTGAAAAGCACACAGAAACTGCACAGGCGCTCCTCATTTCCAGGCTGCAGTGGGTCTTTTTTACTGCAAAGTGCTTGCTGATGTGTTCGTGAGAACTGTCAGTGGGCGATTTACATGTCAAGCTAAAGCAAAATAGAATCCCGCTGATATGAAATCTCCGAGCCACTGTGCCGGGTCGGCCCCGCTCGCATGTATGAGAAGCAGAGGCCTTGTAATCTTTTCACTGTGACTCGCTTCTTGTGTGCGACACCGGGGAAGGGGGGGTTAATTACATTAATCCAAAACAAATAAATGTTTGGCAGCCCTTGAAAGGCTGCGGGAAATGGTTGGAGATTGAACTGACTTTTGAGTCCCCAAACCTCAAGCTTTGATGGGTTTTTTTTTTTCTTACTTGACTCAGAGACTGAGAAACACAGCTTGGATATCCAACTGGAGCTGAACTGGTCCTCTCTGGTTCTCTCTGCCTTCCTCTCACTATTTGCCTTTCCTCACCCTATTTCTTTCCTATTTACTCCTTTCTATTGCTTTTTCCTCTTTCACTTTTCTTTTATCTCACTCTCCTTCATCTTGCTTTCCCAGGTCTTTTCATCACAGGTCACATTTTTTTACTTTTCCAATCACGTGGAAGAAAGGAATGATTAAAAAACAGCATCAGTTAAAGGAGGATAAATTGTCTTTTTTGTTGCTGCCTAATAAAATGCTTACTTGATAATTAAAAGCAGACCTGACACTGATCTGGAGATTAAAGAATTAGCTCTCAGTGGTGCATATTAATTAAGCGTTGTCCTAAATCGCCCAGAACATGTTCTTCTACCTCATTTCCATATCCATTTGTTTGTTACTCTGTTTATTGGCAACTTTAGAACAACTGCTTAGGAACAGATCTGCTTCATTTTTTATCCTAAGTGAGCCAACAGAATCTGAAATTGTAATGTTCCCCGGTTCACCAGTTTGGATCAGATTGGAATATCTCAACAATTATTTGTAAAACTGCCATGAATAGGCATTGTTTGGGCATGAATGATTGATTCAAACTGTGCAGAGATTCCTTGACTTTTCCTCTAGTGCTGCTTGCAGGTCTGAGTTTTTAGCTTAGGATAGGATATCTGCTTCGTGGTCTCCAGAGGGGGCATCCTAATACTTTTACTTGCTTTTCCTCACGCAGCACCATGAGGTTGACATTTGGGATTTTGTGTGACGTGTCTCAAAAACTGCTGAATAGACTGACAGGGTACAAACGTCCAGAGCCCCTTCAAAATAAAAGCACAAATAGAAACTTTGGCCCTACCTTAACTCATTCCTTTTTGATGTATAACCAAACGCATGCAAAAATTAACAGCTTGAATCCATCAGTCTAAGCTGTAACATGTGTTTAGTGCTAATGTTATTGTGCTAAATGTTAATATGCTGATGTATTATAGCATTTGGTGAATGCAAGTTCATTGAGCAGCAAGTATAGCTGTGGACTTTTCATCTCTGTAAGCCTATGAGTAAAATGTCCCTTGTGACTGTCTCTCTTTGCAGGTCAAAGTTTTTAGTTTATCTGTTGGGTGGATTGGCGCAATTCTTTTTACAGACGTTTGTGGTCCCCAGAGGATACATCCTAAAACTTTCATTGACTCTCTCGCTTTTTTTCAAGCAGCACCATAAAGTTGACGTTTGGGATTTAGAGTGACTTCTCTCAGCGACATTTAAATAGACTGATGGGGTACAAAATATTCAGACTCCCTTCAAAATAAAAGCGTAAATAGAAACTTTGGCTCTCACTTAACTCATCCCAACCAAACGTGCAAAAATAATAACTTAAATTCATGAGTCTGAGTTGTAATTTAGGTTTCATGCTAGATTGGACTGATTGGCAATTTTATTTTACAGACACTCATGATCCCCAGAGGATATATCCTAAGACTTTTGTTGATACTCCTGCTTTTCCTCAAGCAGCATCACAAAATTGACATTTGTGATTTTGAGTAACTTGTCTCAAAAACTGCTGAACAGACTGATGGGGTCCAAAATATTTAGACTCCCTTCAAAATAAAAGCTTAAATAGAAACCTTGATTCTCCTACAACCAAATACCTGCAAAAAATCAAGAATCAAATTCATCACTCTGAGCTGTAATTTGTGTTTTTTTGCTAATATTATTGTGCTAAATATGATTTTGTCAACATATCATAGCATTTAGTGACAGCACAGAGCAGCAGGCGTGGCTGTGGATTTTCCATCTTGTTAAGCCTATGAGAAAGTACACCAACCAAAAAAAGCATAATATTATTTGCTGCTTACTTAACTTTCATTGTCAGGCTGTTGTCTGGATGTTTGCTATGTATCTCCATGCATCCAGACAGTGACAGTAAACAATCACACTGACTTGCCGGATGCTTGTTCACAGCCAGCAAAACCCTGTAATGAAAAAGGACGAGAGCCAAACCCAAACCCTGCCGACCCTGGAACCTATGGTTGGGGAAATACTTTCCCTCCACCATACAATAAGTCTGCGAAAAATACATGTGAACGGGACTCTTCTCACAGTATATCACCCCACACTTGCGTAGCAATCTTGGGAACAAACATTATTCTGCCAGGCCCTGTTGTTTTATAGAGTGCTTCTACATGTCCGGGGGCTGTGACGATGATTTATAGTGATGGCACTCTGGAAGCTCTGCACAACCTAATTTGTTCTGGTTTTCCTCATTGGGAAGATTATAGGGCCCTCGGTGCAATGGCGACAAATGTGTCACCACACATGTGTCCACATGGGCTCTGTCTCCTGCTTGTTATAAACACACAGAAAAAACAATTAGACATTTCTTGATGCACGACCTCTGGTGAGATTCGGCCGATACGGGCTCTAATTTGAATGATATAGCTGTTGAGGGTTTTTAACATTTATGCGTCAAACAGACCTTTATCTTTATGGGTTTGGTGTGTAGCTGCCTTGTTTTGTGATTGACAAAATGTATTCATCTGGGAAGAGGGAATGAGGCTTGAGGCTGCTTCATCAGAAACAATGTCAGTTGCACTGAAGGAAAAGCAGAGCTGGTCTTTTCTTATTCCCTGTATGGCAAGATAATAATGTAGTACATCTCAGTTAACGAAGCCTGACTGAATGGAGATGTGACTTTGACCATATAAATTATATTTGTCATAACATGTAATTAAAGTAACATTTTGCTGTGATATATGAAACCATATTTAAAAAACAGGATAAATGTAGTGACTATTTTGCCTTTTTGCCCTGGGGAAACATCAAAAGGAATAATATATTCCTAAATAATATTGCATTTTATTTAGTTTAGTTTTTAGGCATTTCGAGAGCTTATTTGAACAGCATGCTGTGTGAATGATGTTTTAAGGTTAAGGTTTGCCTTAAGGAGGACTGCTCCTGGTTGCAGTTAGGATGCTTGTCAGTAAAGATAAATAGGATGGAAAGGTTTAGACAGGCTCCAAACCACAGACATCTTTGGACTGTAGGTCAAATTACCTTTTAAAAAATAGCAAGTTAGATAGTAAAAACCACGAGTGCTGGATAGGTTTGGGGGTCTTTCGGGTCATTTGTGATACTGAAAACTATTCTAAACATTATAAAAAACAACTTTATACCATGTAGATTTTGTACAACATGAGCTGCTTTTATGTAAGTCACTGTGGAATGACTTTTTAAAGAGCGAAAAATAAAAAAAAAAGAAAGAAAAGTCCTGCACTGAAAATGTTATGCAGGTAAAAGCATGTCAGTATTATCACGAAAATGTACTTAAAGTATTCAAAGTTAAAGTCCTCGATGCAGAAAAATGTCCCTTGTGACCGTTTTTCTATCTTATATATTGTTTTTTCTCATGCATTAATGTGGAATCAGGATTTTACAGGTGCTTTTGGTGGAGGTGGTTCCAATTTTATTAACTATTAATATTTAGGCTCCAGCCCCCCACAACCTTACAGAGGATTAAGCGGTGTATAGATAATGGGTAGACGGATGGATTATTATTTATTAACTAATTTTTTAAACTATTTTTTCAGCCAACTGCAACTAATAGTCAATTTTTATTATAAATTGATCTACTGAATGTTTTTTAAATTGATTGATTGACTGTTTGATTTGCTGAAATTCTACAGTAGTGAGAAAAACCGACACAAATGCTTGAATTTTTTTTTTTTTAAAGTTGCCCATTTTCTGTCAGTTAACAAATCGACTAATTGGTTGAGGTAGGCAAGTTCATAACAAAAAAACCCCAAACATTTCATGAGCTCTTCATATGCTTTTGTGCATGAACTTTATTTTAAAGAAAAAGGCTGTGGGATAAATATAGTGAAGTAAAAAGTACAATATTACCCTCGGAGATGAGTAGAAGTAGAAAGTAGCATGAAAAGAAAAGAGATTTGGACATACAGTCAGTACTGTACTTGAGTAAACATACTTTGTTGCACTCCACCACTGTACATGAATCACATGAGAAAGAGATCTTTTAAGACAGACTTGTCTTTAAAATGACGTTTGACATGTGTGGCCTCACTTGAAATCCAGAACCCAGTGTGGTATTATCTTGGTTTCACTCGGTGTGTAATTTAAATATCATTATTTTGCTTAAGCAGTCAAATAAGAGCGATCACAATCATAATAAATCAGTCAGTATTCCACCACTACAGCTCACTCTTTGACATTGGTGCATTTTTAAAACCTCACAGAAGCCTCAAGAATTAAGTTCACATTTTGCAGTAAACAGCTCATTAGATGAAAGAGTTCCTTCTTTGCAAATATGAATTATGATTTAATCGAGCACTGATTTTCTATTGCCCTTGACTGTATTTTTTAAAAAAGAAAAAGATGTCAACAACCCTAAATATGGAACAACTGACAGTTTGAAATAGTAAGTGTTCTCGTGTTATATTATGTATTTCTGCATAAAATGTCAAGCATTAGCTGCAAACTCTTTTACAACTATTTCAGAACTGTCCCAAACTAGTTTTTATGCTTTGAACCGTTGCAGAAGTCTACACAAGGATCTAAATGTTAACACCTTCAAATGCAAACTTAAAACCTACCTTTATAGTTGGGCTTTTGTGAATGCTTTCTTTTATTGTATTCTTGTTTTAAATATTAATCTTTTAATTTTTTTCTGTCTTTTAATTTACTTTTATCATTTTCATTGCTGTTGTGCTGTTTGTACATATCTGTAGCTCTTCATCCACCTCTAATGCACTTTGAACTGCACTGACCCACACAAAAGGTGTTATACAAATAAAGTTTGACTCATTATCGAACCGCATCCACATTAGGCTGAATGAATCTGAAAACAGATCCTTTTCTTTTGCTTTTTATGTTGACTCTATGGTGTTTTTTTTACGTTCCAAAACATTAATGCTTAGTGTCTGGCAGATTAGACTGTGGTATACTGGGGTGGCTTCCAAGCACAAATGTGTGTTACTGTAATGTGACTGAGAACAGGGTGTTTCTGCAAAACAGTATTCGTTCTCGGTGCACTGTTTCTGGGCGGATTAAGGTTTAAAAAGGCAAACTTTTTGTTATATCCAGCATTCTCACTCACTTTGAATAGGGTACACCACATAATCAATGTGTCAACACTGTTTATGTTACTTTTATTAGAGAATTTTGTGACCGTTAAATATAAGTTTCATCATTTAAAGAATATCTGAACAAACGTATTGGTGAACTCTCCAGTGAAGGAAGCAGACGTACAGTATTCGGAGATATCTGTGTGTGCGTAGCTTGTTCACAGGGTGGTTAAGTGATTGTATTCATGTGTGGTTTGTCTCTATGTTAGCTTGAGGGGCGCCTGGCATTTAGATTTAACCGTCAGCATCTCGAACAAACAGCATATTTACGCCCAGACACAGTTGCTGTCTGATTTCTTCGCACCTCGTTTGGTTGAAAGACCTCCTCACGTCTACAGTAGATGCTCTGTGAAGACACTGAAGCGTGCTTCTTAAGGACATATCGAATTGCACAACCACTGAAAGATCTCAGCGCTGATCAGACGCCCCTATGGAAAATTCTTTGCACTATTTCAATATAACAGACTGTAACCTCCTCTCTGGTGGCTGTGAATGCAGTGAACTTTGAGGTTCAAAGTAAACATTTTAGAGTTGCACAAGTGATTTTACTTAACTCACTGCCTAAGCATCTTATGTTAGTGCTAACAAACGTGCGCATCACTGTAGAATCAATTAACAGTAAGGTTCCACATAAAGCTTAGACTCAAAGGTTGACTAAAGCTCAGCCACAGTTGCACAAAACATACTGTACTTGCAAGAAAGCTCCAGTCCACAATGTCAAATTACCCTTAAAAAGGAAACACTTGGGTTCGAGGTTCATTTAAGTCATTTAAAATCAAAAAGATGGCACTCGTAGAAACTACATTTTGTAATTCTCTGCATGTGTATTCATCTAACATGAATAAATAGTCAAATTAAGTGTGCTTTTGTTGCAAGTATAAAAGTAATTCTTGAAAGATCAGTGGCGATGTCATAAAATATGTAAAAAGCAGGCAAGTTAAAGTGACCAGATTACTTGAAATAATCACAGGATCTATGGGACGACATGTGTATAAGCATTAGATGTCCATCGAGCATTTCAAAACCAGTTCCAGAACATTAAAAATTAAAGGCCACCAGTGAAACATCTGCTTGTGCATTTGCAGTTTATCTAACATTTTCCAGAAAAGAAAAAACAAGATGCATTACAGTAGTCAAGTCTGTTGGTGATAAAAGAATTCGTCTGCCTTTCAGTGTCTGGCTGTACTCCTGAGAAGATAAAAGCCAATTCTGTTGATTTTTATGATGTGAAATTCAAGTCAGGATCAAAAAGCACACCAAGGTTACTAGCTCGGGGCTCGGTGTTCGGTGCCAAGGATTTTCAGTTGGTGTGCAGCTTCTCTCTCTCTCTCTCTCTCTGGGCCTTTTCTGCTCCAGCAATTAACCAGAGTAACTTTAATGTTGGAGCAAAGTGTCAAAGAGCAGCCAAGATCATTCAGCGAATCAAACTGGTGGGGAACAATATCAATCACACAAAACAGGAATTTTTATGTGACTTTCCATGAATATTAGATTGAAAAACTGTCTCTTACACCTTGTTCTAATTACACTCTCCAACACATTTTGCATGAGTGAATGAAAAGAATGCTGCACCATGTTCTTTCAGTTGCAACAACTATCAAGTATGAGAATTACATATTGTGGTACGAGAACTAAGTAGCGTAAAACTGCATAATAACCTTAATTCAGAAGAAATCCTGTGCAGCCATCAATAAGGGAAAGATTTAAGAATGTCTAAGGAAGCTTTTGTGCAAAACACGGCTGCAAAAAAATCGGTAGTTTTGTTTTCATTAAATTTTCCTAAAGTATGTTGGACTGAACTGTAAGAACTTTAAGACCTTCACTGGAGAATTGTGCATTTTTAGAATGTGGTAATTATCATTTAAGTCAGTGATCTAAAATGAGAAAAATAACCTCAATGTAAATAATTCACTCTAAGTTGTTTTAATGAAAAGAATTGTACATGTATTATTTCATGGGGAATATGAAATGTAGCTTTGTTTTTTGAAGGCTCATTCAGTAATTATTCTACCAGTACATTCTGCCCTTTTTCTTCCTTCTGTAGTTTCACACTGTTCAGTTCCCAAATTAACATTTTTTTTTTCCACTGAAAGAGTCTAATTGAGTGACATCTTGGTACTTTTCCCACTTCTGCTATGTACAGAATCCTAAAAACTTGGATATCTGGCACAGGGATTCTCATATCTGATCTTGTGGTTTTAAAGAGCTGCTTGGTGCGATCAGCGTCTAACCAGGTGCAGGCGAAACCCTACAAAACACAGGAACCACAGCCCTACCTGCCAGGTAGCGACGTGGTAGTCGTGAAATTGAATTTTCTCAGCTGCTCCCCGCCTGTGTCTTGGGGCTGAAAGCCGGGCTGCTTTATACAGTGCAAGGCACAGGCACACAGAGATACCACGCCATCCTTTACCTCCTTTGATGTTGGCGAGGCACCTGAGGGGGAGAATATGGAGAATGTGTTGATTACAGAATCCAGTATTCAGTACACACATTGGTGCTGGGTGTAGTATATAGCGGGAGGCTCGGCGTGGAAGTTTGATAGTTTGTGGTAAAAGTGCTGGCAGGGGCGTAGCTCTCCTCACCCTGCCAAGTCTGTGGTTTCATATTGTGATTATCAGCGGCAGATGTGAATCAGAATATGAGCTATATAAGCTTTTCTTGATCAACGGAGCCAAAAATATAGGCTTTACTTGGGCTGATTTGAGTATTGTGTGTCAGTTTTGTGTGACGCTTTTATCCAAAGTGCCTCAGACAACCATGGGTGGTGGCCCAGCCCCCCTCACAGTGGAGCTCTGTCATTACTGGAGGTGTGCCTTTAAAAGTACCGTCTTCAAAGGTTTGGCTACAAAGCTAAACTACCAGTGTTCATTTAACTCCAGGAGTGTCACAATTAGCTCTATACCAGTGTTTCATTCACATTTAGTGTTAAAGAAAGCCAGAGCAGGTGAGTAAACTTTTCAAGGTTCCATTTTGTGGCCTTTTCCAACAGATTACTGAAAGTCTCACATGTCCCCAGAATGTGTCTTCCAGCTAAACATACTGTAAAGATGATTCATTTTGCCATGAATAACCTCTGGTTTTTGTCCTGTTCTAAATAAGTTGTTTCAGTGTCTGTAGCCTTAAATGTAACTGAGCTGCTGCTGTCCATCCCACTTTCAGGAAGGAGACTCTCTCTGCTTCTGTGACTGCCATGGAACAAAAAGTTGACGACAGAGGCCGACACAGACTTGAACAAGTGTGGAGACTCAATTCTAAGTTTCTTTTTAAGCAGTGATTTTACATAGTAATACAACTGTTCTAACTCATGTACATGGTGAGTTTGTTAGATGGCGTTTTAGTTATAAGATCTTTAGTTTGCAGCGATTGATAAGAAACAGCTCTGAAGTGACTGCTGGTTGACATGTGGTCTGAGTAGGGTCCATGCAGAAATAGAAAAATACGTAAATGAAAATAGCTTTATTAGGAATTTAGCTGTTTATAAATGGAGTTCATGTGAGCACAGAGACAGGAGAGAAGCAAACAAATGTAAACAGTGGCTGAAACTGAAGCACAACAGGGGACATAGTAACCCACACAGTCCACGTTTATTGGTTTTAAATTGGTCTTTAGGTTTCCACCATCTCCTAATGTCCCTCAGCTTTAGAAATTGCACAGAGCCCTTACCTTCTGGCCTGTGGGCACACAATCTAAACTAATGGTAACATTAGCCAAGTTACATCAAGGATCAAAAATAAAAGTACCCCACTGGGTCCTCAGATACTGGGAGTGCATGAAGGCTCTTGTGTTCACTCTTGCTAGACTTAGCAGAAACAGAATGAATAGCTCACCTGGAGGCAGCGGGAAGTGAAGGGGCAGAATTATACAAAGTTTGAGCTGGACTGATATTAGCTGGTACAAAGCAGTTGAGTGAAATTCCCATTGGCTGCTAAAATTAGGAGTCTGTCATGTGGGTGCTTAAAGAATGGCAGAAGTAAATGGGTTCATAACTTAACTGATTTTAATTTACACCAAGTTTATAACAATGGATTTTCCCCATATATGGGAGCTTTAAAGCCTTAGTTACAAATATAAACAGCCAGAGTTCATTTCACTCCAAGACTGTCACAATTAGCACTATAGTCATGTTTATATGTTTGTCCACATTTAGCTTTGAACAAAGTTCTAAGTCAGGTCTGGTCTAGATCAGGTGCACAAACTTTTAGATTGACATCTGGTTGCGTTTCGGATAAGGAAGATGTGCCATGGGTGCTCCTAGATCTCCTGCCTTGTGTTTCTAGTTGTTTCTTTGTCTGTTTGTGTGTGTCTGACTAATTGCAGGAGTGGAGACAGGTGTGCTGGAGTCTGAGTCGAGCTTCACCAGCTGCAACCAGTTTTCTTCTTGTTACTTTATCCCCCTTGACTCATCCCGGGTTCCTTCTTCCTTGCAGTCCCGCCTGCTCTGACTCCTGTCCTCCTCATCTGGTCTCCCTCGTTTCTGCGGATGGATCCTGCACAAACTGGCCTCATTGCTCTCCAGGCCTTAGCTCCAGATCTCCAGCTCCCACTTTCCCAGCTTGTTAGAAGAGGAGTAAAGATGTTCTTCTTAAAACAGTGGTAAATCTGGAAACCACTTTTTGAATGCTGGTTTGAGAGCGCCTTTTTTTTCTTTTTCTTTTTTTTAATTATGGAACATGATCTGACGACCCATTTTCTGAATATTCCAATAAAAATGTTCTGTTGTAGTTCACTGCATTATAAAAACATTATTATTTGAAATGATAAATATCCTTTACATATTCTTTGAGCATTAAATTAAAATGTTCTTTTTAAAACACTATTAGAACTTGTGGACAATGTTAGCAAATGTTGTGGGAACACTGCCTGCTTGCTGGGTAGCTAGTAGAGTTATTAGATTATTTTAGGAGTGTTATATTGTGTGTTGTGTAATTTCATTTTTTAACTGCAGTGGGTTTACCCTGCACTGCATCCCTATTGGGTAACACAGACTATGCAACATTTAAAAGGCAATCAATAAAGCAGCAGAGCCACACTAGCACTGTTGGGCAACACTACAACATTACCTCAGTTTCCACAGAACAAGGCGGCAGGTGGCTGCATGAGCGGCATGGCAGTGATTATCAGCACATCTCTGCCAGGCAGATACTGAGAAAATGACTGTTAACCAGGTTACGCTACATTTCCTTGGACGCCATGAATGAGAGATAAAGATCGCTGCATCTGCTGCGTACAGAGTGTAACACACAAACACTACATCTCCTCTCACACAGACACATGTCTGCAAACAAACTCATACACAGTGCATGTGAGTCACTGCTCCACTGCAGCGCTCTGACCACAGCTGAGCCTTGACATTTTCTCATGTCTCCAATGTATTTACCAAAGTTCAGACAGGAAGGACGCATCTCTCACTTTTCCTATCATGTCACCCACTTTTAAACAGTGTTGTTGATCACAACAAAAAAAGGCCAGATATGCAATTTTATGTTGAAATGATTGAACTGCAAAGACACACGGCTTGTTTCCACCCTGTTTTCCACTTTGAAGTGAGCTTTTATAACTGATCTGCCACCTTTGCCTCCCTTTATTATTATTTACAGAACCGTTATTTAAAGGACTGAACTATGTGAAAGGAACTTGAAGCTTCATATTGTTCTTAATTCATTTTTAGTTTTTCACTAGACAACAATGTGTCACTGATACTGACAAACAACACAAACACGTCCTCATTGTTTAGTGGAACAACCTCACATTGTTCCTGCTTCTAGACATTACATCATTTGGTTTGTCCCGGGACAAGTTGTGGTTGGCTATTCTGACAAAGATGGATCAGCACTTTATTATCAGCTACAGTCAACTGACTGACTCTAATTGGAATCATTTAATAAATCAAAACACAATATTCAAAATGACACAAATGTGCATGCGCTATTCTGAATCTAATCTTTAACTCAGCTGGCTACTGAGTCGGCTTAAAAAAATAATCTTCCTAAGGTTTTTCCTTCATCGTTTGTCTCTCACAATGATCCCATTGTGGGAGATTGAGTTGTGATGTTTTATGAGTCCTAACCTACACAAACATTGTCTCCCAGTGACAGACTTGACTTGCTTTGCATCAGTCGTTTTCATTTTGCTACCTTTGGATTGCGCCCAGTGAATGAATGAGCGACTTTATGTATCCTTTTGTAAACCTATCATCTCCTCCATCGCCGTCCCATTTGATGGCAGAAATCCTTCCAAATTCGAAGACGTGGAAACTCTGAACCATTAAATCGTTCACGAAAACCTTTTAAGCGCGCTGAACAACGCATTTGATCCTGCAGAGACGAAAGGTAAAAAGGTTACTGCTGTGTAAACTGAACACAGGAACACGAGGGAAGTGATTTACACCCCTGTTCTAACCAGACTCTGGGTTATGGACTTCCACTCTGAGCTGGAAAAAGCAGCAGCATGCAGTGAAGTCATTGACTCATAAGAGAGAGAGAGAGAGAGAGAGATGGATGGATGGGATGGAGGGAAAGTGGAAGGAGTGGAGGAGCTTGGACCCTGTGTGAACCACTGAATTATAAAATGAGAAGAAAGATGACATGCTGCCTTATTTATCCATATGTTGCAAATTATGGCATCTGTTTACAATTTATTTTATTTACTTTGGTGATGCTTGGCCCGGGTTGATTAACATTTTCTGCAGTGTTTGTTGTCTTCTGGAGCGGGGTTTGACTGGCACTCGGTGATGGCTGTTTGAAGTGAGCACAGTGTTGGCTTTGAAGCTTGCGGGATGAAAGCGGAGCATCCAGATAGGACTGGAGGATAATCTAGAAATGAATTTTGGCTGCCTCTGAAGGCGACCGACAGGCGACAAACATGTTACTAGTTGTTGAAAACAGAGATGGAAACTCCTAAATACACATGAGGAAATAAGTTAAATATGTTTGTTTTAATGACAACAAGCTGTGGATGTTGGTGAATGAGTAAGGAACCATCATCTTCCCATCCGTCCTGACGCAGCTCCCTTTATTTATGAGCCATATTTGTAACTGTGACTCTAATTAATGGTATTAATCACTGTTTCTCGCGGTGATTGCGATCGGTAAATCTTGAAAACATTCGATTCATCAAAACATTTTCTAATGACACTGCATTGAAATGTGTGAAAAACCGCAGTCCTGTTAGAAAAAGACTTAAAAGCGTGTAGAAAAGCCAGCTGGCAATATTTGAAGAATGATCTCAAAAGTCTCAAAGTTTCTTTTAAAGAGCAGATCAGTCCATCTGCTGCAGCAAACACAGGTACTTAAATCAATAGTTAGTGACAGGAGAAACACACTCATTTGTATTTTTTATTAAATGCACTTAAAATTATATATCTTCAATAATAACTCCTCCTGACAAGTGATGACATATGTTCAAATTAGACTTTTTTCTTTCAGTTAATCTTATAAACTGAATATTTTGCATGTTAATCCTTTCCCACAAAGAATAACATAAACGCTTACTTTTTGATGAGCATAGGTGAGCAGAATAAATTATTTGCTTTAACTAAATAAATCCCCAAACTGGAAATGTTCATGTAAAGCAAAAAGTAATGAAATATTAATGACACGTGAGTGAAAACTTTGAATGTTTTTTTCAGTATGTGAGCTGAATGTGGAAGGAAGAAACATTACACAACATTATACCAGTGTAATTATATAAAATGGCAACCAATATTTTGGTGGGGGCAGATTTTTGCAAGCCTTTAAATTTGATCAGCTCTAAAGAAACAAACAAAAGAAACTAAATCTGTTAAAATCAAGTGTTTATTAGTGCTGTTTTGATTATAATTAAAATAAAAAGAAATTTTAAAGTTTTACAAATCAGTCTTCACCAACAAATGATGTGAAAAAACACTAAAAAATTATAGAAATAAATTACGTTCAAAATGTTTCTGAAATGGAAAACGGACTCTTTAAAAAGGCAGATGCAGTCTGCAGAAAGTCTCTGAGCATATCTATGAAATACCAACAACTTAATGGTAACAGTGAGTTTAAGTTTGCAGATCGTTAGCAACACTGACATCCACTGGCTGAATGCTTAAATACAAGCAGAAGCTCATAGCTGCTGGATGTCTTGTTTGTTTTCTCAGTACAGATGATGAAAAGGAGGTCGTGAGCGGTTTTACCATGAAACTTCTGACAGAAGTGTTTGGTTGGTGGCTGACTGTAATGTCCTGATCTGCTGATAAAGTTTTCATATCAGGGGATTTCAGTGACCTGTTTTATATCACACAGGGGAAGTTTTTATTTATCTGTGGTTTCAGTTTTTATTTATTCTGTCACTTTGAAAGAGAAAAATGTAATATCTGCAGTCCTAAGAAAAAACAAAATAACTAAATGATTTATGAGTGAAGGAGCTACAGTAGGAGGTGTGTCATTGTTGGCTTTCCGCTGCCAGCTGTACCCGTTACAAAGGAAGCACCTTCAGGTTTTGGCAAAGTTCCCTTAACTGAACCACACGGCCGTGTTTCTGTGAAATCCTGCACGCAAAATTAAACAAAACTGCAAAACATCTCACAGCCCTGTTTTGCTTCTACAACCATGAGAGTACACGGCAAGACAAAGTTCTGTTAAGAATTATATATGCATCATAAAAAAATATGGAACTGCATTAGGATAAATCGCTTCCTTTGTCATGGAGCGTAGTTGTAAACAGATATTTATATAAAGTCCTGCAGTGCATAATCATAAGAAGTGAAATCAACTTAATCAGTATAATTCCATCAAAATGGCATTCATACAGATCTTATTTTATTATAGACCAAGTCAGTCAAATTCTAACACTGTCATCTTTACAATTTTTTTTTAAAGCACTTGGGTAGTTTTTTCACATATAGACAAGGTAAATATAAATAAGACGGTGTTTAGATATTTTCTTAAAATACTCTCTGCTAGCAGGAAAAAACATTTTAAAGAAGAAGAAGGACACAGAAAGTCTTACTTGGCAAATTAAGGACTCGTTCCTTAGGTTAGTTATGGAAATGCTGAGGCATTGCACTCACTGCCTATTTTGCACACATAAAAACACCATACAGACAAAGAAAAAACTTATTTTTCACTTTAGTCTATGACAAATAAATGTCTTGCTTTTAAAAAATGACTTAAGAAAAAGTGCATAAGTTGCCATTATTTGCAAAATGCTACTTAAAGTTTCAAAAGTAAAAGCAGGATAAACCAGGGTGACATGTCCGCCTTAAGAAGAAGGTCTATTTATTCTTTATGAAAGAAAAATATTTTCATCATTAAAATCTACACAAAAGTATGCTTCAGTGAACAAATTTAGAAGGTAATTCAATCATTACCAACTACAGTTTAGTTAATCTAAAACTACATGTAAAACTCTGAAAAGGAGTATGTTTCTCCTCGACTCAGGGAAATTATCCAGAAAAAAAATATTGAGTTTATTTTAAAATTTTGACGTGCTCTATCTTGACTACAACATAAATATGATATAGCACATATAAAAAATATTTCTGATTTCTTTCTTGCTTTCTTTCTTTTTTATTTTCATTTTTAAAAATGAAGAATAGGCTTCTTACCTTTGTTTACCCTAGTTATTGAGTTGCAGAATGACCCCTCTTGATTAATATTATATTATATTAGGTAAGTGTATATAATTACTCTCCACCTTTAAAGTGAGGAATCAGTTAAGGTCATACAAGCAGTTCCAAGGCTATCCCTAAGAGTAAATGTGTTCCACGGTTAAACAGAGTAATAACAGTAAAAAAGGCTTTTTCACAGCAGGTGGTGAATTACTTCCATTACATCACAGCAGAGGTCAAATATGAGCTCATCCTCTCCCTCTGCTACAGGTGTGATGTAACATTACAGATGCTGAGGCGTCTCCTCTGTCCCGGAACAGTTTGTGGAAACTGCACGATAGGGTGAGATTTGCGGTGAAGGTGCAGAAATCTGATCTCCAATCGGCTATTAACTCTTTTTTCCTCAGTGATGCTGCGGGAGTTGCGTGCCACCCGGAGCAAACTGCGCATGCGTCAAGGCAATACACTGCCGCTTCCGGAGAGAACGCAGCGGAGCGAGATGATTACTGTTCGCTATTTCTGTTTAGTGATCATTATGGGGTAGCAGCGTTTTAAATGTGTAGATGTGTTGTTTTTTCAAGTGGAGGTATCTACTTTTCTACTATCGGACATATAGAGTCATAACGTTGAATCAAGATTGTGTTTTTTGTGCGCTAAACAGTACTTTGCTCTGTAAGTGGAACTGTGGCCACCGACTCCAGTGAGCAAAGAGTAAAAGGTTATGTTTCCCTCTGAAAAATATTAACTGTTTGACTGAATCTACTCGACTAGTTCATACCTCTAAAATAAGGTGATTTTGCACATGAAAAATGCTACTTTTCTACCTCTGTGAGGAAACAGCAGCGTACTTACCGGTATCGGGGGTGAATTATCTTGTCGCTTGACTGACTGTTGTATCTTGGACAACGACAAGATGCCGCTGCCTTGTAACGTACGTGACGCCACACCACCTCCCTCCTCTCTCCTCCCTTTGTGCAGTTGACAGGCTCCTTCTCGGCTTGGACTGGAACACACAGAGGTACGTTATGTATCTTCTACTGTAACACAATGCCACCGAGTTTTTCTTCGCTGCACAACACTGACACTGACTCGAGTGGGTGCGTTCTTACCTCCAAAACACGGAGGTGTCCGTTTTATCCGTCCATTTTAGCCGCTGCAGCAGAGATGCTAGGCCTGCTGCTTTTTACGACTGCTGTTAGCTTGGTGGCTAATGTCTGGCGGTGCGGTCATTTAGGCAGTACAGGGAGCAGTGGTCAGCACTTACGAAGGTGGCAAGTGAGAAAGAAGTTTATCCTGTCCACGGTTTAACACTCTTGACATGTTGTGGGCTCATTCCCGGAGAATCGGACATTGCTTTTCTAACCGGAGACACTTGTCCGCCGTCCACCTTGGTCGCGAGCTAATGCTAATTTGTTAGCAGACGAGGGCAAGAAGATGCTGCCTTCATAAGCTCTTTGTCCGAGTCAGGTGGACGCAGCTGTGTTCACTTTTCATGGAGAGCAGACTTTTTAAGTTAAGAGTACTTCTGTCTCTGTTGAATTTATGTTTAAGTAGACAACGATTAAGGTGGTGCTGAAGGGCATCCCTAGATGCTAAGTGTCATGAATGGGCTTCATCTTACCAACAATATGTGATAGAACCCTCGTGTAAAACTATTTTAAGGTGCAAGTATTTAAAATTGAATTCCACAGGATACCTCAGTGACAAAAATGTGCAGGCCTTAATATGTACTAGTTATCCTTGTCCCTGTGTCTTCTACGGCCTCTGACATTTCTGCCTAGAGCCATGTGTGAAAGCCATAAAACCACTCGGGCACAGTGGGTGTACTGGCAGACGGGATGTGTCTAAACACTGGACAAGTCAGTGTGAATGGCTTAATGGGCAAGCTATTCCTGTGTGTTTGCAGATACTGTAGGTCACGGGTGCCCAATCCTGGTCCTCCAGAGCACCTATTCAGCATGTTTTAGAAGTTTCCGTCTTCCAGCACACCTGATTAAGTGATCAGGATCATTATCAGGCTTCTGCAGAGCTTGATGATGAGCTGATCATTTGAATCAGGTGTGTTGGAAGAGGGAAACATCTAAAACATGCTGGATAGCGCTCTGGAGGACCAGGATTGGGAACCCCTGCTGTAGGTTAATGTCATTAGCCCACTTTCTGTGACCACAGTACAGCCATAGTATTCTGCTGGATGTGGGCCTCAGAACATGCCAGAGATAGACCTGGTGGGAGCTGATGTTGCAGTATTACTCTTACTGGGGAAAAGAAAGTGATGTGTGCAGTGAAATGTGTTTGGGCAATAAAGAAAGTGCATTGCGGTAGATGTGTCTCTCATGTTCTAGTTGGAGTAAAAGGGTGGAGTTGTTTATTAAAGGTGAGGCTGCCATTATTTTTCTTCAGAGTGTTGGAGGGGAAAACTGGATAGGAATGCAGAACTGCAAGATCGATTATATGATGCAGTTTTGATAATTAATTACTTAGTATGAGCATGCCTTAGCTCATGTCATGTTATTCATATAGCACATTTAAAACAATATATCTCAATCAAAAGTGCTTTGCAACTGAGAAACAGAATAAGTCACTTTAATAGGATCTCAGGTGGTTTCTATCTGCTTTTAGACCATTATTTAATACAGATGTAATTTTTCTGCATAACTTTTACATATTAGATGTGTGAAATAGTTGTAGTTCATGGGATCTGAAAATGTTAACTGAGAAAATGTATTTCCTAAGGTTGCTATTCACTTGGTTACCTGTTCAAATTCTTGTTTTATCTACTACCAATATTCACATGTATGTTATCAACATCCCTACGCAACTGCAGAACCTTGATAACTGTTGTGCCATTGAAAATGGTGCGTACATCTATTCTAATGTTGAAATAGACATCACGCCTTGCACAACAGGCTGTTCATGAAATTGAAGGACAAAGACTTGCTCACATACTTGAGAGCAGCCAGTCGAGAGGGTTAGTGAAGGGTCTGCCTCGTGCTTCAGTCTGTGGCCCTCATTGTCCTTTAGAAACTTGGCTTGATCTGCTTTGACTTTAACTTTAGTCTCAAAATTTTGTTTATTTTTCCCTGAAATGTAAAGTGACTTTAAACGAATTAGGTGTGGTTGAAAGAATCAGCAAAAGCTTTCAATTGTAGTTATTTGAAATTCAAACACTGGAAATTTATAGCTAATGCCAAATGTGGCACCTACATACTAGTTGGCTACTGTGCTGTCATGAATGCCAGTTTGAAGGAATGTGACTGTGCAAGTGTGAGTCACTGTATTCCTGTGTGTAAGCTCATGAAAGCCAACCTCATCAGGTTTGCACGTTTCCTGTCCATCAGTCACCTTCAGTTGCTCCTGCCTTCCTCTTTCAGTACCATCACATCTGATCTGTCGGTCTGTTCTCCTGCTACAGTGTTGTTACTCTGTCTTTCCCTCCGTTGAGTTCTGTCTGTCCTAAAACTATAAAACAGAGGGAGGACAGCAGGGATATTAATTTTCAGACACTGTTGCACATTTTTGTGCTTTGACTATCTCCGTTCTCCTTTCAGATTATGGCTGTACCTCCCACCTACGTTGACCTTGGAAAGTCTGCCAGGGATGTCTTTACTAAGGGATACGGTAAGCACCAAGCAGCCAATCGTACTTATTTTAAGTTTTAAAGCAGTATGATTTAGAGAAAAAGAGTTCAAATCACAATAAGCAACACCATTCCTTGCAGTCTTTTATAGGGATAGTTGTATCCTGAAGGTAATTCTGAAATGCTAAATATTTTAGAAAATGATCTCTGGGTCATCATAATACTGTGTAACTGGAGTGATATATGGATGCATATAGGTAAAATATCAAGTACTGACCCCTTTTTGACTGCCTACAGAGGCAGCTGTTGGTGTGAATCTAAATAAAGACTGTTTTCAAAACGCTGAACTTGAAGCTTTTTCTTGCATGTTAGCTTCTTCATTTGAAGTTTTTCTCTGTTGCTTCATTGAAAAAGGGTAACTCCAGTAGAATTAGTTTCTACTTTTACTTCCCCATCATTTCTTACAAAAGTTTTTATGCCTTCTGTCATTGGAAGAAATTTGTAAAGGTTTGTCACTCTACACAAGGGGTTGACTCTTATGTTTTTTCAGGATTGTTGCTGATTATGAGTAGTCAAGAGACTTTGGAAGTTTTTTGGAAGTAGTATTTATGTTTGCAGTAAAGGTGAATATCTTGTTGTTAAAATTTAGAATGACACAAACTCCAATGCAGTTTTTTAAAATACAGTTTTTCATTTATGTCTTACATATATTTAATTAAGAGAAACCTTTCATCATTTGTCCCTCAGTGTTGATGGGCTGTTACTTGTGAGATGTTGGCATGTGAGATGACTCAGATGGTGCTGTTGGTGGGACATTGGATCACAGAGTGGTGACTATGGAGGGCAAAATAGATCAGATCAATTTATCAGAAATTGTTAAAAAAAAAAAAACGCTGAATGTCCGTTCTGATAATCTGCCAGGCAGATATTTGGATGACCCCTACTCATACACTAAAAGAACAATATTTCTTCAAGTATTGTGCTGTGAATAGTGTGATACAGCACTTTCCCTCATGTTTGTTTGCAGACAACACAGTGTTACGCAGTGCCATCTAAAAGCAATTGATTCAAGCCAATTGCAGTCCTGTATATAGTTTACCACTAGCTGAACACATGCTGAAGTGTAGTGCAAAGCCTGGAGTTAGGGAGGATGTCCTTGAGCTGTGTTTGTGTATCCACACAGCTGTGTTCCGATGGTTACTTAAGGATGTCCACTGAGTTTCTGGGGATTTCCCAGTTCTTGCAGCACACTGATTTAATATACCCTCAAGACTGAATCACTGCAAGTTCAACAGAGACTGTAATTAGTTACTGCGGGTTTAAGTGCAGGCTTAAGTTGTATCCCCATGGAATGTTTGTAGTCCAGATCCTTCACAGAAGAGCTTCCAAATTCTTAAAAGCCTTCCAGAATAGTGTATGTCAATTTTGTAGAATGGAATAAATAGAAACAAGATTTTTTTTAATAGCTTTAAGAAATTTTAACCTTTTTATAGAGTGTGAACTGCAGTTTTGTATTTCCTCGACAGTGATGGGTGAATGAAATTTAATGAAAGTTGAGAAGAGTGACAAGTAGGTCTGTGGTTCATGTGAGTTGTGGTTGGGTGAATAGATGGATGACAGTAATGCTGGACAGGGTCATAAATGGGGTCAGAATCTGTTCAACCAGCCTTCTAGCTATTATTCATAACTGACAGCACTAGTGCACTTACAGAATCTACATCAGATCAATGCATGTTGTAAGCCAGTGGAATATAAATGCCTTTAAATGTACTCTGGAGGCTATTTGATGGGTACTTGATAGAGTCCAATCAATAACTTGGTTTAATAAGTTTTGAAATCTCAAAGGGAACTCTTTACATGTCCTAATTTTAATTTGAGAGCTAGGTAGGATTTTAGAAAGCCTGTCTTCCTTTAATAATAACATGTTTTTGAATGAGTATCATTTGTAATTTTATCTGAGCATCATCTTGATCAGTTTTATCTGTTTCAGGCTTCGGGCTCATCAAGCTGGACTTGAAAACAAAGTCTGAGAATGGACTGGTAAGTTGTTGCTAGTGATTATCAAGTTATCAGAGCTGCCACTCCAGACTGCAGCTGTCCTACCATAGCTTAGGACACTCCTGGCTAATAATCCAGTATACTGTATGTTTAGCTTAACTTATGTCGGGGTTAAGGCAAATTGATTTCTCGACTTTGTAAATGCACCCTCATGATTTGTATCAAGTTTCTGGTCCATATTGGCATCACCAGCAAAGACCTGCTAACACCTAAGACCAACAAAACTGAAGTCTGTCAGCAGAATTTAATAAAAATCAGCCCAAATGAAGACTCCTTAGTCTGTATTAGTCTGTTATCACTACATCACTGTCTAAAATGTTTTTAAAACATCTTATTCAAAGATATTTTGATACAAGAAATTTGCATGGTAACGGTTTCATCAGGATTAAGTGCCTGGCTAGTTAACATATCTGCATGACTCTGACGCTGACTCTGTCATTTGCAGGAGTTCACCAGCACAGGCTCTGCCAACACCGAGACCAGCAAAGTCGCTGGATCACTGGAGACCAAATACAAGTGGGCGGAGCATGGACTGACCCTCACAGAGAAGTGGAACACTGACAACACTCTGGGAACTGAGATCACCCTTGAGGACCAGGTGACATGTTAAAACTGTGACTTGGGTTGTTGTTGGCAATGGAATTTGAGAACTGTAATCAAAAATATGTATTTTGGCTAAAGATGTCTTATTAAAATCTGAGAATTTAAAAAATGTTTCTGAACATAATGCATGTTCCTTTTTCTGTATTTGTTGTGGCCTGACACTCAAATAGAGGATGTATTGCAGTTTGCTTAGTTGAAATATTATTCTTACTTTTTCCACAGTTGACTAAGGGCCTGAAGCTTACGTTTGATTCCTCGTTCTCACCAAATACTGGGTAAGGACAGCTAAATGACAAGTGTTTGTGGTAATGGTATCACACTGGTAAAGCTGTTGGGAAAAGGTACGAAAAACTCACCTGCTGAATGAGAATTTTATGTCTTACATCATTGTCAGGAGTTTATCAGAAAACCTTTGATGACAACTGTCCAGTGGCTTCATTATACCTTACTTGAGTCAGTTTTGGTCTTTACCAATGTGAATGGGTTTGTTTTCTGGTTTCACATGAGGAAAAGACATCAAGAAAGGCTGAAGAGGACCAAAAAAATACAGTTTTATTGTATAGCTAGGATAAACGCATTTTAATAAGAAAACATGTAATCTATGACATGTATAGAGGTTACATAGAATAATAATAATACTTAATACCTATATAGCACTTTTCAAGACACTCAAAGACGCTTAACAGAGTGAAAATAGAAGCACTATTTACCATTCCAGTAATGTGAGTCCGTTTAAGTCAGTGCACCAGTGAGCAGCATAGTAGTTTTACATCTAGCAACTGATTACCATTAGGTAGCTAGCTGTGTTAGCTGATTTGCTAAACTTAAGTTACTGCAGGAGTGTCTGTGACCTTGGTGGCCATATTCCTGTTCATAAAATAGCTCATAAATTTGAATGAATAAATAAAAAATGCTTTGAGTACTAGTGCACCTAGTAAGACATTTTTGTCACAAAGTCTCTCAGCAGTTCAGATAATGATAGTTTTGAGCCCTGCTTTGCAATAAACCACATTTCTTTTAGTTCAGGGTCACAGCAGTTTGATGTGTCTTGCTCAGCGATGGCATTAACAACCTCTTATCTCTCCCCAACATCCTGCCAGTAAGAAGAGCGGCAAGATCAAGACAGGTTACAAGTGTGACCACATCAACCTTGGCTGCGACGTTCACTACGACATCAATGGTACAGCCATCCATGGCGCAGCAGTGGTGGGCTACGAGGGCTGGCTGGCTGGCTACCAGATGACCTTTGAGGCTGGCAGGAACAAGATCACCCAGAGCAACTTTGCAGTTGGATACAAGACGGATGAATTCCAGCTCCATACGAATGTGTAAGACTGCATGAAGTAGCAAATGGACATGAGCTGTATGCCAACATGTGTACTTCTATAATCCTGCACACAGTGTATTTCCAATGATCAGGGTAACCAGTGTGACTTCACCTCATTATATAAAGTGTTGGTTGCTTTATGAAGAGTATGGGGTACTGCAGTCACACTTTACTAACTGAACTTGTGCGGTTCAGTTAGTAAAGTTGTTGGAGTATATCTAGTCTCACACTTAAAGACTATTCTGAAGTACAGAATGTTCTGACTGCAACTCCTTATGATAGTTTCATTGGGAGAAAAAACATTCCTGCTTGTTTATATTTTGTTAAACCAATTGCTATTTTCTCAGATGTAGCTGAGCAAAAGGTGCAGCAATGGCATTCCCTGAAAGTAGTGTTGTGGGAGGAATCATTGTAATGAAACATTTGCATGCAGGCAGGCAAGCACTGTCATCGAAATTCCCCTAAAAAAAACAACTAACAGGGCTCCCTTACTGCATGATCTAAATCCTCGGCGCAGCTCGACATGTTTTTGCGTGGTAGGATGCTAGCCCGGAGCAGGTGGCTGTTGTTTCCCACAGTGATGGGGATTATGAAAACAGTAATGTGTGGAAGTGGAACGACAGGGTAAAACTGCATGAAATGTCCAGCCATTTGTAGGCTTATACCCGCAATCACCTGTGGCGAGTCAGACCAGTGGGTATCTGTTGAAAAGTAGCAGTGTTGAAACATTTCTGAATAAGTACCTCGCACTGTCAATCTTCACTGTTCTTGCATGTATGTTATTTTCATTTAAGTTGGGTAGCTATGCATAAAATGTTTTGATATTTTATTAGTGTTTCTGTCCTGTGGTACTTCAACATAAGTCACAGATTAAATGTCACAGCTGTTAGTAACTCCAGATGAATATTTGACTAGACAGGAGCTTTCAAACTCTATTTTCTTGTCCTTATCTGGCTGACTAACTTGTTGCCTGCTTGGCTCTCTGCCGGGCACCCAAGTGCATGTCGGTTATTTTTATACCCAGGTGATGGGATTTAGTATATTGCAAGTGAGATGTAGTGAGTGGTTGGCAGGCCTCGATGAAAAGGCACTGAGGTGGTATCAGACAGTGAGTGAGAGGCAGAGACAGGGCACAGTGTCAGTCTTGTTTCCTGCTGTGTCCCCAACCGAGCCTGTCTGATTGAGTCTTCAGCTGAAGCGGTAATGTGAGGTCAGAGGAAGTGTAAAATAGGCTTTACGTCATTGACAGTGCAACCAATTGAGCAATTCTTGATTTACAACACCCAAAACCAGAATTTATCCCTTTTGAAACAGAAATGTCTCTTCTAAGAAAATATCATTTACATTGCAGCAACATTTAACATATGGTAATCTGCTGTTTTCCCTCAGAAATGATGGCACTGAGTTTGGTGGTTCCATTTACCAGAAGGTGAATGACCAGCTGGAGACAGCCGTCAACCTGGCCTGGACTGCTGGAAACAGCAACACCCGCTTTGGCATTGCTGCCAAATACCAGATTGATCCTGATGCATCTTTCTCTGTGAGTAGTGTGTAACCTTAAATAGCAGTCTTAGTGGTCTAGTAAGATCTTACGTAATGACAGTGTGACATTAGTGACTCTACTGTGTCTTCATGAGGAATTCATAGTACAGGTTCAGATTCTGAAATTCTGTCATGTAGTGTAGATGCCACTGAAACCAGCTTGGTTGTTTTCGAGAGATTCTTGGTACCTATGACATGAATTAACATACACTGCTACTAGTCACAATGTATATGTCTGGGTCACAATCTCTGCTGCATATCCTGGCTAGCTAACCAACTTGGAAAGATGGCTGCACCTCCCCAAGGTTCTTTCAAGCCAAAATGGCCACTAGGAGGAGTCTGTCTACTACAGAGAGGCCAGGGCTCATTAAGCCCTTCCTATCACATTAGTCCTTAAATCCCACTTGCAGCTGAGCCAATTATTTTGATTGGTTGTTAGTGTACTTAGGTGCATAATCTCACTCCTCTAAACATGGCAAACATGCCATTCTGGTGAGAAGTGGTTTTTGTGATGCCAGTTTTTAATTTTTAGGATTTACAACTTAGGTTTCTTGAATTTCCTTGGAGCAGGAAATAAATTACTCAACACTGGAATGGTGAAGTTATCAATATGTCTGATCTGTGTTTCTCCACACAGGCCAAGGTGAACAACTCCAGCCTCGTGGGCCTGGGCTATACTCAGACTCTGAAGCCAGGTGAGTGCACTCAGCCAAAACACCAACTCTGTTCAATATGATCACACCATGAACTAAAAGAAACAGTTTCACTCTGATATTGATAGTTTGAGAAACTAGATTAGTACTGAACTGTATTGCATTTGGGAAAAGAAAGTGATGTCTGATGCAAAGAGTCTGAATGGTAAATTACAGCACTACAGTTACAGAGTTAACAGTGGAAAAATGGTGAAGATGGGGTTTGAGTTTGCTGCAGGGGTGTGTGGGATCACAAATGCAATAGTTTAGTAAGCAATCTGTGTTATTTTCTGTGTTTTAAGATGCAAAAATGTAGAAATTTACTGATTTTCCTGACGTTTCTCCTCAGGCATCAAGCTGACACTCTCTGCTCTCCTCGATGGTAAAAACATCAACGCCGGCGGCCACAAGCTTGGCCTTGGTCTTGAGTTCCAGGCGTAGGAGGATGTGGCAGACGCCATTCCAGTCCTCCCAGCACACACGCATTCCCCACCAAAAAATTTTTAAAAATCTAAATCCTCTATTGATTAGCTCTCCCTCACAAAACCCCCGTTTCCCTCTAGACGTGTTACAGCTGAAAGCAAGACAACATAAAGGTCAAATTGCTCTTGTGACGATCCACCACTTTTAAAGGACCACTTAAGGGAACAACTATATTTTGCAATCAAAGGGCCTAGTTTTGAACAAAACCACAACTATTTAACAGAAAGTTTGATCTTGAATTGCGTAGCTTGCAAGGGAAAAGTAGCCTTGAGTACATTAATGTTGGCCTCACTTTTCATTTCCACTACATTCGTACACAATGCTTTAATTTGTGTTTCTCTGCTTTCCAATGCGGTGAAAAGGGATAATCAAAACTAGATCAGCCCAAAATGCATAAAGGGCTTGATGCAGTTGGGTAGTTACACCACCAGATGGCGCTGTTACATTGTACCAATAAGCACTCCATACGCAGAAGGTGTAGCGGTGAACTAACAGTTCTGTTTGAACACATCTGCACTGGAGAGCTCTAGTGTTTGTCTTGATATATTATACAATGGGAAGGGTTAGTTGTCCCTGGTGTAAGCAGCTGTCAGTAGCTCTAAGAGACACTACACCCCAATGTGTACATTCTGTGTTTTTGTCTCACTTGTCTTTTGTGTCTGTGCATTTGGTGTGAACCATGTCTTTTGTTACATATAGCAAAGAGAATATTATTTTATTGATGGTCTTGCATAGTTCAGTCCACCTGATAAGTCTTACGGAGGCAAAGACCTGTCAATTCTTTCTGGTCGAGCTAACAAAAGGAAACCTATCACGCACACAGCTGAACTTCTATGGATAAGAGTTACAGTGCTTCTTTGAAGGAGGATGAAAAGAATAAATACAATGGCCTGGAAATGGTAGTCTTCCATAACTGGTTATGGGATTTATGGTTAGTGTACTTGACAGTATTGTCACTCCCTGAACTAAATAAAGAACATCTTGAACCGGATATACTGGCTTTATTTGTTCTTCTGTCTTTTGTCTCATATTGATGTACATCTTGTAACAATTTAAGCTCATGTTCATTTAAATTTATGTCAAATCACAATTAAACAGACAAGTGGGTTGTTTGCCACAGCTTAAGGTGATCAGGTAGAAGCAGATTACATCCGTTACTGAATTTGATTTTCACTTGGTTCATCCTATAGCTGCAACTAATGATTAGCATTGTCAATGATTATTCTGTTGATTAGTTTTTGTTGGAGCCTCTTATTTATTCAGGGTAGTTTCACTAAAATGTAAAACCTATTTTTACCAGAAGTCCTTGATCACATTTGCACAATAAATGCACACCTGCTAGCCGCTGACCGCTGGAGCAGTTCAGGTTAATGGCCCGGCTCAAGGGCACCACAGTAATGTTGATAAGGAAACAGGAAGCACCGATTATTTTTTTTTTTCAGTACCAGATTTTATCCTGGCAGTCTGGCAGATGAACCGGTTTCCCTCAGGTCACAATGTCAATTAATGATTAATCAATCTTGCCTGTGAAAAAGGTTTAGTCTGTTTTCCCAGAGGACAAGGTCACATCTTTTAAATTACTTGCTTTGTTCATTTACCAGTCAAGAGCTCACTTGGTAAATGAATGAGAACAAATGTAATACTTCACACATACTAAAACTCTGCCTTGCAAGTGTGTGGATTTAAGAAAGACGTCCACTGATCTTAAAACATGTTTAAAAATGTTTTAGAATCTGTGTAAAGTGACATAATTGGAGGGCAGACCTTGTTCTGGGTCTTGGTAAAGAGAGATATAGCATCCTTATATCCCTCAAATCCTAAAGAAAACCCAATGATGTATATGTGTATTATATCTGATTTCATTATGTGTTTGGTTTCAGTGCTTATGAATATGTCATCATTATAGACCTATTTTAGAATTTGTTGACAAGATCAGAAATTAAAACTGCAACCACGACAGCCAGTTTTTGAACAGTGCCTTGTTTACCATACGTGACCTTTAGCCAAAGAGGTTCACCACAAGGGATCTTTGATTTCTTATTTTTTTATTTGACACATTTTCTCGGTTACAGCTACACACTACAAATAATAACTTGTAAAATCACAAAAAATATGAATTTACATGTTTACTGTAAAAAAAAAACAAACTAAAACTGTACATAATGTCTATACCAAAAATCTGTATTCATACAATAAGTAATCTGTTCTTTTGCAATGTGTGACTGTAAAATAACACTATTTAACTGTATTTTAATCATTTAAAATATAGTTGTTTTACAGATATTTGCTGTTTTTTCCATTGTATTTGACAGTATTCCGCTGTTTTTAACATATTTATTCTGGTACCCCTACTGCAAGATTTTCACAGTTTTTTTTTACATTTTTTTTATACAGTGTAGTCAGACACTGAATTCATTAATGTGTAGAAGTTCCCCTAGCAGCAGTTACAGCTTCTGAACCTTTTTGGGTGAGTCCCTACAAGTTTTGTGCACCTGGATTTTGACAGTTTCTCTCATTCTTCAGGCCTCTTGATTGATGCTGTATTGGGTCCAAGTCTGGGCTTAGCGTGGTGCTCAAGGACAATCAGAGACTTGTACTGAAGCCACTCCAGTGGTGTCTTGGCTGTGTGCTTTGGGTGACTGTCAAGCTGAAAGGTGAACCTTCACTGCAGTCTCAGGTTGCGCACACTCTAGAGGTTTTCTTCAATGACCTCTCTGTAAGCGCATTCATCCTTCCCCTTAATTGTGATCAGACTCCCTGCTGTGCATGATGCTGCCACCATCGTGCTTCACCATTGGGATGTTATTTGCCAGGTGATGAGCAGAGCCTGGTGTTTGCCAGGAATCGTGCTTGGAGTTCTGCCCAGAAAGTTGCATTTTCGTCTCATCAGACCAGAGAATCTATTTCACCTTTCAGGGTCCTTTAAATGTCTTTTTGCAAACTCCAAGCATGTGCCATTGCACTAAAGAGTGGCTTCTGTTTAGCTACTCTACCATAAAGGTCTGGTTAATGAAGTGCTGCTGGCACATTTTCCCATCTCTGCAGACAAGTGACTGTTGGGTTCTTGTCACCTCCCCGGCCAACGCCCTTCTTGCTCAGTTATGCAGTTTGCCAGAATGACTTACTCTCAGAAGAGTCCTGGCGGATCCAAACTTCTTCCATTTCACCATTACTGAGGCTTTTGCGCAGCTGGGAACAATCAAAACTTTAGAAATGGCTTTATAAACTTGCTCTAATCTATGCGTCGCCAGAGTTTTATCACAGAAGTCTACAAAGAGGTTTAGTTTTTACTTAACCTGCAGGGTGAATTGTGGTCTCACAGTTGCTCACCCTTCACGTTTTAAACATATCTCAGTCACAGTTAGGAGTGACAGCAGAGGTCTGACTACATTTTTTTAAATAACAGATTTCAGTTTCTGATCATTAAGAAACAAACTTTTTTCTTTATCGCTACAGTTTAATGATGGGAAACACGGGAATTTTGTTGACTTAAAACAGAATTATAAAACATTAGTCATTATGCTTGGGAGACTGCATTTCATAGTGTGTGGATGGCTTTTGGCAAGCAAAAAGCACATCTGTTTGTTTATGCATAGCCTGCATACCAAAAATATCATAAATAAGGAGCTATTTTATCTTTTGATGTAATATAATGATGTTTTAAAACCATTAAAACCTACCTGGGACTAAATGAGGCATTGCCATTTCAATGCTTTACTATAGATTGGCTTTTAAACTTGTATGTCCAGTCAAATAACTTGTCACACAGGTGCATCCTCTTCAAGTGTCAACCGTATTTGAATGACAGTTAAAACAAACAGGACACACCTGGACACAGTCTGGAGTGACAGCAAAGATCTGACTACTTTTTTGAATGAGAGATTTCAGTTTTGGATTTTTAAAAAGATTATAAAAATTTCTAAAAAGTTGTTTTTTGCTTTGGCATTACAGTTTATTGATGAGGAAAAAGGCTTTTTTGTCTCTTTAAACTGGATCATAGAACAAGCATTAGTCCTTATGTTTGAATAATTCCATTGCTTTGTATGTGAATGACTTCTGACAAGAAAAATGCACATCTGTTTGATTATGCATGGCCTGCATTAACAAACAACATATAAAAGGAACTAATTCCTTATTTGGTGTAATAAAACATTTTTTTATGCCCATTTGTGACAAAAGGAAGGGTTGCCACTTGAATTCTTTGCTATATATTGGGTTTTAAGGCTGACAGAAAACAATATTATTCGCCTGTTATTGTTTCGGTTGCTATTTCACATGCAGAAATGGGATTTAGGGACCTCTAACAATGGAAAATGAAGCTAGTGTCATTTAAATGCGGCCAGCTTGGATAAGTTTTGCAGATTTTTAGAGAGTGACGCTGCAACAGAAGCAGGCGACTGACCTCAGACATCTACTTTTCAAAATTAAATAGGGATTCACACACAGTCACTGTTGTGCTGCTCACAGTCACGAACACTGGCTGTTTGTGCGGCTGCGCTAAGCCCCGCCTCCTCAGTCACGCATCAACATGGCGACGTGCGGAAATATGGGGCGAAGCAGGAGAAACATTAGTGCTTTTTCTGTTGCTATTTTCCTCCTGCTGTTCGCCAGCGGCTGCCTGTCAGCTCCGACGGATGTGTCATCGAATGGTATGTAATGCCTGTTTGAAGTATTTAAAAATGACGACTGTTTATTTTGAACTTGCCAGCGGGGCTGCTAGCTAGTTAGCTCTCCGGCTTCAGGTAACGTTAGCTTGTCGGTTAGCTTGTTGGCATGTCAGGTGATCGGGGCGATGACAGGCTACCTGTATGTGTCGGAAAAGTCCTAAAACTATATATTTTGAAACTCGAGTCATTGTCAGAGCCTTAGAGTACGGTTCAAGAAAGGGAACACCCAAATAAAATGAGATACACAAGGATTAAAGTGTTGAAATTTGACCTTAACCCAGCCTACACCTGCAGTTTATTGGATTTACAATAACTATTTCAGTCTGTTAACTTGTTATGTGCCAACCCCAGTGAATTATTTTAGGTAACTAACACTACATGTCCTCAGGGGACTGCTGAGTACTAATGATTTGTGATGGTCAGATAAAGTGACTTAGTCCAGATGCCCATGCCATATATCTGCTCCGGTAATAAACCCCCTGTCAGTGAGCCATTAAAGTAAAAAACCATTTGAAGTTAACCTGGGATCACATTAAACGCTGTAATGTTGCTGTCAGTAGCAAGCTCTGTCTGGCATCAATGGACTTTGACTGTGGCAATGTTTGTTGCTTGTTGGCTTAAATCTGCTTAGTTAAGGTCAGCTATGGGGGCTTCTTGTGTCGTGTTCAAATTTCTGTTTAAGTGAAGATTGCATTGTATGTTCTTGTTTGGTTGGGCAGTTGTCAGAGTGCAAGGAAAAAAATAAGTCTTGTCTATTGCTTTTCCAATAATATGATAGTGCTGCACCATCACGTTCACAATATTCAACACTTCTCCGAATGTGTCATTGTGACAAAGGTGCAGTGATTCAACAGAAATAGACAGTTTGGAACAAAAATTTTAAGGAGTGGACTGTTTTCTTTAGAAGTTAGTATGCATTTGACATGCCAGTCCCAAATATGAAATTATTCCATTTGCAGGCTGGAATGGCATCACCTTTAACAGTTCATCTTCTTTTGAAGCATGTAAAGTTATATAAACTCTGAAATGTACATCTAAACTCATTCAAGAGCTGTCTGCATGTAGAGGGATGTCTGTTTGGGTTTTATTCTTGGATTTATTACCACCATGAAGCAAGATAAGGAACAAAAAAATGTTTGTAGAGAGAGAAGATGACCTCAACATGATCAGCCACTAACCTGCTAAATATTGACTAAGCTTAAAACATCGTCTGACAGCTGTCTTTGAGTATCATGTGGGTTTAATCCAAATAAAATTAACTTTACCAAGAGTGGAGGAAGTCTCATTACATATTGATGAGAGCTGCAATTAGGGGGAATAGTTTGAACATGCTTAGTCATAAATATTTAGATATTTGTCAAGTGTGAGCCTAGTGCTTAAAAGCAGAATTTCTCACATTCTCAAGCCTACAACTGTTGCTGCCACAAAGATCTCCTGTTCCGTGATTATTTGTGCTGGCCAAGGCCCATATGCATGAATAGGCCCTTTCTTCTCTTGGGGATGTCTTACACTCTGTACTTCAAGTCTCCAGTGTTCTCCTCCTGTCCCGTCCTAAGCAACGCCTCCCAGTCCCAGCGGATGAAATAATGTTGATGCTGTTGCTTAAATAGTGTCATTGATTCAAGAGGGCTGTCCAAATGCATGTCTGACTTCCCTTAAAACACAGTGAGGAACTAATGTGGTTGTAGACATTCTTGAAAATGAAAGTAGTTATTTTTTATAGCCTGAAAAGCTGATGTTATTTATACTGCAACGTCTAAATCTAAACTGCCTTTGAAATGGAAAACCTTGCTAATATTGACATATTTTCAAACCTCCTGTTGAAAAATCTGTTGAAGAGTAATGAAAAGTCTCACAACAGAGTATATAATGGGAAGAAAAAGGCTTTACAGCGTAGTTTAATATGCAGCAACAAATTATGATTTAAAGGAAACAAATTGTCTCAAAATACAACCTCTCATTGACAGCTGTAAACATAGGAGTAGAGAAAGTTGTAGGAGAACATATGTTTCAGTACAGTTAAACAAACAAGCTGTTGCTTACCACTTATGTCCACTTAAACGCATTTCTGTGGCAGCTGGAGAGTTGGCTGTGTTGCCCAGTGGCATTTTTACATTGCAGTCTCTCAGTAGGAGAATTTTTTTGTCTCAGTCATAGCTGCTGCGGTGGTCATACAGTGTGGTTGTATGACATGAGGGATATAGGTGTTGCAGGAATAGAGACTCCCTTAACATAATATAAATATTCTCTAATGTCCGAACTTGACTCTGTGATGAAGTTATGAGTATCTTAACGTAACCGCATATAATTTAGACTGTCAATAGTGGTCCATAAAGTAACCATCCATGTTAAAAAATGTATATTGTAGTAACTGCTAAGATTTTATGTTGAACTTTTAAAATAATATTTAGTCAGCCTTGTTTTGGTAAGCTAATACATAATGTCTTGCATTGTTATTCCCTCTTGCCTAATAGGGCCACAGGAAGATGTGGGACATAGTCCTGCTTTGACCGGTGATGCAAGTGAGACAGAGCATGCACCAGCTGAACAGAGTCCAGCAGCTGTACCAGATCCCAAGGACCCGGCGACAGATCCCAAGGACCTGGCGACAGATCCCAAGGACCCGGCGACAGATCCCAAGGACCCGGCGACAGATCCCAAGGACTCGGCGACAGATCCCAAGGACCCGGCGACAGATCCCAAGGACCCGGTGACAGATCAAAAAGATCCTTCAACAGATCCCAAAGGGCCTCCAACAGATCCCAAGGAGTCTGCAATAGATCCTGAAGACCCAGCGAGAGATCCCAAGGACCCGGCTACAGATCCCAAGGACCCGGCAACAGATCCCAAGGACCCGGCAGCAGATCCCAAGGAGCCTGCAGCAGATCCCAAGGAGCCTGCAGCAGATCCCAAGGAGCCTGCAGCAGATCCCAAGGAGCCTGCAGCAGATCCCAAGGAGTCTGCAGCAGATCCCAAGGAGCCTGTAGCAGATCCCAAGGAGCCTGCAGCAGATCCCAAGGAGCCTGCAACAGATCCCAAGGAGACTGCAACAGATTCCAAGGAGCCATTGGCGCCTGCTGGAAGTTACCTCACAACAGTAGAAGTAGAAGCTCCTAAAGAGGACCAGAAAACAGTCACTGAACCAAAATCATCAACAGAGCATAAAGGAGATTCTTCAGTCACCATCATTGATTTCTCTGATGACAAACTGCAGCAAAATTCTGTCAGTGATGGGGATGCAAAATCAGACAAGCATGACAAAAATCCAGATAGCACTGAGGCAACAGAGGAACCTGGTGCTTCTGAAACCATCCTAGTCTCTACTATAGAAGCTCCCACAGGCTCTGCTAAAATCCGTGAACCAACAAAACCTGTAGCAGAAGTACCTGACCCTGAATTCCCACAGTCCAACTTTGATTCAGACCTGCTAGACACCACTGGCAAGGAACTAGTAACTCAGGGCAGTGATTACGAAGATGAGGATGATGAAGAGGGAGACGAAACCTATGTGGATGAAACTGATGAAAGTATATTTGAAAGAAATGATGACCCCAAAGACCAAACGGACAACAAGCAGCAGCAACAGGCTGATGAGTTGGAGGTGACCCGTTATAAGGGAGTAGACAGCTACAACACAGAGGACGAGGACTCCCACTTCTTCTTTCATCTGGTCATCCTGGCCTTCCTGGTGGCCATCGTCTACATCACCTACCACAACAAGAGGAAGGTTAGTGTTGACATGACAACAGCTGGGCAGCCGCTCAGGACGTAGGGCAAAGAGTATAAAGCAGCTGAAGTCCTGTGTGCACGAGGCTCATAATGCTTGCACAGTCATTTGTTATTGTGTGATTACAACTTCCAATTTGTTTTTCTTATTTTTGCAAACTCAAAAGTTACTATCCCTATACAAAAAGCTAGTGGTAAAGCTATTAATGAAGTGATAGAAAAATTAATCACCAGTAATTACAGGAGCAACTCAAATTTAGAAATTATCTTTGTTACATGTTTAAATTTAAATTATTGTAAACTGTTCACAAAAATTCTTGTTACCAGCTTGCTCTGAGAAATGGGACAATTTCAAAAAATGTTGACATATTGGTCAAACTATTGAATTGAAAGAAGGATCAATAGAATAATAAAACACAGTCCTGTAAAATGTGACTTGATTTTGTTTGAGATAAAAATTCACAAGATATCTAGCTTGATAAGACACACTAATGCCTTGTTGTGTCTTGATTAACACAACCAGGAGAGCATAAATGCCTAATGTTTCCATTATCCATTCATTGGATTGTGTATAAATGTGTGAACATCCACATTTAGGTTGGGAAACAGGATTTTACTGACCCAATTAATGCATTGTTTTTTCTCTCCTACACAGTCTCACAAATTACATGCAGTGCTTTACACAGACAGATGTGGCAAAACATTAATTATTCTCAGATGAACACCCTCAGCACTGCACTCCTTAATAGGTGTCAAAGAAAATGCCTGGTGATTTGTTGTGTTCACCACGTGCCTTGTAGAATAAACTATGATCATGTATAATGGAACATAATATGATCAAATGTAGCAGAAACAGAAGTTCTCTCTCTGTTAAGTCTGTAGAAGAAGGTTTTTTATTGTATATTTTGCTTCCGCATATAAATTTGGATTCCAATTATGTAGTCTTTTCATCTTCTCTGCTAGGCTGTCAGCCAAGAAATAATTTTACTTGATCAGCACATGTACATCAGTCAGATTAATTTGATTTCTATTTGCATTTTGCTTCTTTTTTCTCTTTTTAGATCTTCCTTCTTGCACAGAGCCGACGCTGGAAAGACAGTTTATGTTCCCGCAACACCGTGGAGTATCATCGCCTGGACCAGAACGTCAACGAGGCCATGCCGTCCCTCAAGATGACCCGAGACTACATTTTTTGATCCACGTTCAGAGGAAGAATATGTCTAAACCTGCACAGAGCCGGCTGGCCCTCCTGCCTGGTCATTCACATTGTCGAGATGCTGTGCTTTGTTGTGGAGCTTAATTGATGCTTTCTCTTGCTTTACAGGCCAGTCAGTGAGCAGGAGATGTTATGTCTTTGAAACAGAATTATTTTTGTTGAGGACTTTTTTTTTGTCTGCATAGAGATTTTCTTGTTTATGGGTCATTCTTATGTGTTATATTATTTGAATATTTTGCCTTTATTCTAAATTAATAACTTCTTGCAAATTAATTCCAGTTTATTAGTGGTCTTTACATTTGTCTTTTTTGGGGTTGGTCCAGCCTTATGGTTACTTTACACCTGTTTTTGTTGTCCTTCTTGTGTACTGTCTTAATATTTTTAATACTCAATTTAGAAGTTGGAAGAGTTACTGTAATTTTTAGATCATAATGTAACACCTGATTGTAAGAGGTGATTATCTACTTTAAGATTGATAGATTTCGCAGCAGTTAGCCAAGATAAAAACTGATACACAAAGCTTTGCTTTCCGAAGCACTTTCTGTGTCATGCATACTTTTATATTGTTAAGGTGTAAGTATGCAAACAAAGCAGCAATCTAGGAGAAGCTGATACACACGTGCGCTTACATTTATTCAAAAATATGCAGTCATTCCACAGACTGTTCATCAGTCTGCCTTGAAATGGTCTCTGTTAGATATAAAGGCAAGAAAAGGTCTATAAACTCCAAAAATATTACTTTATATAAAATTTATGACGTTCAATTTTTTCTTCTCTGACAGAAATCCAATTTTCATAGAAATTTAAAAAATGTACTTAAACTGTCTTTCAGCTGTTTCACCATCAACTGTTTCTAATTACACCTTTGCTGAAATTCTATAAAGCCTTGTCATTATGATTTAGAAATCTGACAAATGACGCTACACATTAAATATTCAAGACAAGAAAGGTGACTACTCTTCAGGTGCGGGGTAATGTCATGCGCTGAAGCCATTTAAATGAAGACAGATGCTGTATATTGTTCAGGTTAGAATGTACTAATATATGGAGGAAGCGTTTATTGCCAGAATTTTTTCTTTGTTCATCAGTTTAACTTGTCTTAATAAGGTACCTCTTTGACTGCCCCAGATTTTGCTATGCAGAAATCCTGCGGCTGGCCCTCTTTGTTTTATGACTTCGGTGAAGTCTCTATCAACACATCATCATTGTGGCAACATGTAATGATTGCGTTCCCTCATGCTCACACAGGAGTTTAAGTTTCAGTTACATCCTGTCAAGCCCTCTTGGTGGACTGTTGTCTGTGTTTGTCACAAACTTTGCACCCTCTGTGTTACCTGTTGTTCACATTAGCATTGAAAACACACTAAAAACAAAAACAGACCACACTGTTTTATTTGTCACTTCTCTCTCAATTCATCACAGCCACTTCTTGTTTTATCTGCCATCTCATGCCTTCAGTTGAAACGCCTTGCCTGCCACATGAGTCTACATATTTGTTATCAGTCTCTTGTCGCAGCCTTGTTTTCAGCCGTCTCATCCATGTACAAGGTAAACATTGGGTAGATTGATTTGCACTGTGCTCTTCAGCCATGCTAGCTAGAATATGAGTGGAGAAGGTTCCCTGCGTGAAGGTGATGGATCAACACTGCTCTTGCAATCAACAGTAGAAACTGTACAATCTCTTTTTTTGTCAATAAAGCACAAATTATGTAAATCCTCCTTTTGTAATTTGTGTGATTGATGCTTTATTTGACCAGTGCTAATGAAAAATTGAAAATGCTATTTTTTGGGTCAGATTTAGATAGTGTTACTGACATAGAGGATTTCTGTGTGATAAATGCCCAGTTTAACTTAGTTGACTTCACGAACAGGACTGGATGCTTTTCCCACTATGCAGCCACTTTGATCTCCTTTTCATTTTAACAGACTTGTGGGTTTTCTCCTTTCATTACAGCATTTACTGGTTGAGCTGAAATATTGTGGTTTAGATTTATGAAAACAGCAGATTACAGGTTACAATTTTAGAGCAAAAATCTTCATTTAGCAATAGAGAAACCTTTTCTATCATTCACAAGCATGATAAAAAAAAAGCAATTTCTGCACAACAGGCCAAAGCAGATTTTTAATTAGTCATTAACTGAACTGGTCTACAATGGCAAACTCCAGTATGAACTGCTGAAACATAAAAACAAGTAACTCCACCACAAGGAGGCACTATGCACACACAAATGAATGTGTGAGACAAACACTGGAAAAGTGTTTCTCACTAGATTTTCTGCTCTGTCTTTGAACAAATTGAATGATGGCGGAGTGGCACAACATACTGAGTAAGAGACGAGGCAGCCAGCCTGTATGAGTGTTTGTAACTGACTCCACATCAAAATGTTGCCGGATCAACATCAAATAGGGATTTCCCAACTGGTTTTTGCACCACTTTCCCTCGCAGTGTGACACGAGTAACATATCGGCATAATAAAGGAGGTGAAAAGCTTCCAAGGCTTTTATACTCTTTTTCTAACAATGTGCAGCTGGAACCATATGTGCCATGATTACCAGGAGAAAAGCAGAGTGTCTGTCTTATTTAGAATCTTAAATGTCACACAACACTACTGAGATGGGTTTTCAGGATAGCAATGAGTATTAAAACAACAGTTTATTGCGGCACGTAGGCCTTTTAAAGCTGGTTAACAGCAGAGAGTGACAGGACAGATGGAAGCAGAGAGGAAGAAAGGCAAAGTTGGACATCCATATCTTTGTCTAGTTTTGATTAATGGCTGTCTCACACTGCTCCTGCAGCAAAGCTAGTCCTAATGTACTACACTGAAACTGATACCTGGTCAGAAACCAATGAAATCCCTCTTAAATCATCCAACCGTAACGGCTACACCAAACTAAAGAATATACAATGCAAGCGCAGAATTAAAGCTTATCACCTTAAAACTGTTTAGGAATCTGTATTGTGTATGGCTGAAATTAGAATCAGCAGACAATATTATCTCCCAGCTCATAGCACAGTTTCTCAAAGACGGGATAATCTTATATGAAATTAAACTATTCAAAAGCACCCAAAGCAATGAATACGAGGAACCAAGATACATCGGATGCCTCCTGAGCAGGATTTTGCGGTTATATCGAGCAAAAATAGAGCTTAGTCCTCGTTATTAAACAAGTCTTTGTCTTTTAAAACTATATCGTAAGAAAAATGAGAATAAAAGTGTAGTTTTTGGCTTGAATCTATCAGAGAAAATCTGAATTTGGTGTGGTGATTTGAAGCTTGGTTGACCAATTAGTAAGCATTCAAACACTTTCAATACGGCATTGCTGTTTTTGCAGAAAGTTGTGTGAAAGGTGACATGCTGGATCCCTGTGCATCCTATCAAAGCCTCCTTTTTAAAGACACTGAACTCGCACCGGCTTACGCATCTCAAACCTTGTTGCATAAAAGCATCCGCCAGGTGCCTGGAATGTAAAAACCCTGCAGATGAAAAAAGCAGGGAAGTGATGGCTGCTGGCTGCATGTCATCAGCAGATAAGATAACCAGGCTTTGTGGATATTTGTACAACGGTGTGCTGGGGGAATCTATCCGAGAGACAGCAGCAAATGAAATTTACCAGGCAGAAAATCTCACAACTACTTTTGATCACTCGAGGGTGAAAATCTTGACAATGGTTATCCGGTGGCTTTTGAAAAGGGGTTTTCGAATTTTCATAAGAATTTTTTTTTTTCTCGAGATAACATCCTTCACTTGAAGTTCCTGAAAATATAAAAGACTAACACCTACTTTAGAGACTGATTCATTACAACATGTGCTTACCAAAGCAGTCAATGTAAATGGATCTTTTAAAAATTCTCTTCAGCTATGAACTCACTTCGAAATGTCGCTCAAATAATACTTAAAGACACCTGATGGTTTGCGAATCATCATCCATCATCATACACAGATACTGGGTCTACACTCACACTATCCATATGACGCATGTTCTGACTGACTTTGCAGTTGACTACAGTAAAATTAAAGAAGAAAACAACAAATATTCGCCTGTGACTTCATCAAAATCAGCAGTAATTATTATCTATGGCTATTTTTTTCTGTAGTACCTTTACATGTTGCAGATAATCTCACTCTACAGGCAATCAGGCAAAACATCATCCAAAATTAATAATGGCAAAACTATCTTAAGAGCGCGCACAAGTATAGATGTCGCCAGACAACCCATAGCTCCAGTATTAAGTATTGGCTTAAACAGCAGTAAATTTACTGCTCACAAACTTCTTCCCAGGCTGAGTACAAAAGAGCAAAGCAACTTAAAGCAATACTAGGTTTATTGGAATAATTCGCACAGCTGGAATACATCTTTGACTGATCACATTGCTTGTGTGAAACCATCCATCAAGGACAATTCTGACAGATATCGACCGATCTGGCCTCTCTGTAATAATTTCTGTATTTTCAGCATTGCCTGGATTAGGTCGACCCGCTTTTTATAACCCCATTCCGCCAGGTATCCGTTTTTTCTTTCTTTTTTTCCCCCCACTGACGTCGATATATTGAGCTGCAGGAGAGCTGGAGGTGTAGCAGATAAAACAGTTGGGTTAAGGCCAGAGCTTATCAAAGCACATGCTGTTGTGATCAGATCATGTGGTCCGGCCTATTAGCTGCCTCCTCAATGGGGAGAGGTCAAGGGGAACACAAACACTGACGAGTCCTGCTCAAGAATAGGGCAACTTTGCATTTTAACTCACAGCATGTTAGTATGTATGTTTGGTATGTAAGATACTGTGTTACACAGGGTTGTGGAAATTAAAAAGGTTTCATCCAAAGACCCAAGTATGAGATCATACAATTAAGTCAGTACATCAGGGTTTAAACTTCTGGTCTTGCACAAAATACAATGCTCTCACTGCAATGCCTCATGTTATTTTTCTTATTTATGATACAACCAGAAGATTTTTATGAGGACTTTGGGAAATTATCTTGAGGAAAGTAAAGTAAATTAATATCTCCCCTCATCTGCTCATGTCAAAATGCCCTTGACCTCCAGCTGATACCATTTAAACAGTCAGCAGTAACCCAGTAATACAGGGTCACAGTGTACAGCTGCTGTCTATGTGTTTTCATGCGTTTTCGAAAAACACTGACTCCTCTCAACCTCAGATTGATTAGGACACAAATGAGGAATTAAAAATACTATTTATAATGTAATAATACACTAAAATATCTATGATCTTTCTCATTTTGTTTATATTTGTTGGTGTCTAAAAAACAAACACAAATCTTATACTATTACTATGCAAAAATATGTGCATAAAGAGCGAGCTCCACTTCACTACTTGCAAGGTGCGTCGAAGAGAGGAAGCAGACTTCAAGGATCAAAACTCCAGTGACACTTGTAGTAATGAAACACCGATGCGTTTCAGCCTCACTGATCTGAAATGTGTTGCATAATAAAGTTGCTTTGAGTACTGGAAGTGTTGCTGTGTTGAGTTTGGATCCTGCAATATCCTGTGTAATAACACCTACTGTGGAGTGCTACCTCACTCAAGGGCCAACAGGTGTCCATGTGGTGCTGAGTTTGAATTTTCTCATAAAGAAATTGAAAGCTTGGAGCCCAGCAGAGAGCTTTATTAGTTTTGAAGAGGCACTCACATCTGAAGGTGCATCAACAAACATTCACACCTTCACAGTCATGTCAAGTTTTTTTGTTAATGTGGAGTAAAGATTAAAGATTAAAGATTAAACTGTTTGAGAAACATATCACACAAAAGTACAGGCTAAATGTAAATGCGCATCGGCAAGACTGCAACACATGGCAAGAGAATGGGTGTCATGAAACACCTAAGTATGTACTTTATTGGAAATGATAATGACAGATCAAAAGTGGGGTCGTAGATCAGAAATAACAAGTCAATGAGGTTGTCAGTGCTGGCTTATGGAAAGTTGTTCCTCTCCTCCTGAAGGCTAGCTGAATTTGGTGGACAGTTTTGAGGACACGATCAGGTTGTTGAACGCATCCAAATCAAATCAAATTCATTCGTTAGATACGCAGTTGTACATGGTACAGTGCTTAGTAAAATGTTTTGTGTACCTGATCCGGCTTGTACACACAAAAAAACTGACAGCGCGAAAGAGACAAAGGGCACACAAAAAAAGAGCAGAAAAAGTTTTAAAAATCAACTTTTTAAATATAAAGTGGTCTACCGAATAGGATTAAAACTGAAATATAAAGTGACTCTTATAGCATTGTTGTGATGTGTAAGTATGCGAGTGTAGAGTGTGCGTATATAACAGTATGAAATGTGCAAAGTGTGCATGTGCAAAAGGCATGTATGAATATGTGTGTATGACATGTGCAATATGTAGTATGAGTGTAGTGTGTATGTTGTGTCCAGTGTGGATGTGTGTCCAGTTAAGTCTTTTTCAGTTCTTGTTGAGAATGCGGACGGCTTCAGGAAAGAAGCTCCTCTGCATCCTTTCTGTGTTGGCCTTCAGGCAGCAGAAGCGTCTACCTGAAGGCATCAGGGAAAACAAACTGTTTCTGGGGTGACTGGGCTGCTTGATGATTTTCAAGGCCTGGATCTGCACCATTTACTGTAGATGTCCTGCAGGTGGGGGAGGTTGGTTCTGATGATACGCTCAGCCGAGCGGACCACCCTCCTGAGGGCCAGGAAATCCTTTTTGGTGCAGCTGCCCATCCAGGTGGCGATGCTACCTGCCAGGATGCTCTCTATGGTGCAGGTGTAGAAGTTCCTCAACACCCTGACGGGGAGCTTGAAGTCCCCCAGATGACTGAGGTGGCAGACACGCTGACGGGCCTTCTTCACCAGTGTGTTGATGTGGAGTGTCCATGTCAGATCCTGTAAGATGCTGACCTCGGGGTATCTGAAACTGTCCACCCTCTTCATCTGAGTCCCATTGATTACCACTGGTGCGTAGCTCCTCTGCTGTTTCCTGCTGAAGTCCACAATCAGTTCTTTTGTTTTGCTGACATTCAGCTGGAGGTTGTTCAGGTGGCACCAGTCCTCCAGGTGACTGATCTCCATCATGTATGACCTCTCGTCATTGTTGGAGACCAGTCCCACCACAGCTGTGTCGTCAGCAAGCTTTAGGATGATGTTGTTCTCTCATGTGGCTTCGCAGTCGTGGATTAAGAGGGAATACAGCAAGGGGCTTAGCACACAGCCTTGGGGGACTCCAGTTGTTTTAGGGTGAGGGGGGATGAAGTGTGGCTGTCCTCTTGGACCACTTGTGGTCTGCCAGACAGGAAGCTGAGGACCCACCTGCACAGGGAAGGGTTCAGTCCAAGGTCACTAAGCTTGGCCAGCCTGGAGGGGACTATAGTGTTGAATGCCAATGAGTAACCCATAAAGAACATCCTAACATAGTTTCCCCTCCTGGTGTCCAAAAGAATGAGGGCAGTGTGGAGAGTCTGCAGGGCCTAGTAGGACTAAAACATTTTCAGCCGCAATTGCAGAAGGGAAGCACATTTTCTGGTGGCATGAGGATGCGTGTTGTCTTGTTGAAATGTCAAGTGAGGCAGTGAGTAAATAAGATAACCGTGAGTGTGAGGATTTCATCTCAGTATTGTTGGGCATTCAGATTGCCATTGATGAAATGCATTTTCCTGTCTATATATACGACATTCACACCCACGCACTGTTCCACAGTATGATGCCAAACTTAACTTCTGAAATTTCCTCTGTACAGCTGAAAGGAACATTCTAAAGAACCATCTTCTATCTTGCTGGTGACCAGCAACGTAGGAGGTTGCCCCTGGAGCCGAGTAAGACGCTGTCCCGCTGTAAGACCTGGATGTGGGCGAAAGGATGGCAAACCTTCTTCCCTCAGGTGATTCCTTACAGTTTGAGCAGATATACTTTCAGCGGTCTCTGTAGTCGATCGCAAGCGATTTTGCACAAAGTTACATGCCAGAATCTTTGTCATACCATGTTGTCTGAGACGATTTCTTGAATGACGAATTGTAGAGCTGTAGACATTCAGGTGGCTCTCTATGGCCCTAACTGACATGCCAGGATCCATCATGAGCAGGCGATTTACTTCTTTCTCCTGTCATCTTTGGCGTTGTATCAACTGGATAAACCTGCATTTAAAGGTAAACTTCTATAATCATTGTCTTTTTTTTTTAAAGATTTATTTTTGGCCTTTATTGGAGAGGACAGGACAGTGGATAGAGTCAGAAACAGGAGAAAGCGGGGAAGGACATGTGGTAAATGGCCATGGTGGACTCGAACCTGGCACAGCCGCTACGCCTCTGCATGTGGGTCACGCGACATAACCACTAGGCTATTGGGGTGCCCTAATCATTGTCTTTTAAAGCCACACCTGACTGGAAGGAATTAACTCAAGAATTTGCCACCACCAGTTGAACAGCTCAAAATCAACAAAAAATGAGGTTCAGATTTTTTTTTCTCTGAAGCCACTTTCAAACTTGAAGTCTATTCCATTATTTGGATACCAACTGAACATGTCAGCATCATGTCTGAATGAGCACCCTGATAATAAAGTCACAGTAACAGTATTGGACCTTGTAAAATTTCAATCTCACTTTCAGAATGATACAAGTCTGAACTAAACTGTCACCTTAACAGACAGACATGCACAAGCAGTACTTCAAGTTGTGTGAAGTGAATTAGGGAAGGCTTTTTCCACAATTCAGCACACATATCCATCCAAAAACATCTCAGAGAGCACAAAAGGCACACCTTTCTCACTCACTTTGCACTGCAAATTTAATTCTATTGGGCTACAAAATGTGATGTCCTGTTGCAAGGAGGATTGTAGGTAGCCTTTCAAAGCATGAGGAGGAGAAACATGCTGGCAAAAAATGTGCTTGAAAATAGAAAGCTGTTTATTTGCATTAAAAAACAACAACAAACAAACAAACAGTACATCTCAAAGAGGAAGAAAAAAACAAAAACAGCAGAAGAAAAAATAAACTTGCAAGAAATCTTTCACAAATTCCATTTAATAGTTAGGGGTGTTGCCATCTGAACAAACTATTCCCTCCTTCTCTCCCAGTACGCTCATTTACAGTCAAGCCCGAAATTATTCATACCCCTGGCAAATTTTGACATGCCACTTTTTTTTTTCCACAATGATGCCTCTTGTACATCATCTTATTATCTTCTGGGAGACGCCTGTGCAATTTCCAATCAGGAAAAAAACTTGCTGGCTGAATAAAAGTAACATTAAGTCAAAATTTGCCAGGGGTATGAATAATTTCAGGCTTGACTGTATATAGGGAACAAGTTTAAACTGGCCAATCAAGACACATCTGTAATCCAATCATATTTAAGACCCCACCTACTCTGTGAACCAATGAAACACCTGCCCTGGAGGTGTGTCCCCTCTTTAACCACCAGGACACCATGGCCTCCACAAAGAAGAAACTCAGGTGATGACCTCTGTAAACTTTCTGTCTTTTTAACAGGCTTTTCGCTTTAATCAAATGAGTAAACTTATCTTGAAAAAGTACATGCTTCCACAGTAAACAGAAAAATGAAATAGTGTGCTGTTTATGTTCACAGCTCTACTCAAAAGGTCTGCATGTGGTCAGGCATGGAGCTCCTAACATGTCAATAATAATAAAACTGTATTATCAGCTTAGATTAATGATACTTATGATAATGAATAAGTCAGAAAATCAAGGCTGGTTGTAAGCTCTTAAGGTGTCAATGTATACTTTGTAGTTCTTGGATGAACTGGGAATCCGGTTTTCAGGTGTTTGGCAGCAGCTCAGGTAACACTGATGGTAAAGTCCCAATGGAAATTCACATATAAGAGGTAGTTTCTTCTACTTTACCTTTGTGAATCCATGAATAGCCTCTCAGGAACTGTACATTATATCGACAGTCCAGGCTTTGTGTTTGCTCCATTCTGTTTTATCTCTGAGTTCTGTGTCTCTGTGTTGACAAAGCTTAACCATCCCTGTTCTTTATCTTCTACTCGGCTGCGCATTAAGAACGGAGCCTCTTGTGTTTTCTCTCCGCTCAGAAGAAAATACAGGAGCCATCATCTTTACAGCTCGAGAGGGGAGAGGCTCGGCAGCATGTCGGGGAGGCAAAGAAATTTTAAAAGGGAGATGGAGAGAGGCAGAACACAGACAAAGAGGAGTTTTGATCTCACGGAGATACTAATTAGTAAAGACACATTGTGCTGCACATATGCGCTGCCCTCCCACTGTCTTGGAAGCTGCCCTTGCCAACCTCAGTAGGTAACTGGCCTCGGGGCTATAAAAGCTGGACTGCATGCTCACTCTGCCCCTTCCCTTCATCAGTCCTGGAGCTATCCTTTTTTATGTGCATGTTCAATACCTCCACAACCTGCACATGACACCCAGGGATGCACTACTTGTACAACAGATATTGCTGACTTGCATGTTCTATTGTTGTTAGGTTTCATTTTATTAAACAACAGTTGCTCCAAGTGAATCTCTTGGACTCTCAGGAATCCTTGTCAGGTTCCTTGAGTCATTTGCAAGAGTAGAAATAGAAGGAGAGTTTGACAGTGTATGGATGTGTTTTCTATAATGTGACACAGTTCTCCTCAAATGTTTTCCACTTAAGGATGGTTAAAGCTGGAAAAGCAAATGTTGCACTTTGGCGGCCCCAAGTGGAAAAGGGACAAAAATGTTCCAGTTTTCCTCCAATAAGCAGAAATGTATTTCAGCGAGCTGTTTTCCTTTGGATTTAGAAATCTACGGTCTTTATAAGTAGATTTTTCTGAAAGAAACCAGCATCAACAGGTAATTTGTAAGCTGTACGTGGAATGTAGGCTCCCAGTTGGGAGAGATGGGATCTTCATCAGCTTTTTAACCACAGTTTCTGTTTTTTAAGAAAAGAGTGCTTTTACAAAGACTGGATTGATCAGGTTAGTTTTATGCAATTTAGCTTCTAGTAATTACGTTGCATGCCACTTTCTTTTTTTGAATTATGCACCATACAGTAAGAGAGCAGACTTTATTCACATTTTCAAAGCAGAAGTTGTAAATGACATTTCAGGAAGGAAAAAATGAGGAAACAGAAGACGCAGTCGAGGCAACATCATTTGGATTTGAATGCAACTGAGTATAGAACCAACAGAAACTCATCATGTAATTAAAATACCATGAATTAAATTAAATGTAAAAATGTAAAATGGAATAAGCTGAGATAGGAATTAAGTAAAATGATAATAATAATAATAATAATAAAGTTTATATTTTAAAAACATTAAAACTTTACAAATCAATATTTTCTTTGAATATCAAATCAAATCACTTCTTGTAATATGACATTTAGCCCTTTTTAGGTTATTATTTTTGTTTCCAAACCCAAAAAAACAAAATTAAGCTCACCTTCTTGCTAGCAGTAGTATGCAGCTGTTTTCAGTACAACAAAAGCTGTAATGAATCCAGTGTGTGCTGCTGTATGCACCATCCACCTTCTATAGAAGATCAGCAGGTACCTTGAGTTCATATTTCCCTTTTGCCCCCTTGTGGTTGAAATCATGACTTTTACAGAGCAGCCTTAATGATTACAAGCATGCAGCCGCTGGATGAGCCAACACAATAACATCAGCAAGAAAAATGACTTGAAATATCTTCAAAACAGGCGTATGAAGTGCAGCCGTCCCTTCCAGCAGTTTGAAGCGATGATGTCTCCATTTTCCCCCCACATTAGATCCTTCATTATGCCGCCTGTTTTAAGTCCCCTTCAAAGTTCTTGTCACAGTCTACCTCCACCCTCCCCCCTCATTTTCCTCCCTCTGCACTCAGAAGATTTTTTTTTTTTATCAGCCTGTGCCATTCTCCTTCTTTGTCTGTGTGTTTTCTCTACTCTAGGGAGTTTTTCTATCCATCAAATCAAGATCCAGAAACTCTTTGCTTTTAAATATTTGCCTGTGTATGCCTTCCTCTCAGACGGTTCAGATCTGAGCATTTCATTTCTGTCTCATTTTGCCCTTCTGTCTCATTTCCCTATCAATCTTGTTATTTTGCCTCTCCTCTATATCCAGTCCTTCTTTGTCTCTCTTGTTTGCATCATGCGTCTTACGTCTCAGCTCAATCACTCCCTCTGCACACTTTCCTGCTGCCACTTTGATCCTCCTCTCGCCCAGCTTCTGATAAGCAGCCTATTTGGTGAGTCTAAGTGTATGCGTGTATTTTTAGGTATGTCCCCTTTGCATTAATTGGCCCTCCCATATTTGGCCTACTCTTCACAGTGTTCCGCAATTTCAGAGGAAATATCTCATCCTGTTATCCTCTGACTTTAGGAGATTTCTGCCTGGGGGCCTTTTATAACAGTGATCCCAGGTTTTTTTTAACACAGAGAGAGGAGTCGGTGGCTGAGTCCTCGCTTAGGGAAGACACAATTGTTCTGTGGGAGATTTGACATGTTGTATTTAGATAATTAGCTGGATAGTTCTGAGTAAATTATGCACATTAGCATACACCACTTTTTTCTGTCCAACAAGGCTTTAATTAGCATGGATTCTTGTAAAGAAACTAGTTACTTCTTTTTTGTCAGTCTTCTGTAGCATTGTGTTTCTTAGTAAATATGCAATTCCCTGCAATAAACAAAATAAATTCTAAAAAAATGAAAGTGACACAAAAAACGTAGCAGCTGCTCAGTGTGCTTTGATTGTGACATCTAATCAATGTCACTTGCTGTGTTTTGTAGATACATCAGAGAGATAAGTAACTTTCTGCCAACATTCAAGCTAAAATCTTTGCAAAGCCACTATTATTAAAAAAAATTGACTGTATAACCAAAACCTTCATAATGGTGAATAGTTCGCCACTGACTTTGAAAACCATTGAATCAGCTAAATGAAGTTTCAAGGATTTGAGCAGCAACTGATAAAGACCTTTTGGTTCGCACGGAATCTCTCAGTTCTTCAGTTTTAGCACGCTTGATGTTTTATCATGCCAAACCAACTTCACTCTTAAGCTGGTGACAGTGTTCTTTAAAGCTGAAATGCAGATTGTTAATTTGATTTACATAAAGATATCATATCTGTGTGGCCAAGTGTGGCAGAGCACTAATGAACAGATGTCGCACTTGTTGTTTTCAGGTCTAAAATCCTCTCAATCCTCTGCAGTGAACTGTGATTGTGTATGTCTGTTTGCACTCTACTGACACTGATAATATAAAAGCCATTGGAATTCATCACTTCAATAGACCCTTTTACTGAAGGGATCTTTTGTGACTGTGAGAACTTCACGTACTACAAGCGTGGTGACTGCACCAGGAAAACAAAATGAAGGCTTGTTTTAAGGAGAGGCTGAGCTGTTGCTTTCTTTTATTTTTCACATTTATTGCAAGGTTTGCCATTGTTAATAAAAGAGTTGTAATTAAAGCAGTCACTGCTGGATCATAGAGGTGATTTGATTTTACCCATTTTCCATCACAGTGGGAAGTTCCTGTGCTACGTTTGTCCACTTGGGACAGAAATTACAGGTGCAGACTATTCCATGGCACTTTGCATAAACCAGGAATGACTCCAGCCCAGTCTGTAAGTAGCTGCTGTTTCCTGTAAAAAGTATAAAATCACAGGCAGCCTTCCAGAAACGTGCACAAGAGCTCTGTGTTTTTCTGTTTGATGTCTGTGATGCAGACTGATGGGCATGGATTGTAGTTTGATGGGATCTGTGTGTGCATCTGTATTCAAAGCCACCTTGGTGAGCACACGAAGAAACCATGGTGGGAAAACCATGAACTTGATTTCAGTGGGATCCTTTAGAGTTATAGCTGCTTGCAGTGCAATGCAGCAATAGTCATACGTGCACACATCCATTTTCTTTTGCCTATTTAGTGTCGGGTCACGGTGGCAGCAGGTGAAGCAGGCCATTCTAGACGTCCCTCCTCCCAGCTTTCCTCTTCCTCCTGGGGGATCCTAAGGCGTTCCCAAGCCAGATGCCATATATAATCCCTTCGGTTCTGGGTCCAACTCATGGTCTCCTTGTAGTCTTTAAGGTGCCCAGCAGGCGCCCTAATGAGATGCTAGAAATGCTTCAACTGGCTCTTCTGCGAGCTCCCTCCAGATGTCCAAGCTCCTCACCCGATGGCTAAGACCGACCCAGACACCCAAACTCTTCTCTGCTACTTGTATCCCCAATCCCATTTTTTCAGTCACTACCCAGAGCTCATAACCAGAGGTAATCACAGATCCACTGGTTTATCGAGACTTTTGCCTTTTGGCTTCCTTTTCACCACAAAATTGCTGGTAAAACACCCTCATTACTGCTGATACTGCACCAATCCGTCTGTCCATCCAACTTTCTATTTTACCATCACCCGTAAACAAGATCCTGAGATACGCAAACTCCTTCTCTTGGAGCAGCAACTCACCCCCAACCCAGAGGGAGCAATCCACCATTTTCCTGCAGAGAACCATGACCTCAGACTTGGAGGTGCCCAAGTGTACGATGGAAGGTCACGGCAAACAGGCAAAACACATTGCCTTGATTATACACCCTTGCAGACATGAACACAGGCAGCTGCAGACACCAGAAACACATAGTTGTTATTATACTAGTTTTCTACTCCACAATCCATACATGCTCAGTAGATTGGCGTTTTTGTATTCTGCACATGCCCACTGCTGCCCTTTGTCTGCAAAAGGTTCTGTACAGGTTGATGCAGACCTGGCGAGTTGAAGAAATTTACGTCACACAGACCCTAATGGATTTTCTTGCACTTGTGGTTGTGGAAAGCATAACATTGGGTTTACACATTGGTCCACTGGCTGATAGTCAGCGTCAATAACATACTAAGATATGGAGTCCTGTGTCAGCAAAGCCAACATTGAGAGAAAGACTATTCGTTTGGAAATGTGGATTTGAACAAAGAAGGTCCCAAAACATAAAAATAAGAGAATACTAAAAGAAAGTCATAGGAGACCTTCTAAAATGTTTTTCTTTGCACTCATTGATGCTTAATAATTAAGCAGACATGCAAAGGCTTGAAGACTTAAATGCTCAAAAACAAACACATACAGCTTCCTATCTCTCAAACTGTCCTTTTCGTCTCCTCCAAACATGTCCTACACAAGAAAGTGTCACTTCAATGTATAGCAATCAATAGTGGCACATTAGAAATGCTGTTCATCCTTCGTACAGACTATAAAACATCATCACGTGTTTTTTTTTCGATCTCTGTTTACTTCAATTGAAGTGAATTGTTTCTGAAAGGTAAGATTACTACTATGAGGCCTGCAGTCACTCAGCCTCTCCGTGCTGTTTATTTACATCTTCCACCGAATGTGAAAGAGAAGATAAGTTTGAGGGGGAATTAATTAGTTGACAAAGGCACAGAAGTCATTGCCTGTTACAAATGAAAACAGTAAGCCTGGAGCTGCACCAACGTCACCTACTGACATCTCAAGAATTGACTCCGTTTTCAAATTAACAGCACCGCAAATAACAACAAATATCATCCACAGCTCATGAAAGATACCGCTCACACCGACACATAATTGTTTCATCCATCTCACTTATATGATTAGATGCTCCCACGTATTCTAATGTCTAAATCACTGCTATATCAATTTTAGCAGCATAGTTCCCTGAAACAAAGATGAACATAACACATACAGTAGTTTGTTATTTTGTGTTTTCCCCCACCCTGTCTTTCTTTCTTTTATGTCTCTTTTTTATTGCTATTTGTTTTTGCCTTGGTTTTTATTATTGATTGTGTTGCAGGTTTTTTTTCCTCCATGTGAGGCATTGTGCAACTTTGAGAATAGCGCTGTACGCATAAAGCCTATTATGATTATAAATTAGGCCGACTGCATGAAGGAAAAACAAAGGGAGTCTCAATCGTCGGTGTCGGACTGAAACACACACACACAATGTTGCAGCGTCTGTTCTCTGTAGTGCAGCTGAACCCTCTCTTCACCCTTTTGCTTCACTTTGATGAGGGCACCGTCGCCGCACAATAGAACAGAAGGTACAGGGGATAAAGCTTTTTTGGAGCTGGAGAAGAGAGAAAAAAATATAGACGAAGTGAAGCAGAGAAACGGGGTAAGAGCAGAAGGGAGAGAGAACTACTGATGTTCTCTGTGCAAACTTGAAACAACTAATTTTTCAGCCTTTAAAACTGGAAACAAACTGGCGGTATTGCTCGTTGTAAAGAAATTGTAAGGTTATTTGAAGTGGAAGTCCAAATGTTTGGGTTTTGGTCCTCCGTGTTGAGGTATGCATAAAAACTGTCCAGTGGGTGGTGTCAGAGTAAAAGTCTGTAAAGAGAAGGGCTTTATTAGGTTGTGAGCATTGAAAGGAAAAAAAGTGTGGGGCAATACTGCAAAAGAAGCAGTGAGAAAAATCAATATATTGAACCATATGTGAGACTTCATGACACCATAAGACTTGGAGAAATATGAGAAATTTTTAATGCTCTTGGCATTATTATGGCTAAAAAGTTCTTTCAAAATCATCGGTGTTATATGATGTACTCTGTCTTTGAGTTTTAGGGCTTTTAAGCATGAACTCCAATATGGATTGTAGAGGTGGTAACTTCTATACAGTATTGAGACTTAAAATGCTCCACTTTAATTTAAATAAAGTTTTTGTATAATAGCAAAGAAATAGCACAAAAAATGCACTTGTTCTCCCTCATTCAAATCTCCAATATCTATACTGTATAAATGAAAACATGTGAATATGTAAACATCATTCAGTGCTACCTATATTTTATTCTGCACAGTGAAGGTCAAACATTCAGGTGACTGTACAGTATAAAGCAAAACTTTGTTGTTAGTGTTTAATAGAAGAAGAATCCTTTATTTGTCAAAAATACATTACAGCATTGTGAAATTCTCTTTTTGCATATCCCGGTTGGGGTGAGAGTGCAGGGTCAGCCATGTTAGGGTGCCCCTGGAACAAGTAGGGCCTTGCTCAAGGGTCCAGCAATGGCTGCACTGGGGTTTGAATCTCTGACCAGCACCACAGTCCACTGGCTTCATCCTGTATATTTCAGGTCCAGAAGGTATTTTACTTATGTCAGCTTGCATGTATGCTGGCAGTGCTTTTCTGAGAGATAGGGGTTGTATTAGTTGTTGCTGATTTGTAATGATGGATTTCTTAAGGCTTGATTACATCCCCTTCTGGACATGCACACAGACAGCTGTGGACACCACGGACATGTAGTTGTTGCCATTACTTTCTTGCCTGCTAGTTGGAGAACTCAGTTGCACACATGCGCAGTAGGTTGTATTGGCGTATTTTGCATATGAACATTACTGTTGAGCGTGCACACTACTCTTCCTGCAAAATAGTTGCCGTGTGGACACGAATTTTGGGCTGCACATGGACATCCTCAGAGTAATCTGGGCAAACTCTCATGGACTTGGGCAGATAACAGAATTTAGTGAACCCTTACAAACACATTGAGACGGAGAAAAAAACACTGACCCCAACAACTTTCTAGTCCACTTTAAGTCTGCTTGGATGACTGTTCCGTACATAGACAGTAGGTCAGCATCTATGCATTCTGTGTATGCACAATACGGCCCTTGTAGTGGACTATGCAGACACAAATTTTGAGCTGCTTATAAAAATCTAAGGAGGTGTCCATGTAGACTCTCAAATGACAAAGTTTTAATCACATAGGCCCCACCTCACCCTTGTCGATGCAGAAATTATAACACTAACCAAGTTAAGGAAGCCCTAGGTTACATCATCTGGGTAAAGTACATACATGTTAACTATTTGTGATGATAGTCATTTTTGAGACATTTTACTTTGGACATAAGTGATGGACCCACTGACACTACTGCTAACCCCAAAGCCATACTAATGACATGGGTGCAAGTAATGTAAAACTAGCAGCTTATACTTTGCTGTACATGTTACCTTCATTATCTAAAAGGACCTACATCATCACTGTGTCTGTGCGCATGCATGCATTAATGCTAACTCTCTCACACTCTGTGTTAAATAATGCCTTTTTCACTCCTGAAGAGCCCATAATTGAAATGCAGCAAGCGATTTGGCACGAGAGCGACGGGCCTATTAGATCTAGCTCTCTGTCAGCCGGGGTTAGCCAGCGATGCTTTATTGCTCTGCTAAAACCCAAACACTAAAACAACTGCCAGGCCCTGCTCTGGTCAAGGAAACCATTTCATCACTTGACGGCAGCCATATAGCAGGAGGAATTATGAGAGAGGAGCCAGTAGTGGAGGAGAAAAGTGGGGGAGACTGGAATAAGTGTGTGGAGTGGTGGTGGTGTAATTTTCATAATGGAGGCATCGTATTGAAGAAGTTGAAGGAGCCGTTCTGCTGCAGTAAAAGTGCAAAGAGAACAAAAAAAGGGAATTTGAATACCAAAATGAGGTTTTCATTATTACAGACTGGAGAGTTACATTTATAAAATTTTGGGTTTGTAGTTGAATTTGAAAGTAATGACCATCAATTACCTTTGAATTTAAAATAGTCAGTGTGGTGCCGGTTCATCCTGCACAGGAGCAAGTTCAGATTGGTTTGCTTTGGTTGCCATTGGAGGCTCTTCCCTTAGGATAATGGTGGCAGTCCTACGAGGTCAGACCGACTAACATTTATGTATCACTTTCAACACGGCACAAGTCTGGCAAATATTACATGTGTACCAGGACCTAGTCACTGTGCCATAAGGGACATTAACATTAGAATGCCTGAGTGACAGAATGCTGACACTTTAGCAAACTGATGAAGATGCCAATGCTTCGTATCTCAAAGGCTTGAGTGGAAAGTCCCTTGTTCCAAAAATGAATTACATTAAAGTAATTTCCTCTGTTCTATCCTAGCCATTCCAAACCATCCTAGCCTCCAATCTTAACCACATAGTGGCAAATTTTTGGTTTTAAAATATGCAGGTTTTATGAGTAACCAGTGTCATTCCTAGGACCTTCAGAAGAAAGCAACTGGACTTCTATTTCAAGTTCTTGAAGATGTTTCATCCAGGAGGCTTCTTCAGTTCTGTCATCTTCAAGAACCAAAAAAAGAAGTCTGGTTGGTTTTTACTGAAGCTTCTATGATTACCATGACCTGAATGATTAAGACTTTCCAGACATAACTAGTATCACTTTGAAGCTGAATGGGGATACTTTGTGGTTTTGACAGTTGAAAGTGATTTTAATCAATCTGTAGTCCTGACTTAACTCACCATTACTGTTAGCCACATTCATGCCGTCGTCTCCTCTGCTGCTTTACCTCCCAGAAATGTTAAAAAGATTAAAACAAACATTGCTCAGTTATGGCGGTGGTCCGTTCAGTCTAGAACTGGTTGAAGTTTGAATCCAACATGACCTATGACTCCTGAACCTTTAAAGCATCAAACATAACCCTCCAGCCAAGTGTCTCTCAAACCTCTTTAACCCTGTTCATGCTCACATTCTTGTTTTTTAATTACAAGTATATACATTCATGGAAAACATGAGCATGTTCAATGGATTTTTACTTTATTGTTAATGCACAACACTGAAAATGGTAATATAACAAGAATGTCAGTCAGCAGTAATAGCTGTATATGAAGGAAGCTCTGCCTTCTCTTAAAGTCATATAATAACACAATCTGCTATTCTCATTTGTAGATTTTTTGTCTCCAAACAGATGCTGTTATCAGTCCTGATTTCTAAAACGTTAACTGTTAAAAATACAGCCTTTATGGATAACAAAATGTGATGTTTAAATTGAATAAATGAACAAAATAAACTGCTGTTACACCAATAGCTGCTCTTTGTAATGCATCATTGTTTGATTTTTGTCTTTATGGCACATTGGTAAAAGCAATCAGGAACATAATGTGATTTTATAAGTTGTTTATTTTCACACTGAAAAGACACACAGAACCATTTGAAAGAGTGTTTCAGGCCTCCTTACAAATGCATGTCCACTCGTTTTTTCAGTTCTGTTTGAGGATCCACCGCCTTTGTGGAAAATATAGATCTGCTCAGCTGCTAGATTTGACATTTTCTGCATCAGTTAGTCTCTAACTTTGTGTGTCTGCTGTTGTGTGCTGGACAGGTATATAGGGTAAGATTAATAAGTGTGTACTGTTTCTGGAAATAAGGTTAAGAAAAACCAGAACAAAGAACTAAAAGATGTTAAAACTCTCTAAACAGCTCAACTTAAGTAGTCAGGTGGGAGTTGGTCACCTAAACACATTAACACTGTCATTTATAAATGCAAATACACTGATTAGTGCAGCTTTAAACTCTCATACCATAATTTTTACCCAGGAAGCTGCATTTAATGCACAGTTTAGTTGTCATTTTGTTCATTATTTACATTTTTGGCTTCTATAGTTCTGATCGATTCTGCTTTTTTCCACATCTCCCAGGAGATGTAATGCCAGTGAAACTATAGTTTAGATAACTCCACATAAAAATAACAATATTGACATAAACATAATGGGGGAAAACCATCAGACATGCATCAGTGAGTCTCAGCGGCCTGATGTTCACAGAGATCAGTTAAAAGCCTCTCATACACAAGCACAATTTATCAACTTCCCTCAGTCGGTTCCCAGAGGGAAACATTTAGCAAGAGTCTGTGATGTGTGAAGAGGTGGAGAGGAAGCAGAGATAGATAAATCTATAATCACCCAAAGCAGTGGTTAGCCGTCTCTATCGGAAAAACGATAGTGTGGCCAATTGGTTCTCTGTTCCTTAATGAACCTCTGTCTCCTGCTTTGTTTTTATATCTGGCCTTTGCTTCACTGAGGGGTAGAAATACGGCCGGAAAACAAACACCCCTAAAGGACACTTGACCTGAGAGAGAATTCAGTTTCTGCACTTTGTTTTGAACTGTTCTGTTGAGGAGAAAGTCAAGTCTCAAATCTGAATGGTCTCGTTTAAGGTCAAGACTTGAGTTGTTTAAGGGGAATCTAACTCTTACTGTCAAATCTTAGGTCTTGACTCTCAAACAAGTTAAGACCTAATTTTTGTAACCGTAGCCCAACTTCTCCTGAGAGAACCGATGAAGACAACTGATTTTCTCGTTCAGCTTTCATATTCAGTGTTCCTACTTTGACTGAGGACTCTGCACACCTGTGATACACCTGGGAAGGTATTTTCCATCATTGTGGCTGATTAGACTTGAGGTCTGTATATCCAAGCAGGTTTGACAGAGCTGTTTGATGAGTCCCAGTCAGAGATAACAGGTATCATTGTATTAAAGTGCATTTTGATCTGACACTGTCCAAAAATGCAGGATTATCACTTAATTTTGCCAAATCACAGTAAAATTAATGCTATTTATGGAATAATCTCTGTAATAAATATCAATAGAATACCAGCAGCGTAAACAGATTTGACAAATCAAGATGGAATATAAAGACATATTTCTGCAATTTCTACATCACCAGCTGAATACATGTCAGTTTCTCATGGCAACGCGATGCATACAGTGTGCGAGACTGTAACTGCAAGGCCTCATTTGGTGATATTAGTAACATACAGCTCAACCTGTTAAAAGATAAAACATTTTCCCTCAGCTGAGAATCTGTATCGCTCATGAAGAATCAGTACTTCTTCCAGCTGATTTAAATCCAAAACTCTGAACATAACCTGCTCCAGATCCGGTTAAATCCACAGCTTCACTTACCATGGTGATCTAGCAAGTTAGAAGAGAACCACATTTGTGATACTGAAAACTTTGACATTAAGCTTAACATACCCACTAATCTCGCTTTGTAGTACAGAGCTCTGAGCTCACATCTGTCCTGTTGTTGCATCATTCTCAGTAGAATGTCTTGTTTAGTTTTAGCTTCTGAATTTGTTTTAACATGTTAACAAGCATGTTAACATACTATACTATACTGCCTAAAGTATTGGGACGTCCGTCTTTCCAAGCACATGAACATCCCATTCTTAATCCGTAGGGTTTAATATGGAGTTGGCCCACCCTTTGCAGCTATAACAGCCTCCACTCTTCTGGGAAGGCTTTCTACAAGGTTTAGGACTGTGTTTATGGGAATATTTGACCATTCTTCCAGAAGAGCATTTGTGAGGTCAGACACTGATGTTGGACGAGAAGGCCTGACTCTCAGTTTCCACTCTAATTCATCCCAAAGGTGTTCTATCAGGTTAAGGTCAGGACTCTGTGCAGGTCAGTCAAATTCCTCCACACTAAACTGGCTCATCGATGTCTTTACTGACCTTGCTTTGTGCACTGGTGCTCAGTGTTGGAACAGGAAGAGGCCATCCCCAAACTGTTCCCACGAAGTTGGGAGCATGAAATTGTCCAAAATGTCTTGATATGCTGAAGCATTAAGAGTTCCTTTCACTGGAACTCAGGGGACAGGCCCAACCCCTGAAAAACAACCTCACACCATAATGTCAGACAGAGAAGAGTGATTGGTCCCTCCAGAGAATACGTCTCCAATGCACTAGATTCAAGTGATGGCGTGCTTTACACCACTGCATCCAACGCTTTGTATTGCACTTGGTGATGTAAGACTTGGATGCAGCTGCTCAGCCATGGAAACCCATTCCAAGAAGTTCTCTACACACTGTTCTTGAGCTTATCTGAAGGCCACATGAAGTTTGGAGTTCTGTAGCTATTGACTCAGCAGAAAGTTGGCTATTTGGGTGCACTGTGTGCCTCAGCTTTTGCTAACCCCACTCTGTGATTTTATGTGGCCTACCACTTCGTGGCTGAGTTGCTAGTGTTCCCGATTCCACTTTGTTATAATACCATTAACAATTGACCATAGAATAATTTGTATCAAGGAAATTTCACGCATGAACTTATTGCAAAAGTGGCAACCTATCACGGTACTGTGCTTGAATTCACTGAGCTCCCTACAGCGATCCCTTCTTTCACAAATGTTTGTAGAAGCACCTGTGGCCATGGAAGTGGTTGGAACACCTGAATTTAATTATTTAGAGGGCTGGCCCAGTACTTTTGGCAATATAGTGTATCTTAGCAATTTACTCTAAACACTAGGTACAGGTGAGGGTGATTAGATTGCCATTATTTTATAATAAACCAAATTATCCAGAATTTTATAATGTTAACATGATGGTGCCACTAGTGGAGGGAAAATAAGGTAATTGTTATAGGAGGCCATTTTGGCTCCTTGGGGATGTGAGAGAAACAGGCTTGGATGTGAGGATGTTCACATCCAAGCCTGTTAGAGGACTGCATTCACTAAAAGGGACATCCTTCCTCTTTTTGGCATCATTTTGAAGAGACTGCAAGAACTCATGTTCAACAGATCTCTTGTATATTCTTAAAGATAGAACAGATGCAACAAAGCAATACAACAGTTATGATTTAATGTTATGATTAAATTAAATAAATAAACTACCATATGATAAGTCTCATGTCCTTTCAGACTTAAACTGATAAAGGATCGACAGCAACTGTTGGGCTGTATATTTTTTCTAAACGAGTCACCATAAACTTAAATTAAAAAAAGTAGAAAAATAAAAATGAATAATGCTACTGTATTCCTGTTTCTGTATCTATAAATACCTTGCAGAAACAACAGTCTGGTCAGATCAATGACTGATCGAAGGGATGCTGCCACCCGGTAAAAGGTACCTGTTAATCCTCGATCTGAGCTCGTCAGGGAGTCTCCTCTCCAATTGAAGGAACTGGAACATCCTTGATGATGGCAGAGTGGGACTGGTTCCCCTGCCACAGCCATAAGATGAAGGAGCAAAGGTGGGAAGAAGCATAAATTAGCAGAATGGAAAGCTTCATTAGGATTCCTGTTCTGTGACCTGTGGACCACATTTCATGACAATCCATCCAATAGTTGTTGAGATATTTCAATTGGACCAATGCACTGTACCTACCAACCAACATAATCATCTCCAGAGCCATGCTTTTAGTGGAGCTGAAAAATAAATTAATCTCCAGTGCAAACTCTGAGTTCTGAATGAGGGAATATCACTCAGTAGTGGCTTTTAAGGCCCACATTCAGAATACTTTAATGGTCCCATATTGTGCTTTGTTTCAGCAAACTAATGGAAAGTCTCAGATGTACCCAGAATGTGTCCTTAACATTTTCAGCTAAAAATACTGCAAAGATGGTTTATTGTAACAGTACTTTGTAATCCCTGATTTTAGGCCAGTTTTAAATGGGCCGTTTCACTGTCTGTAATTTTAAATGCAGCTGAAGTGCAGCTGCCTACTCCACCCCCTTCAGGAAGAAGACTCTCTCTGTGTCCATGGTTGACAGTTTAAAAGCAAAATAGTTGTTAACTGCATAGCAGCTCATTTAAACAAGTGTAAATGAGTATCTGACACCAGAACTTTCTATTGTTTCTCTCTGATCATTTTACATTGTAATACAGTCGATTTCACTGCGCAGCCGTTGTTTTTAACTCATGTGTATAGTGAGTTTGTCAAACAATGTTGAATTTATAAAATCAGTAGTTTTGTAATACATATAATAAATGAAGTTAATTTGAATACAGAAAACAGGACAGAATAAACAGATGGAGAAGTTGCATAAATAATAAAAATATCCACTGGATCTTCAGTTCCTCGGATGCTGGGAGTGCATAGACACTCTTCAGTTCACTTTTGCAGCCAACAGCAGAACATTTGGTATGTATTGCTTGTCTCAGACATTATATAATAGCAGAAGCAGCTCTAGAAAGTAAATAAACCTGGTGGACTGTGAGGCAGCTAATCATTTTTGAATAACACATCTAAAGGCAATGGGCATTGAGGGAGCAGGATTATACAAAGTTTAAATTTGTCGACTATTAGTTCCTCAGTTCCTATTCAGAAGCGAAGTAAAATCCTGGCTGGCTTGTAAAGCTGTGATTTTGTCAAATTGAGGAAAGCTGGAGAAATGACATTAGTCTTCATATTCTCACAGCTTTTGTTTTACATCTTCAAGTTTTAGGACATACAAAACACAATAAAAATGGATTTTCACCATATGGTACCTCAATATACAGCATTAATTATACACCATTGATCATTACTGATCTATTTTGTGTTGCTACAGTCAATAACAGTGGATGATGTTTGTAACATCCCAAACCCAAGTTATAGTGGTTCTACACCGATCAGGCATAACATTATGACCATCTGCCTAATGTTGTGTTGGTTCCCTTATGTGCTCAAAAATGCTCTGAACCATAGGACATGGACAAGAGGACCTCTCAGGGTGTCCTATGGGGTCTAGAACCAGGACGTTAGCAGCGAATCCTTTAGGTACTCTGGCTTGTGCAGTGGGGCCTCTGTCAATCAAACTTGTTGCACTGCATCCTGTTGATGCTTGATCAGAATGGGGTGTAGGAAGTTTGGAGGTCAAATCTACATTTTTGGCCATTGTCATGTTCCTCTAGATCAGTGGTGTCTAATCATGGACCTCGAGGGCCACTATCCAGCATGTTTTAGATGTTTTTCTCTTCTGACACACCTGATTCAAATGATCAGGATTGTTATCAGGCTTCTGCAGAGCTTGATGCTGAGCTGATTATTTCAGTGAGGTGTGTTGGAAGAGCGAAACATCTAAAACACAGGTGTCAAACTCCAGTCCTCGAGGGCCACTATCCAGCATGTTTTAGATGCTTCCCTCTTCCAGCACACCTGATTCAGATAATCAGCTCATCATCAAGCTCTGCAGAAGCCTGATAACAATCCTGATCATTTGAATCAGGTGTGTCGGAAGAGGGAAGCATCTAAAACATGCTGGATAGTGGCCCTCGAGGACCAGGATTGGACACCCCTGCTCTAGTGTTCCTGATTGTTTGATGTTTTTTCCATGTGGTGGGGTGTATTTTCCTGTGGGGGTAGGCCAGTGACATTTGGGATTTCCATTTGCATTAGGGAGTGTGTTTGTTCTGGGACAGTGTTTATTTGGGTGTCTAAGTCTCATCAACACGGATGTTAAAATTCAAGGTTTTCCAGCAGAACACCACATAGTACCAATAAGATCAATGTTATTTACTTCACCTGTCAGTGGTCAGAATGTTGTGGCTGATCTGTGTATATTTGCTGAAATGTGCAAGGTAGTCACAACCAGAAGATGTGGCAATATGACATACTCCAGATAGCCAAGAAGTTAAAAGACAAAATACTGCTAGGTCCTGTGAAACACATGGTGGATAAATGATCTTGCAGCTGGATTCCCTAAACTTCAGTTTCAGTAAAGGTCTCATCAGGCAGGATAAGTGAAAACACCAGAATGCAACACAGGTGAAACTAGTCACATTAGTGACTGCTTTCAGTTCAATCTCCGTTTGTTGCAGATTTGAATGTGTCTAACTAACAAACGTAGTTTCCAGGATACAGTTGCACCACAGTATGTAAACAAAGCCACCACTAACGCAGGGCAAACAGGCATGACATCGACAAACCAATTTCATCCCTCGTCCTTGTTGTGTGAATAAATCTGACTAAGGGAAACAGCAGTGAACCTCCTCCACGCTGTGCAGTTCGTGTTGTATTCTCCATCTGATTTCTGATTCTCTGCGGATGCACGGGGTGACGCGGGTCAGCATAGTGTGTCGGCAGCAGAGCAGCATCCCTGAGAACTGGCAGTGCTGCAGGGATTCAACGTCTCACTCAGGGTCACAGTGAATCAAACCTGAGGAGTCACTGTCTGACCTGCTGTGGCTGATAAAAGACTGAGGCGCCACACACACCAAAACACCTCAGCATCACGATGCGGCGGCAATAAAAAAAAAAAGGCCTTCTTTTCTGTTCTGTGCACATTTAGTCTGAGCATCCTATCTATCTCTTTGTCCTTAATTAACACGTATCAGAATATATATCAGAATCGAGTTGAGGCAATTTACTTCCACAGCATCCCAGATTGCACTGATTGTATATGTGACTGCAGACTTAATCACAATGTGTTCTTAACTTGTGCTGCAAGATAAATTGCCTCTGGAAAGAAGCTAATGTTTCTGTAATCTGCTTCTGGCCTCAGACGGCGCTTCCAGGCATTAAACAGACTGTAATTTTGAATTATTATTGTCATTATATCACTGTCACTAATCTCACAGTCTGATCTTTTTTTTTCCTTACAACCTTTTGCAGTATTTAACAAGTAATTATCTGGTTTTTTAAAAAAGACCAGACTGAGGTCTTGCAATGACTGTGATTTTTTTAATAATGAGATTATTCTCTCTCCATGTAATTACTTACTCCCTGACCTGAGTGTAGCACAGCCCATTTTTATCATTCTGTCCAGCTTTCTTTTTTCATCCACAGCCCACAGGTGAGGCGTTCGTCTCATAGTGTTCCTTCTCTTGTGATCAGTCTACATCTTAGCGATACTTTAAAGTGAACAAACTAACTTATTTGGCAGCAGAAGTGAGTATAAACTTTGTTTGTGTTAGCTGCATTTCAAAAATGAGCAGTTGGGGAAACATTACAGGCTCTCAGCAGAATTTTAATCAACCACATGGGTGTAAATAATCACAACTGTCTGTTGATTCATTCGTGGTCATCACTCACTTGCGGTACGAGGACATCACGATAAGATTTGCTCGGTCGCTTCTGCCGCTTGTTTGTTTTTGTTTTCTGAGAATTATGTGATGTGCACAAATTAAAGCAACCATGGAACAGCCATGCAGATGTTTTCACTTTTTTTTGGATCATAAAAAGCTTTTCTTATAAAACTTTTCTGGATAAACGTCCTTGTCACTTTCCTGTTAAGACCTGCTCCCACCAGCAACGGATGTAATTTGTTTACAGGAGGTGATGTCAGAATTCATTTTTTGAATAAGCTGTGTAAATTGCCAAGTTGGCATGGGGAAGATGTATGATTCAGAGAAAAAAATGCCACAGAGCAGAGAAAGTAGAAGGTAATGTGACTTTAAAACTAGTATTTCTTCCAACTAACTCTGCAAATAATCCCTGCATGTCACATTTAGCCTTTTTTGTCAACCATTTATTCTGGTTGACTGTGTGTGTTTTCCAACTCTGTGGTCATTTCAGAAAACCGCTTCCACCTGCCCTTCTTTCACACCAGTATTGTCACCTGACCCTCCCCACCTCTCTGCTCACCTGCATCCATTTACCAAATTAGATTCCACACTACTTTAACCAGCAGTTCACCATGTGGTGGATTGTCTTTGTGTTCTCTACTGAAGTCCTTTAACCCTCCATGGCCTGTTTTTGACCTCACCTGAATCCTGGAGTCTGTTTTTAAATTACGTTTTCTAATTTCGATAAACTTAGATTTTTCTTTCACATACCTTGGTTAGTGTTTTGCTTTTGGGTGGTGACACCTACAAAGCTTCAAGCAAATTAATGAACACACAGATTAACTTTGCTGTGCCAATTTGTGATGTGACCAGATGTCTAAGGTGGAACAAAGCACACTTTCTTACTAACACAAACATGTGGCTGCATCCTGTACCTTCGTCAAATGCCCATTTTTTTTACTTTGATTTTAGTTCAATCAGTACAATAGTTCCACACAATTGCTTAAAAAACAGCCTTACAGCATTCAATGCAGTAATCTGAAACCAATCTTTTGAACCCAGGTGGAACATGCCCCATTCCTTGCTAATATTTAAATGTTTAAACACGACCGTGGCTCTCTTGTCTTGAATTGAGGCTCTCAGGCAGCAACTTCTTTGAAAGCAACTGCAAATCAAAAGCAAAAGAGAAAAGGAACTTCAGTAGGAGTCAAAGTTGATCTGAAAGGTGGTTTGGCAGAAGGTAGCGATATCATTGGGAGCACAAAAACAGAACAAAATGTTAGTGATTTGTTTCTTTTTGTGTTTTCAGTTCACTGAGGATAACAGTCACTATGTCAGACTTGAAGTGTGGGTTATATAAAAATGAATGCAGTTAATAACCGTATTAATTTTTAAGAGTTAATTCTCAGTCTAATCAGCTCCTTCTTATTTGCAATTCACCGCAGATAGCCTGAAAATAGTACGAACATTTTTAATTAACTCTAACACTGGAGTCCTAACAGCTAATGATAATCACTTTGGGCGGGCAAATACGGCTGTCGGACATATTAAACACAGTATCACGATGAGAAAAGGAGCGAGTGAAATCTCAGCTGCAACACAGAATCCTCTTTTTGCTGCTTGTATTTGCAGAGCAGAGGCAGGCAGTGTATTGACACTGAGCTGAAGGTGGCAGGTGAAGTGAGGAGGCATCGATAGTGAAGGACTGAAGGCTTCTGTAAACTCCTGTTGACTGATCTGATGCTCTCTGCAGCTGTGTTAAGAAACGTCTCAGCTGCCATGTGCTTGGCAAGATACTGTAATAAGTCAAGTGAGTGAAGGAAATAAGGAAACAAGGATGGAAGGAAATAAAAAAATGTTGTGATACATAAAGAAATGAGGAGGCAATGAAATAAGGAAGTAACAAAAAAGGAAGGAAATAAGGATATAAAAATGAAGAAAACAGAAATCAGGCAACATTAAAGGAAAAAAGGATAGGAATAGTATATAATGAAGTAAGGAAATAAGGAAAGATGGAAATAAGGAAGGAAATTAGGGAGTAAGGAAACAAGGAAGTGAGGAAACAAGGAAACATAGAAATATGATAATATTAAAGGAAATAAAGATATAAGAAAATTAGGAAGTAAAGAAATGAGGAAGGAAACATGAAAATAAGGCAATAAGAAAGGAAATGAGGATAAGAAAGGCAATAATAATAAAGCAAGGAAAGAAGGAAGGAAAGTGGAAATAATGAAGAAAGATTATATGGAAGAAATCAAGGATATAAGGAAGGAGTGAAATATGTAAAAATAAAGGAAACAAGTAAGGAATGAAAGTGTCAGAGAAGGAAGGATGAAAGAAAAGAAAGAAGGATACATGAAAATAGGGGGAAATGGAAGGAAATAAGGATAAGGAAATTATAAGAAGTGTGAAGAAGTGAAGTAAGGGGTAAAGAAAGAAAGAAGAAATGAAGAAAGTAAGGAAATAGCAAAGGAAAGAAGAAAACAAGGAAACAGAGAAAGAAGGTGAGATGGAAGGAAATAAGGATGTACAGAATGAGATTAAGAAATAGGAAAGTAATTAAGTATAGAAGGAAACAAGAAACAAGGAAGAAAGGAAATAAGTGTACTGTGTCCTCTTACAGCCTTTAATACAAATAAATATAATACTGAGATAATCAGTTAAGAGAAAACATTGTACATGCTTTTTATATAAGTAAAAAGATAAAGTGCACCATCTGTCTAAGTTTAGGTTGTTTAAGGGTGGAGTTCTTTGTTGATGAATAAATCAAAAAGAGAAATCCGTCCTCTACACTGACACCATGAGGAGACGTCTCTGTGTGTTTAACCATTAGTGAACTTTGTCACTGAGCCAGCTGCAGTTGCTGGGAGACCTGGAAGCAGCCTCTGTAGAGGAGCTGGTGTCAGATAGAGGGCACGCCGGTCCCTCCGAGAGTCCCACCACTTCTGCTTTCTGCTTTAACATGGCAGCTGTTGTGGCGGCATCACATGCGGCTGCAGCGTCGCTCATGACCGGTGACCAACAGATGCTCATAAGGAAAATAAACAGCAGGAGGGAGGGAGGGAGGGAGGGGGTGACACTTCTGGAGGCCGACACCTGAGGCAGGTCAGAGGCAGGAACGGAGCCAGGCGTCAGCTTCATAAGGACAGCTATATTAGAGGCAGCCAGTTAAAATGGCAGCCGGTAAATGTGTTCAGACAGTGGGTTAAAATCCAGCCATTAATGCTTTATTGCTTATTAGAGCTGCCATGTGTCGGAGCCTCAGGGACTTGCATGCAGCCTGTGGTTTCGGTTACAAAGTCAACTATTTTTGTGAAATGTGGGTCCAGAGGGAAACACAAATTTTACCTCCTTTGGTGGTTGAAACCTTGAAAAATGATCCAAAATTATCCACTGTGCATCTCAAAAAACAAAATTCCTTGTTCGTCTATTTAGAGGATTCTGAGATCTGCAGTAATTGGTAGTAATTTGAATATGCAACACTCAAATGTGGTGCGTCTTAATCCTTTTTTTTTTTTAGGTTTGATTATGAAAGTTCATTTTTGGCCTAAAAAAAACAACCACTTATTGGTTCTTTTACAGACAAAAACAAAACAAACCAAGCAAACAAAAATTGCATCTGAAGTTTTAAATACCTGCAATTTAATTAGCCAAATCAGACTGTTTCTAAAGTGCTCAGGGAATCTGGTACCAATATTGAAATCTAATCTACATGTGGTTTGTGGTGAACTAATCTGTATTTGTCTCTTCCATCAGGCTATTTTGATGTAGCTGTTAGGAGCAGGTGATGCAACAGACTCATTTGGCTTTGTTTTCCCTTTGCGAACTTTGTGCTGATCAAAGCTGCCTGCTGGGAAACAATATTTAAAATAAAATCTAGAGTTTGTTGGGAGGAACAAGCCGGAGACCTGAGCGATTAAGAAAGCTAAGGAGAGACCGTGATGCAAGATAACTGAGTGAAGAAAACTTTAAAATAACCTCACATCGACTTCATCACCACCTACTTAGTCTTAGTTGTAGTTTATATATATATATGTGTGTGTGTGTGTGCGGTACATAAAAACAGAAGGCAAATTTGTGGCTTTCATTTAATTTGTGAGCACCATTGTGGGCCTGATTTATAAAGGCAGCCTGCATGTGAAGGTGACCTCAGTGGGTGCAGTTCAGTGCTGGGATTTATTTGAGCTCTCAAAGCTCAGATAAGACATGATTATGTGGTGAAGCTGCTCCAACAGACGTATTAATGAAGTCGAAACATTCCAAAACTGCAACAAGAGGAGCCAAAGTTCAACTTCACCTGGAAACAAATATAAAATACAGATCTTGTGTAAATATGAAAGAAGTTCCATTTATTGAGCATATTGTGTTAAATTCACCTGATTATTTTTAACTTAGGCAAAAAGGGTATTTGTTCTTCTGACACATGACATCTCTACAACCGATTGGACGTCATTAAACAATCAAATATGTACTATTTTGGAAATGATAACAGGCAGATACAGAAATCCAGAAATCATGAGTCATAAGTAAGTCAGACATCTGTGACTCAGAGTTAAGGAGGTTGTCAGTGCTGACTGGCAGAATGGCGGCCCACCTTTGAAGAACTCAATGAAGTTGAGCTGCATCTACAAAAGGGCAGAAGTGCATCATATCATGTAGAAACATCAAGTGACGGTGGGGAATAAATAGGACAAACCATGGGTGTGAGGCTCTTATCTCCATATCTCCATATTGGGCGTTCAGATGACCATTGATGAAATGCTTTGTCCCTGTTTATACCATCACTTTTCCACCTCCATGGGCTTCTCGCCTCTCTCTACTGCGTCTTTGACATCTGCATAACATTTTCGTGTAGTACACTAAATGAATGTCGTCCTTCTACTCTGGACAGCTGACCACAACATTCATGAGTGAAAAGGACCATCCTCCATTTTGCTAGTGTCCAGTAATCTTGAGTGGATGCCCACTTGAGCCAATTATGATGACGTTCGGCTGTTAGATCAAGGCCTTGGTGTGGGCCAAGAGTTTGCAAACCAGCTTTCTCCTCATGAGAATTCTCTGGTTGTGCACATCAACAACTTCATTAAAAGTCTCTGCAGCTGATCGTATGCAATTTCGTAGATAAACAAGCTGGGTGTGAGGATCTTGGGCTCAGTTGGTCACACATGGTCAGCGGTCATGTGGCAGATTGTCTGCTGTACCATGCTGTCTCAAATGACTTCTTAGATGGCAAATGGTGGAGTTGTGGACGTTCAAGTGTCTCTCTACGGCCCTAACTGACATGCCAGCATCCAGCATGCCAACAGCCTGTTCTTTGTCTTGTCATCTGTCCCGTTATGTCATTTGAATAAAGTTGCATTTTAAGGTGGCTTTTTATACATAGTCACTGATCAAATAAGTGTCTGTGTACTGGTTATACTTTCTGATCACTGTCCTTTAAAGTCAAGACTTGTCTTTTCCTCATGATAACAACAGAAATTAGATTTTTAACTTTTTGTCTAAGTCAGAAAAGACGACGATGTAAATGCTGCTTTTATACTTTTGTTCAGTGTAGATATATTCATGTTGATTATTGTACATGCTGGGCAACATATGCAAACATTATTCCAACTTTCATTTTTTGGTACAACATGCACATATAACACATTGCTAAAGATACGTGTCATTATACGAGGATTGCAATGTTCACACACGATCCTGTTTGAATCCCTACTGCTTCCCCTTACTTTCTCATGATCCCTTTTTGTATTAAAGTCACAGGGAACCTGATTTAGATTTTTAAAAATTTCTATATATAAATATGCAAAAATATATGTGATGTACCGTGCACAGCATTTCTCACAGAGGTTCAAATATTGGAACGGTATGGGTGGCACAGTGAGATTCAAATATGATAAACCAACGCAATAAAGCCACTAAATTGCTATTGCAAGAAAAATATGCCACACAGTCTAGAGGCAACAGAGAAAACTCACATTACTGAACTGTATGAGATTGAACTAAGATCAGCTCCAAATGAAAACTCTGCAAGGCGGCTTCACTAATTTCAACTTTTAGTTGAACACAAACAGATTAATTTGAGGCCCACACACATCGATTCATTGAACAATCTCAAACAAGTTAACAGTGACAACATGCTGTTCAACAACATTGTGTTTTACATGTGTGCCACAACAGCTTCAGCAGTGAAATACATCGATCAGGCATAACATTATGACCAACTGCCTAATATTGTGTTGGTCCCCCTTATGTTCTCAAAAATGCTCTGAACCATTGGACAAGAGGACCTCTCAGGGTGTCCTATGGGGTCTGGAACCAGGACATTGGCAGTGGATCCTTTGGGTACTCTGGCTTGTGCAGTGGAGCCTCTGTCAATCCAACTTGTTCCACTGCATCCTGTTGATGCTTGATCACAATGGGGTGTAGGAAGTTTGGAGGTCAAATCAACATCTTGGGCAACTGTTATTCTCCTCAACATGTTCCTGATTGTTTGATGTTGTTTCCATGTGGTGGGGTGCATTTTCCAGTTGAGGTAGGCCAGTGACATTTGGGATTTCCATTTTCATGAAGGAATGTGTTTGTTCTGGGACAATGTTTATTTGTGTGTCTAAGTCTCATCAACACAGATGTTAAAATCCAGGGTTTTCCATCAGAACACCACATAGTACCAATATGATCAATGTTATTCACTTCACCTGTCAGTGGTCATGATGTTGTGGCTAATTGGTGTGTGTGTAGACATAGTGGCTATGAAAAATATTCACACCTTGAAAGTTTTCCACTTTTATTGGTTTTCACTAGTGCTGTCAAAAATATTGCGTTATTAACGCGTAAACGCAAATCAATTTTAACGGCGTCGAGATTAACGCGGGTGGGGGTGGATGGGGCGGGGCATGGTTGGCGAGGGCGAGGTGTTCGCCGTCGGAGTCCGACAGGATCTCCTGCTGATGGTGGCACAGCAGCAATATTCTCACTCGCCTTTCTTTCGGCTCTTTTTCTGCGTCCCGAACCGCGTGCCGCTGATGCAGATGCTCCACCAGGCAACGGCGGCCTGGGGTGCGCGCATGACGATTGACAGGACCAAAGTTGTCTGTGTGTATTATCAGAGTGAACTGAGTTATCATCGTAGCATATCTAGTCTGAAATACCACATGATGACCAAACACAGCTGACGCGAATTCTCCGCCTCCTCCTCGTATAAAATGATAATTCAAGGGACATTTAGAATAGATTAAAAAAATGTGCAATTAATTTGCGATTAATCACGAGTTAACTATGACATTCAATTAATCGCGATTAAATATTTTAATCGATTGACCACTACTTTTCACCATTGAATCATGATCAATTTAATTTGACTTTTTTGACAAGAATTAACAAAATATTCTTTCATGTCAAAGTGAAAACAGATTTCAATACATTAATGTAAATTAATTAAAAATTATAACATGCAAAATGTGTGAGTTGTAAGAATATGTTTTCACTTTGACATGAAAAAATCTTGTCCAAAAAAAGGCTAATTAAATTTACTTCAATTCAATGTTAAAAAGCAATAAAGGAGAAATCTTCCAAGGGTGTTGAATACTCTTTATAGGTTGTGTAACTAATGTTTCAAAAAAGACTGAACAACTTGTAGCAATAGCTTCACAAAACTGCAACAGATGTCCAATATTTTCCCTTTGTCCTGCCAGTTTGTTTTGTAGCCAGTTTTGCTGAAATTCATGTTGCACACAAATGCCCTTTCTTTTTTATTTGGAATAAAACGTGAGGAAGTTTAATGGTAACAATTCAGCGAAATGCACGTTTTACAGTTTTAAAAACTGTCCTAAAACTGGAGAAAAAAAATGAAAAAAGAAACATGAAAGTCATGATTCTGAATTTCTTGTACTGTTATACTGCTCATCACAGTCTGTTAAATTGTTTTGAGTTTGCTCGACTTTATTGCAACAAATTAACACTTTAAAATTATACCCCGAAAAACAATCCTAAATGAATCCCTTCATCTGATTGACCACTGTACCTGAAACAAGTGAAACCAGCTTAACACTGAAGCTCATTAATTCATTCAAATGTGAATTCTATGCATTCACATCTGGGAGCTGTCCCAGTAAATCCAACATCTTCACTGGTGCACAGCAGAGGCTTTGCAACAAACACATCAGCAGTGGTAGCAGAAGCTCCCTCTAACTGGCTCCAGGTTCAGATTTCCCTGGTGTTGTATGTTGCTGCATTTATTTATGTACTGCGGTTTAAACCGTACCACGGCAACTACCTTTGCAAATCATATGCAGGACAAAGTGTTGTCATGGCATCAAGTCGGTCTTCCTGTGCGATGTCACATTTGAAACAAGCTGCAGCAACAGCACCTGCTAAAACACACAAACACTGAATGAGCTGATTACACTTTTAAGCGCCTTGCTACATAAATTTGCACATTAAATGAGGCATTTTCTTCTCTCTACTGTAATGCTTTAATGTATGAAAACACACACATACACTGCCACAGAACATTTGCTAATTAATGCATTATTTAGCTTAATTAATGGCCTCATTAGGATAACTGGTTATACTTAATGCTGATTATGGCAGGACATTAGTCAGCTTTATTGCAACTTGTTTCTGGTTGTGAATTAACCTGACCTACAAGAACATTAAGGACAAACGCTACAAATTCTACGTTTTCAGATTGGGTTCTGGCATCCTCATGTAGACATATTTATACCATATAACTATACCCATTATATGGATTTTACCAGCTAGAGTACAGCATTTGGTGCTGAAGCAAACATGAATTCAGTGATATATTTCCCACCACTACTGGGAAATAATTGGCAACAAGGATGGCTTTCTGTCCACTAACAATCCAACACAGATGTGGAGGGGAAACAAAGGGAATAGCAAAGGAGAATGTAGATGAGGTAGTTAAGAAGAACAAGACTTCACAAGGAGAAGGGAGATGTTGGGAGTGACTGTCAAGCTCGCATGAAGATGTAACTTTGGAGAAAAGTGAGGGAGAAGGAGAGAAACGGTTGGATGGAAGCTGGAGAGGAAAAAAATAGAAGATGAAGTAGTGGATGAAGATGAGGTGTGTGTGTGTGTGTGTGTGCGTGTTTGTGTGTGAGCTCTCTGTGGTATTTGAAACACCAGGCAACTGCATGTTTCCGTGTTCCAGTCTGCTGTTGTCAAACCCTGCTGGGGCTGCAGGGAGAGAAGCATGGCATAGCAGCTGTAGCTGTGACTATAAACTGTGTGAGAGTGTGTGAGTGGGTGCAGTGGGTGTGAATGTGTCCTTATTTCCAGCCACGTTTCTGCATGTGTGTCTCTGCATGGGTCCTGGCAAGGCTTTCTCCAAGAAATTACCTTTTATATACCTCTAAATTTTACCAAGGAAAAGTGTTTTGAAAGAGACATAAAACCGCATGAATCCCATTTATTTATCACCATAATGATGTTAGTTATCAACAAATTGTTCCATTTGTTATCCTATCATATCTAAGCCCTGTTTCTAAGAAAACATGTCTCTATACAACTAAATTGCAGCCACAAATATTTTTTGAAGGAAACATAATTTCTGCCAGACTGTGACTTCTATCAATATAATAAAGAAATATTTTAAAAATATTTAGGACGTGTTGAAGCAACATGGACTGCACAGTGGCTCGGTTGTTAGCACCGTCGTCTCACAACTAGAAGATCCGCAGTTTGGGCCCCATTTAGGACGCCTGGGATCCTACTGTGTGGAGTTTGCATGCTTTTCAGCGTGGGTTTTCCACCAGGTTCTCCAGCTTCCTCCCACAGTCCAAAAACATGCTGAGGTTAACTGATTATTCTGAAATTGTCCGTAGGTGTGAATGAGAGTGTGCTTGGTTGTCTGTCTCTATGTATAGCCCTGTGATAGACTGGTGACCTGTCCAGGGTGTCCTCTCCCCCCGCAACCCTACAGAGGATTAAGTGGTGTATAAATGATTGATAGATGGATGGAGCAACATGCTATTCCACCAAAATATCCAATGCTCTAATATCTATTAGAGCATTATTGAACTTTGGTATGGTTAAGTTTAGAGATGCACAGCAATATATATATATATATATATATATATATATATATATATATATATATATATGTATATATATATGACAATGAGAGCCATTGAATGCTCCTTTAGAGCAGCAGCATGTTGGACTGTAAGAAATATGTTTGTCATTGGGTGACTGTATGTTTTGGCCCAAACTGCAGTAGGCTGTGGCCTGGATTGTAAGGCTATTGGAATGTCACACGTTAGTTGACCCCACTGCTAGCTAACAACTAGCATTTGCAACTCAGAACAAGGGATGTGATATTGTAAGTACAGGCTACAACAAGGCTTAAAAAATAGTCAGGCAAAGGAATGCACAACAAATATAATCCAGCCCATGCTAGCATTTAATGTTCAGTAAACTGAATAGCCATGATTTGCTACAATCAGTCATCTAGCGATTGCAACATTTGTAGAAAAAATACATAATATCAGTAACAGCTTGTTAGCTACCAGACTTATTTAAGTGGATCACTAGTAAAAACAATCATGTAATATTATGTACCCATCAAATTACTTGCATACTTAAGAGAAGAAAATTTAGGTCTGAAACAGCTTGAAGCCCTTTAGTCTGAACTGTGTTCATTCTGGTTTTATTCATCTCTTTGTTAGAAGGATTTGTAGCTGAAACATATATTTTTTTCAGTTAAAATCTAACATTTTCAGTGTTTTATAAATGTTGGGAGGGCCAATAATTTTAAAGGGAGGGACTCACATGCACTCATATGAACCTTTAAAGTTAAGAAAATCCTGGTTTATAATATGTAACTTATAATATGTAACTAATGCAACTTTGTGAGAAGCTCTGTTCTTAGATATTGACTCATAGCACAGAAAGGACACTTATTAATGGTAATGTTTGCTCATTTGCAATACAAGTATACAATATAAGTAAGGGAATAATACTTGATTTAAATGTGAAAAAGTTAAAATCCTCAAAGAGGGATTGCTTTGCTTAATATTTAACAATCAAAGTTCTTTTGTTGCCTCAACCTTACCAGGACAGAGATGCTAATGGCATGTCTACTCAGAAGTAGTGTGACTCACCCGGTGTAGACTGTGGGTATAAACCTGCCATTTCTGCACATTTCATGCAGCATTGTCCTCCGCTTTCACCACCTGTTTGTTATTGCTTTCAAAATAATTTTGCCAGAGAAAACACCACCTCTGAACACACTTGCCAAAAATGGCAACTTTTGACAAAGATTTGGATCCTGCAATGAGGTGGATCCTGTTTTTTTTTTTTTTTTTGTGAATTAGCCATTTAATGACATTTTACCTCCCAATGTGCAAATGTTTCACTAAATTAATTCCTTGGGGACCATTTTTCAGGGCACCACCACTGCATTCTGGGCTCACCGCCACCCAAGAAGAATGTGATTGCTTTAAAGAAATACAAACAAGCAGCGAGTGTTCCTCCCCCTATAGTGAAATGATAATGGGTCAGTCAGACCATTCTCCAGCACTGGCATAGTGCTGTGAGCAGAAACAGATATGTGAGACAAACACAGAAGCCATTTACTACTTTTTTTTTTATCAGTCATCAGCATCTTATTTGCAGTCATCATGAGTCTGAAGGAACAGCTCTGCTTCTTTAAACAATCCTGTTGTTTAGACAAGCTGCATATCAGCATGTGCTCATAAACGCAACCTGAAACATATTTGTTCACATCAAGTCTGCAATCAATGAAAACATGGGTGACCTGTGCTCCAGACTGTGATTTAAATGCATACTCTGTAAACACAAAAGGAGCACTGAGGCTGCTGCTGTGTCAATGTGTTGCTTATGCTGAGTCTCTTATGTAGAGACGGGTTAGCCCTGATCAATAGTGTTCAAGTGCTGCACAACATCCACCATGACCACCAACAAAAAACAAAACCAAAAACACCCTTCTCTTCCCCAAAAATTCAGACAGAAATGATAAATTGCTGTCAAAAATAAATAGAATATCAAAATAATATTAATATTCTTGAGTCAGTTCATTAAGAAATAATAATAAAGATTAAACTATAAAAGATTATGAAACTATACTATAAAAATAAAACATTAATCAACCAATACTGAATCAGGCAGAAATGATAAATTACTGTCAAAAATACATAGAATATCAAAATAATATTAATATTGTTGAGTCAGTTCATTCAGAAATAATAATACAGATTAAACTATAAAAGATTATAAAACTATACTATAAAAATAAAACATTAATCAACCAATACTGCTGAATGACAGACAGCAACCAAGCACATTTATTAAAGTACTGTACTTACAACTTTCTATACAGCAGCTGAAGTTATTGTTTTTGCTAACTTCCATTCAATTTTACTTCATATCCTGCTACAGTGATGCAACACTGTACTTCAGAGTGTGTGGGTTCACCTTCACATCACTGCTGAGTGGCAGTCAGAGGTGCAACAGTTTTAAAACTATCCATAGAGTTTTGTTTGATGGCTTTACTACTGTAACTATAGAGCCTGGAGTCCATCATGATTCAGAATGAAACTTTTACAAGTGTGATATGGACGCTTCAAGCCTCTTGTGCACTGGAAATAGACTTTTCAGGTAAGTAGCTTGTGTCCAGAAATAATGCTATTTGAAATGAGACAAATCTCCAGATCCCTGATCTGTGAAAAAACTAAAGTATTTTATACAGAAATTAGCATTACAAACAGATCATTTAATAATGAGGGGATCTTTAAAGCTAAATCGTGTTTTACAAGTTATAACACAGCTTTTGTACCACATCTTTGAAATTGTTTGTTACCATCACGTCTACTGAATGTAACTTGATTATTACCGACAAAATACAACACTCATATTCATTGCCAGCTAGGCCAGACCTCCAAATATTCAAAATGCAGGTTCATGAAACTATAATGAACCAAAATGCCCCAATAATCACATCAATCTGGGACAAATGCCCTGAAGTAGAAATGTGTTTACGCTGACGAGAACAATACACATGTGTATACACATGTTCATGACATGTCTGAATATCTCCAGGTGTCTCGTGTTGCTGCTTTTTTTTATTCCTCTGGGTGTTTATGGGACAGACTGTGGGAGAGTGGAGGATTTTATGTCCCTTTAGTGGCTCTTTCAAGCAGATCTGACTAGCCAGGTGTTGACAGTTGTCCTCGTTGCCTCCTGTCACTGTCTGCCTGCCTTCCTGATGCTCACTTTCATTTCGCACATTTTATTATTTTCTACTTTTCTTCTTACCTTTCTGTTTTGCCTCTTTCTTCAAATCATCGCTCCCTCACATTCCCTCTTATTTCAGTCCCTGCAACTTATTACTTCTTCCTGCATTTTACCTTTCTGTCCTTCCTTCTCTTTCCTCCTTTCCTTCTTCCCATCACCATGTGCGTCTTTTCCACCTCTAGCCCTCATCCCTTCTCTCTGTTCTTTCCCACTTCCTTCCTGACATCCATTTTTACCTACACAAGCACACTTCCTCCTATCCTCCTCTTGTTTCCTAATTGTCTCTTTTGCTAACTTTCTACTCCCCTCCTTCTGCCCATTACTTTCTGCCCTTATCCCTGTTCTTTTTCTTCTTCCTCTCTATCCCTACAAACCCAGCCCTTCTTTAAATCCTTCCTTTTCCTTCTTGTTCCTTTTTCTGCCTCCCTCCTGCTTCATTTACAGATTCTCCAGGGCACTGGTTAATTTGAACCTCCTTTTTCCTTTCATCTTTCGCAAAGGGGGGGAAAAATGGGAGGAGAGGTAGTGGAGTGAAAATGTCAAAAATGACAGCGAGAGAGAGAGAAAGAGAGAGAGAGGATGAGATGACTATAATGAAGCCATTTAAAGAGTAGACTAATTGAACTGACAAGCTGTTAAGTAGTTGTCTGTATTTGTTCCCATCCATTATTCAGCTCTTGACTGCTGTTATGACAGCAGCAGGCTGCGAGTGTATGTTTGCCATGTGTGTGTTAATTTCATAGCACTTTTTGATTTCAGCTGGATTGAAACATACATAAAAAAACAAGACATAAATAGAGGAAATTCAAATTCTCTGATCAAATGATATACTAGCCTATAATATAAGGTGAACCTGCAAAAGCATGTGTTTGTCTTTTGTCTCATTGATGCATTGGTATAAAATCCATTTTCATTCAACTCTGTGATTTGCCCATTTTCAGAACGACCACAGATGAAGTGTATGAAAAACTGTAAAACACTGTCTTGAACGATAGCAGTGGTTGTGATTATAACAGGTACATTGGTCAACAAGCATACACACAAAAAACTTTCCTTTCAGAACATTTTTCCTTTCAGAAAAACCCTGCTTTTGATTCCAGTCACACAGACTCAGACTGCAGTCCCAGTGAGCACAAACAATCAGGAAAGCTTTGCGTGACACTGAGCAGTATCTGGCAGCTGATTGGCTCGTTTCCTCTGCAAACTCATCATCTGAAGGCCCCTCACTGCTAAACTGTGTGCACAGCCAAGGCAAGCAAGTACACCAACAATAACTGGCAGGTGTAGGCTCGCTGAGAAGAGGAGCCAGTTGTTAATAGTGAGGCGGCTCAGCAAGAATGGCAGATGAGCACACACACACACAGACACAGACACACACACACACACACACACACACAGTCCTTCAGAGATGATTTTGCTCAACATATGCAGGTGCTTGCAAGATGGGAGAAAACGTGTGAATAAAAGGAACATAATGCGCAGATAGAAGAGAACATGAACACAAAAATCAACTGCTGGCTCTATTATATCTGATTAGAAGTGAATAAGAACATACTGTACAATGTGCAGTGTGTGCATTTCTGCACCAGAATCCTAACTAACCACATGACTTCATGATTATCAGCGCTCTCTTCAGATGCCGGTCCCACCTCTAACACGATTATCATTTTTAATCCAGTGGTTGGCATTCAGCTGCTGACTCTCATTTTGGTTCTTTCAGTGTGATGTGAGAGCTCTCACTTCTGCTTAAGTACTCAGGATGGAGTAGTTAACTGAGACACATAATGAAGTGAACACGCAGTAGACAGAGAGTTAATGAGGGGAAATTTCCAACCGCAGGACTGTGTGTTCTATAGTGTTCTTCCATTTATATTATGTTGCTGTGGTGACGGAAGTAGATCATCATGCATTATAATGATACAGAGAACATAATGTTCACAAACATCAGTATATACACAGATCAGCCATAACATTAAAGCCACCTGTCTTATACTGTGTAGGTATCTCATGCCTCTAGAGGTGTCCTGTGGTATCAGACGTTAGCAGTAGATCTGTTAAGTTGTGTAAGTTATGACACTGGGCCTCCATGGATCAGACTGGTTTTCCAGAACATCCCACAGATACTGAATCAGATGGAGAGCTTGAAGCCTTTCTTCAAACCACTCGTGAAAAATGTTTGCAGTGTGGCAGAATGCTGAAAGATGGGATTACTGTTGGTCTGCAACATCTTTCTGTGGTAAATGTCAGAGTAACATTCGGGGCCCAAAGTTTTGCAGCAGAACACTGCCCATTACACACCCAACCATCCAAATATTGTAAAAGAAAACATGATTCATCAGATCATGGAGCCTTCTTCTATTGCTCCATAGTCCAGTTCTGATACTCTTGTGCCCATTGTATGAGCAATGCAGATAGAGGTCAACATGGACACTGATCTGTCTGCAGCTACACAGCCCAATACACAACAAGCTGTGATGCATTTTGTATTCTGACACCTTTTAACCAAAGTCAGCTTTAAATTTTTCAGCAATTTGTGCTGAAGTAGTAGTGTAGTGTATTGTAGTGCAGTGCGGTAGTGCTAAACTTCTATGGGATCGGACCATATAGGACAACTCCTCACAGCTATCAGTAAGCCTTGGGCGGCCATGACACTGTCACTGTTTCACTGGTTGTCTTTCCTTGTAACGCTTTTGGTCAGTCCTAGCCACTGCATACTAGAAACAAGCCTCATGACCTGCTGTTTTGAAAATGCTCTGACCCAGTTGTCAAGCCATTGCAGTTCTTTGGTCCTCGTCAGAGTCACTTAGATCCTCATGCCAACAAATCAACTTCAAGACCTGACTGTTCACTTGCTGCCTAATATATCCCACCCCTGACAGTTCCAACTGTGACAAGATAATCAGTATAATTCCCTTCACTTTGAAATGATTTTAATGTTCTAATGTTGTGGCTGGTGGGTGCAATATTGCATACAGTATACAATGTGGTGCAAAATGCAAAAATGTGCTTTGAAAAACAGCTACTTTGCATGTGACAGGTCTCTAGATGTGGCTAAGTGACATTAATAACTATATGACAAAGTGAAATGTGAGTTAGACATGAGGTGAAAGTTTAAAACCATTTTATGACTATTTATATACCCCATTACATGACATTAAAATGCTCTATAATTTGAATTCCAGTTTTTTAGATTTAGTGCTAAGAACACTGAATAACAATTAAAGTGTGCCATTTGGTATTTGGGTTCTAACCTCTGTAATTACTACAAGAATTCACTAAAAGGAAAGAAGAAAATAGCCAGTCACAGGCCTACTGGTTAGCCATGTCTCCTAGAAATTGCACTTATATACAAATATTAGAACAACTTCAGAATAAGTTGTTTTAATGGAAATGTAATGTCTATTTTCTACTAATGAAGAAATCTTGTCTAACAGGATACATGACAAGTCATAAAAATGTATATACTGAGAATTTCACAAAAATGCTCACTGTGGCTTTCTTTTTTTGTGAAGTAACGGTAACCACCTACATGCAACTAGTTAAATCCCACCTCATTCACTCAAAATGATGTTGCCTGTAAACATAATTCAGGCACTAAAAGCAGAGCACAGTTAGGAAATAAGTTGAGCACTATATAAATGTAAAATCCAAGGTTGTACAGGCAAATGCTAGATGGAGATGTGACTCATAAAAAAAACAACTTTCTTTTTTATAATCAGTAAACAAATTAAAAATGACACAGGGGTTAATTAAATCATTTATTTTTTAGTTTTGGGGTTGTACAGATGAATATGTGATTCACAAGACCTTAAGCAGAAGCGGGTACATTTCAGCACCATTGAAAATCATCTTGGATTCTTCTTCTCAGAGAAAGTGATCGCTGCTCACAGCTTCACCTCTCCATGATCGGTTCCTTCAGTAGAGGTCAGTGGTCACCGTCAGCCAAAGAGCTGCAAGTCCTGAGCTAGCAGGGACTCAGACACTGCACTCAAGGACACATAGCTAAAATGGATGTCTGTGACACATGGGTCAATTGATGAATGATGGCCTTTATATTGCCCTAATGCTCAAAGTTATCTCTATATTTCGCAATTGACCACTGTGCAGGTATGTAATAAGTTAATTCAGAGAATGATCTATGAAACACCAAGGTACAAATTTTATTACGAAAAATATAAATGTCCATCGTGGATTATATTCCTGGATAGCAGTGATTTTGTGTTAAATAATGAATTGTAACCTGCTGTAGGAGTCACAGCAGCGAAAACATCTGGATTACTCAGGAGTTTCAAGTTTTGTATTCTCCTAAGGATAAAGAGAAAATCAGGGCTTCCAAGACTTAAAAAATAAAATAAATATATAGTACATTTACTAATTAGTGTAAACACAATGAATAAATAAATATGAAGATTTTTACATTCAAAAGTCAAAGCCATTTAGTGGTACATAATTATGATGGTAAAAAGCAGAAGTTATAGTAACAAAGTGTATGTAGTGGGGAGGTTGGGGCAGATGGACGGGTCAAGAAAACACAACAAACCTGGTTAGAAGACTGTTAACTAACTGTTATTACCATAATTAAGTCCTTATTCACTCCAAAACAATTACTTTTCTCTCAAATCTAAGTTTGTGGCATGGTGTGTGAGGTTTTCTTATTCACCAACCAAATGTGAAGATTTAATGTTTCTCAGTAAAAACACACAATGTCCCTGTGATATTTACAAGGCAGATTTTTGAATATTCTACACCAATCAATAATATCAACTATAAACCACAGCAAACTGACAGTATATCTCTGTGTTGCATTATAGGAAAGCCCATTGTCCTTGTATGTATGCTTGATACACACAAAACAAGGACCTAATTGAAAACACATTGCCTTGTAGCACTACAAGTATTCAAAAACACCACAGTGGGACACTTTTTAAATTCAATTGATATAAATAAAAGCTAAAACTGAGACACGCAGTACTATTCATGTCAATGTATGGTCATATTTTCAACACATGGTCTTCTGTATCTGAGTACTGAAGACTGGACGGAGCTCAGATTTGTGCTTATGCTTTGGTGAAAATCACATCCCACTAATTAGCTCTGGGTTTCAGCCAAACTCCATATGCCATCTGCAGTCCTGTCATGATGAACATGGTGCTCAATGTTTCCTGACCCTTTCCTGCACAGACTGAAACATGCCCCCCGCGTGCTGCAGATTTATGGCCACCTCAATACTTACGGGCCACGTGGTTTAGCTCCTCAGCCGTGATAAATGGCTGCCTCTCGATGTCCTGGAGTTTGGTAAAAGGCAAGCGGAAATCACGGGTGGGAAAGGACACTTGGGAGAAGAGTTTTCATCTGTTTCTGTGGGAGAGCAGTGCAGCAAGGTGAAGGCAAAGATGGAAAGAAAAGCGGTGAAGAAGGTGCAATATATGATGGAGAAGAAGATGAGAAAGTAGAAGGATACTGTAGGATAGAAGGGGAATGCAGAAAGTGAAAGTGGATGAGCGTTAAAAGAAATGGGTAAGGGCAGTTTGAATATATGAAATGGTTGAAATGAAAGGATTGGATATTGAAGCAGAAATGGAAGCAAAGTTGAGAGGAAGTGATGGAAAAGAGGAATGTTTGGGCTAAGGGGGAGATTCAACATGAAAGAAAAGAAGACTGAAGGTAGAAGCACTATAGTGGACAAGCAAAGAAGACAGACCGGTGAACAAATGTTGTACCATTACCCAACGCTGATTAGATTATTCACTGTCCGGAAACACGGTGCCCTCACGAAGGCAACGGCCACGACTCAGATTTGGGATTCTGGATGTAGGAATCTAAATGCAAATTGAGAAAACAGTAGTCTATATCTTCTGTGAATAAAAGCAATGCAGGAGAAAGTGGCAGATACAGGTGCCCACAAAGACACACCATGCAGATTTACCCAGCATGCCCACCCTCTGAGCAACCCCTATCTACATGCTTTTTTATTTTGGGGGAAAATTCACTTTACCCTTGGACACAGTCTACTTAAAAGAGCCCCAGATGTTTTTTTTTCTTCTTTTTCCCTTCTTTTAAAAAAAAATCCGCTGTCAGAATAAGCTTTCTGGAAGTGACATTTCCACTGCAGTTGTGACATGAGATTAAGTTAATCTGCGGCGTGGTGAGGCAGTGGCAGCATGGTGTTGATGTAAACAGCATTACTGCTCGCCTCTTCCCCCATTCGGAGCGCTCCATGGCTGTCTGGGTAATTCCATCTTCCTGGGGCAAACAGTGTGGGGTACCTGCCACGGACGGCTATGTGAGCTTGCAACGGCTGTGGGCAGATACTGCGCCGCCGCATGTCGCCTGCATGTTGGAGGCAGGAAATTATCTGTTTCAGTGGGTAAGAAGTTCACAGAGCTAAAGGGATTAGACTGGCAGGGAAGGAAGGAACATGCTATACACAGGTGGGCAACAACAAAAGCACAGCACATGACTGTAAAATAATGTCATCACTGAGCAGTAAGACCATTTTTATAACGTATGTGTGTGTTAAGCAGTTCAGTGTGTGGTGTTCTGATGCATGTATGAATGATCTGAATGACTTAGAGAGGGAAAAAAACAGTCAAAAATGAACTTTATGAGCCACAATCACCAAAAAGAGCTCAAAATAGGTGTGAACTATTCTTTTTTTCCCCTGAAGATACATGGAAAACATTTTTCAAAGTGAAGAACAGTGAATAAAATGACTACATTGAGCATTTTTAGTGTCAGACCTGTAGAGAAAGACATCAACTCCACTTTTCAATATAGCTTTATTCTCTTTTATCTTACAGTTTTGCCTTTGTGGCACACTTGCTGAATAGTCAGTCAAACTGAGCAACTCGCTGATATACATAGTGAAGCATTTAGCAGCTAAAGACGCATAAATGTTCTCAGCAGTTGGTTGAATCTAAACTACATCTCAGGGGAATGGATAATTGGTGATTAATCATCAGGTAAACAGAAACATGACTCCAAATAAATGCTCAAGTTGCTATGTGTCCCTGTAATGTGTAACTAGGCAACTGTTATTAACATGTCAACTAATGCAGCTTTGTCAGGCTGCCTCTTTGTCAGCTTGCTGTAGAGTTTTTGTACCCTTACATTGTCCACTAATTATCTCTTGCATTACAAAACTGCAGCAGGGCATTTTTCCAATTTCCTACTACAAGTAAAGATGTAAATAATGTAAATAGAAGATTAAGTGAGGGCATTGTGTTTCATTAGTGCAGAACATGGCACTGGAACACAATTAGTAGGTCCCATTTTTTGTCAGTCACTATATAAGAAAATACCAGATCTGTACAAACAAACACCAGGGCAGGTGCTGACAGATGTCAAACTGTCTCAGAGTAATTGAGCTGCCGTCAGAGCTGTAGCTGTCTTTGCGCACTTTTCGAGGGTAAAATAAAGTGATACATGGTGCCATTAATGCAGACTTGACACCAGCATGACTTCTGATTGTTGCAGGCTGACTGCAGGCTGTTTGGACTCAAAAATGCCTCTCATCGTTTGGACGGAATAAGCCAGAGCCGAAAAGCCGCACAGAAGTAATCGAGAAAATTGATTTCAGGTTGTACTTGCTGGAGCCGGGTGGCGGAGGCTGGATCTGGGTGCTGATAGTTTGGGCCAGTTGTGGTGCATGAGTAAAATCAGAAAAACTTCCTAGACATGCAGAAATATGGATTGCTTTAAAATGGGTAAATAAAATTTAGGAAATATTTTCAACTTGTGCATGAGGATACATAAATATGCATCACATACACCCAAAACTACGCTGCAATACTGCAGATTACATTCATTTGGAAGCTCCTTTTGTACAAAGAGACCTACAAGTGCATTTCAACCACACGAGCGCAAGATATCATTCGAAATTGGAATTATATCCCTTTTAAATAAATGAATAAAAGCATGCCCACAGTAGTGCTTAATTTTTTTCAGAGTATATTGAGATGTCATTTGAAAAAGCGGACTTTTAGCCTGTGGGTGCTGAATCCACTGTCCTGATTTCAGTGAAGAGCTCATTCCAGCATTGACTGAGATTAGAGCCTTGATAGCGATTGGACGGCTAAATGTCCAGAGACAGAGGAGTGCAGTGGATGGGTTGAGGTGGAGGTTTTTTTTACATGTTTATTCATAGTATCTTCTCTTATAAATCCAGTTCAAAGTGCTTCACGGGGTAAAATTACTTTGGTTTATACACTGTGTCACAGAAGACACTTTGACTTGACATACACAGGTGCTGCTAATAATGTTAGTTCTGGCATTCTGCTTTTCTGACACACAGAACTGAATCATCATTAACTTCATTAGTTACAGATGAGCTTTTTCTTCCTCCAGCATGTCAAAGAAAATAGCCATGAAAATGACTATTTAATATTTGCTGCAGACCTAAACAGGTAAAAAAAATTTGCTTAAAAGAAGAATAAGCCAAAAGTAACATGGGTTTTATTAAAAGGGAGGATACTTAATCCTTTGCACATACGTGCACATAAAAGTGCAAAGACATGTAGTGAAGTAAAAATAGTCCTTTTTATACATTGTACACCTTTAAGCATTCCCTGTCAAGTTGTCACTCCTCCAACCAGCTGAAGAACTGTTTCATCATGACGCTTTCAAAGGGGTAAAATAATTGCAAAAGACAAGAGAAAGAGAAAGACGGAGGGTGGAGAGACAGAAACGGGAAGAGAATGAGGATGGCATTCATTAACCCCTGCATAGTGATCCGCTAAACACCACATTAACTATGTCACCCATTACTGCTCCATTTCAGGATGTAGCACCAACTTTCAGCAAACTGTGTAATTTTAAAAGTGCTGCACCACAGCTTAAAGTAAGAGGTGTTCACTTATGTGCTGCTTTTCTACCTCAGAGGTACTCGAAGCACTTTGCAGTATTTTCATACGCAGTGCTCGGCTGCTGTTGGTAGCAACTTTGGGTTTAGTGTTTTGCTCAAGGACACTTCAACATGCAGGAGGGGTCAGAGATCAAACCACCAACCTTGCAATTAGTGGACAACCTGCTCTACCATCTGAGCCACAGTCGCCCAGAAGAGTGTGAACTGAGGGGCTGTACAGGGGCTAAAATTAGCTCCATCTAAAAGTACTAAATAAGTGGCGCTCTAAGACTCCTTTGGCTGAGGATTAATTCACTCACTAAAGTATTTTAGGCCTAAAAAAGTCTGAGACGTCAGTGGATCGTAAGTCCACCAGCTGCTGCAGCCATTACGTATTTTTTTAGCCATTATTAATCATGTTTCGACTTCGCAATCTGTTAACGAGGCTTTAGTTAACATATCAAACCAGTCCCATAACATAAGGCCCCAGGTGTATTAAACCAGTTGCTGATGAACACGACTCACATTGGGTCTTATCTTACTAGTAGGGGTTCTGCTAAATGTCGGTAACCTAACCATATTAAAGTGTGACTAATGTGCAGCACATAAATGTAGCACTGTGCACTTAATCCAGGCAGCAATGCATCCAGGGAACATGAAAGAAAGCAGAGATATTATTTCTAAGAGACCAGGTTGCACCATTCAACCCTTAACAACAAGCATTAATACATGTCCATATGTTGGGCATCTCTTATTATAATTCTACAGGGTTAGCAGATTCTCAGCTGGTGAGTTAAAATGTCCCTTCAGGAGAAAAATACCCATGAAAAAATGTGTGATTAACAAATCTGATGCCCTAAAAAAATAGAGACAGTAACAGTAAATAAGTAGGAAATTGCCGTTTTTTGGCGCCCCCAAGAGTAACGTTACCGCCAGATAAAATTGCCTCATTTTCTTCCTTTTCCCCAGTGCCCGGGCTCTGGCCCACTTTGATGTCCCAATGTTAAATATTGAATGTACATACATATTTCACTAGCTGAGCCTCAGTACAAAACCGAGGGCAGGATAATAAACATTGGCAGGGAATTTCACTTCTCTAATTGAGCAGAGTTAATCTCTATTTCCCAGCCTAGTGCCTTGACCTGTAGAGCTGCTGGAGTCCCACGGTAAATATAAATAGGAAGGAGCGAGGGAGGCGGAGAGAGAAGAGTAAGAGAGAGAGGTGAGGGAAATGAATAACACTAAGACATTTTTTATTATTTTAAAATGTGAATTAAAATAAATAGTACGAAGCAATTTGATCAAGGCCTGCTCATTACAGTGCCTATTAAATGCATTTACCCCATTTGAAAGTTTTCCTCTCATATAGCTTTTCAACATTGAGTTGTGATCTGTGGAATTTGTCTTTTTTGAGAAGAAGTTACAAAAGAAGATTCATTTGTGTCAAAGTGAAAACAGACTTCTGCAAAGTAATATCAATTAATTCATATTTAAAATGCAAAATAAGTGACTGCATAAGTATTCACCACCTTCAAGGCAGTATTTAGAAGGAGAAACTTCAGCTGCAATTATAGCATTGAGCCTGTGTGGATGGGCCTCAGTGAGTCTTGCACATCTGGGGTCTGCAACTTTACTTCATTCTTCTTTGTAAAACTGTCAGATTGCCGAGGGATCGTAAGTGAACAGTCATTTACAATTAAAGCAGCAACTGCATTGAGGTCTAGACTCTGACTATACCACTCCAGAGCATTCACCTTGTTGTCTTTTCATTTCCTTTGGCTGTATGCTTCTGATCATTGTCTTCTCCCAAGTCGCAGTTCTCTTGCAGACTTTATCAGTTTGTCCGCCATGACTTCACTATACTTTGCTGCATTCATTTTACCCTCTACCTTTACAAGCCTTCCAGGGCCTGCTGCTGACAAGCATGACGCCATGATGCTGCCACCACCATGCTTCACAGTGGGGATGGTGTTTTTGTGATGATATGATCCAATCTAATGACAAAAAAACTTAATTTTTGTCACACCAGACCAAGGAATCTACTTTCAGTTTACTTCAGAGTCTCCCACAGGACTTCTGTTGAACTCCAGTCGAGACTTAATATGAGTTTGTCTTTTTAACAGCGGCTTTCTTTGCTACTTTCCAATAAAGCTTTAAATGGTGAAGTACAGGCAACCGTTGTTAGCACAGTCTCTCCTATGTCATCTGCTGAAGTTTGTAACTCCTTCAGAGGACTCTAGTTGTCTTGGTGACCTCCCTCGCCAATTTTTTTTTTTCCACGGTCAATCAGTTTTTAAGGACAGCTTGATCTAGGCAGATCTACACTTGTGCCACATGACATGAAAGAATCTTTTTTTTTGGTAAATTCTTGTCAAAAAAGCTGAATTAAACTGACCGTGATCGAAGGTTGAGATGTGAATAAAGAGAAAACTTCCCAGGTGGGGTGACTACTTTGTATAGGCACTGTAGCTGTGGTTGTTGAGTTAACTGAAACTGTTCGGTCTCAAATGTTAGAATCAGATTTATTTCATTGTCCCAGTTTGAAAGGAGTTTCAAGGTTGGTTCTTTATTTGTCACAGTTTTTACTACTTTTTCACAAGGTTGGAGGACATTTTAATTTCAGAGCAAGCACACATTCTGCATCCAGCTATATTGTGAGGGTAGGAAATGATGTGAGTATTAACTTTAATTATAACTTGGATTTGTTTTATTTTTTATAAAAGAACAATGAAACACGAGATGTCTCCAGTCAGAAGAGTGGCAGTTTCTAGGGCAGCTATTCTGATCTGTCTTTTGTGAACAATCAGATGTCAGTGTGTTGCCACCTTGTCAGAATCAGATTTTGTGCATTGTAGTAGATGCTAAAAAGTCGATATGTATAAAAAATGATAAAGATTTAAAAAGAAAGAAAATGTTGCAAGCATTACCGGACAAATAAAGAGCAAATGGAGCAAATCCAGGAACTTTTAGGGAAAAAAAGCAATAGAAACATTTACAGTGGGCAGTAATTTGAAAATTATTTGCCTGAGAATCTAAAACTTTGCATAGTTCATGACCTGAGATGTAAAAAGTGAATAATCCAATTTAAAAGGCTGTTAAAAATGTAACACACTGAGTCAGTGTCTGACGTTGCTCATTGATATAGTTCATAACATACATTTCGGACACCAACACTGGTTTCACAGAAGAATAATGGAAGTTAGGGTGGTGATGGATGTGGAGGTCATCTGGCTAGTCTGATCTGGGCATCCCTGTCTCCCGAAAATTACCTTCCTATACAACTAGACTACATTCTCAATTACTTTTTGAAAGAAACTTGGTTTTCCCTAAAAGGTAAGACTGTGAGGGAGTAAAAAATGTTTTATTCCTTTATGTAAATTTGAAAAAGCCATAAAGCCAATATCAGCAGCTTGGAAGATGGAGGATGATGGCACCAGTCAGCAACAGGCCCTTTATCTAAAGAGGGTTGAGTCCCATCTGGTTCAATTATTCCTATTCTTGAGTTTCATTTTTAGTTATTTGCTTTTAGTTTTCACTTGCTGTTTGGTTGGTTTTAAACACCAAGTTACATGGTTTGGTTAACACTTTCACAACAATGACTACATCTCTCCTCCACTTACCAGGAAGATATATGATTGACTGACTGAAAAGGAGCAACAGTAAAGCAGTAAAATAAATGGAAGAGATATGTTGTGATACTTTAAAACCTGACTGAGGATGCAGCTCAATTGTATAGGAACATGCTTTTTTGAAGACGGGGCTGATCTTTGATTTTTTGAAGTTGGAAGCTCAGGAGAAGGAGACTCATGTTGAGGGTTTTGTACCAGGTGATGGTTTGTTGGCGATGGACCTCAATGGGACCAATAGATGTGAAGACAGATGGGTAGGGATAGGGATGAGGTAGTAGGGTGACTGATGATTGGAGGATGGTGGATGGGTTAACAAGGTATAAATAAGCTTGACAGGTAATTAGAGGAGCAGTTGAGGTGCGGGCCTGCTGCTGGACCTTGGTTGACAAGTTAAACTTCATTTAGGGTAGGACAACAACCAAGATCTTTTTATTGGATATGCTGACAACTATTAAATGTAGCACATTTCAGATACATCCTTAAGTTGTCTAAGATTTTTACATGAGAAAGAGAAAACATGATTTGCTTTTAACTAATGACATTAAAATATTTTACAGTAAAACAGTTGGAGGGAAGCAAAAAGGGAGCAAAAAAGGGAAAAAAAGAGAATTATTAAAGCACAAGAAAAGGAATACCTTGGGGGCTGACTGAGGATATTTGTCTAATTTCATTGGGTGCCAGGGGCAAAGCTTTCTATTTAAACACCTCAGAGCGCTAATGATGTTTGCATCATTAAAAATATGAAGTGGGACCTATGACACATGCGTTTTGTTCCTGCAGCTGGGGAAAGAAGCAGTACGCTGCAAAAAAATAACCAACAATACTGTCTAATGTAGCTGTAAAACATTGTAAAATAAACTTTAAATTGTACAAGACTTTATTTTGCTCCAGGCCTCATTGTTACTTTATCCCGGAGGATACTTGGTTAAACCTCTATGCAGGAGCAGCAGTATGAACAGAGTGAGGATAAATCACAGCAGATGCTTCATGACTTTTCAGTCATCAAATTACATTTTGTTCAGACGGAACAGGTCAGTCTTTCCAGATGTTGTAAACTGCTTTAAAGTACAGTAAGCACCAGTAAATTAGTTGTCATGATGAAGATGCCTTGTTGCAGTGTATTGCATCCCTGTCAGGACTTGGCAGCATTTGACTGCGGTTTCATAGGGGTCTCCTCATCTATATTCATCTAAAAGCTTTAAAGATTTAAAATGATGAATAATATCCCTCTGAATAATAACCAGGCCCCTCATCACTGCTTCATTCGGTTTGAGAGAAAAAAAAAAAGTTGAGGAAAGACTTAATGTACTGTCCAGTAAAATCATGTTTTAGCTTATTAGATTAATTACTGACACATTTTGATGAGTTTCCCCCTCGACAGTCAGACCAAGAATGCATGAATATTCACTCTTTTCTGGTACAGAAATATCCTCGCGGTGGTTTTATGTTTAAATCATGACTGTGGAGGAGAGGAAAATATAAGTGAAATGTAGTTTGTGGAGGACTCTGTTGCCACACTGAGCTCAGAGGTCAGCGCCGATGCACTTTGAAGGCTTTGGTGCATGAATGCTGAAAGGCGGACGGCACAAAGGAGGATCGCTGTAAATGTGAATAGTGTGATTGTAGTACATGGGAGTGAATGTTATCTTGGCGGGTGTTCTTTTCTCTTTTTTTTTCCCTCAGAGCTGCTCTCCTCTCACAGAAGTCAGGTTTTTAAATGTACTGACAGTATGTGAGCTCAACATTTTCTACCATTTGTCTCTCAGTGTAGTTCAGTGGGATATTTGATAAGGGATGGGACACATGCAGCCAGCTGTGTTTCCCTACTGACAAAAAAGTGGAAAATCAAACAGCCACGTCATGGGAGAGTTTTCTTTTTCATTGATTATTGATAAAATACAACCTAATTAGGGTTTTTTTTCTAATTTTTGAGGGTTTAACTGGGTTACTGCAAAAATAAAAGTGGAAAATGAGTTATCATCATAAAAAGTAATGATTGCATACAGTATATTGTTTAATTTATTTGCTCCATTTTTGCCACTTGAGGCAATTCCAGAAGTAGAATTTTAATCCGTTACAGATCTACTCCACAGCATCTCCAGCAATGTTAAAGGAACCAGTGTTTATGATCGCAGTGCAGGAAACTAGTGTAGAAGTGAAGGTATGAGATGAGGGTCTTGAAATGATGGCTGCATGTGCAGGTTTGTGACTCCAGCGGTGATGAGGTGCTGCTGCCAGGTTTCTTTACGAGTGCAGCCAGCAGGCCTGCAGTGAGTCCCAGCTCTCTGTCAGCGCCGTCCACTGCTTTATGGGATGGAGGTAGATATGGAAGCATGAGGGGCTCATCCTGGGGTTGTTATGGGCATCATATAGGAACTCCCTCTCCCTGAGGACATAAAGTGGATGCGAGAGAGAGCTGGAGTGAAACAGAAAAAGAGAAAATGTCTGTGTGTGTCTGCCAGAAAGGATGAGGCTCTGGCTCTGAGACAGTGGAGAAGGAAGTAATGCTCTTTCCATTACCTGAGGGCTGAACCTCTGAGCACGAGTGTGTATGTGTGTCGGTGTGTGTGTTTCTGCCCTGAAGCCAAAACCTTGTATCCTGACAGATGTCTCTGTCGAATGTGCTTCGGCGTGATGTCATCATCCTGAGAGCAGTCTCTCTTTGACCTCTCTGGGGTTGGCAGAGACTTCACAATAGAGGGAAAGTATATTTGGAAGACAGAAGACTGGTGAAGCCGCATAGAGATGCATAATAGATGTCAGCAGCTTGTCAGACATCTTCGTCCCGTAATGACAGTTTATGCACATCTTTCATGTGTGCGTGCAGACGTCCATTTCCAGATGCAGGTTTGAAGTTTGTGAAGCACGTGTGCTCCAGACAAGTGTCACTTCACACAGTAAAATGGAAGGATTTCAGCTGTGTGTGTGACACCTGAACCTCTGCATTCACAGTGAAACCACAAACTGATGCACTGTCAGTGTTCTGGATGATTCGAGCATCCGCAAGTAAAGTCATGCAGCTTCGAATCTCAGCGTCCGTTGCCTGCAACATGTAACTGTATTGTGGAAGCTGGTTGTGTTTCTAATGTTATTAAGTAAATCTGGAGGATTTTCTCCGAGATGAATCAGAAAAGCCTGTGTCTTGTTTATGTTCTCCTACTTTTGTAAGGAAGCAGTGAATCAAAAGAGCACCTAAAAGCATTTCTGCTTTCTTCACCATGTGCAGAAAGTCCTCACTAGCCTTTTTTCATTTTTTGCTTTTATGATGAAAAAAAAGAGATCATTTCACTTTTTTTGGAGGAGTATAAGAGCTTTTCCTTGTACAGTATGCTATTTTTGACATCCAGTAACAACACAAAGGATCTGTGTCGTCACTGGATGTTAAAAATAACAACCAATCAAGAACATTGTTTGTTTAACGGTACTTTGGTTTCGAAGTTATTCGAATTCCATAACAATTTAACAGAATTTACTATTTCAAATTGCCTTAAACATTTTAAACATTTTAGCATGCACTTTTAATGCCTGAAGAGTAAAGTAATGCAGTCTACATCAAATGAATATTAAAAAGGTGATGAGGAATGAGATCGGGCTGTGGTCTTTGGAGAAAATACTGAAAAGTCTCCTTAAAAAAACTTAATAAAAAAACCTTTAAACACTTAAATAAAGCCATGCATACTGATAGATACTTTTTATTTAGAAAAATTATATTTTAAAGTTTTAAAATTCAACTCTGCTTTGCTACATTTAAACCATTGAGAAGATGCTCATAGCAGTGATTCAGGACATGCTCAGTTGAATTTACTTTAATGTTTTTGTGCTGTTTGATCATTTGTTGTGATATTTTTGTTCACGAAACAGATAAATGATGTGCTGCCTGAGAGGTTTTTTTTAGTACATAATGTAATGAATGAGTTCTCATTGCAACTTTGTGCTTTCTAGGGTAAATTCACAGTCAAATTCTTTGACAATCAAACTATTAAAAAAAAAATTAGATGGGTCTACTATGGAAAAATGCAAAAAGTTAGTTAACAGGTCATAATGTAATTGCAAAAATTTAAATGATTTTGCAGTCATTAAATCACAAATCAGTTTAGCTCGCACAGCACTTAAAATATACTGAACTGCTCTTCTTTTTATCTTAATTTTTCATCCCTACCTCTCCTCTGTCTTTGGCCAAACAGAAATAAAAAGATGGGTTTCAGTGTCACACTTTTAAACTTAAGGTTTATCATTTATTCATACATTGATCATCTATTCATAATCACTTGCTTACATATTCTCTCATTTTCAGAAACAGGATGTTAAATTTAAAGCTGAGTGACTGTAACGTGTCTGTCGTCCCAGCTTCATGTGTGGCTGTTTTAAGAGCAGCACTGGGTTTGCGTGAGGAGGAATGTAAAGAGCCTCACCAGGATGTTCTCTGTTCATTTGCTGTTAGTGTCCTGTGACATGTTTTTAAGACCTCCTATGCATTTAAACTTTTAAGACTATGCTACACTGGCTAGTGGAAATGAGTTTCTTTGTTCTGCATTTTAATATAAATCCTGTGTGCCTATATTTTCCCTTAGAGATAGCTGGAAGATTCCTGATTCCTGTCTCCATATTGTACAGTATACATATTTTATCAAAGACCTCCGTGTGTTTCGTGTGTGCATTCTGACTTCTAAGAGTCACAGGCAGTATTTTCCACGACATGTTCCCTCTCTGTCAGTGCTGCTGCTACGCTGGGATTCAGCAGGATGGAGGCTAGTTTTCAGCTGACAGCTGCTTGCGCTGTGTTCACCTCCAGCTGGATGGATTTGCACGGCTTAGACTGTAAGTTAGTTAAATGAAGCCCTGAAGGAGAGTGAATGAGCTCGCCCGCAGCACTCAGAAGCAGCCAGTCGAGTAAACTTAGCTTCCATTCAGAAAGTTAAAACAGATAGAGATACTTTCTACTGTCACCTCTGGGGACGGGGATAAGGCAGGAGCAGGGGAGCACAGAAACAGGACCTGTGTGCACAATTAAATAAAACATTTCAACAAAAGGACTTCAGAGCAGCCATTAAAAGGACGGGATCTTCAAATGATAACAGAAATAGATTGCTTGTGTCAGTTATGGGACATGGTTCCAGGATTATTGGACTTTTACACATGGTAAAGTCAAATATTCACACTCACTGCTTCAGTTCACTGCATGTTCCAGGTTTTGAGTGTCAGTAGTAAACAACAACAAAACCCCCTGCAAACTAAGAGAGTGTAGATTCAGGTGCTGACTGAAGGGAAATATAGCCATTCAGAAAGTAGATGTGATGATGGTAAACTAAAATCCAGCGACAGAAGTTCACCACAGTAATCACTGAGATATACTAAGCAGGGTAAAGTCATATAATCTAATTTTATGCTGTGGAAAGATAAAAAAAAATCCCTAGAACTCTAGAAAATGAGATTTTATGTCCACATGGAAATCAGACTTCTCATAAGTTTAATCACTTAATAACTTGGAGGAACTTTTGGTACATGGTCAGCAGCTTTTTCGTGTTTTCTCCTCATATTTCTCTTCCTTTTTGATCTACACAAATCACATTCTGTTCTGTGCTTCCTGCAAAAGGATTGCATTTGATCTCAAGTGCAGAGGACTTTAAGAGCAAAAACTAGCCGACAAGCAGAAAGTCCAGGTTAGATTGAGTTTCCTGGTCAGTAACTGTTTCGCAGAGGTGGGGTAATATCTGGACGCTGAACTCGTATGTGCATAAAATAGTAAAGAACTCATAGAGTTCGACTGTGAACTTCAAACACTATTGACTTTTTAAGAGATTAAATGCTGCAGGGCAAATACCAGAAGAAGCTTCTCAACCGGCCACTAGTCAAGATTGGATTTAAACAACGATAATAATAAACATTTGTTTATCAACCAAATGGGAAGACCTTTTATTTACATGGCCAGCAGGGTTCTGACTGTAATTACAAATTTAATTTCCTGATCCTAAAATGTACTTTTCCCAGCTGTGTCAGGTTTTAAGGCCAAGCGCAGAGCATACAGTGTAGAGGTGGCAGGAGAGGCACAAACAGGACAGAAATTCATTCAAGTTGAGCAGCACAAAGCCAGTTTTGCAGTAAACGTAAAGAAATAACACTGAGAGGTTCACTCTCCATCCAGGAGATGCATCTAAATCGGTTAACTTTTCTTGTGTTCAAAGCGGTAAGGTGGGTAATTCTGTCTGTTCTGATCAAGGTTCGCATATGGGGATAGAAAATACAACCAGAAGTACTGCTCTGGAGGTGTCACGCCCTCCACCTCTGCCAGTCCCTAGTGACAGCTTTCTTCCTCCTCCTCTTTTCCCGCTCACCTCTCTCCCTATCCTGAGTTCCCTCTCGGAGGGTGTGTGCACGGCAGGCGATGAGGACAGGTGTGGCAGATCACTAATCGTCTGATGAGGCACACCTGATTGGAGCTTCCAGCTGCACCGACTCTCAGACTCCTGCTCATAAACTGCCTCCAGTCACTCTTGACACCGGACTGTGAAGTCTCATTCAGTCAGTTGAGTGCTCCTATTTAATGTCCGGCAGCTACCAGCTTAATGCTTGTAGTAACCTTATTCTTTCTGTGTACATTGTGACATCAAAGTGGAGCTGACCTTTGACCTTGTGAATATTAAATACCTTCATGTTATAAATTTATTCTATTCAACATTTGTATAAAATTTTGTCATAATTAGCTCATGAGGTCTTGGATTTTGGCCATAAACATAATACCTCCAGCCACAGCTCCCCTAATGACACCAGCCTGCTGCAAAGTAACCCCAATCAATACTACATGCACCACACAGGTTCATTATTAATGGGTATTCTGCTGTTTGATGTGTGAGATGTTGGACTACAGCACCTCATCAAAAAAGTAGCATTCTTGCATTATAGTACAAATGCTGTGTCACATTTGAGACACAGTAGAAATTTAAATGACTTGATTGATACATAGAGATGAAACGTTTTATATTATTTATTTCAATTATTTATAATTAATCAGTAAAAATGAACAACTTTTGCCTGTGCAGAACTGAAGTGTTGTTGTAGAGTCTCCCTGAGAATCTTCTTTCTATCCACTGATGTGCTCCTGATTGGCACGGCTACTTCAGAGCCATGAAAGAAGTGATGATGAGAGAGTGGCTAATGCTGCTGTCACACCAAAAATATGCTTCACATTCATTTCTATGCAGAACACAGTGAGATGTATTTGTTTTGTGAACTGACCCACCTTCTTTGCTTCATGATTGAACCAGTTAGGTGGTTTGAGAGAGGCCTCTTTTATCAGGAAATGCTGTACATTAATATTCTCACTTTATAGTCGCAAGATGAAATAATACAGAAAGGTTAGTGTTTGGCTGGATGTTTGATAAAATGCAGTGTAATTTACAACTCTGTGGATTGCTGTTGTTAACCCACGAATCATGATAACACCTGTACCCACGTTGTTTCTTGTTACTCAGACTTTTGGTCACACCACACAAGTGAATTCCACCAGGCCAATTTTGGTCCTACTACCACATACACTGATCAGGCATAACATTATGACCACCAGCCTAATACTGTCTTGGCCCCCCTTGTGTGCTCAAAAATGCTCTGAACCATTGGGCATGGACAAGAGGACCTCTCAGGGTGTCCTATGGGGTCTGGAACCAGGACATTGGCAGTGGATCCTTTGGCTACTCTGGCTTGTGCAGTGGGGCCTCTGTCAGTCAAACTTGTTCCACTGCATCCTGTTGATGCTTGATCAGAATGGGGTGTAGGAAGTTTGGAGGTCAAATCAACATCTTGGGCCACTGACATGTTCCTCAACATGTTCCTGGTTGTTTGATGTTTTTGCAATGTTGTGGGGTGCATTTTCCTGCAGGGGTAGTCCAATGACATCTGGGATTTCCATTTGCATGAGGGAGTGTGCTTGTTGTGGGACAATGTTTATTTGGGTGTCTAAGTCTCATCAACACGGATGTCAAAATCCAAGGTTTTCCATCAGAACAGCACATAGTACCAATATGATCAATGTTATTCACTTCACCTGTCAGTGGTCATAATGTTGTGAAATGAATTAATTAGCCATCACATTCTCCTGGTTACAATAAACTTCAGCCAGGTATTTTGCATGATGCCTTTTTTCTCTTTTCTCTTGCTCTCACTAATCAGACCAATGGCTACATCCCAAAATGTATATTCCTGTTGGAAGAAAAGAGGGCTGGCATTTAAATAATCAAGAAGGACAAATTCTATTGTTGAAAATCACAAGGAGGCTGCCATCAGTTAAACAAATTTTGGCGTGTATAGTTGCATGAGATTGTGAACAAATATTCCATTTTTTATGGAATTTGTAACCCTGTAATCATGATACACATTATACAACTAGAAAAGCACTCAGAGAGCGCATGTCTCCGCCAAGGAGCTTCAGTCCACTCCCAACACAATCTCCCAATTCACATATTTTGTATGAATCATTATAGATACAGATGTAATTACATACAGTTCAAATGTCCTACCCACAATGCGGCGTTCACCCCATCCGACCTAATGAACAGGCTTGGCCTGTAGTGCAGCAGCTCCTAACAGCTTCCCAGCTTCTGGGAACCGGAGATAAGGATGCCAGCCCAACCGTGCGTATCTCGCTCAGGAAGGAAAGAGAAGTCTGTCATTGTTGCTGTTTGTTGTGTGGAGCCCCAAAATGTCCTGTGGTCACAGGGGGTTACCCCAAAAACAAGAGTGCCCTCTGGTGGCTTTTAGAGTAAACTGCATTTAATTGTCCACCCGGTTACACTTCCATTTTAAAAAAAAAAGTTCCTGGATCCAGACGGTGACCTGGAGCAGTCCCAAAATTTCATCATTTCTTCCTTGTCCCATTTCACACATTTCCTGAAAATTTCATCCAAGTCCGTCCATTACTTTTCAAGTTATTTTGAACACAAACAAACCAACGCCGGCCATCACATAACCTCCTTGGCAGAGGTAATAAGCTGTCCTAAATCGATACAATTAAGCCAACTTGCAACACTTTAAAGGGTAGTGTGTAAGATTTAGTGGCAACCAGTGGTGACCAGTGGCAATAACAAAGCCAACAAAGTAAAAAAACAAGCTTGAAAAATGAAGCAAAAAGGAAGGAAAGGAAATGTTTGCCCGAATCAGTTGGGAGGCAGCTGGAGTCACACTAAGCTTCAAACTTGGTCTTCAGGGAACCTATAAAAGATGTCCCAGAGGGTTTATCCATCTTCATAAACAGTCAGTCATCAGAAAAACTACTGTGGCTGCTTAAAACACAAACAACCCTTGATAAGTTAGTGTGTGGTTTGTCCATTCTGAGCCACTGTAGGAACATGGTGGTGCAAAATAATGAACTTCTGCTTATGTAGACAAAAAGTAGTCTTCCTAAGGTAAAACAAACATAATTGTTCTTATTTTCAGGTGATTATACACTAATGAAAGCATAATTATAATTATTAGACTCCATATCCGCCAATAGTTCCCGCTATATCTCACACACTGGACCTTTAAAGTGCCATCTACTGACACAAGAAGACAGCAAAAGGCTTCTTCTCTTTTTTTTTGCTGAACTTCCCCAGAAATGGGCTTTGACTGATAGCCCTAATGGCGCTTGGTGATAATGTTGATATAACAACTGAACGGTAGTCATTACTTCATCATCCTGAGATTACTAAATCGGCTGTCACTTGTCTTCACTTTGCAACTTTAAACAGAAGTGTCACTTTATTGACATAATTTATATGGATAAAGAGCCCCTTACAGTTGCCTCCTGGCCAGAATGAATCAACTAATCTAACACACACACGCACGCACAAGCTACGCACAGTCTCACCTCTAATTTCCCATTATCATCCTGCAACGCTTTTGAATTATTCATGGAATGCCCTCGCTGTAGGGAAAGAAGTGAAGAGACAAGGAGAGGTAGAAAAATGGAAATTAAGTGGAGGTGTGAAGAGAAACGGGGAGAGAGAGAGAATTAGAAGACAGTGAAAACAAAGAATTTACAATAAAAGCAGATAAAACAACAAAGGGGAAGCACAGGCAGGAGAGAAAATGAAGGTGAGAGTCGAGGAAGATGGAGAGACCAGATGAGGAGAGGACGATCAGAGATAAATGGGAAAAGATGGAGAGAAGAAGACGAGCGGCAGACCACCGTGGGAGGAAGCAGTTTTCTCTGAGCAGGACAGGTAGATCAGATGTCCCCTGGGAGCGGATGAATAACGCAGACATGTCTGTCAGCTCATAAATTGTTCCAAATTAGCAGAGCTTTCATTTAACATATGCCCGCTTAAACAGAAAAAAGAAAGGATGGGTAGGGGGAGAGCAGGAGTACGAAGATTTACTTCCTTCCCCCCCCACCGTCCCGCTGGTCCACATGATTCTCTCCACCAACTGTAAGCAAGCCGGAGGACTTGTGCCTCTAAACTGAGTCCTGTCTGAATATTCATTGGCTTAATTTGCATAGCTCACAGATGGCGAAAACAGATGCTCGTTACGGCAAGTGTCAATTTTCAAAAATTTGCTTTCATGACAAAACAAATAAAGCTATACAGGAGGATGGAGCGGCTCAAAGCCTCCTGGCAGTGCTGCCAAGTGTATGTTTGTGTGTGTGTGTGTGTGTGTGTGTGCAAGATAGTTGTCGCAAGAGAAACTTTGAAGCATTTGTGTGTAGGTGTAGTGCCAAGTTGCTGCCTACAGGATAGGTGTAGTGGGCCTGTGCGCATTGTTTGTGCAATATCCTGATTGAAAAACTTTATTTGTACTTATTATTAAGAGTAACATTGATACTTTTCATTCATGAAAGTTCACCCTCTGGAGAAACAACCGAGTTAGATACTAGTTTTCATTACTAATATCCCTTGAACTTTTTCCCCTAATAGCAAGTGAAAATGCTTAAAGGTGTAAAGTGTATTTCTTATTTTTCATTAAATTTAGTTATATTTCAAATTGAATGTGCTGAACCAGAGAGCCTGAGGAACATAAAGTCCGTCTAAAGTGAACAAAAGTATAAAAGCAGCAGGTAGTGTTTTATTAAATTTTATCCATACTTTTAAACATAGAAGATTCTGACTAGGAATTCTGCTGTCGATGTGTGAGATGTTGGACGACAGTAACTCATTAAAAAAGTAGCACTTCATGTTCTATTCTTATATTACAGCGTAAATGCTGAGTTACTTTTCAGATACAACAGGAATTGAAACAGCTTGTATTAACTGATGGGTTTATACAATTCTACAGTTTCATTTAGCAGACACTTTTATCCAAAGTGACGAACATAGGTAGGTAGGCAGGCAGCATTAAGGACCTTTCCTAAGGTTCTTCACTGGACCCCTGCACCCTGACTGATATTTGAACCAACAATTTGAACCACCCATCTCCCATACCAAGTAAATATTAAGCAGCATTAATCAGCTTGTCAAGAATTGTCTAGTCACACAATTTTATCAGCATCCATCAAAATCTAGTGGTCAGACATTTGCCACCAGTTGCACAGCTCAAAAACTTTCTGCACACAGCTGAAAGGTCAGATTTAAAAGGGTTAAATCTGACCCTTTTCTAACTATAACAATAGAAATAACTTTTTTTTTAAAAATTTTGTTTAAAAAGAACACCATTTGTATTCTGCATTTATAATGTACTGACAGTCTGAACTGTATGTCGTGGTGTTGTTTATATACCCCCATGGCTTGAAAAGAAACTCTTTGGGGTATTCTTTGAATCCTGAACATGCACCATAGGTCAGGGGTCAGCAATTACTGTTACCCATGGGTCAGCATTGTTCAGTGGTGGGTAACATAGTGGAGCATGTGGGATAAACCTTTTGTGCCGATTATGCAAACCCTGTGCGACTGCTTCCCATCCTACTTCCTCCCTCTGCTTGTCTGATTGGACCAGCACTGCAACACACCTCCAATCAAGCCACGTCAATAGTTTCCACACCTGTCAGCTAGTGGCAGCTTGTTTGCATTTCGCAGGTTGTCTCTCTGTTTTTGAAAATTGTTTGTGAGAAATGTTTGAGGCATTAGTTTTCAGGAAGGAGGTAAAGGCTAGATTAGGGACTTTTGTCTCAGTTAAAGCCACTTTTAGTTTGTTAAAAAGTGTAGCTAGGGGTGCAAAAATTTACAAAAATGTACAGAAATGCAATAACAGCACAATGGTACAGGTTTAGTATAACTAATGGAGGAACATTCACCCGAAATCACAATCACTGACATTGATTAATAATTATGAGTGTGCAGGAGGCTTGTATAGACAGGTCTGATGCTATAATCTCAGTCAGGTATGGCTGTTTTCGTAAGTAAGAGAGCACATGACGCTATGTCTTAGAAAACTCTTTTGAGCAGCTCCTTCAGAGGAGTCATAAGTGTCTTGGTGGCCTCATAAGTCTCTTGCATGGTCACTCAGTTTTTCAGGACAGATTTGTGAATGTGGCATATTCCTTCCATTTTCTAATGCTGGATTTAACTGTACTCCAACTGGATATTTAGAGACTTGGAAATTTTATTCATCCATCTAATCACTTATGCTTTTTGATAACATTTTCATGCTTTTATTGTTCTATTGTCTTCATGGTGTAGTTATAGCCAAGAGTACTGATTCACCAGTGAATGGACCTTGCAGATACAGGTGTCTTTATACTGCAGTCACTTAAGACACGCTCACTGAGATTCTCTCCATTTAATTGTGTGACTTCTACCACCAGTTTGGCAGCACCTGTGTTGAATTAAGTGAGTCACTTTAAAGGGGGTCAATACTTATGCAGTTGCTTGTTTTACATTTAATATTTTTCCATAACTGACTTTACTTTGTAGGAATCTCTTCTTACTTTGACAATGAAAATGATGATTTTTTAAGCAAATTCTTGTAAAAAAAAAAAAAAAAAAAAAAAAAAAAAAAAAAAAAAAAAAAAAAAAAAAGCCAAATTAAATTTACCACAGGTCAGTGGTGAAAAGCGATGAGAGGGGAATAGTTCCAAGGGGGGGTGAATGCTTTTCATAGGCCTAGATGTTGAACAATCGATAATCAAGTGAGGTGACAACACAGAGGGATGGAAATTGAGGATAATGAGAGTGAGTGAAACCACTGATGTATATGTACCAATAAAATAGTTGTTTTTAGCCTAGACGGTGCTGTACCTGTTGACATTTTAGAGAGGAAATACACAGACACATAAAATCAAAATAGATCAAGGTCCCTCTCCCCATTTCTTCATCAGCATTCTGGTTAAAGGCCCGAGGGTAGACAGAGACAAGGCTGAGCAGGACCACCACTGCAGCGCTAAGCACTTGTTCTCTGTTTGTGTATTCCCATCAGCGCTCCCCTACAGTGATTAAAGTTTTCTTGTTGTTTTTTTTTTGAAAATTCAATTAACTGTCTTGTGTTTTCATGACATAAGCACTGAAGAGGATTTCAGCTTGACAATCCACAGGGTTAGCCTAACCCTAACCCATATGAAGAATGTTCTGAAGCATAAAAAGGACTATTTCTTTGTGGGATGTCTCTACTTGACATGACTTCATTTCCTACCTGTGGCATTGGTCTCGCTGCACAAAACCGGGACTGTGGCTTGTGGAGGTCGACATATTTTTATACAGCAGCACCGTGTTTCTGTTCTGCTGTTGACAACTACAAAACCACAGGAGACAACATGGTGTTACCTAACAAGATAAGATGATAAAGTCAAGTTGCCAGGATGAGCCCAACAGAGGACAGAGTGTGACAGCAAGGCTAACGCTGCATTCACACATGCAGATACAAGTAGCAGGCAGCTGAGGCCTTTATCTTTTACCTTGTGGCATGCGTTGTAGGAATGTTTTAATATATTAATAATATAATGAATGAATAATCTAAATTTTAGAATATTAAAGCCTTTTTGCTGCTTATGCTACACCGATCAGTCACAATCGGTGTAGCAACCCCCCCCATCTCATTGTGTCAGACCATAATTACGATGAGCACTGCCCCAGATTGGGTCTTCCTTCTCATCTCGTTGAACAGAGTAGCTGCAGATAGAGGTGTGTGATAGTTTTCTGCTTAAGAATGATGTGCTGCAGAAGGTAAGTTTGAGTTGAAGCTACAGACAGTAGAACAGAGCTGAACCGAGGGCATTGTTAGCATGGTAGAATTAACAATAGCATTGAAATACACATTCTAGGGACATGTGAGACCCTCATTACTGTGTACAAAAGGACTATGATTTCTGACCTTTGGGTATATTACAGTTTAACTCTTGGCTGATGCATATTATTTATAGTTGTGCATACATTCAGTAATCAAACAAAGTGTTGGATAAATAAATGAAATATATGTCTAATAATGGTGAAGAAAAAAACCAATGTAGTGCTGCTATTTTGGAGCATTAACTGATGTCAGCATTGGATAAGATGACAGTTGTTTGTGCTCATGGTGCAGCCAAATGTTTTAGTGCCAATGGCATGTGGATAAATGTAGAAAAGAGAAACCTCTATAAATAATTAGGTTTATATATTTCTGAACTGTTTTGCCAATTGTGTCTTGAAAGAAATATCATTGCTGCCTTGAATATATTCCCTGATAATATGTTGCACAACGTAGATTATAATATATACCTATTAGCATTTGCTATTTTTTGTTTTTAATTTTTGAAAAGGAAAAAAAAGAGTTTTTGCGGAATCACAAACATTCAGTAGGTAAAGTGTTTTCTGAGGCAACTTGTCTAAAAAATGTTGGTTTGTACTTGATAACAGAGACTGTAGATGGTAGAGTTGGTCTGTGGCTTTAAAATGTTTGTTTACCTCTTCATCCTAGTCTTATGTGAAATTGCAGCACAGCACAAGCACACACACTCAAAGTGTACACATGCCAGCATATCTACACACACACACACACACACAGAAACAGCGAGCGGCTCCAGCTCCCCTCTAGTAGCTCTGTGCTGTGTGCGCACACAAATGAAAATGCTTCCTGCAGAACAATTCATTTGCCACACCACACTGTTTCCTCTGCTGCACTGCTGGTCATGAGTGATTTTACACTCCTTTTCTTTTTGATTTGTCCCCTCTTTTTTTCCTTTCCTTGTTTTTCAATTAATTCAATCTCTCTGCTTCCGTTTTTTTCTCTTTCCCCCATTGCTCCCTTCACTCTCTCCCTGCAAGCTGTGTGTATTTTACTCACTTGTACTGGTTTCACTTTGCCGCATTCACTGAGGCCAGAAATTCCCAGCAGGAAATGTAACGGAAGAGACATTTAAAGTCAAAATTCCAAGTAAAAAAAATCGATAAGGTTTCTTGGGCTCTCTGAGCTGTATCCAGTGTCAAGTGTTAACATGATGCTGTTTTAGTATATATGTCTCTCTGGGGTTGAATGAGAGTAAACAGAGGTTTTAGGAGAGTGAACAATGGACTGCATGGAAAGTAAATATTTTTTGGGTAGCATGCTCTCCATATAAACTGGTGTTATAGCACGTTTAATCTGTAAATTCCAGCTTTTTCTCAATATAATGTATACGTCTTGTTGAGATAGCAAAGTTAGGAAAGCCTGTATGCTATTTGTTTCCATGATCAACAGCAATTTCTAACTTTTGTCTTTTTGAATTGACCACAATTCCTGGATCTAAATAACTTAAATAACCTTAAATAACTCCACTTTTCCGCTCCTGTGTCTCTCTCCTCTTTGCTCTCTCCCCTGTTCCTCCAGCAGCCTGGCCCATCCCGTAACGCTGCCATGCGTAGCTGCTTTCGAATATTAATTAAACACCCTTATGTGTCATCAACCCCTCTAGTGAGCAGCTTGGTCTTTAATTAGACCTGACAAACGCCAGGGAGAAAGACACACACCTCACCGGTTTGTGTACAACCGCACAGGTGTGCAGTGAGACTGGGGGAGGCAGTTGGGGATAAAGTCAGCATCACTGAGAGTTTCTCTGTTTGGGAATCTGTGTGTGTGTTTCTTAAGAGGCTCTCTGCACGTCGTCTTTGCAAGCGCCTACTGTGAAAACAGCCTGTTGTCTTTCTGTCTCATGCGTGTGTGAATAATTTCAATTTGAGTTGCAGTTTTGCTACACCACCAATTTCAAAGGTGTTGCTCTTTTACACCCTTCTGCTTCTGTTGTTACACATATGTTTTTTTTCAGGGATATACTAATTATGGCATTTGGATTGAGTGCACATCAACACGCTTGTAATAATGTTTAACACGTTTTGGAAACACGGAACTCGAGAATGACTGCGAAACTTGCACTTGGAATGTGTAAAATGACAAGGTTTACTACTTTGGCATTCTGGAGCTGGTGCAACCTTTTGATTGCCGGGTGTGCGGATGTTTAACAGATCCCAAACTTGCAGATTTTCCTCACAAAGTTGGATGAAACTGTGAGTAAAACTAGGAGCGCTATGAGTCAGAGCATGTGGGGATTAAAGCATATGAAACCGTGTCTGCAGTTTAAATCATTTGCCATTTCGTGCCATATTGTTGCTTTCCCTCAAGAGCTACTGATGAGCAGCAAATGATGCAAAACTCAAGGTATTTTAAAGTTAGAGGCAATCCATAAAGTTGGCAGAAGCTTCTACTCTGCCACTGCGCTGTTCCATCTGTTCACTTCGGGGCATTTCTATAAAAATATATCACATGCAAAGTAATTTTATATTGCCCTTAAGAGGTGAGATCACATTGTAAATACAACCTTTTAAAATAGCAACAAAGCTGAACATAATGCAAAAGGTTGGAGGCGATATCCATTATTTAAAACAGACTTGAACATTAAAATATGATTTATATGTCTTTAATAAATACGGGACTATTTCTATTTGTTGAGATTTTTCTTGCTCGTGAAGTTAAATCATTGCTTTTTATTTAGGTATACACTTAAAAAAAATACTTTCTGACACTTTTTGCAGTGTAGTGCAGTTAGCTGGACATATTTGTTCTGGGTTAGGGGATTTGGCTGTCCTTCCTTTCACACCAGCCAACTTAGCTCCAGAGCAGAGGCAAGCAGCATGAAGCCCAGAGTGCAACTTTGCCAAATTTCCTCCACCAGTAGCTCTGTTTTCCCTGTGCAGCCTCCTCTCATTTCCTACACTGTCCTGCACCAGGACCATGCCAACGTTTTGGGCACATACTTCTATCTATGCCTTTTCTGAATGTACTGCAGTACTGGTTTGATGTCAAAAAGCATTGCAGGTTTGAGTAACTTTACTGTGAGTTTGCTTATTACTGAAACTTGTCTGTCACTGAGTGCGAACACAAAGTGCGTGCTGGAGCTGTTGGGACTGATCCACCAGGGCTGGCACTGTGACACCCTGAAGTGGTTCTCATAATTGGGCCTTTCTCTGCTCTGATTTGCAACCACATGATGTTCGCTTGTGTTCTCAGCACTTGAGAAGAAAAGCCTCCATCTTTCGGCTGTGTAGACATTCTGAAAAGCCCGAATCCAGACAGCTTTCCCAAAGTGTCATTACATAGTGAAATGTACCAAAAGTTGAGTTAGTGGAAAAGATACAAAATTATCCGGTAAAAAAAACTATGTATACACACGTACACAGATAAAAACTGTGTTTAGAGGCTTTATTTTTTTGACCAGTTAGGCAGGAGAAATCTTCATTTTCATTTCTGCCTACATTGCTTTCCATTTTAGAAGACATTCGCAGTGTTAAATCCAACAAGTATCCAGCGATGTTATGTACGTCGGATTATTTGAACCTCACATTTTATAGTAAGCAGTATGTGTTGTCTTTTACAAAAGCTTTGGATTCATTGAAAAAGTCCATGTTCTCGTACACCATAGGGCAAATACCTGTATAATAGAGGCTGATATGCCTTGAGATCACATACTTCACTTTCTCGGTGCCATCTATTTATTGATCAATCATAGAGATCAAAATAACTAATGCTATCTTAGTGAAAAGTATCAGATTTTGACCTTGACATTTACAAGATACAGTTTGTTGAATGCATGACTGAAATCTAAACACCTCAATAGTAGCCAACAGAACTGACCAATTATCTACAGAAAAATTAACTGCATAAACTGCACTGTGTGAATAATCTATTAAAGTCCTTGCAGCCACTCTGACAATTAATTTCAAAATGCGACCACATTCACACAACACAGTAAATTACTCAGAGTTATGTCGTGGGTGTTGAGGTTTCATTAACAGTATTTCTCTGCAGCCATTGTTTTGGAGATGACAAGTGTGGACCGGAGTGTTGTTTGTTCTCTCGTGGAAATGAAAAAGGCTCAGAAGTTCAGCTGTTGAAGGCTATGAAAAGATTAGAAGGGTGTAAACGCACATAAACATTGACACTGCGTTGACTTGCATGCTTTGAGAGTTAAATTAACACTGGTGATTCTGCAAAACACAGACAGCGGCTGAGGAACGCAATGTAGAACCAGACGGAGCTGCAGCACTGATCTAAAGTAGCCGAACTTACAAATCATATTAGTGCATCAGTGATCTTCACTACGTTTAATGTTAATGCAACAAATGCTAACACAGGTTAATAAACAGAAATAATTAAGAGAATATTTTCTGCACATTTTCCAAATATATCTGTCACAACTGTCTCTTTGACTAAGCTGGCTTTGAAAACAGAGATCATTTCATTATAGCATCATACTCAGGTACAAACTTTGAGCCTTGAGAAGTGATCCTGTCTGTCTGCAGTGTCAGCAGCACATCTGGCAGAACTGGAGACGACATGTCACCTCCGCTTCCTCAGCTCGCCCTGACAGTCAGGGGCTAATGACCTGGAAGGATACACAGTCCCACTACATATGGGCCCGACTGCCTGTGTGGGTCTGTGTTTGGGAGGTGCGTACACATGTGCAGATACACATTGGTCCATCAACAAGTTTTGGTTTATGTCCATGCTCACCTGAATGCGTCCACCCCTCTGCTCAAGCTGCAGGCTGTTTGTATGTGTATGTGTGTGTGCACTTTGTTGGTGTTTGTGTGTTTTTGTGCGGATTGCAACCTGGGAGCTTTTCTTTCGAGAGTCCCAGTGCATCTGGGCCTGTGGTCCTCCCTGGTAGCCCAGTAATTAGGACAGGACATACTGACCAGTAACACCCTCAGCTGGGACCACTGACAGAACAAGGACAGATGAAATTATACACCTGGATGCTTCACAGGGTTTTTTTTCTGCGCGGTTTGGTGATCTAAGACCTAAAGTTGCTTTTCGACCCATTTAAAGGACAAAATTAATGTCACCTCATGTCACAACTGACCATCGCGGAAGGTTTCTTGTTCTTTCCCTGCTGTTTTTGCTGAGGTGGAGAGCTCTTTTTAAAGGGCAACATGAATAACTGAGCATGGAAAAAGTTCAGGCTGGAACTTATCACAAAGATTTGCATAAACCAAGTAGGTTAAGTTTGTAATACTTGTTGTGGAAGATTGTGGAATGACAACATGCAAACTTTTTCTAAGTGGAAACTTGCATTGTTATTATTATTAATGCCACACATTTTGGTTTCACTGATGCTGTATTTGCCCAGTTAGTGAGGTGACACTGAAATATTTTAGCTACATGAACAAAACACAACCAGACGTGCTCTCAGTTATTCTGGCTAATCAAGCTTCTACTCAGGTTTTGGACAAGAAAATAAACAGTACACATTTTTTCAAACAGAAGTCAGTGCAATCCATTCCATCAAACTGACTACACATGATAGATATTTGCAGAATGGAAGAAGTAGGTCATTTATGGGCCCCTATTTGTCATAGAAGTATGAATGAAATCCAGTCAGATTACACCATTGCATAAAATCTGATCAAGTTAAATGCTAAGTGTTTAAGGAGTAGGCTCTTAATTTTTTCTAAATACCATCATTTAAAAATGAGCAAAAATGATACTTTCTTTTTGCCAGGTCTTGTACCACACCATTTCTTATTTTTTACTGTTAAATTGTTATTTATTTAAGTTTTTGTGGGCCAGTTAATTCATCCATAGGCATATACAAGTTAGGGAACACAAGCTAGTTGAAATTTTTAGTTTAAATGTGTTCCACAGGGTTATATCTATTTAAAGCATCACACTTTCTTGCAGGGATTACACTGTATTTTCTGTTAGTGATGCAGCACAAGCTTTGATGCTCATTCACTGATAGTGTGAACAGGTGTGCATCATCAGGGTCATTAAGCAGTGAGAGACTCAATACACTTAAGCTGTCAAGAAACTCCTCTGCAGTAGCTTTCTCTTAAAGTTAAACCGCTTGTTTATGCCCGAGGGCCAGTTTAAAAAGAAATAATTGCTGTCCCAAAGAGGTTTTGTTAGTTGATGAGTATTGTTGTAATGTTTTCTTTAGTAAGTGGTTAAACCCAGTTGAAGGGAGGCTAAAAAGAATAAAAATGCAAGTCACTGGTTTTTGTAGAGATCAGAGATCTGTACCATGAAGTGAGAGATGAGTAGGTTATCCGGCTGTCTTTAGGCTGAACTAAGGCTTTCCTGTATTACAGGTGCAGTGTTTTTAACCAGCGGACCTCCTGCAGAACAACTTGTTAACTTCTAGGGCTGCACCCAGGATGGAAACTGCCCCATGATTTTGTTAGAGCTGACTTTTTTTTCTCTTTTTGTGGTCTGAAACAAGTGACAGGCCCACAGTTTTTGCATTGCAAGGCACCTCTGGTTGCTCTTCAGAGTCAACTGGTTTAGGTTTTCTGGTAAATCCACATTTTGCAGGTGAATGAATCAAGCAGCAGATTAAGAAGGAGAGTTTGTTGTATGTTTTGGCATTGAAAAGCTTTTTTAAGGTTGCAATATTGTGCTGCTGTTCTTCAGTAGTGATGGCAAGAAGAGCATGCATGCAGGTGTTTTTATTTAAGTGAATTAGTGATGAATCACCCTCATGCATGAATCATACATCAACAGCAGTCTAATTTTACACATGATTCATGATGATGAAGGCACAGAAGAATAGAAATGCACGGAAAGAGCGTACTGTTAGTATTTTAGAGACACCCCCAAAACTCTATAGATCATTTTACATGTGTTTGAATGAGAGGGATCCAGGTGGAAGGGCGAGGTAACAGGGAGTAGGGATGCAATGGAGATTGTGGAAAAGAGGTGAAGAAGCATGTGCAAGCAGTTTGGAACGGGTGGAGGAAAGTGTCAGCTGTGATGTGTGATAAAAGAGTATCAGCAAGCATGAAAAGGAAAGGTGTACATGACGGTAGTGAGACCAGCGATGTTGTATGGTTTAGAGACAGTGACACTGAGGAAAAGACAGGAGGCAGAGCTGGAGGTAGCAGAGACTAAAATGTTGAGGTTCTCTTTGGAAGTGACCAGGATGGATAGGATCAGGAATGAGCATATCAGAGGGACAGCACATGTTAAATGTTTTGGAGATAAAGCCAGAGAGGGGTTGGACATGTACAGAGGAGGGATAGTGAACACATCGGTAGAAGGATGCTGAGTTTTGAACTGCCAGGCAGGAGGCCTAGAGGAAGACCAAAGAAGAGGTTTATGGACGTAGTGAAAGAGGACATGAAGTTAGTTGGTGTGAGAGAAGAGGATGCAGAGGATAGGGTTAGATGAAGGCAGATAATTACGCTGCGGCGACCCCTGAAGGGAAAAGCTGAAAGGAAAAGAAAATGTTTTCAGGGGAGCTCATATCAAGTTCTATCTGTATCTTGGCCCAAATCAAAATTTTGTCAGTCAAAATCAGATTGAATCAAGAATCTCTTTCATAGCATTCTTCTAAATTTGTTGCTAAATTTATAAATCAGCAACAAATTTAGAGGAACAATTTATACTCAAACATGTCTGATTTTTTAAAATTTAGCATCAAATATTGATATTTAATAAAGATATTTGTGAGATAAACAAATGAAATTAAACTCTATACAAGAAATAACAGTGAAAATTTCAGGATTTTGTCCTTAATAGTTAATAAAAAATCTCATCCAAACATAACCTCCTTCAATGTGCAAGAAAATGTGCTGAAAGTTGGTCAAAGGATAACTAAATAATAAGAAAATCTCAGAAAGTACTTGCTATATAAATCGAAAATTTGAATATGATGATTTGAGGTGGGACAACCCAAATATGAAACAGCAGCAGATTTTTTTGGTAACAGTTGCATCATTTTACTGCTCCAGCCTTTGCATGTGTCCACACTGTTTTAAAACAGAGCTTAACAAATAGAGGGATACTTTAATACACTAAATGAATACAAAATGAAAGCAATAGTTACATTTTAATTGCACAGATTCGTTCATTCAAGTCAGTGCTGAGGCTTTTACACACGTATACCATCACAGGTGACCTTGTGTCATGTTGATACCATTTATGATTATGAATGCAGCATTCCAGTCAGATAGAGTTTGCAGTTTTCCTCTGCATTCTCTCTTCTTCTTTCCTGTCTGCTTTGGCAGCACAAAGGGTCTTATATGGCCTTTTAATTTTTTATGGTAAAAGGCCATCTTCATGATAAGTTGCTGTAAAAGCCGGCTGAGCCTGTTGATAACTAGGTTTATTGTACCGGCTACTCGAGGCTTCGAGTGTAAGGGTCAGTAAAGTGAGACAACCTCAAGAGAGCTGGAGTAAGTTGAACTTGTTTTGCAATGCAGGCCGGAGGCAGGCTTTCTGCTGACCTTAACTGTGCCCTCATTAGTATAAAAAGAGAAGCTGTGTGATGGTGGATAATCATAATGGTTAGTTCTTTTACCACAAGAACACCAGCAGCTCTGGAAGTACATATAAAACATGAACTCTGACTTGTACGCTGCTTTTATTACATCCTGTGACATTACTCTCAGAAATGTTTCATGTACCGGAACACACTTTCCTTTTTGTTTTTATATATATATGGAATTATACTGCAGCTGGGAATGCAATAAATATCCACTTCAGTAAATCACACATAAACCAATTAAGGCGTGTGACAGCAAAAGCACCCTCCGCTGTCCCCAGCTTGCAGGGGCTGGATCCTCAGGCCCCCCTCCTGGTGCAGAAATGCGATTTGGGAGGCATTATCTCGGTGTTTTGTCATTGATTCTCATGATTGATCCCGGCCCCCGCTGGGCAGCAGGCTCTTCCTCTTGATTTAAAACCAATTATGTGATGATGATCTCGCGCAGGAGGCTGTGATGTGTTTGGTTGGGAGATTGGTGGGAAGAGGATAAATCACCAAACAGTGTCGGAGAGAACACACTTTGCAGTCTGTTTTGTCAGTGTGTGCCTTCCTCTTCTTTCTTTTCTTGTTCTTTTCCTTCCTGCCTGGACTGAAATTTCGCTTTCAAGCTCAGTAGATCAACATTATGCTTCTATCTGCAGGCAACAAAAAGAAAAGAAAAAAAAAGTCACTTAATCTGCAGGTGCAACAATAATCACAGCATGCTGAGCATCCACGCAACACCCACTAAGAAACTGAGCCACACACAGTCTCTCCTCATGAGTTTTATATAGTGGTTGATGAATCTCGAGTGAGTACTTTATTATTTTATCTCCCCAGTATGAAATCCCCCTCCTTGATCTAATATTCATGAGAATTAATCTTGGATTAACACAAAGCCAGTTTATTGCTTCGCTGCCTCACTGAATGCCAAATAAGTAATTGCACATAACCAACACAGAATTCCCCCGACGAGCACAAACCGACAGAGACCCTCGCTGATTAAGAACAAACATGTTGCTTTGGCGAGGCTGAAATGATGAGAAGTTATTATTTCTTCTAATGAGGTGACGTATTTTTGTCTTCTTCTTCGTCGTCTTTTGATAACCCGCTGAGAGACCTCTCACCTCGTTTTCAACTCGGGGGTTGAGTGGTAACAAGAAGGGATGGCGTTGACATTTACATCAGCAGCTTCATCAATCCATAAGGGCTCGTCTGGCATTTATTAAACAGTGCATTAATTTCAATATCAGTGTCTGTTAGCATATTGAGACTATGCATTTGACAGAAAACAAAAATCATTGATTCTTCTAAAGCGCGGCTTCTTGTCAAATGTCACGCTGAGCAGGGTTTTATATGTTGAAGCAATGAAACATCCCAGCAGAAGTGGAACATTTGGTGGTTTCAGTCGCTCGGCCAAAATCTCTCTGCTGCTCTTCATCATTAACTGATTTCAGAAAAAGTTCTGGCTGGCACAACTAGTGGTAAGTTGCTACAGAGACCGTTGGCAAGTGGGAAAGCACTGAGAATCTATGAATAGGGATATTCTGCTATTTACATACATAAAATGTATTATGAAATATCTGGAAAAAAAGCTGCTTTTAATTCATGCAATACTTCCTATTCACATTGTGCTGCTGTCTGTCTGAGCTCAGCTGAAGTGACACGTGTTTCATAATGTGTTTATGCTTTGTTTGTCATTTGAGCTTTCAGCTTCACGCCTGAGGGTAAACTGCTTAACCCTATAATGCCGTGGGCATTATATTTGATACATACATTTCTGAGACTTACTGCGTCACCATATGGTAAAAACTTTGTATAATGACATATAAAGATACAGATGTTAAAGATGTAAGTTTTTGATATTGCCCGAATTGCATATAATGCACAATGCATCAAACATGATACAAACAAAAAACATATATGCAAATATCCTTGTGGTTTCAATCAAAATCTGGAACTCCCAACCAGTCAGTTTAGAACTGATGAAGCCCCTTGGATGAGAGATGAGACGTCTTTGAGAAACTCAAACAAGTCCACATGCTATGATTGAAACCACAAGGATAACCATAAACTGGATGACTGAGAATCTTCACAGACATATATGTATATATATATATATATATATATATATATATATATATATATATATATATATATATATATATATATATATATACATATTACATCCTGGTAAAGGACCAGATAAAGACTTAAGATTCCAATGATTATTTATTGTCCTACTGTCTCCCGTCATCCTTTTTTGCTTCCCCTCCCTCCCCCCACTCTGCATGTGCATGAGAATGCACAAGTTTTTTTTAGTAACTTCAGTCCATGATAACAAATGTCTTTCTTCTCCAGTATCAGTCGTTTTTGGCTCCAGTCATTGATCAGCTGCAGTCAGTGACACAGTTTTAGACAATGGTGGCAGCAGCAGAGTCTGATTCAGTTCCATGTAAAAGTTTCCAAAAACCAAAAGCTTCCAAAGTCTGGAGGTACTTCAAATGATCACAGGACAAAAGGTGTTTTGTACTCTATACAGAGTTTCCGTGTTATACCACAGGCTATCTAAGACTAGTCACACAGGTGCTATTCGACTCTGAGGCACTTTACATTAGTTTGCTTCTCTCCTGGTCTCTGTGCTCACATACACTGAATTCTAATGCAACTAAATTCCTAATAAAATAGCTTTTATTTTGTCATATTTTTCTTTTTCTGTTGTCAACCAATGAAACAAATAGGAAAATATGACTGAAATGTGGCTCATTAACACTACATGTAAAACATCAGTCACTTCCAACCTGCTGCTGCACCACTAAAATCCTGATTTTATGTCGGACAAACTCATCACACACATGAGTTAAAGATGACAACCATGCTGTGATTTTAGTCATATTTTCATAAAATTCAAAGCTACTACCAAAGTCAGAGAACAACAAACACAATAGGGAGAATATGAGTTGCTGTATCTCCTCCATGCTGTAAAATATCCAGCACTGTGTCCACATTCACTTTACTACACAAACCAAACTTTTTCACTTAAGAGCTGATGGAAACCTTGTTGATAGAAACTTGGATTTCTTCAGAACTACACTACTGACTTAAATAATAAGCCCTCTTTTTAATTTATTTTTTACTACGTTGGAGTTTCCAGTTTAACCTTGTAGTTTCAAGATTTATTGAAATATTTTGTGCTATGCCATTATGCAGCGCCATACAGTTCCTCAAAATGAAATGAACCTATATTAAAAGGCTATTAAGGTATTCAGGGATGAAAAATAATCATTTAGTTTAATTGACTAGACAGTAAAATAGTCGAATTGATAGAAAAATATTACTGAGTTTGAAAATACCAGGTTATTTTTTTAGCACACACAGAACAGAGAAGCAGTGCACTTTGATGAGAAATGCAGTAAATACAAAAGAAAAACTGTATTGGATTAAAATTACTGGCCTTACCTTTAACACGAGCCATAATGTGAAAATATCTCACAGATTCATAAAATCTTATTAAAAATGTCTTTTAGAAAATTACAAACGTCGGAACTTCACACTGGCTTATGAATGCACCACGCATGTCCACGTTCACGAAGGGAATTTGATGATACAAAAAAAATCTTGACAGCTTTACACGTGTGGATGTACACAGACAAGCACACACTCAGGTACATACACGTGTTTTTTCATGAGTTACATACAGCGGCTGATGCTCTTCTACAGTCAGCCATAAGCTTTTAACTCCCGCACACACACACACACACACACACACACATACACACACTCCATTTCCCCTCGAGTTGAATTCTGCCGTTCTACATATCGCTCCAGAAAAGTTAGTGCTTACAATCCACTGGAGATCATCCTCTTATAGAAGGCTGCCATAAGGGGTCAATTACAGAGAGTTAGCACCATCAGGTATTAAAGCATTCCCTTTCATCAGCTGAAATACGTTTCTCCGCTTCCGTGTTAGCCCGACATCAAGCTCTCCACTTCCCCTCAGTCTTATGTTTCTGACAGATGTAGTTAACCACTGTGCTCTGGAGGAGCAAAGTGCTAATTTTCCTCTGTGCCATTTATTCGAGGAAAACCCTGACATGGAGAAGACATGCTGAACACTGCTGGGGAGATGGTTTCTTCCAGGAAGTTTCAGATAGAATGGAGATAAATTTTGGTATTTTTTAGGATTGCAGTCTTGTTTTTGTGTGTTTTTACGCTCAGCGGATGGAGGCTAAGGGGCCAGAATAAGTAACTATATGGTTTTGATAAACCAGGATATGTCATGCCATTCATGTGTCAGTTTTCTCCCTTCAGCTTGGGGCCTAAAATGCCTACAAGCTACTTTAATGTGACCCTGTGATAGTGAGTGTTGTTTGTTGCATTTCTCTCAAGTCCTGTCTTGCTGAAGGCACACCAGTTCCACTATCATGTCTCCAGTGTTTGCAACCAGTCCGTTGACATGGACCTGACCTGCCACAGAGACAGAATAATCTGCAAAAAAATATTTGTAGAAATTTGAAAGCTTTTTGCAAGTGTGAACGATGATGTCACATATGGATTAAGCTTAATTTCTTTCAGTGGAGCGCCTCATTGGCTGAGGATTAGTTGTAATCCATGCCTGTAAATTGACCCTCCTAAACACATATACATTGCAGCTCTTGATGAAGTTATAGACCTGTCTCATGTAGTGTTTTATGTGTCAAAATTAGATTGCTTTGGCTTACTGCTCGATGGTTTTCACACAGTTGAACATGTTTTCAGAGGCGATGTCATGCATTTCCAGTGATTTCTATGTGCCCTCTGTAAGAATTAGAGCATGTGCAGCAATGATACCATGATTTTTTTTGAATAGCTTAACTGTTTTATTTTCAGGTCCAACTGAGGGGTGACCTCTCGCTGTCCTCCCTCTCTTGGCAGAAAAAGTGTGATTTTTGCATATCATTGAAAAATGTTGGGGATTAGGACTTGGTTTGCAAATGTGATTTTGATAGCTGGCTAGCACATGTAGCTGGCCATGTATATCAAAGCAATCTTGATTGCTATTCTCATATAACTCTTAAATTTCTATGATTTAATCCATGAAACACATGCGTCTCTGTCACAAAAACGCTGTGTATTTTGGTTTCTTCAAAAATTTATTATAGGTGTTCTGAAAATATGACAAATTCTGCTGGTTCAAAAATAAACATAAAGCAATGCTAACGTTTGGTTGAATGTCCCTTACCCATTTTCACCTCAATTACAACTTCAACTTTTAGTGGCCTTCCACAAGCTTTTGGCAAGTTTCTGGTAAAACTGCAAAACTTGTTGATTTTCCGACACAGACTTGTTTTGTCATCACAGTCCACAGGTTCTTGATGAGGTTTAAGTCAGGACTTTGGGGAGATCAGTCTAAAACTAAAACTAAACTTCAGTCAAGCCTGAAGATGCTGCTTCTAGAGGAAGGACTTCCTTCTTGCACAGCTGCCTCTCAGCCCATGGTGAAGTAAAACACTTGACTGTGGACACTGACACCTATGTTCCAACAGCTTCTAATTCATTGCAGACCTGCTTTTTGATGATTTTTGGTTGACTCTTGACCATCCTAACCAGCTAGCTCAGCAGCAGGTGATGGTTTTTATTTCCTTCCTGATGGTGACAGTGCCACAACTGTACCATGCTCTTTATAACTGTACCTAATACTTAATTTTGGGATCTGCAGCTGCTTTGAAATGGCATCAAATGACTTTCCTGACTCGTTCAATTCAGTGATTTGCTTATTTAAATCTCTACTGAGCTACTTAGACTTTCCCATTGTAGTGTTTGTGGGTGAGTCTAATGAGTGTTTCACATTGGCCCTATTTAAATTGAAGTTGAAGTTATTTTTCTAATAATTACATCCATGCATGTGCTTTTGTAAGCCCAAGGCTGCTGGTTATTTATATCTTCCTGATCTGCATACAGACAGACACATAACACAATGCTGTCATAGACAGTCAGAAGCAAATCAACTACCTTATAAACCACCACATGAAAGGCTAGGATACAGCAGGCACTATACAATTATCACATTTAGTGGAACAGCTCCAGCGCTGACAGCAGCACCGACTCACATGAACCTCTGACATGAATTATTATTACAGAAAGATGTGTATTTGAGGTAAACAACAAATGCTGCAGATGGTCTTCTTTTGACAACCAGTAATCAGATAAAAGAAATGTGGACTTATTGGTCACAGAAGGATAATCTGGTTGCTTCTGTGATCGATCACAGTGTGAATGTCCAGTCCTTTAATTCTCTTGCCATCATCCATTTGAATGGAAGGTGATATCTTTAAGCCCAATGCCAAACCTATCGTCAAGTATGGTGGTGGTAGTATTATACTTGGGAGTTGTTTAGCTGCCAGTGGAACTGGTGCTTTACACAAAGTAAATGGAATAATGAAGAAGGATGATTACCTCCACCTTCTTCAGGAAAACAATAGCATTTTAAATGGATGAGCAAAAACATAAAACTTGGCTGAAAAATTTACACAGTGAATTGATTTGTCACTGCAAGTTAGAATGTGTTGCTTACTTTTAGGAAGAATTTAGCTTTTGTCAAACTGCCTGACCGTCCTGTGTCCTTCCAACAGTCAACTTTCATAGTTTTAGTTGCAGAAACTAAACCAAGTTTTATTCACACAGAGAAAAAAAACCAGAGCTGTTTTTCAACAGACATATGAGTCACTTTGATCGACTCATTTGATAGGTAGAAGATTAGTAATCACCCCCCTTTGAATTTCATTTCGTATTCTCTCCAGGAGTCAAATCAAGCTGCTGCAGAGGGAATATTAATGTTAAAACGCAAACACACAGAAAGAAGAAACACACGGTCATATTGACAGTAGGATGAAATTGGCTCGACAGTCATTGACAATCGCAGCAACTTTAATGAGTCATCACTGCTGAGTCTGATGCAAACAAGTAAACAACAATATGAATAAAAAAAACACAATAAAAGCTCCTCATGGTGGATGGTCCCTGGGGTGACTCTGACCCAGACTCAACACAGACTTCTCATTACCTTAATGATCCACTGAAAGCTCATTTGACTCTTGTAGAAGAAAGAGGAAGAAATTAAATGAATAATTTACTGTAATAAATGAAAAGAAATGGACCTTCATTTTATTTTATCGCCGAACCTTTTGGAGAATAGAAGACGACACTTCATTAAGCTACTGTTTAATAGGCACATCCATCTAAATCATACATGTGGCTTAATGGCAGCATACTATTATTTATATTTGATAAGAAGTTTTTAAGTCCCTGGAGTCACTGGCTAGCGTTGGAAATCAAATGCTCTCTGCTCTCTCTGCTGTTTAGTCGGGATTATTAAAATTTAATCATCGGTGCTGCCAAGAGTTCCTTTTCATCTGACAGCAAAAAAAATAGTCAGATATAAGAAGATATTTCTTGCCAGTGGTCATGAGGAAAGCGTGTGTGTGGGTGGGGAATTAAAGTGTTTCAAGTTTGACAGCCTTCCACTGTGCTATTGCCAAGTTATTCTCTTCATATGTCTTTTAATAGAATTATGTCATAGACATTATGTTGGAAATGTGCATTCATATTTTTCTTACTTCAAAGGCCAACTTTGGCAAGTATAGCAAAGAAACAATAGCGGACTTATTGAAAGTGAGTGCTGCTACTGCTTTAAAGTGCCTCAGATAGTTCTTGAGCAAAGTAGTTTTTTTTAAATAAACAAAAGAAAGTAAAGAGCAGAAATGTATTAAGTTGTTTGCATGTTTATATTAAAACAAATTCATATGAGTATGATTTGACACAAAAGTGTTTTGAACTGGTAGACTGACTGGCTTCCATTTAAAGGTCCCACATGGTGAAACTGCAATTACTCAAGCCCTCCCACAAATGCATAACCTCCTAGCTTAGTAACTAGTAGTTGTGTAGCTCAGACTTCAATAATCTTGCCCCCTTAATGTTCACTTGAAGACTAATTTAAAACCAGTACACTAGGTAGGTTACTGTGTTTTCATTTTGCTTGTTGCCACCTAAGTCAGCCAGTTTATTAATTTCGATTTTTTCTGGTCCTAGTCTCACAAACTTATATAAACGTATCAGCTGCCATGCTGTGAACTGTCTGCATGGCACCACAAATGCAGAGAGAGTTTTCTTCCTGAAGGGGGAGTGGACAGCTCTAGGTTAGCCTCATTTAAAGCTACAGACACTGAAAAAGTTTATTTCAAACAGAACTAAAAGCAGGTTTATACATTCATGGTAAAATTAACCATCTTTGCAGTGTTTCAGGCTGAAATATCGAAAGATACATTCAAGGGATGTGAACCTTCATTAATTTGTTCAAAAGGAGCACAATATACAACCTTGAAATGAATGCACCTGCTTAATAGTCTTGTTGGTGTATAAAGCAGTGATTGGTTTAGGGGTAAAACACATTTCTGATCTGCTGCTACATTATGAAGCATCCAGACCTCTTAGTTCGTCTGGGACATGTCTACCTTCTAAAGTCAAAGTCAAAATGAAACACGACCAGGCAGCTTTCTGGTTTTACACACCACATATCTAGAACAAACTCTCAGAAATCTTCAGGTCTGCTGCAACTCTTAGTTCTTTTAAATCAATGTTGAAGAATTTTCAGTTTGCCTTGCATTAAATAATTAATATTTTAAACTGAACTGTAACTTTTTACTTCCCGTTTTATTTTATTTTTTATTCTCTATTTAACTCTTTTAGTTGTGTTGAAATGTCTTTTTTTAAAATTGCAAACAAACTTGCCTCATCTTGCCTGATGTGTTGTATGCCGGACTACACACAAACAGCCATGATGCCTATATTTTATTTGTGTGAAACAATTGGTAAACAGCTTAAGGTTTCCCTATGTGAACATATTATGTACATCAAAATACAGAATATTTAACCTACAACAGAGCCGCCAGCAGGTGATTGCTGGTATCATCATTGATTAATGACACAGTAAAGCCTGATAGATTTGACAGATCCATACTATGTCTGTGGTGAGGCCTCCTCCTGGCATTATGTTTTCATCCAGTTAAGAGATAGGCTCCTCCCTTGACACTTGTAATCACATCTTGATGGCTTGTACTCCAGCTGCAGGAAGAGAAAAGGAAAGCTCCCACTAACTCTCCTGAACCGACCACTCCCACCTGCCGTGCTTTCTGATCACGTGACTATCCCTGCCTCCTAACTCACCTGTTCCCTCTCACCTCATTATCTATATTTACACCAGCAGTCTACTTTCACTTCTTGCCACATTGCCTGCCTGCATGTTCCATCACTTCCAGCTGCTTAGCTGTGTTTTGTTTGCAGTTTTGAGTTTTCATTCTTTAGGTACTACAAGGGGATTTTGAATGGTTTTATGGCCTTGCAGATATGTAATATAGAAACTTGTAATCCAGATGTAAGACACTGGTTCTGGTGGATTTATGTCTCTCAAGAAATATAGTTGTTTTTTCCAATTAGGTGCATAAAATTGCACTGACTGCCCACTTTATAAGGTGCACCTGTACAATCTAACAGACTAATACAGCAGCCCTGCCATGAAGCATTTTTTTGTTGAGTTGTAGTGGTTGATGTTGTTGGACTGAAGTGTTTTCAATCAAATATCAAAAACCTAATGTTTCCAGTTAGTGTAATTTCTAGGAGACATAGCAGCATAAGCCGGCACACCTGAGAGACACCAGGAGGGAAACTGTAATTGTTTCACACCGAGACAATCACAAGAGAATGACTTTTTTAAAGCTAATTTGAATGGTGTATCAGTAACAGTATAAAAACTGCCATCCATTTCTGTTCTATCCATACAATTGAATAAGAATGCAAGACCTCTCAGCTGATGGTGTCACTTTAGATTCACAGTTTTCTCCTTCTTCTCTTCAGCTGAGAATGAAATCAGGTCAACCAGTCCTTTTTGTGTTTATTTCTTTCCATTTGATTAAAGCTGATTTGTGGATCCAAGTGTTTTGTTTCAATGTTTTTCCCCCCAGTGTTTTTTTTTATTCCCCTGGAAGCAAAGTTTTTCAATTTAAAATTCTGTAAGAGGAGATTGTTTGATTGGATTCCTAGAGTTTGAGGGAAAATGAGTGCAATTAAAAATCCAGCTTTACAAGAAGGCTTGAGATTGACAGGCTTCAGTGCCATCATTCTTTTATCAGAACTGTCTAAATTGTTTATCAGTTGAAAGAAGATATTCTACATTTTATATTCTGTATTTATATCCATGTAATGAAGCTTATATATTCTGTGCCATTTGTTTTTCTGGTTTGAGCGAAAAAGAAAAGTCAAAGATTTATGAATGTTCTATGATCAGTGAAGAGATAGTATTTTTTTTCTTAATGGTTTTACGGCCAGGTCTAGGGAACCCTGACCGTAGAATGTGTGACCCTCTCCCACTCCCAAGAAAGGCCAACCAGACTGGTAAAATCAGGTCAAATGAAAAGAGATTTATTTGACAATTTGAGCAGAGCCCTAAAACAACAAACAAAAATACCATTACCCTAAAACTTCCCTACTCCAAAAGAAAAGCCAAAGCCAAACAAAAGACAGGTTTCTACCCTAACAAATAAGAAATGAATGGATTAACTGGAATCACATCAGCTCATGTGATAATATGTGGACTGACATGATCTATCATCTGTGACTGAAGTTGTGATCTTTATTTTGTTGACATCTGAGGTTATTCTATTTCTGGAATAAATGTTGTGATCTACAAGATGTCCTCATTGCATATGGACACCAGCAAATGATTCAGCGCGGTGTTACCGGTAAACTATCCTGGTATTACAGTGCTGGAATCTGCAGGTTCATTTCCTCAGTTATTCTTACAATTCACACTCTTCATCTGAGACCTCAGACTACAAGGACACAGCAGATGCACATCCTGTATTTACTCTGTCTGATGATCAGTGGCGGACTGCTGCTGTCTGACTATGAAGTGCATTACATTGATTAGAATAATCAGTAATGGAGGGTCTCTCTGATGCTGTGTTAAATGCTCCCTTTAAACCAGCACAATGCTACTTCACAGGCATCTCTGTGGGAGATTAACAAACTGTCAACAAATTTAGACCCTGTAACAGAGTTTATATTTTAAATAAATGAACAATAGGCTTAGAATTAAGGATTGACAGCAGTGACAGTTTCTATTTTCTCTATTTACACGACCAAATGCTGTTCCACACAGCCATTTGTCCTACTTTTCCTACAAACCTTCCTGTCTGTCCGTGATTTATTGTGACACAGCAGAAAAATGATTCCAGCTTGATCTTTATCAGGCATAACCTGATATTGATCCGGCTTTAATCCAGTATTTGTCAGTATTTTCTCAAAACCTATACCAAGAATGGCGTGTCCCGTCATAAATGCAATGTATTGATTCATACTCGGTGTCTGTAGCACACAGGATGTAACTTTTATACGCACATTTTTAACTCATTTATTGATTGATCAGCTAAGTTCTACAAGTGGACAGTTATGGCCCAATTATCTTCTGGCTTTTGGATCCCAAAATCAAAAACAGGGCATGAAAATATGAAGATCAACAGTGGGTTTATCTGACTTTAATGTAAGCCACAACAATAAGTGACCCGGATATGTTATGTTATGTTATATGTTAGAAAACCATTCTAAAGTGATTTTTTCATAATATGGGACCTTTAAGTAATTTGACTGTTTTTATTTCCTAATTTCTACTTCAAGTGCTAAAAATGATCCTTCTAAAATGAAAATATATTTAGTTATATAGTTTTATGGTCTTCTCTGGCAAGGACTCCAGTTTTTCCACGTCTTTTTGTGTTTACCCTTCCCTCTCCATTGTGTCTTTGCTCCTCCTAGCACAGACATGACAGAGAGATGTGAGGACAGAGCAGCTAAACCTGCCAAATGAGAAATCTTTCCTTGAGTCTTAAGCGACACCAGGTACTTAGTGGATTGCTATATTTTCCTCCTGACACCAGGTATGTTAATCCCTGGCATGTTTCACATATTGACTGTGAGCTCTCCCATGTGAACGTTTGTCTCTCTTCTCCTCCTGTTTGTGCCAGAAGGCCTTTATCTCGTCTCTCCTGGACGAAAATCTGAGAGCCCAGTTTCATGGGAGGATGATGGGAAGAAAGGCCTGCACAAATTAATCTGTGGAGTGACACAGTGTCTTGTTAGTGATTAAGGCTTTATCTCACAGTTAGACAAAACCCAGAGACACAGACCTGCACCTTTTTTTTCCTCTTCTAGGATCAGTTTGAGAGAAACCTACCTAATTCATATGCACCATCTAAAACTCTAAAAGACAACAGTTTCTTAGGAATTCACTTTGTTATAGTAATTTTTGCAACAGAAACACAAAGGTGCTGCATTATGTGTCATGCCAGTGCCTAAAAGAATTCAGTGTAGGATGCACCTGTGTTTCCTCACTCTAAGCTCCACTCAGAGCCTCCTCTTGTCTTCTTGAGGTGCATTTTCTTAAATGGAAGATCCTCCATTATAGCAGAGTGGATTTCCACTGTATTCATATGTTCACTGGTGTGTCCACTTGTCACCATTCAGTTTCAGCATCTCCACCCTTCCTTCCATCTGTCTCCAGATCTTTCCAGCTCCTACAGTGGTTGTTAGCGCTCTCAGGCCAAACCTTAGCTGCTTTGTTCCTTGGTGCTAGCATCCCTTCTCCCCATGCTTCAGATTCTCCCTCACCTGCCATCCTGCTGCTCATCTCCTAAGCCATCTGCCTGCCCGCCGTTTTCACCTTCACCCAGTCGTTGCCAACTCATCAGCCACCTTGTTCATCCACTCCACCGGCTGCAGTTCCCACCGAACCCCCTGCCTGCCTGCTCACTGTTTGCCACCACTGGCCCATTCTGCCAGCTCAACCACTGAATCATCTCCCTTTCTCTCCAAAGACTGCCTGCTCTGCCCTGCCTTCCTGCAACCTCCTGAGGTCTTCATGTCCCTTTGAGTTTTTGCAGTAAACCTTTCAAAACTTTGGCCGTGTGGTCAGTTCGGGACCACACAGTTCATTTTTTGCCTTTGGGTTGTTGCATACAACATACATTGCACTTTTGACCTTCACATCATTTGACTATAGGTTCATCATAAACAACTTATAAAGCTGTGACTGGTGTTCTGTTGTAGACAATGACTGGTGAAGAGTATTCATAACTTATGCTTTGTGGGTGGCTGCTCTCAATCTGGACAAAAATAGTGAAGACAATAGATATGAAGAAACATACACAATGTCACTGTATTTTTCTTGACTCTTATTTTGATCCCATTTGTCCAATTAAGCAGCTAACCTACTTGAGCTAGCAGTAATTAACTGCAGTAATCAGATGATTGAGGGTAAATTTATTCCACGATGAATTTATGTTTATCCACCAGTGGTGCACAGTAAGCAGTCGGTGCTTGTTAAAAGTGTCAGAAAACACTATTAAAAATGCCACAGAAAAGGGCTTCCTTTATTTATATGGAGCCTACGCCTCATTATCTGCCCCGTAATATTCTAAATATTTCAGCAGGTCCTGTACCTGAGTGCAGACCAGGCTCCGAGGCAAATTTATCGCTCTCAAGTTTTCTACCGATTCAGGATAGGAATGAAAATAAACCTCTGCTCAAATCCTGTTAATTATGCTAAAATGTACCTGTTTAATGCATTTCCACTCTGGTGGAGCCGAAGCTACATATTAGCAGGAAATTAAGCAGCAGAGCTTTCTGCTAAATGTTTGTCCAACAGCATTCTGTGTTTCAGAAAATGAGAAATATTAAAAAGCATGTGCTGCCCTTGACAGTTTACAACTTGCAGAATCCTCCCTGTGGCATTTTCAAAGTGTCTGATGTGTGTAATGTATTATTGATTAGTATTCTCAACAAGCCATACGGATAAAATGTTTATGTTCAAGCATCTATTAGCGCCTCCCCGACAAAATGCCTCATAACAGGATTTCTACAACACTGTGTGCAAATATGTAGCAAAATAGCACATATTTAAAAGGCTCAAACTCTTTTCATATCTTTTCAGTATCTATTTTAAACGGGGAGAGTGACAAATTCTGTGAAATATGACAATCACTTAAAAATCAGACTGTCTCCCAGACAGTTAATCATGTCAAACTGAGCAAGTACAAATGCACAGCAAATTATGTTTGACCTTTTGGTTGATTAGAGGATTGCTGCAGCCGGAGAGAACAGGTTCAAAGGAATAATAGATGTCCTCTTGAAATTGACGTTGGATAACAATTCATAGTTTAGATTCTTTATCTTTTATGCAGCTGGTGCTCAAACACATCAGCAGAAAGCTTTGCTGCTGGTGCATGAAGTATCTGTGGCTCAGATTATGAAAACTCAGTGACACATGCAGCAGACAAACAGCAACAATATTTTCATTTTGAATGTTTCCATCCACATCAAGTCCTTCTTGTAGTTCTCTTTCTGCTTCCTTGGCTGTTAAATGCTCCACTATTCTCACCTGATTCTTCACTGAAGAGTGCTCCTTGAATGAACCAGTAAAGCTGCTGACTGGAAAACCAGACCTTTGTTTCCTTAATTGACTTGACATAGACCGACTATCGGCCTGCCGATTATTGTGGCTAATATTTGGGATTTTTCCAAATGTCAGTATTGTTATTTTTATCAACTGATAATTGATAATTTGAATGCGCTACTCTGGATCTGATGCAGCTGCCTCTCTCTGTCTGTAGTCATTCTGTAGTCTCAGCAATTTCTGAAGAAACTGAAGAAGAAACTCAAGGAACAAACCAGACAATTAGTCAGTGTCACAGTGGAGACAGCCACAGATTATCACAAAACACTGTCTGTAAAACAGTAACTAATGATGCTTTAAGATCTTCAACTTTATGGGTAATAAAAGGAAAAAACTGCTCAATCTCACTTCTGTTGCTGTTGTAAATATTCAGTTATAATAGTCATTATTAATGAAGAGCCTACTTGTGAAAGACAGAGCAGCAACAAAACAGCTGAAGGACACCGTTTACAAGAGTGACCAGACAGATATCACATACAACAAAAAAGAGATGAGGAACTGAGGTCAAAGGGTGCTACCAAAGTCAAATAAATTGAACCAAAAGAAGACTACTTCTAGAGGCTTTCTTACAGCTAATCTAACCAAAACAACAGAAATATTTATAAAGCCAAAACCTAACTAAGATACTCTAGTTAGGAATTAACAATAATTACTACACCAAAGAATAGTTCAGTAGTAAAGTGGTCCTGCCTGAGCCCTTAAACCTCAGACTGAATAACAAGTGTCTTATAAATGCTTGACAAAATTATAATTTGAAAGAAACACGGGCTAGCTGAATATCACACGAAATCTGCCACTGAATGACGGCGATGACAGTTCTTTTAAAGTGAGGTGTCGAGCTTGGTTGGAGGTCTGGAGTCATTTTTGGTTCATTCAGCCATCAGCACTGGAGGGACAACAAAGGGGCCAATCAGCGTGCAGGAGCTGGTGTGCAAGGGTATATACAATACAGGTCATTACCACAGGAGGGGAAAAGTAGTGCAACCGCCCAAGGCCATAACACATGTTTTTAATATAATATGCGGTGGATACCAGGTCCAAATATCAGTTATTGTTTGATTGTCAGTATCAGCATCAGTATCGGCCCTGAAAAACCCTTATCGGTCCGTAGTCAGGATCCTAATACTTATTAATTTTTTTTTTGGCAGATATAGCTAAGCAGACTTGTCAGGAAGACTGACTTTACACAAATGCATGAAGTGAAACTTGTAGGTGATAATTTGGCAGCCTTGGTTCCTGTGGGGGGGGGTGTGAGTATTTTCTGCATTTCATAAGCTGCCTAGTCTCCCATGAAGAATAGCTTTTCCTTTTAGTGTTTCTCTTCCAGTTTTGTAGCGACTGGAACAATCGTGGCAGGAAAGAGGTGAGAAGCAAGTGTGATAAAAGTGTTCAAACTGTGTTTCAAAGCCCCATTTTATGCGCTACCTGTTTTTGGACAGAGGTTACAGCTCAACACTCTAAAAATGTTACTCCACATCACTCTAATCCGAGAGGGGAAAGGGAACATCATTAAAAGACACCAGAGAGAATCAGGGGTCAACAGGGTTTCAGTTTTTGACAAACAGTGCGACCTTCAGGTTTTATCCGCAGTATGGGTGAGCTCCACTTGTTTTGTTTTACTTTTCACAGACAGCTGCTTCACACTCTTGGCACAGCGGGCACCACATCAACACCTTAAACCATCAAGGTCATTATGAGAAGCTATAAGCAACCAGGCAGTTCATTTTTATCGGGAGTGCAGCAAACTTGTTTTCATTTACTACCACGACTCAGTCGCTACAAGCCATTTCGCTGTGCTCTGTAATTCACACTCCATTTATGACACTGTGTCCTCTACCCTTAAGGTAAGCTATATCAACTTTCTCGGCAGAAATAAGCAGAGTTTATCAAACTGAAGTGACTTGTTCGCGTCCCAGCTTGCACGTAACAGTCAGTTACAGTAGGTGATGGTAGTCTGTAGTTTCCTCTTGCTCTCTGTCTCTCTGAGCAGCCACTCTTATTTGATAGAAATACCCACTTTTGACTCAGCAGTGCCGACACAGAGATTCCCTGGTTTTCGCCGGTAGAACTGGCCCCTGGGGGGAATGAGCCCAGCGATGCCTTTCCACTGGCTGAATGAATCGCTCAGCTGCTTCTCTTTTTCTCTCAGTTGGATATCTATGGCTCATTCACCTTTTTGAGAGATTATGGCACAGGGAGAAATGGAAAGATGCTTTTGTCAAAGTCCACGAAGAAGCAAAATAGCTGAAAACTGAAGGGTGTAACAGAGAAGGACAGAGACAGTAAAAAAAACAAAAGCGAGAGATGAACTTGCTCTATTAATAGTGCAGGTGACCACACTGGTCACTACCAATCAGCGAATCCAAGTCCCTACTATTCAGCCTGAAGTGTGCCATCTTTCCCCGCCTCCTCCTTCGTAGACAGATGGTCAACAAAACCAATTAACCTTTTCTCTCCTCTTAGTCTCTCATCTGCACCGCCGTTCACTCCTCCATTCAGGCCGGGCCCTCGGGGGGAGAAAGAGGCTGGCACAACCTAAGCTTTTCATCAAGAAAAGACAAGCACCCAAACTGGGTGGTGAACATGAATTACAGAGACAAGTCAAGTTGCACTGTGTCCTCTGTAGAGTTTTTGGAATCTTTGAGAAACATAAAAAAAAAAAACAGCCATAAACAAGAGCCAAAATCAGCACGAGTTTTCTTTTATTGTGTTGACTGTGAGGACAATGAGTTGATACATCAGATGAAAGATTGTCTACTGTCCTCCAGTGTCTTCCTCGCTTTCTTAAAGGCAAATAATAGACAGATAGGTAGACATCCCAGAGTGCAGTGTAGGAAAATAATACCCTCCAAGCTAATGTTGGATATAGAGCATTAAATGCTATAATATTCTTCCCTAATGATTTTTTTGCACACTTTGCAGGAACGCTATACACCTCTGTCTGACAGGCTTGTTGTGGATTAGTCAAATAAACCATGAAGGATAAAACCACAAGTAATGAGCAGGCAATTTTCTCTGCCTGAGAATATTTGTTTATGCAATTGCAGACAAAAAGGCTCCTCAAAAATGATACGTTTTAATCTCAGAAAGATGTGTGATATAATTATTTGGGTAGCTGCACACTTAATTTAATTCCTCCGTATTTATTTTATTTCGCTCTTGCGTCGGCTCCTTTCTGAGTCTTGGTTGACGCTGAGGCTCCGTGTGATCTCATGATCTCTGACTGTATCTTTTCATGCTATAATTTAAATGTCTGCATTCACCCTGAAACCTCGTGCGCAATCCCTGAGTCATGCTCAGACTGCTTTAAAGCCAGTTCAAATCAAACTTTGATGATGAGACCTTGAATCTGGTGACTGCTGTGTAGAAGACTTCTGTTGTGTCTTTTAAGTGAACTAACCTTCGTCTCTATTGCATATATTCCTAAAGCATTAATTACTAAAAAAAGACACTAATGCAGCCGTTTCAGACAAGGTTATTTGGGTAACGATTTATCTTCATAAATAATTGATCTGAATCTGAACTTTGTGGTTGACTTTTTTTGTGGTTTAGACAGAATGAAATGAAATGTTCTTATTTCAATCAGTAACTCTGGTCCAGACTTTATATCTCAAAAATTGGACGGGTTGCTGTTAAGTTTTGATGCCTACTAGAAGATGCCAGTCAAACATTTCACTTTTTCCAGTAAAATTATCTCTATCTACTTGACCTATTGGAATAAAATGCTGCTTTTGGACACCCATAGCTGCCATGAAAGTAATAAATCCTAATAACTCACTGATTCTCTGATTTTTCCTTCACTGCCAGCATTAGGCTGACATTTATTCAGTAAAATATCTCAACTTTTGGATGGGTTGTCATGTCATTTAGATATCCAGGCCTGCCCTGGATGTATTTTGGCCCTTTACTTTATTTCTGTCAGCATGCCAACATTCTTATTTGCTCAGTAATTTAGTTTTGACCAGATTCCAGCAGAAATACTACAGTTTGTCTCAGTCTCAGCTGTGCTCTCTGTTTACTACAGACTGTCATGCTGACAGACATGTTGAACACAGAAAACATCACACCTGCTATACATCAGCATGTTACAGCTGTCATTGTGAGCATGTTAGCATGCTGACATTTAGCTCGCAGCACCGCAGTGCAGTACAGCCACACAGAATTGTCAGCTCTATCTTCCTACAGCAGAGCAAAACTCGTTCTCCAACATGGAGAGACATCATGACCAAAATAGACACATGTTCTTGTTTTAGTTTGGTCATTCTGTTTTTACAGCCATCAAGGCTTTGAATATAGCATTTCTTTCTGCCAGACAAATGGAATTATATGTCATGTACTGGTCTGAGGCAAAAGCCTGCATGTTTCAGATAACATACCAGTTTTTTAAAAAGAAATAAAGGCCAAAACTGCTCTTCTTTGCCTGCATGGTGCAACACAGGGAGCAGGGACTTTGTCCTGGTTAATTGGTGCTGACGCAATACGAGACAGGTACAACAACACAGGACTGACAGTAAATGTAGGACAAAATCTAACCACTGCAGACAGGTGCAGAAGTGTTGACATTTGAAAATTGTGCTGAAAATCTTCCCTAATGAAATGTCATGGCATGTTTGAGCCCCAACTGTGTGTCTGTTGCAAGAGCCCCCTGTCTCCATCTCTTCTTGTTCTTCTCCTCCTCTGTCTCTCTCTGTGCTGAGATGAAGGGACAGACATGAGTGATGGCGACTGGCACAGGTGGGTTTTGTTTGTTGGCAGAGGAAGAAAGTTGAGAAGGGAGATGACAGCATCAGCTTAATGTGTTTTTCTCTCTCTGTCTCTGTCAGACACACACACACACACACACCTCCAACACAATTTTGAAGCGATCTCCAATCGTAGATGCACCAACACACTGACATTGACACCCGCATCTCAACACGTCTTTTTTTTCCTTGACACACACTCATGCACTCGTACACACACAGGGTGTAAATGAGACTGAGATGAGAGGATACTAATAGCATAACACCTGTCAGCAGCTGATAAAAGGACTTAACAGGTTACCAAATGTTAATGTCAAGGGCAAACCTGCAGTTAGATGCTGTATGAAAACACCACAAGCGGAATCCTTACACAACCTTGAGCCCAGTTCAAATGATTGTTATCTTTCTACTATAAAACTGAAACTTTCTCCTCAATCTCCTCTTTACCAGCCTAATTCCTGAGTCTTTTACAGCTCATGTTCCAGGTCAGAGTGACTGAAAAGGACACAACCTCCTCTTATCCAGAAGTAATTTAAAACTAAATAGGTTTCATTGTAAAAGTAATTTAAAAGAAGATAATGATAAAATTGTTTATAGAAACATAAAAAAAACAAATAGACAAGGGATGAAGTATGTTTTTCCAGAATGTCTGTCTCTCTTTTCACTCATATTGCTCCTTTTTCCTCTTTGCTTTTAAAGAAGCACAAGTAAATGCTCAAGATTCTGACCTCCAGCCATGAAAAATATAATTTATATTATATAGTGTAATTACAGTAAGGTCAGGAACTGAAATTTACACTTCAGCACAGTGCAGTGGAAACAATCATCATCCTTGAAACTAATATGACACTCCGTCACATTTTCTGCCGTATATTTATTCATCCAGCAGTTATGAAGCAACATTATCATTCATGGAGCTGTGTGTCTGGCCATGTGGTGAATCAGAGTCCAATTCATTCTTCATTTAGCAGTGCTTTTGGTCTCCGCCAACTAAATAGGAAAAAAATGTGTCTCTTTAGCTGCTAAATGTTTGCTTCATACAATAAATAAAATGACAATAATTCAAACTGCTTCATTGCGGCCCAGACTGCTAAACGAAGCATTCAAACTCTCTGGGGCTCAATAATTCTTTGGAGGTTCATCAGTGGTGGTGATCTCCGTCACACCGTCAGACTGTTTTCATGCTGTTTTTGATTCATTTTCAAAAAAGACAGGTGTAGAAATCAAGTTTTCATTTCATTTTCATTCTCCTAAGGCTGATTTCAATCACCACATACCATAGCATGGCCTGCTAAATTAGCCTTTTTGCTGACGATACTGTAATGTACTTACCTAACTGTCTGCTCTGTCATTTGGACTGTTTTTCATTAAATATTTGCTAATTCCATGCTATTTTTTCAGTGCAGACACTGAACAAATTTGTGGCAATATTTCATTACTGCACTTCAATAGAATGCTAGTGCTTTTTCTTAAAACATCTCCTCCAAAAAAGATCTTTAAAAATGCTCTGGTCTAAATAAAAATGTATGTCTGACATGGATTTTCCGTAACAAACTTAAAATACCCCGTAAGAGCTTCTTTAAAAAAAAAAAAAACATATGTGCCTCATCCTGTATTGAAAATCCAAAATCTATGAGCATGCATTGTTTTGTTTTGTCTCACTTAAACCAAGATACGCATCAGACCTTGAATTTGGTTTGTTATTACAATCCTAACCTGAATGCCAGTAGCTATACTTCAGAGCAGTTATGCACATCTGAATTGGAATACTGAAATTGAGGAACTAAATCTGTGGTCTTTGTGTTGCAGGAAAAGCTGTATTTTCCAGTCAAACCAGCCTGACTGCACTTGGGAGAAACACTTAACCTCCAGCTGTTTCTGAGAAGCAGTCAGTAGAAATCTGTAAATGCACTTGGCAGCTCGTTGGTGTGAATGTCTCCACCAGGGAGACTGCTAAAAATGCACACTTTTCATCAAACCTTTCCAGAGTAAATAGCCTAATAAATAAACTAATAAAATCCCACTCAAACCCCGGCGAAGCTCAGTGAATTCTCTCGTTCACGGCATCTAAAACTCGTCACAAATTATTGGAAAAGGATATTTGGACATAAACCCTTTCAGACAGATTATTTGCAATGATGAGAAAGTAATTTTGTGTGAAATGTTGCAATATATGGTCCATTTGGTCCTCTCCGATGGATGAATGTTTGCTTTCGTGCTGAGGTGTGAGTGCTGGACGAATACAATATATTGCCAGGGTTCTTTATGCTTTTATGTTTGACAAAATGAGATGATTCTTTATCAGTGATCACAGCTGTTCCGACAACTATATGGTGTCATACCACACACACATAAACACACACACAGGAAGGAATGCCGAATGACTGAACACATCAGTTCACATGTGATGACAAACGCACCCCTGTCCTACACAGGTGCACACAGGCACACAAGCTATCACACTATCAGACAGTGTCACAGTTGCTGTGTAGGGAAAGACACAGGAACCATTTGATAGAGTTTCAGACAATGTGCAGTGTCTGCTTCTCCATTCTTTTTCCATTACGAGGCAATATGCTCGCTCAACCTTGGCAGCAGCCAACAGCTTTTCTTTGGCAGACCTGGATCTGAGAGCAGGACTGCCTATCTCCTCTTTTCTCTGGCTTCCTGGAATAGCTTGATTGATACGTCTGTGGGAGTGTGTGTGTGTCGACATACATGTGTGCATCAGTGGAAGAGGAGCAGAAAGAACAAACGTATTGTTTGGTACATCTGCCAAAGAGATTTTGTATTCTATCTGGTGCGCTTGTTTATCTGTTACTTAGCCGGGTTTCTCAAAAAGCTGCATAGCACAGTTCAGTCACGTTCCTCACTGGTATTGGTAAATAGTTCACCCATGTTCCAGAGACGAAGTGAGAAGTTACTGTTGTGCTCATAACTCCTGAACTGTGAAATGCAGAAGCAACATTTGTTTTCTCCTGGATTCCTTTGTGCAACCTGTGCCTGTAAACGTAGGAAAGCCAATTTCTGCCAGAACACATTACTTTTTGGGTTGCGATTGGTTGTGCTCCAAATCCTGATCGGCATAGTTATGTGGGTGTGGTTTGTATTGGTTTCTGGCAAATAAATAAAAAACTGTATTTTTGAGGAGCACAGTGAAAACGGAGATTAGTAAACGTGTTTTTAATAATTAATAATACAACAGAATCGGTGCTGATGCTACTCATTGATCTATCGCATAAATAGCCCTCTTAGCTTTTACATGATGTAAAATAGCTTGGGTTTTTTATTTTAAATTAAAAAAAAAACCCATGTCTTTTTTTATTTCAGTCAGTATGAGTGAAGAAGCTGTTTGTGAATCATATTACACGATAAGAAGAATATTTGCCTTTCAAAATAAGATACCTGTTCTCTAAAAATGTCGGCATCTAACCTGTCAAAGTGTTCTGAATTAATTAGATTAAAAATATTCGCTATTGTTGCATTCAGTAACAGGTTGCCTCTATTCAGTAAAAGTAAAATTAGACTCTTCTGAGTTGGTGTTTTGTGTTGTAAAAGGTTAACATTTAGAGGCTATTATCAGAATTCATGTTAATATCCATTGAAAGTGGAAAATAACATAAACACATATTATTTTATGGCAATTTTTTGACATGAATATTTTGTCCTTAAGAATAAAGTGATGTACAAGGGTTGACATTTCTCGTCATGGCTAAATCAGATGTGTTTTGGCTGCAGTTTGGCGTGTGCACTAACTGTTAAAGGCTACAAATCTGTATGAAAGCCGGTATGAGCATCACCTGAATTGAGTGTAGAGCACTCAGCGGTCTCAGAAATGTATCAGTGAGCTCAGGCAGGTAAGTTCTGACTGGAAAACATGAATCAGCAGGTCACCACCTGTACTGCTTGTAGCTGTGCTTTGTCACACATTACTCCAGTGTTTTTTTTAACACTATTAAATGTTGTATATGCCTCAGTATAAAAGCACAGGCTGGAGAGGGTGAGAGCTTTTGTAGCATATTTGTAGCTATTTCCTCTGATTTTTATGAAAATAAATATATATATAAAGCCTGTCTAGATATAGATTAGAGAAAACTCGTGTTGAGAGATGTGTCATGCCCGATGCTGCTTGGAGTGTTTTTGCTTCTGTGTGAATGCGTCAGAGAAACAGCATATATGTAAAATATGTGTCAGAAATAAAACTGTCTTTGTTTGTCATGAATATGTCTGAGCTGCTGCATATGTGTTTGTGCACATTGAAGTGTGTGAAGAAGGAAGTGAGATGGAGACACTAAGTGCTTTTTTCCTGCCTAAACTGAGGGGTATGGCACACGGAAACATGCATTAGTGTGCTATCTCAACATTTCCCCCATGAAATCCCTGTGGGGAGGTGAAGAGATGCTTCCAGGGTGGAGGAAGAGGGGGAGGAGAGCAAACCAATATATCCAACCTGAGCAGTGACAGGGAAAATCTATAAATCCAACAAGCAAGAAATTTTTACCTGAAATCTGTCCTCAAGTGAAGCTTCACATCTAAACGGCTCTTTTTTTTTTCTCTCAGTCAGTGTGAGTGAAGATGCTGTTTGGGAATCATATCACGCAATAAGAAGCACCTTTCGAAAATAAGATACCTGCTTTCTAAAAATGTCGCCATCTAACCTGTCAAAGTGTTTACGGGCATGTCAGGAGATGTAGAATCTTGCACCTTTTATTAGTAAAATAGAGAGTTTTTACTTTAAATTGCAGTAAACGTAATGTGTTTCTACAATATTACTGATTCTGAATTAATTGGATAAGAAATTATTCATTATTGTTGCCTTCTGTAACACTTTGTCTCTATTCAGTCGAAGTAAAATTAGGTTCCTCTGAGTGGATAACAATGCTGATGTGTCTTTTGTCTCTCTTCAAAAAGCTTGTTAAAACTATGATTTCACAACATTGACTGATCATCTGACTGTTTGTGTTCCTGCTCTGTTAAGGTGCGTCATGGTACAATTGAATACAAATTCACTTGATACACACCAGTGGGCACAAATAGAAGCTAATTCGCCATGGTTGTGCAAAGTGAAGCAGAGAGACATCAGTGTGATTTGAAAATGTTCCGCCTTGAGCAAAAAAAAAAAAAGAAAAAAAAAGATTTATTACAGAGTGTTATCAAATGAAATAAAAGGGACGGGAAGGGACAAAAAGCAACAAAAGTAATAGAAAGAACTGGAGTTTCTGATTAATTCTGACATTTGGCACAATCTTCATTTATGTTAAATGCTACAGTTCAATTTCCAGGACCAGCCATGTGACATAATGTACCAACTGCTGACAATTGTAATCCTTCTTTATCCCTGTGAGTCCATTTTCATGGTAATTTTATACATTTATAAGGCTATCCATCATAATGACATATGCTATGTCTAATCTGTCCAGATCTGTCGTCATTTGGTATTTATTTATTTATTTATTTATTAAGAACTCCATTAGCTGTGACTAGCACAGCTACTCTTCCTGGAGTCTGTTGGCAAACAATACACTTTGACACTGAAAATCATAAAAATAAAATGACAATCCCCCCACCCCCAACCATTCACACACATTCACACCCATACACACCAACTTAAAGACCTGGTTCAAGGGACCTAGTTTGTTTTATATTTAAATAAGACATAACTTCAACAAATAGTTTCCACAAAAAACATAAACAAAAGCAAACAAAACAAATACATCTGTACCAAAGATTAACATAAAAGAAGATGCCTTTTCAGGAGGACTTTAAACTGGCGTTTACTGTTTGCATAAATGATGTCGCTTGGCAAAGCATTCCAGTTAGTCATCGCTCTATACATCACACTACTTCTTCCTATATTTCCATTTACTGAAGGTAATTTAAATCGGCCCTCTGTGGCATGTCTAGTTTCATAACAATGAACATCGAAACTAAAGTCTAACCTTTGATAGAGTACATTCGGTAATTTGAATTCAATGATATTTCTTGTCAAATTTAACAGTGATGCTTTGAATCTCTCATTTATCTTTAGCCAAGACAACGCATTATGCATCCAGTTTACATTGGTTCTAAGTGGACATCTAAGAGCACATCTAGCTGCTCTGTTTTGAATGATTTGTAAAACATTTAAATCTGACAGAGCAGCACATGACCAAATTTCAGAACAGTAATCTAATTGTGACAGTACAAGGGTTTTAATAACATCTGTGGTCATGTTCAGAGGAAACATATGAGAACATCTTCTGACTGTTGAGAGACTTCTGCCCATCTTACGCACCACAGTTCTAATATGTTTAGACCAGGATAGCTTATTGTCAATCTCAACACCAAGAAGTTTGGTCTCCATGACCTGCTCTACAGTTTTATCTTTGACCACCAAATTCAGTTTGGGTTCATTCAACAGCATATTTCTGGTTCCAAACACAATGCTCTTTGTCTTACCAATATTCAAAGCAAGCTTGTTATTTGTGACCCACTCATCTATAGATCTTAAGTCAGTCATTAAAACATTTTCAAGTTCTTCTATTTTGGTTTCTGATGAATATATTGTTGAGTCATCAGCATACATTGCTATTTTTGCTTTTTTTAATACTAGTGGCAAGTCATTTGTGTATATAGAGAACAGGAGTGGTCCTCAGCAGCTTCCCTGTGGTATACCACAGGAGATATTCTTTCCATCTGAGAAGCTTCCATTAAAAAATACTTTTTGGCTCCTATTCCCTAAGTAACTCTGAAGCCAACGTGATGCTGTTGAACTGAACCCATAACAATGCATTTTACAGAGCAAAAGTTCATGATCAATAAGATCAAATGCTGAACTAAAATCTAAAAGTACAGCTCCTGCCAATCTTTTGTTATCTAATGCTGTCACCCAATCACTTGTCATCTGGGCCATAGCTGTAGTCGTAGAATGCCCTGCTCCGTATGCATGTTGAAAATCTGTATTTAAATGATTGTCTGAAAAATATTTTTGGATTTGTTCAAAAACAATTCGCTCCATAATTTTGCTGAGAGCTGGCAACAAGCTGATTGGTCTACTGTTAGAGCCACAGAATGATACAGTTGGACTTTTTGGCAAAGGCACAATTTTTGCCATTTTCCAAGCCTGAGGAAAGACACACTTATCTATACTCAAATTTAAAATATGAGAAATAGGCTTTGCCACAATGTCTGCAACAAGTTTCAATAGTTTCGAGTCAATATTATCTATACCAGCTGGCTTCTCTTTACATTCCAACAATAATTTTCTAACTTGCTCCACAGTAACATTAGTAAAGTCAAACATGCAATTTTTTCCCATCATAATACTGTTCCTTATTAATGTTTCTGATTGTGCATTATTAGTTTGTCCCATCTCGCCTCTAAGTTTGTGTATTTTATCACAAAAATAATTGTTCAAGTGATTAGCAATTTCATGTGGCTTTGTTATAAAAGTACCCCCCGATTCAAGAAATGATGGTATCGTTTTTCCCTTCCTTCCCAGCATATTGTTGAGAATACTCCATAATTTCTTATTATCATGTTTCTCATTACTAATCAGATTTTTAAAATATAACTTCTTTTTCTTTTTATTTAAATGTGTTACATAGTTTCTCAACTTGCGATATATCTGCCAATCCGATTTATAATTTGAAGCTTTTGCCACCTTTTGGGCTTCATCTCTTTGTTTCATACAATCCTTGAGTTCTGCATCGATCCAACCTGTTCTTATGTTCCTGACTGTTCTCTTTTTAAGAGGAGCGTGTTTATTACTTACTTGTAAGAACAACCCATTAAAAGCCTCCACTGCTTCCTCCGGATTGTTATTTTCCAATACATCCTTCCAACAAATATTACCAATATCCTCAATGAAAGTATTTTCATTGAAATGTTGGTAAGACCTTTTTAATATTATCTTTTGCCCGCCTTTAGGAACCTTAGTTTTTCTTACAACTGCTGTTAAGTTATGATCGCTACAGCCTACTGGGATTGATACAGCTTTAGTACAAAGATCAGCTGAGTTTGTAAATATATGATCAATCAAAGTCGAGGTTTTAGATCCATCACTCCTACAATATATCCGAGTTGGTTTTGTTACTAGTTGTTTTAGGCCACATGCCTCAGAAACTAAATGCAGTTTGTTCCTTAAAGGACATTGTTGTGAATTCCAGTCTATATTAAAGTCACCAATAATATAAATTTCATTTTGAGTATCACAAACATTGTCTATCATTGCACATAAATCATTTAAATATGTAGAATCTATTTTTGGTGGACGATAGCAGCAACAAACCAGTAATGGTTTTAAATGTGGAATATGGACTTGAAGCCACAGTACTTCAATCTCAGGTAGCATTAAGTCCGTTCTCAATTTAACTGGTATATGTTCCTGTACATATATTGCTACACCGCCACCATTTGCATTTCTATCTTTCCTGTATATACTGTACCCTGGGATATTTAAAGCAAAATCTTCAAATGTAGAATCTAGATGAGTCTCAGTATGCTAACACTTGCAGATTTTTTGTTATATTAGTCTATCAAGGAAAGTGCATTTGTGTCATAAAATTGCCATTTTTACATCTACACTGATCAGGCATAATATTATGACCACCAGCCTAATACTGTCTTGGCCCCCCTTGTGTGCTCAAAAATGCTCTGAACCATTGGACATGGACAAGAGGACCTCTCAGGGTGTCCTATGGGGTCTGGAACCAGGACGTTGGCAGTGGATCCTTTGGGTACTCTGGCTTGTGCAGTGGGGCCTCTGTCAGTCAAACTTGTTCCACTGCATCCTGTTAATGCTTGATCACAATGGGGTGTAGGAAGTTTGGAGGTCAAATCAACATTTGGGGCCATTGTCATGTTCCTCAACATGTTCCTGATTGTTTGATGTTTTTTCCATGTGTGGGGTGCATTTTCCTGCAGTTGTAGGCCAGTGACATTTGGGATTTCCATTTACATGAGGGAGTGTGCTTGTTGTGGGACAATGTTTATTTGGGTGACTAAGTCTCATCAACACGGATGTCAAAATCCAAGGTTTTCCAACAGAACACCACATAGTACCAATATGATCAATGTTATTCACTTCACCTGTCAGTGGTTTTAATGTTGTGGCTAATCGGTGTATCTTACCCTAAAATGCAGTAAAGGCATCTTTTCATACTGGTGTAATAGACAATGTCTGCAATCTGTAAATATTATTATGGCAGAAAACGATGTCACTTTGCATAGGTGTGATCTGTCTTCAAATATGTGACAAGAATAATTACAAAGCTCAGGTTACGCTCTTTCTTGTGATATGATATTAACATATCCATGAAACGACTGCATAGATATTAATGTGTTAACATGTCTGTGCAATGGATGGTGAGTTCATGAGCAATTCAAACAAGAGTAATGGTGTGTAGGTGGATGGAGAGAGGCAGGCAGGTTGTAACTACGAATTAATTTGATGTAAATTCAGAAACAATTTTTTGCATGCTGACACTTTGATAATAAAATAAAGACAAAGAGAGAAGGGAGGGTGAACGATGTAAGTTTGGATGCAGAATGCCTCCATCTGGCTTCTTCTGTTGTATCTCTCTCTAAAATCAACTGTTACATTTACTCTTCTCATTCATGTATAAAATTTAAAACAGGAAAAGGTTTGTGAGACTTAATTAACTTAAACTTAAGTTCATGAGACTTAATTAACTTAAATGAATTTGCAAATACTTGTTCGCCCTTCATTAAATACGAAAATGTGACTTTCCACTTTATCACCTGCATGATTTCCTACAATCAGCTTTATACCAGAATGTTTTTTGTCTTTACCATCTTAATCCAGATCTCCCTCTGTCAAGCTCAAATGTTGCATGGGTGACCTCTCAGCTCTTTTAATGGTTACAATTTGAAGAACTTCTTGAAAGTTTCTGATGCAGGATCAATAACTGGATTGAACACTTTCTGGAGAGCACAAACTATGGGTTGTCATGCCCATAAATCCCCAGGAACATGGAAAAATAGCCCACAAAGTATCAACAAAAGCACAATCAATCCATCCTGCCATTTAGGAGAATGTCAAGTTCGCAGGCGAGATTAACCAGGCTTCTTTTAAGTCACACGGGACCATTGTTTAGTTCCACTGAAGATGAAATATCACTACAGAAAACTGAAATACATTTTTCAGCTTCATCATTAACATGTCTGCTTCGTGGAAGTTGGCACAGTTTGTCAAAATGTTGCCAAAAGAGTATTTATCAATTGTTCGGTTCTGGATCACGGCACATGTAAAGTATGTGGAAACTACACTGTCACGGCCACAGCTGTCAGGGCCAGGTAGTGGCAGTGCTCTCCCTCTCTCTCTTCCCTCTCCTTTCTCTCTAGGTGGGCGTGAGCGTTTGTGGCAGCAGGGAATGTGCACAGGTGAAGCAGGTTTCCAATCAGCAGAGGAGGCACACCTGTGAGCTGCAACTGCAGCCACTCCACTCTGCCCTGCTTAAAAGCAGCAACCAGTCTTTGTCTCATCGCTGGACCGTAACAGTCATCAGTTAGTTTGATGCCTTCAATTCTGTCTAGCTCTTTACCTGAGATACCAACACTAACCCTTTCTCTCCGTCTCACCAGTTTTGGATCACCGGCAAACTTCCACCAGACAAAGACCCCAGGAATCCTCCTCTGCTGCCAGCCAAAGACCACAACTGGATCCTCACCCAAACAGCTCCATCCGCCATTCCCTGCCACGTCTGCCAGTCGGCTCGCCTGTCCGTATCGCCACAGATGCTCCGCCTGCCTAACCCCTGACTGCTCCCCCCTCTCCGCTGGTACAGATGAGTTTGTAAATACTTTAGTTATTAGAAAGGTTTTGTTTGTTTGCTCTTGGTCTGTAGCCATTCAGTCAGTCTGTAGGTTCAGAGTGCACGTAGACGTGATTGACCTCTGAATACTTTTGTCTGCCAGTCTGTACATTTGCAATTTGGTATTTGTTGTTGTATCTTTAGATACTATTTTGGTTAGTCCAGGTTCCGTCTGCAGTGGTCGCTCTCCTAGCCTGGTCATACCCGGTGTGGGTCAGTGTTTGTGTTGTATTAGTTATCCTTTGTTAAATTAAAGAAATCCTTAAATCAGTGTCATTGCCGTGTCTTATTGCCTAGCGCCTGAGTCTCTGCACACCGTCCGTAACATACACACCTTGTCTTTATGTGAAGTCTCACTTTAGTTGTGAGTGCTAACTACTCAGAAGGGGCCTCCTAAAATATCAAATGAAATGGAAATTTATGAAATGATTAATGATAAACTTGCTTTTCAGACAATTAAAAAAAAAGAAAACAGTGAGTGCTGCTGAGCTGAGTCCCTGTTGAAGCTGTGGTCTTTAAATGGCTTCAGTCCGGGACATGTTGTCGGTGTTACCGTCTGGAACACATCCAGAGACGGTCGCAGCTCCGCCGATGGCAGCAGTGTGTTAATTGCTGTGGGAGACTCCAGCAGCAGCATTAATGTTCCTGAGTGCAACAAGCTTTTAGTTAACACTTCTACATCAAACTGCTCTCTTTTAGCTTTTATGCATGCTTCTCTGGGAAGATTTAATGGCGTTCACCTGCTCTGGGATCTCCTTCCATATGTCATGTTTTTTGCGAGGGCACAGTCCCACTGATTCAACTGCGGAGTAAAAGACATCTTGTCTTGTTTAACCAGAGAATACAAATAGGTTGTTTAGCCCTAGTAACTGCTTCCATTTGGGCATAAACAGTGTCATATGTTGGTCTGCAATTACTTTTACATGCAATTTGAGCAGAACACGGTCTAGTTCTGCTGTAATTATGTCTTGTCTGATGTATTTTGAAAGGAGTTTTTTGTTCCAGTCTTTAAATCATCCAACTGAGTCACATAATGATTAGCAGCTTACAGCTGTGAGGTTGTGCATCAGGTCAGCCTGATAAATAAATACAGGCTGCAAAAATTAAAGCATTACACCACAGTGAAGGAGGTTTGGGACCCTTTGATAACAAAAAACAAAACATTTTAACCTTTTTCTACATCTTTTATTTGACTTTTGACAGAAGAGGGCGGGTGATTTGCCAGAAACTTTTCAGCAGCACAACATTTATCCAGTTTAGTGGATGCCTCACTACAAATACGTTTCATGCAGTACAACTTCTTCTTTACTGTCATTGTGTCCCAATAACATTCTACTTCATTCATTTTAGTGCTTAGGTCTCTGTCACTGATTCTGATACTGCAGAATCTTCTTTATTACAGAACTTAGGAAATAAAGTATTAATCATTTATTTTTCAGTAAGTCCAGTAACTAAGGCAAATGTAATGATACACTTCACCTCCCCAAAAATCCGTATCCTCTGTGCCACCACAGGACAAGGGCCGGTTATGGGAAAAAATAGCTTTAAAAAAAATCTAAATGATCAAAGGTAGAGCAAAAGAACAGACTTGTTTGCGAGAAAAAAGAATGAGATAAAAATGAGATATTAATATATTACACACATTAATCATCTTTCACCTATGATAATTGTCTCCTGGCTGTACTTTAATATCTTCTGAACAAATATGATAGTGGTATTGATCTTGTCATCTAACTCTCAGCAAGAAGAACAAAGGGAAATATGTGTATTTTTGACAAAAGTTAAACTATTCATTAAAGAAACATTTAACTCGAAGTCAGTTTAAAAAAAATCAGAATTGACAGTGAAAACAGCATAATTCAGTTGGTTTGCTTTTCTCAGGAGTCAACAATTACTAGATCTTGATATTTAAAACTCATGCAGATGACACCGATACAGAGCGTTTTTGAGCACATAAGGGGGACCAACACAATATTCGGCAGGTGGTCATGATGTTGAGCGGTGTATGTAATGTACTGTAATCTGGCTGGATTGTTGAAAAACATAGACATCTGTCTTTGATAAAAATATACATTGTAAACATTGAAATGGGGCTGAGAGAATACACAAAGGTTGTACAGAGGCAAATAAAAAGTTGTTGTGAATTCAGCTTAGGTCAGACACAGTTTTCCTTCAACCTACACAGCCGTCAGAGGCTGCATGATGCCAGAGATGAGTCTTAACACCGCTCATAAATTCTTCAGAGGACACAATCCACTTGCTGACCTTTTCCTTTCCCTCATTCCTGCATCTCTTTCTCCTTGCATTTCTCTCCTCACACATTCCCTTGAATTCTCCAGTTTTATCACACCGTCTCAATCTCTCACTTTCTCTCTCGCCCACCTTCAGACTTCCTAGTTTCTCGTTCTCTGTCTCTTGTACTCGTCTCAGCCTTTTTGCTCAAACACACACATTTGTCACTTATCCCTCCAACTTTTTTGGCACCTCACGATCACCCCAATGCTCTGTCAACAGCTGATGTGGCTTATGCTCAACTGAGGTGGTCATCTTAACAACTATTTGTCTCAAGTGACCTCTGAAGAATAAAAGGCTGAAGCTGCCCACCCAATCTCTTTTGCTCTGTCTCTCTATGGGGCCAATTTAGCTCCTTCACCGCTGGACTCACTGTGACTGTGTAGCAGGCAGCTGGAGATGTGGGATCATCATTAGCACCCAAGCTGCAGAACCAGAGCTGACCATATGTTTTACCTGCTAGTAAACTGAACCTAAAGCATCGGATTGTCAAATGAATAGACAGTTTTGAGTCTAATTGAGCTTAAACATCAGCTGCTTATTGCATAGAAATCTTTTGTTCAAGCATTATAGGTATTGAAGCTGAAATGAATGCATTAAATCATGGCTTTTAGCACTTGAGCTCCAAAATCCCAGTGACTTGAGGTAGTTAGGGGGTAAAACCGTGATATGCAGTACATCATGTTCTGGTTAAAGATATCAGAAAGACCCCGAAAGCCACAGAAACAGCCATGATGCAATAAACAGGCCTAGTTTTGGACTAAACAGAGTGAAACTGACGAGTCTGCACATGTTTCAAGTTGAGTGAAAATTTCTTGCTCATCCCTGGGGCTTTATGAATCTGCTTTATAAAAATACAGGGATGTGAGGAAAAAGAGGGAAAAGGGAGAGAGACTGGAGGGAAGTGACAGAAAGAACTGGATTTCTGGTGACTTCTGAGACCAATCAGAGGCTAAGCTGACATACAGGCAAAAGGGGAACAATTGCAGCAACCAGTAACTCCTTCAATATACCGAAGAGAGACTGTGAATCTGAATTCTATCCTATAAGACCATTAATGTTGTAATCTTTAATACAACTGGGGCAAAAATCAGTACTCCTGTCATCACTGAAATTCAAATCTTTTGCTTTTTGCTGCTGCGTATGCTTATCTATAATTTTAATGATCAAACCTCCTCGGTATGGTGAATACCACATATATGAGGGTATTTTTTCTTCTACTGTTTGCTGGAGGGGTTGTGTTGCTCAACCTTTCTCCCAAAGAACCAAAAGAACACCACAAAAGTTGTTCTACTGGATTCAAGTCAGGCAAAATTCTTGGCCAGGATACAGTTTTCACTCTTTCTTCTGTAGAAGTTCTTGTGTGATTTTGGCTTTGGATTGTTGTACCAGGAAATTCCTCTTCTGCCAAGCTGCTGGAGATTAAGAGTCATCTTTTTAGTCAGAATTTTGATAAATCTGCAGACGTTCATAGTGCCATCTATAAAAGCCACCTCCCCAACACCTTATGCACGCATACAGCACCATATAATCTCAAACCACCTCCGTGCTTCACTGTCAGGACTATGCATTCATTGTGGTAGTGCTGGCCAGCTTCAGGCCAAACATGTTGGACCCTGTCTGAGCGAAAGAAATTTATCTTGGTCTCATCTGATCAAAGGATGAGCTCTTGATCAGGGTAAGTTTCATCTTGCAGTTTTGTTTCAAACAGCAAGCAAGCGTTTTTATCTTGGGGGTTGTCAGTAGAGGTTGACGTTATGCAGTGTCGGTCACACTCTCTGAGCTGTCACAGAAACTTGATTTGTACTCACAATCTCTGCACCAAGTCCGAAGCACTTGCTTTATTGATTTCAGAGCAAATTTATGCAATCCCGCACTGATAGTGATGTCATTTTAGGGGAATGACCACTGCAGCCCTCATCAGTGGTACTTTGGCTCGTGCTATACCTACTGATTGCTCCTGTAACTGTGTTCTTTTATGTTATCTTTTCCATATTTCTGAAGTCTCACAATCACATTTTTAAACTCCTTTTGCAATTTTTGTGGAGCCATAATGCAAACATGCAGATAGTCGATAAATCCAAAGATGAGAAGGTTCTGGTGTTGGCAGGTCATTTTATCACCATGTTTTTACAGGTAGACTAATTGGAAATCACAGGTGCTCTCAATATTGTTGCATTGCGTCTCTACTTTGGGTCCTGTATTTTCAATATTATCTTTTCAAAACTATTTATTTTTGGTTGTTCATGAGTTGAAATACTCCAATTCCCATTATCCATCCATCCATCCATCCATCCATCCATCCATCCATCCATCCATCCATCCATCCATCCATCCATCCATCCATCCATCCATCATCTATTCACCGCTTAATCCTCTGTATGATCTCCAGCCTATCGCAGGGCTACATATAGAGACAGACGACCAAGCACACTCACATTCACACCTACGGACAATTTAGAATAATCAATTAACCTCAGCATGTTTTTGGACTGTGGGAGGAAGCCAGAGTCTCCAATTCCGAACTTAGAAATATTGCAATTATTTACATACGATTCAATTTTGAATTATTTGACATTTAATTGCTATTGCACAGTGATGTACTCACTTCTGCAGTTCTTTTTCAGTATCTTTACAACATTTAACTGGTAATCAAAACTCTTCCATAAAAGCAAATTGAAGATACTCATCTGCTCATCTGTCGCCTAGAAAGTTCTGTTCAAGCGCATTTTACAGCAAACAAATAAGCATCAATCACAGAGTCAAACAGCAAAGCCACGCGTTGCTAAGTGAGTCGTCTGCTTCTGTCAGTCTCATTCTGACAGACTGTCACTCATTCAGTGTTAATGCACAGACACGGTCACTTTTGTACAGCATGTGTGGATTTAGGTGTGCTTCTACTTACAGTCATCATGCATGTTTAACGAAAGGTGCATGATTGCAGAGTTAAATCGGTTCATAATACAATTATATGTGTGTAAGGGAGAGAAAATCAGCTTAGCCATTTTTCACCTTGATCACTTCTGCATCCTGCTGCTGAGCATCGTCCTTGTACATAACTTGTGTGTTTGTACTTTCTTGTGTGAAAGTGCAGCGGGGTGGCAGACACAAGGGCAGCATTAGAGGTGTGGAAGGAGAGAAAAGACAAGAGAAAATTAGGAGTTGAAAAAGGTTTGTGTGCAGGCTAAAGGTGAATAAAAACCATGTTGTTGCCTCTGCCCCACAGTGTCATGAAGCCCCCAGGCTCCAAAAGAGCAGCAGCTTCAGCAAACAAGCGGCTCCGGCCTCCTTGTGTTAGAGAATCCTACAACCACTGCCTCTGAGATTGTGCTGACACAGGTTACACCACTCTGGCCTTCACCATCTTCAGCTCATGGATTATCAACACAGAGCTCCATTTCTCTGACATACAAACACAAACACATGACCTCTCCCACACACAGGAGAACACGCTCACTCACATGCTTTTTGCCTTTCGATGATATGGTGCCTTCAATCATCAGCACCTTCTAACTGCTGAGCAGAGTAACTGTTTGAGGCAGAGACACCCTCCTATCATCCAAAACGTTAACACAACATATAATCTAAGCAATTTAATATAAGTCATGTAAACAGACCACTTTCAGTGCACTGTGGCCCATTTAAAGGTGTAATTCTTAAGATTTCCATGTAATCAAGACCCATTTTTCAAAACATTTATAGCTATATTTTTTCTGCAACTAAATGTATTCACATTCTGTTCTTATCTCTGTGTAGCAGTTTCTATTGTTAGTGGCAGGGAATTAATATGGCCCACCTATACATTAGGGATTAATGGAAAACGAGGCATGCATGTAATACCTGCTTAAAGAGTGTTTGCTGTAGCATTAAGCTGCATTTTTACACTCTTTGTCACTATGGTAACCACTGGTGGCCACAAATCAAGTATAGCACTGAAATCCCTCGTTTAGAACAATAGGTGTATCTTGGGCTTTCTAATCATATGCTACCTGTAACTCAGCCAAGATTTTGTAACCAAAAAGGAACCAGAGAATCCCTCCTGTGCAGGCCAAACTAAAGGTAGCAATCCCAGAATCCACCAATAATTCAATAAAAATAATCAGCTGGCTTGTCGGAGACATTAACTTTAAAACCTGCCAACAGAAAACCAGACGGAGAGTAACTGTGAGAAATTACTGAATATTTAAGGCACAGCTCAGTGGTAGCTGATGTTTAACTTTCTATTTTAAATGACTGTGGTCTTGTGACAACATAGTTTAAAATTTCATTCCCTTGTATTATAATCTGACAGCTGGAATTATTAGTTAGCTTGAAAAACATGCTTTTTTTGGGTCTATTAGTCCAGTGCATACTTTCATTCTTTTGTTCTGTCATTTTTCTCTCCCCACAGGGTAATGACATATTGTAAGATTGAAACTGAGTGTATACCTTCTTTTAGGAGCAGCACTCCGCTATGTAGGGAAAGTCAGCAATTTATTACAGACAACAGCAGGGAGTCTGGAATTAAGTGAAACACTTTTTAATCGACAAGAAATATCAGAGGAGTGCAGTGCAGCTTAATAACACCTTCAGTAATAAACAGAAAGCAGCTGATGACAAACTCCATTCCAACTATCTTGTTTGGAAATCATTAAATGCATCAGAGAAAAACACTTATTCATTATCATACAGTCTCCTTGCTCAAGATCAGTATGTTCATGGGACTGTGGTGGTGCTGTACCTCCAGTCAATCACACGCCACTGAATTCTCGTGGAAAATTTCAGGGAAAAGTTCCCATGTGGAACAGGAGCCGGGGAAGCCGCTGGTCAGCTGCAGGTTCATGCACCAAAAGGCAAAGCAAAGAAAACTGGCAATTATCAACAACAAACCTGTCGACAAGATTTATGGCACGCTGCTTGTTGTGAGTTAAGATTTCAACTTTCTGGACAGAGACCTGTGTACATTTTATACACACAAACCTTGAAAAAAACACATATACAGTAACAGGCATGCTTACCCTAACCTTAATAATAGCTGCAGGTCAACAAGACACCAGAAAACCACCTGGTAGGGGCCCAGATATTTTTAAACCTCAGGCATGGGTTTCTCCTTATCCATTTACAAGACTGCAGGAGAAAACAAGCTCACCTGATAAGCAAAAAATCCAGATATAGCTAGAATGAGTCAAGCAGGGGATGGAAAAGTGTTATGAGGATGGTTGATAAAAAATATGTTAGGCTTTTCATCACAATAGCTGAGGTGGCAACTTTTATGCGTGATGCATGATCAATTTGTTTTGCACCCCAAATAACATGGACTAAACTAATATTTTTTAAAGCTGTGAAAGCCTCAACTCTAAAATAAAAGCCTCAGCAGAAGCAAGTGATGAAAAGACACACACACACACACACACACACAACCCATCATCTGTTCAGTTCCTGCACTGATCTTACCTTAGAAGCAGGAAGGATGAAGGTGATGTTACTGCTTTTGTTGGTTTTGTCTCTTCTTTTACGTCGTCTCAAAACTCCATGTCTCATCTTCATGTCTTTCTTACTTCCTAACTTTAATCTCTGAAATCTGTTTGGACCACAGGTGGGCCCACCTTTACAAGGTCACACTGTTCGGTAAAATGTTGTTTACTCCCTCAAAACTTGTTTTAAAGTATTTTGTCAAGATCACAAAAGGGAAAGCTGGCTTTCGGAGGAACTTTTTTAAATAATAGATTTGGTTGTTTCTGTTCATTCAAAGACACCAGAGGAGAAAATGCATCCGTATCAATATTTAAAATCTACACTTCAGTTAATTGTTATTGATTAATTGTATTTCTTCCATATCACTGCGTGAAATTGCTGCGTCATGATGTCAGTCTTTTCTTTTTTTCTTGCTCTAGTTGTTGGTCAGGTGCACAAAGCTACAGTTTTGGACAATGATGGCTACAGCAGAGTTTAACTCAGTTGAGAGTTAGACTAGGTTTCCAAAGATCAATGGGTTCAAAAGCATGGGAATTCTTTATATGATCCCAAAACAAAAAGGGAGCTTAGGCTAAACATTTTTATTAACCTCAAAACTCAACAATAGACTGAACCCACTTAAAATGGTCAGCTTGACTTTTTTAGAAGAAAAAAAATGGTTTGGATTAATTGACTTATCAGTAAAATAATGTATATATTAACTGATAGAAACCTAATTGAGAGTTTTGTCTCCAAACAAACAGATCACAGCAGGTGGGAGACATAGGCTGTTACCATAGTCACTTCATATTTAATATATGGACTATATTTAGTAGCTTTTCATTTTGTGATGTGCATCTGCTGTTTGAAAATTTCTTGCAAAAGAAAAACAGCTTCGTTCAGGTACGTTCTGCTAACATTCCCACAATGCGATGTTCACCAATTTACAGATGCAAACATGACCATTGTGCATCTCTACATTTAGTACCTAACTAGACAAACAAAACACCTCAGGTTGTATATGGTTTCATATTAGGCCCCTATTTTCCAAGATAATGTAAAGCTCACATGTGCAGAGAAAGTATATTTCAAGTTTTAGCTTAACGTGATGCACAGATCCTTGTTTCAAATGGACTATTTCAGTCCCTTCACCTATGGAGACAGTAAATATAAAATGGGATGGTATTAATCATGTTTTGTTGCTTTCTAGACACACTGGAGAGGCACAGATATGTTTAAAAACAATAAAAAAACTGGATTTGATAATATGGCCCCTTTAAATCAACCACTGTCGAAGCCTTCTCTGGGTATTAGTAGGTCCCTCCTATTCCAGATATCGAGTAATAGGAGCATACTGTCAGGATGAATGAATGGCACGATACTAAACAGCAGTTAAGTCTAATTGTCAGATTAGGAGTTTATATTGTGTAGTATTGAATGCCTGTGGTCTAACTATTATGGATCCAACCTAAATACACTTAACTTAATATGAATCCTGATGTTCAACTACACAGACTCTGAATAACACGCAGTCAACTTACCTTCCAAAGCCATAGATTTTGCAGTGGATAAATCTGACTCAAACTCACTTTCTTTCACTCTTTTCTCCGTCTTTTCTTCCTCTTTGATGAAAGAGCACCTTCAGACTGCCCACAAAAGATCCTATTTGTTGTTCCTGTTCCACAATGTGAGCCGTCTTTGTTTGAGAGTGCTCTTTCCATCAGGGCTATACAAAAGATTCCTTTACAATGTGGTATAGGAAGAAGACGGAGATTTAAAGGGGAAGAGAAGAAAACGGTCAAGAGAAGCTGAGGTGAAGAAAGGGGTGCAGAAAAAGTGGGAGGAAATAAGGGATAAAAACAAAGCTAGAGGCGAGACTGGGGCCCCATGGCACCCCTGGCGCAAAACGCTTTCTATTATCTTTGGTGCTGGTCTGAACAAAGGGGTAGGGAGAACAGGTTGGCTCTGGACCCCAGGGTGATTTAATACGGAGCTTGAATCAGAGCCTGCAGATCAATGACCACACAGGCGAATAGGAGACTGGGACATTCTTCCTCCCTTTCTCTGCATGAGGCAACAGTTTCTCTTTCGGTTTTCCAAGCATCCAAGCAGGTCTCTGATGGACCTACCAGGACCACAGTGGGTCCTCTGCTTCTGCTGAATGTAATTTGCTCCTAAGAAGGGAATAAAGTGAGGGACTATTTTGGGACTATTCAGTTACAAAGATTTCTCACTTTTCTTCAGTTTTGGTTTGGGAGAATATTACAAAACCACCTTGAATTTTGACCAGCCTCATTCATTAGCACACTAGACATTCACATCAGCTCTTCTGAAATCTTCCACTGAAATCACAATGAAAAGATGACTTATTTGTAGTGATGTAGCTCAATAATGTATGGTAATCAAACTGCCTCAGAATTGCAGGATTTTTTTAGGCATATAAAACCTCAGTTGTTTTTTTTTTCTTTCATTGGTGGCAGAAATCTTACAGTAATTATCAAAATATGGATAAAGGAAAGCAAAACTATCTGAATAACTTTATACAACACAACCAAATGTAAGCAAGAAAATGTTTTTTGGTATGTGGTTGTGTTTGTTGTGCTCCTTCAGTACTATGTAGGATTATGCTCTTTGGTTTTCATATGTAAAATTGTATGTGCAAATCAGTGCCATGGATTGATGCCTGCATTGTCCTGTCTGCTCGTCCTTCGGCTTGCCTGATTGGATCAGAACCCAACCACTGACCTCCAATCAAACCCCACCAAATATGCAACGCAAGGCCACACACAATGCCTGTGTCCAGCCTGCCTTGGAAGACAAAAGACAATTAAAACTGATGTTGTGTATGTCTAGTTTGTGTTGGTACCAAGACGTCTCATTAAACCGGATCAGCTTTTTAGCAGGTTTCTTGTTGCGGGTAGGCAATACTATTAGAGAAGTTCAGATCAGGGTTTAACTTGCTCCCAATCCAATTCATTAAGTATTTAGTATCTGCCAATACCAAATTCTATTTTTCTAGAAAATACAAACTTCAGGTATGCAGATTAGCTATAGTACCTGGTTTAGCTAGTAAAGGAGAACCATGACAGGGACGCGTAAGAGGCTTAATGAGCTCAGGGCAGGTAACATGTAAAATTAGATGATATAAAATACAGCATTGAATTTATGTTGCAATAAAATGTCTAATTACCATGTTGTGTCTTTTTTAATCTTTTTGTGTGATCACTTGGAAATTTCTTTGATTGCCCCAATTCTAATTTTACGATTGACCTCAGGACATCCCTAAATACTGTGTGTAAATATGAGCTAAAGTTTGTCATGTGTTCTACCTCAGTAGCTCTACGGATCGTTTAATACTTTTTAATGGAGATGATAAAGGCAAAGAGGTAGAATTTCGTGCTATGTCTGAAAGCCCCATTGTGTTGGCATACTCAAAGCAAACACACTGATGCTAACCAGGTGTAATGTTATCTTTAGCAACAACAATACAGACCAGCTGGGGTTGATGATAGAGGAAATGTCATCAGCTTCTCAGGAATTTAGTCAGTCTTGTATATGCAGAAATTGTTGACCTGATGATGGAGCAGCATAAAATCTTAAGGCCCCACTAATCTGATTAGTATTAATAATGAATCACAGTCATTAATATTCATTTTCTGTGGACATAACATAACAGATAACAATCTGGCAGTTGTTTAGATATTTCAGTATCAACCAACGTGTTGGACCGAACACTGTAAACAAACACAGTTTTGTTCTACCTGGTGAAGTCTGAGAATTACCTTCACTCTGACTGTCCTTGATCGAATATCAATTACAGCTACTTCTTTTGGAAGCTGTTATTTTTCAGAGATAGTGACATTAATCAGAATGTACACCAGGGTCACTGTACGCTCGTCTGTCTGACGATCTGTAACATTACCCTTATTTATCAGCCATTTAGAAAATTATTTTTCCACTCAAGTAAACAAACAGGGTAAAGTTCCATCTCAAGCCATCAACAAAGGGCATCTTTCAAATCTCTCCTCTAATGAGTTTGCCTTTCCTGGCTCTTTGAATCAGCCTGTCTAATCAATGGTGGGAGTTTTAATACACTACAATGGTATATGGATTAGTGAAGGTATTTAAACACTGGCTTTAATTAGAGCTGTGTCTTTAAAGCTTTGAGTGTTGGGCTATGGCTGCAGTCAGCCTGTCAAGGAGAGGCGTGGAGGACATGATGGTTGAGGAAGCAAAGTGAAGAGAAAACAGGAAAAAAGTGGAGTGAAGTCCTGTGGTGATGAATCAAAGTCACCTTGTGGAGGTCTGACCACTCATTAGGCTGAAAGAATGGAACATGCTGGCCTTTACCCTCTCATCTCCGAGATACATTTGTCCTGTTGCCCCAGAAATTAATGAACCAGGTCGTCTCAAACCATTTTTTAAGTTATGCTGAAAGTTTGCTCTCAGCTGTGACTGTGTGTGGTAACAAAGTGTATGTACAATTATAAAACCAGACTACCCTCATTTATTCAAATGCATTAAATGACCTGTGGTGTGTTTTCCTGATCAGTAACCTCCTCTGGTCTTGAAAATAATGACTGCCCTGTCTAAGAAGCAAATGTAGAAGTAGAGCATGTTAGTCCTCCTAGAAAGAAAGCCAAAGTGAATGTTTTGAGATGCAAAGTATGCAACTTTGTTGTCTTTTAATGGAAGTACCGAAAGGCATGAGTGACTGTGCATAATATCTGAACACATTTTATGCATTTCTTGTGTCAATGTATGTCAAGTAGTCTAAAGACCCTCCCCCTGAGCTTAACCTGAACCTCTCCTATTTTGTGTATTATTTTAATGCCGTTAAATGGCACAAGAAAAGCTAAAAATGCATGGACATGACATGTGAAATGTGCCTGAAAAGGCATGCATTTATCCCCCATGCTGTCATATCATGTTGTCTTTTAACAATGACCTTTACCTCTTTAATCATACAGGGACAGATCAGAATATGCACACATGCCTAGATTTTGGAGTAGTCGAATATGGATTTGTGTAAAAGGGCCATCAAATGTTGCCCAAAGATCTCACTATTACCAAATGAGTGGCCTAAACACAGTTACATCTTGTGATACATTGTGTGACTGAGATAAACCAACTAAACATATACTAACTGTATGAATCTCATGCTAAACAGCCTTGATGATGTTCAGGCTTGTGAAGTGAGATGGAATAACAGTGTAGCTGTATCCATGAATGACCATGACTGTCTTGGTCCAGCACACCTGAACCTTGAAACTATATAATGGACACTAGAGAAAATGCTTACTATTGATTAAACCCGCTGAAGTGAAAAACAGTGAAAGGTTCAGCTATTGGAATATTATAAACACCATTTACAGTGATGTTCATTTATCTTACTTGGTGTTGCTCTGTTTAACATGCTGCCATGATGTAAGCAATACTGTTCAAGAAAGGCCATTTGAACAATGATGTGCACAACCTGCTTTCTGCATTGATCCTTTTATTACATATAAATGACTTGTTGTCCTCTGGGGATGTGCAACGCGACTGTGTCTGTTGATTTGAGTCTGCGGTCTGGATTGTACCATTTCTGCTCCTGGTTTATTACTGTAAATATGCATATGTATTACATAAACACATAACCACATGTCCACTAAAATGATCAAAATGTAATCAATAGATTGTTGATGAAATTAAATGAGCACATTCCTGCTCCCCAGAGGATGAAGCCTTTCCATTTGGGGTAATAAATGAGCTGGTCTCCTAATGTTTCAGCTTTCCACATGAGATATCTCAAAATGCAATTACTAAATTGTGTGCAATTTGTATGGCCAGAGGGATAAACCATTTTAGATTTTAAAATAAGTAATACCTCTGGTGCATCCCTAGAGCCTGGTCTTATTCCATCTCATCACATACGATCGCTTTGTCAGGTCCACTCAGCGTCATGCTTTTTTACAGTCTCTAGTAAAATTTCACTCAGAACACCAACCAGCAGCAACCCCAGATCAAATGTACATCGCTACCGGTTAAAAATCTGATCTGCTCATGCTAAAGGCTACAAACAATCTTTTTGGGGTTTTTTGCATATAATTTCTCATAGCCTAAAAGTGTTTTCCCCCCCGCAGCAGGTCACATCAGTAGTTACATATATTAGTTATTTGTAAATGCTACATGGTCACTGTTGCTCACTTTCAGACAACAAGAAGTTTGCCTTGTAACATGTGGTTAAAGCTGTGAAAGGGTGTTTTAAAATCCAAACAACTTAACCTAGTTTTGGTGCCTAAACTTGAAAACATAAGTAAACAATGAGTGAAAATCAGACTTAAGTCACAAAATAAAAGGACAGTTTACTTAACACAGTGAATGAATGAAAGCAGGTAAAACACTGAATATGTTAAACTGACACTGGAAGCAGTTGGTATAGCGGTGATCAACTCAGAAGCACTTCAAAACTGAGAATCCAACTGTAATTTCCTGTTTAGCAGGGGTGAAGTGCTGCATAGCCTTTGAAGTAACTGCAGGAACAGTGTAGTGAATACTGGAAAAGTGTGCTGAAGTAAAAATATTAAGAGTCAAAATTCATACTTACAAAGAAAGAAGTTACAGAGAAGAAAAAACGAAAACCCTAAGGGTAACAACAATAAAAGGTTTAGGTTGTAAAACTTAGTTCATTCCTCTGTATAAGTTCTGGATATTTGGGGGAGAAGGTCAGGAGGTCAAAGTAAAGACTGTGACTTTCTCTTCTTCAGAGATGTAGTTAACCTCATAATCAGTCATTATCAGACACTCTGGAAAGTGGGAGATACCTAATGTGTCCAAGAGGGCCTTAAGTTGTCTTTTGGTTTTAAAGATCCAACCAGTTTGTTACTTGGTCCCTGGTGCAGATGTTCCGTTTTTATGAAAGATCTGGGTTGCCTGTCTGTTCAAACTGTCTCTTACCAAAGTCACAGCTGTGAGAAAGGGTCCTGGAATTTGAAATGTGCCGTAGAAAAAGTAGAAAAACTCATACATGCCAGTCGGCTTCAAAAATTGACAGTGGCGCTAATGCCAAAGGAGATCTTGTGTTCATCTCTGAGACACCATCTGCTTTGACAAAACAGCTGCATTTGGGAACAGGAACAGCTGATACATCAGGCCGAAAATATGTGGTCCTATTATAAGTAAACCTCTAAGAACTCTAATAATAAAAGTACAGCAGCATCCTTGTTTTTACCACATGTTGCTAAGACTTTGTCGTGATTTGTGAACCATCAGGAATTCCATTCAGTCTATATATCCGCCAAACACCACTGAAATGCCATTAAAGCAACCTACAAAAGCCACCTCTTGTGTTCACACACCCTGACTTCGAGGCTTTGCCGAAACATGGCATTGAATTGTTCCCTTCAAAGTACCTCAGGACCTCAGGCAGGTACTCCCCCGACAGCAGCGTATTGATCCCATCATCAGCCCAGACCTTCCCCTCCTGGCCTGTCTGCCTTCATTTAAATGACCTCTATAAAGCATCTACATCTAATCTTAATTAGATATTGAAGTCCGTTAATTAAAACATTATCTCTGGCGAAACACAGCTGGCCAGTCTGACGAGTTAATCAATGAGGATGAGAGGATGCTGTCTGCCAAAAGACGTGAGGAGAAGAAACCAAAACACACACTCCAGGCTCGAGTGTGTCAAATTAAACTGTTAAGAGGATTTGAGGTGCATGTTCTGCATTTTGATTATTAGTTCAGCATGTTATCAATAAACTTTCATGTCTCCTTTTTGGCTGTCTCTTTTTGGATGTCATTAGAAGAACAACATGCTAATATTAAAATATGACCTGAGAATAATGAATCAGGAGGCAATTTTATTAACAGCAACTTGGCACCATTTAATCACACACACTCTGATTACGAAAGAAGTCACCGGGTTTCTTAGGAACAAACAGAGTTATGTTTACATTCATCAATGCATCCCAGAGGACCTTGAAACATAAGAACACTTTGCAAGATAAAATGATAAAGTGCCGATGAGCTGTATGACATGCTGTTAAGTTTTATGAACTCTCAGTGCAGCTAAAACTGGTCTGTGCTTCCCAGTGGCAAAGTGGCAAAACCAGCGTTTTTGTATGCACCGATCAGAAAACATCATGACCACCTGCCTAATATTGTGTTGGTCAGAAATGCTCTGAACCATTGGACATGGACAAGAGGACCTCTCAGGGTGTCTTATGGTGTCTGGAACCAGGACGTTTTCAGTGGATCCTTTGGGTACTCTGGCTTGTGCAGTGGGTCCTCTGTCCATCAAACTTGTTCCACTGCTGTTGATGCTTGATCAGAATGAGGTCTAGGAAGTTTGGAGGTCAAATCAACATTTCGGGCCATTGTCATGTTCCTCAACATGTTCCTGATTATTTGATGTTGTTGCCATGTGTGGGGTGCATTTTCCTGCAGGGGTAGGCCAGTGACATTTGGGATTTCCATTTGCATGGAACAAGTGTGCTTGTTGTGTGACAATGTTTATTTGGGTGTCTAAGTCTCATCAGCACGGATGTTAATATCAAAGGTTTTCCATCAGAACAGCACATAGTACCAATATGATCAATGTTATTCACTTCACCTGTCAGTGGTCATAATGTTGTAACTGATTGGTGTATATAGAAACTTGCACAGTGCAGCAGATGGAAGTTCATGCAGCTCTTGTTTCATTTGATAGATGTGGCCAAACCTTGAGGTGAACACAAGTTTAATTTAAAATCACATTTGACATGCTGCCCAAGAAGCCAATCAATGAGATAATTCCAGCCGTCTGACATATTTCACCTGCACGTCTTTTTGTTTGTGTTTTATGGCTTGTGTTCACTGCACATTTACATCTTGCTCTTTGCAGCAGATAAGAGTATGTCACAGGGCGCCTATAAATATTTTGGCTGTCACTGCCGCTCCTGTTATGGAGACCGTGCAACACAACCCTGTTATTACACACTTACATAAAAGGTATTTTGCAGAAGGATTACTTAGTAAGCTAGCAACCTGCATATTAAGCCTGGACTCACTGTATTGCTTGCTTGTTTTAGTTCTTTCTTTACTTTTTACTTATTGTGTCATTTGTTCTATCTGTGTATATATTTACAATGATCTCAAAATAGTTGTTTTTCCTTCTCAGGAGGACTATTTCTCCTCCAAGAAACATGAACTACAAACAATTTTCTTTCGTAATTCACAAAATACAACAAACACAAAGAATGGCTGCACAATACAAGTAAGAAAACAGTGAAAACTTTAACACTTTCTCAGCAGGAACTTGAAAAGCGCTGTGTTAAATAATGCAGTCCAATCACAGAAATATTGTTGAAGCGTGTTGTTCCACGGACACTAATTTGATTGGATCTTCCAGCAGATTTGCCACGAGTTTCCACTGCGCAGTTGCAATCTCTTTCTTTTGATGGTCGCAAAATCAACAGGGAGAGAGGATGACCACTGGACATACATCCGCTGCATAAGCAAATAATCAACTTGAATTAAACCGTGGTTTCAATTTGAGTGGTATTCTTTTAATCAATCACTGTCAGGCACAGTAGAAAAAAAGTGGGTGAACTCTCACATTGTCATTTGATCATATTGTCCTTTTATCTTGCACTGTTTCAACAACTGCAATCAGTCGTTATATAGAACAATTCAGACCAGGAATCTTGGGTACCATCGGAGAGCATCCATTTATATCATAAAATAGGGCTTTGATGTGAGCTCCTGATGCAGATGATGCCAATCTTGATGCTGGATAGAAATTCTACATGAACACCTCTTAATCCTGATGATAAAATCTCAAGTATAGGCAGAAAAAAATACTAGCATTCTAGCAATACCCATACTGTGTGTTTCAGGAATGGATGGGAAAAGAGTGCACTCTCATCGTGGCTTGATGCGAAGGACTTAACCACAAGCTGCACAAAAACTGCCGCACTGTAAAATGTACTGTGTGGCATTTCTGATGCATCGCAATTTAAATTAAAAGACAATGTTTTGCATTCTTTGATGTCATCTTCAGCTGTTTTGGATGAACGCCACCGTGTCCTTCTTGTGAGGAGGTAGGTGGTGCATCTTGTGACTCATCTTGATGAGCTGTCAGCCTTGAAATGAAGTAAACATCATCTCTAAAGCCAGCACAGGTGTTGAAGAAGCACACAACCACTGCAGCTCACAACTGTCTGTTTTGTTTTCGTTTTTACATGTTCGGTTCAGCTGTTCATATCAAGCTTTACTAGTCTATTCTTCACATCTTACCAACATCTGTGTTGTTAAGATGTGACCTTGCAGCAGCTTGGTGGGAGCAAGATAAAAACTTTGACATACTGTAAAATGTAAGACCTCTAACCTGCAATAGTCAGGGACATCGCTTACAATGAGATGAGTCAGGTATTTAGACAGTAGTAGAAAGTAACTAAATATATTTACTTGAAGTACTCTGCTTCTTATTTTGTATTCAGAGAGTGTACACTGTAAAAATGGTAGTTTCTAACCTTCCAGGTCTCATGTAACACCAGTCCAGATTTCTTTATACCCGCTTTCCGTCAAACTCAGGGTGCAGTTCTAGATTCTTGTGATTACATTTAGAGGCTTGCATGATCAGCCACCTGCCAGTATTAAAGAGTTTTGACAGCCATATAATACCAGTAGGAATCTGGTCCCTGATCAAGGATTGCTTCTCATGCTACACTCAAGACAAAAGGATGCCAAAACTTTGTAACTCCCTCCCATTGGATTTAACATTTAAAAAGCAGCCACTTGTTTAAGTTTTCTTTTGATTTAATTGCTTTGTTTAGTTTATTTAATCATGCGGTATATATTTAAAGATCCCATATTGTGCACCTATTTAGGAAATTAATGAAGGTCTTACATCCCCAGAATGTGTGTGTCAAATTTTCGGCACAAAACACTGCAAAGAGGGTCCCTTTTACCACAACTGTATAATTCCTGGTTTTAGCCCTGTTCTAAACAGAGCAGTGTCTTCAGCTAAGCAGCTGTTGTCCACACCAACTTCAGGAAGAAGACTCTCTCTGTATCTGTGAGTGTCAACACAGAGGAAAACAGGTCACTACACATTGTAGCTGATATAGGTGTGTATGTGAGACCAGGACTTTCTGTCACTTCCTTTTCTCTGAGTGATCATTTTATATGGAAAAGATCACAGAATTCACAGCACATGTTTTTATTAATGTGTTTGGTGATTTGGACAAGGTCACAGTTATGAATCAGTATTTTAGCAGTGTGGAACTGGAGACTGGAATATGGCTCTCAACATGTAGCCTTAACTGGCTGCGTTTCAGTCACAGTTTCATACTCATTTAGTTATCTAACAACAGAAACAGAAAAACATGACAATGGCAACAGCTTTATTGGGAATTCTGCAGCATTAAACTGCAGAGCCTGTGAGCACAGAGATCAGGAGAGAAGCAAACAGAATTAACACTAGCTGAGCTTAAGTTGCACTGAAGCACAACAGGTGACATGAAAACACAGTAACCTACACAGTCCTTGCCAGATGTGGTTTCAGATCAGTCCGAAGGTTTCCACACCTGACCTGTGCATGAAGACTCTTGTGTTCACTCTTGCAGTACACAGCAGAACATTTGGTGTGTTTTCAGTTTACAGTTAGAAGCCACTCTAGAAGGTAAACAAACTTGGTGAACTGTGAGGCAAAGTGTGAAATATTGGACCTCTAATACTTGTTGCTACATTTTACTTTTTTAAAAACTTGTAAAGTGATATCTGCTCTTGAAAGGAGCTATACAGATATATCTTATTTACTTTTTGTAATCAATAAGGAAACATACTTATTGAATCATTGTGTTCTGCTCAATGTTTTCAACAGAAGAGTCCAATGAGCAAAATACTTCAAAGCGTTAATCTACTTTATTGGGAATACATAAGCTGCTCAGCAGTATGTAGAGAAATGTATGATAACTTTACTATTAAATTGTCATTATTCTGAATTTGGTCATTTTCCTCGATAAGCCTCTCCACTTTGGGTGTAGTTTGATGCTGATATTTCTGTCCCCTAAGTTAAATAAACAGTATTTCTCCACTGTGGTTTTGGTACTTAAGCACAAGATTTCCTCCACTATTGCATTTAGGAATGTAAAGCACAGCCAGAGACAAACACACTCATAATGTGCTGGTATATTGCTGCAATGAAAGCTCTTCTTAATCCATTTTATGTTCCCTTTTTGGCCTTTATATTCCTTTCTGTAACCACCCGGTAATAAAGGTACAGATTGTTTTACCCTGGCTTCTGTATCTTCATATGGCATGATGGGAATGAGAAATCTTGCTAAAAGCACTCATCTTTGAAGTGATAGTCCCTCTGTGTCTCCAGGGTGCTACTCAGTTGCTGCTGTTCTTCTTTCATTTCCCCGATATGTACCGAATTTCAGGAAAATTACCACCCGTCCTGCTGACGGCAATTTGTCTGGCATGACTCCACGACAAGCACTCCTGCTCTGCTTCCTGATGCTGCCTGTGTTTTGGATTGAAAACCACGGACATCAATAACGATGACTTTCTGATGGAATGCCATGTTATTCATTTGTAACTGTTGATTTGATAAAAAGCTGCGCAATTGATCTCCTGTCCGCTGAAAAATAAAACAGTGTGTTTGTGAGGTGTCTCAGAAAGATCTGCATAACAAAAAAAGATAAAAAGCCTCAATTGTCTTTTTGCTATTTTTAATGTTATGCTCACAGTATCTATCCCCTGAGCTGTGAAAGTAAAAATAGCGAAGAGCTTTAAAGCTTTGTGTTTTTGATGTGTCGTCTTCTGCAAAGGAGTGTGTTTGGTGCTTTTATGTACCAAAAACATCTGGGCACACTGGCTCTGTCCTAATCTGTTTATAGCATCCCATAAACCCTGCATAGCAATTCTTCCTGTTACAATAGTTGTTTTTGTTACAAAATTAATAAATCTTACTGTAATTTAATTCAAACTTTACAATGTACAGTCAAATAACATTGGTATACTGTTTTTCCAACAAATGGTTAAAAACTGTACAGTCTGATGCTTTTTGGGGTCAAAACAAAGAATGATCATTAACAGCAGGCTGTTACAAAAGCTGACGGTGTCAAATGAAGAATTTGACACAAAAAGGACAAAAGACAGGCACAATAAGTCACAAAGAGAAAGATGAGATGCAGCATGATAAAAACAAGCAACAAACCAGCAGACAGGACACAAAACTGCCCCAAAGGGACATGAAACAACTCAAATGAGACACCAGACAACACAAAACGACACAAACACAAACTGATGTAAACTGGACACAAAACCACATAAACTAGACAAAAACAACAAAAATGAGACTTAAAACATCATAAACAAGGCACAAAACACCGAAAGTTGACATAAACAGGACATCAAATAAAAAACAAACACAAAACGATGAACCCCCAAACGATAAATGAGTACAACCAGATACAAAATGATACAAATAACTCAGACATAAAATAACAAAAACATCCCAAACAAGGCATGAAATAACAGAAACAACACACAAACCAGCATTACCAAGACAAAAAACAACAGAAATGAGACACAAAACAACACAAATGAGAAACACGAGACACAAACCAGACACTAATTACACAACAACAAACATTAAACAAAACAAACAAGTCACAAAACAACAAAAATGAGACACAAAAAGACACAAATGAGATACAAAATAGTAAAAAAAACCAGACACAACATGAAAAAAGCAACACAAAACTACAGTTATAGTTTATGTTCACTACAGTGGCAGCATGATATAAGTACAGCATCTTACTGACCCTTTAGAGTAAATTGTGTTTACTCTAGACCAGAGCCGGCCCTACCCAACGTGGCACCCTAGGCCAGATTTCATATGGTCCCCCCCTCCATCGGTAATTTACATATGCTTCCAAAAGAAATCGATTGTTTGAAATCGATAAATATTACTACTTGTTTTGTAGTAATATTTATTGGGCGTTGCTTTACATTTTAATCAATGTGAGCTTTTCCATTCTAAGAGTTAATAGTAATAACTAGTTTTCATATAATTATACTGAAGGTGAAATTTTTCCTGATTTTGTGGTGTGGCCTAGAGGCCATGGCGCCCTTAGCATTTGCCTATATTGCCTATATTGCCTAATGGGTGAGCCGGCTCTGCTATAGACACATTTTGGACACTGACATCAATGACTGTGGCCTGATCTGTGCAGATATTCACACCCGTGTTCATGTATATGTATACAGCACACACAATTTCTTGCTGAGATGTAAACATGGAAGATGTGTTCAAAAGACTGCTGCTTGAAAACTTCAAAAATATCTTTGAAGATACAAAAGAAAAATAAATAAATTGAAACACACCTCAAAAAGGAGAAAAACATTCTTGGCCTGGTGTGTGCTGTGATCCCCTTTTTGCTGCCAGGTGGTTGAATGCCCATTAGTCTCCCTGTCTACTCTGCTCTGCCAGCTTCAGGCTCAACAGGCGCTACAGAGAGAATAAATTATGATCCACCCACGGGCTATCTGCCTTCTCTGGCCCTGACTCACCTATTTACACTAGCCTTGCTCTCAGGGCAAATTGCGTTTTCCCTTCAAATATTTGCTTTTATTAATGTTGTGCAGCATGGTAATTAATCTCCTCAACAAAGGTACCATCTGCCTGACCCAAAAAATGAAATTACGCTTTCCCATCCTGTGATTAAGATGAATATCGCATGTGGAGTGGAAAACAGCTTTAACAGAGGAAAAACACAGAAAATGCTTGTTGAGAGATGAGCCGGCACCCCTTACCTGTCCTCCCACTTCCCCGCCTCCTCTCTCACTTTTATTTTTAGTCTTTTTCAGTCCTTCACCCCCTCTCTCTTCCGATCTGCTACCTGAGCACACCCCTGCACTGCGGCGTTAGAGCATGTGGGGACAGATAAACCTGCGGTAATGAAAATGAATGTTCCCACTTGGAGCCCGATAGAGTTCCATTATGAGGTTTATTTGTCGGGGGCAGGACGCCAGGCTTCGGGACGAGTTTTACTTGGCTCTCCACAGGCCTGCTGGGGTGCAAACTCCAGCGTCGGCTAATCTAGCGGAGCAGCTCTGCCCCGACCAGGTCGAGACAACTGAACAGCTCTCTTGCTTTCTGTCACTTTCTTTCTGTTTTGTTCCTCTGTCTTTCTCTGCAGCCTCTCTCAAATTGAAAAGTCTCCATCACTAGCTCTCTCCTCTCTATTCAGTCTTGATGCTCCACTCTCTGTTAGTGTCTGTCTTCATGTTTTTCTAACCTCAACACCCGAAAAATCTGAAGGAAAAGAAAAATTGATCGGCTTGCAGAGCTTTAAAAAAAATCTCTGTAAACTATGCATCTCAAAAGAGGCATTTTGTGTTTCTGTCTTTAATCTAAATTCCCCCTGCACTGTCTCAGACACAGTTAATCATATGTTGATGCAATGTTGCCTCTAACCATGCTGTTCATGGGGTTAGGAGGTGGATATAGACCAAACAGATGTTTAGTGTGTGCACGCTCTGCATCATGATTTCTGGGCTGCCTGGATTTGAAGGTTTGGCTTCACAGGTTAAAACAAGGTGTCTCATTTGTCAGTCTGACTAGTTTTTGTTCTCATTTTATAAGTAAAACATTTAGTGTGCAACAGAAGGGAGTACCCCTGTGCAACATCACTTAAGTGTCAAAAATGAATCATGTCTAAACAACTACTTTATTTCTAAGTTAACAATTAAAGGATTTCTGCTTATAGACAGGCAAAAACTAAAACTTTAGAAAGACTATATCAAAAATACAGGCTCCAAAGCTGAAATGCAATGCAACAAAAGTCAGTGCACGTGTGATCATTGATACAAAAGTTAGAAAACCTGTGATGACCAAAATAAAATTGAGTGCAGCAGCCTAACGGCACAGACATGGTTATGAAATGACCTGTGAACACCAGATCCTTTTCAGCTTTTAGACATATGCATTGCGTCTATCTGCATGCCTAAATCATAGCTCCACACAGAAAAGATTTGCTGAAGGAGCACAAAAATGTGATTGAGAAGGACACAGGAAGATCGGTGACTAACTAAAACTGAAATACAGTCACAGCAGTAATCAGGCGGTAAGGAACGAGCCGCAGTACCAAGAATCAGAGCTGCAGTGATCGTTGTCCTAAAATGACATCTTAATTTGTGCTCTACTCGTACCATGTAGCTCTGAAAAACAAATGGGCAACTCTTCGGATTTTTCGCTGGGGTTATCAGTGGAAATCAGAGTTTCTATGACAGCTCAGACAGTGAGAAGCACATTAGATAATGTCACCCGCTATGCACAGAGTCAAAAAGCCCTTGATTGCTTTCTGCACACAGTACGTCCCGGTCAAGCATATCTGCTGATTGTAATTCAATAAAATACCTTTGGAGTATTTAAATTAAAAAAAAGGCAGAGCAACACAACCCCTCCAGCAAACACATAAAGACTGACAGAACAGCTCTAAAGACATATGTGGATGCTGGCATCCTTCATGCAGAGAAGGACTGAGTATGTCATCAAAAATACAGCTGGACACGTAAACTTTTGAAAAGAGAGAAAAAGATTGAAACTATGTAATAAAAGCTGTACTGACTTGTTGCACTGAGTTTCCACTGTGGTGCTTTTAATATTGTACATCTAAACCGTTAGTTTTTAATTTTACACAAGAGCATAATACCCACTGTTTTACCATAGAAGTAATGCAATTACAGGAGGGTGATTTCAAATCATTTGACATTTAAATGATTTCACAAGACTATACTCCCTCCTGTCAGATTCTATAGAACAACATTAACAGTTTCAAAGATTTGTCTGTTAGGCAGATGTAATGAAAGGAAAACAAGCTTAAAGTTTTATATTAAAGCTGTACTGAATATCAGACATCTGTATTAGCACTGCCAGATGGAATAAACAGAGAGAAAATCCGAGAAAATAAAACTGCTGTTTATTTGATAAAACGATCATTCTCTCCCCCCCAAATAAACCAGATTAAATAACAATTAAACAGCATTTTTGTTGCTCTTGACACAAGAATATTGTGCATCAGTTCAGACGCTGCAAACCTGCTTAGAATTCTTACTAATGTACAAACAAATCCAGTTTAATTCTCTGTTGTTGCTCTCTACTCTTGTTTTATTTTTACATCTCTTCTTGTGCTGTAACATTTACAAACTGCTCTGAGAAAGTCCTCAAGTCAAGGAGTTACGCCACACAGTCAATTCTGAAATGAGGACTCACTGTATTGCACACGCAGTCAGACGTAAAAGGGTGTAGGTCGAGGTCGGGATGGGACGCAGCGCTCGTTGCTTTTCTTCGCTCCACTGAAACATTTGCCCTTTCATCTCCTCTTCTTCTGGCTCTCCAGTTCTCTCTCCTTCATTTGCTCAGCAACTAAAAAAACGCGTATTTCTTCAACTTCTCTTCCTCGCGCTTCTTTCATCTCCTCCTCTCCCTCTCTCTGTTTTCTGTGCCCTCTCTTGTTTTACCCCGACATTGGAAACCTCTTTAAACAGCTGAGGGGGGAATCTGCTGGAGCTCTTGTTACTGCTGTTGATCTAATAAAGAACCTTCAGAACGCTAGTGGAAACATCAAAGTCTGCAAATATACTGTAATAAAAGCCCCCAGAGGTATTGAACCGGGGCACCTTATTTTATTTATGAATAGAATCCTCACATTAGAGATATATGGGACACAGAGTTTAAACCCACAGGTAGTGATGTAAACCAATTAGACAACTTTATGTAGGAGAGCCGAGGCTCAGCATGGTTATAATGATCTCCATGCAAGCACACATCTCTTGATGCTAATCATATGCAAAGAACTTCTTTAATTAATCACGTTTAGTAGAGTGATACAATCCCTTCGCCTTGAGCCATATTCTAGACCCCGGAGTAGTTGGTTTACACACATGCGCAGCCAGACACGCACGCTTTCATCACATCCTATTACCAGCTGTGATCTCGTCATGCATCAGCCATGCCAAGGGGAAACATTTGTGCATTTGCTGGAATCGCACATGCAAAAAAAGTTAGCTGCTTGAAACCACCAACCCCTACGAGTCAACCAGCCGACCAAGCGGCTCTGAGCACCTCATCAGATCTCTGAAGCCTCGTAAATAATTGAGCGCTCACAAATCATTCATAAGGCAGGTGCTTACGCTCAACACACCACCACAGCACACACACACTGCTTCGAGGGGTAGACTCCTGCTCCTGCCCTCTATTTTTTTTTACTCTCCCCTGTTTTATTTGTTTTTCTGTCATGTCACTTAATAAGACATTGTGCTTGACGGAGCAGGAGCAGCACCTAACCTGGGTTTGAACCCGGCTGGGAGGGAAAAGGTTGCTGGGACAAAGCTAGAGAGAGTTGTGTCTTACGTGTGACACGGAAGTACAAAATAAGTGAGTGCGTAAGCATGAAAGGCAAAGGGAAGATATTTTATACAGTGTGCATGTTTCCTTGAATGTGTGTGTGTGTGTGTGTGTGTGTGTGTGTGTGTGTGAGTGCGGTAGCAGAGAAGAAAGTCTGCTATGAGTGAGTCAGGTCTCACACTCGGATGCATCCAGCTGTGATGATAATAGGAATAGGCAGAAATCTGTGGCACACACTGCTAATGGATTTCTCAAACTGGGAGGAATGGTGACCCCAGCACCACTCCCACTCTCTGTCTGAAACACATCTCCTCCCACTTTACCCTCTGCCAGACTTTCACTTGTCTCTGTCTTTCTTTGTCTCTCCGCTGTCATTCCACTTTTCCGTTTTATCAGCCTCCATCTCTCCATCAATCATTGTCTCCTCTTCACCTCCTCTTCTTCCATTCTCATTTCCCTAATCATCTTGTGTTTCCATTCCTGTTTTCTAATCTTGCCTTGTTTTGTCTTTGCCAGTTTCCTCCCGTGACACCGTCCTTTGTCGTTTCTTTGCTCTTTGTCTTTTTCGATCCCCCCTTTCTATCCTCTTCTCCATCCCGCCTTCTCTTCATTAATCTCGACTCAATCCGCCATTAACTTTCTCGACCACTTAATTCCCTCTAATTGTTTTCATGAATGGAAGCAGAGCGGGGAGGTAAAACAAGAAAGGTACAGATGGGTGACAAATTTAAGGAAAAATCGACATCAAGTGTCTTAGTGAGGTGTTTGGCCACCACATGCCACCAGAACAGCTTCAAAAGGTCTTTCCATTGAGTCTCTGAAACTCTACTGGAGAGATGGAACACCATTTTTCCAGAAGATATTCTCTCATTTGGAACTTTGACAATGATGTTGGAGGATGCTGTCCAACATGTCGGTCCAAAACCTCCCAACTGGGTTAAAATCTGATAACTGTGTAGGCAAAAGCCACATTGATGCAACATTTTCATACCAAGCAAGCAACACTGGCCAACATTACCAACTACTTCTAATAATGTTTTAAAGAAAACATTGTAGTCTAATGTTTAAAGAATGCATTAAGGATATTTATCATTTCTATTATTGTTCCTGTGAGGATGTTTGAAGGATGTTGCCAGATTATGTTACCTGACAACCAAAAAAGAAGCAGCATACAAGAAATGCAAATCTTTCTTATAAAACATCCTTGTAATGTGACATACTAACAATGGTAGAACATTTTCTGTATAATATTCTAGGAATGTTTTGGGGATGTTGCTGTAGAGGATGTTCTTTGAGAAAATGTTCCCACAGTGTTACATGATAACAAAGGAAGGACGTTCTCAGTACAACATTATCTGTGCTGGAATTAAATGTTTTCATAAAAACATTATAACCTGTTACAAGGATATGTGGAGGATGTTGTTTGATTATGTTTTATGATAACAAAAGAAGAACAAACATTCAAAAAATGTTTTCAAGATATTCTTGAGGTCTTGGATGACATAACTTTTTTTTTAAATAAAATGTTCCTGTTATGTATAGTACAACATTTTGCATGTAATAGTTGGAGGATATTTTGGGGACAATAATAATAATAATAATGATGCATTGGTTTTATATAGCACTTTTCTAGACACTCAAAGACGCTTTACATTGCAGTATTCATTTACTCCATACTCAATGGTGGTAAGCTACGTATGTAGCCACAGCTGTCCTGGGGTAGACTGACGGAGGTGAGGCTGCCAATCTGCACCATCATCCCCTCCAACCACTCACTCCCACACTGCATCCACCCAGGCTTCCTGGTGTTGCCTCACGGTCTCCCATCCAGGTACTGACTAGGCCCAACCTCGCTTAGCTTCCAAGATCTGACGGGATCAGCCTTTGATGGGATGTTGCTGTTGAGAAAGTTCCACAAAACGTTCCCACAGTATTACATGACACAAACGAAGCACAATCTATATGCAACATTTGGATGACATTGCCTTTATGAGGAACATTTTCAGAACTAAAATAAAATGTCCAGTTGAAAACATCGCTGGAAATGTGTGGAACTTTCTTAGAATGTTTCTAGAACAAAAAACAAATAAACAAAGAAAAAAAATTACCAACTATTTAGAGAGGCCTCATGATGACTGGTGACCAGATCTTGTCACTCTAGAATTCAAGGGTTGAGTTTTTTCCTTTAATTTGTCACCAAGGTAACCGAACATTAATGCAGCTTTAAGGTCAATAGTTTAAATTGTTTACAAAATTTGTATCCGCCCTAAAACTAGCAGAATCTGTTGCTGTAGGTCAGTAAATACGAGGCTGTTTTTAGTGGTAAGCCAGAAACAAAGCAGACGATTGCAGTCGTTTACATCAACTGATTTCCTATGAGGCTGTCTACTTCAGTGCTTCATATAAGCTCCCCTGTAGGAGCCTGAGGGTTTAGTCAAGAGGAAATGTGCACACCTGGCCTGCTTTGGCTGCTCAGCTATATAAGCTGGAGTCAATCATCTAGTCTTTCTCCCTCTGACGTCCACCAAAATTTCGTTGCCTTAAGATTTTTTGGCAAATTTCACTCGCTTACTCATTGCAGCCAGAATCCCACATTATTTTCCCAGTGTTTGCGCCAACCTGGTGCAAGGAGGACCACGAATGATTTATAATTTTCAAAGATTTCCCCCAAAGCGGAGCACAAACTTCATTAAACCACAGTGAAAACAGTGTCGACTGGCCTGTTTACAATATCTGTGCTGGAATTAGTGGAAGGTGTAATATGGGAAAGTCGGCATGAAAACAAGAAACCAAATATGGTCAAACAAACCCAAAATACACCTTTTTCACTGCAGCTCAAACAAATGCAGTCCAAGCCATAAGTTCTGCAATAAATCCTTACTTCATGAAGGTAATACTAGTTTTGTTGTTGTTGAAACTGTTTTCGAGATGGGCTTTATTCTTAATATCAGAGCCGCCAGAGAGAGAAAACAGAACAGTAATATAATCGATTCAGCCAATTTGAAAGAAGCTATATAGAGGTTGTCTGTTTGTATCTGGTTTCACTTTTAATAAACCGTGTCAAATACATAACGCAGGGGAAAAAAACAGTTTATTTAAACGACGTGAGTGCAAGTCTTTCATTTGAAGTTCATTGAGAATAATAAAAGTCACAATAAGAGCAGCTCTTCTTTATATCCTGTAGATATGATGTGAATGCAGCATTAGAGATGGCAGAGAAGCTCATGTTTGTTGCTTAACAGTCTGTGAGACAGCTGCGTGATTATAGAGCTGCTTGTGTAAAGTGAAGGTTGCTGTTACTGTGCATTGATAATACAGCTCTATGTCCATAAATATACATCGAAGGACTGACCTTGGTGAGCAACTGGATTATATTTTTTCCAATTACATCACAAATTGGCTGTTGACATCAACTGAAACTGGGAACATAAATATAGCATCAGCTTACGTGACCGAACTGCAAACTGATCAGGTGATTAGAGTTTTCTCTGATGAGCCTGAAGACTGTGAGGGAAAAGCTGTCAGATCTAAACCCCACAAGATGGTAAAGTGTAACTGCATCCTCCTTCTTTTTTTGGAAAAAAAAAAAACATCTCAGTCCAGATGGAAATGTAAAAATACAAAACCCTAACCATAATCCCAGTCGAACAGTCATTCATCCATCTATTCATCCATCCCTCTATACATTTGCTAGACACAGAAAAGCCCGAGCCGACCAAAAGATTCCAACCCAGAGCCTGGATGAAGATGAAGATCTTGCAGGTTATAGAGAGAAACCCAACAAATCCAACAATGTAATGAAAATCTTTATATAACATCCTGATGTATGCACACACACACATGTACCTGTGCTCATAAGCAAACACATAACATACACAAATGTGACTGCAACTCTTGCTCAGTGCACACTGCACTTAAGTTTTACAGTCTCTTTACTCATCCTTATTAATGACTATTGTTTTCTTCTACTTTTAAGGACAGGTTTTTTATGTCTTGTTGTTATTGCACAGTCTTGTGGAACAGTCAATTTGCATTTCACTGCCTGTACTGTTTGAGCATATAGAAAATAAAAACTCTTGAATCTTGGATCTTGAAATCCAAACAATTTCCTTTTGAACAAGCTCTTTGGCAACAGCGAAAAGAAGAAAAACTCCCCTTTAACAGAAAGAAACCTTCAGCAGAACCAGGCTCAGGAAGGGTGACCGTCTGCCTCGACTGGTTGGGGTAAGGGTAAAGGGGAGAGAGAGAAGGATAGCTGTTAGAAATCAGACAAACAATGCATAACAGAACAACAAACACTGTAGAGGTCGGGGATTCCAGTAACCAGAGAAACCAGCACAGAGGTCAAAACACAAAGTGCAGTAGGGTCATTCACTAAATTCACTGAATGCTGCACGCCTGCCCATCTTCAATTCCACTGTTTTTTTCTAAAGTGGTGAGTACTGATTGCATTGACTATGGGTCGAATCTGGGGTCATAGGTGACATTAGTTTTCGACTTAAAAAATATTTAAAAAGAGGGGTGGGATCATGTCAGTTTGTTTGATGTGTTCTTTCTACCAATTGGTTTAGCAATGTTTAAAGTGCCGTAAACTTAGAAATAATGTAACTAGAGTCCTGAAATTTTGGCTCATAAATAAGTACATCTGGTCTTCAAAGTGACATGAAATAGAGCCACATAAATGTATAAAAGGACAAAGGTGGAGAGTTTTTGTACCTTTTCAGGGACGCTTATAAGGAAAACTATGTATTCAATGATAATATTGGCTGCACTTTTTGTGAAAATGTGAGCCTTGATTCCAACATTTCCTTATTGGACAGGAAAGAAGCTAACCTGTGTTTGTTGTTATTTCTGGGAACATTGGGAGCTGAACTGCACACATGACACTGAAAGACAGTCTGTCAGTTTGGAGAAACTGTTAAAAAAAACTCTCCTTTTCCTCTTCAGTGTAAACTGAGTTCATGGTGCTACTTTAGGCAGCATCTCAGGTAAAGAGCACTAACAACAGAAGGTTACATAAGGCCCATTAGCATCAAACCTACTGTCCTTACTAAGGTCATAAGAGACATTCACCATATAGCACTAAAATGAGAAAATAAGCTGTGATATTATCTTCACCATTTCTAAATGCCAGCTGCAATACGGTGCATGAAGGGGTTGGAAACTTATGGAAAAAAAATTATTATATAACTTGGCAGATACAACCAGATGGCAGTCTCCCTCCACTGAATTTAAATGATGCACCTGAATCAACTTTTGAGTAATGCATAAAAATGGATTTGTTTGTCCTAATCAATGCAGTTTGAGAATCTGCCAAAGCAGAGCAGGACTGAGGTGAATCAATCCGTCAAGCTCTGTGGAATGCTAGAGCTCGGTGTGGTCATGCTGCCACCTCCAGCAGAACTTTAGCTCGCTCAAACTCAAATGAGGCTCATCACCAACAGCAGTAGCACTTATGGCACCGAAGCTTTGTCTTGAGCGTCACAGGAAAACACTTCGGTACCAGATATATCCACTCACGTAAACAAACATAATAAATGCATCGCAGCGCAACTGGGACTTAACCAAATTGCTGTATATTATTGCTTTATGAGAATGTGCGCTGAGACAGAGAGAAGGTGCAAGAGAGCTCGATGAAAACTGTTAATTTCTTTTCCATATGCGTCATTCCTGAATATTATTTGCAAACACAGTCATATTGACTTCTCCTCGCCGCTTTAATTAAATAAGGAAGTTGTGCACGTATTTGTTTCTTAAGCATATATGAGCTGGGGTAAAGCCTGCTTTCTTCTCAAGCTCATGGTCAACAAAGAAAGAGGCTAATTTCATTTTCATATCCTTCTTTTATTGTCTTGTTTATGCGGGGGTGAGCCCAAGGCGACAGGATGAATTATTATCCCTCTCTGTCCATATTAGGCCCACCACACATAAACATTTCATTAATTTCTTATCTTAGCGCCTGATGTTTCTTCTGCAGTTGTTCGTTTGTCAGCAGCCTGAGTTTAATTTATTCATTATCTGCTTCTCCCGTCCTCATCTCTCTGAGGTTGCTGATTTGGGGGTTTTGCACAAATACTTTGCAGTGACTACAATCACGGACACATTTTCTCTTAGGACAGGAGTATGAATGCCTTAAAATAGTGAGGACCATGATATTCTCTTAGCGTGAAATGATCAACAGGCAGCTGAGGACAATGCTTTCAAACAAAGAAGAATATGAGAGAATATAGTGTAGGCAAGGGACTAGTTTATTTCCATTATTTCAATGTTTTTTTTAAACCTGCATGCAAATAGCTAAAGCTGTTGTAGGTATTAAGTCATTTATTTTAATGGCCAAAATGGACATCATGGGTCAAGATGTAAACACAAGTGATTAGAGAGGAAGATTAGTTTTTGGGCCTTCATTACAGCCTGTGAGTGTGAGTTAAAAAGGTCTGTTTATTTTAATTATCTGTCCATATAGTACCATTTCTAATAGATGCAGAGCACAAACAGTACATTTTTGATGCTATAAAATTGGGACAGGCAGCAAATTCTCATTTCAGATTTCAGTTTCACCATTTTTGTATAGGTGTCAGTACATAAAAGGACAGGAAATCAGGAGATTTATGATAGAAAGGGGTATATTAAGGGATGTTGGGTTATATTGCATGTGTGATTATAGTGTATGTGTCTGTACCACTTGGCTATTAGGATGCCTCTAACTAGAGTCTGTTTCATCAGTCAATTTAGCCTAATTACTTGGCTGAACATCTTATCATTTCTCATCATTAGTTCGTACAAAAGAGAGTGTTTTAAATGCAGAAAGTAAGGGCAGCAAGTTGATGCTGAAACAACGAAAGAAACGACTCGTGCAGAAGAAAAGCTGATTTCATCTGTAGAAACATGTACGGTATAAATGTTTTATTTACTGAACATAAGTCATACTTTTCAGAATAGCTGAAAAATGTGGTTAAAAGTCACTCAGTCATGAAAACGACAGCATGTTTCAGCAAGTGCCATAAAACATCCAGTGTTTACATCTAAATGAAAGAGTCACTTAAGACTTAAGCTAAAGGGAATGTTGGCATCAAAGAGCAGTGAAATCTGCATTTGGATGAGGCTGGGGTGGATGGATGGGCCAACAAATCATTGGAGAGACAACTGTTTATTTCCATTACTTCAGCGACAGTCAATAAAAATGTTCATTTTGTTTCCTTCTTTACACGAATAAACTACTTATTTTAAAACTAAATCATAATATTTCCCTAAACCTTTCCAAACCTAACCCAGAGCACTGTCACCTTGTTGTTTTTTTGTCTTGCCATGAAGTAGAGAGGGATTAAGTCTTGTGCTGGGAAACGTGAAACCAGACTACGGCAATATTTGTCATTAGTTTCCTCTCTTCTGGGATTCCTCTGTCTTCCCTGTTCAAAGGTGCCACAGATGAAAAACACAGTTATTTTTAAAGTCTATTCATAATAAAAGCAAAAAAAAAAAAAAAAAAAATCTTTCTCACTCAGTATTAATAATAATAAGTCCATGTCCCAAATACACAGCAAATTATTCAATATTTTAAAAAACAGCACAGGCTCTCTCTCCAAAAAACTTCAGTGGTGTCAAAGTTAAAAACAATGACTTCTCCGGTTCCTCGCTCCATCTGTCCCCCCCTCCTTACTGCTCTCCTCCCACTCCGTAAAACTCTCTTTTAAGTTATCAAACGATGTCCTTTCTTTCACATGGCTAGTTCTGGATTACTTACCTGGCTCTCCCTGCAGGCCTATTAAACACCTCTGGAGTCATGGTCGCTGCCCGGCCCGCTCTGCATTCATAATGGTCATTAACTTGGGCACCAAAAATGAATGGTGGAATAATCCAATTCAGAGAGATCTGAAAATGCCTTTTACCAAGGGGCCTTATATTGATAGCAGGCAATTTCACATCTCATTCGCCAAAAGTGGGCTTATTGAATATGAGAGGACTGGGAGGAGAGAATTGCAATGTGGTTCCTTTACATTTCACCCACATAGAGAAAGGCTGTGATATCTTTCAAGTCTGTGCAATCCTCCTCATGTATCACACATTGCCCTGGGTGGATTCATTGTTAGGGATAATATGCTCTTAAAAGCTTTCCTTTTCTCTCGGCCCGACAACAGGATTCCCCATTCAGCGCAAGTCCTTTAACTCCCCGCCAACGAGACAATCACATTATTTCATTTTTCAGAAAGACCTGCGGCATCGTTCTGCCACTCATTTCTCCTCGCCGCTGACAAAGGAGCGGGGGTCTTCTTTAAGCCACTTTTCTCTATTCTCTCTTCATCAATAAAAACAGGGTTGGATAACGACATCTAATCCTTTCGGTCTTCCCTGATCTTATCTCAGGGCTCTATTCAAATGGGAGCCTTTGCACCATTGGTGTTTGCTCCCTTTTAAACTCTCTCCAGTGAACATAAGAACCAGAACAAGGGCAAAAGATTGAACTTTTTTTTTTTTAGGCTGTCACAAAAATGCCTAATTGACAAGATTTTCCATCTGGCTTTGAAAGAATAAGGAAACGTGGCCAGCGGATGTGAAACACCTTCAAGAGATTCCTCAGTTACACGTGGGAACCCCTCACAGTTTCTTCATCAGAAAATTTCAATTACATGACATTATGAACTGCAACTTTTCTTTTAAAGGGTGACATTGAAAAGATTCCTTCAAGTTGTGACAGAAAAGTGCTAAGTGGTTACATTTATTAAATCCTCGGCATAGGCAGGCGCTCTCACTTTTTCAATTAAAAAATAGTTTTTTGTCAGATTCATTTTGGAGCAGTTAGTACTTTCAACATCTTCTCAGTATTGTCAGATTAATTGTGACACCTTTACAGGAACAAAGGAAAAAGACAATAGTGTTGGTAATGAGTAGCTCTCATCTCCCTCCAGTTGTAAGTTTTAATATTAGACCACTTTTTCTTTATACTTCTTCATTAAAGTGCTTTTCTTTTGCATATAACTGAAGAGAAGAAGTCTATTAAAGGTGTTTTTTTCATTTTGTTCACCTTTTACTTTCAGTACTGGCTGTTTAATCTCAGATTTTTCAGATTTATCGATTCATACAATACCATGCCTTTGTTGTCATTGCACATTGTGCCAATCAGCAATCCTTTCAGTTCATTTAAACAATCAGACATTTTTTAAAAAGTACAATAAGAATTGTGCAAATACAAAATACAACATCTAGCAGAAAAAAATAGTATATGCAAGAGTATCTATGAAAACAGTGGGATAGCTTGTTCTTTTAAAGACAGCTTATTTGGTCTATTAGGAATTACATAAATAATGGTGTTGTTGCACTTCTGGATATTGGACATTGCTGAACGTGTACGAAAAAGTATGGCTTAAGTAGCGAAAAATGACACACAAGGTGCAGTTTACATAAACATATGTAAAGGTGAGTTGTTTCCGTGCATATAAAGGTGCGTATAAAGATTTTCTATAGATTTCAGTGCAGAGGGCTTGTGGAGGTTACTCCATTAAAAACAGAGCTGAGCAGTGGTTGTCAGCTGAAGGTGTGGAGATGGTGAATGTAACGGAAAGCGACAGCAGCAACCCGTGTCAAATCTCTACCTTTTGCTGACTCATCCATCCCCTGCAACTTCTTCCTTCTCAGGACATTAAGGCTCCATAACAATGTTACACTCTCTCTTTCTTTGCTCCTGACAGAAGAAAAAAAAACCCTCATAATTCCTCCGGCCGATAAAAGTGTCATGCCATTTTAGGGCATTTCTTCTCACGCATGACTATAATTACTTCAAACAAAAAAGAAAAACCCATCTCAGTGAAGCTTGCTGTAAAGAGATACCCTGCCCAGAGTCTGTTTTAGAGCATCAAATATCCACCTCCTGTGGGGTTGAAAGGTGCATGGCTCTGAAATTTCTCTTGCTGCAGTCCGTTTGCCCAATTGATGCTCTTTTGTAGATGCATTTTAGATATCAGCGCTAGGCTGTCACAAAAGTTCTTACAGCTCAACTGGGATGAAACTGAAATTTTAGTTGCGGGTTCAAAGGCTCAGAGAGAGAAATTGGCCACAAAATTGAATTCTTCAGGACTTATCCCAAACCAGCCAGCACGAAAAACTCACCGTCATTTTTGGCTCAGAATTAAACTTTGGGGGCCCATGGTGTGTCCCCAAATCTACTTTTCATCATGGTAAAAATAGAGCTAAAATGCCTTAATTTCTTTCTGCAAGTGACATACAGACTAATGCATGCTGTTATATCCAGCAGACTTTACTGTTATAATGTTTTCTTATCTGATCAACCCCCCAAAAAGTTGTAAATCAGTTACAATTGATTTTACTGTCTGAGTGCTGACCAGGACCAGAAGAGGAAAACACATTAATCCTATTTTAAAGTATTTTCTTTGGTTGCCTGTCAGCTTCTGTATTGATTTTATTCTTTTACATGTCCTTAGAGCACTTCATAGCATGAACCTATGTGTCTGACATGTTTGTAGTCTATGAAACAGGATGTTATTGCAGGTTTTATGAAGTTTTGCTCCAAAAAGTGGGAGAAAAACTTTTCGTGATGCAGTTTGTATAGTTTTCATACTCTCAGCCAGTGAAAGTGTTGAAATGTTTACATTCAAACTCTTGTCTTAATGGTTTGTAATTTTGTTTTCCCACTCTGTGGGCTTTTTTCTTACTTGTCACTGTCAAAACTTAATTTTTTTGATGTATTTTCAAATTGTCATTATGTAAAAATGTTTTATCATGACATTTACCCTTTTTTATGTCATTCTTTATTGTTCTACGTTTCATATTTAAACTCTTCTTTTTTTGCATCTGAGTCACCTGAATTGCACCAACCTGTCCAAAAGGTGCAATGCAAATAAAAGCTGATCGATTGACATTTACATTCAAGTTATCACTTTCCAAGTGAAATAACAGCACAATGGTTCCTCCTGAAAGCTGTAAAGGAAACCGATTTGATATCTTATGACAGCTAGCACGATGCTTTATTGATGTACAAAAAAACAAAACAAAACAAAAGAAAGAAAAGCCTTTCATCAAGGAGCAGCAGCTAAATTACAGTCTGCCACTAGTAGTGCACAATAGACGTTGACAGTGAGTCTCTTAGCAACAGCGACTCTCAGTTGTTACTCTTGTTACAGGGTCAAGGTTTAGTTTGTTCACAGCTAAAAAGACAGAACGAACTGCACAATGAGTGTTGTATCTTTATGATTATTATTTCTTTACACACCATAGAGAGGAAAAAGACTCATTTTCAGTTCATCTTGAGAGATTGTGTTCAGCTGTGACCTCGTCATTACCTGTACAGTTCACCAGAAGTAGTATAGGCAGCTATTTACTGCTGAAAGAAAGACCGAGTATTTGGAGTTTTGTTTCAGGCCACTTGACAAATGTAAGTTTAATGTTCACTTCCTTTGAGCTCCGTTAGCTCTTCAGCTGCCGAATGTTCCTTCATGTTCACCAGCTCGTGTCTGTGTGCTGTTTAGTGTTGAGTTTTTACGGATTTTAAGCTGAAAATAGAGGCTGTAAGAGCAAACCAAGCTTAAAAGTTACTATAAAGCTCCATTAAACTGAGTTACCTTGCAATTTTCTCCCCCTTTCATGTTGTCACATTTCTTTCACACTGTCGTTTCATACATTGTTGCTGTAAAAATAATAGAGCTGCTCCCAAGTGATTATCATTTGTCAGATGTGGCTGTGATTCATCTGTTTGAAAATGGCAACTTTAAGGTGGAGAATCCTTCCCTCTCAGCACTTCTCAGCATCCCCGCACCTTCACCTGACAATCACTGCGCTGAATAGATGGCCGACCGCAGCACAAAGCTGTCTGCTGATGCACTGACCCATATGTCCTTGCTCACTTCCGTCCCTCCCCGACAGTCTATGTCTCCTCTCGAAGCCATAATTTCTGCACAGGAATATGCCCACAGGCAAGTCTGGTCAATGTTCCCACTCATACGACGCTCATCAGTGTTCTGGTGTGTTTCTGCAGCAAACCGCCGCAGCCTGGCAATTCACTGACCTTTATATCCTGTCTTTCCCCCCATCAGGCAAAATGGGTTCTCATTAATAGTTCATGGCTCCTTCCTTCACCTTGTTTGTTACATTGATTCACCTCCCTTTTCCTTTTCTTTCCCTGTTCTTCTCGTTTTCAGGTGGCTGCCCTGCCACTGTGCACTCATTTACACCCGGGCCTCTCTATTAACCCTGGGAGGAGTCTCTCTTCTACTCAGCGGCCCTCCCTCTTTCTCTTTTCATGCCATTCCTTTCTCCCTCTTTCCATCTCTTATTTGTGCTGTTTTGTCTTCCTCTCTCCTACTTACCATCTTTTTAATGCCCTCTTGATTCTCCCTCTCACTTTTCAGCTATTTATTTCTTTGCTTCATTTCTCCTTTACATCATTAGCACTCCTCTTCTCTTTCTGGTAATATTTGAGCAGTCTGAAAGCAGGAAACTGACTATTGGTAAAACTGAAAGGGCAGCCTCGAGGGCAAGCGCTTTATGAAGCACCAAAATCAAGGTGAGGAAAAAAAAACGCTCATTCTTGCTTATTGTTTCAGTGCTTCACTGGTGTTATACAAAGGACAGAAAATCAATCAGTTTCACCTTTAAGCAGGAGCATTAAATGAAAACAAGATGTCGGTCTCCTCCCTAACAATAAAAACCAAAACTTTATTGCTCATGCAAACATTTTAATATCAGCCTGTATCTCCACAGTACGAGGAGACAGACAGAGTGTTTTGATTTGGAGCAAAATTGACTTGCAACAAGGAATAATAGGGCAGCAGAGGAAAGAGCGTTATTGGTTTTCTCTTCCAGAATACTGATAAAAGGACAATGTGCACTGATCCTGTGATGCTGAAATTGTTGTGTCTTGACAGGCAGTTAATGTGCTTCAATATTTTGACTCGGTAATGGCAAGGACATTTGAATCTCTCTGCAAAGATCCTGCCTGTCAGAGTACACTGAGACTTACGAGACGTAAGCAGCAGACTGGTGAGCGAAATTATCATTCTACTCTTATCATTTTGACGTGCTTTCAAAAAGAGGAAATTAAAGACCAGTAATTATAACCACCCAATCTGTTCTCGTGCTTCATCTTGTCATGTGAATTAATCAATAGCAAAAACATTCATTTCAATCACGGTTCCCAGGACTTGGCCTAAAGAGTCCTGATGCCAAATAATCCATATATTTAAGCTTGAGAACCTACTTTCCAATCAAACCCTGTTTTTCATTTTCTGTTTGTCAACTCCTGAAGGGAACAGGACTGGATCTTGAGGTTGCTGGGCACTAGCCCAGTTCAAGTTTTTGGCTGCCCTCTGCACTATTTTTCAACCTTAATTTATCTTGGGGAGGATTTTGCTGATCATGCATTCCTTTGCAGCTCTGTCCTGTTTTGCATTCATTCCTTCCCACCTGGGACATTAATTTGACCAAACTCTTGTGGTGTTGGCAGTGGAGCAGCTGTACTGGGTTTATTCAGCATTAAGTGCCTTGCTCAAGGGCATCACAATGGCAAGTAAGTGTTGGGGCAAGACCTATAAAAGAGTACTGGAGACTTATGTTAGGATTCCATAGTAGTTAAAGGTCATCACAAGTCAGTACTTTAACCCCGTAAAACCTCATCTTTGTGGATGAAAGTTACATATTAGATGTATTTTAATGAAAGTAAATCATTCTTGCTTTAAAATGGCTTAAATGTACCTCTGTACCTTTGTTTCTTCTAGAATGTGCAGATCTATTAAGTCTCAGCCTTTTTTCTCCACCCACTGTTGCATTACCAGCTGCAGTTCAAGCACACCATCTCACCTACAACTCTGCTCAAACGCTGTAAAACCACACTACACTACACAATGGCAAGCTGTAAAACGAGAGTATTTCAGCTCTTCCTAATGTTTGTCATGTATGAAACCCCAGGAGGCTGAATCTGGGTTTTTGAGACTGTCATCTGTATGCATCAGTTTAAAAGCGGAGGTGTTCATGGTATTGACCACTTATTTCACTCATGATATGTCTTCAAGGATATAAAAAACACCATATGGACATGCTGATGTTGTAAGGAAAACTTCACTGGAAGGGGTCTTTCATGACATTCTGATTTGGTTTGTTTATGTTTTCCCCAATTAGGACAGGATTTGAATAACTTGGAAGACAGATGCAAAGCAGTTTGTCCTTTATTTGATTATAACCATCTTATGTAATATAGAAGGTGGAGATGTTTTTTAATGTTTGTGTATCTGTAAATACAAGAAGTTTTGTTCAGCTTTTGCCGTTGTGTATTGTAATATCTGAATAACTATTATTAGGTCTTTTTGGACTTATATGACCCAGACTGGTCAGTAGTTGGGTTCTCTGCCTCTTCCATAATTTGGCAGTGAGAAGTAAATACAGCAACCTGATGTTTCCTGGTCATTAAACCCTTTAGTTATAATACCTTGAAGAAGCAATAAAACACACCTTTATATAAGAACATTTGTATGGCATGTAATGATTAGACAAGGCCTTTCAAGGAGGTATGAGTGCTGTTTTATTTGTTTTGTCTAATTACAGGGTGGACCATAACTTCATATACTTTGTTTTACACCCACTCCTGTTATGATCCCATGTTCAGCCCTGTCTGTCTCCCTCCTTCTTTCTTCACTCTTCCTCTTTTCTTCTCCCCCTCTTTCTTTCACTCAGCCTGCTTTCCCTCACCTTCATCCCAGCTTTGCCTGCTCCCTGATTGCTGGGGTTGGAGGCAGCTGCAAGGACTAGCTCACCTGCCAGTAATCACCTCCCTCAATAAAAGTCTGGTTCATTCAGTCAGTCTCTGCCAGACCATAAACTATTCAGTCCCTGTTCCGTCTTCTGCCTGCTTCCCTGAAACCTCTGCCTTAGTGTTGCTCTCACTGCCTGGATCCTGCCTGTAATCAGTTAAGGTTTTGAGTTTGTTTTAGGACTGTTGCCTGTGGTTGTGTTTGTTAATTCTGTTTGTATGTTTAGAGCCTCTTTGTTAATTAGTCACATTAGCGTTCTGTGTAGTTTATTCTCGTCTGTTTTTTGAACATTTTGAGTTTTGTAGTTTTCAGTTTTTTTATGTTGCTCACATTTTGTGGTGTTCTTCGATTTTTTTTTTTTCCTGTTGTGGCCAGTTTAGAGTTTAGTTGGTTTTTGTTGTTCATTAGTTTTTTATTTTACTTGCTTCAGTTTCCTTCTCCAGAGTTTAGTTCTAAATTCTGTATTGCTTTCAGTTGAATCTGGTTTGTGTGTTCTTGTTTTATTAGTCTAGTTTTAGTTCATAAATTAAGTTCTCCTTAGATTTCCCTTCCGTTCTTAGTTTTTGGATTTGGTTTTTATTCCATTGTTACCAGGGTTAGTCTTCGTTCTGTTTTGTTTTCAGTTAAGTATTTAAACAAATCTGTAGTTGAACATTCTGGAAGTCTGTCAGTTCTGTGTCTGCGCCTGGGTTCTCTGACCCCTCCTCATAACGGCTCCTTTTGACTTAAAATTCTAAGCTCTGATTTGATAAGGAAAAAACTAAGTGGGTTTAACACAATATGCATCTACACATTTGAATCTACTGTCAGAGGTGTGATGCTCTTTGTTTAAGCATATGGGAATGCAGCTATGTTGCAAAAATGCATTAAAGATCATGCAACCACTGTCATGGCGGCACGCTTGAGTATTATATTCTGCTGTAATGGATCATACAATAAACCATTAATGACTTTTATTCAAAGAATATTACAAGCCAAACATCTAGTTGAGTTATAATAAATTATACCATGGATATAGTGTGTATATTAGTATGGCATTAAGAAATATTATTGAATGAAAGCCTCTTTAATGTGAATTACATCTGGATTTAATTGTATACATTTTTAAAATCTTGGTTTGCTTTTGCTGTTTAGCTCAAGTCAGCCCCAAACAGTTCTTATGATCATAATTGTCTCTCTGTGCTCATGTCTATTTTCCTGACTGGTTTTTAACGTTTGCCTTTTTCATTAACTTGCCTCTGCCAAACAAATTAAACCTCATTCAAAGCATCCATTCCAGCAGAGGTCAAGCTCATAAAATGGGCAAAGCTATGAAAACGTCACTAAGCAAACTTTCACTTCCTGCAGCACAAGCTGTGCAATTTTAACAAGCTGCATCACAAATGAAGAAACTGTTACAAAAGGTAGAAAAATGGTTAAATTCATTGTGCCACTCAAAAGCTACCGGCAGCTATCAACAATTTCTAAGGTGGAACGTTTTATTGCATCTTGCTAAGTGCACAAGTTAATGTTCAATACAAATAAATTAAATGTCAATTCAACTTTGACTATTCCAGTTGTTTGTACTGATTGTCTTGCATGATGTGTGCTGTAGTGAGGACTAGATGTTCAAGCACTTAAAAACAGTGTATATAAATTCATTTATTTTCTCACCTACGTCTTTGACATTTTAAAGCCTGGAACTCTGTGTGGAGAAGAAAATGTATTTTTATATCTATGATGATAGAAGAACTGGACTTATAAACTTATTGTATTTAGTTTTGCACCAAAGTCACTGCACTGACGGCTGCTTCCAACATTTCTAGCCCTTTGATTTAACGTTTTGACTGTTTGCGTGATAGCATGCCTGGGATCTGCAACAAAGAGTGTTAAAAGGCTTCACAGTGAAAACTGTTTAGAGGTATTGAGTGTTAAAAAAACAGCTTTTTATCTGCCATTTGTGTTCTGCACAAACAAAACATCCCCATAGCACAATACTTCACTCGCTAAAATGATACAATTGGGTTTTTCAGTTGGAGGAAAACACTGGAAAGGGTCTCCGAGACCTTCCTTAATTTACAGTTTACTCTGTGGCAGTGTGTTCAGCAGAGTCTACAATGTTACTGGATTTAATGAAAACGTCAACATCTGTTTTTCACTTGGTACGTTCCCTTTTATAGCGAGCCATTATCGTATTATAGCACAGTGATCTGTCTGGAGGCTGCAGCTACAGGATGTTTTGGTGGAAAAAAACACAAAGGCAGAGCTGTGACACTATCAACTACTGTGCTTTATGTAGAATGTACATCCAGCTGGTGAATGTAAACTTCAATGTTTCACAATGCATCATGCATGCAGCTGAGTTGCCTACAACTGGAAATGTGTGTTTTTTGTTATTTTTACACGCCACATAGAGGTGTTAGCCACACTGGGCTGCAATCGAAATCCCAATAGCCAATCAGAACAGCTTTGTTATTCAACCGCCATTCCATCATATCCTGCAACTTACAAGCAATGTAATGTGAACAGTTGGATTTTTCAAAAGTGGACTCAGAAGGTCACATTAATTCCATGTGTAGAAGGTGAAATGATTATTGCACCAGGATGAATCAATTCCACATTCACTTCCCAGTGGCTTGTAACACAGGCCTGGTCATGCATTCCAATGAATAACAGAAACTGTGTCCATGTTGATGTGGCTGTTTTTTCCCTTTGTGCAGCTTCAGTTTCATGTCCCTCCCAGTACATGTTAACTATACATATTAGTATGTCAGTGCAGTTTTCTGTGAATGCTAATCTTGAACCAGTATTAAGATGTTGCCTTTTAGGTAAATTGAATCGGACAATTATTGTCCTGTACACATGCGTCAACTGATTAAAGAGCATCAGCTGATTTAAAATTAAATTTAAAGTGAAGTAACCTAATGAAATAATAAATTTTTTTTCATTTTGAGTTCAGGATTTTAAGCCCCCTCCTCTGTCTTCCCATGCCTGGGCAATTTTAGATGGTTAAATATGGTACATTTGATTAGTGGAGAACCTATTCCCTAACTCAACATAGTTTGTTGGTTGAACATATTTTCATATTAGTTGCTGTAACTCAGAAAGATTCTTGTTGAGTCCAAACATTATTTTACCACTAAGGGTTTATCATGTAAATAAAGCTGCCACACATGTTTTTACCATGTTCCATATAGACCACAGATATAGCATTCAAAGCAATTTTTCATTCCCTGAAATTACCGATACCAAGCTAATTGTTTTGCGTTTGTTAATTGCTTCTTCAATCTGATAGATTGCTATTTGAACATGATGGATAGATAGGAGGGGATTTTTTAATGAAACTGGTCATTCATTTTGCAAAATAATCAAGCTGGCGGACATATAATCTCCTTTTCATCCGTACTTCTCATCAGTTGCTGGAAGAAAAATCAGCAACAAACTGTCCTGTCTCCTATCTTGCCACTCCTTTTCTGATTTTAAGATGCTGATACACCATCTCCTCTGATTTTTAGAACTGTAAAAGCTCCAATAGTTACATACTGTAAAATACAGAAAAAGAAAACCCTGCCGGGATATACCATTTTGATTCATATAGCGCTGATGCAGCATTCTCTGTGAGGCTATGCAGATCAAACAGCATCTTTTACAAATTCACTTAGTTTCCAGCTTGTTCCTTTAACTCTCATTTATGCTCTAATAACACAGTTTTGACTTTGATATTATGCTGCAGATGAAAAATCTTTCCTATGCCCTGTGATTAGAGAGTCGGGTCAGCCAACTAATGATGCATGACAGAACAGTTAGGGGTTAAAGAGGAGGTATTATGCAATATAAGGATCGTCTGGTCTGATCTCCTAGTAATGTGATACAGCAACTGATGATATTAAGTATTGATGTTTTTCTTATTCAGCGGGTCCTGGGCAGAACAGTCATTAGGAATGGTGGACACGGGGTCAGGGAGAGATAATTTTCCAACCTGCAATCCTGACAGCAGGCCTGATCCTGGGTCTTCGTTTGGAATTTTGATCATAATTCCTTTCAGTAATGGTAATATTATGATTTCCAACTTAACAGCTGAGGTTTTATTATGTTTTCCCTCTAAATAAAGTAGTTTAGGTTATTTGGCTTAACTGTTGGCTTGTATGCAACCTGTCTCATCATCTGGCTGCTCATTTTTCCCCATCAGAACTTATTGTGGCGAGTTGCCATGTTCTTTAACATCAGCAATTATTCTGGTGAGCACAATCTATCATAACTGACAGAAAGCACGCCCAAAACTAGTGAAACAAAGCCAAAGTTTTAATAAAGTTGAATTATCCTTAAACATCTTGAATGCTCCTTCAAAAATGGCTTCCATATAAGCCACAAAGAGACTCACCAAAAAAAAAAAATAAAAAAAAAACTATGGCTGGTATTTCTATTCGCAGACAAAAGGTGTGAAGATAACAGAAACACATTAGATATGTGGTGATATTCTATATAAAAACACAACATGATTACTGTCTAGCATCTCAGCAGACACCTCTGTCAAGCAGAGAACAGACGACGACTGAAACATGAGTAGCTAGTGGCGCTGATGAGACGATACAGACGCAATATGATCACACATATTAGAGGCAGCAGCCGCTGAAAGAGCTGTGATAATGGAAAAAATGGACTGGAGAACAAATGCACATGCAATGAGTGTTTGTCCTTGCATGCACACATAAAGAAGTCACTCGATGACAGACAGAAACACTGACAGCTACGAACAATAAACTGATCTGGTAGAGGACTCAGTCGGCCCCCCTGGATCACCCAGACGAACCAAAATTCACCCAATCCCTCAGTTGCCACCTCTGTTATCACCCAATCAATAAACTCGGGCCTTCATTCAATTTGACAAGCATCTACATGGGGAGAAAGGCAATCGCTTAGCACTGGCAGGTATATGATATTGACCGGGAGGAGATAAGGCTTAGCCTATCCAATCATGCAGGGGAGATTGGGCCGGTGAGGTTTAGGGCTGGAGCCAATCCAGAGTGTCTGCACAGCCACTCGAGCAAAAGGCTGTAATAATGAAGAGCGCAAAGGAGCTGAGGAGCAAACAAACAGACAAATTTGTCCATCCTATTATGAGGAACGTGTGATGGAGAGGAGGAACAAGTGGCTGGGTGTGTTTGTGTGTGTGTGAGGGAGTTAGAGAGACAATGAAGGACGGGGAAATGAGATGTGTATTTTGCGGATGTGACTGTTGGATTCTGGAGGGGTTTTTTCTTGTTATTTAAACACTGTGTGGTTCTGTGCAACCATATTACCAAACTCGAACCCCGATGAGGGTTTCTCCTGACTTAAAATGAGCCTTTTAGAGGTGCTAATGAACAACAGTGAGCATGATCAGTCTGCATAGTAACAGTAAAGACAATAAGTCTGTTGCCTTATCTAACAGAAATCTATACATTATCATTTCATTTTTGACTATTTGAAAAACATGAGTAAATGAAACCTCAATTAACAAAACTAGTTTAAAACAATGTACTGTTTCATCTTAAAGTCCTCTGGAACTGGATTTTGCAAAGACCTGAATCAGTAGCACCAATTCTGATTCTACAACTAACAGAAATCTAAACAGTTTCTGTTCATTTTTGACCATTTGATGAACAAAGATGTCTTTTTAACACACATAAATGATGCCTCAATAAACAAAACTAGTTCAAAACGGTATTTTTTTTAAAAAAAACTTTGAGTCCTCAATGCAGTAAAACTCTTGCTGATCTTGGAAGATTTTGCAAAAACCTGAATCAATGGCAACAATTCTCTTTCTACAATACCTGTTAATTTGTAATATATTGCAAAGGTTAGGAAACAGGTAACATTAACTGCATGCCAATGAGAGGACGTATATCTTTCTGCATTAATGTCCTCCACCATCCACATCCTTATTTTCCTCATTCCTACATAAAGGCCGTGCTACGTCTTGCATTGGCATCGCACTGAATAGAACTGAACAGAATCACCAAATAGATATTCCGCCGGTGTACATTGAAGAGATGTCAAAGGCAGGTACTGACATCCTGAGCTGCAGAAGACGTGACCTTGCTACATCTGGTTCTCATAATTCGGTCTCTTCAAGGGCGTGTGAACGTGGCGGCAGTCTCATGTTTATTAAATACAAACAAACTTCAAGTTCCACTTACAAGATGGTACAAATGGTAACAGGAGGCGGGAGTCAAAGGCAAAATACCTGATCCAACTGCAAAGTAAAGGGCTGAAACCCGAAAATAATTAAATGTCGGAACCAACTGTCACTCCCAAATTGACTGTCTTTTTCATCTGCATGTTCGCACTACACACGTTTACACATTTTATGTCAGTTTAACAGAAAAAAATGGCATTTACAGCAGAATAAAGTAACTTTCTTGTAAAGACAGAAAAAGAACATAAATAAGTAATATAAGAATGACAAAGTCTTCCTGATTGACCCTTTATTAACTTTAAATTTATGCCATTATAGTGATATTCAAAGTGTACAATCCCACATGTACTCATATGTATACAAACGTATCCACCCACATATGGAGTCAGACACTAACACACTTGCTTGGTCTGATAATGTTCCTCCAGCTAGTGAGGTGTTGAACTGTAATTATTTTCCTTACTGTAATTATGTTATTATCCAATATATACAGCACACACACTCACACCGTGTCGTCCCCCTCCCCCTTTCTCTCTTCCAGTCTTTTCATTTTTCTATCTGTCTCATTTGCTGTATCACTTTCATTTCCTCTCGCCCTCACTCTATGTGCGTCTCCCTCTCTATCTCTCTCTTATCTGGCTGATTTCTGACAGCAGAACATGGCCCACAGTCGTCTCCGCAGGGCCCAATCAATACTAAGTTAATGAGTCACTTTGGAGGTGAAAGGGGACTTGGTGAGTGTGCGGCGAACATTCAGGGTGCTTTACCAACACGGTGTACACTTATACATTTTAGGACCTGATACAAATTAACAGGACATTAGGGGAAAAAGGTATTGGATGTTGTGGGTTTTATTTATTGGTCCCTTTACTGTCAAAGTAGCCAAAAGGTCAGAAAGGTCAGCAGGGTTTAGGTGTTATCGATTTTACTTCGAGGTTTTTATTTGTCAAAGCGCTGCCTTCAGACTACACACAACCTCATAAAAGAAGCTTTTGTAAGAGATTTACAGATTCTGTATGTGGCATGCAGCTTAACTTAACAACAAGAAGCTTTTAGTTGTTTACAAATACTTTACAGCACTGTTAAATTCTCTTTTTACGTATCAAAGTTGGGGTCAGAGCACAGGGTCAGCCATGATAAGGTGTCTCTGGTGAAGATTAACAGCGTTGTTGAAGGTCCAAACAGCGGAGCGTTGAGTACTTTATGTTCAGGAAAATGTAGCACATTGAATGAACAATTTTCCTTGAAAAATATCAGTTTGAACTATAAAAGTGAACCTTTTAAAATATGAGTAATAAACATTTTTACATTTTCTGGTTCCAGTGCCTCCACAAGTGAACTGAATTTCTAGTTGCTGTGTAACTGATGCTCTCAGTTTTGATGAAAGTAAATATGGGGTTGGATGCGTTTATCAATTGCAAAACACACTGGAACTTATAAACCTGCTAATTAACACTTTTGTAGCTGATAAGTTGCCAGATACTTTGAAACTTGCACTGCTTTTGACATAAACCTTAGTCTGGGGTTTGTTCTGTTTATGTCATGTTTTATTTTGACATTCACTGTCCTTTTGTGTCTCTTGTTGTTTTACTTCCTCGCTTTGTCTCAGGTTAGATTGAGCTGATTGGTTTCAGCTGCATCTCCTGAGTTAACTGTCTCCCAGTTAGCTGTTTGTGTTAAAAAAAAGTCTTGTCTTTCCCTTGTCTTGTCCTAATTTGTCCTCTTTGAATCTCCTTTTCAGTTTCTGGTTTGTGTTTTTCTTTTTGCCTTCTGGTTTTCTCTGGATTACTTAGTTTGAATTTTTTCCCTTGGACTTCCAGCCATATTTAATTTATTCCCCTGCCATTCTGTGTTTTTGAGTAGCTTAATTAACATTTCTTTTTGCCATGACCTGCCCGCCATGTTTGTGTCCGCACTTTACTCCTCCTTTGCTTTGTGAATGCTTAATGTGGAAGGAAAGATACTGTTCATGTTTTTCAGTCTTCAACATTACGCACAGTGAGTTTGGGTGAGTAACACTACGTATTAATATATAACTTTTTGTCTCTTTAAGAACATTCAACCTCACCACTTTAATTCAAGTGAGTCTGCAGACTCAGATGACTGCAATGTGACATGAAGACACACTTGTGACATCGGAAACCCCAAACTGAGCTGATGTGTGTGACTTTTAACTTCAAAATGACAAGAAATAGTTGAAATTGAGTTCCCAAAGTCTACTTCAAAATAAAAAAGAAGCCCAAAGATTTTGATCTTGAACAATAAAAAGAGGGTATTTATTCTGTCATGAAATCTTTCCAAATTCAGTTACTTCCTACTACCACTTGGGGCCACCACACAGTGAAGTTGGCTGTTGTGCTCTTACAGTATACAGCATCTGTCTGTGTGTGTATCTGTATATCTATTTCTATTTTTATTATTATTAGATGTACCATGATTCTTTTTTTAGGAACTTAAAACAAATGTACTTCCAAATACTGACATTACAACTATCACACAAGCAGTAGTTTGTCACATCAGGAGTCATTTTTCATATATTTGATATCTCGTTTCAGAATATAAACACTTGATTTTCTGCTCCATTGATTCCCTTGTTGGAGCTTTTCACTAGCATTTTTAGAAGCATTGTTGTAGATGAGCTTTGTAGGGGGAGCTGCAGCCTAAAAACGGCTGCTGAAGTGGTTCCTCTTCGCAGAGTTTGACTCCTGACAAGTGAACTGGAGCAAAGCCAAAGGTTCGGTGAGGGCCATTTGTTTAAATAAGAATGTGACACAGCTCAATGGATAGTTAGATAATGATCTGGGCTTCAGCCAAGCTCACTGGAGGCAGAATTAACTGGGATCTGTGTAGATGAAGCAGCAAGTTGAGGTGTATGGACTTCCATAGGTAATTCATCTCTTCCTGATGCCTGCAGATTGGATTTCTGAATGGAAAACCCGCTGTGTTATTAGCAAATGTGTACTGAAGGCAAATGCATCCTCACATCTTTACATCTCATAAAGGAGAATTAATCAAATTTCAATTCGAATAATGGACAAGGATGAAAATATACAATAGTTTCTCATCATAAAAGAGAGCAGAAGAGTGAAATACAAGAAAGGCCTTGAGAGACTTTACTGAACTTACTGTTGAGTTATCATGTACTCTTAAGTGACCACCACTGGGGCGGTCATTAATCCTCATAGTCAAAATGAGCTTTCATTTTTAAATATCGTTTTTTATTGGGTGGCTCGTGTGTCTTTGGTGAGCTGAAGAAGAGACTGTGTGTCCTCATATGCATTATGAATGAGAAGGAGCCCTCTTATACTGTATAACTGAGATAGAGGTCATGGAGGAGAGGTCTGAAGTGCAGACTCAGGAAAACAAGCTGTCGTCGAGACCTTTCAGTCACCATAAAAACACAGCCGGACTTCATGATGAATGTCTTTTGGCTTGATGGACCATCTGTAGCTTTCTTTCATCGGTGGTGGGCCTTTGTTTTTTTTTCTTTCATGTTGTTCCCCCTTTTTAAAGATAAAACATAGCTGCTCTTGTATTCTAAGCACTTTCTTTTAATCTGGTTTAAAAGCCAGACTAACCTCTATGTGGATTAACCCCAAATTTAAGCTCAAATTTGGGCTTAAAAAAGTAAACTCCTGCTGGATCTGTTGTTTAATGTACAATTTAAGAAGGGTCAAAAATCCACGAACAAAAAAATAAATCGCATCTCCAGCATTAATCAAATGGTGTTGCCAACATTAGCTTTTTACTGTACGTCCATCCATTCTGCTAGCGTAGCCACCTGAAACGGTCTTCGTACTAAATGAGCTGTCACAAAAGGTTGCCGGGATCTTTGTGAAACCGCCGCAAACAGCTTGCACTGATCTCAGATAATTACTGTTATCAATAACTCGCGTCTCGTGCTATTTTGCCTCATTTCTTGTGACTCTGCACTGTTAGTCAACAATCTGTCAGTCTCAGCATGGACATACGGAGAAACTTAATTACATCGCTAGAAGCTTCTGTCAGAGTAGCACGCTTAGACAGAAAGAGTGGCGACGATTTTGAAGTGTAAAATATTTTTCAAGACTTGAGGTCTTTTAAATAAAAGACAACCTATTTTCTTTATCATGCAAATTGCTGTGCTGATGTGTGAAATGAGTCTTCCTCTGATGCTGACTGGAAATCAGTGCTCACTGGCTGCATGCATTCACTAATGTGCTTGTTCTTCACAAAATGGGAATTAAATTTATTTAATGCTCCACTGTTTTTACATGTTTACAGTGGCTGTTGTTTTTTCTGCCTCCCATGCAGAGAAACCTGGTGTTTGAATTCTCTAACTCCTCTCTTAACTCAGAGGGATGAAGTGCGATTCTAATCTTAATCTCTTTGTTATGTCACACCTCCGCAGACTTCTGTTCATGCCTCGCTCCATCCGGCTCAGTCCAGCCCTCAGGACTGTCTGAAAGATAAAAGGAAGAACAGACGGATGGGATTTAACCTCTGCGGATGCACTCCAGGAATTCATGTTTGCATTAATTTGCATCCCCCCCGACATGTCAGGAGTTTGCCTTGATATCGAGGACAAAGGCTTTACAATTTGGCACGCAGGTGGGTCACTCCTGCAGGTTTCATTACCATGTGTTCAGAGAAGATTTCATATGTAACCCTGCTGGCCTTTGGAACTAAAGCTGACAAAATGTTCCGGCATGCATTTCCCATGTGGTGGCTTTCGTTTTTGCGATATCAAACAAACTGAAGAACAAACAGAGAGATGATGGTGTGACCAAATATTCTTCCTCAAGGTTTCACTTAGTCGCTTTTCCTTTCAGCAGCATCTAACCCACATCATCTTTATGGTTTACATTAGACTTTTGTAGTAAACTGTAGATTACTTTCTCCTCAGCTGTAGCCCAAGAACTGCACAGATTGTTCATTTTTCAGTTGGTTTTGAGTTAGATCAACATTTTTGGATCACTTATTCAATTTCACACATGTTTCTTGAGAAAGTTAAGGAGAGGTGATGAATATGATGAATATAAAGCTATAGCCAGGAGACAAGCTACCTTATCATAGTACAAAGACTTGATAAAGGGGGGGAATTAGTTTAAAAATCCACCTTCCAGCACCTCTAAAACTCTAATCACCTTTTTCTTGTTTAATTCTCACAAACCTTGAAGTGTAAAAACAGTAAGTTGTGTTTAGTTGTAGGAAGTAATGGAACAGCATTACTTCATTGGCCACCAGTGAGTTTTAGAATTGACTTTAAGGTTTTACTGCCTTTTCTTACTGTTCCTAAAGCCTTGAATGGTCTGGCTTCTGCCTATATATGTGATCTAACTCTGCATCAGCCTGATTGTCTGAGCCTTACTAATGGTTCCCGATTCTCATGTCTCAGTACCCTTCAGCTTCAGAATTCCCTGTCAAGGATATCAGGCAGGAAAACCCAGTATGATCTTTTAATGCATCATTTTATCATTTGGCTTTTTCTTAATGGATGCTAATTATTGTATTTGTTTAAATTATTTTATCTTGTATAGTTCTGGTTCCTGTTAAATGTTTTTTTATTGTAAAGCACTTTGTTTTTGACAGTTGCTGTATAAATTTTTATCATGATTATTCTTGGCGCAGTAACTTCCAGGGGTCGGTCCTGGCTGTCTGACAGCCTCACAGTGCTGATGACTCAAGCTTATAAAGACATTTCACTAATGGTGTTACAGTTATTGTTTACAGCTGCAAGATAAAGCATGTCAACCAATGTGTTATGGGCTCTTGCAATTTGCAAATTGCACTCTTCAAATTGCAATGGTAATATAAAAAACAAAAGTTCAGTATTTGTGGGCTAACCTGAGTTTTTTTTTTCAAATTAGTTTAATATAAATGTTTATGGATATAAAACAGCATCTTCAATGTATTATGGAGACCAATTTAACACATCTGTTATAAAAAAAGGCTAATTAAAAAAACTCTCTGATGTTTATATTGGTGAGATTTCGGCTTTAACGCTGCAGCAAAATCTGGTTTGAGGAATAAGACCGAACACAGCCGCTGTGTGAAAAGGTCGGACGCACATGAATGCACAAACACACACATACTGTACACAGACATCATTCCAAGGTACAAAAGAGACTCCCTCCAGACACACATGCTCACACAAACAATTACTGTCTGTCAAATGCTGTATGTACAATAGGTCTCCACTCTACATGATTCATGAAGCGCCCTATTCCACTTGGACCAAGATTACCGTGTGACCCAGTTTTTTTGCAGCCTGGCCACTGTTGAGTTCTGCACACATTTTCTTTCCATGAAACTTTAAAGTGTCACCTACAATCAGCAGGGCCATAAAAAGTGCAGCACTTTGTGAGGAGGGAAGAGCTGCTAGAGAGGAAGATTTCCTCTGAAATCATAATTTCTGCTGGAAATCATATAACATTGGACTGGACAAATATCTCTGTTTTCGCTGTGCTAAAATATTCAAAACTGGTATTTTTAGAGCACATAATGCTGTCTGAAACAACAGCAGGGTCACACTTTTAGCAGCAAGAAGACAAAATCGTTAACTATCTTTTTCAGCTTGGACATTTTCCAATAATTGTAGATGCTACCGGAGACAAGCTGGCCTTTATGCACCAACTTTCAGAGCAGAGCAGGTCATTTTAAACTTTGTCTCCCACTTGACCTCTTTAGTCGGGTTATTTTCTTACACTTTGGATTAAAAATCAATATTTCTTGGTTGCAAGACAAGTAGTAGATCTCTGACTGGAGACTTTGAATAAACAAGACCAGTTATATAGATGAAAAAAATATAAAATATTAAGAAGTTATTGGACTGTTTGTGGCGGCTGCTATTCAACCATGAAATTATGTGTGTGTTGGGGGTTGGAATGGAGGCACCGGGTTGTGGGGCTGGGTGAAGATGGGCTCAGGTGTTCAGATTGAGAGGAAATAAACTTTCACAGTTAGAAAGTGAAAACTTCTATCTATGCAGCAGGCAGGCCAATATTTTGACCCTTGACTTCCAGACAGTGAAAACTGTCCCACAATTTAGAGAAGAATTTTTGGTTTACAAAGGTCAGTGTGGTGCCCTTCAGCAAGCTAACATAAATTCCCTTTTCTTTCATGACTGTATTTTCTTTGTGTTTGTTTTAACATCTGACTTGTTGGTCAATTAGCATAACATACATTTTCATCATTTGTAGCTGCGTACCCACCTGTCGTATAAAACACAGGTGTTGCTGCCTACTGAAGAGCTACGCAGAGATATTCTGGTCTCCTTATGTTAAAATCTATTAAATGATTTCTTCATTCCTCCACCAACACATCTGCAGCCATACATCATTTAAAAAATAAAGCTGAATTTCTTTAAATATTTATTTTTACCAAAATTGAACAAAACTTGGAACCAGTGTGTTCAACATTTTGTGCCCACAGCTGTTACCAATACTGGTAAAAATGGTGGGCTTCAGATACTAAAAATATTTTACTACTTACATTTTTAATCTGGTCTGTGTAAACACTGCCTGGAATTCATCCCAGTTCACCTGAAAACTCTCTGAATTTTTGTCATGTAACTGCAGGTTTCAACTGAGTCAGTCGTGGCCTCTCAGTTTTACTAATGAACTAAGAATTTTTACTTTTTACAGAACCTGTTTAGAGCAAGCACAATGTTATTTTTTGACACATTTCTAAATTAGACATGTAGAATAAAGTGATTTTGATAATATGTTCTTATTTTAAGCTTAGATTTGCTTAAATTTCTCAACAGAGCTGCATGCCACAAATTATACGTTCATGGATGGACAGAAAGCTGCACAGAGATCACAGATTACCTGTAGGGCATTTTAATAAGCTCCCCTGTCAACTATTGGAGCACCCAGCAAACTACGAAAAGGGGTGTGATAACATTTTAATAAACTGTTTTGTTTCTGTAACCTCCAATACACACTGAAGACTGCTGGAAACTGTCCATTTTAACCTGTTACTGCTGCTTCTACTCAGGAAGTTACTTACTTTGTGTTGCAAGGAGAGGTCAAGGAAAAATAGGAAGCTATTGATTTGCATTCTCCAGACAGATGGCAATCTCTAAAAGAAAAAAAAATACAATGGAAAACTGAGAGAAAAAACTTTCAATCACTTCCAACACTGAAAGCAATAACAGCACAGTGCTGCATTGTGCTGCCTTTAGAACAGACCTTCCCCCGCTTCTCTCCCAGTATATTTCTCAGATATATATATATATATATATATATATGTAGGTCAGAGGTCCCGCCCTCCCAGTTCAAACTGACCAATCAGATCAGAGCTCTAGAGTGGATCTGACAAAGTTAACAGCGCCTACACATGATTTTCTTAAGAGTTATCCAACAACAACCTCTACACAATCAGCCATCAGTACTGAACATTCAGAATGTACAACAGATTTGCACTTCCTTATGTATTTAACTTAATTTCTTGGAATTTCATCACACATCTCTTGTCCAGTCAGATTTCAGACCTCACCTACTCATCTAACCAATACATGAACTCCTTCTGAGGCACGTCTCCTCTTTAAGGTCCAGAACAAGATGGCCCTTGCCAGGCACAAACTCTGACAGGTGATTACTTTTAAAACATATTTTAATGGGCTGTTTGTTGTAATTAGACAAATAAACTTCACTTTAAGAAGAAATACGATTCTGTTTGTAGCCACTGGATACATAAGCTAACAGAAAAACAAAATGGTGAGTGATTTCTCTTGACTTTTTAACACAAAAGCTGGTGCTTCCTAAACCTTAGTCTGTCTTTGGTGCTTGTGCTTCCTCACTTTTGTGCTTTTCCCGCCTTTTTAATCATCTGCTCTGTTCAGATTACCGTCACTCGTGTCTTGTGTCCAAGTTGGTTCTTTGTGTCTGCAGTCTAGTCTTTCTCCTTGTTAGCGCTCAGTTTGGTTACTTGTTGGCGTCTTTCTCTGTGTGTCTCCACACTCTCCCCCTGCTTCCCTGTTTTTGGTTACTCACTTGGATTTTTACCTTGTTTTCTCCTTTGGATTTATTTTGGTTGGACTGCCTGGACACAGCAGCGGCTTTTTGTGATAGTTTGCTTCCCTGCCAGGCTTTGTTTACCTCTAGTAAGTTTAATGAAGTAACTTTAGGTTACACATAGTGCCTCAGTGTCTGCATTTGTGTCCTCTTCCTTGACTATACAGTCTTGCAACATTATAGGCCAGAATAAGCCAGCATCAGGCAATAATATGAAAATTATCTTGTATTAGTGTCAAATGTGTTTTTCACAGGTAGAAATGCTATAATGAGGCTGTGAAAGTAACAAAATTTAGTGTTTGTACAGATTTGTGTTTTTGAGATGGGTTGGAGCATGTGTAAATGCTAACAGGATGGTATGAGGATTATTAGTATTTCTGGTCATTGAAGGGCAGCAAAGACTGTTAAAATGTTCACTAAAGGCAGACCTACTCCAGCTGTTCGCGCTATGTTATTTTCTATCTTTTCTAGCTTTAAATGTAACTTATAAACAGTGTTTTGAGGCAAATATTCCAAGACAACATGCAGCTTGCTAGCTGAGTTTAGCGTGTGGAGAACTAATAAAGCTAGCTTCATCATTAGGCTAGCTTTATTAATTTATTTAGTCAGCAGAGATAAACTGGACAACATAAACCAGCCTCTAAGAACAGTTGAAGGAATAATACAATGTTTTCTATTTAATGTAAAGCTATTGTAAAAATTCAACTGTTCGATGTCTGGTAGGTTATTCCATTTCAAATCGTCAGTGGCCTTCTGCTTGATCGTCTCTGATTGGCTTGAAACATTTTTTAAATTATAAGGTACAAATGTAAAACTGATATCTGTGAAATTTTAAACTGATATATCTGAGAATTAAAAAAAGACCACCAACTCACTTTTAGCACATTTTTTCATGCATTGAAATTTATGCTATATACCATTATTACTGGTTTTGTGGTCCAACTCGTCATACCTGCTTAATCACTTATGAAAGTGAGGCATTTTTGTGGCCAACTACTTCTTATTTAAGTAGTCTGTATGTTTTGTTTTAAATTATTGTGATGTGCAACTAGACATGGTTAAAAATCAATCAATCACTAGTTCCTTTTGCATCATGATTTGCAGTGTACTTGTATTGTACATGTATACATGTAATTTTCTGCCTGCATTGTGTACTGAGGTTTTTTTTTACTGTAAGTGAAGTATGATGGAAAGCTTAGAGCGCAGCAGTATGTTAAGTTGTTTACAGCTCAATTCACATTCAAGAGTGACAGCAGATGTTAGCGACTGACAATGGCATTAACAGTGTTGCTGCTTATTCTCATAAATGTGTTTTGAGCTGGTAATGAAATAGGTTTCATCAGCCTGGACTGAGTGTTTCATTGTGAGTTTGTAACACGTAAGTCTGCAGCATGACTGATTGAAATTCATGCTTTAATTGCAAATTGTTGGTCCTGGCAAGGTCATATTAAATGAGGCGGTCACTAGATGTACTCTGGACAAAAGAGTGATACATGCTTTGAGGTCCAGTCTGTCTCTGCTGGGGCAGAAAGACTTATAATCAGGCATACTACAGGTCAACCAGCAAATTCTGACAAGTGTTCCACTCTGTGCTTTCCATGCAGCTTTTCCACAAAGAAAGAGACAAAATGTTCCCTGTGCATCATCTCTTTTCTTTTTTTTTGCTGCCAGTTGTAGGACAATAGCAGAGGGATTTCTGAGAGTAAACATTTTCACTGTCTGTTGTAGGAAAAGGAAATGAAAGACAATACGTGCAGTAAAGCACAACAGCTTCACAGGTGCATGTCTGCATTATAAATTATAAATTGTGTGCAGATTGTAGATGTGCTGGCAGGAAGATGTGGGTTTGATTTTAATCCAATGCATATTTATACTTTGCTGTTGTACCCATTTCATAAAAAACATATTCCTTGCAAACATTTACCGATATTAAATGGTATGTTTAGCAGAAACCCAACCTACTTCTCTTTAAATGTATGTTAAGGATGCGTGGTAACAACACTGTGGTAAAACCATTGTTTTTTAAGTTTGGTGATATAGAAATATATTAAGTTAGAGTCACTGTATATTTATTTATATAAAGATATACATCACTAATTACTGAAAAAAAATGTATTTGACGTAATTATCATTCCTCCTTTTAGAGAACATCCACATGAGGCATTAATAAATTATACCATATAGTCTCTATTCTGTTCTTGCACCATGCATAATAAATAATAATCATTCACACATAATTAATTTATAAATAAATACATTTTCTATTCAGCGGCAATCCTTCCTGAGATGGTGACATGGAAGTTCTGAGGGAAAAATCTCAGCTTGCATGCGTTGAACAAACTAATGTGCAATAACCAGGTTACTGGGGCAATCGGGTTTACATGCGCTGCAGCCTCGATGTTGGATGATCTGTGCATGCATGCACCAAGTTAATAATATTTCTGCTTTACCTTTTATCTAAGAAGTGCCGTGTTTAAAGATTCCCTCCAATGATAATCAAGTTTTTAACTTTGTTAACACGCTTCTTGGAAAAAACTCGACTGTAATTGATTTTTCTCTGGCCATCAGTTGGTCGGAAGTGTTCAGCACACGTACGTTCTCAACAAATCTCTCAATAGAATTGACTGTAAAGAACCGCCATTGTCACTGACTCAATTAATAGCTTTAAACTGTGGTTTTCTGCTCGGCTGTGACTCATACTATGTTGCTTGCTTACCAGCATATTAAAAGACCTTGAAAGTCAGATAAATAATTGTCAGTTAGGCAGAAATACAGTGACTTTAAAAAGTATTCACACCTCTTGAAAGTTTTCTTCCTTTATTGCGTTTCAACATTGAATGGGGGTCAATTTAATTTGGCTTTTTGGACAATAATTTATGAATTAAGACTCTTTGACATGAGAGTGAAAGTTTCCTGCAAAGTACTACCATCCATCCATTATCTGTACACCGCTTAATCCTCTGTAGGGTCGCGGGGGGACTGGAGCCTATCCCAGTCAACTCAGGGCGAAGGCAGGGGACACCCTGGACAGGTCGCCAGCCTATCACAGGGCTACACATAGAGACAAACAAGCACATTCTCATTCACACCTACGGACAATTTAGAATAATCAGTTAACCTCAGCATGTTTTTGGACTGTGGGAGGAAGCCGAAGTACCTGGTGAGAACCCACGCATGCACATGGAGAACATGCAAACTCCACACAGAAAGATCCCAGGTGTCCTAACCGGGACGCGAACCGGGGATCTTCTAGCTGTGAGGCGACGCTGCTAACCACTGAGCCACTGTGCAGCCCCCAAAGTACTACCAATTAGTTAAAAATATGGAAAGTAAAATGATTAATTCACTGCTTCACTATCTTATACCGTCTTTCCGGCTATCTCCTTGCCCATTCCTTAATTCTCTCGTGATCTTCATCCCTCCATCTCCCAGCAGGCCTCTTGCTGGGCTTTGCAGAGGAGGTAAAGTGTTGTGTCCCATCTGGGCTACATTTAGCTAACATCTGCTAGTGGACTCCCCTCCATCTCACTCCCTCTGCTACTATAGCTGGCCATTATATCACAGGAGACGTGCAGTGCCATTAGATGCCCGCTCTCCCAACTATTATGACAAGACTTTCTCCCACTTACAGTTTTATTCTTGGTCTGTATTTTCAATTTTTATTTTCTCATCTCTTATACATCTTGTTCCCCTCCATATGCTGTTCCTCCAATAATATTATAATAAAGTCACAACATTGCAGCTTACCACTTTCCTGCCAAGATTTTTTTCTTTCAAGTGTAATTGCTTGCCTCTCTAACACACACAAATGCACACTCTCATGCTGATTAGTCCTGCAACCTTGATGGTACAGAAACAATTACTGAGTCAGCGTCATGCTAATTAAGTGTTGACAATATCTACTGGCGTAAATGGAACTCTTCTAGCATTTTCTCCATATTCTCTATGACTATGACTGTTGTGTTAATGTATATTATTATATAATACATTTAAACTCATTTCTATCTAATGTGCACTGCATACACTTTGTTTTATGAAATGCAGTCGATGCACAGATAATTCACACTAAATGACAAGTCAAAATACCTGTCAGTACCTTCAAACACAGACCTAATGAGGTTTATATTGTGGCAAAGCACACTTGGTCAAGGTTAAGGACTGATTGTAGTCATGCTTAAAAGGAAACATTGCTAACAAATGGAAGGAGACATGATGCCACTTGTCAAAGTCTTTGCTGAGCCAGTCATCCGCTCAGAGTATTTTCAGAGCTGTAGGAAAAAGTCACATTAGTTTTGCTTTCGCTTTTGATCGAGCAACATAAACATGAATATATATATAGTTCACTAGAAAGTCTAAGAAGGGGAAAAATGAAAACATTGTGGTTTGGGGATGTACTCAAAACATTCACGTTTGAGACAAGATGAGCAAAAACACTGCCAGAAATCACACAAGATCATCTTATTCACCTAAAAAATGCCACCTAAAGTTGGAAGCAGGAATGAAATGCCATAAAGTATTAATTACTGTTCTTTGATTTAGTTGATGTAAACACACTGATTCACACCTTTGTTCAGAATTGCCTGACAATTCATACTTCATCGAAATTACGCTGCAAAAAATCGTACCAAGGGGCTGCCGTATAGCTCGCTGAGTTAGGGGGTTAACATGTAGGCGCGTGTCGCCAGCAGCGGTCGTGAGTTCGAGTCCGGCTCTCGACCCTTTGCTGCATGTCTCTCTCCTCTCTCTACCCCCTTCACTGTGTGTCTCTGCCATCATTAAAATGGAGAAACTCCCCCCAAAAATGAAAAAAAAAAAAAATCATACAGAAAAGAAAATAATAATAAAAAAAAATACATTGGAAAATAAAAGCAAATATCTGTAAAATGATTGTATTTTATGTTGACTTAAGTACAGTAAAGTAGAGTAACTTTATGGTCACACATTGCAAAAGAATTACTGTACTGAATTACTATGTGTAAAAATACATTTTTTGATGTAGACATGAACAGTTTGTCTGTTTTTTATAGTCAGCTTTTAAATTAATATTTTTTCTGTGATTTTGCTGGATATTATCTGTAATTTCACGAATAGGAAAAATCTGTAAAATGATATGTAACAAATGACTTACTATTTAAAAAATATATATATACATAGAGTTTCCTTAAAATGAAAGCACATATTGAAAAATTAAAGTTTTGTTTTCTGATTTCACTATAGTAAAAACTGACATTTTACAGTCAAACATAATTTAACAGATTACTATATGTGAAAAGATGTTTGATATGGACATCATGAACAGTTTCAGCCTGTTTTTTTTCCAGTCATTATGTAAATGAATTTTTTTTGGAGACATCATCTGTAATTTAACAAAACTGGAAAAATGTGTGAATTAACAGGCTAATAAAAATATTTACCATTTTCAATCCCTAAGATTCATGTTTTTTCTTTTAAAGAACAGCAAATTTCTGCAAAACAATTTTAATGTTCCAGATTTAAATAATTCAAAGAATTAAACACTGAAGAAATTGTAATTTTATAGTCAAACGTTGTAAAAAAAAAAGCCATTTTATAAAAATACAGATTTTAAATTGTATTCATTAGTTACAGTTTTGATTTGTTTTTGTTTTACAGTTAACATGTAAATTATTACTTTTTTGTGTTTTTATTTGATATTTTTTGTAATATAACAAAAAGAAAAAAATCAGTTAAATAGCTACGAATTGTTCAAATTTACAGTTAAAGACCACAAAACTTTTTTTCTCATGAACATCTAGTAAGGTCTGCACTCAGAGATCAGCTATTCACAGATATTCACTTTCCCTTCAAAACAACAAGAAACGGGCCGCAGCATTAATCGGACACCTGCTGCAGATAAACGCTCCTCCCGTTCCGGTCTCTTTTCTCTGGAAATGTGATTAGAGAGCAGGCAGAGGATGGAGGAAAAGGTCTGTTTACATGTCCACATTCCAGTGGTCACAGTGCACACTTCTTTACAGATATACAACACTAGATATACTATAACCAATCTATAAAAGGGATTAGATTAGGCTTTCTGTGTATGCACAGCAGGAACCATAACAATGCTGTTAGAGCATGGTAAGATGAAGAACCAGCTCGGCACGGTGTGTTAGGAGACCTGATTTCTCTGTCTGTTTGTGTGTTTGACAGGCTCAAGCTGCCGTTTGATCCCCAGCTATAGAAAGCCTATAATGTGTGCTGCAAATACTACTGCAAGCAGTTTTCAAAATTACTCAAATTTCACTAATTTATGTATTAAAAAATAATAAGGATATTTTAAATAGGATTCTCAGGGGTAAATACATTTAGTGACAGTTCTGAGTTGCAGCTGCTTATACAGGTGTTAAAAACTGAAGTTATGTGTCATTTACTAACTTTTAAGCATTAAATGCAAACTTTTATTACATTTTTTTCATATAAACTAGGCATTCATGACTACATGAGAGAAGGGTTGCTTAAAACTGTGCTGCTACTTTGTGGCTTCTTTAAGCTTTTAAGCCTTTTTAGCTCATTGTTTTGGGTTTTGTGGCGCATTGATTGTTTCAGTCTTGTCATCACCCTTGTTTCTAGCAGCAGGCAGCTGCAAAGTTCAAGGTAGGTCATCAATTTAAAGTTAGAAACTTGCTCTTGAATACAGTGGAGCATTTATAGCCAGATATTTCCTATAGGTTTTTTCAGTGAAGACCAAAACAGAGCTAAAAGGTGAGTAAATACTGCACTTACAAACAACAGGTTACCAGAAAAAAAGTCCACATAAATACTAATCTGATTGCAAATTGGCAAGTGTCTGCTTATATTTTTTCAGGGCTGTTTCCAAAAAATATTCATACAACTTGTAAAAAAAAAACAATTGGAGTACGAGTTGAATATATCTCTATTTTCTAGCACTTTTAGTGATGATTCATATATCCCCTGGTGTTTTGATGGTGTGTGTCTAATAAAAGGGGCTTTGGTTTATGAATTGAGTCTCTCATTACAAACAATAAAAATGAAATCTGAATGCATCAGGGAGAGTTTTGGCCTTATATGTAGCCAACCAAAACCCTCTTTGTGTCTCAAAAGGTGGAAATAATAGCAATATTTAAGATTTCTCTTCCACAGAATGTTCTTTATTGTAGAGTCTGGGAGGTATTCACAAAATAAACCTTTTGAAGGAATAAAGTTTAACTTTGCAAAAGAACCATCTCTGTCCAAGATAGTTGATTATAAAAGAACTGCCCTCCAGACTGCAGCTCATTAACTCAAACCCCTTCCAATCCCTTTTACCCCTCTCCTCCTCCTCCTCTTCCATTGAAACACTGAATTTTGCTCTTCCTAGCTAATTACCTGTCCACCATTTCTTGGTCCATTCTGCTCTTATCTTCTTGTATTCTCTCCTCTATCTCGTTCTTTTTTCCCCATCCTTTCCTCCTAAATCACTTCCTATTCTTTTCCTTGTCCTTCGTTAGCCTCTGCTACAGTATCTTCTTTCTCATTTCTGATCTTTGTCACTTTCCCTCACATCCTCACCCCTTTTTCACCCTTTTTTTTTCTTTCTTGTCTCGGTTTCCACAGACCTACAACTGACCACAGCACCATCTAGCTACCAAAACGCCTGAGCATAGACAGTATCACACAGAAATCTGCAGATGCAAATCAAGTTGTTTTACCTCCACAATCACTCGTATGTACAAATGTCTGAAGTTCCTATTTGTGGCCACATTATTCTTCTGGTCTCTCCTGCAACTGTTGTGGTTACAAATTCTTTGCAGTCACTGGGCATCTCTTGTGTAGTGAGAGCAAAGCCTTTATGTATTTTGACCTTCTTTAGACAAATTATAATTTAAGATCTGTAATTTAAGACTCTACTAACACTGTGGATGATAATAATAATAGTGGTTACTATACACTGATCAGCCACAACATTCTGACCACTGACAGGTGAAGAGAATAACATTGATCATATTGGTACTATGTGATGTTTTGCTGGAAAACCTTGGATTTTAACATCCATGTTGATGAGACTTAGACACCCAAATAAACATTGTCACACAACAAGCACACTCACTCATGTAAATGGAAATCCCAAATGTCACTGGTCTACCCCCGCAGGAAAATTCACCCCACCACATGGCAACAACATCAAACAATCAGGAACATGTTGAGGAACATGACAGTGGCCCAACATGTTGATTTGACCATAGACATATATACGTAGACGCCGCATTGACTGTGGAGGGACGTGCCTAAAGCTCCGCCATCTTGGTACAGGGCTAGCAGAGGCGGGAGTGAATGTAGGTCTATGGAGGTAAGAGGTACTCCACAATCTTAAAATAGAATTATTCACTGAATTTTCGACCCATTTCTAAACGGTTTGGTTTGTTAAAAATGTCACACATTTAGCTATGACACAGGATACTTGGATGCTTTTGTTCTATTTATGTCTGCCTGTCCGTCCTCCATGTCTGACGATTGTAACAAACACTATATGTTGACAACTGATCGATTTATGATCACTTTTATAGTGCAGACATGTCATTCCTCTATAGATGTAATGCACTGTAGGGGCGAGTGGCACTGTACCAAGATGGCCGCCGCGTAGGCACGTTGGCTCCAATTGGCAGCAGCAGTCAGCGCGGCGTCTACGTATATATGTCTATGGATTTGACCTCCAAACTTCCTACAACCCATTGTGATCAAGAATCAACAGGATGCAGTGGAACAAGTTTGATTGACAGAGACCCCACTGCACAAACCAGAGTACCTAAAGGATCTACTGTCAACGTTCTGGTTCCAGACCTCATAGGACACCCTGAGAGGTCCCATGCCTGATGGTTCAGAGCATTTTTGAACACATAAGGGGGACCGACACAGTATTAGACAGGTGGTCATAATGTTATGTCTGATCGGTGTATTTACGGGTTTTGAACAAATGTGTATCTGTATTCTGTAACACTAAATGATCATATCACAGACTTTGAGGATCACCACTGGATTAGATCAGCTATGTTTTCTAAAAAGCAGCTCCAAATGCCTGTGAGATATACTGTTAATTAAGATGTATTCAACATCTTCAATTAGTGGAAAAGGGTGCCACTCCGTTGTGGCTACTTCTTTATTAATTGTCCAGAGATGCAAAAGTTTTCAGGTGAAATTTAAATGAAGCATGGACATACAGAGTTTAGTCTAAAATATATTTAATGTGCCAATGCAGCCAAATAGAACGCTCACAACTGTTGCAATTAAATGTCGATTCAAATTAAAACTCACCAGCTGAGAATTTAAACTTCGTCCTTACAAGTGGCAAACAAATTTCAATGCATCCAGTCCTGTGTGTGGACAGGATTTCACCCCAATAATCACAGCCATCAACAGAATTTTATTTTAGCCATTAGGTCTGAGTTGGAAGGACCTGGAGGCTACAATCCTCTTCCTTCTTGCAGCCTCACCCTTTGTTTGAGGCTGATAGGATGTGTATTTTTTATGCATTTCTACATAAAATGTTGGAAATAACATCCCCGGTCCTGCAGCGACCCTCCAAACCTCCCGCTTCTTTATCCCTCCCTCGCCGGTCTTCACCTCCACCTCTGCACCATCTCTGCTCTCTTTTTCGAACACGACATCAGCCCTGAGCTCCTCTGTGGTTAACTAGCACCATCAGGTTGTGTTACCTTTCATTGTTTGCTAATTGGATTTAGGTGTTGTTAATTGTGTTCAGTGTTCTATCCGCTCACAGCTGCACTGGCTGAGGCAAAGAGCTGTGATTACTCTCATGTCACTAATTGTGCTGACGAGCATAGCGGGGCTCAGGCGAGCCTTGGTAATGATGGTAAACACATTTGTCAATTTGTATGTCGGGGTAAAGCGTGCGCTAATTAAAGAGGATAAGGTGTGTGTGTGTGTATATGTTTGTGCGTGTGCTTGCATGTTTAGTTTGACAAATTTATCGCTGTAATTAGTAACAAAAGAAAAACACTTAAAAGAGTCATAGTTTGTTTTTTAGATCTCAGCTGCTACAGAGCCATTTGCACTATAAGATGATCTTAACTCGTATAAGGATATTATTTATCGTTGCATATTCCTTACGTGACTTGTCCAATTGTAGTCTAGTGTTTATTAAAAATATGTGTAGTGTGTAGTGTTTATTAAAATGTGCTCCAGAAGCTCACCTGGTTGAGCAGGAGACCAATAGGGCCTGAACGTCCCCACTGTGGTGGTCACTAATCAACTCCCGTGACATCATTTGCTGCACGTCGCTCCCACCTTTCTTCTCCCCACCTTTCCTGTTTCTCTTCATCTGCTCATCGAAAATTGCACTTCGCAGCATGTTTTTTAACATGGTTTCCAACCTGCGAATTGCAAAAGAGGACCTCGATTAATCCTGAGTGGGTTGCAAATATATAAGTCAGCTTCTTCAAAAAACTGGTACTACTTTTGTGGACAGCAGGGTGTTTTTTAAGTGCTGTGGTACTGTTGCAACACGCAGCTCTTTTGAGCTCTCTTTTTTCTCTCCTGACATGCCTATTTCTGTCACTTTTCTTCTGAACAACCAAGTGAAACACCATGAATGTCTTCCAGGAGACACGCTTAAGATATCACATCTCCATCCTCCCTGTCACTCCCTTCGTCACAATCAGCTTTTCATCCCACCTTTTAGTGTAGACGTTCAGAACAGCTGTAAACACTTTTACCTAGTTGCTACAAACTTCTTCTTTTCTGGCATAAACTGACCCCGAACTTACACTGGTTTGTTTTTCAGTCAAGTATTGGTTCAGGTTGACACCTTGAAAATGCTTGACAATGGATTACTTGTAACTTCTGTAATGCTTTCATTGTTTTTGTAGATGTTTGCAAATCTCTGTTTGCTTTCTTGCTGTCATTCCCTAAAAACCATGACAAAATAAAAACATGGTTGAGCTGCTGTTGCGTATACATACACTGTACATATGTCTAAGCATATTGTGTTTTTGGAAATCTGTAATTTAATTGTGTTAACTATCTAAACATATTTGCAACTTCTACACCATAAAAATAGCATAGTTCCAACAGAATCAACTGTAGAGACACACGTATAAATATGAGAACATAAAAAATGGATTCAGTCATTATCGTAATGCGTATTATAGCAGGCATGACTGCCTTGATTGGACAGTCTTGAAAATGTTTTGACAGCTTAATTTATGCTGTCATTTCTGAGAATGGCACGCTGATTGCATAATACGACATAAACAATTATGATCTTCTATGCTTTCAGCTTCAGCAGAGAGGCCTTGGTTTAGAGAACAGTGTGTACAATGAAGTTCAGTATATTCTGCAGCCAAATCATAGTGTTTTCGCTTACTGTATGCACGTCTTTGTCGGTTCTGAATGCTCTGTATGAGACAAGTGGGGTGAAGGAATGAAAGGAGATCACTAAATGTAGTGTCAGTGACAAGAACTCAGCAGATTATGATGTTTGCATTCATCCAACCACCTTTATGAGGACCAGTTTGAGTTTAGATCATCGGAGTGAAAAATGAGGACATTTTGGCTCATCCTCACTTTGTCACACTCGTTCAAGGGCTGTTTGAGGGTCAGAAAAAGGTCAGAGTAAGGGGTGAGGGAAGGCATAAAGGTTGTCCTCACTAACAGTAGCATTAAAATGTGTATGTGTACGCATTATATGAATCAAGCCTGTCAAGTTGAATCTGCCTCAGTGACAGACTTGTCATATTTTGACATCTGTTCAATTAGGCTCAGGCGACATGATTGATAATTATTAAAATGTATCTTGCAAGAGCTTTGCAGCATATTTCTAAGCAGTGCATGGTGGTGTAAATGTGACATAAATATGGGAAATATACACCTACTGAATTTTTTTTAAATAAACATGGCACTTGAAGGGGCAATGAGCAATTTGTGTACTTGAACAATCTAAATTAAACCCACTGACTTCAACACTGATGTCGGGTCATCTGTTAAGGTGATAAGGCAAACTTGTTAGCAAACAGTTACTGAGCAACATTAACATTTGTTTTTCTTTGTTATGCTACCGATCAGATAAATATTCTTAACTCTCAAGGGGAACATCTGGTCATTTTAGCTGTAAATGGGTCTGACATATTCCTGCTGCTATTCAGCAACTTTGTTTGCCTGCTATGGCCAAAAATGAGAGAAAAAGGTGAAATTGCAGGGCAGAAACAAACAGAACAAACAGACAGCTCCAAATGAACTAAATGTCTTGATGTAAAGATATTATAAGAAATGTTATCTATCTATCTATCTATCTATCTATCTATCTATCTATCTATCTATCTATCTATCTATCTATCTATCTATCTATCTATCTATCTATCTATCTATCTATCTATGCATCCATCCATCCATCCATCCATCCATCCATCCACCCACCTTCATGCCTCCCTCTCTTTCACTCCCTCTTACTCTTTCAGTTCTTTGTTAGACTCTTTAGGGGGAAACAAATAAAACAAAGTACTGCATTACAGCTCTCTAATTACTCATTTGAAAGCACAGCCTCTCACAGTTTACAGGCCAAACACAAATAAAATGGAGGGCAGAAAATGTCCCGCATAACATCAGCCACAAGTGCAACATCACATCCATCTTGAGCACTTTGAGACAGCTGATATAACTAATGTGTTTATGTGTATGTGTGTGTGTGTGTGTGTGTGTGTGTGTGAGCGCAGCATATATTGCGCATTAGTAAATGTTTTTGTGTGAGCGTGTGTCTATGTGGGAGTGCATCAACTAAGTATTGGATTCGGTGCAAGTGTGTGCTTACAGGATGTGTCCATTTGTCTGTCTTATCGTAAATGCCTTAGTGAGATTGTGTGTGTATGAATCACCCAGTATAACTAATGCATGCTGGCACTGGGTAAATGCGTGTGGGGGGGAGTGTAAAGCCACATCAGCATTTACATCACTGTAACTGTCCCTGTAAGGAGGCTGCGTCTCACACACACGAACATTTACATTTCTATTAGTGTGAGGACTCTGATCCAAAAACTAACAGCATAGCCATAGACAGAAGCAGATAGAACTTGAAAATGTCTTTTTGCGCAGTATAATAAAACTTAAGGTAAAGTAAAATTTCATAAATTATAAAAGATCAGAGAGCAAATGTTAAATTTCTTTGAATATTGGTTTTGCAAAAATAAATAAATAAAATGGAAACTCCATTAATAGACAGTCTACATTATGAAAAACCTGGAATCAACATGTACAACCTTTTTCCAAGTGCCCACAGGCGTTACTAAGGTGGAAAACAACTTCAACTGTACATACATTTTATCATTTTACTCTTATACTGAAAATTTTTCATTTTCATTTTCCCTTTTCAGTGTAAAATTCCTTCTGCTGATGGAACTGTGGAACGTACAGAACTTTCAGGTTTTTACAGAATCTGGTCAATCTAAATGGTTTATTCATGGTGAATTTTTCAATGACGCATTTAGGATGAAGTGATTTGGCTCAAATATTATGATTTTAAGGTTAGATATGGTTGAATTCTTCGATGGAACAGTAAGATCTGGGGCTCATATTGTTAAAAAAAATTGTTGTACTGTGGTCCGAGAGGGCGCTACAGGAAGTGAGAGCAATTTCCTTAAGTGTTGTCACCTGAGACAGTTTTGTCATTAACTGGAACTTAAAATCATGAAAAAGAGGAAACTTATGGGTGCAGTGTAGAGAGAAATGAGCTGACAGACCTCTGTATCCTCATCTCTGCTTGAAGCTAGTGACTCGAATCTACATCAGACGCTACTAGCAAAACACAGCCTAATCTGTGACTGAACTGTCAGCATGTAGGTGGCAATGTAGGTGGAAGATTTAACAAAATGCAAAAGAGCATGGAAACAAAAAGACATCTCTGGTTTTGCTGCATTATTTTATTGCTAAAGGGTCAGAGGAATGCAACGCTAAATTGTAGTGCTCCTTAAACCCCAAGTCTTAATGGATATGCTGTTTATTTTATAATATATCTTTCATAATCTAACATCAGAAATGAAATTCAACTCACTTATATTAGAGAGAAGTTAGAAAGTACTGAGACAGATCAAAGTACCTCAAAGCTGAACTTGTTAAACCACAACTGCACAACATGCTACTAGTAAGTGGAAAAAAACAAGGGAACTTGTGCAAACTTTTACCCTTAAAACAGCCATTAAACAGACCAAGCGATGACCAGCCAAAATACCATCATTACTCACAAGGTCCAAAGATGTCACTGGTGCTCATGAAGACAGAGGTGCAAACACACACACACATATGTATAAATGCATAAAGCCACACACACACACACACTCACTTTGCTTGGCTTTCACTGCAAAGGGCTCACAGATGACACTCACTGTAGTCTATCCTGTTACTCATTCTAATGTCTTTTTTTCTGTTCATTACTCATTCTGCTCTCTGCCCGACCATCTTCGGGCTGCTGCCTTCTTTCCGAACTCGATGCCACGGCTCCCCTGAGCCTGTTTAAGGATGGACTTTTTATCTAGTGTGGCCAATCAATGCTTCTTTCAAGTGATTTGGAACAGGTTATGTAAGGCACTCCAAACTGGCTGATGTTCTGGGTGTGGGCGAAATTAAAACAGAACTGTGAGGAAGAGGCCTCAATCTCTTTATCGTGTGACCCGTGTATCATTTGTCACAAAGATAATGAGCAGTGGCACATGTTTTTACATAATCGCAGCAGCTGTTGTCCTAATTTGCAAATTTTGTCAGGTTTTGCTGAATAGTAACTTGAGAAGCGTTTCCATATTTTTAAAACTTCCCCTGAACTTTAATGGTTTTGGATCAGTGTTTTTCTAACTAAGAGTCTAATTGGGCAGCCATGTGCCAGCATTGGCTTGGCAGCATGTCTTTTTTGTTTGTGTAGTATTTGTTTGGTTTTTCTGTACAACTCTGTGAAGATTCTCGGTCGTCCAGGTCATGGTGATTCAAAGTGCTTCATTAGAAGGCAGCTACAGTTTTCTTTCTGGTTCTTGAAAACATTTCACCTCTCATTCTATGAAATTCCTAAACTGAGCATCAATTCGGAACATTAATCAGATATAAAAGAGGCTCGATGATCAGCATACCAAAGAGAAACTAAAGTACCAGCCTCGAACCAGCCACAAATCATATTTCATGAATTTATAAAAACCTAACCTTACTGATGTAAATGTGAATGAATAACAAAATGTACAGTGACTAAAATCTATTTATCTGCTTCAGTTTCTCAGCCCTAGTTTGTACTTGTTAGCTCATTGCACACTGCCATGGCTTACTGAAGTGCCTAAACAGACCAGACTCATCACTAATGATATCTGTAACACCTGTTCTTTTCGATGTCTGCAGAAAAAAAGTAATACAAAATACAAAAGTACCAAATGTGGATAATCTCAGGTAATTAAACTCAAAGCAGCATGGCATAGACAGAGGTCTAGTCAACCAGACTAACTGAAAACTTGTTTAAGTATGCAGAGCCTTTCAGATATTCATTACGCTTTGAGATAACAGTGGCTTGATGTGGAATTGTCTAAATCAGGATTTATATCAAGCTATACCGGACTTTTTTGATCAAGTTTTTTTTGCCCCCAATCTAATGCAAGCCATTTAATATTTAGCATCTTCTGATACCCAGTTATATTTTCCCAGATTCTACACACTTCAAATATTGTAGATCAGCTGTAGTACCTGGTTGCATCATCTCTTACTATTTAAACTGTAGCGGCCAGAGGAGGCAGACAGTTCCTTGTTTTCAAGCAGAGAGCATTTTGGGGGTTTCACTAGTAAAGGGGCACCATGACAAAGTCTTCTGTGATGCTTAAGTGCATATTACATTAAGCGAGGATCAAATAGAACAGCAGTCCTATATCCCAGTAGCATATGTAATAGCCATCTTGGGACTTACAACACAGTCTTGAAATTTCTTTTCGAAAAAGTTTTACCAAGAAATCCAGTTTTGACTGAAGCTTATTATCATAATCTGGATTAAAAATCAACACAGACCAGATCAAGTCGTATCAATAGATTTTTTTTTTTTTTTTAAGATTTATTTTTGGCCTTTTGTGCCTTTATTAGATAGGACAGTGGATAGAATTGGAAACGGGAGAGAGTAGGGAAGGACATGCGGTAAACGCCCGAGGTCGGAGTCGAACCCGAACTTGGGACTGCCGCTATGCCTCTGCACTTGGGTCACGCGACATAACCATTAGGCTATCAGGGTGCCCCCGTATCTATAGATTTATCAAACTCTATCAACGTATAATTCGTTTTACCATCCAATACCAAAACTGAAAAAACAAGATCTGATACCCAGACAGCCATGGTGCTCACACCTTCAACTAAAGAATCTTGTCTTAAGTCAAAATTCTGTTTTGAAAGTGTCAGCTACTGAAAATGTTTCCAAGTAGATGTTACCTCGTAAACTTCTTATTTCATTTCCTGTCATTATAATGGAATGTTTTTATATGTAATTCAGACTGCAGGTTTGAAGGTCGGAGATTTCTTCCATTATATTTGCTGTTTTCATCAGAAAATCACTGACTGTTCTCAGTTGTAGAATTGACTAAATCGAAAATGAACAAACTCCCAACCTTGGTTGAAACATGCTGTCTTAGCCGAGCGCGCCTTCTCTCACTTCCTGCCGCTGTCTCAGATCTCTTCTTCTCTTACTCTTCTCTAATTTTCTCCTATTGTTCCCGGGAAATTAGAATATGCAAAATAGGGTGGCGGCAGCAGAGTAGCCATGTGCCACAATCACACACAGTGAGAATATTATTCCTCGTTGCCATGCTCTGGCTAATTAGCCTGATTTGATTGTTAATGCACTGCCAATTAGAGGTGGCAGGCGTCACTATGGCTCTGCTTGACAGCCCTCATTTAGAGGTGAGCGAGCGGCTCGGGCGAGATGAGCTCTGGCTGAGAGCAGGCAGGCTGTTACACAGACCGTCTGAGTCAGTTAGCGCTTAGAGGGTGTCCGTGTGTGTGTGTGTGTGTGCATGCAGTCTGATCAAAACCATCTCCGACTGTCTATCTCTTTGTGTGCACTTGTGTGTCCTATTGTGCTTCCATGTGTGTGATTTGTTTTAGGCTGTCGGTATCTGTTACTATGCTTTTGTGCTTTTCCTGTGCATTTCTGTGTGTGTGTGTGTGTGTGTGTGTGTGTGTGTGTGTGTGTGTGTGTTCCCCTGTAGTATCGGAGTCTGCAAGCAGCAGACACACACTGATAGCAGGAATTACAGGAGTTAGACATGCATGTCATTCCAGACTATAATGCACTTACTGTATGTGAGGCACTGCGCTTCCTCCTTCACATGCTCTGTGGCTTTTAGATGCTTTCTCACGTCGTCTGTCTCCTTCTATATTATCTGCTTCCCTTCTGTGATTTTCGACCGTGCAAAGATAAAAATGCACTTGTTGTCTGTGCAGTTTCATGTATTATGTATCGACTCTGTACTTTTAGCTGGTGGCACTTTAGGGCACAGTTTCTAAAATATATGCGTGGACGTGTTGGAAACAAATTCCACCCTGTGGTTCAATATTATATTATCAGCCTGTGAAGCTCAGCGGGTTCTTGGGTTTATGTTGCTACTCTCTGAAATACTGGTGCCCACCTTACATTGAACTAACTCATGTTCTTCTGATTTGCATTTCCTACACATTGCCAAGTGATGTTTGTCAAACATCTGGGACATGAGTGGAATTTCGCATGTACTGTAAATCCAAAGATCAGCATTGGAAGCATATTAAAAGCAAGTTCTGGCACACACAGAAGAAGAGAGAAAGCATTGCCATTGGAATGAATTGTGTCAAATATTTTCTTTTATTTTAACCTCAAGGAATTCCCTGCTTTTTCATTTTATTGCAAACAAACACAAAAAAAGATTTAAAAATGCTCCCACTTAAACTCCACTCTAGCTCCGCTGCATAGACTTGGCAGTTATCCATTGAAATACTAATAGTAATGTTCCACTGAGCAACAAAAGCTGCCCAGAAAGTAACAGTATATTATTCAAAATTGACTATAACTCTGTGTGTTTCAGGCCACATTTGGATTAACATAAAGTGCACTCAGGTACAATAGACTGTAGTAAAGTAAGGGTTGGAAGGGATGTGAGTTGAAGCTTTCCTGGCTCCTTTGTCACCCTGTCATTCATTGTTTTACCACTGTGATTTGACAAGTCCTCAAAAGTTGAACTATTTGACAGCGCTCCCTGGTCACACTGCAGAGCTACAACTCTCACTTTGCTCCATTTACATAGGCTTCGGTACATTTTTTAAAATCAGAATTGAAATTCTAAAACACACTTTTCAGTCTCCACAGCATAAAGTCACCATGCAAACCATAAAAGCAATCTCTTTTTCTTCTGCCCACATAGAAAATTCTTTGGCCCATTCATGCAAATGTTAAAGTACAATTATCCGCTATTTCCTAAGTTACCAGTTGCATATGTCACGGTGATCAGAATGTGTTATAATGGTTTTCTACTGAATAGCTTTATTCCCAGGAAACATCCAGGCATTACTTCACTACGTAGGTTATCACATGCAAAATGGTTGAACCAGCTGTCGTCATCTGTCAGGCATATTTTCTATACAGTTCTATTGGACGTCTTTTTGTAAGCGAGTGTGACATGACAATGTCATTGTGATACAAAAAGAAAACGACAAGCCCCTCAGGCAGAAATATACATGCATGTATGGTGAATGCAGTCTTTATACACCTCCTGATGTTTCCTGCCTGTCGGGCCACAGATTCTCTTCCACATCATAACGGAAATCTTACCTTCCAAAGCAGCGCAGAGAGAATATTTTGGAGTGTCTTACCCAGCCTCTGAAGGCTGTGATGTATTTTGTCCTTTGTGCTATGCAGTGCTGTAAAACAGTCTTGTCTTTTTCTTTTCAGTATCGCAATAACACGGTCTGTCAACAAATTATAGTACAAACAGTGAGGCTGTAAACATGAATACTGCTCAGTGTCTTGCAATAAATCTTCCACCTGCGGTAATGTGCAACTTTGTACCGTTAAAGTTGTAATATGTCATACAGAAAAAAGTGCAGCCTTGTGCAGTTTCAGTCATTGTCATACATCAGAAAATACTTAGTTATAGTGACATCATGACTACATATTTCGACTTTGTTGTTTGTGAACAATGACACAGAGACTTGTCATTCTAATGGCACTGACATGTCCATTGACATGAATTTCAAAGATTATTTTATAAAAGCACTGAAACTCCTGAGAAAAACAGAGACTTTTCTTCTTGGTTTGATAACAATGACGATATGCTATAAGCAAAATTTTCACTAATTTTGAAACTGAATATTGATATTCCTTCTCCCTGACAGATACAAAGATCAGTAGAAGCTGGACCACACAGAAATACAGAGTCCATTCATTAAGCTAAATTCTGGGTCTAAATCACATTATGAAGGTTGTTTAAAACCTCAGATTCCCAGAAAAGAGGACCTGACCTTGATGTCCTCAGGGACACACTAAGCTCGATGGAACTGATTTCAGAATCCACCACCATTATTCATATCGATCAAAAACGAGTCAATGGATTGAGAAGATATCATTTTGAAATCAATATTGTATGTATAATGAAGTGCAATATGTGGCTGTGGTTATACACCCCACTAAGCATTCACAGCGTATGGAAGCATTTCCACCGCGTGAGCTTGGTACGATGTAACAGGATGTCTGAGTGGGTATGTGCATGCTGTTATTCATCTTTTAACACCAGCCGCTTTGTGGAGGAAACAAAGGAAAGGATCCACGCCACTTCAACCGGTGATTCATGGCGCACATAAGGCAGCACATTTGCGTTCTCCCGAGGTGGCAGAGAAAGGCTTATAGAAGCTTTCTGCCACTAAGTTTAAAGTGCTGGCTTATTTACTGCACATGCATTTAAAAGCTTGTACTGCATGATCGCATTACACGGCCTGGATGTTCTGATCTAATCTTCTCATGGGAAAGAAGAGAATGTGAAATACTGTCGCGAAGGTGTAAGTCAATTAGTCATGTTCATCAGCTATAGAAGAGGCTTAATAATTAGCATCATTGATACGTGATTTTTGGAATTCATCTGCGAATATGGTTTACGTTTGGCTTGCTTTTTGTAGTAAGAGATTCACGAACCTCCCAAGTCTGAATTGTTGTTACTTAAATCTGTTGTAAAGTAAACTACATCATTGTGTTTGTTATCACCGGTGACTTTAAGGAGCAATTTGTACATTTTCATAACATTTTCCTCTCCCTGCTTAAAATAAATAACACACCTTTGAATTGTAATCTTACTTAAGCTTACTGTTTGAGGGCCGGCACCTGTAAAAGACTTTGGCAGAAGCAGACATTTAATTTCTCTCAGATGAATATCAGAACTTTTTTCTTTAGGATTTTCTGCCCAGATAACGACACTGAATGTGTCCTAATCTCTAAATGCATATCTTGTTTTGTACCCTGGAATATGTTCTGTCATAAAAAAGCCATGTAATGATGAATGATGAGCGTTGGAGAATGCCTGCAGATGCCGTTATCTGTGCCGCGGAAACCTCCATCTACACTAAATCAAATATCGCCCCATTTAAACATACCATTATTCACATGAGTTATGGCGAAGACCCCTGTGGCTCTCATAGCGCCGAGGCAGCTAGTGGGCGCGTGTCTGTGTGAATTACAGGTGCTGTATACCTGAAGCAGTCTTTGAATAGAAGCACGGCTTATCAGACCAAACCTAATGTTGCTGGCAGCCTCACCTTCAGGAGGACGTACATACAGAACTCATACAGAGCAGGTCAGTCTTGCTTCTTCTCCCTCATCATCACATGTATGGTCACAATCTCCTGTAAAAAAAAAAAAAGACTTTGGGGCAACATGTAGCTCCAATGAGGTTCCTCTGCAGGGTTAGGTGGTACTCTAGTTTGAGTGGCATCACTTTAGAAGAGTGGAGAACCACTCAAAGGGTTCCTACTAACTTAACTACTCAAGCTTGACAAATTGGGAGGAGAACCATTCTGGAGGGAATACTGGTGGCCTGTAATGCCACCAGTAGGGAATCTGCTGAGCTTGTTGCCTTCACTATCCAGAGATGGCTGGATGGAGTTGGAGTCTATCGGTGAGTTTTTTGTATTAATGTGACCCCCAGTAGCTGCTTGGTACAAGGTTATGAAATAAAAGCATTTTTTTCCTATATAGAAATAAAACTCGCTCAGATATTTCTTTGAGTCACGTTGAAAATACTCTGAAGACGCATATTCTCTATTTTGAGGAAAAATCTGAAGGCCTTGCCATATCAAATGACCGTGCTTGGTTTGTGAACACATGACTTTCTGTGCATCTTTATTCATGCTTCAGGTCTGCATTAGTGGGTAAATACAGGTAAAAGTAGCTATTCAAGTAAGGCAAGAGTGCCAAATGATTTTTTTTTAAAAATCAATATAAAAGCATACATATTTGGAATAAGTATGTTAGGATAAAGGGATGCATTATCTCTGCGAAATATTCTTATTTGGCCATGAGTTACTTGCAGCAGCGGATACTGTAGGTGGAATACAGGTGAAAAGATACTACTAGAGATAGTCAAAGTCAAGAAGTCAAAGTCTTTTTTATTGTCAATACTTCAATATGTACAGGACATAAAGAGCATTGAAATTACTGTACTCTTCAAACCCTCAGTGCAGACGGTAAACATTAGGTAAATAAAGACATTGAGTAAATAAAATACTGAACAACCAAAAGAGCATTCAAAAACATACAGTTAAATAAGTAACACTGTAAGAATAGAATGAATCCTATTGCACTAAATGAATCCTACTTTCTTACAAAACAGACCAGTGGGAAAAGCAATCTTGTCCTTGTCACGTGCACAGTTCATTCAGCATAACAGCATACATGTTTCTAAATTAGCCAGTCAGTTCAATGGAAATAATTTCAGAAGTGCCATTTAGATATACTGTGTGAGACACTAAATGTGGAAAGTGAACCTCCCACACATGAAATGCACACAGTTGTGGTTAACAGGGCAACTGACAGGTGACATTTTGCTTCTTATTATCATCTCTCATTCCTTTCTTACGTTTACCATCACCTTGGAAACAGACAGAGACTGGCATGTAGCCTTTCCCATCGAAAGCTCTGTCTTTGGTCAGGGCTGCATTAAAATGTTTGACAAATTGTTTAATCGGGAGTGCTAATGCAAATCCTAAGAGACTTGGAAGGCACATTAATGAAAAGAGTAATGGTTAAATATTCTTATGCCAGAGCAGCAATTTTAGATTGAATTCACTGGAAAAATGTGACTCTGAGCTTTTTAGAATGTCGACTGCAGTTCAGACCATGCCACATGTTTATACTGTAGGATAAATGCTGCTGGCCTTTTGAACATACCACTTGCAAAATACAAACTGAATCCATTTTTTTTTTATAAAGGTACATATGGTGACATTTTCAAAACTTTACATTTTTTTCTAAGAGTGAGGACGTGTTTAGCCTGGAAGGAGTGGGATAAAAGCTAGCCTGACTGTCCCAAAGAGACATCTCTGAGCACCTACGAAACTTTGCTTAATGCACACATGAACAGAAAAGTAGAAATCGAAATGGATAACAAGAATTGTGACATTACTGGTAGAAGACTGGTTCCTTAAGGTTTGCTACAAATGAAACTTTGGAAGTCTGAATCTGTGTTTTTAAGCCTGTCATAAGATTAGATAGGATTATAACTTTATTGATCTCAAAACAGGTATGTGTCAGAAGTGGGATTCGAACCCACGCCTCCATTTGGAGACCAGAAGTCTCATCTCAGTGGAAGGAGTTTATCCTTGAGTCTGGCGCCTTAGACCACTCGGCCATCCTGACACACTGCTTGGTGGAGTTGACTGTTTATTTGCTCATGATGTTTCTTCTAGCATATACAGAACACCATATGGACATGCTAGCAAGATAAAACACTTGAATATTCAATAAAGGTGGTCTTAAAAATGCATAGACATGGTATGCAAAATGCTACGTGTCCCAGCATCTACAACTATTGCACATGTTGCCACATCCACAGACATTTTGGTCAAACCTTGTAACCTCACTGTGACGATTTCAGGAGGCCGCACACAGTTAGCTGTTTACCATGAAATAGTTCCTCCTTCTCCTGAAATCGCAAATTGTATTGTTACCATCTGTTTATCTGCAGGTTTAAAAAACAGACATTTTAATCAAGAAGCTTAAGCAGCACTGGAAGCACATTTTTCCGCCTGCATCTAGTCTTTAAGCTCAGCTAACCACACTTTGCAACAGTAAAAACAATTAAACAGCAACAACAACAACAAAATGAATGAAGCCATTACAGGACAGACAGGACCACAAGCATTCAGCCATGGGCCGTGTTATATTTAATATTTAATAAATATTCTAATTATTGTGCATCCCCTTCTGTATTACAAACAGCACTTACATTGCCAGGAATACTGAGAATCTGGAGTTTGCATCACTTCATTAGTTGCCATCTTCATTAATAAATTAAAAGATGTTTTTCTGAATAATGAGCTTTGAGAAGGAAAATGATTAGCAGCATTTCAGCTAAGCAACAAAAATGTTAATGAGCTTTTTTTTAATTAGCCCGCAGCGTATTATTTATGTTAAAACATAAAGTATTGCTGGATTATTTAGCAAAAACAACATTGTAAACACACTCTGTCTTTAATAAACCCACAGTGGGGAATATGCCGGTGAAATACAACAAGAGCGCCTCATCCTGCATGCCGACTCCTGCACTCGTGTTAATGAGAGGCTGCTTATGTGTACCTGCAGTGGGTTTTTGTAAATATATTCTGCGTGAGCGCGTGTGACCGTGCAGGCATTAGATGGGCTTGTGTGTACACTTCTGACGGATTTTTTGGGGGGTTTGTTCTGCCTGGAGTGGAATCTTTATTTAACAGAGTGTTTGGAGAGGCACTCTAAGAAAGATGAGAGAGAAACAAACACAGAGAGATAAAGAAATACTAGGAGTGCAAGAGAGAGAGAGGGGGAGTCGAGGAGATACATAAGTAGAAGGGGAGCGTAACCGCCGTCTCTAATGAGAGCGAGTCGGGGAAAGACTCGGAGTGCCGCTCAGCAGGGGGGAGGCCTGCCGTGGGGAGACCGAACGTGTCGAACAACAGGGGTCCACAGATAATTAGCTAACACTGGTGGCTGAATGAAACGGCCTCCCCTGTTACTCTCACCGAGAGACAAGCACAAGGGAAGTTATCATAACACATGTTTACGACTCTGGCTAGAGGCCTCGCGTGTGAAGACTGAACAGGCACCATCAGGGGCGAACGCTAATTGTCATTTAGGCTAACATTTGCAGACATGAGTTCAAATCCCTGGTTGGCGTCTTTTACACGAGACACAACAGCAGGAGGACGAGCGGCAGCGAGACCTTGGAGGAGGGGAGGCGGCGAGGAGTTTCAGGGTAGATTAATAATGATCAGATAAGGTTGTGTTCACAGTGTGCGATAAAAGGATTTGACCTCCAGTGAGTGAAGCCGCGCATGGCAATTTCACCACGTATGAGATTGGCACAGGTGGGAGGAGGAATAAAGCTGTTTTTGAAGTATGTAGCCACATTCAAACAAACACACATGAAAAAGCCAGGAAAATATTAATATATTCACCAAATACATTCTCACTTCTTAGAGGAATGAAAAACATCCAGGACCTCAGAAAGAGAAAGCAGAGTTATTTTTAAGTGGTATGTAGGAGGGATTTTATGGAGGCACATAAATAAATGGTTAGTCCAGCCTGGTATCATGAAACAAAGTGTGAATAACATGTCAAGTTTTATGTGTTACAACAATGCATTTTGTTTTCTTTTAGTGTGTCATTTCACACTATGTGTTCTCGATGAATGCCACCCTAACCTAGATCGCTGCAAAGAAAAACTTAAATTCTCTCTCTGATCATTGATTTAACCCTTAAGTATTAAATTTTATTTAGAAGATTTATCCATGACAATAATGTCTTCATGTCTCCAAGTGGCTTATATTTACACTGCTGCATCCTGTAGAATGTACTGATCTACTGTATAAAGTCCTTGCCTCTTTCTCCACCTACCGTTGCAGCTCAAGCACACCGGCTCACCTTTAACTCAGCTCAAGCACTATAAAACCACTCTGTGCTGCACAATGGCAAGTTATAATATTAGAGTAATCCGGCCATACATGTATGAACCGACTCTGAAGAATAATGCACCCAGCAAATTGGCTGAATTGCTTAGGTATGCTATGAAACCCTGGAAGTCTGAATCTGTGTTCTTGAGACAATCCTAAGATAAAATTTTATTAATCTTGAAAAAGGTACGTGTCAGAAGTGGGATTTGAACCCACGCCTCCATCTGGAGACCAGAAGTCTCATCTCAGTGGAAGGAGTTTATCCTTGAGTCTGGCGCCTTAGACCACTCGGCCATCCTGACACAGTGAAAGCATTGCTGCAGTTTCAACATAGAAACCATAAAAGAGAAAATAAAAACCATGTACATATGTTAACAATGTAAGAAACAAACTTGATTTTCAACAAAGAAGGCCCTGAAAATGCATGGACAGAGCATGCAAAATGTGGCTGTAGTGGCTATTTATAGGTGCTCCCGTGACACCTTAGTTAGTTGTTCAATCCCATCAAATCCCTCATTAGAATAGCATCCAGGTTAGCTTTCCATACAATGCAGTTTAACAGCCACAAATTAAGAGGGATAATTCGTATATACATCAAATGTGCTCCACATTCCCTCCTTTCCCCCTAAATGATACTAGATTCAAACTGCGGCCTGCTAAATGTTGTTGCTCAGGATTGTGGTCTCCAGGGGGAGAACACATCCCTTTGTGTTACAAAGAAAACATGCGGCAAGTTATAGACAAGCAGAATTTGGCTGTGATCATCCCGAGTCTTTTGCACACTGAGTGGTAGCAACAAATCATCTGCAGAGCAACCGAAAGGAGCTAGTTTGTAATCTAGCTGTCCTTTTTTGTGGGGAGTAAAAGAAGAAAAAGAATGTAATTGCTTCACCAAACACGGGACAAGTCACAAAAAGGAGAGCAAATGTGTCCTCCGATATCTTACACCCATCAGAGGGAGGGTGATGATGTATAAGATGTTGATTTAAAATAGAGAGGCTGAGCTCTGCCATTTCCAGAATACAAAAGAAGTTATTATCATGTCTTTCACTTCAGCTTTGTGGGTGCAACTTGGACTGTTTTGAACTGACTGCAATGATATGGACATAATGTTCACTCTTAGAAGCCTGAGACTGTCCGGAGGTGGGGTCACAGCGTTTCTCTATTCCTTCACAGTTTCTGCTGGATAATAAGCTGAGCGGTGTCAGGTGTGGAGCATAATTATGCTGCACCTGAGCAGGGGAGGCAGCGAGAGAGAACGGCATGTGGCGATGACGCCGGGGGCAAAGGTGCAGAGGGCTGGAGAAAAAAAGGAGCACGATGGCTTATACCAGCTTGTGATGTGTGCTGTGATGCTGAACCACGCTTAGCACGGATTTCTGCTCCAGCTGACCACTCGCCAACGAACAGGCTTGCATATTAGTATTTTTGATACCCTTTGTAGAGTGCAAACTCTAGCGGAGTAGTCATAAAGTCACCATTCCATCTGCGTCACTGTGAGTCAGACATTTCCTAAGAGTATGACTTCCATACAGTTGGCGAGGGATTTAATCAAAATCAAACTAAAGATAGAGTCTCAAAGCGTGTTTAATTAGTGTTACACAAATATGTAAATATCAAACACTGAAAATGAATGCCAAACACTACATTTGTCACTTCAAGGTAGGACACAGCAGCTATTCAGTAACAGTACAGCACACATTAGTAAGGTGTGCATTCATCACAGCTAGAGCATATTTCTAAACAGCTATTTCAGCTGTGTATTCATCTGAATGTGAAATAATGACAATCAGCAAGTTGTTATTTTATATGTCCTTATTTTGAATGCTGACAAACAGGATTCCACACAGATATATGAAGAAAGCTTTAAATTGAACAGAAATAGCACTTTTTTTCCAAAATAGAGACTTGAATAACTGAGCGGATTTTAGATCAGACTTCTAAGAGCATCAAAATCCACAGGCTGCACGCTAAGAGGGCTTAAACAGCCTATTCATGCTGCTGTCTGAAGAAACACCCACACATGAACACACACACATGCGTCCATGTCAGCATAACTGCATGTGTGCAGTCTAAAATTTATATTTTTGCAATATTTTGCACAAATAATTACGCTCTTATGCAGATATACAGGCCAATATATAAATCATGGCACTGTCTTTATTGTACGTCTTTTGTCTTTGATAACTCTATGTGTTTTACTGAAAAAAGACAATATATAGTGTATTTATTTTGTAGTAAAAATGCATTTTTTCAACAGGTAGAGTTTCTTGATAGTGAAAATATGACTATGCAAGTATTATCTGCTACTTACATTCAGCAGAGCCATTTCCACTGCAGAGCTGCTCTTCATTGTTGCGGTGAATGAATGAACATCAGCAAAGCAATTGCATAGCAGTATATGCCTACTAAATGATGACACAAAGGGAAGTAGATGTGATGTGGATGAACAGGTGTAGCACATTGTTGCTCTGTAATACAGAAACATTGAAAGAACAGTCTAGGTGAAGCATCCTCGTCTAGAGCGGATGTGTTTGTGTTGATGTCCCACTATATGTAGGACACAAGGCTGTTGTTTGGCAAGAAATAGCTTCAGCACATGCAAAACTACTAATTTTGCCTTTTTGTTTTGTGTGAGGATGAAAAAAAAGGGGACGTTTAACATTAATTAGTGAGCTTTAAAAATCGCTGGTAGGCAGATTCTTTAAACTTTAGTCAGCACCAGTTGAACAGTTATCCCTCTTTTCCAGCCTTTGGTGGAGCTAATCGCCTGAAGGCTCTCACTTCATATTAATGACTTGTATCAGTCTGGCTCTTGGAAAGAAAGCAAATAAGCATATTTCCCCCAAATTCTGAGACATTTTTTAGAGCAAACATGTGCTTAGTTTTTAAATTTCTGACTTCGGTATCATCAGAAATGCCCACATGTACAGCTCATCCCCAGAGGCCTTGAGATGAATGCAGAAAAATCAACTTGTTCAGTGAACCAGTGTTAACGTTGCACCATTTTCTACAATCAAAAACCAAGCAGTCAGAATGTTTTTGAAAGATGCTTGATAAAAAATTCTACAAACCAAGCCTTTAAAAGTCGCATTTCCCTTCACAAAAACCAACATTCTTCTTCATTTCTGCTGCCACTTTAATATTCAGTGCAGTTTTTTTTACTGCACTTAAGACTAAACTGGGAGTCTCTCATCTTGCATACCACAGCAGGTAATCATACTGCCTTGTCCTCCCTTTACATTCTCTGTTCTCTTAAATAGCAGTAAGATAAAATGGACTAAGAGCTGATATCCATCAGGGGATGGGACCTACAGTGACTTTACTAGACACTGTGGGATCATTAGGGCCTTTAGACTTGATGGGATATTGTGTTTTTATGAGCTCTGTGCAGTAATCCATTAATAGGTCTGACACGCCATTAGGCTTTATTGATGTCCAATGCGTGGGCTCACATGAAAACACCATTATTTGTCATGATCAAAGTTTAACGCTGACACGCAGTGATTTAATGACGCCACAGGCTGCAGAGACCCCTGTCTTTAACCTTCAAGGACATCCAGGTTGATGAGATGAAGTTGTACAGTTAGAGTGGTTCAGTTTTTAAGTTATATCTTCCAGCTATTTCCATACTACTTTTCTTGCAGCCTTTTAGTCTTCTTTCAGTGGCACATAGAAAGGAAAATATTGATTCTTTTTTGGATGGACATGGATAAATTATGCTTCTTTCTTAAACACCACAAAACAGCACATTCTTCCTGCTGCCTGAAGTATTGTCCCTGCTTTGAGAAACAGTTTTCCTCAGGTTTCCCATTGCTGAAGCCTCATTTATTAAAGGAAGGTACATCTCTTATTTGTTTAGCCTTTTTTCTAATGCTGAGTTAATACATTTCTCACCACTGTGCAGTATTCCTGCTGAAACAACTTGCTTGTGCAGACTTTCTTGGCTGCCCTCTGGGGAAATCGAATATGTATTTGCCATTCTCTTAGGATTTTAAAAGGGCGTAGCAGCATTAATAATTCCTAAAAACATAAAAGAGGAAATGTGGCTTTTTTTTGATGTGTTGTAAGTACTTCTGCCAGATAAGCATTTGTATGAGTTTCGAAGTGCGTTTGCTCGCTGGAAGAGGTTGAAGAAAGGTGATTGGTTTGCAGTGATGAGCCGAGAAATGAAGAGACAAGAGGAAAAGTAAGATAATCTGAAAGTATTTTTCATTAAGTACAAACTCATTTGTTGGACATTGATCCATTCAAGACTTTACACTCATTTAAAGGAGTTTAATAGCTGTTCTTAAAACAACAGCTGAGTTTTTATATTTTATCTTTCACCTGAAATCTTCTGGTGTGTCAAAAACTGATACAAATCCATCATTCTGAGCGATAAGTCAACAACTGCTGGGAGAAAACTGCAACATGACAGTTGGTAGATGTCATTGCAATGCTTGGTTTGTTTATTTCAGTTGAAAATAACGTAATAAAAGTGGGATTTAGTCAAATGTGTGGGATTACACTACTGTTTAACGCATTTTGAAATCTGTTTTGTTATTTCTTTCCTTGCAACGGTGCTAAAATGACACGTCCTTGGCAGCAAGGACGAATAAAATAGTTTCCCCTCATTTCATCTCAGTCACTCATGAATGACAGGCCATATTTTGCATATATCACCCACTCAGATTAATAAATCACTTAAATTCAGGCAATATGTCTTTCTTATATGATTTTTTTCTCCTTATATTGTTCCTGATCTAATCTATTTTATCGCATAAAAACATAATCACAAAGAGGAAACCTGGTATCAATCACCTGTCTGCAGTCATACCAGGTTGCTAAGGGCATCCAAATGACACCGAGGCATGCTGGGACTTGTATGCTCCGTGGCTGCTCTGTGTGGTTAAGCCCCGTTGGTCAGGGTTAACTTCCAGACACCCCGATGATGAATGACAGTTATCTATTTTTACGGCTTGATATAGATCCATCAGCTTCCTCCGGAGAGTCCTCCTCAGCATCACTCTCCCCTTTGGAGGAGATTTTCCAGGTCACCAAGCCAAGGTGAGAAACAAAACAATGCACATGAGTGCTCACACATAACGGAGGAAGTACACGCACTCGCACACACTCACGGCCACAGATGACTCCCCCCACCCTCTTTTCTGGTGGACATATGGAAATGTCAGCGCCTCCCAAGAGATGTTTGCTAATGTCAGGACATGTGGCTGGCGTGGACCCGGGCCACACGTACACTCTGTCCAGCTGTGTCAGGGACCGCCGGCCAACCCTGTTCCCCCCCATCAGTGTACCCCCCTCTGCCTCCACCCCCAGGAGGGAAACTAATTGTGAGTGTTATTGATTGCCACAGCAGATCTGCGCTGTCCAGCGGGTAAATAAGATGGATGGAGTTGTCAGGTTGTCATCAGGCAAGGTTTTTTGACAGCATGCCTCAGGGCGTGTACAACACAGTCCAGGTTAACTGAGGCATACACCGAGCAGTGAGGCGGCGCAGTGCTGCAGCTTTGACTTTGGACAGAAATACAGGGAGTGAGACGTGTCCTATTTTACGAGACAACTCGCACTAATAATTCACAAATTGTCATTCAGAGACACTGTCATCCATTATGAAGGGCAGTCGTGTTTTAAAGAGTCGATTTGAGTTTCAAAAGCAAGATCTGCTCAGTTTACTCAGCAGATCTTGCATATTTATTATATGCAGACAGTTTATTTATTGGCACAGTTTTGACGCGTCTGCCTCAGTGTCTCTACAGTACATTGCAGGTGAATAGAAAAAAAAAATATAATGCCTAAAGCATTGAAAAATTGTGTTTTAAAAAATTCAAAACATGACTTTCCTGAAACTATGCATCTGTTACTTTGGAGTCTATTGGACCGAAGTGATTTGAGACGACTCATATGAACGTAGCAAATGTAAGTTAATCAATAATGTGTCACAAAATAACAAATTTGTTTAGTTATGTTGATAATTTGTTCAGTTGTTCGTTGAAAGAGGGACAACATCGATTAGTGTGAAGGAATTTCTTCAGTCATATTGCACTAGTATGGAAGATGTGCTCAACAGAAAGACTTAAATTTGCATTTAGTGTTTCACATATAACGTAGAACTATATAGCTCTAGCATTAAGAAGCTTTCAGGACATCATAATGGAAGCAATTGCACATGTTCCTATAAAATAATACACAAGAACTTACTAACCTTCAGTAAAAGCAATGTAAGGCTGTGATGTGTTCCTTTTCTTTTGTAACAGCTGTTTAGATCAGTAATTTGTTGTAAGTTAGCATTACCAAAATGAAATTCCCATTCGTACCATCATTTCCCTATTGTGGCCTCTTTCTAGATCTTTCATTGTGATGGAGTAGGCAAAATTTTCATTATCACAAATCCAAGTGAAATACTGATTTAAATGTGAACATTTAATCTGCATCTTTAAAAAATGTGTAATAACTTTCATTTTTGTACTTTTCACTAACTTTCAATGACCATACTTATTTTTAAATGTCTTTTCAATGGGGAAAAAAGCACATCAGAGAACTTTAAGAGCGTCAGGGTAGCCACTAGGGCTGCAACAACGAATTGATAAAATGAATAAAAAATGATTATTAAAAGTGTTGGCAATGAATTTCATTATAGACTCATTGTGTCGCGCGATTTATGCGTCACTCGCCATGTCGCGGAGCCGTTTACTTCACCTGCATCACTTGTGCACGTTCCTGTTGAACATGCACAGACATGCCACCTGACTACTCTGACTGCAGAATAAAAACAAGTCAGCATGGCAGCGGTGGCAGAGAAATCTACAGGAAAAAAATCATGATCAGAGTCCTCCAAAGTAAGAAAAACTTCGAGAAAATACAAAAAAAAGACGGCGGTACAATAATTATATGCAATATTTGCAATAGTGCTGGACCCGAATGTCCGACTATCCGGTCGTTGTGGTGGTATCCAGATAATAATTTCAGAATCTGAATGACCCCCTGGCCGCAATAGCAGCCGTTGTGGCTGTACTGTCATGAAGCATCGGTATATCTCAGTCACGTACTGTGTTAATAAATAAAGAAACAAATAGTTTTGTTCTAAGTCATTAAAAAAATGTGTTTTGTTTTTTTATCTGATTCATCCATTCATCGAAAAAATAGCTGACAGATGAATCGACTATTAAAATAATTGTTAGTTGCAACTCTAGTAACCACTCTTTAACTTGGACAAAACATTTATATTTTGGCCTTAAATATCTTTTAATTCAATTCAATTCAATTTTATTTATATAGCACCAGTTCACAACGTGTGTAATCGCATAGCACTTCAACCATTAAGGTGAAGACCTTATGAATTTTAAACAAGGAACAAAGAAACCCAACAATCCAAAGTTGCCTTTATTATTTAGATTCACCTTGAGCAAGCAGTCAGCGACAAATTAGGGGAAATGAATAAATACACACACACACACACACACACATATATATATATATATATATATATATGTGTGTGTGTGTGTGTGTGTGTGTGTGGTTCTGCACGTAGTTTAAATTTAGCAAATCCACTGTGATTTTCTCATCATTCTTACACAATGTAAAACCACATTCATACAGTGGCAACACTTTTGAGACATTTGCACCCTACTATTCGTTTCTCAGTTACATGCATGCTCATGCTCAGTAAACATTGTATTTTTTTTTTTTTTTTAATCCCAGGATGTAACCATTGAAAGAAACTGTATCAATCTCTTCAAAACAAATAAAGCAGTGAGGACACACTCCACCTGCTGAAAAAAAGGTTAAGGTAGTATTTATGCATGACAGAGGATTTCTGCTGGATCACAGTGTTTCTGCATGGATGAATCACAGGTACATGACTCACCACCTGACACATTCTTGTGCCTCATTGCATCAGAGAGAATATAATTACCTAAAATGATGCACTTCAGAGTTTAAATCCTCAACTACTAACACCCAAATCAGTACATACATTACTGATCATACTTCAACAGAATAATGCTGCTTATTTTGCATCTGCATAGGCCTTTTAGCACTAGGTTAGGATTCACAAGACCCCTCTGAAGGCAAAGAGAGAACTGAATATGAAGCAGGGCCGTCAGTATTCCTGTGCCTACTCTCCGCTCAGCAGACTTTCCATTGTGTGCAAAGTAAACACTGCTCTGGGCGAGGATTGCCTCTAAATGCTGTTGAGGATTTGAGCGATTATAAAGGAAATGAATATAGAGGAACCCGAGATGCCTCGGTTGACCCTCTCTTAATGCAGGCATCCTCTCACCACAAGGCGGTTTTACCAATGCATTTAAATTATTCTGCGGATAATTTTCATTTCGAGTAATGAGGTGAAGTGGGTTCTGGGTACATACAGCATCATCGAGAGGCATAACAATTACAGTGCGGGGTCATGTGCAGGAGCAAAAGCAAAAGTTTTTATTTTATGGCTCACACAGCAGAGAGAAATAAACGATGACAACTACCTGCCCTACAAGTAATGCCGTTGGTGCCTTATGACCTCAATTCTCAATGACTAGTCCATTTTCAATAAGACATTTCCATTCATAGAGTGAATAAACAGCACTGTGCTCTTTTAGGCAATACTCACCTTCTCACTCATGCAGTTATGGATCAGAGTGGGGCACTCTGGCTGCTCAGCATCAGCTAGATATGTGTCTTCCTCAGTGGTACCTCACCTCCTGTTAAACTGTATTAAACCGGAGTTTTCTGATAGTTTACTGGTATCAGTTTTTTGCAAAGATAACTTGCAAAAGCAGAAGCCTTGCTGGTTTGTATGGTGGATTGGTTTTGCAATATTTTCTAGGTTATAATCCTGAAATATCTGAAGATTGTCAGTCATCTTGAAGAGCCTCACCAGTGAAAATCAAGTTTTTTTTCACCATCAACACGTCCATATGATGTTTTTTTTATCCAAGAAGATATATCTTCGGTAAAATATGCAGTTGGTTGAGCATTTCCATGTTCAAATTGCAGTTTACTGATGACAATCTCAAAAACACGGATTCAGACTGCTGGGGTTTCATAAGTAACAAACCAAAGGAACTAATCCTGTCATCTTATAAGGTGGGGCTTTTCATATCTTTATTCTTCTCCAGAATTGGGTTTCTGGTTTGAAAATGCATGGCTGAATTACTCCAATATTACTACTTGCTATTGTGTACTACTACTGGTATTTCATCTCAATCATTGTGTATTTTATCACCATCCTTGTCATTTTACACCTGCAATTCCTCCCCTGCCCATTAGTTGTCCTCAGCATGTTCCTATCATCTACAGGTCACATGACTCTCCACCTGCCTGCACACTTGTTGCATGTCACTCCACTAGTCTGGAAGAACTCGACTTGCACAGTAACTTCATATCTTTGCCAGATCATGTACTGAGCTTTATGCTGTTGTCTGCCTGCCTGCCTGCCTTTGCTGGACATATTTACCCTTCTCTTCTGGCTCCTTATTGAGACGGTAAACCTCGTTTTCATCCTACTTAAATTGTTTGTTGAGCTTCTGCTTCTAGCAATACACCCTGATTTTCACGTAACCTACAAAACACCAAACTAAACCACATGATTATTGTGTGGATCTTTGTGAGACCTACACTGAAAACCTAGAAAGAGATAAATTTTGTCAGGTCAGGTGTTTACTTACCAAGTCTAAACCTTCCATCCATTGTCATACTGGCAGGTTGCCATGAAATCAGTGTGATTGGACTGAATTGTTACCATCTCTTAACACCAACATTGGTAATATAAAGCAATAAATACCTATGGATTCTACTTGGCTCCCATCTGCAACCTGTGTGTGATACATACCTCCAGCAACAAAACTCTCATTGCAGTGTTTACTCATCGTCATTCAGCTGAAAATGTTCACAACTGTAAGTGCAAATGTACACATTCGGTTAAACCTGCACAGGTTGTTTGGTAGATTTATGGCCATGTAAAGCAAAGAGAAGATAAGTGTATTTAAGTGGTTGACTGCAAGATAACACATTGCCTTCTGCCATATGTCCTCAGATAACTGCATCTAGGAAGCATTCTTCGATATAATACCTCGTTGGAAACGGGGAATATCTGTTGGCGGTAATGCAACATTAATTTGCAGGTGTGCGTAAATTCTGATTTGTAAATACCGTCGGTCCAGAAGGCGTCATGAGTCACAGTGACTCGGTCATCAGTGTTAATGGAAAGGCTGTGAGATAGCAGGCATTTATGTCAAACCCAGATGAGAAGCAGCTGTAGACACTTGGGCGAGTTCTTCATCTGGAGAGCGTTTACAAGAACAAAAAGGTATTTACATGTTCTCTTCCAGCAGCTCCTGTTTGCTTCCAGAGTGTCCCACATTTCCCTGCTCTGCACGACAGCAGCCCATTTACCGCAGAATGCTTCATTCTGCCTCAACTATCATTGGTGGTGTGACAAAAGAATTGAAAGTCAACAGATTATGTTTACTTCCAGAACAGAGCTTATCAAAGCGTCATTAGGCCGCTGTGGTGCTCCCTTTTTATATTTGCGACTAATGATCCGTGTAATATCTGTCCTTTCCCCCCGGATGTGCTGTTTTCCATCAAGGCAAGGCTATTTGGAATACTGTGTGGGGTTTAAGTGTGTGTGCGTGTGTGTGATCTATTTTTCAAATGGTATGAATGACCCTTTGAAACAACTCTGCAATCTTGAGACACAAGGACACAGTTTTTAAGCTTGGAACAGAGCAATGTCCTCACTGTTTCTCCATACACATTTGATGTTTGTGACACGTAGGCCCTATTTTTTTACCAGGTGTTAGCATATTATCTGTATCTGGATGCTTCATCTGGATAATGGCACCCCATACATGACACATGCATTTAATCTGCAGCCTTGTTATCTCAGTACAACAATGCATGATGCAACAGTAACCTCCTAAGATTAGAGTATCTGCAGTTTCTGAAACCAGTCATTGCTCTGTTGTCAAAGCACTTCACCAGATGTGTTCTCAATGCTTGAAGTGTTGATCAGTGCAAAAACTTTTGGTGAAGGTTCCTAAAATAACACCTGTACAGATGTGAAGCCCTGACAGTCTACATGACAGATCAATACAGACTTGTATTTCATTCCTCTCCCCTTTAAAAAAACAAAAAAAAAGATATGTAGCAGTAAACTAAGAATTCTCACCTTCTTAAGTTTCACGTATATTACAGTGCAAGGCTGACTACCTCCAGTTGTGTTTGGACTGATCCAGTTACATTCTGATGCCTATATATTTACACCTTAATGCACATACTGATACAGATCACCTGTTCATACCTGGTATAAATGGGTCAGTGGTAAAAGTTCTCATGGATTAAATGGTAGATGAACCTCTGTTCAACAGTTTTCATATAGAATAATAATGATGTAGAATCTTTCTGTAAAATGGAGGAACCATGACAAAAACTATGATCTTGTCATAATTAAATTGCTCTAAAATGTATGAGAGATGGAAATGAAAGCAAAGGGCACCGGTCAGGAACACTTTTTAGCTTTGGCATGGAGCTGTTGAAAATGTAAACTGACTACAAGCTGATATAAATGTCTGTTTGAGGACCACTCTGTCATCTTTCAGCTTTTCAGAACTGTTCTGAATGCATTTATAGATTTAAACACTCAGATCTCAGGGGGACGGCCAGTTTAAAATATATGAAAGCTTCTGCATCTATCAAATGTGTAAGTGTTGTAGAGGGGGTCACTCGCAGTGACAAATGCACAAAATTATCACCAGACTGTAGCTCTTCTGAGTATTTTAGCTTCAAAAGCCTTCAGTTTTGTTTGGGTTTTCTCTCATTGCTCTCGAGAGCATTTTGAATCAGGTACCTGCTTTTATAAAAAATCTTTGATGAACCCACTGAACTACATGCTCTGCACCAAACAGTAAGAAAAAGTTGGCCAGAAACATGAAAAAGGGAATGGTGTTTTTTCTGTATCTGCTGGATGAGGACTGTAAATATGCGGTTTTTCACAAAAAAATTTGCTGTCACTTTTAATCAGTACTTTGTTTATGGCTTCTTTCAACTACCTGACAAAAAAAAAAATCACTATTTTGCTTTGGCCTAAATGTTAATGTAGGTTTAACCTCCTGAGACCCAGGGGAAAAAGTATTTTGATTTGGATTTTTTCCATATAAATCAAGTGTTCAAGTGTAAGCAGGATATCAAACATATTGAACATCCATCCATCCATCCATCCATTATCTATACACCGCTTAATCATCTGTAGGGTCGCGGGGGGACTGGAGCCTATCCCAGTCGACTCAGGGCGAAGGCAGGGGACAACCTGAACAGGTCGCCAGTCTGTCACAGGGCTATATATAGAGACAAACAAGCACACTCTCATTCACACCTACGGACAATTTAGAATAATCAATTAACCTCAGCATGTTTTTGGACTGTGGGGCACCTAAAAGGTACAGAAGACCAAAAGAGACCTGAAAGGTCTTGGACTGTTAACCATTACAGGCATGTGGACGGCATCATATTTTCTTATACTCTGATCTGGGTGTGGCGTCCTTTTCTTGATTTTTGGCGATAAACTCTTCACCGCCTGAATCATTCAGGTCTTGTTGAGATGTTTGTTTGAAAGTTCTATGTCTGAATCTCCCTCAATGAATCTGTAAAGAATTCTTTCTGCCTCTGTGAGAGAGCTGTCTACTAGAAAAAAGTTAAATAAACATAAGTACAAAGTCCTGACATGCGCTCCAGTGTACATTAATAAATTAGTCATTGTCCCTGTGAAACTAAGTTAGCTTAGTTCTGAAAACTCACTCAAATTACTTATTAAATGTTCATTTTGGAAAATTAATCCAAATATAACATTAAAAACGTTTTAAATATAAATATCATGCTTACCTTTCTTTCTTTCTTTCTTTCTTTCTTCCATAGAATTATCTTGTGGACATGCCAGCCATTTTGAAAAGACTGGATAAGGAGAGCTGGCAAGCCCACACCCCCACACATTTGACATCATTTGAAAGCTGCTGTTGTCCTCTCTAAGAGACGTCAGGACTTAGCAGAGTGGCATGTATAATTTGAGAGATATTAGCAAAAACAAAATGTGCACAAAAATGAATTACTGGGTCTCAGGAGGTTAAACAAGCTATATGGTGTGCTAGACCCTCATAGTTTTACTGTTAGTACTACAAAAGAATTCCACATGTTGCATCCTACACAAATATCCTCCTGCCACGTGCAAGTTGCATATAAATTCTTGTAAAAGATGCAAAGAAGTGCCACTCCATCACAATGACCAAGATGAAGTGCATGTTTTCCCGTGTCGTACTTTGGTTCCTGGGTTACATTTGACCTCCCATCTAAACTCTCCTTGACACACTTTGGTGCTCTGTACCAACACAGACTGCTGCTCTGACACCAGCAGCTGGGCCATGTGGGACGCTGCGTGGTGGGCTCATGTTAGTGTGAAGAGGTGGATTAACATGGCGGCAGGCTGTACATATGGCAGAGATCAAACAATTAACCTGCTAGTGATTGGCCCTGCCATTAGGGTGCAGTAATTAGAGCTAAGTGGGCCTGAGACCAGACTGGAGTAATAGGAGAGCTCACTGCATGAAAGAGTCCGACTCTGAACGTCTGTGTGACCTCAGGCTTCGTACTTCTTTAGACTCTGTGTCAGTGTTGTTTAGTGCTGGCACTTTAATGTTTAGTCTCTGTTTTATACAGTATGAGATCACTGTACTGCAGCCATATTATACCTGAATTCAGCATGTAGAAACACTGGATGCAGCATATATTTTGGTAGCTGTCTATAGTGGATTGTCTATATGTGATGTATGTTTTGCACCTTTGCACTCAATATGAGAACGTAGCCTCATATCTGGTTTGTCTATACGTATTTATCTTACCTCGCAAGTTGTCAGAGTGTTCCTGCTCTGATGTTACGAAGACAAATCCAGGCTGCTTCCCCCGCTCTCTGTGAATAAAGTGATTCCTCATCTGATTCAGATATCGATCCCTTTTGGGGGGGAGCTACAAGTGTAGCTATTTTGTTCAAAGTTCTGCATTAGAAAGTCAGTCAATGGGTTGTTTAATCTTATCCGGCCCCTGAGACTGTAACTGATGGAAGAATGCTCTTAAAATTACCATTTTTAAAAGATTCAAGCCTGTTCTGTGCTGCACACCATCAGTCTGCATTGCACAGTTGTGTGTCTTGTGGATTCCGTCATTACCGTGAAGTAAAAATAGCTGGAAAGTATGAAATTCTTAGACATGGCAAGACATGCGTGCACACACTATCTGTCCTGCATGTTTATAGCAAGTGAATGTAAGCATTCAAGCACTGTATATGTTGTGATTTTTCATATTGCTTATGTTCATGTCATTCTTTTATGGGACTGTTTTTATTTCTAATTGCTAGTTTCTACCCTTTTTGTAATTAACAATCTACCATTGTAAGTTGAAGTCTGTGCATCTGAAGTTAGCTGACATGAGGGGGGGTTGGGTAACTAGTATGTGAGACTTTTTGCCCAACGATGTCAAGTGTGTTTACCTGATCAAACAGCCACATTTGAAGGTTAAGTGCAAGAAGATTTTTGGGAAGATGTGATGTTTAAATTTGGAATTATGGTGCACATTTTGTAACCGTCTCTCCTAGAATGCACTCCTTGTGGTGAACTCATCTGTTCAGGTGAAAACAAGCAAATAATTGCCAAGAATGAAAAATGTTAGTGTTTGCTTCAAGCAGCGGTGGCTTTATAAATTCTGCACAATTGACAAATCTTTGTATGAGGTGGGGATGAATGTGGACTTGTTGGTTTTAGAACATCACAGAAATCAAAGTGCTTAATATGTAAAGCACTTTGAGTTGCCTTTTGTATGAAAAGCGCTTTATAAATAAAGGTTGATTGATTGATTGATTGGCCATGCTAAATCTGACATCATAAAGGTGTTGGTTGATGAAATGAAGGAAGCTGATCAACCAATAAACAATTCTGATGATGTAAACTGGCAGGTTATTCAATGGAATTGATCACAGAAGAGGATTAATGGGCATTCCTCATTGCCTATAGACAACATATAGACTAACCAATAATCACATTTGTCATATAAGTTTAACCACTGAAAGCAGTATAGGTAATAAATGAATAAGCTCTTATAATGTCCACTTACTTAATTACGATCATGCTAATAGACTCAAACTACATCTCCTGGTCTTCATTTAGTGAAAAGTGACCTAAGTGTGGACCTTCGATCACATTATATCAAGTGGTCAGTATAAAAATGACCTCTGGCTGTGAATGTAAATGGCCTTCTTGATATTTCTCCAGACGTCAGCTAACCCTGTGTCGATGACCTTTGAGCTGAACTCAGTCGATACTCTGACGGGTTTTGGCCTGATGGTCTCTAATGGCTGATCTTATATGTTTCTGGCGGTTGTTCACTTTCTCGTGCAGGTTCTTTGTCATTTTACTGATGCAGCACTCATGACAGCCGTCTAAGCCCCATGTCTGACCATTTGTTATCATCTTTCAGGTGTTACATACGTGGCTTTCATGATGACACCTGAATGCAGTGAGATACATTTCCAAAACTTGTCAGCCGACCCCATAAAGGTAAGATTAATTTGTCACATGCACAGTGCTGTTCCAAAAGTCAAGAATAGGTTTCATAAGGAATGTTTGGACTAGCTGGATCAGCTGGTTTTCCTCACCTCATCTCACTTCAGGCCATCAACCTGTCAGCTGATGTAATACTGGCAGCTATTTAAACACCTAAATTACAAATCAGCTTTCAGACTAAATGCAAAGTGAGTAGAAAGTGGATGTTTTACAATGAAAGCAGAAAGACTCCAACATAATAAAATATTATAACAATTGTAAATACTTAACAGCTCCATCATCCTAAACAATCATGAACATTCAGCATCTTTTCAGACACTTTTTCAGATGTCTTTGCTAAAGTGCTGAAATTGAGTTCAGATATTTTGCCATCATATATTACATCCACATTATAAACTGAAAATATTTCCTAATAGTACATTTTAGTTTTCTATACATGGTGTTTACTGTCAGAACAAAACTGTGCTTGTTACCCCTTTGACAGCCAAAAAATGTCTTGTTTAGGATGTTTTGTACAACTGGCTGCTGCTTTGCTGCATAAGCTGGTGGAATCAATCCATTACTCCTCCCTTCTACACCTCACCTTCTGCTCACCCATATACCAACTTAGATCATTTATAGCTCATTAAATTATGTTATGAATAGTTGAAATAAAAGGACATGCATGACCCTCTTTGCCCTTCTTTTGAATTAGGTTATGAGTAGTTTTTGTAAGTTAGTTAGCAGTTTAATTTGCACAATACAGATGGAGGTCAAACATAATGGTAGTCTGGTAGAGAGAATGTTATTCTGGTCCTTTTATGTTGGTCAAGTTGTTAGTTTTGTTATTGCTGGTTCACACGAGTAGCTTCGGTTTTATGTGGTGGCTTAAAAATAAATAAACTCTAAACAGCATAAAGAGCTGTCTGTGATGACACCTATCTGTATTTCAAATTGGTCAAACCCTAATTTTGCATAAATTTAAGCCTTAATACAATTTAAACGAGTGAGTTGTAAAAAAATTCAGATGTCGCGATCAGAGAAGTTACCTATAACTAGGTCAGAGCAGTTTTCGTAAGAGGCTGTAAACATATTTATTTCAGCAAATCTGGCCATTCTAACGTGGGCTCCTGTTGTGACTGACTTGCTTTTGGAGCCAAGGAACTGCAATTTTGGGGATTTTCATGTTGCTTCATTTTTCAGCCCTAGAAGTTGCTGCTTGATCAACAGCAGAAAGACTATGTCTTAGTTTGGAATAACAGTATTTTCCTTCTTTCTTTTTACATTTTCATTTTGTCAGTTGCCCACTGTATTTTTGTCACAACCGTGCAACAAAGAACAAATGGTGAAAAGCAGCAGAGTTGTCTGACACAACTACAACAATTGTATCTACAGCTGCCTACCAAAACTGAGCAAATCAACAAGCCAGACACCTGCTAGGTTTTAGAATACGGGCATCCACGTGTCCTTTTCACATTAATATCTAACTTTTGTCTCTCAAATCTCCTCCATCTTCTCCTCTTAACTGAACAAGACAATGTTTTTAATTCAATGTTAGTTGAAGTACACTAAAACGACGCTTTGAGTTTTTATGAATTGAGCTGAACAATGGTAACAGGAATGAAACCTAACTGTGTAATGACAGCTGCTGAAATTGTTTAAAAAGGCTACAAAAGTTTTTGAAATTTAAACAAAGCTGCTAATAATTTCATGTCCAAAATGAGTCAATCGCACTTAAAACCCACTTACTCAGAATTTCCTAAAATTACAGGGAAGTAGATTTCTTTAAGTTTGAAACTTAATGACTAACTTTACTGACTAACCTAAAATTATAATCAAAGTTAAAATTATTTATAAAGGCAACTTAAAACAACATGAGTTGAGACAAAACACTGTACAGTTAAAATAGGAAACCACAAAATACAATAAAACACAACGACAAAAAGACAAATCTGAATAAAAGTATCAATATCAAGTATAAAAGGTACAACACAATCACAGTTAACGTCAGGGTGTCAAGCTTCTTGAGTCAGTTCCAACAAAAAGACGTGTGTCTTAAGGAGCGACTTAAGTCTAAAGTGTGAGCAGTTCTCACACAAAAAGGTAAACTGTTCCAGAGATTAGGAGCAGCTACTGTGAGGCTCAACTGCCTCTGTCTTTGAGCCTGGATCTCTGAACATCAAAGAGCATCTGACTGGTCGACCTCAGTGGCCTAACCAGGGTATGATGATGCAAGAGTTTTAACCATTTTAAAACCTTAAAACAACCATAAAATCTTAAAATCAATCTTGAAACAGACAGGAAAGCACTGTATGGAGGTGGGTATTGGAGTTATGGGATCACATATTCTTTTTTCCCTGTTAACAGACAAGCAGCTTTGTTATGTATCAGCTCCAGACACTGAAGAGACGACTGCTTTACACCCACGCACGGGGAATTATGATAGTCTGACCACGTGGTCATAAATGCATTGGTTAAGTTTTTCTTTAAGTGTCTTCAAGAGAGAAAAAGGGTGTCACTTTGGTAAAACTGGTTGTGGTTGCAGATTGCTGATGTTGACATATTCCAGATATAAATAAGACTGTTTCTTGTCAGTCAACCAACCTTTATTTAAGCTTAAAGCTACATTAAGGTAGAGGCTTCATTTATATCATAGCAAAAAGCTAAAAAGTGACAAAACACGAGGCATGAATTAAAATTATTACTCAAATAGAGATTTTGAAATATAACTGTGCAAAGAAGATACAGAAAACCAAAGCCCTCCGTAGCTTTCCCACTAGACATGATCCAATGAGGTGCAATAGAGTTATAATACATATATGAGTGTAAGACAGGTCGACTGAAGCTGCCACTTTACGGCTCACATCAGAATGTGCTGAAATCTGATTTCTCATTCACTCGACCGTCATGCACATTACATCCTTGTAATATTTACATCCTTTAAAATTGATAGTAAACAGCTCGCCTCGCTCGCTCCCCATCTGCCGGCACCCTGATAATCCGAGCTGCCTGCTGCCTGTTTGAGGTGTGAGATCCTTGTTAAATCTGCAAAGAAAACTCTGTTTACGTCGCTCCTGCGTGTTGATTGGACACGCATTGCTTCTGTCTCTGTTGTTAAATTGTCCGACTGCATCACTGACCATCTCCAGAGATTGTTACAGTGATTGGATCTCTCTTCTGCTTGTAATTTCATCACATGGATTTTTGTGTGTTCTGATTACAATCCATCATCCATGCTAATGCAGATATGTAACACAGTGGAAGTAGGAACACAAACGCAGTCAGTCCCCAGGCGTCATAGCAACATCTTTTATGGACAGCAACTGCTTATTAATCAATACTAAAAATCAATTTGATTCATAAATGTACAAAACAAAAAAACTACTTTCTTTTTACCTGTAATAATTTATTCAGAGTTGCAGGGTTTTTTCTTACTGATTTTTCCCTGTTTTGTTAAATTACAGATAATAACTCACAAAAACAGAAAAAAGTATTAATTTTTTTTATATTAAGCCTACATAAAAATCTATATTTTTTAAAATAATAATTTGTTCTTTAGCCGCTTTTCACAGTAAAACTACACCATTTTTTTCTGTAATTAAACTAGCAAAAAATTATCCATCCATCCATTTTCTATATACCACTTAATCTTCTGTAGGGTCACAGGGGCGCTGGAGTCTATCCCAGTCGACTTGGGCGAAGGCAGGTGACACCCTGGACAGGTTGCCAGTCTATCACAGGGCTACACATAGAGACAGACAACCAAGCACACTCTCATTCACATCTACGGACAATTTTAGAATAATCAATTAACCTCAGCATGTTTTTAGACTGTGGGAGGAAGCCGGAGAACCCGGTGAGAACCCACGCTGCACAGGGAGAACATGCAAACTCCACACAGAAAGATCCCAGCCAGACCTAACCGGGACGCGAACCGGGGATCTTCTAGCTGTGAGGCGACACTGCTAACCACCGAGCCACCATGCAGCCCCACAGAAAATTATTTGCTGTTAAATTAAAAATTAAAACTGTTAAAACTAAAATTGTGTACATTAAGGATTTAAAAATGGTTAACCAAACTGTTGTTTTACAGATTTTTCAGATTTTGTCACAATAAAGATATCTAGTAAAATCACATGTAAAAAACATATACATATTAACCATAAACAAAAACTTTTTTTTTTTACTGTCATTAAACCAGCAAAAATATTGTTATTTTACAGATACTTGCTGCTAATTGAAACTAAAATTGTGTATATTAAGGATTGCGATCAGAGTCTCTCCTAGGACAGGTAGCGATCGGGATCTGTCCTAGGATAATCGGTGACTCTACATTTCTTTCGTGCTGCCTGGATAAGGGTCACCTCCTCAAGGTCCTGGACATCAGTGTTTTGAAGTGATGGGAAACAGATGTTTCGCATGTACACAAGGTCATCAGATCTTTAAGATGTTCTTCAACTTTCCTCCTGCTGAGTAGACTCTGTATGTGGTGTCCTGTCCTTCCCTGTGGACCGGGCCAACACAGATCCGTGACTCCTACCCTGCAAAGTTCTGGAAGTTAACAAGGAAGGTCAGGACACCACATGCAGAGTCTACTCAGCAGGAGGAAAGTTGAATAACATCTTCAAATCTGATGACCTTGTGGACATGCGAAACATTTGTTTCCCATCACTTCAAAACATTGACATCCAGGACCTTGAGGACGTGACCCTTATCCAGGCTGTTGGAGTTTGTAAGAATAGACTGTAAATACTGTATGTATAAATTCTGAATAAAATCATGGCAATTTTTACTGTGACATATATATAAACCATAAACAAAGAAAGACTAAATAATTCCCTCATCAAAAATCTGTATTTTTATAAATGGTAATTAGTTGTATATATTATGTCTATATGTATATTGGGGAATAATTTTTGACCTCGTATTTTACAGTTGTTCCCTGTTTTATTCAATTACAGATATCTAGTCTATATTTGTTTTAAAAACTGATTCACTGTAAAATTACACAGTTTAATTGTGTCTAAATCAGCTAAAAGTATCAACATTTTACAGACATTTCTCATTACTTTCATCATTTTTGCAGTCTTTGAATGCTACAGTATTTCAGGTTTTAGCATATTTTTGGCAAACCTAGCAGAGAGTTTAAACAGTGCTTTGTGTGTAGGTTCGCTAACTTTAATAGGCACCAGATGAGGCTGATGAGAAGTAAATAGAGCTGTTTAGTTAGTAAGCAAAGTTTTGTAACTAAATGGAAATAGCAAGTGAAAGGAGGGATAGAGGCAAGTCAAGCATGTGGGAAAATAACTGTGTATATGCAGAAACCAACAAAACAACAACAACAGTACCTGAGTTCAGGCAGAAAGTAATTCCAAGACTGTGATGAGTGATTTTCCAGCATTCGAACATTTTACCACAGATGATTCCTTCAACCACGAAATGATGGAATTATAACCGGAGATGGGCACCGCTTGGCTCTGAAATCACCCAGCTCCCTGACTCTCCATGCAGCGGGAGCATTTCTGATGCTGGAAACTGTTTGTGGGAATCACTGTAGCATGGGATGACCTTGGGATGGGAGGTATCGCATCATTTCCTCTACACCAATGAGATGGGATGGTGCCCACCTAAGCTCAGCTGGTGTCCTTAAGCACTCCCTCCTCTGCCATGAGAAACTCCCCCAAACCGCTGGATGTTCGGGCTCCGAAGTGACCTTACATCCCATTTGGAAGGAGAATGTGGCTGCGGTCCCCGATACAATCAGTGGGATCTTTTAGGCTCCAGCTGCTACACTAGAAACTCGCTCACCTTCATTTTAATGGTTTGGCAGTTAGAATCCTGCCTATTGAAAGGTCACAGGGGCCAAGCAAATGTGACCTGTGTTTGTGTCTTGTGGTAGAAGTCAAACATTTGGCAACTATTCTCAGCTTTTTTTAACGATATAGTTTGGTTTGGTTTGTTTTGGCTGGTGAGAAAGCTCAGGATTAGAGCTTGACCATTTGAAAATCAGATTTTTCTGGTTCTTAGCAGACTCTGATGTTATTTGTTCGTGGTCTGAAAGCAAATGGACCAACCACACTGTTTTATGATGGTAAATCTGAGAATTCAAAAGCTAAACTATGGTTGTTTACAGTTCTTCTCCCTGATCCACCAGTCAAAGATAGTTTAAGCTGCTGTGTTTGTTTCCTCTGTGTAAGCTACTTTCTTAGTTCATTAAGTCCAGTAAGAAGTCCTACACAGTAATCATCCTGTTGTATTTCCGCAAAAGGATTCCTACTTCTGTCCTGTCTCTAGCTGTTTGTCATTATTCATAAAACATGATCGATTTAGCAGCCTGTACAGTAATAACCTGCTAATAATGCGCATAATCAGGTATTTCTTTGTGGACCCTTCACGTCACTGGAGAATATAAATCTACATATAGCAATAAAGTGCAGACTGCCCAGCTGTCAATCACTGGAATCTGGTTTTCCCATTTGGGTCCCAATGAAGCATTTATGATGCAGAATGACGTAACCAAAATAGTTTAATCAGTAAGTTACCTGACATTCTGTGTAACCTAATGTTGTACTGGGTTTGCTTGTTAAAAAAAAAAAAGTATGACCAGAAGTAAAATGTAACAGTTTTTGCAGTCAGCTCAACCAAAGTGAATCAAACTTTGAGTTTTCCTGATTGTGCCAATCTGATGCTATCTTGATATATATGAAGCATTTTGAATGAATTCAGAATAGGATGGAGTTTAGGACATCTTGAGGCAAATCATTGCACTGTAGATAACCCACACAATAAAAATCATTACTACAGATAAGTACCAGACCAAATGTTCCGACAGGCTGATTTACAAACAGATAATATATGTTAATCTCTACAGCTCTTCACTGTATCCATGTGCAGATGGGAGAGTAGAAACAGAAATACATCAAGAATTGCAAGCTAACCAACTGAGTGGTGGGTTGGAGAGATGCCGTTATCTCAGACTACATCTTCATTTCGAAATGGTGTTTTAAAACCAACAAAAAATTGTTCAGAAGATCTATGTACGACAGTTTCTTAAATAATCTTTGTGAAATAATCTCACATGACAGTTTACAGTACAGGAAGGAGTTGGTTTACTGCTTAGTTGTAGAATCACCTGATAGAGGCGAATCAGAGAAAGAACATGTCTGTCTGCGTTATAGTTTCCGAAAGCCCGTCTCTTTACACATCAACCCTGCAAATGGAGTTTCTGATTATCTTCACTTTCACACTCTTCATTTTTAGTGATGTTGAACTGTGTTTGTGTGCTGATGAAATGCCAGAACAGAGAGAGCTACCCAATACCAATTTACACATGGACAAGGCCTCAGTTTTGTCTAAAGGGCAACCCGGTCTCCACAAAATTCTACTCCTATTCAACTAAACTGCCTTCTCATTATGTTTTGAAAAAAACTTAATTCAATTTTGACTCAGGCATATTATCTCACCTGTGACATAATAGGAAAGGCTTCCAATTTGAAAAGCAACAAAGGAGACTTTAGGAGGATGGAGACATAAGTCAGCACAGGACTTTAACTAAGGAGATCAGAGCTTGCATCTATCGTGGGACCATTATTCTTAGACTTAAGTTTTGTTTTTAATTGTGGTTTTCACTTCCTTATTGGTTCGTTTTGGGCACCAAAAGTACATAGTTAGGTTTCAGAAAGTATTCCACTCTGGTTAACACTTTCATATCATTAAATACACAGAGGGAGATTGATCAAGCCGAGGGATCAAAACTAGTAGGTTAGGTTTAGGAAAATATTATGGTTTGGGCTAAAGTCTTTCACTGCATGATTTCCCCTCATTTTCTGGGCTACCAAGGTGACAAATCCAGCCCATATAATATATGATTGGTTTTCTAAAAAGGAGAGACAGTACAGCAGTAAAATAAATGACAAAGATTTGCTGATTTGAAATGTATTTATGATGTATCAGAAAAAAAAAACCCATGACGTGACTGAGAATGCAGAATAGAAATGTAGTTTTGTGGGGAAAAGGTGAGCCCACAGGGATAACTTTTACAAAGCCAGACCATCTTTACAACTGTATGAGGATGTGTTTTTATATGTATTGTTTTTGAGAAGTGGTGCATGACTGGGCTAGAGTGCTTGTCAGCAAACAGTACATAGAGTTCAGTATGTAGGAGAAGAAAACTGGTCCACACCTTCAACTCCACTTAAATATAACCGCTTAACACTCAGTATAGACCCAAAGAAAACTCTGCAACTTAACGTTATGGCAACCAAAAATAATTCAAAAGCTCAACGTAAACAGTGTAAACCATTTTAAAATGTCAATACCACAGTAACAACAGTGACTGACTTTTTAACAAGACCATATGCAGAGCAACAGTAGTTTCTTCCCTCCTCTGTCACCTACAGGGATGTACGCTTGTTGAAGAGTCCAGTTAACAATATGCTTTTAGTCTTTTATAACAGAAAATAGGGAGGAATGTTAAGAGGGTATTTAAACTCATTCTATATGCCTAAACTGAACCACCTTTTTTCCAGAGATTGTGCTGGAAAATATTTTAACATTAACATTTTTTGCTTCCTCCCTGTCCCTTTATTTTGCCCCCATCAATTCTAATCTATAATCTTCTCCAAAAAGCCATAAAACACCTGTTCAATCAAGATCTGCCTCTGTAACACAAACGTCTTTCTTTCTTTTTGCCATTCCACCTCCCTTTCTCGCTTTTTTCTCTAACCTGCACTTCCCCTCTCACACTTAATTCCCCTTCCCTCCTCTTCTTTCGCTCCTTGAGGTCATGAGCGCAGGTTTTGTTATCTTTTCTCCTCTCATCCCCTGTGAGTCGGTGTTTACTGCCAGCTAAAAAACAACTCCCCGTGGATCAGCCTCTCTCGCTGGTAATGTTTCACCTGTTGGACCCGTCTCTGGCTCCTGTTACCTCAAGGAGTGGCCACAGAGATTTATGTCGACTCTGCAGCTGACACAGGTTTAGAGCCGTATCGAGAGAGCCAGCTGGCTGCTTTACTCTGCAAATAAACCCAACTACTGCGGGGGAGCCGGTGAGAGGCAGGAGAGCTGGCACGTGAACGCCTTCCTGAGTGTTTCACTGTCTTGTCATTTATCACAACTTAACGACCTTAGTTTTAATGTTATTGCCTTCTGGAGATGAGAGTTTCCTCTTTCACTCAAGTTATCCATCAGCAAAGTGACATTGATTGCTGTCATATAATTTTGTATAAAGCAATCATGATTCATGGCTGTCTTAAAGGGAGATTGGTATGAGTGGTTGCTTTTTTCCCCCTCTTTATATCCTTCAACAAATAGTGTCTAAATAGCAATCAGATCAGTTCTGTGCTTTCCAGGGAAAACCTCGTATCTCCATTTGAATGTCAATTTTGGGGAATTCTGAGAATTAAGCAGCAAACAGTTGTTTTTCACATAAAATGCTTCAATTAGCCCACTGTCTTCTACCAGCCCACCACTTAGCAACCACAAAATCAAAGTTAGCAACCAGCTTGTAAACAGCATCGAGCATCTAGGAGCTTAAGAGACAGTTACAATATTTTTTCTCAGGAGTTGAGAGACCACAATAGATCTAGGAGAGTAAATATGGAATTCCTATTTGTTAGGTTAGACAGAAACACTGATTCCTAATCGGTGCCTGTTGAACATGTGTGTAGCATGTGACATAATTTTTGTACATTTTGCTGTGTTTTAGCACATTATGGAGTTCTTTTGTCATGAAAATTTAGAAAAATGATGACTAGCTACTTAATCTTAACAAATGTCCCATGTGTAAAAGTTCTTGCTGGAATGGTGGTTTAGCAGAAATTAATAACACAAAGCGTGTGTGTGATCCTATATGACCTTTTGATAGAAAGCTCTCTTTGTGTATATACACGGATCAGGCATTATGACCACCTGCCTAATACTGTGTTGGTCCCCCTCATGTGGTCAGAAACGCTCTGAACCATTGGGGATGGACAAGAGGACCCCTCAGGGTGTCCTATGGGGTCTGGAACCAGGATGTTGGCACTGGATCCTTTGGGTACTCTGGCTTGTGCAGTGGAGCCTCTGTCAATCAAACTTGTTCCACTGCATCCTGTTGATGCTTGATCACAATGGGGTGTAGGAAGTTTGGAGGTCAAATCAATATCTTGGGCCAATGTCATGTTCCTCAACATGTTCCTGATTGGCTGATGTTTTTTCCATGTGTTGGAGTACATTTTCCTGTGGGGGTAGACCAGTGACATTTGGGATTTCCATTTGCATGAGGGAGTGTGCTTGTTGTGGGACAATGTTTATTTGGGTGTCAAAGTCTCATCAACACAGATGTTATAATCCAAGGTTTTCCATCAGAACACCACATAGTACCAATATGATCAATGTTATTCACTTCACCTGTCAGTGGTCAGAATGTTGTGGCTGATCGGTGTATGCAAACGTTTTTATGATATACGAAGGAAATGTGGCATCACTGTAGAATCTTTTCCCCTCATACCATAATTTACATTTTTGGAAGTATAATCTAATGTGCACATTATTATTATTATTTTGAAAGAAAGAATTTGCTCACAAACTCCTTCTCCTTCTCTTCTGGTACAATATGGTAGGAATAATGCATACTTTCATCAGCGTCTCCCCAAGACATACCTTAATTTCAGTTCTTGCAACAAAGGAACAAAGGAGCATTTTCCTCACATTCTCAAGTCTGCACCTGTCCTTTTATATGACAGTGCACAGCAGTGTGCAGCACGTGGTCTATACCTATAACACAGCAGTGAGCTGGGGGTAAGACAGGTGCTAGAAAAACCTTTCATGCAGGCCTTTGTCCAATCTCCAATAAAGCCCAGATAACCTGTGTTAGATTTAAAGAGCTGCCTCGCCTCTGTTGCCCTCTGCTCTTCTTCACTTTCCAGAGGAGAGGAGTGAGACATGAAGCTGTGTGTTATAAAGCTGCAGCCCCCAAAACCCATCCAGCCCCCCCACCTCTTGATTGGATTGTACACTCTCAATGATGAAGGAAGACACAGCGCAGAGGTTGGCTGCTCATCTGTCTCTACAGTGTGAATGCACTGCAGTGTGCTCCTGGTCTCTTTATGTGTACATTCTTGAATATATTTAAAGCTTTTCAGTCTCCAGTAATCACTAAAAAAGACTGTGAACATTAAACCAAGTAACAGATTTAAAAGACATTTCGTCTTAAAAAGAATCGGCAAAGTGGCAAGAGCAAGAAACAAAAAATAGAGAAAAATGTTGGTTTTTCAACTTTCTGACAGTCCTTGAACTATTCACCTGTGATTTCATTAGGAGAAATAAACACATTTTTTATCTATAATCATGATATTTATTCAAAAGCACTTTATTCTACATATTTCATTTTAAAAATGGCAAAAAATAAAGTGCTTGCACTAACTACAGTCTGTAAAAAAAACTGCATTCTTTGTGCATTTGTGAAGCCATTAGTGACTCAGATGTGATCAACAGTCATTTGAGGAAAAATTCAGGGACTTTTCAGCTGAACTGCAGGATGTGTTTACACAGAACAGAGAGTAGACAGAGCAAATGTTGCTTTCAGCTTTTTTTCTTCCTTTTTTAATGATTTATGGAGTGAAAAATGAGTCACAGTGAGGAAAAATTTTACAGGAGCAAAAAAGTCTTGGGATTCAGAGGATTGTAAAGGAAGGATTTAAGAGGATTTAAACCTCTTGATAATTTCCTGATTGAAAAAAAATAGGTGGGAAGGCAGGTTTACTGCTATACTTTTTATTCTGCCTATTTATACCTAAATAAAATATAAATTTTTTAAAAATCCCCAACATCTTTTAAGCACTCTAAGTCCCTTGCAGCATATACATGCAGTAAATGAACACTGAATAATGGGAGGGAGGTGGTAACAAAACGACTAATGAATTCAGCTTTATTTTTAGAAATATAAACCAGACATAATTAGCCATATTGCGCCTGTTCTGCGTCTCCCGTGGGACTACTTCTTTGCAAGTGGGCTTCTTTTCTCTTGAGCAGCAATGTTGTGCCTTTGTGTGTGATACGTGTCCCATGATCAAGGGATGTGCACGGCTATGAAGTCTGAAATCAAACATTGAACAAAGCCCAAACCTTCCACATAATCCGCATGATCAGGGAATCAGTGCAGCTGGTAGCAATCTATTGAGCGAGCACCTATGTGAGCGAGTTTTGTGTCCATCAGCCTCTGAGTCCTCCAACGCGACAGAAGTCTGCCCACCCGCAGAGGGAAGGGAAGGAAGGGTGATTTCCAGAGGACGACCAATCAGCGGTATTTGATGAAAATCCTTCATTTCACACCACGGTGGATCATACACTGACTGCACACCTGCTCCTTCCTCATAATAGACTGACCATTACAATGCGAGTGAAAGTGCTGATCCTTTTATTAAATTAACCCATTAAATGTGCTTCATTAATGGAGGGGAGACATATAAATGAAGTGGAGGGAGAAGTGATTAAAGAAGGCTCAGATGACTATGAAATGGCTTTTCAAAAGATGGTGCGAGCCTTTTCTACATTTGTAGGAATTTCTCCCTTTTTTTTTTTAAGTTGGAGACTCAGAAGCTCAAGGACACTTTGACAGGACGCCTGCTGCTGATGGATACGTATGGGCAGCTTTACTGATTGCTGCAGGGACTGAACGTGTCAACGTAAAGTTAATGGGTGGGTCTCTTTAACTGCTCCTCAGTCCTTGAGAGGGGGGCACCTAAAATTGTTGCACAAAACCCAGAGATTATTGCTTATCAGAGTGAAGTGGTCATCGTGAAGCACTTTCATGGAGCGGTGTGGCAGCATGCAGCGAGCATGATAGATGAGATGGGACAGACATTGTGACATTATGCCCGAACGTGACGGGTGAAAGCGCTGGAGGCCTTTTAGAGGCGCGTGCGTGCAAAGATAGCGCAGCCGTGGCTAACACGTAACCTTGTTCAAAAATTCACAAAGAGAACAGAAACGCAAACGGGAACATCGGCGAGCGGAGACAAAAAGGCGTGTTGAACATATGCACACACACACACACACACTCTCTCCCCCTGCTTTTCGTGCTTTCTAGTTCTATGTCACTCGCTCTTCTACTCCTTTCAAGGAGGCTCGTCTTTGTTCCTGAAATAGCGACAGAGAACAGACAATGTGGTGCAACTGAAAACCTGAGGAGCTGCCAAAGATGATGACTTTGGACTTGTTTACCTGCGCAGAATATTCCAGATAAAAGCACATATCTGTAGAGGTGATATTCCAAAAAATGAGTTGTTTATATGCTTTTCCCTGTCCCAATCACAAACAGCATAAATGCATAACAAGACGATTCATTATTCAGAATATTAGAATGGAATAAAGTACTTGCGCACTTCACAAAACTGTAGGCGGCACAAGACGTGTCAAGCTTGTATCTTCGGTGTGTGGCATTTGATATTTTATCCTGCAGATAGGATGTGTCACCTACATGCAGCTGGTAATGGTTACCTTTGTTCTGCAGTGGACAGGGAACTGATAATCTGTCTTCCTGTTTGGCACCGAGTAAACAAAGAGCCCCGCAATTCTGTCTGCAGATGGTACAAAACCATACATTTAAAGCAGCGTGGAATAGTAAGCAGCAAATAATCAAAATGAACTCAACTGAAGGATAACTATATAATAATAAGTGACTTGTCTGATGAAAAAAATCACAACTGAATCAGATTTTAGATTTTCAAAATGACATGTAGCTCAATTTATAAGACACGAGCCATACAGGTGTGTCCAGCTGTGTACTATGGGTGTGTAAAGCCCTTGCACACTCGTGTTCGCATGCCGAAACAAATTTTGTGGACTTTTCCGCTGCAGGAACTTTCCACATGGACAAGAAACCTTTCTAGGAACTAAGTGCATTAAGGTTTAAGGAAATTATTCAAGTGAAAATTTCTGAATGGCATTTTCTTCCAGCCACAATTATTTGAAAGAATCTCGAGCTGTGTGTACAGTTTGTTTTCTTGTTCTCTGCACTTTGACTCATCAACATGAAGCTGTTTTCCCACTGAAGAGACTTGCAGACAGTTTTAGGGCGGCCAGAACTTTTGTGTGTCTTCCATCTGCCAGAACTGCCCCTACTGAACCGCTTTCAGGGCCATTTTTTATGGAAGCAAAAAGCACACACTCCATTGTAGTATATTTCTGAGAAGCCCTCAAAATCTACTGTGCAGGACTTGATGCTTATTGGTTAAACTCAGAGACGGACGGCAATGCATATTGGTTAAATTGCGTTAAATTGCGATATCAAGAGGGTGTTGTTGGAAAAAGTGAAAAAGTGGCACTTTTTCTGCCCTCTTAATGTCCTTGCTAGGTAGCAGCCTTCCCTATAACATCACTATCAACAATGTTTGCCATATAAAAATTTCTATATTTGTCTATTTCATAGAAGCTCCAGAACTGGAGTTATGTTCAGTCACTACTATTTGTTGTTGTTTTGGTGCACTTTCAGTTAATATCGAGTCAAGTCTGTTGGGTCCTTCACTGAAAAAACTGAAAGGCCCAAATATGAGGCCATTCCTGGAGATGTTTGCGTCACTTTACATCTGCCCAAGTTCTTCCAGTAGAAAGACTGTGGAGTTGGAGAAGAAAGCAGAAGAAAGATGAACAAATGATGAAGTACAGCGTAGTTTTGATGTGCAAAGGCAGCCATCAGTTTATCATACATCAGCAGACTGAACTAAATTTTCACAGATCTTTAGACTGGTAGAAACACAGACACCATGCTTTGGGTGACACATGGCCTTTAGTGACCTTTGATTCACCTCCATTGAGTGTCCCAGAAAGTCACATCAGTGTGCCAGTACACACAACACTAACTCACCTAAACAGAGAGCAGCCCTTGCTGTTATTCATACCGATGCTTTTCCTACTTTTACAAGTCAAAAGGCCATGAAAAGATCCACTGACATCCCTCTGACTCTCCTGTTGCTGAGTTTTAATTCTCATCATAGCTTCATCTTACTTCAGCCTAGACAGGAGGTGTAATCAGTGTGTGTAATTAAAAACACAACCACAGTTGTGTGTGCAGTCACTTATTCTGGACTCAATCTGCATAGACTCACTGCTGTGCTGCAGAGCTGTGCATGTGTTTATCAGACTGCCTTCACAACGCCTTGGAATCTGTCACCACAACCAACGACTCAAGCAAACATCTTGCCGATGCTTCAGATAAGAACCCTTTTTTTCCCTCCACTTTATCCCTACGTGTAGGTGATGATTCATAAAGACATTTTATCACAGTCACTTTCAGGAGGAATTCTCTCTGCAGACATTTTGACTTGTCACAGCAGGAAAAGTTCAAGTGTGACATTAAAGATGGCTTTGTTCTAATTAAGTTTTCCTGTAAGCCATGACACTGTGCCTGTGTGCCAGCATGGACATCACCCTGAAACTGAAGCAGTAAAATGAAACTGAAGCAGGCATTGTTCATTGTATTATTTACAGTATATTTTTTATACTGTGACAGATTAAAAAAAAATGTCTTGAGGATGCTTTGAGTGCAGAGCGTCCTAGATGCTTGTAGACTATGACCAAACTGCGACCTGCATTTTGTCTGCAGTGCTGTTCTTTAAAATGAAGAAACTCACTTTGAGCAGTTGAAACTTAATAAGTTAACTTAATTCACCCCTGTGGGGAAATTTAGTCTTGGATTCTGCAGTTCTACAAGAAATAAACTAACAGAAAAACAACCGAGAAAATAAAAACACAAAGCGAAAATAAGGAAATTAATTCAGTAAACACACCAAATGTGTCTTTAAACAACAGAAAACACTGCAAAAAATAATGTTTTTTTTAACCTGGTTAGTGCTATACTGCAATATTCAGAACAATTTGCTGTTATTTTACAGATTATCCCTGTTTTGTTGCAAACAAAAATTAAAGGAAAAAAATTAAGGAAAAATTATTATTTACATGGTAACCACAAAAACCACAACAAAACAAACAAACAAACAAGCAAAACAACAGACCAAAACTGTAAATAATATCCACATAAAAATACTGACAATTTTCCACTATTTTGTACAGTTTTAAAATGTTAAGAGTATTTCTTAATTTTTCAACATATTTCTTCTGGCACCCTTGCTTCTCGATTTTAATTTTTTAGTTGTTGTTGTTTACAGTGTAGAAAACACCAGATTTGAAAGTTTTTCTTTAGGTTCTTTACCTTTAGACAATTTTTTTATCAATAACTTTGGGCTTGGGCTGTGCACTTGGTTTGTCAGGAAGTGAAAAGCATGAAGCATCTGCTTTGGGATGTCCGTGCAAATTTAAAAACTCCAAGCTGGTCTCTGCACATTTGTCATTGTGTCTACCTGTCTGAACTTTAATTTAACTTCCAAAACCCAAGTCTGTCCAAGTGTTATGAGCCCCATTCCCCTTGACTTTGCCTAAAATCAGACACCACTAATGCATAACGGAGGTGTCTGAGAGTGGCACCGCAGTGAAGAAATCCAATTTAATTTGGCCTTTTTGATTGGATCTTGCAAATGATATTGAAATGACAAGTGAAAGCGGAACAGTTGCTTTTCATTTTAGCATATTAATTACGCCGAGGGAGTGACAACAACTAATGAGGATCATTGCAGGAACCAATTCCTCTGTGCCTAGCTGGCTCTCGGTCAGCCATAATGACTAAGATCACATCTACGGTATTGATCGGGCTCCAGGCTTTGGCAGGACCACCAGTCGTTTATAATCCCTCCCAGATACCGCCACTGAACTCCCCCTCTCCCCTCACTTAAATCGTTCGGGCCTCTTCACAATATGAGCGGCAAAGAAAAAGATTATACACCCATCGATAGTAAAATGTTGTGATTCTGGTAAAGTGAGCTTTATATTTAAAAGCAAAAGAAAAATCAGTGGCACTGCTACGTTCCCCAGTGGATAAAAAGCAGCCGCCTCAATGCTTGTAGGCGTGAAAGAACAAAACATCCGCTTCCCCTTTATTCTGGGCTTAATTTGTGGTATGATGTGCAAATCAGAGTGAGAATTACAATGGGGATAATCATAGCGTGGAAAGATGAAAACTCTTATTCAGACATAAATCAAGCTGTTCTAAACACAAGTATATCTTTGTTGTTTCATACATCGTCCTTAATTGCTATCTTTACTTACCATCTTGTGGGTTTTCACTCACTACACTATTTGTTTTTATTGGAGATTATCGCTGTATAAAAAAACATCGGCTGCAGTTTCTACTTAAACTGAAGTAGTGGGGTAAATGTTTTATCAGTGAGCAGCCACTAATAATGATTAAAAGCAAACATTTTGGGGCTGTTTTTCTTCAAGGCTTCGGCCATTTGTTGGTGTTTTTTACTGATGATTTATTGAATGTACCATCATTTATCACTGTTCACCATCTCTGTCTGTGTGCAAGGCTGATTGTGTGATACATACTTGAGGCTTGCTTTTCTTAAGGTTTAAGTTAGTTTTCCGCAGAGTTCCTACAAAGAAAACTGAATTCTTTAAAGATTATATTTATCACAAGGCCTGTAATCGGCCTTGCAGTAACTTCTGTTCTCAATCTGCAAGTGCAAAAGTTATGGAGTAGCTGCTGCAGTTTGGTCTTCATCTGCAGCCTTTAAAGTGAAGTCGTACTGTGAATGCATTAATGATTGCGGCATTTAGGGAATTCGTCCTTTCGGTTCCACAAAGTTTCACTGTGTTGGAGTTTATATGTGGCTCAGCTGGAGCTCCTGGCAGTGAGCCGGATGTTGGCAAAATGTTCTGGCTTTGAACTGATGACAATCTCAGTTTCTGCAATACAGTGAATAAGGTATTCTATTAACATTGTGTTAAACATTATTATTTTAGAAACAGGTTCAAACTTACACTGGTCAGGCGTAACATTATGACCACCTGCCTAGTATTGTGTTGGTGCCCCGTATGTGCTCAAAAATGCTCTGAACCATTGGGCATGGACAAGAGGACCTCTCAGGGTGGCACTGGATCCTTTGGGTACTCTGGCTTGTGCAGTGGGGCCTCTGTAAAATCAAACTTGTTCCACTGCATCCTGTTGATGCTTGATCAGAATGAGGTGTAGGAAGTTTGGAGGTCAAATCAATGAGATCACTTGGGATTTCCATCTGCATAAGGGAGTGTGCTTGTTCTGGGACAATGTTTATTTGAGTGTCTAAGTCTCAGCTACACAGATGGCAAAATCCAAAGTTTTCCAGCAGAACAGCACATAGTACCAATATGATCAATGACACTCACTTCACCTGTCAGTGGTCAGAATGTTGTGGCTGACTGGTGCATAGTATCATTCATCATCCTTCAAAAGAACTCGTTAAACACTGAACCTGAACTGAAAGATGGCAGCAGACCTTCTCCTGTAGATGCAAAACTGTTTGCCTGTCAGTTTGAGAGTAGATTTTAGCTCTTTATTGACTTCTTTCGCGGCTGTGCGTGGGCTGGCCTGGAGTTATCTCTCTGAAGTTTGGATCCCTGATGAGCCTACTGGGCTCTGTTGACTCTTGGCCTTTCTTAATTTTAATCCACGTTATACTGTCGGCTCTTTATTCTGTTTGTTTTAGCCTCAGGAAGGGATTATTCATTTAGGCTTTCATAACTATTTTACTGCACTGATCATTAGTTCGTTTTTATTTTCCCACTGATGCTAAATCTATACTAGACCTTAATATCGAAAGACACAACCCTCTGTGCTATCCACAAATTAGATCTCACAGCTTAGGACCTCTCTCCTCCCCTTCATTACATGCAGCCATTATGAATGAACGATTTGATAAGAGAAATAATTAAGAGATCAGAGCTCACAGCCGGTTACATGGAGGGAAAAAATATCAGGCGTTGTGCGTATTTAGTTTCTTTGAACTGCTCAGCAGTGTTGTGTGTGCTCTGGTCAGAGCTCATTAGGGCCGATTTTGATCTGACACAAGCCTAAAGAAGTCACCAACCGATAAACTGCAAGGCCACCAGGGAGAATCAGCCTTTTATCTGCTTCTCTAAAGACCAAGAAGCCTTGTGGTTGTAAGTTTACAGTTTATGTTATGCAACTCTTAAAAAATGGTGGTATGTTGTGATTTGTGGACTCATATTTGTGTCAGTGTGGAAAATACAAAGTGCTAAATTTAAAGTAAAACCTAAGAAGACGCTCACACTCATTTAGGCCCAGCAAATGCATTCAACAATGCAGGAATTCACATGTTTACAGAGATAACACACAACAAACTATTGCTGAACATTTTGCCAGCTCTTAACCCACTTACCCTTTGTAATAACATACAAATAAGTGCTGTGCATTCACTCAGAATACACAAGCCACAAGTTGGCAACGGCTCAAATTTAGGCATGTTTAAGCTTATTTCACAGACAGGCAGCTGCAAAGGCCTTGCAGTCTTGAATTGCATCCATACACAATAAGAACACAAACTTTTTCCCTCGGCTTTTCGTGGATTTTAGGCTTTATTTCACATTCAGTTCAGACAAACTGGAAATATGTGGATTGAGCCGGGGGAGTGAACCGTGGGCGTTACAGTTATGTAGCATGGACCTTTTTTGGGACTACTTTAAATACTTAATGTCAGCTTTTTGAAAAGAGCACACATAATAAATCTACATTTGTGCACATTTTAACAAATCACTGTAAAAATGCAGCCAAATTCTAACAGCACTTTACATTTTTTTTAAAAAATATATAGTTAAATACTGTAAGGAATGTTCAGTTTTTGGTCAATAATCAAACCAAACAGTGACTTGTTTTAGACTGCTGAGAATATTATTGATAATTTTAGACTGATTCTCAGAATTCTACATATATATGTTAAGGTAATTTTTTCTGGGTTTTATATATTCAACAGACTACAATTTGTCAGACATTGCTGCCTTTGAATATCTGTTCTCTATCCATAAAAATGTAACTTTTCTTATCCTCTATTGTTAGGTGTTTAATATTTTAGGTGTTTTAATTCTTTGAACATTCCCTGAAGGTTTTCTGAAGATTCCTGTTTTCTGGGATTACTAATTATGGTGTATGTCTGCAATTCACAGTGGTGTTTATACGTTTTATAAGAAGAAAATATTGTGATTTTCAGGTAACTTCAGTTAAAGTTCATATTTATTAATAAACAGTAAACCTCACATTCTACTGTAAAATACTGTAATCAGACATCATGATGAACACTTTACAAGAAAGTACAGTGAATGTATGCTCTTACAGACATTTTGTATCATCTGTTAATAATGGTTTTTGTTACCTCTTTAAATCTTTTTTATTAAAGTTAGCTGGAATTTGACACACAGTGATTTTTTCCCCCACACTGATTCTCCCTATGCTTCCTTGCCATCATCCTCTGCCCATTATTTGTGTTTTCATCCTCTGCCATGCTGTGTCCTCGCTGTCTGGGATTACATTCTAACTTTTTTTTCTGCCAAATCCCCTCAGGCAGATCGTCCCTGTCAGGGAATTATGCTACTAAATGATGGGAACACAGTCAGATGCCACCAGGACTCATAATCTTTATCGTGACCCTGTTAAGGCGGCTGCCCATGAGGACTGAGATACTTTTAAAAAAATGTATTTGACAAGGACCACAATTTTATTAGTCAGTGTGGGGTTGTAGTTTCTTATGGTGACATAATTGATTTTCCCACTAATAACTGGTATAATGAGCCACAGGTTGTAATTCAGTATTAATATTCAAGGCAACAAGTCCTGAAAATAAAAATAATTGTCTTGTGATTCCTATGATGATTACAAAATATATTAACTGGGAAAGTGGTTATTCTGACTTTAGCAGAGCAGCAAAAGGCAACTCTAAATGCACAAGTGATCATTTTATGTAAATATATATATATATATTATTCTGGATTTGTGGATACGCACGGTCTCAGACAGGCAGCTATAGTGGCCCACATGTGTATTTTTAGTCTTAAGAGTCAGGGCAGAAGATGAAAATGAGCCAAACTTGTCAGATTTTCATTAGAAGTGAAGTACGGATTCTAAATTAGTGTCAAATGTGAATATCTGAGAGCAAAGAAAATCTGTTTATGAGCTGCACACAAAAAAAGTGGCCATTTCACACCTGGACAACGACTGGAGGTGATCAGTGCTTGATAGTTTCACACAGACAGGAAACGACTCTGAAAACAATAGAAAGAAGGAAAGATTACACATGAGGATTTACTGTACAGCCTTTCTGGGTTAATGAGGGCTGTATGTCCTAAACAGGATGATATGTATGAGCTGTCTGATGAAAGAAAAGCTGGTCCGACCTCATGATTGTCAGCTTGTTTAGGAAGATGAAGCTGCTCTTGCACATTGCATCGTGGTATATTTTAATGCTGTTGAAAATAGGCTGTGTATGGGCGTACATGCACAAATGCATATAGAGGGCACACACTGCCTATAAAAAGTATCCACCCCCTTTAATGTTTTCCCCTTTTATTGTTTTTTTTCACTATGTGGATCATGGTCAATATAATTTAACTTTTTTCCAAACAATTTACCAAGAAAACAACTATTTCATGTCAATTGAAGACAGAAAATGTAAAATAAGTGATTGCATAAGTGTTCACCCCCTTTAAAGTGACTTACCTATTTTAACACATGTGCGGTCAATTGGTGCTACAGTCTAGACAACTGGGGAAATATAGATCATTATAAAGACACCTGTATCTGGAAGGTCCAGTCACTGGTAAATTGGTACTCCTGGCTATAACTACACCATGATGACACAAGAAAACCCTAAGCAACTTGGTGAAAAGGTTACTGAAAAGCATAGGTTGGGATGGGAAAGAAAATTCCCAAATCACTGAATATCCTTTAGAGTACAGTTAAAGTCATCGTTAAGAAATGAGAGGACTTTGGCACATGTGTAAATCTGCCTGGAGCAGAATGCCCTGAAAAACTGAGTAACTGTGCAAGAAAGAGACTAGTGATGGAGGCTGCCAAGACAGCTATGACTCCTCTGATGGAGTTACAAGCTTCAGTAGCTGTAATGGAAGAGACTGTTCATGTAACAGCTGTTACCTGTTTTTCAACCGGTCAAAGCTTTATAGGAAAGTAGCAAAGAGAAGGCCGCTGTTGAAAAAAGCTCAAATTAAATCTCTACTAGTCAGAAGGTGGAGGACGCTGAAGTCAACTGAAAGAAGGTTCTTTAGTCTCTTAGGACCAAAACTGACCTTTGTGGCCATCAGATTAAATACTATGTTTGGAGGACACCAAACAGTGCACATCATCACAAACACACAGCTGCGAAGCATGGTGGTGGCAGCATCATGATGAAGGGCTTGTAAAGCTGAAGGGTAAAATTAATAAAGCAAAGTATAAAGAAATCCTGGAGGACAACCTGATGCTGTCTGCAAGAGAACTGCAACTTGGGAGAGGATTTGTTTCCCAGCAAAAACACATGACCTTAAGCATGCAGCCAAAGCTACATGGAAATAGTTTAAAGACAAAAACAGGGACGTTCTGGAGTGGCAAAGTCAGAGCCCAACTGAGAATTTGTGGCAGGTCTTGAAAAAGGCTAATCACCCATTTTACCTGTGAAACCTGAAAGAACTTGAGCAGCTTTGCAAAGAAGAAATGGGGTAAAACAGCTTTGTCAAAAAGGCTGATTGAGGCCTATCAACACAGGGTCAATGCCATAGTTGCAACCAAAAGTGCATCTACTAAATAATGGTTTGCAATTTATATTTTCAATGAATAAAAATTTCTTCATAGAATTTTACTTTAACCAAAAGAGTTGTTGTTTTTAAATTATTGCTAAAAAGAATCCAAATTAAATTGACCATGATTCAATGTTGAAAAGCAATAAAGGGGGGAAATGTCCAAGAAACTGTACATATATATATATGTGTGTATATATATATATATATATATATATATATATATATATATATATATATATATATATACATATAGTGTACCCCTAAGAGACAGGGTATTAATCCTATATTCTTAAACAAACCCAACGTGTTCGTTTGTATGCTGAAAAAGTCTATGACTCACTTCTGATAAGGACTGTGTTTGATAAGTGTTACTGCAAACCTCTCTGTGATCCATAAATGCATTTAGGGGGTGTATTAATGCTCGCAAGTTCTTTGAGAGCATAAGCAAGCAGCGGAAGCTTTTCAGGAAAGGTGGAGCTGACCCTTATGTTTCACTTTTTGAGGTTTGTCCATTAATAACTCATCATTAATAACTGAAAGTGCTTACGTTCATACTTGAACCTTAATATGTTAATATGGAAAACATTTTCACAGAGCAGGCAAATGGCACATTAGAAGTGCCTTAAAATATTGCATATTTAATAGAATGTGTTCCATTTGCTGAAAATTCCAGTTGTTCTCTTTTTTTGAACCAACAGCTATTAAATTAACAGTCACTGCAGCTGAATGAGCACAGTAGGGCACAGCACCACCACTGTGCCTGCTGAAGTGCTCGAGCCCTGCAGTTGTAGTCACCCCAAACAAATATGAATTGTCTCCTATTATTTCGGAGCGTGACATCAGATATTTTATCTGGCTGTTGCAAGAGTTGCATTTTCGTGTTTTTCAGTGCCTTTCAGAACTGTTACAAAATGAAAGCATATTCTGACCTGAAGCTGCTTGCTGGGTCAGGTTAAGATGTAGACACAAAAATACCTTAGCTGGGAAAGCAGTGTTGTTTGGTCTGCAGCTGCTTAGTTAAATGTTAGGGGATGGCTATGGCTGACATGAGTGAACAGCACTGAAAAACTTGGAGGCTGGGGATGCAATAGGTTCATGAGAAATGACACACAGCCTCTAAATCAATAGTCACAGTGAGGAGATACTAGGATTTTAAGGAAATACACTGCTAAAAAACTTTAAGGGAACACTTCATTCATATGTCATTTTAATGTCAGTTCTCAATAAATTACACAGTGTATATTAAAGATTGGACAGTGGAAAAAAAAATTATTAACCCACTGAGGGGGGATTCATATTCACTTACCCTTCCAACCTGGACAGATTGATATCCCAGAAGTTTACTTGAACTGATCTTATACTGTGATGATTAAGTGTTCCCTTAATTTTTTGAGCAGTATATTTTAAAACACAAAGTCTCACAAGGGTGGAATGGTATGAAACATAACACTGGGACAATAAAAAAAGAGTGGTAATTGATCCAACCCCTCTCTCTGAAAAGAAATGAAGATAAGCAAAATGCATGTAGTTCCTCCTTTTTTGACCCTTCATAATAACAGTTTTTTTCCAGTCCAGACCATGTGACTAAATCTCAAAGTTTTAAACTTGTTTGTACCTCAGCGTAACATATAGTGTGTGCACAGTTACTTACTTACTTCATGAAAATATGACTTTGCATGAACTGAGAGTGCATCAACTTTTGAAATGGGTATTATGTGAGCATTGAAGCACACATTGTAAGGAGGTGAGGGAAATATACACATTATTTTCCAACTCACGTATGTCTTAAGAAGTATGGCTGTATACGTGTGCATGTTGCATGCTGTTTCTTTATATGTCTCTCTGCCTCTCTAATACTAACAACTCTTGCAAGTAGCTCACTCCTGCAGGTGTCAGAGGGAGGCTGGGCAGCGCAGCCATCAGTGAGAAATATGGGCTGTAAGCCGGAGCTCTAGCACCATTACCGCCAGCGTCTTACTGCTGCTTTCATCTGTTAGCTCTATCTCAATGGTCATCTGGGGAACCTGGCGGCTGCGCTGCCATCAAATTGGAGCAGGGCAGGAGGAGGAAACAAAGACCATTATACAAGGAGTGTGTGTGTGTGTGTGTGTATGGGAGTGTGTCTGTGTGTGTGTGGGCACGAGCGTGGGACCAGGAGTGAGAAATACAGTCCTGTGCAAGTGCCAGAGTGCGTTTCTGCGTATATGGGGGCATGTGTGCGTTCCTGTATATGCGCATTAGCACGCACGAGGGCGAGAGAGAGACAGCATAACAAATCAAAAGCCCTGGTTTGTCCATAAGAAGCCTCGTGGCCGGAGGCTACAAAGAGAAGCTAACACAACACTTTGTCTGCACTGCCTCCCTCTCTCCAGTGGCAAGATGTTTCATTGAACAACGGTGCTGCAGCTGATACAGTGCAGGTTCCTCTGACAGCTCTATTCAATAGAGTATAGGATGAAGCAACGTTATTTATGTACTTGTGTGTTTGTGTAACTACATGTGTGTATTTGTGCCAGTAAACGTGCAGAGGGTTGTTTGTGCAGGTACACTTATGTTACTGGTGGTGGCATATGCTGGTGCACAAAGTGGCTTGGCTGTGTGTGTATGTGTGTGAATCTATCAGCTCTTTCTGAAATAACCACATAGGAATTAAAATGAAAAACGTTTATTTTCAGTTTGCAGAGGCTATAACATGGTCAGTGTCGAGTCCCTTCTAAGTTAAGGCTTGAGACTTTTTTTTTTTTTACTACAAAGGGTAAGAGCTGCTGGGCTTTCCCCTACAGCTGCATGTGCCACAGCAACGAACACAACACAGATTTTCTGCCAAGCTGTGTGTCAAAACTTCAACCAAAATGAACTCTGACCCCAAATATATTGAGTTTCTAATAGCATTCACGCCAAGGAGAGAGTCTGAAGTTATGGAAGATTCCTGGACTTAATTAAAAATGTCAGCATGGCAGGGACGATTCAAAAACATGAAGTTAAAAAATAATATTGTGATTGTTTACAATCTGTAAAATGCTGCTCTTTGTTTTGGCCAGACTACATCTAGTTTGACACGGCTGTAATGCAACAAGATGGTGTTTTTAGAGTCCAACCCTGAAATGCTGCAGTTGTTTGCTTTTGTGTGTCGGCCACTAGAGTCCAGGTACCCTAGGGTACCTAGGGGGAATGGTACCCATTCTTCCTTCAAGTCAAGCCGCCATCTTTTCAAATGTGTCCCGGTTTAGCAAAGTTATATGACTGGCTATTAATAATCATGACAAGAATAAATCTCATTGACATGAGCTCTGTCAGTGTATAAAAACATATTACAGCACAAAAAAGAGCAAGAACTGCTAGATGAAAAGTCAAAGAAGAAAGAATGAGTCAGAGCGGGTGACCTTTGAGAGATCTTTGTACAATGATGTTGCTGAATTATCTCAATCTTTGTTAACTTTTATTTATATGAATTTTAAAAGTACCAATCTGACCCTACATACTAGTATGTGTGTCAGTGATATCAAAAAAGCTTTTTATTTCAATTTTACAGTCATAATACTGAGCTTTAAAAGGATGACAGTTGCTTGTGGGGATGTTAAATGCCACAGACATGAATACACCGAGAAATTACTTTCATATGAGATGATTAGGGCACCTCATAATTCAGTATTGTCATTTTTTATTATTGCTATTTTGACTTTTATGCAGGGAAATAAATGAAATGCAACAAATGTCTCCAGCCAGACACAGACAGTGAACAGCAAGATTCATGGTTGACCTCTTAACCTCTGCTGCATCCTTTATGTAGTAGAGGCAGCAAGTAAGGTGTAGACATCAGAGTACAGATTGTTGATATAGTGCACTAGGCTTTCATGCAGAATACCTAGGTTTATATCCTCATGCTGTCACAGACCTGCAAATCTGTGCCATTTTATTCATTTTAGATACAATCATTCTGGTTTATAATTGCCTACTAGGCCTTAATCACATGAAACACTTTATCTGTCTATCACTTTAACCATACACTTGCTGCCTTGTGCATGTACTGTAAAAGTAAGAATTAAAAATCATTGCCAGTAAATATAACCCAGTGTTTTGCAGAACCATTCAATGTTCTTGTGTGGTAAAAGTATTGTGCGATCAGTCGATTGCCTTTGCAGTTTTTTTTTTTACAGCATTCAAAAATCTGCAGTTATGCGCATTTATGTGCACAAGGAGTTAAAACCTATTTTCCATTTTTCCATTTTCTTAATGTTTAGAACCTAACTGTGACCTGGAGCCTCTTCTACTGTAAGTGATGTATACGTGTGTGTACAGTATACGCATGTGAATCACATCAATAGTTGCAGTGGTGAGCTGGAGGAAGAGCACATAAAGAAGAGTTATGGCTCTATCTCCTGGTGTTTCCGTCTCTGAGGGAGCACCTACGTGAGAGAGACCTTTTAGTGCTGACACATGCCTCAGTGCCTTTAAGGTTGAGGGGAGAAGATATTATGTTTCTGATGTATGACTGCTAGTGCAAACACTCCTGAGCAAATGATAACTGAGATAATGATGACTGCTGCCGCTCAATCCTCGCATGCTCGTCTGGAAGCAGGTTGGTCCAGACATGGGTGAAATGCACATGATGCTCCATTTGCAATGCCTCGCACGAACTGTCATCTATATGAGCCCTCCAGGGTTAATTCATATTTATACCATTTAGGTGTGATTGATTTGCTACTCAGGGTACGCCTACAGCGGCCTGCGATCGTCTCTGCAGTGCCCAGAGAGCTGTTGGTTTTATGAATAGATCTGGTATGCATTTGTCAGTAATATGGATCCAAACATTTCCACTTCAGTGGCTCAGAGATGGGTTAAGGAATGTGTGTAAGTGTGCGGCTTGTATGTGTCTGTTTTGTGTTCCGAAGGTGTTTTTCATGGGAAGGAGGAAGGTGTAAAGAAGGTGCCCTCAGATTATAAAGTGTAAAAATGTGCTAAATACTTTTTTATGTTTATTGTTGGGCTGTTCTTCAGCATGAGGAAGAAAGTGTTTGTCATGCAGGTTTCAGCAGAAATGCACAAAATAGTTGCAGCAGCTGTACTTACTATGGTATTGTGCATCACAATGAATGTATAGGCAACAAGTTATCTTTAAAAATGTTCATGTTTGCTGCTTTAGCACTCTTGCGATCTTGGAAATAGGTCAAGATTGAGAATTAGTCAATTGATTGTTTGGCCAGAACAAACAAATATGAAAAGAAAAGATTGTACTGATTAAATTTCCTGCCAGGGAAGTAGTTTGTTTCTGTTTTTTTGAAACAAACAATGCAAACTCCTCTGAATCCTCAAAGGATCTTAAGTTAAGGAATTAAAAAAGCAGAAAATGATCACGTTTGTTTGTTTTTTTTAAATTTTTGCAGCAATAGATGCTTTTCTTGGTGTATGTGATTGCTGCAGAGTGAGGCGGGCAAAAAAAAGACAGCTTTAATGTCCATTCTCTGTCCATTTGATGAAAATATTCAAACCCATGGTCTCTCAATGCTGAAACACTCGAGCCAATTCACTGTCCCTACTCCAAAGCCTAGTCAGTTCATTCAACAGCATGAGTTTAAATACTGAATTGAGGTGGTTTGAATGACCCTTTATATGATATAAAATATTCAATATGAGTGAAAATACAGAAGCTACTAGAAAGGAACATGTCATGTCAATGAACAACATAATTGATAAATACAATAACCCTAGCAACTACACTGAATACTCAATCAAGCATCTTAGCAACCGCACAATACCAGCCAAATACATTGCCAAATTTAAATTGCTGTTTAGTTATTTTGCATTCATATTTACATAGAGATTAATAGAGAAATGTTTTGGATCTAAGAAAATTACCTTTGAGATCTGCATGCTGGATGCTGCCACCTCTTCCTCTACTTGGCCCACTTCAACCCTTTCACCAGCCTTTTAATTGACTTCCCTCTGTCTACCTCCTTGCCAATCTTAGTACTTTGCTAATGAAGTGTGTATGGATGTCATAATTTGAAAACACTCATAGCTGCAGTTGCCACATATTTGTAAAAGGAGCAATTAGTTGGGATTAAAATGAAAAAAAAAAGTAAGGTAATTGGATTTTATCAAAAGCAGTCAGAAAAGAAAAAGACTCGCACAAAGATCCACGACTTTCAAGCAGATATGATGATGCTTGTAACTGGAGAACGTGCTGCATCCTACTGCAGGGCCATTTACTGTCTTATCATCTTATCAGACATCAGCTGTTTCTGCAGGTTGTACTGCTGTACACACAACATCTGCTACACTGGAGTACAGCACTCCTTTTCTCTGACTTGCTCCCTGTTCTTGCTTTCTTTATTTCAGTATTGCAGCTTCATGACTAAAGTTCCTTTCTTTACTTTTCCCTTATTCCTCTGTTCTGCATTCCTCCTCCCCCTCCCTTTCTTTTTTCTTTGATTCCTATTTTTTTCCAGCCCTCTTTTTTTTTTCTTTTTCTTCGTTGTCTTGATAAATGTTACATCGAGCATTAATGTTTTAGTGCCACATGCAATTTTGATGGGGGCGCCACCATTCTCGTGTCTTTTTAGAATACAGTATGTGGGCCCTAATTGTGCCATGTGCAGTTTATCCTTCTTGCTTCTTTCCACTTAAATGCAAAAAAATAAATAAAAAGGAGAAGAAGAGGACAAAGATGCATCCATATGCCTGATAGTCCGCTCATCTGTGGAAGTGATGTTGACATTACCTGTCCTCTGCACGCCCAGCGCCTCCATCCACATCATTACCGCCTTGCTGATTAGTCCGTGATGCTGCAAGTGATTGTCATGTAGCCGACGGTGCATAAGGCGGCCCTGCAGGGTCTGAGTGGGAAAACAATCTGTGGAAAACACGATAAAAAATGCATATGATACTTTTGACGACATTTGACTGTAGGGTGCTCTCTCTCTTTGGATGAACCAAGCAAACAGCAACATCATCTGGCAACATGTTCTCCTCTTTGATTCTCACCTCAAGCTAATCGTAACAAGAACATATGAGTGATCAACACAATGAAGGTTGCATTTTTAGACCATGTCCAAGCCTTAAGTTGTAAAAAAAAAATAATGTTTGTGCAGAAAATTCAGTCTTAAACTGAATCTAGCTCAGAATCTCATTGAAAAAAGTGGCAGGTTTAACTTTTGCAGCTTTATTATGTATTTTGAGCATTTGTTGTCAGGTGCATGCACACACAGACAACATCCATTCCCTAAACTCCCACTTAAATACATGTATATGCAGAAAATTCAGAGTCTTAAACAGAATCTAACACAGAATCTCACTGAAAAGAAGTGTAAGGCTTAACTTTTGCAGCTTTATTTTAGCATTTTAACGCAGGTACACACACACAAAAACAGTATTCATTCCTTAAACTCCAAGTTAAATACATGAATATGCTGAAAATCAGAGTTTTAAACAAAGTCTCATTTTAGCAGATTGAACTCTTGCATCTTTATTTTGTGTTTTGAGCTGTTTTTTACACAGGTTCATGCTCACACAAACAATATTCATTCCTTAAACTCTAACTTAAATACGTGTATGTACAGAAAAATCACTTTTAAACAGAATCTCATTGAAGAAAAAGTGGCAGATTGAACTCTTACAGCTTTGTGATGCATTTTGAGCATTTATACACAGTTAGATGGATGCAAAGACAGTATTTATTCCCCCAAATCCAATTTGTAATATATATGTGTGTGCAGAAAAATCTGAGTTTTAAACAGAATCTCAGAAAGAATGTCACCGAGGAAAAACCGGCACATTTAACATATGCAGCTTTATTGTGTGTTTTGAGCGTTTTTACATAGGTACATGCACACAGACAACATTCCTTCCCTCAACTCCAACTTAAATATATGCTTAAAGAAAAATCTGAGTTTTAAACAAAGTCTCATTTTTTAAAAAGCTTGCAGATTTAACTCATGCAGCTTTATTAAGTATTAGGAGGCTTTTTACGCAGGTACATGCACACCAAGACAGTACTTATCCCCCAAATCCAACTTACATATACGTGTATACAGAAAAATCAGAGTTATAAACAGAATCCAACATAGAATCTTGTCTGAGGAAAAACAGCAGATGAAAGTCCATCCATCCATTATCTATACACCGCTTAATCCTCTGTAGGGTCGCGGTGGGATTGGAGCCTATCCCAGTCGACTCAGGGCGAAGGCAGGGGACACCTTGCAGGTCGCCAGCCTATCACAGGGATACATATAGAGACAAACAAGCACACTGTCATTCACACCTACGAACAATTTAGAATAATCGTCCTAACCGGGACTCGAACCAGGGATCTTCTAGCTGTGAGGCGACGCTGCTAACCACCGAGCCACTGTGCAACCCAAGATGGAAGTCTTGCAGCTTTATATTCGTATTTTGAGCATTTTTACACAGGTTCCTGCACACATAGGCAACATTCCTTCCCTAAACTCCAACTTAAATATATGAATATGCAGAAAAATCAGAGTTTTAAACAGAATCTAGCACAGAATGTCATCGAGGAATAACTGGCAGGTTTAACATAGGCACCTGTATCATGTGTTTTGCGCCTTTTTACACAGGTACATGTGCACACAGACAACATTGATCCCCTAAACTCCAACTTACACATATATCAGCTTCAAGCACAACTTCATCCCAAACCAGAATCAACCTTGAAATTCAGAAACAAAACATCTGCACGCAATCTTAAGGCTGTCCCCCTTCTACTTTACACTTGGTCCCTTGTCGGGGTGTCTGATCCTCGCTTGTGTCTGCGCGCACAGCACACACACACACACACACACACACACACACACATGCACGCCTGCACGCACAGGTGTCGCTTTCCTGTGCGATGAATCTGCAGATGCAGCCTCACCGCATTCGGCGTGCAGCGGCTGACGTCAGGAGCGGAGCGGAGCGAGAGGAGTTGAAATAGGGCAGAGCAGGAGCGCAGCGCGGAGAGGAAAACCAGCCGGAGGAGCCGGAGGATGGCGAGCCGCTGCTGCTGCTGCTGCTGCTGCTGAGAGTTGGGGAGGACGCGCTGCAACCGTCGCTACTAACACAGATACTATACTCACACAACCAGCCCGTCATTCACCTGAACCCTCGTTTTAGTTGCCGAGCGAGGAGGAGGAAGAGGAGGAAGAAGAAGGAGTGGGAACTAAAAAAAAAAAAAGAGAGAGCGCAGTTGTTGGACGTGAGAAATCTGTGGCATATTTCCACGAATTTCCTTTTTTTTTCTGCCTTCTTGCCTCGGAATACCACAGGTAAGCTGGAAGCTGTGAGACACAAGCTTGCTTAAAGGCACATTTGCTGCTTCTTCTTTCTTTTTCTTTTTTTTTGTGTGTGTAAATTTATGTACAAGTTTGGTTGTTTGGGGGCTTTGGCGCTGCGTTTATCCGCACTGTTTTGGAGTGAGAGTGAACAGGGAACTGTTAGCAGGGTGGCGGTGGTGTGCTTAAATTTTGAATTAGTTTCAGCTGAGGAGAAATGCATCAATAATAGAGAGAGAGAGAGCTTCAGAATTTGCAGGCTGAGAGAGAGAGAGAGAGAGATGTGTGTGAGGTGCAGCCGTATAGCGCAGGGCGATGTCAGTGACAATCTGTGACAGTGGGACTACACTGGCTGCTCTGTCGCCTTTTGTCTGGCGCATGAGAGAGAGGGAGAAAGAAAGAAACAAACAAACAAACCAGGGGTGTGATTAATCAATCAATATGACCAGATGCCAGCATTGGTAACCTCATATAACCGTGCAGGCGGGCGGCTCTCTCCCTGCTAAACAACGGGGCAGTGTTTGATGAATGGCTACAGCAGGACTCCTCTGCCCGGATGCGCCAGGTTTGCTCGAGCAGCAGAGGGACTAAAATGATAACACAGTGAGACATCCCCTCGCTGGGGCTATCTGGCGTGGATCCCCCCCCACACCTCACCTCACCTCCCCTTCCTCACCCGGTCCTCCCTCCCTCCCTCCTTCAGCCACTTTGGCAAGACTTCATCTATTAACACGGAGCTCATATTTACCCTCCAAGAGTGAAAGATGGAAGGGGCGGCAAAAAGAAAAATAAAATCCCTAAACAAGATTAGATTTTCTTGTCTGATTGTGGTAAATGAGCTGCTTCAGCGCTCCCTCATGGGAAAATCCGATCAGTGTCACCAGAGAGCTGGCACAGCGGCAGCAAAGCCTCCGTGACGGCCAGCGGAGTGGGAAATGAGGATTGGTCGGCGCGCTCGCTGCCGTGGTACAGCGTGGATGCTGCGCCGGAGCTCTCCACGGTGCTGAAAAACGCTCCTCTTTGCTCCCCTTTACTTCCACTCCCTGCTGCCTTTCCCTCCCCTCCTGTGCTCCTACTCTCTTTGTGGTTTTGTTGGATCTCCTCTCTACCTGGAACCACAAATGGAGCCAGGATCCAGCAACAGAATTACAGCCATCCATCACTGTTGTATCTGTAAAAAGAAAAAAAGGTTTTAAAGCTGGCATGCAGTCTCACACAGCAGCATGCACTCACATATACAACACATGTACAGACCAGAATCAATATTTTGCACTGGCTCCTGAATGAGAATAATAATGGCAGCTGGAGAATTTACAGTAACATACAGCCTTTGGACTTAAGTCAAAGGAAAAATAAGCAAGCAAGCATGTCAGGATGTATACATGCTGACTCAGTGGAGTTGAGTAAAGAAAATAACATCCAAGGCATGAGAGCTTGGGTGTTATAGTGGTGGTGGTGGGTGGCGGTGGTTTTTTTTTTTTTTTTTTACACCATGTCCTGAACCCTGTCAGAGCAGTTCTGCAGCTCACGCTGGGGTCGGGGCTGAGAAATAATGATGCAGCCCAGAATAGTGACTCAGTCGGGCATATTGTAGTTTGCAATCTGGCGTGTAACTTATTAGCTGTCTCATGGAGAGCCATTACAGCACGGTGTCCAGCAGATTATGGCTGGTTGTTGCGCTTCAGAGACAGCCTAATAGTGGGATGACTCACACACTTACTAACTGACACTGAAGATGCACTGGTGTATCCAATCCACACACACACACACACACACACACACTAAAGAAAACACACTTCACTATAACATTCCAGTCATCAGGCTTCTGGAGTGCTCTCCTGCTAACCGCCCAAATCCTCCAAAAACCGGCTGAACCAGCTCATATATGCATAAATGCATGTGTGCAATATGTCGCACATATTACTTGGACAAAGCGAGAATTTTAAGGATGGCAGTAGAGGTCTAATCTGCTGTTGAGTAAGGGGAGCTTTCGCTCGCTTCCACAGGTTTTGCAGGATTTGCTATTCCTAGTCCGCCAGTCTATTTATCCACGTCTCCAGACTGCATCGCGATAAGCATGTAATTGACTTTTCAAGTGACACTAGCAAAATATTAAGCTGCAGTCAGCTTTTCCTTTTAAACAGTTTAACAGTGTCAGTACCACTGGTGTTTTGTGGTTGTTAAAGGATAATTGGATTTGGAGTTGTTTTTGCTCCTTGCAGTGTCGATGCTTGAACATGGATGAATACAGTGTGTGTGTGTTAATTAACCAAACATGAAAAAAGTAAAGCTGCATATATCGTCTAGTCTGAGATCAGTTCAATAATGTGATTAATATGACGCTTTATTGATCCCAGCAGAGAAGCATGTCGCTCCTAGAAGGTCAGAGTTCACACTCAGTAACAGAACAGCAGGTTGGAGTTCAGTTTCCTTGCTCCAGGACATTTCAGCTGACTGAATGTTCACTGACACAAGAGTCTGCACGCAGGTCGGTTTGGTAAAAGCACACTCTGTCTGCACACTTGACTTCCCTGCTGCTCATAATTCAGAATATTGAAAAATAGAGAAGCCTGTGCCACGGTCTCCTTAGTGCAAAACATCATTTTTAAGTTGATTTGTACTTTCAAAGAGTTTCCTGCAAAATTAGTAAATAAAGGTCGAGCAGATAAAAAAAAAGATTAAAGTTGTGTTTTGCAGCATTTTGGCCTGTCGGAGAGAAAACGCTGGTTGGCTGCAGGACAGAGGAGAGATTTTTGTTGGTTTTCTACAAGCATTTCACTGGGCAAGGCGTCAAATCATGAAGTTCTTGTTACCAAAAGTCCTCAGTAAAAGCGAGGATTGAAAAAGAATCTTCCACAACACATGTATTATAATTACTGTACCAGATATTTGGAGTTTCAGCTGAAGTCTACGGACACAAATAGTCAAATATTGTTGTTGGTGGTGGTTTGTTTGTTTGCATTTTTTTGTTGTTGTTGTTGTCAGTAGCTGTGACCCAGTCCTTTTTTATTAAGGCAGGCCCTCCAGGCTCAAAACAATCCACACATAAAGAGCCCTGGATGACAATTCCATGTAACATTTAATTAGAATATATTGCATTTTTCATATCAATTATAATTCTCCACTCATGAACAGTTTAAATGCTTGGCATCGCACCGCCTCAACCCCATGCAGAGCTCGTCTAATCAGGAGCAGGATTTATTTCCACACAACAAAGCTATCCCCCCAGGTAAACCATACCCATTTCCTTCCCTTCCCTGTTTTTTTTTATGCCTGGTGACTTTGCTTTGCAGATTTCACAAAGAAATATAATGAGCCCAACTCCAAAACAAAGGTACAAAAACAACAAAAAATTAAAAAAGCATTACAGATGGTGAGTCACACTCTTATGAGCTGGCTCTTTTTCGCCGTACAATCGCATTCTGATGGGGCTGACGAGATTAGTTTTAAATTGAACTGATGAAACTCCTTCTTGTGGGTTTAGCGGGGCTGACACACACACACTCATACCCAGAGAATATAACCCTGATTGAAACGAGCCCTATGACAATGGAGACCACTTTATATGAATGACACCAATACTGAAGTGGCCTAACTTGCTCCATTAGATTCTGTACATTTTTATTCCTCTTGCAAATTACTGGTAAGTCCCCCCTCTTTCGTACTCCCTACAGAGCGCAGGACTGCAAAATGTGGGCAGCACGGTTCACTTGAAATTCTGATCACTAATGTTGAACTTCTAGAAATGACCTTTACTGCTGCATCCCATATGAACACAGCAGCTGAGCTCAGACTATCAGCAGCGCAGCTCTGAGCAAATAGTGATCGCTGCCTCCTCAGCCTGAATGGAAGAAACTGACGAAAGAGTCAGCAGAGAGGGGGAAATGCGTAGAGGGGTTACAGAAAGGTCACCTGGCAGATCTGTTTTCTGCGCAGAATTTAGTCAGCCATCTGCCTGTCCCCTTTATGCGGTTACGCCTCAGTCCCCTGTTGAAAAGTGCCAAACAGTGGAGCGTTTTGCATTGAAGGTGTTTTGTCAGATCGCATTTGGAAGGGGGTTGGATTTCTTAAATGTTACTTCACTCAACTTAGGAGATACCCATTATCTAATGTGTCTGAGTCTCTATGTAATTAAAATGACTGAACAGTTCAAGAAAGTGAATCAAGAGTCTGATTTGAACATGAGCTGGTGAAAGCTCTGACAAATGCTACAAAGTGGGTTGAGATTTTTGTCCCACATGCTGTTCTGAAAGTTAAGAAAGAACATTGTTCTATATCGAATGAAGGCCTGCATGACTCTAAAAGCAATGTCACTAAAAATCAATTAATACAAAATGTTATCAGGAATTGTTGTGAACAAAGGAAGCTACTTTTTGTTAATTCTCCAACACCTTGTGCCACAGTATTTGTTTTGGTGTGAAACCTGATCGCACAAGAGATCAAAGTATGACCTTGATCTTTCAGAGCAAACTGAGTGAAGGTTATCAGAAGATCTGCCCAAATATATATCAAGTAAAGGCTCTAGGTGTTACCTTTGCATTTACTAATTTGGGTTTACTCTTTGCAGAATTCTTTCATACAGATATTGCATCTCTGAACTGACATGGAGTTTAGGAGCTGCAGTTGGATAATCATAACAAGGGCTGCACATGACAGCCTGTCGAAGCACATGAAGCCACTGAAAGTCAAACATTTTGTCATAAAATGTGTCAGCTTTGGGTTTTTTTGGATGATAACATGCATTAGCTTGAATACAGGAGCCAGCATCTGGTGAGAATGAAGGTCACTGACAAAAATAACGATTTGACAGTAGCGCACTGAGGTATATTGATGTTTGAAAATGTGATATTAGAGAGGAATCCTTTGCCGCTTTATACAGTATGCATTGATTTCTGGCTGCAGCAGCCATGCTCAAGGGTTCAGACGACAACACATGGCTGTTTATGTGTTCAAGTAATTCTTCAGTCCACGATGATTACATGTACGAGCACAAAGTGCCTCTGAAGAGCCATTTATGCTTCAGAATGTGTTTTCCTCTTCGTTTCCAGTGCACATCTCTTTCATGTTGTTTGTTAACACTTTGCCACTGCTGTAATTAGCAGATGCAGTCCTGTTAGCCAAGCAGGCCACCCTATCGTTGCACCGCAGATCCCCTTGATATCCTTTTCGTTCTTGCAGCCATGTCATACAGCCTGCAGGGATTTATGGATTTAACAAGTCACTCTCTGTTTGTGTGTCTTTCAGACACACCTGACAAGCAGGATGTGGGCTTTAACACCCAAGGGCTGCTGATGTGGTCACGGAAAAAAAAGCCAAAAGTCAATATCAGAAAGGCAAAGTGGACAGGAAGAGAATAGAGTATGACACAGAAGAAGGAGCCACTTTTCTTTCTGTTTCTCTCACTCGTCTCAAGATGGGGTCTTATTACTACCTAACAGCCTGAAGCTCTGTCGCTTCTATAGAGACAGAAAGTGGCAAAGAGAGAGTGTCAGGCAATAATTAATTTGGAGGCAACGCAGGAGAAGCCCAGCTGATAAGGATATCTGGTACTAAAGCACCACAACCTGCATTGTGTTCACTTCCTTGTGCCTTTTTTTCGCATTATTTTTTTCCTCTCTAAGGGTGCATTTCAGCGCAATCTGAAAAGGCACATGTGTAGTTGTTTCTCTGCAAAATGAATGCATTAACTTTTCTATCGCCGCTGCCATATGTTTTTGTCACATGTTTTAATTGCTTTAATGCCGTCCTTATTGTTGCTCACATTATTTGCTCTGCTGTTGGCTGTTTTTCTAGCCTTTGTGGGTGTTCGTCTGGTTTGTGCCTGGAGTCAGAGTTTTATTATGTTTTTGCTATATTTTGACTCATTTCTCCTTTGTTACATTTTCCCCCCTTTCACACCCAGTTCCCATAAAGCAGTTTTTTTCTCTTGTTAGGATGTTATAAATATATAGCTTACATATGTGTTCAGATTAAAGGACTGCGACACCGTTTTTGTTTTCAGCCCAGTTGCCATTTACACATACATCACGTCTTGCAAACCACACTGCTTTATATGGATAAAATCCTTTTTTCAGCTATTCCAGACAGCCATCAGGTTCCATTCATTTTAATGCAACATGAAAAAAGAACTGAGCTGACTCTTTAACCCTTCTTAAAGGATAGCTTTATAATTGTTATTCTCATGAATTGATCCTTCTAACATACTTTCTATGAATCCAGTCCCTCATTAGGCTTATTTCTCTGTGACCTCCATTGTTGTCCAGCAACTATTAAAAACTTCTGCTGTAATTCTTACAAGCACAAAAAACTAGTGGCGATAAATAATACCCAACAAAGCACACTATCAGCGTGTTACATACAGTAACTTTTGTTAAAGGCTGCATTGTTCAGATGTTTTTTGAAATAACTGAACTTTTGGAAAAAGTCATACAATTGTGTGTATTTAGAGAGAGGTCAGACAGTACTCAGACAAACTCATGCTTTTGGTCTTTTCATGCAAGTTATATCTCTGACTTCTGTTAAAAAAAAGTTACAATGGACTTACAAAAGGGCTGGTTAATTGATTTCTATGTTAGCAAAGAATAGAAAATGTAGTTGCTTGGAAAATATAACCTTCAGAGTTGCTATGGTGAATATGTTTGTCTATTTACGTCACCACCAGACACAAAGCAACACTAGCACTGTTGTGGACTTGTGTTGAAAGTCAGTGCCTGTTTTTGGTCCAAGTCTTGGGGGAAATTGTTGGTTTTCAGGAGATAATTCTCTGCTATGTTCACGAGATAATAGTAAACATGGTCTATAAGTAGATGTGATGTTGATCTTGTAGTGAAAGAAAGATTTATTTAAGCTTTTTGCTAAAAAAAAAAACAAAAAAAAAACATGTTAAGTGGTTGATATGAACCAAATACAGCAACCTGTGTGTAAAACTAAGACAATGATCTAAAAGATGCTAAAGGACTCGGTAGAGTGAAAATTTGCTTTGATTCCTTCACTATGAGGAAAATCTTTCATGTTACACAATTCTTTGATCCTTTGTTAATGTGAAAATATTTATTAGTGCAACTTCGGGGTCTGCCAGTACCGATTGTGACTAATCAAGGAGTCTGATAACCGGTAATTGGAACCCAAACTACAGCACAAAACTTTGATTATTTATGTTTTCGATATGTTTAATGAATAAATAACTTTTCAACACTTATTCTTCAATGTTGATTGGATGTTTACTCACAATGTATAACCAATCAGGTAGTGCTGTACGAGTGGGACATTGCTTGGCACCGAAGGGTGGTGACTACAGATAGAAAGAGGCAGCTGCATCATAGCCAAAGTAATGCATTTTTATATATATTTTTGGAAATAGGTCAAAAGAATTGTGATACCAATAATCTGAAAAATGCTGAAGATCGGATCTGATAGCTGATAATCGAGTGACCCCTAGTGCGACTTGAAAAGCGCATAAACAGCAGTACAGTCTTTTCAGATTAAAATAAGATAAAGTCAGGGTCGGTCACTTTGATGCATTTCGTTGTTGGACTTAGCTCTGAGGTCAGCGATGTGGGTTTGTAATGAGCGACAAACTGTGGGCCAATTTTAGGAAGTGAACAGCAGGATTACTGAAATAACTTAAACCTTGCCAGACAGATAAAAGCTAAAAATGTCCAAATATTCCCTTTCTTGTTCCAACTGCTTAGTCATCTTTAATTAGATAATTTGTCTCTTAATTAGTTCCAACTCATCTACTGGAGTAAAAAATATCTTTTTAACTGTGAGCTGCCTGGATCCACAGCTGATAAGGTCTGTCAGCGTTTAATTGGTGCACCGACAGCCATACATCTCCTTTCCAAAGGGGGCAGCGCTTATAAGCCTTTTACATTGCGGTTGAATGACAGTTCATAACCTTATCTTCCTGGGCTAATGTGCTGTATAAATCCTTTTTGGGGGAAACACCTCTCCACAGCATCCTGACATATATCACATTTCCTGTCATGAAAAGAATAAATAGATAAATAAATAAAGCCTGAAAGGATGTGATTCTGCTCTCGTGGAGTGTCTGGAAGATAACTAGGGTTAGAGCGTATGATCCTGATGCACGGCCGGGAGACAGACTGACACCCCTGGTCTCTTCAGGATCTTCCCTAACCACACAGGAACCAGGATAAAATGTAGAAGAGTGACTTGTGAGAACATTTTGGGGCGAAGGCGATTCTCTCGGTGGCTCTATTTCATGCTACATAGGCATCCGTCTGGAAAAAAAGAGGGCTGTTTGAAACCTGAGTGCAGGCAGACAGGCCAGCAGACGCAAGATGATAGCAGAGATTTTACTGAAGAGGAACATCAGTTTGAGGCAGCACTCAGAGTAACAGCGTGTTGAGAGGTTTGTTCCAAAATGGGGCATGCACCATTTGGGGGAAAAAGATGACACCTCCTTTCATAAAATGATTGACAGAGAAGATTTTACACCCTCTACTTTTAAAGGGTAGCAGGTTAAACCAATCTGACGCCATGCATAAAACGTGGATTTTTAAAAATTAACTCTTTGCAGCACTGCAGCAAAAAATAGCTCAATGCAATGCTTCATATGCAAAAAAAAAAGACGTGACTTTGGGGTGGTGAACTACAAACCTTACAATTTCAGCTTGTGGTGTTCAGCGCTCACAGATGTTACTTTTTCTGTCCCTCCCACCCCTCCTTTGTAATCTTTTTAAATACTCAGCAACTTCCAGGGAGGACGCATGCTGAGTGGGGAATGATTGTCGTACTGGAACTGCATGTGTCATTTGTAACTGTGACAGCAAACCTACCTGGAGTGGTGCAGAGCTGGGACAGAGAGCTCAGGCTGATCACTTGAATTTGTCTCAGAGCTCAGCTAGAGGCTTTTCCCTGCTGCCATTACACAGAGCAACACGGGGGCTGTATGGCTGCATATGGTGTTCATTTACATGCCACTTTTGAATTAGCTGGTCCCTTGACAAGAATGTCATTTCAGTCTGGCTAATTTAGGCAGGTTTTTTGGGGACATACTGATGCAATGTTGTGCATTACACTGTTAAACCCCTAAAAATTTCTTCACCTCTCAGATGTTGTTGCTGGAGGCCTCTAATGCACAAATCATATATATTTTAGATAACATATATATATTTCATATAGTGTTTTCCATTTATTTTTATGTTTCAGTGCGTTTGGTGCAAAGATGCAATGCTGCAACTAACTAGGAAAAGAATTCTCTATTCACATTGACTGAGCAAATATTCAGAGCAGCTAAGAGTTCATTTGCAGGAATAAATACTGATTCTCTCTGTTGTCTTACACTAATAGACTTTTAATTTTAGTCTTGTTTTATGCAGTGTACTTCTTTTTCTGTGTTTTTTTGTGTTCCTGCCCAAAGACAACAGATGAAAATTAGCTTCTAGCTAACTGGTGCCATTACTTTTAATTGTGTGTCATCTCTGCAAAAATATACAATGAAATAATAAATTATTATAACTATCTGTTATGCAGCCCCATAATGGTATATATCATGAAAAATAACCTCAAAGCTATCATATTTTAATGAGCAGACATTTCTTATTTAAAAAAATGGAAAAAATTGTATTTAAAAAATTTACAGATTTTTTTGAGTCCCAGAATTAATTTGCAGTGATAGTATCAAAGACTGATCTTTTACTCTTAAGAGTGTCAGTGTCATCTGACTCCATCTCAAAATGACTCTCAGTTTTGGATGGTATCTATCACATTAGATCACAGAGCAGAGAGCACTTATCAGTGCCACAAGTATCCCCCAAAACATCCCTGAATTTTCAGAAGATCAATGATGATGAATAACCAGCATGCCAGGAATGCATTATAATCCACTTTTAATGTGTTGTTTTACAGCTAAACACCTCCAGTAGAGTTGTGTTTCTGAAAAACAGATGTTGGTGTGTAAGTGTGCACTTAGAGTGATCTGCTGCTACTGCTGTAGAAAACTGAACGACAGAGTCTTTGTTATGATTATTGTCACCTGTAAGGTTATATTGCAACTGTCAATACAGATTTTCTACAGTCTACGTTGTAAAATCCGATATATATTTGATTCAGAGTCAGAGCTGACTTTATCGAATGTTTTGACACATTCAGGGAATTTGAATCTTGTTGTACACAGTTGTGGGAATTAAATTAAATGCACAAAACACACAAGTTTACATATTTATTATACCACTCTCTTGCCAAGCAGTATATTTTGAAATGATTATATAATGTATACTTAAATTACTGTTTTTTTTGCCAAATCCCACCAAATTCTTGCCCTTATATTAACATCACTTTATTCAACAGGTAATTTGATCTACATCAAAGACACTGACAACTATAAACGAGAAAATCTTTACAACAAAAGAAACAAGACGCGTTAATCAGCACCGCTGTGGTAGAACATGGTCTCTGTGATCCATACATGACATTGCCAACACGTATCACTATTAGCCACTACCTGACAGTTTGTGTGTCCTCCTCAGAGCAGAGCCAGATGTTTTTGTAGCTCCTCACACTAAAGGCGAAAGGGCTTTTGGGTTGTGCGTTTAGAAGACTCAGAAATAATCACCCGACTCAAGATCAACACCGCTTCCTAATTTAGTCTAAATTGGTTTTGTTGATGTCTGTTTTGTATTGCCTCTGATTATATTTTCCTGAACTGCAGATCTGCAGATGTTAGATTACTAAATTGTGTGCTGATAATCAAATTGATAGAAGTAATCTCTCAACATTGTTAAAAGCACTTACTGTTTCTAGGTGTTTTTCATTTCACTGAGAAAACTGCTGGATGCAGAGGTTCTGTAGATCATATAACTGTGTTAAACATAAGCACAATGAAGGTTCTCCGTTTGTTAGAAATGAACAATTTTGGAAAGAAAACTGGGATATGTAACCTTAACCATGCACATTGTTCATCACTTTGAAATTTTACTGTTCAGTAACCCATATCTTTGTGTTTTTTTTTGTTTGGTCTTTCACATTTGATGACTTATAGTGCAAGATGACTTCGAGTTGCTAAGAAACGTGCAAAAATTCTGCATGTCTACTTTTAGCTGAAAGACTAGATTCCATTCTAAACAAGCAGAGTGAGTTCGGATATGGAAATTTGTATAAAGACACTTAAAACAAAATCATCAATAATATTCTACTTTGATTAACCTTATTTCAAATGCTAAGTCTCCAATGCCAAAGTCTTCACTGACCCTGTACTGAACTAAGATAAAGACCAGATTTGACTCCTTTCCTTGAGTGATGAGCAGTTTGTTTATTTTACTAAATGGTCATCCATGCATTCATTAAGAAATCAATTAGTTAAATTTAAGCAAGGAGCAGAAATTATATTTTTACCTCAATCTAGAAAAAAGCAGCTCCTCTCTGAACATACTTGATGCACTTCAAAGGCACTTGAGATGTTGCCTTCCTCAGAAGGCCTTCTTTTAAAATGTGGCAGTGAGCAGATGGCTCTTTACTGTACCTCAGCACTGTACATTACAGGCATTTAGCAGAGCACCTTCTAAAGTGTTTTATAGTAGCAACAGGAAGAAAGCATCTGTTCCTGACCTGCAAGCATCACAAGCAACCACTGGAATTTTTTACTGTAGAACATCCGATAAATAGCCACAACAATATAAAGCTTCATTCAGCTTTATACAACACCTATATTTGCTATATATACATTGAGACAGATATCGGTTGCAGTAATCGCCCTTCTCAAACTCTACTCCAATCTAAGACGGCACAAAATCTCTAACCAAAAACCCATGCTGCTTGATGGATTCTCTGCCACTGCAAATGTAGAAACAGGACAGTTCTTTCCCTTTTGTCTTATGTTTTCTCCTTTTGTAATAGTTCTAACCTTCCCCTTGTAAAATATTATTACAAGCTCGTGATTTAACTAAAGCCAACTGATTCAGTTCATAATTCAAAAAGCCTTCGAGCCAATTTTCCTGAAACACATGTGAAGATAATAAGTTTGAAACTTTCATCAAGTAAGAAGCTGAGAAAAGAGACAGACCAGCTGCAGGCAGCTCTACAGGACACTTCATGCCCCCAGACAATGCTTCTTGTGTTGTGAAAATTGGAAGTTCTGAAGAAAGAGACTTGAAAAATAAGAGAAGGTAGCTGGGACGTGAGAGGGTGTATTAAACTTTCAGCATGTTGAATCTGTTTATATTGCCAGTCCCTCACTGAGCAAGTGTGATCTGAGCAAAGCTGCCAAGAGGTGTACTGGTTTTAAAGAATCTGTCTCTTCAAGCTTTTTAATATTCTGGTCAAATAATGCCTTCCTCATAGACTTTCACCCTCCTGATGAATTTCAAAATGGACCATTCAGTCCACAGAGCCAGGCCTCTGTTTGTGTGTGCTCATGTATGAATGTGTGTCGCTGTGTGTGGGCCAATGCCAGAGGGCCAGGCAGCACATTAAGACAGTGACTGGCAGATCTCATTTGGTGTTTAATTTCACAAGGGTGAGCTCTCATCTACGAGGACCCATTAGCCCCCGGCTAGCTAGCTGAATAATGTCGGCGCTTCCTTCAAGTGATGTTTACACTGACAGGTCTTATGCGATTTTGCAGTTTCTGTGTGGTTAGCAGTATTGGAAAGTAACTAAGTGTGTTTTCTCGACTGTCACATTTGAAACAGCATGTGTGACAAAATAATCTCAACTCAAGGGTCTCTCTTTTTTGGGATCTTTCAACCACATTTCACAGTCTGTCAGCATTACCTAGTGCCATCCATTGAAATACACAACCTGTTGTTGTACCATAAAAGAAATACATTTTGATGTTCTGATGTGCTGACAGGGGCAATTCTTCCTGCAAGTTACTTGCTGTTACTTTAAGTACATTTTTGCTCATAATACATAGTACTTTTATGTGGCACTAACTTAAAATTTTAGATTGCCAAATCAAATGACCATGTAAAATCATAGCCTGTATATAAAAGATGGAGGTAGCAACTATGATATTGGTTCGTGGACCCTCGACTTTGGAATTTGTCCATCGCCATCTTGGTCTTTTAAAACCGGATGTAACAAGTGAGAGGTGGATCTTACTTAGAATTCGAAGAGACAGGGACACCCTGAAATGTTCTCTGCTTTACCAGCTATTTTACCCTAAATGGAACCATAGTTTGCAAAATGAACATCATGTTGTATTCAAAAAATCTTGAAAGTAGTGATTGAGACCATAAACTCATTCAGAAAATGTTTACAAATCAAATGAGAAGTAGGGCCATTTTTTCATAGATTTTCATGGAATTGGGCTTCTTTTTGCAACCAGAGGGATCACCCCCTGCTGGCAGCTAGAAAGAATGTAAGCACTTCCACATTGGCTTCACTTTATTATGACTACATACATTTTAACAACAAACACTCCAACAATTATCCCCTGAATCTGCAGTTCCAATTGTGCTGCAGAGCATTTAAATGCATTTTGATTACTGTGTTGGTTTTCTGGCTTCCAAAGCCGTTTTTAGTGAATTGGTTCCAAAAAACTTACTGCACCCCCAACCTGGCCATCACCCACTGGAAGACAGACAAAGTCACTGACCTGCTGCTGAACAGAGTAGGGGCATTCAGCAAAAAGTGTAAGATATGATCTCTGGAGATAGTGGACAGAAAAACAAATTTACAACATTTGTTGATGTCTGTAACACAACTCCATATAGCTGTTGGGAATGTTGATATCCTATACATCCTCTGAATGTCTGGGAAGGCAACATTCACTATATCAAATTTAAGATATGACATTATGTTAAGAACTGTGTTTAAAGCTTATTCTGTTACCCCCAAATGGCCAAAATAAAAATAAAAATTGAAAAACATTGTGAACAATAACATTAAATTATCCATCCATCAATTTGCGTTGGCTTATCCGGGGTCATGTCGTGGTGGAAGCAGAGCATTCCAGTCGTCCGTCTCCCCAACCACTCTTTCCAGTTCCTCCTTGGAGGATCTAAAGGAGTTCCTGGGCCAGATAAAATATTTAATTTGGGTCTACCTTGGGGTCTCCTCCCAGTTGGATGTGCCCAGAAAACCTCCAAAGGAAGGCACCTAGGCATCCTAATCAGGTGCCCAAACCACCTCAGCTGGCTCAATGCAAAGCAGCAGTGACTCTACACTGAGCTCCCTCCAGATGCCTGAGCTCCTCACCCTGTCTTTAAGGCTGAGCCCAACTATTCCCCATATGGGGGAAACTCATATCAGCTTCTTGTATCTGCAATCCCATTCTTTCAGTCCCTTCCCAAAGCTCAGGACCATAGATGAGGTCTGGAACATATCACCTTCTGGCTCAGCTTCATCTTCACTATGACAGTCTAGTAGAATGCCTGCATTACTGCTACACCTGTCCATCTATCCATCTCACGTATCACTTTCCTGTCACTTATGAACAAGTTCCCAGATACTTAAACTTCTTTACTTGGGGCATCAACTGACCCCCAACCAAGAGGGGTCAATCCACCGGTTTCCATCTCATAACCTTGGCCTCAGACTTGGAGGTGCTGAGCATATCATCAGTTTTACTAAAGTGCTTCAAAAGATTTAGTTATTTACTATTTATTTATTGCAAATAATATCTCAAAGTCAGACAGAGAATAAAGTTTCAGCCAGCAAAATCAGGGCAGAACAGGTCAAGGTGAATAACCACTCGTTTGGAATATTCAATATTCGACTGAAGAGCTGCTGCACACATTTAACACCATAAACACCTGCACTGTTTGAGATGCATCATGTGTTTCTGTGCCCTTGTTGCAGTTCGACTGCAAACTTTATGGCCCCCTAAGGGAAATTTGTTTTCAGGCTGGTTCTGCAGTAAAACACCCAATAAAGTCACATTATAAAGTATAAGACCACAATAAAAACAATAAACACATTACCTGAAAGTACAATAGCACACGTAACAAACTGCCGTGTCACACAGTACAACCATAAAGACCTGCATCAGCTGATAAGCCCCGATGAGAAGTCAGAGCTTTGACTGAGTCCTATAAATAATTCTCATCAGCGCCAAATTCCAGCTTCCTCTACAGGGGGGTGAACACAATAACAGATACAACAGTGCAGCATAATGCAAATCTAGTACAATAACCCTGCAATGTATTGAACAAAGCAGGTAGATAATTGCGATAAACTGTGATTTAATGTGACTACAGTTTGTTTTCTTACATTTTATTTTAAAGCCCTCCTGTTATTACAATGTCTCCCTCTTCTGTGCATAATTTACTGATCTGATTCCAGTTGCAATAAGTAGTTCTCTGGTTCATTCACTCCTGAGATTAGACCCACCAAAGCAGTAACATTTAAAACACATTTAAATGTTTAAATTATTAAATGCCTGCTTGCTGTTTTTATATATTTCACCAGCTAATTATATGAAAGAAATCTTTAGGTGCTCCTACATCAGGTGCCTTATACTCTCCAGTGTTGCAGTCTCGCAAGGCTTGGTGTGTTTTTCTTTCCTGAAGATTTGTGTGTGCTTCTGTGTGAGCGTGTGTGTGTCACAACGCACTGAAACTGATCTTCTGGGTTTGTATTTTAAGCTCTCATGCTACTCAACCATTTGCGACTTCAGAGGGTTGTCTCTTTGTTGACATCAAAAGATCTTCTGTGTCCTTTGTAATACAGATAATTATCTCCATCAGTACGGGCTTTGATGTTTACATAGCTGCATTATGCTGGACGTGCATGTGCGTGTGCATGAGCAGTGAGCTCGTGGGATTGTATAGTACTTGTTCCACCTGATTTGTAAGCATGCATTAACGTCATTTCAGGTATTTGTCTCTGCATGAAGCAAATATTTTCAAATAACAAAAGACTTGAAGATCTATCATGGCTGTATTTTGCCCAAGTCCTTGTGAAAAATGTTTTATCTTCAGTCTCACTGGCCTCCAGTCTTTTTTTTGCTGCAAATTCAGTATACATTCAGGATGGCAAGGACACATACTCCTAAACAAAAACATCTTTGTGTGTGTTGTTTGTGCATGCTCCTATAAAAGAAGGTATTGGACCCTTCATTAGACTCCTCTTCTGGACAAAATACACCAGTGGCCTGTTTCCTTCTTCACTCATGAAGAACAGGTTTTAATAATGGAGAGAAATGAGGAATATTAGAGGTAGAAAAAAATGTTAATTGTATAAGAAAGCAGCACATGAGCTCCTAAACCTCAAATTTAATTAATTTAGACATTGAATTCAGGAAGTGCATTTAGGTTGAACACTGTTTTTAATCAAGGATATGTGGAAATCACTTTAGCTTTTTGCCAAATCAAAGTGAAATGAATGGCATTGATTGAATATTGTCAGTGATTAATAACAACAGACTAATCAATTGTCTATTCTTTATTGTACCACTGCTGCTATTACAGCTAATACCACTGATTTGGCAGTAAATGGAGACAAAGCATGAAGACATATTTATACATTTTCTGCATCACCAACTGAATGCTAACATGCAGCTCAGCAGGTTTACAGATATAACATGTTCACTTAGCTTAGAATTTGTATCGTTTATAGAGAATATGAAAAGAATCTGGTAAAGGTTGATGCATCTTACCACCCATTTAATTCCCAAACTGAACAAAACCTCATGCAAAGCAGGTTAGCTGTGCAGCATAAATTAACATGGTGATCTTGCCAGCTTGAAAGAGAGAAACCTTTGTGACACTTAAAACTCTGGCTCAAAGCTCAACATACTCTTGCAGTACACCCCTCAGGAATCTCTTTATGTGTGCCATGCTTTGGGTGTGTGTGTGTGTCTTTTTCATTTTTGTATGACAACTATCCATCTGATCTACTTCAAATTTGGTGGGAGAATCGCTGGGGATCTGAGAAAGTGCCGGGACAAGTTTGAAGCAATTCAGCAGAGTGGTTATCAAGAAGTATGAAAAAAAAAACATTAAATGGTGGTTAGTGGCTATAGAGGGGTCTAGTGTGAAATGGGATTAATGGGTTCATGAGTTATAGTTTTCAGTGTCATAAAGGTGGCTTTTGTTTAACTTGGTAGATCACTGGTAACTGATGCTGCACAGCTAACCTGCTCTGGAAGAAATTATGTTCAGAGTTTGGGATTCGGCTGTAAGTAGTGCCAACCTTTTACCAGTTGTTTTCCTGATCATATTCTCTTTGAGCGATACGGATTCTCAGCTGAGGTAATATGTTATATCTGTTGCAGTAGTGCAAACTATATGTGCTGCATTTCCTACATGCATTTAACTGGAGATAAATAGTTTTTAATGCATGGTCCTGATATGCTGCTTGTATTGCATCAAATAGAATACAGATTAGAAACTGTAATAATTACCAATAGACTGAACCAATTAATATTTAATCAATAACATTAATTTCACTTGGATTTGACCAAAATCTGAACTTATTTCCACATCTTTATTATGTGACAGTGTCAAATCTAAATGCACCAAGTATAGTGTTTGAATGTATGCAATTTAAGGTTTAACAGCTCTAATGTGCAGCTGTAAACAAGCAGCTGCATTGAAAATGTACTAAGTGGTACAGTGAATATATTAACTTACACAATTTTCAAAAAGCATTACTCTCTTGCATTATTTGCAGTACTGTAATACATTTTTAAATTCAAATAGCTCACTGTACCAACCTGTACCTTTTGACTGTAGTAGTAAAAGTAGTAGTAGCAGTAGAGTCTGAAGAAAATCAGGGTTATCGAAGGAAGTGTTATTCACATTTTCTCTGACTGGAGTTGGTGGAGCCAGTTCACGTAAGAAACGTCAGGTGACGTGATGACGTCATTAATTAATACAGCCGTGTTTCCAAAAATGTAAGAACGCACAAAAAAAAAACTTCTAATGTGAGAGCATTTTTCGACGAAATCAGCAGTTTGTCGCTTTGAAAACGCTAATGGAAGCTAATGGAAACTGGAAATGAAAGCGTTTAGCTGAGACAGAGCGACAGACTGGGACTAAAAACGGACTCCATTAGCATACTGGTAGGCTATGTGTTCTGCTCAGTGTAGCACTTAAAATTGGTTTTCTGGATGTTTCTTTATCGGCTTCGTGTGCAAAAACGTTTCAGCATCCCTGTCGTTACGGTAACAGCAAATTTATTGCCGTTTTTGAAAAAAAAAATTCTGTTTATTTTAACGCATAGTACTGAAGCAAACTTTATACTTTCTTGTTACATCCTGTAAATGGTGTCAGGTATTTATTTTGCTTCGCCCTAATACATTTACCTGTGATGAAATGAGTCCATGTCATCGCCATTTTATATAATTTAAAGTAAAAATGTGAAATAGTTGTCATTTAACCATTCTAAGTTTAAAGTACAAGTTCCCATTTCAGTAAAAATACTGACTTTTTTCTTCAGGCAAAGGGCTGCTCTGACATATACTGTGAATACATATTCTACGTGTCAATGTTTAATTTAGTCAGGTAGATTTGCATTTACAATAACATTGTAGGGGTTTAGCTGTAATATAAAACAATAAATAGCCTAATGCTGTCTTGACTTTTAAACTTAAAGGTAAATTTGCAACACCAATCCTGTTTCTCTACTGGATAAAAACTGTGGCTCAACAGATGTTGTTTTAAATGTACTATAAAAATAAAAGTGACTTAACTTGACTATTTTTATTATAAACATCCAAACACAGCGTGGAAATTAGATGATGGTTATTTTACAACTGAATTACATATTGTTTTTTTGTATCTATTGAGTAATAAAAATTGGCTTGCTCACTTGCTTAATGGTTTTCCTAATTAGTTGTTACATTAATTGACAAATTTTTAAAAAAGTTAGATTAATAAGTACAGAAATAATCAGTGGTGCTAAATCTACCTAAATAGACTTCATCTAATTTGACTATTAATGTTTTGAGATCGCTGTGCAGTGGATGTTAAGTGTGTAGTAGTTTGAATGTTTTGAAGGAACACTGCACTAATAATACACAACAACATAATTTTGATATGGTTTATTTAATCATAAAGTTCAGCATCGACAAGTAAACTGTTGTTTTCCTACCCAGCTGAAATAAACATTAGGAGAACTATGGAGCTGTGTAATAAGTTGTATTTTTGGAAACTGCAGCTGGTACAACAAAGCCAGTCTAATGACTTTGTGTGCATTGTGTTCTCTCACTTTTCCACTCAGATAAACACTCATGGGCAGCCTGGCTGTTTGGGCTGTGGCTGCGGCCGCTCTGCTGGAAATGTCGGGGTGCTGGTTGGCTGAAGGGCACAAGAGCAACAGGCGAGGCAGCGTGGATACAGCCAGCATGTCACGTACCTCCTCCCAGGAGCCACACTCCATGGTAAATATCCAGTGCAAACCCCTCACACACATTCACTTACTCTACTGCCTCCCTCTGAGGCTATCACCTTCACTTAAACTGGGGGAAAAGCTACGCTAAATCAGTCATAACAGCCATATATCAAATCAAGGTTGCAAAGGAAAATGAAGTGAGTGAAAAAGTAGTATGACAAAGCAGACTTGTTTGTCAATTTTGGCTCAGTTTAACTCTTGTGAAACTGAACTCCTGCCTTGACATCTCTATTTTAAACGGCTTGTAATTCCAACAGTATACAGAACTGATGGAATGATTGTAAAGCAAACGGTCTCAATATTACTTTGAGTTTTAAACACAAAAATTTTACATTTAATTGTCTTTTCCTATAAAACCTCATTTTTAAAATACTGTACATCATAATATAGACAAAATTAACGGTACCTCAACATAAAGACTGCACCGAATTTTAATTTGTTGTTCAAAAAGTTTAATCTGCATCTGAATGATCTGGATTTGGAAATCCTATGTTTTACTATTGAGGATCCAGTTATCAGTTGTGCTTCAATGCCAAAGCAACATTAAAGTGGATCACACTGATCTAGGTACAGACTTTTCAAATTAGTGAAGCCAGATTAAAAGTGCTCTAAATGGATCTAAATGGAACTAAATGTCAGGATGTAGGCTACTAGCTATGCAAAAAAGAACAGTTTTTACTTAAAGAGACAGATAACAGCGCAGTAAAACAATACAAACATCCTCTTCTTTTTTCAGTTCCTTTTGAACAATCATAGATTCACTTAGGGTTTGTTTTGAATACATTTTAAATTACAAAAGGCTGAATGGATGTTTCAACTTGTGGAGGGAGCAGGTTTTTGAAGCTCTTCTTGTAGTTAATATACACTTGAAGCGAAATGTATTGTTTTCGTCTGGCAGCTGTTTGGAAGATTATTATTCTTACATTTTTTAATTTATTTTTTGATTAACTTAACTGTTCTGACAGGCTTAATACGTCACAATATAGCCTGATGTCTGCTTTATCGTCTGAACGGGAAAACTAATCAATGCAAATACCCAAATAAATGTATGTATGCTACGTAATGCAATTGTTGTATTAAGTTTTATTACATTTTGTTCCTAAAATCCACCCTCAACCTACCATCGTGCAGAAATCCTAATCCTTTTCTTTGATCACCGGTATTCACAGTCCTATTTAAATTTTGAGCACTGAAGGTTTGATCCAGACTAGTCTAATATAGGTCAGAAATACTTAATCCAAACACAGCTTTTACAAGAAAGTCACATTAGACAAGACTATAGCCAAATAAAATTTCATTTCACAATGACCTCTAAATTAATTCAAATCTAATGACAGATTTATTATTTTTTTAATAATGCATATGTTGAAGTGTTGAGGTGCTATTTTGATATGAAAAAAATGTATTACACCCAAGCTAACTATGCACCACCACTCTAAATGTTCTTTAGAATTTCACATCAGTAGATCATTTTATAGCTGATCCCACAGCTGCTGTCATTACCCTGCATTTTGGTTCATTTTATCAAAAAAGTGATCTTAATAAAATGCACCAATAAGTTTGCAGCAGCAACTGCTTAGCTTTACTAAATGGAGAACTCTCCCTCCTTTCTGGTCCCCTTCTCTTGGTGTGTGTCTCTCAAATTACAGATACAAAAAAACATCATGATCCATATTTGTTTAGCACAAGTGATTGACAAATCAACCGCATAATCAAAAATTAATTTTATGCATTTGTTATATAAACATTTCCAAGTGAATTTCAGTCCTGGCTAGAATCAAGTAGAGCAGCTGTGGAGAATGGAAATGCAGGGTTTTGTTGGACTGCTCAGGAAGACGTAGAAAACTGCACAAACAGGTTTCTTTAAGTTACAGAGCGTAGGCACTTGCACTATTTATCAAGGATCTGTGCCTTCAGTCGTCGATAGTCTGTGTGTTTGCCGATCAGCACAAGGCCAGTTTTAACAGTCAGCTTAGACAGATGAATGCACACCTTGAGGTTTGTGCTGTGCATCTAACGTTCTACACCCAACTCTGCTCTGTTTAATTAGGTCTTTATTGTATTACTTTCTACATGTGTCTAATGTTTTCTGTCTGTGCTTCATTTTTAAACTAATTTAATTGGGATAGCCGTTTAAGCACTCATGGTTGAGTTTGTGAACGAGCTCGCCTGGTTGCGTCTATCATGCCTTGCAAGAGAGTTATAGGTTAAAGAGAGGAATAAAAGCCTGTAAAGCAAGTGGGTTCTTACCAGCAAGAATGAACCCTTTAACTAATGTTCTCTGCATTACAGAAACATAAAGCCCTAACAGCCTGTTACGGCTTTAGAAAAACGTTCACAGAGACAGACAGATATCACACAGCCCTGCGGTCGTTCTAATTCTTCTTAAAATGAAGCATGTATACCCCCCGGTCTGTTCTAAATCTCACTCCGGGCTTTGCCAAATTGGCAGTCTGCTTTTGAATGCCATTTTGCCCCGGTGGTTCTGTCCCCTGAAATCCCCTTGATGCTCGAAACAAATTCCCATCCATCCCACCATTTGTCTATCTAGCCAGATTTGGAACTTAAAAAGCTGTCAATTGGCGGCAGAATTTAAAGTCGCCCCCGGGGTGAATCATGCGAATCCATGAATTCACATTATGCAGGATGCATTCTCAAAGCCTTTGGGAATGAATGAGTTCTGCCAGATTTCCAAAACATGTAAACAGAGGAACAATTGTGTCTCTTAGGGGTGTAACAGGTCAAAAAAAGAAAAGTGAGAAATTAAGCAAGAAAGTTCAGATAAAAATCTTTTGGTTTTGAGTTGTTGTCAACTTCCTGGATACCTACAGAACAAAGAGTGAGCAAAGATGCTTGCTATGTGCTAACAAATTTATGCCGAGGGCACAGTAGCTGTGGCACAATTACAGTATATTTGTTGGCACAGATGGAATGATGGTGCAGGAGAACCAGAATTTGAACATGGAATGTGGTCAAACTGCATAAGTCCTATCTGTAAAAGGCCTAACTGCTCCATAATAATGCGATAATTGGTAAAAGTAAGGATTATAAACCAAATATCCCAGTTTATTTACCAATAAATGTAGCTTTCTATAGTAATACAGCAAATAAATGCATGTTTTATAATTCTGTTTGCATAGATTTTGGTTTAACTGTAGTAGGGAAAGTGGAGATGGGTTGATATGGCACTGTGACTGATGCTGCATAAATCTTGGTCCTGTATTTTTGTTTTAGGGCATACTGACAACACCGATGAATGGATTTTAATATGCCTTATATTTGACAGTATGATTTGGTTTGGGAGTGGTCTATAAAGAGAAGAGTGGTTAAGTGATTTTGCAATAACTGCAGAGAAAGACGGAATTGTGCTCATTGGATTAAAGGTTTAGGAATAAGAGGGTTATGCTTTGAATGAATTGGGACAAACTGAAAGAACAATGAAAGTGAACAGAATGAAAATGGCCTTTTCCCCAGTGATGGTAGATTTCCTCTCTTGTGTTTTAATTTTCGGTAGTCTGGTTATCCCCCTGCATTTACATTTTGATTATGACTTGAGCCCATAAAGCTTTATTTTTTACTTCGTCGCAGTACCCAGAGGGTTAGTTCACAATTTTTCAGGCTGTCTCTTGATAATTTGTACTCAAAGCTGAAGAAAAACCTTTCTGGCAGGCAGAACATATGCAATGGTTACCATTATATGAAGCAATAATACTCCTCTCTACTATAATTATAGTGGTAGAGGATGCTGGCTTAGCTCAGCACAACCATCTGGTATATTGTGATGTGATAATCACAGTCAGCAGCATCAGTCATTTTGTATGTGTCTAGATTCCGTAATAAGATATTTTTCTGTTTGATATGAGATACCATATTGGGGATGTGGAGTGTTTGTGGGGGGCCAAGGCAAAGTGAACAAGTCGGCGAGTAACATTTTTACTCATTTTTATTGGTTTTGATAAATATCCATAATTCACATCACAAAACATGCTTTAAAAATGTACTGTAGTTAGAAAATGTGAGTACCAGACTTGTATTTATAGTAAAAACCTAATGTTGTTGGTGCAACAACCAGCTATATAAATAAAACTCCAACGAATAATTTGTTGTCATTTAATTGTTTCTACCCCCATTAAATCAATAGCTATATGAACCCATCAGTTACATTTACTCTGCAGTAGCTGTATTCTCAGCAGTAATTTATTATTGGTTTTGGTTATTTATGAATGTAGATGTTGGTTCACAGCAGTAGCAGATCGATTGCTAATTAACAAGTACTATATCTGGTTGTATATAAAAAATGTAAAACTTAGTGAAGCTGTTGTTTACGGCTGTTTCTAGAGGCGAGGGACAAATGTAAATAAATGAAAGTGTTTAGACAACAGATTTTGCCAGTATCACTGAAACATGACACTATTCCAGCTAATGATGCAGAAAGAGAGAAATGCTGGAATTTGCGAAGGCTTTAGTTCTGCTTTCAAGTCATCACAGTTATACCTGTGAAGGAATTACCACTTGCATACATTGCCAGTGTTTTTTTCTTTTTTTTCCTGTTTCAGTTTGCTCATTAAGTAGCTTGTTGCTGCACTGATGAATTGCTGTTAGATAATGCAGGTCCTTTCTTTTGAAGCAACAGACATCAGGAATCGACTGTTGAATGTAGATAGACTGATTCAGCTTCTTCTTCTCTATCTGTCTCCTTGTTCTAATCAGGCGGTATCTTCAAAATGTCGAAGTCAGTGTGCTCTTTGTGCCATAACTGTAGCTGCTGCATTACAAATACATTGATACTGCAATGCTGAGTTGGCATACAGGCCCCACATTCTCGCAGGAAAATTTTGTTGTTGTTGTTGTTGCCTGGGTTTAAGAGCTAGAGGGAGATGGGGAGAGTAAATGGGCACATACGACCATATGGGTCCTTGAATGAAAGGTGCCTGCATAGCAGCGCATTTAAGGGAGCAAGGAGAAAGCATATTCAAGCAGACTTCATAACACACACAGCTTGGCTTGAATTGTCCTGTTGTTCAAATCTCATTCCCAGAAAATGTCAATCTCTGTGGCAGCAATGTCAGATTCATGTTTTGTGTGGGAGTTTAAATGGCATCCAAGATGGAGGCATGCAGCATTCAGAGATTTGTTTGCACTTGTTTTTCGAAAGGCTCTAGCCATCTTATAGAACTTGTACACTTAAACTCTGTAAAGACGACAAATCTTAAACAGACTATGACGTTACAATAGTATGACACCTGGAGTTTATTTATAAATCAGCTCACAGTATCATGATTACTGCTGTGGTGTGTAAAGCCACAGTAGAGCTATGAATCGAGCTTTATCAACACTTGCCAAGTTAAGTAATTCTTACCGGAGCAGAGAAAACATTAATTTCTGATTAGTTTCTGTCATGTTAGTGCACACCAATTATTTAAAGAGTAACTTTGGTGATTTTCTATATTTTTGTTGTAGTCAACAAATCCCATTTAAGGACCAAACAAGCGATTTCTAGTTTAGCTTGTGCTGCTGTGCAGTTGTTGTCCGAAAACTATTAAAAACACTTAAACATCTCTGGGAAGTAGTTTGTGGAAAGAGAAAGTGTGAAAGAGTTGCTCTTATTAGTCTGTGGAACAAACTGTAGTGCCAGTTTTTTGTAAGAAGAAACATGTTACCCAGTGAAACTGTGCAGCTCAGTGTTGTGTTTTAATAGTTTTTGGACAACAATGGAGTTCTGTGGCACAGAGAAATAAGCTAAATCAGACTTTGGGTACACATACAATACTTGATAGAAGGATTGATTTTTGCACACCTTGCCTTCTATATGAGTGCGGTAATACTTGGTCTGGCATTATTTCTCACAGGGTGTACATTCATTTGAGGATAAGGACACAGCTTTCATATTTTCCCTTTGATGCATATGAGTTTTTGCATATAGGTTAAGAGATTTAAATCTTCCTCAATCATCTAAATTCAAATTTTATCAAACTTTTTTTTCCTCAAAGTAGAGCTATTTATTTATCTATTAATCAGTTTCAGTCATTTTTATTCTAGCTTCTTAAATTTTAATATTTTGTGGTTTCTTTCTTCCACAGTGACAGTAAGCTGAATACATTTGGGTTGTGGACAAAACATGACATTTGAGGACATTATCTTGGGCTTTGGGAAACACAATCAACATTTTTTTTCACCACTTTGCGACATTTGGAAGACTAAACTACTAGTCAGTAAATTACAAAAACAATCGACAGATTAATCGACAGTGACAAAAATCATTAGTTTCTGTCCTAGTTAAATGTCAGTTAATTTGAATAAGATATCATCAGCCCAGTCCTCTGCTTTGAAACCTTCTCTCTTGAAAAACATGAAATATGGTAATAGATAAATCCCACATGAGTCTAGTTTGTCTTATCAGTGATACACTTGCACTGTTTCCTGCCACGATCTTGGTAGTGGTCTAAATCATTTTCCCTGATGGTCAGCAATTTCCAGACTGTCTTTTTGAGTTCATCATCTGTGACAGCTGTAGTTCTTGACTGTTTGACTGAATTTCTCATCGGATTACTTCTGCAGTAAAGACATTGAATTTGTTTCCTCCATGGCAGCAAACATGTCACATTGCTTTCAGAAATTCTTGCAGGTTAAATGGGGCTAACAAAACACTTTCAGGCCTGTGGTATCTCTAAGGAACACACTGCAAAAGAACTCAAACTCTTGCTTTGAAATATGGCTGCAAACAACTTGTAATTCAACACTCTCTGCAAAAAGAATATGTTAGACTTGTATTTTCTCCATTCAAAAGGGATATCTGATGTTAACATGTAAATGTCTGGTTTTAAGTCTGTTTTGAAGAACTATACTGTCTTATAGATAACAATATTGTATAGATGTAGACATGTAGTAACTGTGTAATTACATGAGAAGTAAAGGAAGCACAAGTCAAGTGAGCAGTTTCAGGCTCAAGAGGTTCAAAGTTATGAATCCCTCTCCTCCCTATTTTGCAAGTAACGCAACGTTGTCATAATCTTATCTCGTATTTGCAAGCGTCGTACCTAAGAATACACCCATCTAATCAGCCTTTATCACAAAGAGGAAATATGGTCGAAAAAAGCATCAGATCGTGCCTAATTAAAACCCAGTGGGTTTGCCCTATTTGCTCAAATGAAATTCTGGCGGCAATTATTTACATGTCTCCACCCACTGAAAGTGATATAGCAGTACTTAAGAAAAAAATACAAAGAGCCTCCTCATCAACTGTGTGATGGTCGGCATCTACTTTGCATCATCAAGTCTTACTCAACAACCTCCTATAGCTAAATGTATGACCTATAGCGACAAAAAAGAACCCCGTTGAGTCATGGTAAAGAGCAGACAGTATTTTTAGAAAGAAGCACGTAGCCTTTCTTTCACCTCTATGCTTGGTTTGATTCTCTAATCAATTGATCAAACAGCGGCAGTCGAGATGATGGAAGATGGTGCTGATGAGCACACTCAATTTTACCCTGCCATCATGAGGAAGCACGTCTGCAATTAAGATGGACAGATGGCAGAGCGAGGCAAGAGAGAGGGATAGAGATGTAGAGGCAAAGACGGAGGCAATGACAGGAGGCACTAAAACTGCTGTGTTTCTCACGAGGCTCTCAGTCTCCTGGGAAGCCAAGAGGGCCTTGCAGACGCACACATGTTTTATCACTGAGCCTCATTACCGATGACATCCACACTGAGGGACAAGAATGCGAAATGTCACAACACTTCAATTGCTGCCACATATTGGCTTCTTGGCGTTGCATTGGAAGACCTGCTTCTCTTCTATTTTTAAACACTATGTCAATCCTCTGTTTTGCCTACTTGTGTTAAATTGCATCTCGAGTTGAGATACATTAAGCAGCAGCCAGTGAGAAGTCACCAAAAGAACACACGATGCACACCAAAATGCTGATAACTCGTGTATAAAAACATACTCATATTGTACTTAGAAGTCAGCTGGTTTGCGCAGAAAAGCGACGGCAAAAGATGTTCATTCAGTCAAAGTTCCACCACAAACCAGATGGTTTTCATTTACGCTAGTAATAAACGGGGCTGCACAATATTGGAAAACTATTACATTAATAATTTGTTTTTCTGCAATATATATTGTGATATAAAAAAACAGCTTGGTAAATATATCATGGCAATGACTTAGCAACTGCAAGATGCAGTTGTTCAGCGCAGCAGCCTTCACTATGTTTACTGCATGTTCTGTTGTTCTACAGACTTGATGTCTCTTATCTCGGTCTGCAAGCAGCCAATACTTCTGTCATTCTCAAAGAATGTTGTTTGCAAACAGGGACTTTTCAGCTGGAAGTCCTCATTAATAAAGTGGATAGTGAGACTTATGTCGGATTATGTTGTCCATCTGGACCACAAGTCAGTTGTTGCTGCATAATGTTTCACTTTTGACATTTTTTTTTCAACTTGTGCCTTGCATTTTTCATACAGTTCAAAGTAGGTACATGATGCTATTACATGCCCCTTCTCAAGCGACTGGATCATGCTTTTGAAACCCTCTTTGGCAACTGTGTTAATTGGTATCTTGTCTTTTGTGAGGTGAGACGTTATAACAGCAGTGATTTCTCTCTGCTGTTTGCAACCTTTCTCAAATGGTGTAACAGCGGCAAAGGCACCAAAAATAGTTTTTCCGCGCCTATCATACAGGGCTTTGCGGTGTGGATTTAAATGATCAAACAAATTAGTCATCTTGCCTCATGTAGTGGTAGAAATTGCAAGACAACGCTGACAGAAGATCTGTTTTTGGCCAGCATCATCCTTTCTGCAACTGAAAATTTCAATACAACTTGCATTTGGTCTTTTGTTGTTTCTCTCCTGTTCCTTGCTCGTTTTGCTTTGCACATGTGGCAACTGCAAGTCAACAAACGCTGTGTCTTGTGACTAGAGTAAACACAAAACAGTGTATCTAAAACCCTTTAAACAGAGTGAAGTATGTTATATCACACAGAATATTCTTGTAGATTCATCAAGGAAAATGAGACATGTTTTTGTAATAAACAGCAAAAAATGTTTTAGCACAATTGTTACTTTGCCTGATTATTGTGTTTGTGAACATGGCAATGATAATGCTGAAATGGTTTATCATACAGCTCTGATATTATGGTTATGCTTTTATTACTTTTTATGTCTTCGTTTCTGTTGCCTGCAATACAATGTCGTTGGCAGAATATTGTACATTTTCTTTACTACCTCTGACATTGCTCAGTGATGCCTAAGGACAATTCTCTCCTCTTCCAACATCCTCCACACTTTGTGTTTTGTTTAACTTTAAACGTTGATTTTTATGTACCCAGTAGCTAAACATGATTGGCCTCCATCTCATCATTCAAACTCTAGTTAGGTCCCTGTCCTCTGTCTGTCAGAGTTAGTTATTCAGAAGTTTTTTGACATGAAACTACTGTCTTAAAATAGTTAAAATGTAACTCTAACATCATTGCACTTTATGAGTGTAAAACTAATCTATACTGCACAATGGAAAGGTAATATAGTAGTAATTTAATCACACATGCACAAACCAATTTTGAAAAAGAAGAATGATATGGAAAGCCCCACATTTCAATTGGATGAGGTTGGTTCCTTCGGTTTGTTATGTATGAAACCCTGTAGATCTGAATCTGTGTTTTTGAGACTGCCATTGGTACACTGCAGTTTCAAAGCGGACATGCTCAGCCATGGCTTGGACTCCTTATTTCACTTATGATGTGTCTTCCAACATCTAAAAAAACACACCATATGGATGCGATAACAAAATAAAACAAAACAGATTTTTACCACAAAGGTCTATAACATTTTGAGTTATTGGAAAGCTATGAATGAATGCGACATAACATCAGTTTGAAGCTGCATGTCAGTATCATACTCACACTTAGCACTAACAAATGAATTAGCTTTTCCTGTTGATATCAATTGTTTGACATCTGAATAAACATCCCTGCAAAATACAACAAACCTGCCATCCTGTTGGCAAGTGTATTAATAATTAGGGTGATTGAATTGACTATGAATCCAGTTTTGTAAGGGGCCTGTCATTTCTCTACCGTCATCCACTAGACATTCCCTTTCTGACTCTTTTCTTCTCATTCTCTTTCCATCTGTTCGCCTTTGTTTTCTGTCATCGTCATTCTCTTAGCCCATGAAAGAGGAAACGGCACAGTAACGAATGGTCTGAGAAAAGCTGCAGTAGGGCTGTTTTTGTCTCACTCCTCCAAGCCTGTAATAACCACTTTTGTGTGTGTTCTCTGTTTGCAGGAGAAGGGGAAAGCAGACGGGAACATCGATCAATGTGAGTACACTTACTGTGTTCAAACCAAACAGCATTTTTCAAAATATGCCACGTTGTGCTCCATTACAAAATCTTTTTTTCTTCTGCTGTTTTTCTGGCGCACACTTTGGTTTTCTGATTACTGGGAAATGCTGCTGGAAGGTAATTCAAATCTAAATGGCTCCCATAAAATGGACCATGCAGCCGGTTATGGGGGAAAAGTCTGATAATGATATAAGTGTGACAATATGAAAAATCCCACTTGTTACTGCATTGCATTTATTGCAATACTGTTATGAGATGAAGTGTTTGAAAGCATGTCAGATTTCCATTTTGAAGGTATTTCAGTTGGATGCCTAGAAATAATTTACCAACTACTTGCAGGACTGACAGCCATTAGTTTACTGCATTTAACACCATGTGAGGAAAAAAGTGTGCCTGAAAATAAGGAAGGTGTTTCATTACTACACTGAAACTCACCTCTACCATGTCCCCCGATCCTCCCCCAACTCAACAGACAAAAAGTGGAAGCATCTGAAATCACTCATTCAAAATGACAACCTGTCTGCAAGTTGATAAATATGTTTGTCAGATGAATAATCAATTGGCTGTCAACCATCTTCATCTGCCTGTCAGAAGCCAGTAAGTAATGTTTGTTTGACTTGAGCCTCGTATGCTGTTTTACGCTGCAGTGGTTGCACAGATAGTTTTACATTCTAGCCTCTGAACTGTCTTGTATGTCTGGCTGTTGAGAATTTACAAGAAGGGCTCATCCATGCATCCGAGCTACAACTGCCACAACCATAATTATGATATTAGTTGAATAAACCTTCAGTACTACTACTGTTCTGCCAACATCAGCTAAGATAACCCATCAGGCTTGTGCAAGACTTTTTATAGTGACGTTTACATCTTTGTTTGCTCTTGGAGCAAACCGTCTATGCTTACCTTTTCACAATTTTTTCAACTAGTGGACTACAAACTTAATATCTGAAAGTTGAATCTGTCTTAGTTTGGTATTAAATGAAATCTTTCACCACAATCCTGAAATTATCATTGCTAATGCTATTTAGGACAAAGAGTATCACAAGGGAGTTTGAGTCCTTGGTTAGTACAGGTAATACATAAGTTGTTGCAGAAATTGAGTCTAGTATGTGGCAACAATTGTGCAGATTATTTCTGGCAGTCAGCAAAGTTTCTTTGATATTCTTTGTTTTTTTCTTCTCTCCTGATGACTTTATCATCTACTAATTTGACCTGTTTCAGTAGGTGGCTGAGATGTTGTAAAAGGTTGTAAAAGAGAAACTTTCATGAACCAGATGAGCAATGGTTATTCTGCATCACAGCTACAACTTCCACAACCATAGTTACAGTACTAGAACCAATACTAAGATGAATAGACCTTAAGTACTACTACTCTACCATCATCAGTCCAGAGAACCCATCAGGCTTGTGCTTGAGTTTTTTATTTACATCTTTGTTTGCCCTTTGAGCAACCATCTATGTTTACCATGTAATATTTTTTTCAAATCTTCTACTCTAAGGGCATTACAAACTTAGCATCTGAAGGTTTTACACTCTTGTCTCATTGTTTGGTAGCTTCTGTCTCAGTTCAGTATTTAATGCAATCTGTCACAACAATCCTGACTTTAATGACAGGGTGTCTGAAGTAGGGCTGGTCTGAGTAGCAATGTCTGTGCTCTGGATATTCGGGTCCATTTACAGATGAATATCCGAATATTGGGCGGCTGGGCCCACATGACTATTCGGAGCTCAAAATTGTTATTCGAATACCACCACAACAACCGAATATTAAGATATCCGGATATTTGCGTCCAGCTCTGTTCTGAAGATAGTTGCAGTAGTTGTTTGGTCAGGTACTGCATATGTTTTTGCAGAAATTGATTCTGTATGTGGCAGCATTTGTGCAGATACATTTCTGGCAGCACAATATTTATTTGTTTTTTCTTTTCTCCCGATGGCTTTGCCATCTACTAATCAGACCTGTTTCAGTAGCTGGCTGAGATGTTATGAAGGCTGTTGTATGTCTGGATTTTACTTTCACCAACTAGACGGGCAGAGCTACAACTGCCACAATCAGAATCTTGATACTAGAAGTAGTACTAAGTTAAATAAACCTGCTGTAAAACTATTCAACCATCATCAACCAAGATAGCCCTTCAGGCTTGTGTGTGTCTTTTTTATTCTAAAGTTTACATCTTTGTTTGATCTTCGAGCAACTCTTGTTTGCAGTTTTTTCCAGTAGTGTATTATACAGGGATACAAACTTTAGAATGTTTGCCACTCTTGTTGTTTGTTTTATCTGCCTCAGTTCAGTGTTAAATATAATCTTTCAAAACAATCCTGAAATTATTATTATGGTTGTCAATCCTATTTAGGACTAAGGGGTGCCATAAGAGAGTTTCAGTCTTTTTTGGTATTGGTACTGTGCTGGTTTTTGTAGAGATTGTATATTTTTGTCCTGCCAGCAGACATTGTTTTTTTTATGTTTTTTCTTCACTCTGGATGCCTTTACCATCTACTAATTGAATCCGTTTGAGTGACTGCTTGAGTTGTTGTGAAATGTGTTGTATGGGCAGCGCTCAAAAAAATAAAGTCTTTCTTGTGTGTTGTGTATGGCTGAAGAAACACATATGATTTTCTTAGCTCGCTGTTTCTTGCAGCTTGTGATACTGCAGCGTGTGACAGTGAGACTGAACAGTTTGTGTGGAAGTTACTGTAACAGCAGTATTTCCGAGGCTGACTGCTCCCTACTTGACAAGTGACTTCATCTGTAAGCATTAGGCCCATTATGATGTGTTGTCTTCATCTCCAGAGTGAAGTGCTGTTTCTCTGCTTGCAGTCTGAGTTCTCTGCTCTGCGCCTACTTCTGTTCGACCTAAACATGACCCAGAGGATTTCTTTTGTTCGTGTTTATTATTCAGCATCCAGTGCAGCTTTTCAGTTTCTTTTTACTGCTGGATGTTTGTTTGCTGATTTTTTTTTTAAACACTGTATTATGTGGTGACATATACCTTCCTACATGATAATTGGTTTTCCAGATGTACAGTCTGTACTTTGTTCACTTGCCTCGTACAAATCTGCTGATGGGAAAATGCACTGGGATTTTTTTGTGACAATCATTCTCTACCTTTATGTTACTCCACAAATATCAATGCTGGCTTACTGTATGTACATGTAGAAAAACATTAATGGGATTGGCTGATGAAATGAGGCTCAGCACTGGGAGAAATCTTTGTAGGCTGCAAGCATTTTCAGTGTTGTTTCATTTTTGTGCAGTATCACATACACTTGTATTGTCAAAAAGACAGATCCACTGGGCAGCAACAGAAAGTTGATGGGAACACCAAAAGAGGAAAGTAACTGATTGAAGGTCATGGTCATTTTTGCACAGTAGCAGTGCTCGATGGTTGACTGTATTTTTCAGTGTCTTTTTTTGGTGTGTTGCTGTGTCTGAGGTTTCTTCAGTTGGTGTGAATGTCACTGTGTTTGTTTAAATATGCAAAATGCCCTGTTTTATCACTCATACTTACAGCTGCTGAACAACAGTGATAAGTGTGTGGGTGACTGTCTTTAGAGCCCCTGACTGCTGTTAAGGGAGGATAGTGTCTAGACTTTTCAAAGAACCGCACTGGACATTTAACCATTCAGACTTCCCAGATATTTGTTGCTGTAAGGACAGTGTTGCCATTTTCATTTGTCTGGTTGACTTTATCACTTCCTGCTTACTGGAGTGAGTCAGCTCTCATGAATCATTACAATGAACAAAGTGATAACAGGACAGGATTGTGGCTGACAATGACTTCTTTACATCAGCACTTTGTTTCACTGCGCTAATGACGTGTATGGTAATTGTGTTAGAGGTGTCAGCATCACAACTAATGTTTTTCATTGTATTTTGACTTTCAAATAAGTCAGAAATGCATAAGTGTCAAGTGAATGAATTTAACACCACTTAGAGATTAACTGACTGTGCTAATAATGCAAAAGAAGAAGCTTGTGCATGTTTTGAAGACGGGATGGTTGAATATACAAAATTAATGTGTAGATGTCTGCAATGTGGCCACATCTTGGGCCAAACAATATGAAACAATATATAAGTGATTCTGAACTATAGTTTATTTTTGAATCAGTAACTTGATTCTCTCTGCTACCAGCGTTGTCTTACATGCAGTATATCCCTCTTACCACACTATTACAGGCAGTTGTATTTACTTTCATGTGCCACATAAGGATAAAAATTGAAAATGTAAATAAAAAATGTGATGACTGACAGTACTTGACGAGATCAAGTACTGCTGGAGTTTGAATTAATTCTGCCTACAAGAGCCTTGCTTGAGAATTTGGTTGCTAATGTTAGTGTCTTGACAGTGCTGACCTCAGCCTTCTATGGTAGTGCTACCATTTTGAAAGGGTTGTTGTGTTTCCTGTCTTTATGGACTGAGGTCATCTGGATATCTTGCAATGCATATCACTTGGCCATTTATTCTGTTTTCGAAATCTGGTTGGTCGTTTTCACTTTCACAGCAGCGCATATGTTTTTTCTGTCCCCTTTGTTTTAGTCCCACATTGACCCTTTGCTGTAGCCTAAGAGCTGACTAAAATGCAGAACAGATACATTTATTGTGAATTACTCATCAGCTGTTGTTATTGAGGGTACTTTTCATTATAATTATCAAAATTATTTTATCGCTTTGCCCATCAGAGTAGAACAATACCAGTATCACATTTAACATCATTATGTATATTATGAGAACTTCCAACGAAATCTTAATTTGCTTATTAATTCTACTTTGGTTGAGTAACAATTTGATCATTTCATGCATATACAGATAATTATACCCTGTAATGTAGAGAATGAATTACTTTCTGTGCATGTGCAGTAGTTGTCCATATTTTTCTCAGCATGCTATGTATGTAGATAATTGTATTTTCTCCTCTTTGTGCCTGGACAGAGTCTGGACAAAAAGTGCAATGCTCACTGAATGGCTCTGCAGCACAGCTGACAGAAGATACTATTATGACAAGAAAAATGATTTGCAATCAACAAGATGCAGTGCAGCACCTCTCACATACCTGGCATTTAATAGCTTTAGTCTGAGTTCCCTCTTGCCACATTGCCTGTGCAGGATTTACCAGACAACAAGTTATCTGCAGACAACATCATGATGTTGCCTGCAGACTGATGCAGAGGTTGTTTGCTTCATATTTGGGAGTTTCTGGTTTGGGAATCTTCTTGTGGTGATGTAAAGTCATAGCAGGGTTTTGCACTTGCTATTTTTATGGTGTTAAATTCAGATGTTATCAACCCATTTTGTACACAAAAAGAGAAACAAAAGTCTATATTTGGAAGTTGGAGCTGTTGGTGTCCTTACAAATCAGCGAGTTTAAGTGTCATCTTGACTTTTGCTTTGTAACAACAACAATAACAACAACAACAATAATAATAATAATGCATTGTTTTTACATAGCACTTTTCTAGGCACTTAAAGACACTTTACATTGGATTATTCATTCACTCCATACTCGATGGTGGTAAGCTAGGTATGTAGCCACAGCTGCCCTGGGGTAGACTGACAGAGGTGAGGCTGCCAGTCTGCGCCATCGGCCCCTCCGATTACCAACCACTCACTCTCACGTTGCATTCAACCAGGCTTCCTGCTGTTCCCTCACGGTCTCCCATCCTGACCAGGCCCAACCTTGCTTAGCTTCCGAGATCTGACTGAATCAGGAATCCACAAGACATTATGGTGTTACTGTTTATCAGTTGGTATCCTAGAAAAAGATAATGATTTGGGGATTAAATGCATATGCTTGGTACATTTACCACATTTCAAAGCTAAATTTTGTATGTTGTTAGCCTGATGACACCACCATATATTTTTATTTTTATGTGCACTTATTACCTCGTTAGTACCATGTTATCAAGGTTACTTGATGTTTATCAATGATTAGAATGAAAGTGATTTCTGGCCTCATAGGAGGCCGTCACTACTGGGAAATGTATATGGGAATGATGTGCAATGATAATGGCCATTTAATGAGGTGATGCTATCTGTGGGATCACAAAGGATGTAGAACCAAATCAGAACTTTCATATTTCTCTGCTCATTATATGGCCAATATCTGAAAGATTAGAAAATGGTGTCATTAAAACATATGCCAACATAAGCATTGTGAAATGCAAACAAATGTGATTATCGTCAAAAATCAGAACTTTGGTGAGGACTGAACAGAGTTCTAACCAACTGACACTGTCTGGCACACTCAGTACATTGGCATTAATAGTATTATAGTTTCAGTAAAGGACAGGAAAAGCTTGTCTTTCAGTTATTTTAGTGTGGTTGCACATATTTTAAAAAGGCATAAAATGTGATCAGATTTTTTTTTTTTTTTTTTGCAGATTTAGCAGACTTTGCATGGATGTAGCTACCAAAATAGCGATCTGACAGTTCGTAGAGTGTTTCACATCACAGGTCTTTGTCACATTCAAGATTTTCTGATATCACCTTTCCTTAATTTTTTTTTTTTTAACAGGCAAGTCTAACCCCATATATTTTCAATTGTTATGTATTTATAGATTTGTATTTTGAGAGCACTTTTTTAGTAAATAATTCTGTCGTTGAGTTGGGCAAGCAGCGTCTCTACAGGCTCTGTTATTGGAAAACTTGACTGCTCATTGATGATATTAAATCTGAAAGTCTGATAGTGGTAGAGTCCATTTCACAGCTTCTGCTACAGGTTCAAATTAGGGATGCACCAATCCACATTTTTTTACTTCCAATCCGATCCCGATACCTGAATTTGGATATCTGCCAATACCGATACTATTCAGATACCAGAGCTCTGTTTGCTTTAATATTATTATGATCTTTATTGTTGATTACCTCCGCCTACAAGGGGGAACCCCGAGGGAGGAGGTTATGCGATCGTCGAAATCCAAATCTCTGTACTAAAGCTCAGGGCTAGAACTCCTTTTAACTTCTCAGCTAACTTGGTTGACACTCGGTTATATAGTTCAGGGAGCGCAGTCTCTGATAAATATCTCCTGGATGGCAAACTATATCTTGGCGGCAAGTGTTCAATCAAGCTGTGAAACCCTTTGTTTTCTACAACTGATAACAGTTGGTCATCGAGTACAATGAAGTTGAGCAACTTCTCGGTAATCCTTTTAGCTTTCACGTTGTCTGGCGGGAGTTTACCTTTTGGAATGACTCCAGAAGTGATTCCTGCCGGCTCCTTTCGTCTTTCTGTCCCATGGCTAAAAAACCACGGTGCTCTTTACTGTGATGCTTTTTCAAATGTTTGATTAAGTTTGTTGTATTGTAAGTCGAGATGGAGCTTCCGCTTCTCGGTACAATGACTTTGCAAACATTGCACGTTGCTGTTTTGCTCTGCAGTGTCGCTAAGGTAAAATATTTCCACACAGTGGACATGCTACGATGAAAAGTTAGCCACAGTGCTGCTAAATGCTCGCTTGCTAGCTGGCTGCAAACTGTGGAGTGGATTTCCTGAATGGAGGCGTGTGTCATTACTCCGCGTTTCATTGAGACACGTCCCCGTTCAAGAAATCCATTACACAGTTTACAGCCAGGTAGCAGAGCAGCTGGCATGGAATTACTGGTGGAGTCCTTTCAGCAGACATGCACAGACATGGCTCATGGATCGGAAATCTCCTCAGGTTGGATTGGAAATTTCCGATCCGTGAATTACGTTGGTATTGGAACCCGATACCGATACTGGATCGGATCGGCCCCATCTGTTGTTCAAATAAGTTTTAAATCACCTGCATGAGCTGTAGAGTTGAATGAGTAGTAGGAATATTGACTTAGATGCACTTTGTGTGGCATGCATCATGGAACAATATAGTAATTGAATGTTTTATGAAATACATGTAGTGATGTAGTGATATTTTCTAGAGATAATAGTGAGGAAGTGGTAAAGTGTAGGAAGGGTGAAAAAACTGACAGCAGACAGGCCTGTGATGTGGCTGCCCTGTCATTGGAGGACAGCCATTTCAATATTTTGAGTTTTTGTTTTTTTGCCCCTCTCAGGGTGTGCTGATTTCCCTCTTGAGACTAATTATCTGCTGCCTGTTTGTGTGCTAAACTAGATCCTCTGTCAAAATCAGGCAATTGCATTTTGTTTTCTTGTTTTGCTCTCATTTTTCCTTGGATGATGATCAGCACAGCTCTCTGGGATTGTCTGTTTTCACTGCCATTGGCTTGTAGCTTCTCTCATTTTTGGTTTTTCATTGTTGCAGTTTACCTTCACCCTTTTTGTGTTTGTTGTGTATTTGTCTTCTCTACCTCAAGTCACTGTTTCTCCAATACTTTCACTCCCCTTTCCACTCATCCTCTCCCTCTGTGGTAAGCCTTTTATTGTGGCATATTCTCGCCTCACATTGAGATGCTGACATTAATCAAATTGGCCCAGTTTTACCTCTGGAATGCAGATGCTACTTGCGAAAATTGCTTTAGTGCAAACATTGAATATGAAGGTTTTTAGATGGCTCAGACAGAAATTCTCTATAAACGACATTTGACTGGTTGGTGATGCACAAACCACCCCTGGTCAAACGCGGCACTGCTTGGAAAATATGCAGTCATTGTCATTGAGCATTCTTTTCAGTGTGTTATTCTTGTCAGTGGGATCCATATGGAAAAATTGAATATTGCCCATTTATCTTCCCAGGGAATGGTGATTAATTTGGTCTTGAGTGCTTAATTTATGAACCTTTGCAGAGGCCTAATCAGGGTTTGTTACCGTCACAAATTAAACAATGGGAAGAGGCAAAGCAAGTTAAGCAGTCCTGTGGTTCATTTAGATTGTAATTGGGTGAGAATTAGATGGGACAAGGTTGACAGAGAGACTCTCTAATAAGCAGCAAATGACTGGGGAGGAAACTTGGAAGAGGAGAAGGCGAGGAGAAGGGAGGAAAGCCTGGAGAAGTAAGGGGAAGAGAGAAAGGAAAATATTGTATTCCTTAATTATCAGTCAAATAAGTCGTATATATTGACTTCTGTTAAGCATGCATTGACGCATTGCCATATTGACTTTTGTAAATTTCCCCAGTCTGCTCCATTGTCAGAGCAAAACAAAGTTAGAATATTTTAGCTTCGCATAATACTAATGCAGTCAACAGATGGTTGACAATTTACATAGTTGAGACACAATAGAGATGTCACCGACATTGACATCTCTACTTTGTTGTACCTTAAAAGCATTCGGATGACGAGTGTATTCGTGTCAGAAGGTGAACCTGAGAGAAAAAGACAAAAATGATTTTGCAGAGAAATGGAGAGGCACAATCAAAAGGCAGGGACTTTAGAAAAACAGAAAAACTAAAAAAAGGAACTGAAGGGAAAATAGAGCAATCATAAAATTTAAGAAAAGAGGAAAAAACACACAGTGTGGATGACATGGAAGGGGAGGAGAAGTAATCATTTTTAGTCCACATATCTATATTTTTTAAAAATAACTGTTTTTCTCATAAGAAATTAAGATTCACAATTTTGGGGTATGTATTTCTCAGTGTGACCTGGAACAATGTGGTGTGATTTTCCACCTATAGTGTCTATATTGGCCTTGAGTTTGTGTGCACACTGGATAACAACATCCCACCTACACACCTACATTGCTGATGCCTCCATAGTCAAACTGCTCCCTGATAGCAAACCTGTTGCATGATAAAGGACAATAGCAGGAGGAGGAGGAACTGGGGGTGACAGTGCATAACAGAAAATGGTACAAGCATGGAAGACAGGATTAAGACGGGGAGAGAATACACACTTACGGTACAAGATGCCAAAAATGCCTGTGGTGGTTTATATTTTATATGCTTAGAGCTAAAAATTTCTCCTGCTGCCTCGCTGCAGACATTTACCCAGAATATTTCAAGTAAACATAGGACCTGTACAATAATTATGTACTTTAGGCAATTATTTAAAGGCTAGTCAATTAAGTAGTAAAGGGAATTCTCACATATGTGATTAAGACAGCTGGTGATGTTGATGTACACCTTTGCGAGCAAAAGATCACTGTTGGCCAGTGGGTAGTCGCATGGAAAAGTATTCAACAGCAGGTAACTGTAAAATGGTAGGTGTTGACTTAAATGTGATTGTGGTGTGTTTAGCAGTGTTGAGCTAATGGAATTGATACATGTGGTCCAGTGAGGCAGGGAGTTTGGCCTCAAAACCATTCTGACCTGACGTTCAGCAAAGAAAAAAAGGTTTAACATGACAAATTTAAAGCAAAGATGGTCCAGCTGCAATTAAAACTGCTAACAAACCATCAACACCCTCCTCCCAGGCTTGGGTTTTTGAGAAAAGTTCATGGGGCTTTCTTGACACAACGGCAATTATCCAGACACTCTAAGCTAGGGGTATTAGAATAAAAATAGATTAGAATAGAATATTCTTTATAGATTCCCACTGGAGGAAATTCAATTGCAACAGAAGCAACAAAAAAATATAAGAAGAAATGTAAGAAAAATAACAATAATTAAGTAATAAAATAAGTATGTACAGACAAAATAAAAATAACAATAACTGAGTAATACTAATAATAAGTATATACACAAAAATGAAGAATAAGAATAAATATAAAAACCAGCAAAAAAGTTTGCTGTGCAAATGAGTTATGGGTTATGACTTATAATTTTTATTTTTTCTTTAGTCTTCAATAATTATTGAATACATGATCCAAAATGCACTGTTTACTCATTTTTAATTTTATTTTTTGCCTTCCATACCGTATAAATGAACTTTAAATAAATGAATGAGTTGTATGTTCTCAAAGTGGTGCTTGGTATTTTACAAGGTTTCTATGTTTTTAGACAGCAAAAGTAAAGAAGTGATGAAGAAATAACTGCAGAACAGAGGTGTAGCTGAGGCAGTCATCTTTATTTACACATTTGTCTCCATGTGTAAGAGTTATTTATTCAATTTGAACAGGCTATTTATTAGGAGTTTAGTGTCTGTGCATGCTGTCTGTTCTTTATTCACTTGGGCTAAGTAATAAAATAATTTTACTAACTACCATGGAAAAAGATTCTACTCTCAATATGAGTATTATACAATAAATGTATCTGTTTTGTGTTTGGGTCAACCATTATCTGCACACTCATCCTGTCAAAGCAAGGCCAAGGCCAAAATAAAGTAAAAAACTCACACATAGACATGTAAAAATAGGCAACTGTGCAGTCAGAAGTCCACACACAACAAGGAAATTGCAGTGGAGAGCAATTACACGTGTGGTTGGAAATGGTTCGGATCTCCAAAGCTGATAACAATAGAACGATATATCTCATAAGATATGCGGTGTGCTAACGAAGAACCCAAACCTTTTCCACTCATAGTACAGGAAGTCAAAGTCCAAGTGATACCAAATTGAACTCCAGTAGTGAGTCTTCGACTGGCACCAACTGAGCTGCTGCTTATCACTTTTTCTAATTTCCCATTTGTCAGATTTGTTTTCCTTTTTTTCTTATTTGGTGGCCCATAACAGTAAATGCAACTGCCAGTACCAGTGTGCTTTAGCCAGTATGTGCAGCAAAACATATTGATCTGTGTAATGTTTTATTTAAGAGCCTTGTTACTGTTGTATTGGTGCAAATGTTGGACCGTGTTGCTGGTGGAGGGAATCAAGTTATTGATTAAAAAGTAAATAGTTTAGAACCATAACACACTTTGATTAGATCTTTTTAGGATTCAGTGTGTCCTTGTAAACAAACAAGTTAGGCTTTGATTCAGTGATTCTTACCAAAATACATAATGTGTATCCTTTAGGTTGAACAAACATATAGTTTCCTTTCTCATTGATATTATCTCTCTGGTGATATTTTTGACCATGGTTTCCAATTTTCTAATATTCATACTTAATGCACAAAAGAAATCACAGCCAGTTATGCTGAGATACTGTCGTAACTCTCCCATAGTCATCCTGCATAATTAGAAGGTGCAGAAATAATAAATTTTCAGTGCTGTAAGCTGTAAGTCACTATCTTGGTCACGTTGTAAATCTCTATGAAATATAATTTCATTAAGCTGTAGAGCAATAAAGATTACCAACCGAAAAGTTTACTGAGTCATTGAGGACTTAATCAGAATAGAAAAATGACACTGGCTTCGCTAAAATCAGACCCACCTTTATAGACGTGGAAACAGAATTAGAATAACATCAAGTAAAGTTATGATATACATTGTGAATCTCACAGTTTTCACATTGTCTTGAAACTAAGCTTGATCAGGCCACAAGTTAGGGTTCATTTGCTCTCTGATCCAATTCACAGGCAGCCAAAGTTTGATGCTATGGTCATTTTTTTTTCCCAAAAAAGTTTGAAAGTCAAAGACAAAGGAGGATTGTAGTGGCAGTGTTAGTTCCATGTTGAGCATGCCTGCAGATACCACTGAAGGGCTTAAGGAGGGCACACCGGCTCTCCAGGGACTAAGAGGGACTGACAGTGGCACTCTGAATAACACTTTACTCTGACTGGGGCAAGCTGCACTCTGGGGTGTATACTTGGACACACAAACACACGCACGCTTGCACACACACACATGCTGTAGTGCAGATACAGATCCTAAGAACAGACTGTGGAGAGTGACATAGTGTATATCAGCAGGAAAATGTAGATGTTTATTTCGCGATGTGAGAGCATATTCACAGCTCACTTTGATCTTGAATGAGCTTGAGATATACTTTATCACTGCATTATAATGTGCCCATATTTTGCACTTGAAAACACAACTAACGTGACAACTAATTGCATAATTCTAAAAGGAAAAAGCAAACCAGAGACTCATGTTCCACTGCTTGGTTTAATCATGTTGAGAGTAGGGGTGGGAATCGCGGGGTACCTCAAGATACGATATGATATGATACGATACAATACGCGATACATGGCTCACGATACCGATGCTATCACGATACAGCGATACGACGATAATCGATACGATACATCACAATACCTGTAACTGAGAAGTACAGAATGCTGTAAAAAGGCCAGGCTTATTATGTTTTCGTTAAACACGTGAAAATGTCACTTGAGTCAGAGGTCTTCCTTTTTTGTCACTCTTTTGGTGGTTTTGTATGAACGCACAGACACATTAGTACAACAGAACAGTGGGGGTAGCAATGAACCCCTCTACACTCCACACTCATGGTGCTGGCATTACAAAACTCCCATACTGCATTGCAGCACACAGTTTAGTCTTTGCGATTGGCTCCGCGATCGCTACATTTATTTACTGCAATTTGGTGTCACTTTCACAGGATTTGACACAAATTTGGATGAACCATTTAACAAAAACTGCCTTTAGTCTTGCCATAGGACTCTTACAAACACACTGACTGTAACTTGACAGTGTATACATGTGCCATCACATAATGCCGGCAGCCCTCGGGGACGAGAAAAGAAGCTTTTCTTCAAACATTGTATTAATGACTGTAGGGCTGTGACCGAATATCTGAATATCCAAATATTCAGTCATTGTGGTGGTATCTGGATAATTATTTTGAGATCCGAATACTCGTGCACACACATCCCGGCGGTCGCAGCTGCCGCAGCCTCAGCTTTACTCCACTGTCTTGAAGCATTGGTGCATCTCAGTCACTTACTGTGTTAATAAGTAAAGAATCGAATAGTTTTAGTGTACATCACTAACCTCCCGCACGAGCTGCCGGTACATGAGCCGAGAAAGCGGCAGTCGTTTTCTCAGCCAGGAGTTCAGGATGGTAGCGTTGCAGATGGGTTTGGTGTTGGTGGTGTTGCCTGTGTACTTTACTTTTGCGAAGCAGTTCTTGCATATGGCATAGTCTTTGTTGAGCTTGCTTGCGTCTCTTACGGTTGTGTTGCTGTCCTCCATTATACCGGTACAAACTCTTCTTCGGCCAATTCCGCTCTAGTCTCCCTCATTCATGTGATTAACGCCACCATGTGGAGTCATTAGGTAGTGATGCTGGGGAAATAGCAGCTGGCAGGGGGAATCTGGCAGGGTTTAGAATGCCTTATTAGAGCGCCGTATTAAATTAATTAAAGTATCAATATTTGCTGCCAGCGTATCAATATTCATATTGCATGAGGAGGGACGGCGATATATCGCTGTACTGATATTTTATCTCATCCCTAGTTGAGAGGGCTGCAACTGATGAGTATTTTCATTGATGATGAGTTATTTGGTAATTGATTCACTTGTTTGTTTCATTTGTGAAATGTCAGGAAATTTGATGATTTTTTTTCTTTCTGTCCGAGCCCAAGGTGACCACTTCAGTCGCTTGTTTTGTGCAGTTAATTAAATTTCTGTTTATCAAATAATTAACTTTTTGTTTGAGTGCTACAAATTATGCTTCTGTCAAAAATCTTAGTCAAATCAATTGTTTTTATTTGCCTGTGTGATTATTAAGAATCTTTCCTTAATGGACAATCATCTAGCTATTGCATTTATCATTTTGTGTGGTTTGTAATGATCTGTAATTTGGCGTTCTGCTTATGCTTCATCTTTTACTCTGTTGAGGTCAACTCCAGAATGGTAGCAGCTGCTGCTGTGCGAGTGTAAGCATCCCTGCAAACCCTTCAGATCTATTCTTTACCTTCATCCCCCTGATTTTTACTGCCTTACCCATCAACCAAAGACGGCTTTATGAGCTGAGAACAAAAATGATTGCTTTTGAATTCAGATTATATGCCTCTGCACTCAGCTCTGTCTTTTCCTGTCGCTGTTTCTCTGCTCCTGCCCTTTCCCCTGCCTTTAACTCACACCTATACAAATACACAATGGTACATACACACGTACCTATATACAGTGTATATATACTGTGTGTGTGTGTGTGTGTGTATATATATACACACACACACACACACTCACACATATATATGCCCGCTGGAGTAGGAGGATAAGTTATTACAATTTATATATTTGTATCTCAATGAGCAAGGTCTTCAGTTACAGAGGACAAGGTGTATTTGCATACCTCCAGAGAAGTGGAAATATTAATAAGCCGCTGTCAGGTCACATATCTATGACTGAGTAAACATTCACTCTTAAATACTTTCATATCCCTTAGATGTCATCAGCGTCCTTCTTTGCTTTACAATGATTTATCAGTGACTGTATATTTATCTGTGTGAGATGTGATTCATTTGCCAGATGCTCCTCATGTAGCTGGATTTTTGTTTTTATTGCTGCAGATGGCTTTGAACGTTTGGTCATTGGAAGGAACATTTGGAAATCTGACGAGAATTGTTTCTGATAGATTCTTTCAGTTCTCACTACCTCAAAATACTTAATCAAATCATTTGCCCAGGAGCTTTTGCCATTCAGAGTGATGATTACTATGATACAGCAGCATTATTACCAGTAACTTTGGCAACCTCAAGAGATGGTCTATCCTACAACCTCAGTCTGATTTAGAAATGACTAACCATTATAAAAACATCCTCTGATGGATTAGTCTTAACACAAAAATGCCCGATCTGCACTTCCATTTGGTGTTAAAGAGGCTATTTACTTTCTGAGGGTTTTGTTTCCAACACTTCCATTAAACCATCACCGGGGAAAAAGTAACACTGAGCTCATTGTTCCTCTGTTGTTTTATCATCACAGTGAATATAAACCTGAATGATCAATGAGAGTTCTAGCAGCTCCAGCAAGGACTACATGTCATTGTGGCCACCATCTAGCAGGCAGTAAAATTTGCAGTCAGAGGGTCATCTGGGCCAACAGTTGCTACCAGGCAGAAAGTAAATTGAAAATTAATTGTTCACCAAAGATGCTCGTGGGAAGGGCAACAGTAACTACAAATAAATTCCTCACCATTCAGTGCGTTTTAATAGTCCAACTGGTTTATAGTTTTGTTTAGAGATTGTTACATGCATTTTCTGTGCAAGCTGAAAAACGTTGGTCATTTGACTGTTTATACATTCATGCTATAAGCAGTTGCTGTCATCGTACCTCACGGTCACACACATGAAAAAAATGATTGTACCTTTCGTACATACAAAAGTCTGTAATGTTTTCAAAATAACATTGGGGGCAGATGAGAGACTTGCAGATCTGGTTTCTTGAGTGAATGGAATGGTCTCAGTGAGTTTTGTGTGTTGAAACATGTTCTTCAAACATGGAAAAAAGCTTGCCTAAATACAGACTTAGTTTCCCATTTATTGATTTATATGTGGCAGTCTGCCATTATATCAGCAGTGACCCCCAAATATTGATTTTCTATTTCTTTAGTAGTTAAAGTGGGTAAAACGTTATTTCATTGTAGAGCTGCCCCCGCTTCTCGCTCACTTTCACACACAAATACGTTTACAATGGACCCATCTGTGCTGTAGCATTTACTACACTTACAGTTTAATATAAAGCACCTTACAGATTAAATTGTTGTCCGTCTTCTCCATAAAGAAACAGACAAAATCAGGACTTGGTGATAAATGAGGGGGTTTATTTACACTATATACTACAGGAAAGTCACACACATTGAGAATTAACAGATGGAACTTTTGGATGATAAATAAAACTATTTGGTGTTGGTGAAGAATGGACAATTAAACTTCTTTCAAGAGTTCTCTTCAGGCAATTTAATCAACATTAAGTCTTGTCACAGACCACTGAAGATTTGGTTTTCCCTGCTTATTTGTAGTCAGAAACCACCACTGCTGTGTTGTGGGCTTTCGTAGATCAGCTCCCCAGAGAAGCGACGCTCACTAGGACGCAGCAGTTTGCAGGCCACAGGTCACAGAAGGCTTCTCTCAGCTGGCCTGACAGTCTTTCTTTCCAGTGTTGATAGAGTGGGTTCAGATGGGTGCACATCTGTGTAATGTCAGGTTTGTGAGGCAAGCAGGTCGGTAGGCAAACAGCTGATGTTGTTCATCTGTCTGTTGTAACTGATGTCAACTGGAACTCTGAGTTATTACTTTCTCCAACTACGCTGGTCATTTAAAATTAGTACTTGGCTTATGACTTATTTAAAAAGAAGAAAGAAAACGTACATGTGCTTTATGGGCCGTTAATAAAGCATCTTGGAAAAATGTGCCCAAAGTAAATCAAAAATAATAAAGCAAACATAAAAATCACATAACAGAGAAGGAGACGATATGTGGAGCAAAAGGTGGGGTGAGGGCTAAGAGGCACACACACATGCACACACACACAAACACACAGAGAGTATTGACAGGATGAATGGAAGAAAGACCCCCTCACTAGTGGTGGGGTCAGCTCTTTTTGTCACTGGGATATTTTGGGTGTACACTCAAGCATTGCAATGACTGATGGCACCTTAAAACTCCACCTCATTTCTTTGTTTGATGTTCAGCTTTAACCTGTTTACTGAGGATGGATTGAGATTGATTATACATGCAAAGATGATATATTTATCTCTTTGCCAAAGCTAAGAAAAGAGAAGGAAAATGAAATATGCCGACAAGCTTAATACACGTGATCAGCCACCTGCCTATAGCTGTTTAGGTCCTCATATGCCAGCAAAACAGCTCTGACCCATCAAGTGATGGACCCTGGACTTTTTGGGACATCCTGTGGTGTTTGGCACCATGACATAGGCATTGGATCCTTTGTGTCCTGTGGGTTGCACAGTGGTTTCTCAGTGTATCCCAATAGTACGTGATCTGATTGGAATCTAGGGAGTTTGGATGCTGGAACAACCCCTTGGCCATTCTTTAGCATCACACGAATGCCAGGAGCCAAGCAGAACATTGTATTTTATCAGTGATAATCAGTGGTTTTAATGCTCTAGCTGATCGGTGTGAGTGACTATCGTAACAGGATGTATACACAACTAATCTGAATAAGAAACTCATAAAATATCCCTAAAGTAATACTTACTAATGGCTGGGCTGTCCAAGTCCATATTACCTGCTCATGCAAGTGGATCATGTTAATATTAATCCTTTTGCTCTTATGCTCAGTGTTTGCTCCCTTAGTCCAGATGAACATTGAAAAAATTGTTCAAAGACTCAAAAGAACTCATCATAAGGAGGCTTAAAGCGAACCTGTATCAGAAGTATCTCAGTTGTTTGACACTTTGTATATTGTGTTATTTGTTTGACTCAATATGAGGCAATGGAGCTGTATGTGTTGTCCAGTTCCAAAATATAATATTTGTAGTGGAAAAGCATCTTTCATTTCTTTCGTTTATATTCTATGCGATGCTCACACACTTAACTGCCTTCAAGTGTACCAGCAGAAGTCTTTGAGTACTGAATGACATGACAACTTCATCGGTTGTGGAAGGCCACAATATGTGGCCGAAAACTGTCAAACCACAGGGTAAGTGGACCTTGTGTTTTTGTCAAACTGCCACTTTCAAGGGCTGGTATGAGCCAACATTGGCCAGCTAACTTTCACGCTTATTGAAAAAGGATCATTTGATACAAAAGATTCTGGATGGTCTGTCAGTAAAAGCTGCCTTGACAGAATATTCATCTGTTTAAGGTTGTTTGGACATTTACTTTTTACACATTAGAACATACTGTAACAGAAATTGTGAGAAAAAAGAAAATGTAAAAAGCAACATCCAGTAGAGACATCTGTGCAACAAGTACTGCAGATTCCTCAAAAGCCAATTGTTGTATCATAGTGGCCTTTATACCCCATTTGTAAGCTTGAGTGAGAAATATTTTCATATTGTGCTTTCCAGCAGTCTCTGAGTTGGTGTCACTGTTTTAAAATGATGATTTGTCAGTTTGGAAGAAAGACCTCCACATGACGAAAATCGAATTTGAGATACTGAGGTGCAGTGTGGAAGGCTTTGGGGCTTAGATGAAACAAATGAGACAACATTAAAAACAGTGAGTCTATAAAGAACCAAGGTGGAGAGCATACAGTATACCTTGCCAGGATAGCGTGAGCTAAAAATGAATCAAATTGGCTTGAATAGAATTTAAAAGACGTTTCAATAAGGCATTTGTATTTCTCACATAATTTTCCTAAATATGACAAGCAATTACTATTGTCCAGGTTTTGGCAGCATGAGCGAGTGGGCTCTGCCAGGATTCTGCCTTTGAGGGTGTGCTTTTAAAATTCAATATGCAATTTGAGATTTCTCTGAAGCTCTTTGTCCACATCCCTCCTTGTTTGTCAACGACAAGATGGCACATAAAAGCACTGCAGCTGCCGTGACAGACATTGTGATCTCAACAAACTACTGTATACCCATATCCCACAATCTCCAGAAATAACCTCATCGACTCACAGGATTGTCTGATCATTGTCAGACTATATATACAGGAATCTATTTTGAAAATTTGTTCTGATCCCCGAAGCCTTTTGAAATGCATAAGGATTAATGAGAATCGTATCGTGAATGTAATTTAAAAACAAGTCACTGAGGGAATGGCACCCGGTGGCTAGGCAGGTGGGTTGCTTGTTCTCAGAAATATTTGCCACTTTCTTTGGAATTAAATCACTGAATAATTTATTATTCAACAAATTTAAATGTAAAATGGCTCAGGCAGCCAGCTACTGAGAGAAAGAGCAGTACAGCCACTGCAATAATAGCAAACTTAACAAGCAGAGTTTTTTTTAGCTCTTTTTTCTCCCAAAGAGAATTGTGCAGGTGTCCAAAAGGTGACCAGAATCATGCATATGTAATGAGAGAAGGTCATGGGTCTGATGGAATGGAAAACAGGTCAAAGGTCATTGTTTATTTATGTATGCTGTCAGCATTGCTAGATTTATCATCTACTCCTACTGTCACATGCTCCCTCATATTTACAACCATCATCAGGCAGGAGAGGCCTCAATTATTAGTCCACCAGGGCAATTTCATCGAAATTTTAAAGCTTTAAATCTTAATATAATAAATGTATAATGCCAAAAATTGTAAAAAAAATCAAAAAACAAAACACAAAAGTTGAATTTCTTTAATTGTTTTGTAAAAAATGAAAAAACCTGGATAAACATGTACAATATTTTTTCAAATGTCCGAAGGTGTTACCGATACTGGAAGAAAAGAGATTAATTCTTAAATAATTTGTTCCATTACTTGTTTCTTATCTGCTTAGTGTAAACACTGCCTGCAGTTCAGTGCAGTTAAGCCGAAAATCCTTTTTTATCTTTGTTCTGTGACTTTTAGTCACCATTGAATGGCTTCTCGGTTGTGTTAAAGAATGCCGTATTTCATGTTTTTACAGAATTTGTTTCATCAGCTTATCTTTAGGAAATATTGAAATTATACATTTAGGAGAAAGTGATTTTGATCATATCTGACATTTGATATTGAATGATTTTCACAGATGAGTGTGAGGATCATCAGAAAGTTGAATATCCCATATTCTTCCTATTTTTACTGCTTCTGATATTTTGTGTCATTTTGGCAAATTGTTTTTTTATTTTGTGAAGACAACATGACTTGACTTTATATGCACACACACACACACACACACACACACACACACACATATATATATATGTATATATATATATATATATATATGTATATATATATATATATATGTATATATATATGTATATACTTACAGCTTTAAATCATGTTGTAGTTGTATTACAGTAGCTGCTGCCATCTCCATCATTGCCTGGAGGTTTTACTGCAATTGTTGCCAAACAGAGCCAGGTGTTACTTGGTTTGAAGGTTGGGTATATGATTCGGAATTCTGCTTGCTCTTCATTTCCAGGAGCTCAGATCAGACACTAGTGTCAGAATCCAGGGTCTGGTCAGTGTGATGTGTTTTAGTTTTCCTTCCTTGTTGTCCTCTATATTGTTCATTGTGAACTTTCATATCTATTTGTCCTGCCGTCACTGTAACTCTGGCTTGCTATGATGCATCAGCACTCTGCCAGCCCTGAGGGATTTTAATCTTCTTTTGTGTTGTGTGCAATGCATTTTTGATATAATTTGCAGCCTTTTGATTAACAAACAGAGCTATCACTTTGTTGTGAGGGTTGATTTTCACTACCAGTCTTTTGGACGATATGTATTCCCCTCAGTTTTTGACTGCACTTAAAAAAAGCAAGCGTGCATGCTCAGGGGCCCCAAAAGGATTTAGACACTTAAGCCGCACTTAAAAAAGTGAGAATTTTATAGCTCTAGATAATAGAATTTCAAGAAAGTATTGGCATTCATTTTGGGAAATGATGGCACACTTGTCAAACAAATTATTCCACAAAAACAAGTTGGTTAGAAGACCAGGAGTGTTTGGGCACCCAAACAGTACCTTCATGTTTATTCTTCAGCCAGTTTCTATAATAACCATAGTGAAAGGTTTGTCCATGTTTTAGCCTGCAAAGCTCTGAGTTCATCCACAAGTCTGACTTCTTTTTCATGACTACCTACATGTGCAGTTTGGGATTTAGGTCAGTGCTCTGGGAGAGCACTTTGATTTTCTCCTGTGGGGAAAAAGAAAAAAAAAATCTTCTTCTGTACCTGCACTCTTTGATACCATTTGGATGGTCTGTGAACTCTGTTGTATTTGGTAACTGTTGTTGATCTCTGTAGCCATCTATATTGCTGCTTCTTTCCAGTTATTCTTGAGTCTGACCACTGACTATTTCATTAAGAGCCATGTTACCTAAGTTTTAACAACACGTGCATATCTTTATGTGTCTCTTCATCAGCATTATCAATAGTTAAACTTTATCATAGATATTATTATGGCTGGATACTTTATTTCCCATGGAACACATGTAGTGTATAAAGAGCTTTGCAGATGCAACCAAAATTGATCAAAGAATGAGTTTTCATATAATTATGTAAAATACAAAAGCACACTAGCTTCTAAATAACAAAAATAATCTGTTTAGCAGAGTAACTGACTGATATTGATATATTTTCAATTTTTAAACAGACAATTATTTGTTTTTGGCAAATTGCTGCCATTTGATTTCACTTTGTTTTCATCAACAACTGCAAGCATTTCAATCTAGTCTTCGGCACTGACGTATGAGTATAATTTTTGCATTTTTTTATTTTTTGTATCATCTAAGCATTTTGAATTTACACCTGCTACCATTTTGTGTATGGTTACTATGGTTACAGATGTTGTGCTCATTTATACAAGGTGAATATTAAAGGTTCAGTCTCCATATCTCTTTGCTCTGCAGTGTTGCAACAGATGAACTCTCCTCTGCAAACTGCAAACTGCTCTCTCCCAGTGCGTCCCGCTCACCTCACATTAACATTAGCTCAGCTCAGCTCCCTGTTCTCTCCACTACAGAGCAGCAACATCTTCCAGAAGAAGATTCATGCTCTTGTTCACTAAAATTCCTGTTTACTGTCATAGTATATAGCCTAAGAAGAGATGCTAAATGGTTTGAAACCATTAGTACAGTTATCCAAATATATTTCTCTTCTGAACATCTAGAGGAAGGTTTAGATGGAGCACTGACATTAATCCTGGCTTTTCTTCTGACAGCAAAGCAAAAGATGTCAGACTGAAAGTAACATTAACATCACATCCATATCACCTGTGTTACATAAGCAGTGTTAGACTACCATTATCCTAACTTCTTATAAATGTTGAATGCTGCCTGAAGGCTCATAGTTTGCCTTGAGTTTAGTTCATGAACCTGTTTTTTCCCAAGAAATATCAGATAACATTTACTAACAGGCACATAACATTAACAAATGTAAGGAGCGTCTTATTAATGGCAGTACAATAGGTCAAACATATAAATGTACAGAACAAAGATATTTTGGGCAGTGGTGGATGCTTTTAAAGATCAGGAGCTGCATATGTGATTTCACAGATGCTGCTGGTCGCTGAATAAGACTTTACATGAAAACACTGTTATTGGTTCAGCACATCATCGTTTGATAGCTCACACACCACTATTTCTAGTTTCTAGTGAAATGCAATGTATAACCTTACTGACATGGTTAAGTGCAGTATCATGTTATCTATGAGGTGAATTACTAATATACATGTACATATAATAAAAATCACATATTTAATAATCAAGCTGTTGCATTGAGCTTAGCTTCACATCAGAAATGCACCTTTTCAGTTTCATTTTCACTTTTTTATTCATTCATTTATACAACCAAATTTTATAAAGTGACAAGCAGATCAGATTTTATCATCACAATATTTCTCTTTAAGTAAGAAGCAAAAAGTATTGCTCTCCCACAGTAGTATCTTTGTGTGTTTATGTTTAATTATGATTGGTGAGCGGATACAAAAGGAACAGATAATGTTGAAGAGATCTTACATGTTCAGATATTGCTTCAAAATAAATGACAAGAAATGGTATCTGAGCTTTTAAGGTTCAAGAGAAAAAATTTCAAAAAGTCCAGATTTATCAGTGTCACATTAAAAAAAATCAGCTCTTTATTTCTATTCCAGTATTCTAGTCATGCCATTAACTTAAGTGCTACACAACCTGTAGAGCACTTAAGTATTTAGGGATTCCTTTTTCCCATCACTTATACAAGAGAAATTGAAATTCGCTGAGAAATAACAGTCTGGCATCAGCAACTGAATTTTTTGGTTTTTCATGGAATATGACGCAGAGAATTCTTCATACTTCCCTCACCGCGAATGACAAAGAGGAGATGAAGAGGAAATCTCACTTAAGAATAAAATATCTCCGACGTCTCAGCTGCTCTCTCTGGGAATAGATATGGTCTCCAGTCATATTCGAGAAATGCATTTCATATTCAAACACAAATGGAGCAATTTGTGCAAATAGCATGCGTAATAGTGGGGCAGACTCCCAGGTGTGTGAGCGACGGCTGGGCCCCGGAGGAGAGGCTCTTCACCCTAAATGCATCAGCACTGAAAACCTCAGGACCACGGAAATAGGGCAGTGAATGAATTAGGGTGTCATTGGTTAAGGACATCAGTAGGAAGAAAGAGAGGGAGACAGAGCGAGAGAGCTTCATAATGAAATTGCTACTTGCCATACTAAGCAGGAGCAGCAAGTATAGTGTGAAATCAGATAGAGCCGGCTGTGGCAAGCATGGTTGTTTTGATGTGTTGGAATGAGCTGTCTCTCAGCGAGCTAAGTGATAATTCAGCTGCCATTGTGAGAGGGAGGCGATGATAACAAACTTCTCAGATGGTTAAAAGGGGGCAGGGATCAGAGTAAAAGACCCAACCTTGCTTTCCTCTAACACTAATTAAAGAAAAACTAATGAGATTCGCACCTGCAAGACATCTACTTGCAAGTATGTGTTTTTTTTTTCCTGAAAAGAGTCTCATTAAAATTCTGTTGCTGGTTTGGAGAGGACTCAAAACTAAAATTCAAGTAATATAATCCCTTCATTGTAGCAGTTGTGAAGAAATTACCTAAAGGCATTGAAGAGAAGTCTGCTTCATGAGTTGAATTATGGCCAAAATAATGTAAACATGATGAGCTTTACATTTCCTTTCTACTGTAAGTAATGTACAAGTTTTTTTTAAAAGTCTCATTCAGGTCTTTAATTAAAAGGCAAATAAGTCATCTTATCAGAATTAAATATTTAGGATTTTTTCCCTATGGAAACAATCCACCCTTGCTTTAAAATGGCTGAGATGTACCTCTATACTGTTCTTAGAATTCCTTAGAATGTACAGATCTGTAGAGGGATACACTGCAGTTTAAAAGTGGAAATGATCCACCATGGCATGGACTCCGTATTTAACTCTAATGTCTACAATACCGTTATGTAAACATGCTAAAAAACCTCATTTTCACCAGAGACAGTCGAACCATTTCTCAGGTCTCTAAAAGGATGTATTTCTGAATAATTTAATATTCATGCTGCACTTCACCTGACTGATACTCTCTTGTTTAGCATTTTATTAACCTGGCCAAAACATTTTACATTTACTTTATAATACGTTGATTAAACTCTACTAAAAGGACTTTTATATGTGATAAGTATCGATATTTATGGTTTTCTAATTAGAAACATGTGCCAAAATTTTCTGGCCACAGTAGTATCTATATATTACTGTCTGTTACTGTGGAAAACAGAGTTCATTTCCTTCTTGGGGAAAGTTGAAAACAATTATATATAATCCCTCTCTGGTTCAGTCCCTAAAAACTCATTATTGTGTACCAAAGTCACATATTTAGAAATATTTTCTTCCTGTCTGAACATGACACTATTGCCTCTTCTAGAATGCACAGATCTACCACGCTATGCTACATCATTGACAAGTTGTAATATTTTGGTAGTTCAACTATTCACCGACTCTGAAGCATAACAATGCAGAGTGTCCCAACCCACAAGTTGACGGGGTTGGTTCCTTACGTTTGCTACATATAAAATCATGCAAGTAGTTATATCTGTGTTTTTGAGAGTGTTATGTATATGCTGTAGTTGCAGGTGTAAATACTCAGCCATGGTGTTGACTGTTTGTTTTGCTCATGATATGCCTTGTGTCGTATAAAGAACACATTATAGGCTTGTTTACAAGGTAAAGACAAAACTTGATTTTCACTGGAGGAGATCTGTAACACATTTAAGGTAAGAACACATATCTAAGTTACACACTTCAGTCAAAGATGTTCTGGTAATCTTCTTCTGTGATGATTGTACAATCCAACTTTTGTATGGTACAACTGTAATTTGATGAAAACCAGCAATGGTACAGGTACACAGTCTAATTTGCCGTTCTTATAAACTAATGGTGTAATGATCAGCTGTAGGAATTAAAATCATCCACTTTGGGTTTGTACCCACACAAGACTACCCACATTGCAAAACATTAAGAAAGCTTATTACACAGGCCTTCATTATTCAGAGTAGGTTTTCCAGAGTCCTGACCTTAATCATAGTTTACCATCACTTTTGAATGGCTTTGATAATAGCGGATGCAGGAATAGCAGCACCAGCAAGTGTTTGCTTTTGCTTTTTTTCTGTCACTCTAACAGTTACTCCCATCCATTCTCCCAGACTGCCATTGCTGACACTTTAGTTCTGCTCCCAGCTAGATGTCTTTGATCTGTGGGTCTCTCTCCATCGTTTTTACAATTTTTTTTGTCAGGAGTACATACATTAACCTGGATGATGCAAGTAATAGTGTTCACTTCAGACTCGAGCACCTCAATGTTTTTTTCCAGCACTGAATGTGAGTTTTATGCAACCCTCTGCACGTAACACTCTTCAGATAATCATGAAATCAAAGTGTGTCTGCCCTTATGAAACACTCTGTACATACATTTAGAATCTGACTTTACCCTTACAGTATGTTTAAAAACTGCTATACTTGTAATATTTCTTTCAGACTTTAATTGCAAAACCACAAACCACGCAAAGACAGTCACCCGTTATTAAAATGAAAAAGACAAACAATATAATCAACAAAATATCAGTCCTTAGTCCTTAGTTAAATTAGACATTGGATACTTTCCTGTTTAGAGTCTGAATGTACTTTCTGCTAATGAATTCCTCCCAGCCATTCTCAGACGTACAGTTTGATCTGACTTTAGGGATCATGAAAAGATACTGATTAGAGCTTTGGAGGATACAAACACATGCTTTAAATGTGTTGAGTTTAACAGCTGTTCAGAGCACTTTGAGAATTTGTTCACAGATATGTGTGAGGCTCTAAGAGTTTGCAGGATCAGGTCCTCCCCAACTTCCTCTTGATAATGTACAGGCTTTCTATCCTGGTCCTTCCTCCAATCAGATCAGCCTTTTAGGTTGTGAGATGTCTTTTCTGGCCTCTAAGACCTTCAGTTTTCTGTTGCATACATTGTACAAATACCTGAACTTTGCTGGATGGTTGAAGGCCATTCTTTCAAAAGGTATTATTTGGTGTTTTGTTGATAGTGGAGGAAAATGCTGTCTAAAATGTTAACTGAAAAGCTAAGATATCCAGCAAGGTTTAGATCTTGTAACTGTGACAGCCAAGGCCCGTGATTCTCATGATTTTCATTCTAATCACACCACTGAGTAAGCTCTTGTGATCTGTTTTTTCTGCTGTCTTATTCAGTTTCTTTTGCCTCTGTGTTTACATAAATAGATTCTGTCCAAATTAAGTTGCAAAGGAATATTGACAATATAATCTTTTGGTTGATGTAATACTAAACAAATGTGAATTTCGAGTGCATGTGTATTTAAAACGAAAGCTTCAACAGTAGGACATAGGAAAAGAAAAAGTTCAAGAAGCCTGTTTCCTACCTACCTATCAATCTAGTAAACACCCAAACTTGTCATTAGGCACATTCTTGTTTTTCTTTCAGACGTTTATTAATTTCTATTTCATTATGTATTCTGCACCTACTGAGAGTTTAATCTGTATACAACTACATTGTTTAGTCTAATACCAGTAAAAGGATTTTAGGGAAATTTTAAATATTTATACTCTTGCCTGAATAGGCTTAGGGTTGCAGTCTTCTAATCTCTGTCATTGTGGAAGGTGTAATTATTCATGCTTGGAAATGTTTCTTTTGACTGCACTTGTGTGTGGGGGGGTCGGTGCGTGCGTGCGTGTAAGAGTGCACATGTATGGAGACAGGTGGTTGAATGGATGAAAAACATGCATTTTAAGTCGTCCCCTGAAATGTGCCAAGCTTTATCAAGAATGTCAGTGGACACCATTGATGAATGGAAGACTAAGCTGGTACTCTACAACCACATAATGCCTGTTCCACAATTTATTTAATTCACACTCTACTTTTTTCCTCATTTGCATCGACTATATACTTTCTTGATGCTGGCCATGGTAGACGTTAAACAAGCTCTGTACCAACGTATGGCATAGTCAGTTTTGAAGCTCAGTGGGAACCAACCAACTCCCAGCTAATCCAAAAATGAGCAGAGAGGTGGAATATGCGTGGAGCTGAGACGGGCCATGGACTGTCCTGTGATGGCACTGACCTGCCACTCAGAGTGGCCACACCCTTGATTATGCATATTTTTTAAGCTTTAACACGATTTAAACAAGTGAGTTATATGGCAATTCGCCCTCCTTACAGTTGTCATGAATGGGGAAAATGGAGACCAACACTGTTTTTGTACCAGGTTGTAGACATGGTTATTTCTACTGTAAAGTTGGCCATTTTTACATGGGGGTCTATAAGGATTGACTCACTTTTGGAGCCACCCTCAAGTGGCCATTTGAGGAACTGCAGTTTCATAAACTCACTGAAGAAAGCAAAGGGGCAACGCAAGAATTCACAGTGTAAAATGCCATCTACTGTCATGAGTTATTAGTTCCTCAAGCCTATTGGTTAAGTTAGACTGCTAACCTTCCAAGATCATTAATGCTTCACTTATTAATTATAATCAACTGATAATTTGTCACATTTTGACATTGTGTTGATATTTTCTTATGTTTGCACTTGCCTGAGCTGGATTATTTTCAGGTGAGACAGTGGTGCTGAGCTGCAGCCACAAGGAAACTCTTGACAGTTATTATATATAGTACAGCTATAGTTAATTTTACAATAACCTGTACTTAAGATTATAGTGAGTATTATATGCTCAATCAATTACAACGTTTAAAAGTTTGATGAGGTTCCACTGTACTGGTCATTGTAATTTGATTCTTCATTAGAGAGGAAAGAGAAGATTACTTTAATATCAAGTGAAAAGTATCCTACTGCACAGATAACCTTTGCTACATGTAGACCTTTATTTCATCAGAGCAGTTAAACAATGCAATCAGCAGTTTCAGTTTCATATGTCGCTCCAGGACACTAGAGCAGTGATGTTGTATTTCACAAAAGAGTCACACCCTCCTGTCAGTGTGACTTTTTGGTTATTAACCAACCTTTGTATAACAAGTTAACATCAACATTGTCAGTTTTTGACACAAGTCGATGCCGCTCCGTCCTCTCAAACTTAATTTTTGCTGCTCAGCTTCCACTCAGACTGCGTTCAATGACTGAATGAGTCCTTCTTTTTAATGTTTTGGAAAGACACACTAAATTATGTCCTCTTTTAAATCAGACAGCTGAAATGCATTTGAACTAATTTATTTGCACCAGCCTGGACTTGTATCAACTCGAAGCAATAACATTGTCTCTCTGTAAGATAGAAGCTCCTTTGCTCATGGATGAGGCTAATTAATGCCTGCTGTGTTGTCATCATTCTCTTTACTCATTCATTTCGCATATTAGGCAAAATGCTCCGTGAAGTGTAATTACATTCATGTCTCATTAATAGCATATCTTAGTGTAACTTAGATGGGGAGCACAGAATTACGGAGTTGTGCCACACTGCATTTTTCGCCAATGAAATGCACGTGACTAAAGCATGTAGTCTTTTGGTGAAGTTATAAATATTTTAAATATTTGCCTAGAGAAAGAAGATAGTGGTATGATAAGCTGGGGAAGATAATGGAATACCATCTATCATCTTCCATTATTTGCATTTATGTAAAAGGAAACTTTCTTTTATTCTAGGAAAGCCTTTCTTATCAAGGATTATGGGATGGATTTGTCTGCATTCAGATTTGCGTTGACTTCATGCTTAGTATTCATAAGACTTTTTGGTCTCACCATGCAAACAGTAACCTGTGATTGTTAGAATAGAGTCCGTCTGAAACATATCTGCTGTCTCTGTTGTGGCAATTCATTATTTTTCAAAGGAATAACGATATATGAATGCCTTTTAAAATATTTCTTTCTTTCTCTTTGTGCTGCCAAAATGGGATGTAAGGAATAACTTGAAAAATAAACAATTAGTGAGGTACCAGGTATTACATAAAGCTGCATCGGTATCTACTGCACTGTCAAACTATGGATCCGTCATAATTATACACTTAATTCTTCATCGCTCTCACAAAAAATGACCTTTTTGTTTATTGAAGCCATTTCTACCCTTTATATTTTGGAGCATGTTTCTTGTACTAATAGAATCCAACTTCCAAACAAGTTCAGGAGAAATGACTAGAGGACAATTTGAGACTCCCTGCTCATAACAAAGAAAATATTTTTAAAAGCTTTTTATTGCCACCTGTGGACCAGTAAAAGAAGAATGCCTACATGTTTTGTTACAGTTCTGATCTTTGATTCCTGCTCTGTGTGCTCTTTTGTCATGCACATTGGAAACTTTAATACATATTTCCGTTGACCAAAGGTATGCAAACACCTGAATTTTCTGCATCTCATTTAACATTTTTCAAAATACTGTTTAAAATCAGTCTTCTGCAAAGGGGTTCTACACTCTTTTACAACCAGGATTCAGGACTTCCTCTAATACAGCCACAAGAGCAGTAGTGAGGTCAGACACTGATGTTGGCCGATGGTGTTCCAAATCCTCCCAAAGGTGTTGAATGAGGTTGAGGTTTGTGCTCTTTGCCAGGTCAGTTAATTTCTCCCTGCACCAAACTGATCTATTTGTGTGCAGACCTGGCTTTGTGCATGGGCACTCTCTCATGTTAACAGGAATTGCCTGCCTCAGGGTGTTGCCCCAAAGGTGAAAGCACACTATAAATCTCCCACTATAATAATTAAGATTGTCTACAGTGTAACATTTACACTGTAAAAAAGTGCATTCATGTGCAATTTTGTGTAAAATTTCACATAATTTTACATGGAATTTAAGTTTTTTTTTTCCTTTTGTGTCCAGCAGTCAGTGACCTTAACCAATTTACAATTAAATAAGGTTTTAAAAAGTGCTTGTCTTTGTTTTAGGAGTAAGATTAGCACAGTAAAAACACATCAAGGGAATTAATTTAAACTCAAGTTTTAATCATGACAAAACATGCAAGTCCTTCTGCATATACATATGGTCACTGCTAGTAATTATACAACATAATGCATGATATTTGTTGGCTAAAAATATCATTGCGTGCTTTTGCATTAAAACCTTGAAAAACAGACCCAAGTGGACTCAAAATAATGTGGTTCGGACCAGACAGGTCACTCTTTGGTAACAGTTTTGCAAGGAGTACAAATAGCAAGCGTTGGGCACTAAATTAAGCTGTCAACTTAACTTCATTATGCATTGTCGAAGTGATTACGCTTGAAAAACCTATCCTTGGTTCAGTGTTGATTGTTGCGACCTAGCCGCAGATGAGAGAAGAGAATGGCTAACTGCTTGTTTCAGCTCTATCGCTAAGCTGTATTGATCTCTATTGGATTTGGTCCACAACATACTCTCACCTAACTCTGAGGTTAACCCCTAAAGGCTCCTTAAAGACTCTCTGAAGTTTATAGTGACTCTTCCAGGCGAGGAGAATGAATGAGGTATGGTTCATTCGGTGCCCAAAGGTAACTTCGGCCTAGCTAAATCACAGCTCACTACTTCCCAAGTACTGACTCTCATTTTTCCCGTTCTTCTTCATGAGACTTCTTCTGTGGAGGGTTTGGAGGTAATGAAACCCATAAAAAACAGAAATATTGGGTGAGTGTGATTTGTAAAGTTTGAGAAACAGCAATCAAAACAAAACAATAAGAGCAGAATCACATCACTGTAACAGTGATAGTTTCAGGGGGAGGGGTGGGAGGTTGGCATTCTCACTTTATAAGCCATTGAACTGAGAAATATTGATGCTGGCATTTTCCTCAATAACCATTTGAAGACTGAACATGAATGCTTTGTTGCTGAATGCTGTGTTTTTATGTGCAATCTTGATGCTGTAGCTCCCTCATCTTGAACTACAGAATTGATTTGGTTTAGCTGAAGCATTCACATGGCTCTCTAACTATACAGAGTCAATCTTTTCATTCGCTGAACATTTCTTGCTTCTTTACTTTGCTGCTGGCTTCTAACTTATGACACAGAGAGAGCTAACATGAGCCGAGATTAATTCATGCTTTGAAAGTTAGAAATGGACAACCACAGTGACATTTGGTAAATTTGCAGTGAAAGGAAGACAAGGTGTCCTGAATGTTTTTCATGGTATAGAGGTGATAGAGACAGTTAAAGATTGGGGGAGGCACAATCATCGGTAGAGCTCAGTCTCCCGCTGATGGCCACCTGGGATGAAGAGTCTGAAGCCAGATTTACAGCTGGGTTTATCGCTGGACTTGTGCGGAGGTGTGCTTACCTTTAAGACGCAGCAGCGTTGCCAGGTCCTGCTCTACCACGCTGAGCCGTGATGGGTAGGCCAGGGAGGTGTCTGTGCAGGCAGGCTTTGTTCACACTGGGAGACGAGCCAGAGACCAGGTACTGCTCTGTAGCTACAGTTAATGGAGTGACACACAGCACAGAAAAAGATGCACATCACTCTCTGTTTGTGCTAGCATGCTCCTGCTGCCTCTGCGAGCGTGTTGAAGGGCAAAGCTTCACTCAAACAGCACCACATAAGCCTGTGCACACACAGACACACAAACCATGCCTCTGGCTCTCTCTCTCCACTCGCATTGATCAGCGCAGCAAGGGGTTCTGCTACACAACAAAATCATCAATGTTAATTTAACTTTTGAGAGTGTAAAAATCAACACCCTGCCAGTGTTTATATAATTCCACATCTGTCAGAGGTATTTAAATATTTTTGATGTTTTAAAGTTCAGAACAATATCTGCCTCACAGCTGTGTGAGCTTCATGAGTAGAACTTTCTGCTTGGCTTTCGGGCAGCAAGCGGTGATTGTGACATTAAAATCAACACTCAGTAATGTGTGGAAAACAGTATCAGAGCTGTTGGATGTTGGCTTGCAGAGGACACATGACCAGACCAGTTAACAGCTCCCTCCCCTGCCTGTATATGCATGGCTGGATTCCAATTGTGGATGAATATGGAGCTCGGCTAAAGTTGATGGATGCCATTTGTCTTGGCAAGCAATCATACCTGTGCCAGTATTTTTGGTCCCTTTTATTCTCTCTCTCTCCCTGCCTCTCCAGAGAGAAGTCAGTTAGTGTGATAAGTGATATTTATAGCTTTGATGGCAGCTGGGGAGCGCATGCACAGCATTGAAAGCCAGGCACATATCAGGAAAGTGGACGATTCAAAGGCATCTGGGAATTGGGGCTTTGTTTGCATTAATTGCTTTCGTTGTCACCATCCCTCTCCCACTCTCTTGGAGTTTCTCTCCTACTCTTCATGCCACTGCTTCTATCTATCTATCTCTCTCTCTCTCTCTCTCTCTCTCTCTCTCTCTCTCTCTCTCTCTCTCTGTCTCTGTCTCTCTCTCTCATATCAAGTTTCTCTCTTCATTTCTGACTTGAAGGACAAATATGTGGCTGACTGCTGTTATCACTTGTATGAAACATCCTCTGCGTGAGAAATATTGGAAGAAAAGTGTTTTCGCCGTCAGTATGGTATTTTCTCAGGAAGTTAAGAGGAAGAATATTTTTGAGGTCAAAACCAACTTGGCTACCTTGATTTTTGAGAGCTACTGATTGGCTGGCCTCACCTCTAATCAGCAGCAATCATAAGCTTTGATTGAAGATAATGGATCACATGTAATGATGGTCCTGATGACAGAGGGGCTAATAATGATAAGGACAGTGTGTCTGGGGATTCTGCTGTGCTGGTGGCTCATTTTTGATCATCTGAAATAACTGGCGGAACCAAAAGGTTGTAAAGGTTTTTACTTGGTTCAGTGCAGCCATTTGAACTAAAGGGCAAAGAGAATGAGCATATTCCAAGAAAAACTGTATGTTGGAACAGCATCAATTGCTAGGGTGCAAAGAAACATGATAGAAATTAAAGGGATTCATGTGAACTCCCTGTGATTTATTAGCAGTGCTTTGAGGGGGAAACAATCTCATTGAAAAATTATATATATTTATATATATATATATATATATATATATATATATATATATATATATATATATATGAGATCTGATATTGTTATAATACCAAATATTTCAGTACAGGTCCTGTTAGGGCTGCATGATTATGGCCAAAATGGTAATTATTCTAATCCATGATGAGATCATTATTATTTATCAAGATTATGAACAAACATTAGGGACAAACTATTTGTATTGCACTTCACAATTTGATTTACAAAGCACTGTTTTCACTTCCATATTGTGCTTCATTCCTGCTAATGTACAAATCTTTGCATCAAACTAAGACTTAGAATAAGGGTAATCTTCACTAGTGCATCAACTAGATGAAAAATGTAAATCAAATTGTGCCCAAAATGCCTCACTTGCTGACCATCTGCTCTTCCATAGATGCTGCAACTGACTGTTGTTCCTTAAACATATCACATGGAGGCTACAGTAAACTAGTCATGAGGCTGCACACAGAGAAGCTTCTAGTTTCACATTTAGTTACTGCAGGACATGCAACTTGAGACAGATGTGTCCAAAATCAAATGAAGTGTTTTACTGTCACATTTGCCCAAAGATAAAGCCATGGGATTTGATCTGGATGGATTGTTCCCTATATGCAGATTTTTCTATAAATGGGGTGCTTTGTAAACATCAGTATCCAAGTTGATCGTGTTCATTTATATGTGAGACGTGAATCATGCATGTGGAAAGCAAAACTTAATATATATTTAATTAATTGTTCAGCCCAAACTCATGTCATTTAGCTTTACTTCGGTTAATTTTACAATGTAGTCAGTGTAGTAAGTTTTCTTTGCAGCTACAGCTTAGTTTACCTTCCTTTTCTTTTGGTGTGTGTCAGTGAAGTTCAGGTGTCAGTTAAAGAAATAGGCACTATATATATCGTGAAACTGAGAAAAAAGCTGGGGTCACAGGTGATGTATGAACCACATGCACACACACTAACAAAGCTGCAGTCTAGCAAAAGCAGTGTAAGCAGAGATTGCATAGTGCAAAAGGGCAGTGCAAGTCGATCACTTAAAATTCAGGAGCCGAGTAACTTGTGCTCAATAACAGTGTTTGACGATTGATGAAAAGCTTCATGTTTATGTCTTTTGACACTGATAGATGATGTACATTTCAAGAAGCACCTAAGTATTACTATATAGTACCTCAGTGTTCAAGTGTTTGCTGTGAGCCTTCAGTTAATCAGTTTCTATACACTGTACACAGACAGCATTTTCCTGTCTCCTACATTATTGAGATTCTTTTTTACACAGCCCGTGTCTAGTTCCGTCAATAATTTAACTTAATAAGGCTGGCAATGTTTGGCTTCACTGGTGCCTGAGACTGCCCCGTTTCCCCATCTATAATCAATTACACTGCTGATCATATTTGTATTTCCAGCTCTTCTCTATCTGCTTACACAGCATTACTTACTGTTGGGTTTCATTATCAGGTGTGCAGCTAGCCATGTCGAGGAATGGAAAGAGGAAGATTGGCGAAAGCAAACACTAGAAGTGAACAATTTTTTTTAAGCTATGCCCAGCTACACTCTGTATCGATTATTAAATACAACACCATTCAACACTGGTACATTAGCTGGGAGGAATGAAAAATGAATTGTTTTTTTTAATGAGATGGCATGGAAAATATGAGAGAGAAATGTATCATATGAAACAGGAGATACAATAAAGCTCAGTAACACAGCACACTGTATTCGTTTCCAGTGCTTTCATGTTGGGATCAACTACCTCATACTAATGATCAGTTGCATGGCCTTTCATATTTCATCTACTGTAGGACCAAAGACACTCCCTTTACCAGAGAAATGGCTGTAGTTGTAAAAATACGCTTCAGCGTTTTATTATCTGACCCACAGTTAAATGAACTAGTTAGTAGTGTGAGGGTCAAAGCTCAAGGGCCCAGACAGCTGGTATTGCAAACGTATACTGAGCAGAGCGTTTTTAATTGGCTACATAAATAGATATAGAAAAATGTGCCCCTACCTGTGACGCAAAAAACTGACCTTGGCTTTTGAAGTCAGTGCACAAGAGACATTAGCTCTATGGCCCACTATAGGATCACTGCAAAACAAGCTGAAAGTCTCTCCATCTATTTTCAGTGAGTATGATATATTACAGATACTGTGAATGTCTTTTTTTTAGCTTAGACATGCAGTTCAATTTATATACAAAGACGATACAGCGTGTTACTAAATAGATATCATTGGTTATACATTATCTAAGCATGTGTGTGTGTAATTCTGTTCTTGTTAATGAAAACGCAATGAAAAAAAGACAGTGTAATTATGATTCATTCAAAAACTTCCCTGGTTATCTTATTTATTGCCTGTCATTTAAGTTAAAAAAAAGCATTTTGCTTGTCTGCTAAATGCTTTTTCTATGATTATAAAGATTTTAAAAACTTTTTTGAATTTATATTGAATGGTTTTTGATCAGTTCTTTTACTTTAAAAAATAAGACATCAGAAAGAAAATCTTTTGTTTAGTCAGTTTAATCCACTTCTGAAAAGTGTGGCATTATGTCCATTAAGATAAATACAAATTTTCTGTAACATCATGCTCACCAAACAATGCTAAATGTTACAGATTTTAACCATAGCTTTTTGTTGCAGGAGTATAAAGGCAAGGGTATAAATGACTATCCAGAAGGAAAGTTTGTCATCACTCACACATGTCCTTGAGCAGTGCATTTGAGTCTACCTGCCTAAGGCTTACTGCTCCTGCTTGCCCTTGTTTCTTTCATCCCTCTGGTAACATATGTGAATATAACCTTCCCCATGGGGTAAAAATCACATATCCCTCTGAAAAGCTAATCACTTTGAGTCTAATATGGCAATTTATGTGCGGCAAAGGTACTCTCCAGCATCGACTTTTTCCTTTCACTTTTCCAGCAATTCCAACTGATTAATTAATTGGATTTAGAGTATATCTTACATATGGCATTGTTAGAAAAATTGTGCTTATGTTAAGAATTATTCTTATTAGGTAATCATTGAGTGACTGTCAGGACTTTAAAGTCTACATGTCAGCAACCATGAATCACCATAAAACATTCCAAGCTGTATGTGCTCACAGTAAAGAACACAGAGAACTGACTGACAGGCATCAAAATATCTGCTCATTTGCAGAGTGATTTGCTTCATTGTCAAGCTGTCTTCTCTTTGAGAGAGAAAATACAAGATTACTTTTAAGCCAAAAAATGTACTTCACTGCATTCCAAAGCCCAGTCTTGATTCCCCTCCCTTGGCCTTACACTTCCATTGCCACATAGGTTAGAGTGTCCCGTTTCTTTTGGGAATGAAGGGTCATGTAGTCATTTGGAGCACTATATGGAAGCATGTGAAAAAAACAAAACAAGGGAAAGTCATTTGGAGGGAACTGCAAATGTCATATGTTGAACAAGCTTGTGCTGATCAGATTGATAATCGATATGTGAAGACACAAGCATTGATTGTTGTTTTTCCCTGAGTGATTATAAGGAATGATCACTGCTAATTGGTACAAGTGACTCTGTTCCTCTAATTACATTTTTTCCAGCCTTGCATCTTTAGCTGATGCCTGAAATTCATTTAATCATTTCTCTTTTTATGGTCCCTACAGTGTGTCATACTTTGACATGTAAAATGACTAATAAAAGTGATCAAATTATATATTGGTGATGTCTAGTAGCTACAATATTACATTATGAAAATGAAAACAATTGTGTGAGTCTGATGCTGAAATGAAATAGTTCTCAACTTAGCTGTGATGTTAGTGTAATATGAGAAACGTACAGAAATATTAAATGGAAAGAGATCAAAGGACAGAAATTCAAAGCAGAGCAAATTACACTCTGGAGTGAATCAGCACAATGCTGCAAGGGGCTGGTTTCACAACATTTAGTTTCTTCCCACTAAAGGCCACATGTCATTTATTAACAACTTGTGCAACAAGAAAATACTAGTAAACACTGTCATGTGGCTTGGCAAGGAACAATGCAGGTAGAGAGCGCTTTTGCTTATTTGCAAATATTTGGTTGCATACAGTCGAACAAAGTGGATGCCATTCAGAGTGAGTGAAATACTCTTAAGTGTTGCCTCTCATTGATATGCTTGTGTTGTGCACCTCTCTCATCCCCAGTAAAGAGGTGTAACCAAATTTTCAACCCCACTACCTGAAGTACTTTAGTCGAAATAGGCGTACTTTTATCACCAGCTGTTAGAAATTTAACATTAAGGCACACTCGCGCCATTCCAGTTAAAGCAACTCTCAAAATATATGTTTTGACGATCCAGTATTCACTTCTTCTAGATTTGAAAGTCGGCTTTAAAATCCTCACGGCTGCTGCCACTCACAGGAGAAAGCTGTGTATTCACATCCTTTCATGACTCAGTTTTACAGTGAAAGAAGCACCAAAATGTCCATATGGGCTTTTCTAAGTATTACTTTAGCAAAAAGTTTTCATGGTCCATTTGTATATTCAGCTTTTTGCACAAAGTAATGCCTAAATATAGTACTTACCCATTGAGTTTCATGTATTCCAGCTTGTTCACTGGTTAGACTGATGCTGTTTCTTCATGTAAACAAAATATAGCAGGGCAGAGAATGTGTTTGTTTACACTGATACACCTTCAATGACATTATCAGGGAGAAACTTTCCACTAAAGGACTCTGTGTAGAAATCTATGAGATAATTCCCCAGTGCCAAAGAGGCTTTATAGCAGCCAAACCAGGAAACATCCAGTCATTTGTGTTATTGGACTGACAGAAGCACAGTATTGTGAAACTCTCATATGCTAATGGAGATAAAACTTTTTAGAAAAAAAGAACTTTTCTAGCTTTATTTTAGAGGCCAAATGTTTGGAGTACCCAAATTTGTAAGCAGCTTTTATAAGATTTGACTGGTGATTCTATTCATGTGGTTTTAATGCTCCAGTGACTGTTCAAAGTGCAGTTATGGCTCTTCTCCCATTCATGTAGATAGGGGCCTGGTCTTGTTCTAACTGCAAGGAGACCTTACTGAGAATACCTGAATATTCTTTCAAATACCTGGAGAATCAGATAGTCATCCAACACTGACTGATAAATATGCTTAGCAAAGTGACACTGAAAAAAAGTTACTTTTGCACAGCTTATAGCTTTTTTTGTAATAAAAAAGGAAACCCAAATCAAATCAGTATACTAATATTATATTTCTGTTTCTAATGGGAATTCAGCTGAAAAAGATTTTGTGAAATTCACATATGAAAAAGAGCATTAGGGGCTTGCAATAGAAACTTGATACTATCTCAGTAGCAGACATTTGACATCAGAAATTTCAAATATTAAGGGTCTGTATCATTAACAACTTGTTAAATACCATCACTATTTTTGACAGTTTTAACAGTAAGAATAGTTTTGAAGTGTATAATGAGAATGACAAATTTGAAAAGAAAACAGACACAAAAATACTCAGAGTGAGATGTTGCAAATGTGGCATGTTTTTTCTCAGGATGTAGTTAAAGTGACTGCTTTATGTGGCATTTAGAAAGTTGACAAACTGCCTCCACCCTTTGACATTTTGCTCATATCATCATCATTCAAGACAAGATTTCTGGTCGGAGTGGTGCATTTTTAAGCGCATATGAGAAGCAATAGCATATTGAGGTGGTCTTAGATGTGAAAAAGAAGTCAGCAATGTGAAGCCTCACCCGGGGGAAAAGTCTGGAGGGTGATAACATCGGCTTTTATCACTAGTATGCTTGACTGCATTCTATATTGTTCAGGGACAGGCAGACCCATCCATCTCCATTGGCTTTCATACAGTAGACAGCTCTATGGATCAGGGAAAGAGTATCAGCGTGAAATGTCAGGGTGATTTGGTTGGCCATTTACCTTTTTGAGAATTGCTCCTGTTATTGTAGTTTCTCTCTTACTGTCCCCTTCCTCTGCATTGGGATTGTTAAAATGTCTCAGACAAAGTGCTTATTTCTACACGTAGAAAAAAATGTGAGTGAGGCATTGAAAAGATAATTTGCATGAGTTTCTTTTGGTAATAGTTTGAGTGATATTGGGATTACTGTCAAGTCTTTTGGCAAGTGTTTTCTTGAAAGTGCACTACCAAAAACGACTTAGAAATGTGAAGATATTGTGGCTCAACTTCAGTTTTGTGTTTCTTTCAAGTCAGAAAAGATTTTTTGAAATTGGCACTATTATGTGCAATTTGTTGAATAGTTGTAGCCACCACAACTCAATGGTAGCTGACTAAATTATAAACACATTAATGACTGTGTGTGCACTTGAAATGGCTTCCAGAGATGCTTCTCCCACATCAGGTAACTTTATTTGACTGGCTAAGTTAAAAACAAAACGGTAATCAGGGACAGAGAGGCAAAATACTCACTTGTTGATGAGTTCCATACTTAGTAGTTTTTGCATGTCCACCCAGTCTGTTATCATTAATGGAATCCACTTTTATTATCAGACTGTGGGGGAATATGCAGATTGGAGAAGGTTTTCTGCTTAACAACAAAAATAGATTACACTAATGTGACTGCAGTCTTTACATATTTCTAGCAATTGTAAAATTAACTCAACTTGACAAGTCTGTGGGATTCACACTCCAAACAACATAAAACTGTTTACGTTCCTGGAGACAGACACTGTTTAAATCACATTTTTAAAGTGATCTTCAAGGTTAAATTGGCAGTGTGAAGCATAGTTTGTGAAAGCAGAAAAATCTGTTGTTTTTATGCTATTTCATATACCTCTTTTATTCAACTCAGCACGTGATAATTCCACATAATGTATTGTTCAAAACAAAGACTTGTTATGACTCAGTGACAGAAATGACTTTTTAGTGTCTGTCCCATGAATGCAATACCTTAGGAATGTCTGAATGGAAACTTCATTACATGTTGCAAGTCTGTAGAAAGAAGCACAGCTAACACAGGGATGATATTTCTAAGAGTCATTGAGAGTAGGAATGTACAATATTGGATTTTTGCGATATACAGATATTTTCCAACTCACATTGTCGGACTGCCAATACCAGTAGATACACATACTTTTTCCATCTAACTGCAGAGAACTTCAAGTCTCGCCTGTAGTGGAAATAACTAAATATAATATAATATATATATAAAAAATATAATAATAGAATAATTAAAAGAAAACACAGTGTTTTCCAAATGTAGCAGTTTCAAATGAAACTGTAAAGTTCTAGCATTATCTGCCTGTTAACGTACTTTTGGACTGATGCTGATGTTAAATTTGAAGGTTTTAATTGACCAATTCTGATAATATCATAATGCACTCCTAACTGAGAGGTCATAAATGTGGCAACAACAAAATAAAGGATGCTTATATTGGTGTTATTTATAAATGGGAAGGAGAGTTGCATTCTTTCTTGTGGCAGAAAGTCAACCTTGAGATTTCATATTGTGCCGATGATGATTGCTAACCACAACATGAAAGCAATTTCATCCGCGAGTGAGATCCTTGACTGGCGGAAATCACACATGCTGTCTGCTAACAGCAAGCCTGCGTGGACACATACATGCATGGCGGCATCTCAGCATCAATCACGTTCTAGCCAGAATTTTTAATAGGAAACAGAACAGCTTAATAAATAACCCAAGTCAAGCGTATACTGTTACTAATGATCTTTAGATTAGCTATTATGAGGAGCAAAAACGCTGGGAGTCACTTAATTATTCTCTGTGGATGTCTGGGCCATTGTATCAAAAAATACTAGTCAGCTAGCAAAAGAAATGGTGCTGCTGGAGAGGGAGAGAGAAGTTATGAGTGTGCTTGTGTGTTTATACTGAATACTCAGTAATTGAGTGTTCCAATTATATGTCCCTACATGTGTGTGGCTTTGCAGGTTAATGTAAAACTGTACAGGCAGGTTTGTGTAAGTGTTTTGATGCAAGGGGATAATAAAGTTTAGTGAGCTTCTGTATCCAAGGGGCAGCTTTTTATAATGTTTGAGAGAAAAGAAAGTGTAATTATACATATTGAGTTTATATAAATATACCACTTTAAACAATGTTATGAAAATATTCCAGTTATGTACATTACACTGCATATATGTGTAGTTTTGAGAAGGATAATGCAAAGTTTGAGAGAGCAACCAGATGCATTATGGGGTTTCCTGTGAATATGTGATGCGTGAACTGTCAATGGCTGAGAGCAGTGAGTGATATATATATATATATATATATATATCTTTGTCTGTCTATCTATCTATCTATCTAGCTATCTAGCTATCTAGCTATCTATCTATCACAAAGTATGAAATAGTTCTTTAGAGTCAGGGTTGTATTGCCAGTTGTTGGCTTGGATATTGGCAGAATCGGCAAAGGATGCTTATGATCAGTAGAGTAATATGGAAGTTGCTTGAGTTTTGCAGAAACTGACAAGAAATGGTTGAGTGAAAATTCCATGTGGTTGAGATTATTAGACTGCTTTTGTGCTCCTCCTCCTGGCATTGTCAGTCACTGCGCTACCATTGTGGTCGAAAGTAATACCTTCTTTACTGGCTAAGTCAGTCTCCTCTACCTTAAATCGCCTTGGTCTCCTTGAAACAATCAATTTAGCTGTTACAGTGTGCCAAAGATGAAGTGGTCTACAGCTAAATTGGGAGACTGGTGGAGGAGGAAAGGGCCCGCCTCAGACACACCTGATAATAAAAGTGCAGGTTCAGCTAGAAAGTCACCAATTGAGTCATTGAAGAATAACAAATACTGCATTCAAGTCATAGAGGCTAAAGCAGTGCTAGGGTTGGTAAATTGATTGAATAGTAGTTATGAACACAATTTGGGTTTCCACAATTAACTGAACAGGATATTGATGTTTAAAATGTGCAGTGTGAATAGAATTACTTTTATTTTTCCCCACTTGGGTAAATCTAACATTTAGAATGGCTTGTTTCACTGGAGTCAAACTAATGTTTGGAGAAACCTGTTTAATTGAGGAGATTAGAGGCTTCTCTGTGCACAACCGACTAACTAGTGTGTACCTTCACTTACATGTGAGGCATTTACAGAAGTGATGTCAGACAATCTCAAGACTGGTGACAAGATTAGTGTATTTTCAGATTAAAATGTTTATTTTTCAAGTTTCGAGTCACTGTCAAGATTTACTATACCGCTTGTTATGAATTCACAACTCCTTAAACAGATTTCTTACAAAAACTAAAATGAATACCTAAATTCCTAAACAGATACACCTAACTTGAGGATGAGCTTAAACAGAATAGTTAGGTAAAACAAAATAGCAAATCAATTCTGCTCCAGGCTTGAAAAACCCATTACATTGTAACGTACATGTAAATTCCCGCAGCAGCCATTGTGTACCCATCAGCAGGGATTAGTTCTGTCAAAGTGTCTACAATTAAACATTACTTCCTGTGTTGTACTGGATAATTCCCAAACTATCAATCTCAGTATTGACTTAGCTTTGCAATGGGGCAAAATACTCACAGCAGACTGTCTGAAAGTCCCGTTGGTTCTATCTTTTCTCAATTAGCAGTTCAAGGTGAAAGACTTGCCGAGTCAATTTGAGAATTCAGTGTGCCTGAATAGATTGTTATATAGAGATAGGTGGTAACAGCTTTGATAAAAAGGTAATAAGTGATGTACAGCGAGTTGTTGTAGTTGTAATGTTGTTTTCATTTTCTAGACTAAACTGTCACATTTTTCTTTTTCATTCTTCTTCTGCTTGTTACTTTTGGCGTGCAATTTTATTCCCTCACATACACAAACCTTCCTCTCACAAAGCCTGTGTTTTGTTGGCTTAGGCCCAGGCTGAAGCCATTGTGTTGCTGAAGAGAGGTGTGTGAAATGCGGGAACTAAGGATGACTGTGTGCATTATATGCATACATTCTTGCTCAACATTAGTCAAGAACTTCAAAAAGAGGATTGCATTTTGAAGATTGTGTGGTTTGAAAAGAGAGGGAATGCAGAATACCGTTTGTTAAAAACCGAGTTGGTTCATTTGTATGCAGAGGAATGGATTTCTTCACTGTTATATTTGCTGCTTGTTTATGCTACGTCTTTCATTTAGTGGCTATACTTCACAGTATGACATTTCAGCCTGCAATGTTGCTTGATGTGACCCTGGTGCAAAAAACACACCACATACTAGATGTCTTCTGTCTCTGGAACTTCATAGACTTGGCCACAAAAACAAGAAATATTACTGCAAAAAGAAGAGTCTTCTCACTTTAAATTTTAATCAGTCATAATGTATGCAGTGTAGTGAGTTTACCTATTTAAACTAATTATGAGGCTGACCAGTGACCATGAACTGATGATGTTTGGTTAAAAAAAACACCATGCTAAACTGAAGGAAATTTTAAGATGATGATTGGCACCATAAACTCACTGGAAAAATGTTTATTTAGGTACCAAGTGAAGGGAGAAGTAGGGCCATTTTGTCATAGACTTTGAAATATTCAGATTTTTTGAAACCAACGGAGTCTGCACCTGCTGACAGTTAGACAGAATGCAGGTTTAAATCACTTATGTATTGATTTTACTTTTAGACCTAGGGTATGTCCATCTCTCATATGTATTCTGGGAGTTCTACCTTCAATGATGTCTTAGCCAATGCCAAAGGAAACTGACCAGCAACAACAGTTTTGTTCATGTAAGTTTCTTTTACTCAAGTGTATTAAATGTTGTTTATCAAACACAGACCGATCATGCTTACTGTTGTGCTTAGTCACCTACCACATTCCCATTGTGAGCCAGAAGAAATCCTACATATGGACTTACATGGGAAACATGAGAGTATACAATGGAATGTACAGGACATACATCCAGCTGATTGACTTTCACTTGTTCAGATGTAACTTAATGCATTTGACACAGTATATTATACTTGAATATGGTAGCATTTATTGACTTGCTTTTTTGTCATGGGCTGACAAGTAGTGTCTTGTCAGCCCATGTGGGCTGGACTGCTTTAGATGTACAACACTTGGCAAAAAAATTAATAGGTAGATGGCTTGGTAACTATTTGTCATTTTGTTCTTGCTGTGCCAGAGTTTTTTAATTAGTTGCACTGCTTGTAATGGAGTGAATAAAACTGTCACCATCAATTAACAGCTATCATTCTTTTACCTCTTCATTCCAGTTGAGTATCCTTTCACTTTGATTTTATTTAAAGCGGTGAATCATTTCTCACCTCCGCTAGTCATCTCTCTCTCTCATGCTGCTAGTGTTGTCAACTGATGACGAAGAGAGAGAAAACAATTAATGTCTTTATGCGTGCATGAGTACATTCCACTGTATGTCGCTGCCAAAGATGAAGTGAGGAAAAAAAGGAAAGTGAATATGGGGGAAAACGGTGACAATTGGGAAAGAAACGATGCACAAAGGCACAAGAAACAACAGGCAAAGATTCATATGAATTCAGAATGAGAAGGAGATTCTAGACAGGCAGAGAGAGAGAGACAGAAAATGGACATTATTAAATCTGTCATGCGACTGTGTTGTTTACTTCTGTAGCCTTTTTTTCTTTCCTCCCACTGCCATCCTCTGGGAGTCATGTCTCCTTTCTGCCAGGGACCCAGTGGTTATTTTAGTTTGTGTGTCTGCATTTTCTTTATGTTTTTAGCCCCTGTGTATGTGCTTTTGTACATATTTTATGGTGTTAATACGTGTTACTAGTTTTGTTTATATCTGTTTTGCTTTAAGTTGTTATGTGTGTTAATATACTGTGCAAAAGGTTTAGGTATTTTAGATGTTTAGGTTCTTATCCATCATGCAGTGTGCCTCAAACATTACAAACTCTATTTTTGCATGTTTATCACACATAAATGTTTCAGATCATCAAACAAATTTTAATGTAAGACAAAGATAAACCAAGAAAACACAGAATGTAGTTTTTAAATGATGATTCCCTTTATTCAAAGAAAAATGCTATCCAGCTCATCTTGCCCTATGCAAAAAGTAATTGCCCCCTTAACTACCAATCTACCAAATTAATTTGGCAATTGTATTCAGTTTCACCAGCCACACCCACATATGATTACTGCCAGGCTTGTTGAATCTAAACATCACTAAATAGAACCTGTCTGGCATTGTGAAGTAGCTAAAGGGACTCAAAAAGCAGCACATGATGAGATTCAAGAACAGATGCAAAACAAAGTCATTGACATTTAACATTCCAGAGGATTAGAAAGCCACTGGGACTACAGAGAACCACAGTGAGAGACATTATCCACAAATGGAAAAAACATGGAACAGTGGTGAACCTTCTCAGGAGTGGCTGACCGACCAACATTTCTTCAAGAGCACATCAATATCTGATCCAGCAGGTCACAAAAGAACCTAGACAAACATCAAATGATCTGCAGGCCCCACTGGCCTCATTTAATGTCAGTGAACATGATTCCACAATAAGATAGACACTGGGCAAAAATGGCATCCGTGGGAAAGTTGCAAGGCGCAAACAACTTCAGACCAAAAGAACATAAAGACTCTGAAACAATACTTAGATGAGTCCCAAGACTTTTGGGATAACATCCTGTGGACTGATGAGTCAAAGGTGGAACTTTCTGGAAGACATGGGTCCCGATACATTTGGCATAAAGCCAATAATGCATTCCCCAAGAAGAATATCACACCAACAGTGAAACGTGGTGGTGGTGTGATGGTTTGGGGGATGCTTGGCTTCTAGAGTACCTGGAAACCTGTCATAATTGATAGAGCCATGAATTCTGCTCTCTATCAGAAAATCCTCCTGGAGAATATCCACCCATCAGTTCATGACCTAGAGCTCAAATACAAATGGTTTATGCAGCATTACAATGACCCAAAACACACAAGCAAGTGCACCTCTGAGTGGCTCAAAAAGAACAAAATTAACCCCAGAAGCCAGAAGAAATCCTACATATGGATTTCTTCTTGATTCAGCCACTTTGATTCTAGTGGCTGAATCAAAGTCCAGTCTTGAATCCAATTGAGATGCTGCGGCAAGACCTAAAAAAGGGCAGTTCATGCCGGAAAACCATTTATTGTGGCCAAAAAAATTCTGCAGAGAAGAGTGGGCCAAAAATCCTCTATGGTGATGTAAAAGACTGATCACAAGCTATCACAAACATTAAACTGCAGTTGTTGCCGGCAAGGGTGGCCCAACCAGTTATTAAATGTAGGGGAGTAATTACTTTTTCACAGGGGTGATATAGGTTTTCAATAATTCTTCCATAAACTATGATTTAAAACAGCATTTTGTGTTTTGTGGGTTATCTCTGTATAACATTCAATAAATATAAATATTAGTTTGACGATCTGAAACATTCAAGTGTGGGATAAATGCAAAAAGAGAAGATTTCTGGCAACTACTTTAGCACAGTATTGTACATGTGTGATGGTGTTCCCTAGGCCCTGATGCATTCACAGCGCATTTATTTCCTTCCTTTCCTCCCTATTGTCTTTTTGTACTCATATGTAAATTAGATTTTTAGGAGAATATTGAAATTATCCTCATCTGACAGCAATTTTGTACAATAAATGCTTTACAAATTTGTGCCATCCGACTGTCCTGAAACTCATTTACATTAGTAAACCAGATATCCTTTGAGGAACCCTTTTACCCCCCAAATAGCTGGAAAAAATTACACTGACCTATAAAACTGACAAGAAATATTAGATGAAAGCACTGAGAGAAAACTGAAGCAGGGAAGTAGAACTCACTCCCATCAGTTTTGAAGTCTTGCTAGCTACAAAGTTGCATTAATGAATATTAATAACGGATATCGCAACAAATTTGTCAGTGAAATTGGATATGACTAAATGGTTTAGGTGGCAGTTTGTTTGTTTGTTGAGTTACTTTTCAAAGCATGCAGTTGACAGTAAAGAGAAATTGTTTTACATGCATTGAAGACAAAGTAGGGCTGTAGTTTGGTTATGCGTCGGGGTCCCATTACGATGCTAAGAAACAGCCATACCCTTGAGTGGTGACCTCGTTGTATCACAGTTTTATACTGTACATGAAATAGGAAATGATTGCAGTGTTCTGCAGAAAAAGTAGTCTATGTTAATATAATTGATCAGGTTAATTTGATTGTTTAAAAGGACCACCATGTTCCTCATTCCCCTCCACTCTGGTTCCCACCATCATGTCCATAATTCAATTAAAATCTGTCTTGGATAACACACTAAAGCCATTGAGATCATTCCCATTGTGGTCCTTGTGGCCCGTAATTAACATCCCTATCTCCTGCCGCGCCTGTTCAAAGAGAGTTAAGGGCAAAAGAAGGCCACAGGAACTCCATAAAAATGCAAATCTCAGTCACCTGTTTAATGCAAATCACCGCAGAGGGTAACTTAAATCCACTTTGATTTATAGTTCCTCATGCAAAATCTGTATTTTTTATTTTACTTGTTACAGTTTGCTTTCTTAAAAGAAAAATGGTAACATTACACAGATGACAAGGCCAGACAGTTAAAGGCTTAAAATCTTTTATTTAATGTAGGTTTTCATTTCAAAAACGGCTGCTGTTGTTCTCTTCTGTAAAGCACAATTGACTAAATTATCCAGGCATACTATATCACTATACTAAATGGCTGCTTGCCGACGTTGTAGAGTGCAACTGCCTTACAGTGACGTGACCACATCATATCTGAATACACCTGCTAGATTTTTATTCCAATCATGAAGCACAGAAGACAAGAAAGACTGAAACAATGTCAGTTCCACTACATTGCTCTTGATTAGACTGGTTTCATTTAAATTAATTTAAGATTATCATGTCAAAGGAAGCAGTAAGGGAGTAATGTCCTGCCTCGTGATCTCATGAGGAAGCCGATATAAACTAAATGGAGTTTTGGTGCAACAACTTACTGTAACACGACTGATACTTTGAAATAAGGGAAAAACAAAAGCAGAGGGCTAAATGATGGGATGGTACAATGGTTGGGATGTTGTCAAAGCAGATTGTCTCTTCTTTTGCTGCAGGTGAGATTTAATTCATACTTTGTAGCTTTATGGGCTGCAGTTTTTCGTTTTGCTTGACAACTGTTTCTGCTGCTCCGAGCTCCAGTGTGATAATTGTAGCTGTCTCGATTTTACCTAGTGAATATCAAACATGTTTAATATTACCAAAGTAGACCTGATGAGTTTGCCAGCAGTTCTGGAGGTTTAAAACTGGATCTGTAAATGCCTCATTTTATCAAATAATCTGGGTTGAATAGCAGTTCAGGGTCCCAGGCTGGATTTCTTCTCCAGTTGTCTGAGGGGTGAAATGGGGGTTAATCAGCTCGTCTGAGCCCGGCTTTAGATTTCAGGTAGAAATAAGCTCCTCATACTGGATGGTTTTTGTCTTTGAACTCATTGACCTTACAACATAGTACCTGTTTATTTATGTGGTGTTTCTATCTTTATGTCACTGTCACTTTTCTCATCTGCCCATTGCTCTCAAACTCATCTCTCCAGTTTGGCTCCGTACTCACATGGCTGACAGTGTTCAATGCAGTCCAGCAGGCCAGCCAGCCAGCTAGGTTGGCAGTTGCTGATGGCGTCCTATATCTACTGTTTCAGTGTCCAGCTGCATATTCTTTATGCCAGGTGGTTCTCAGTCGAGACCCAGAGTGGGAGATGACTCACCACCACTTCCCCCCCGCCATTTTCTTCCCGTCAATCCTTTTTTCAACGTAATGGAGCTAATGTTCAGCCTTGTGGACAGCTAACGGAGAAGCTTGGGCCTTATGCAAACTTTATGATGTCGGAGACCGTTGTCTCTTCTGCATGCTGTAGAAATGATGTGTCGTTTGGCACTGCACTTATTCTAACCCTGATTTCTGCTGAATTATTGATAATCAACAGGGTCAGGGTTTGCTTTTAGTGCTCCCCTGTGGGGCACTGCGGGGCTTAGCACTGCATCTGCACTCATAATATCATCACTGCCCAGACGGCACAGAACATAGTCTGAAAAGCAGCCCAACTTCCCTGTTATGAAGTAATGGGTGTGCAAATGAATAGTTGAACTGTGTGTGATGGCGTGAATGAGTCTCTCTATATTAATTTTGCATGTATGGATGGATTTTTTGTTACCCTCATTTTCAGTATTTGTTGAATTTAGTCTCAGCTCCGTTTTCAAGAAAAATTTACAAAAAAGACATCAATGAGAAGACGAACAAAAAGAAAGAGAAGAAAAATCGATTATAGCCTAACTGAAAAAAAAAGTGCAAACACAAAGCACAGCCAAGGACGATTTCTAACTAAATGAAGCTGTAACCCTTTGTACAATCAGCTATGCACTGCTTAATATGATGCTAATGTTATCATATTGTAGGTGGTTACCTTTTATTTACTTTAATTGTTTCCTTTACTTTTCTTTCTAGTGCTGTGCTTTTGCTTGGTAATGGCTGTTTTCTTGTGGTTGTTGTGGTTTCAGTATTTATCTGAAACTAATCATTTGGTATTTTGAACTAATAGTAATAATAGAAACTAAAGCTGAATTTGATCATTATCTTTGCTATTTTCTTTGGTTTGGTGGTTAAACACGGTCATACAAACAACATTTTGAGTGTCTTCACAAAGTCCAGCTGGTGCACAGGATGGGCTGTTTTATTATTGATCCAAACTGAAACTTTAGTTTGACCATACAAAATCCCAGTTTCTAAGTTGGTGCATGAGATTCACCTCAATTCAAAGATATCTACTGGGTTTAAAGAAGTTTATATGAATGTCTTCCAATGCGTAAGGATTGTTGTAGAAATTACTGCAGGCTTTCTCGAAGGTTGACTGGCTGTTGTGGATTGATGTGACCTTATGAAAGGAAACATCTCCAGAAAGTAGGTGGATTATTTGTGTAGGCGTACATTTAGACTGCACTTGCTTGGAAAAAAAATATTTTGTTTTTCTGCAATACATATTATGTTATGAAATAAAAACAGAGCTATGTTAGTACAGCATGGGTATAACTCTCCAACTGAAAGATGCAGTCTGTGGACAAAACCATGCAACCTGACCCACTTGTTCAGAGTGGCAGCAATTGTCGGATGTTACACAGACTTGATGTCTCCCGTCGAGGCCCTAAGCAGCCAGTGTTTCTCTGATTCCTGTTGTGATGCTCTCGCTTTCATGACTGTCTGAGGAAAATGCCATTTGCAAATAGTGACTTTTCAGTTGGAAATCATCATTAAAAAAGTGTACAGTAAGACTTCTGTAGGGCTCTGTTGTCCAGCTGGACCACAGGTTTCTTGTAGCTCTATAATATTGGACTTTTGGCAGCTCTGTTCCAACTTGCGCTTTGTGTTTTTGTACACCTGTGGGATGGCAACTTGACAAATCAAAAATCTTTCAAAAATTTAAAATCTTTTGTGGTAACTGTGCTAATTGGTATAATTTCTTTCGAGAGGTGAAAAGTTACCACAACAGTGATTTCTCTCTACTGTTTGGAACATTTCTCATGTCGATAACCCTAGCCAAGGCATCTGAAATAGATTTTCACTTTGGATGCCATTCAGATGGAATTCAGATCTTGTTCTCATCATACAGCACTCTGTGCTGCTGATTTAAATGGTCAAACTAATTGGTTGTCTTGCCTGTTGTTGGGTACAATTGCAAAACACTACTGAGAGTACCTGTTTTTGTTCAACATTATCCGAAATATCTCCACACAATTGACGTTGCCTTTCTTTTTGCAACCAAATCTTCTTTTTCTGTTTTTCTCTCCTGTTCCTCACTCATCTTGCTGTGCACATGTGACACCTGCATGTCACGACTGGATGTCAACAAACTCAGTGTATTTATTTTTACTGCCATGCCCTTTTTAAAAAACTGATAAGGTAAAATACACGAAACATTTGTTATAAATGTATTTTTTATTTAGGTGAAAAATCACATTTGGAAGCATACTCAGGTCTTTTACAGTCCTGTTTGTGTTGAGCATGCACTCAGACAAAACAAGACTGCATTCACACAAAAGATCCATTAAGATTGTGCATGAATATTAGATAAATACACTCTATTACACTTTTTTTTTGCATGACAGTGAGGGACATCTGCTCTTTGTGGTTCTGCTATCTGCTGTACTTGTGGTTCTTTGTGTGCGTGTGTGTGTGTGTGTGTGTGTGTGTGTGTGTGTGTGTGTGTGTGTGTATGTGTGTGTTCCTGAGTACAAGTCATTTTCTCCATTGCTTGCCTCATAAGATATTTACATGACCATCTATTATGGATTGTGATCTGATTGAAGCTGAGTGTTCCCATCTTGTCCCCTCTGTGAACTCACCAGCAGGCACCAGGTTTTAAAGAAACTGGGTTCAAACACATTTCCGTCTCTAAAAAACAAATCACCAGTTAGAGCCATTGTGTTCCATACTTTTTTTTTTTATTTATAGTGCTGCTTTGTGCATCTTGTTTTCTTTTTGACATGCTTTCTCCACAGGTGAATGTATGCACAGCTCGGCAAAAAAACAAAAAACAATCTCAAAACAACTGTTGTATTCTTCAGTTTACTCTTCACAATGCATGAGCTCAGTCACTCCCGTGTGCAGAGTTTTAAGTGAGTGCAAACATTGCCCTCAGCATTTCTACTAACAACAAGCTATATGGCACTTGCTGCATGTGTTAGCTTGTGTTCAGTCCTTCAAATGTAACATTTAAATCTGAATCCAACTTGGATTCACAGAATATCCACATCTCGAGGCAAGAGGCATATTTCTGGCCCCATGTAAACACACTGGCTGTTCCAACAAGCCCTAAATCCCTAATCCTCTACACATTGGGCCAGATTCACCTCTCTCTCTTTCAAAATGTATCTTTTTTTCTCCTCTCTCACTTTCATGCTCTCTTGTCCCCGCTCACTATCTCTTTCTGTCACCACATTATGTCTCATACTCACAAACATGGTTAGAACGCCCACACAGTTGCACACTGACCGCTCAGTGGTGGTCCCTCAGATGCTTGGCCTCCGTTCATTTCACCAGCTGCCCTCCAGCCACCCCTTCTCCTCCCTGTCTGATTTCCTCTGCTCTCTCCATCCTTTTCTCTTTTTGTCCTCCCACATTCACACCTCCCATGTTTCTGTCTGTCACCCTTTTGTGTTATCTTTTTCTCCTCCTGTTCTCAACTTTTGAGTCTTTTTACTGCTTTGCAATTCATCTCGTCCCACTCTCCATCTGATTGTCATTCACCTTTCCTCATCTCTCACCTTCGTCAATCTCTGTGACCAAAAGCTGTCTGATCTCTGTCCTCCTTGTCCTCCCTCAACTTATTTTGTCCGTTTATTTTTTTTATAATATGTCAAATTCAGCATGATGATGTTGTCTCCAGAAGTCAAATCCAGGTTATAATAAACTGTCTGAGAGTGAGAGTAGGGCTGGGCAATATAGCTGAAAATGTTGTCATGCTAAAATGTTTTATTTCGGTCAATAATAGTCATTTTTAAATACCTATTTTAAATAAAGACCAGGAGGAAAAGGAGCCTTATTTGGATTTTAACCACTTTACTTTGAACTTACTTAGCCTGTAACTATCAAAGTACACAGATACCACTTTAATGTTAACACAACTAGGACAAACAGACACAAAAATACTTTTACACACACAAATAAGAATAAAAAAAAGAATAAAGGAATGAGCTCACCTTGATGCAAGCAAATAAAACCTGGAGGTGTATGGAGGACCACTAGGGCAAAACTGGTGCAGCACTCTGGTTAATGTTCTGGGTGACTGGCCTGGACCTGGTATTAACACACGAGACACCTACACTGGACTTTGCATGCCTTTCAGACCTCAGAACAGGTTGCTGAGAGTGTGTTGTATAGGTGGATGTCGTGGGGGATGCAGGGTCGTGAGTTTTTTTTAAACTGCAAAGTCTACCTTGCAAGTGCAACTACACTACAGGCTGCAGCACCCACAAGATGAAGTCTGTGCATATGGATTGGTGAGAGGCCCAGGTGGCTGCAGACTAGTACACCTTGGCAGACCTGTATGGAAGCCAGGGGGAAGAACAACAGAGGGCAAAGGGGCTCTATTATCAAGGGATATGATAGGCTTTTTATGAGCCAGAGAGGGAGCAACTAAACTATGCATTTTTATTATGAGCTTTTATGGGGATTTACATTTGACTCTGTCAACCTTTTTCATTTTTGCTATTGATCAAGTACCGCCGATACGATATTGCTGTCGTTTTATCGCCTGGATCCAAGTGAGAGACCATGGTGATGGTTAAAAACTTACAATAGCATAAGCTAGCATACATAATTAATATTCAGTTCATCATTTAGTAAAATACTCTTACTTGAATTTGTATTTGTCAAGCAGTAATAGTAATCTGCACAGTACTGCAGAGCACTCTTTATGATTCAAGTACTTGAGCAATTTGAGTGAAAAGTCTCAAGTATTTAACATTTATATGTAAGGTAGTAAAATATCAAGAGTTTATAGCTTTTTTGTTTATTAATTTGACATAGAAAATGTATAATTCTGCATCTTAGTCCAAAAACTTAAAATCAAAAATACATATGGTGATCAGGGCCAGTCATGGGTTACCAGATTTTTTGTAATTCCAGTACGGTGATCTTGATATATCTGAGAAAATATGTAAAATACCATATCAAACAATGTTAAAATCCTTTTAAAATTCACATCTGCACATACAAAATGTAAATGTATTTAGAATCTATGAAATTCTCAGCTATCCAGTGAACTCACAATGGAACAAAGTATTAAGTTCTAAATTAGAGACAGTAATTCATGAGGCATATGTTGAATGCTTTGATTTAGACAAAAATAAAAAGCTGAACTGGCAATATGACCCTGACAGTATTCAAGCACCAGGGAACCAGGTCTCTGGCCCAACTCTATCAAGGTCAAAAGGTCACTGTATCCGCCTCCCTCTACTCCACTGTTTCCCTGCTTTTTATTCATTCCTTCTTTCTCAGGCCCCTCCTTATGCCCCACCTCCCGGCTCCTTTACTTTATTCGTTGTCTCTTTCTTCCTCCTGTCCTGCTGTCTCGCCTCTCTTCTGGAGTAATGACAGCCAGCTGTCAACACCACACCAGCTCTCTTGACCACCGAGTAGACCTGACAGCAGCACTGATGAGATCGCTCACCGAACGTCTCTCTTTGGGCAGAGTTCGCTTAGAGCTATTTCAGATGGCGGTTTTTTCTGTTTTATTTATTCATTAGCTTGTCTTTTTGGTTAGTTTGTGCCTGGTGTGTTTATTCAAGTGTGTGTGCCTGACTCCTCCCTGGCTTGTGTTGTTTTTTTCCTCCTGATGATTTAAATCCTAGAAGAAAAAAAATACATCTGACTATTTTCTCCATGATGTCTCCTGGGTACCTTGAGGCCAGTCATCATTTAAACATTAGACCTGTCAGTTGTATAAGAAGGAATAAGTGTAAATGTATTATTCAATACTTCTAATTCTGGTCTGTTCCGTTTGTGGCTCTGTCTTTACCTGCCTGGTTCAGTACTGTCTTTGTCTGCTGAGGTCACTGCTGACCATGGATGTGACTGTTCACTTGGAAAGCATCGGATGTGCATTGGATATCTCTATAATAGCACATTCAAAAGTGTAACATTTTAAAAACAACATTTTTTAAACCTATAATTTGGCCTGAAGTAGATTTTTGACAGTAGAATCATGACACATTGGCTATTTTTAGAATTAAAAAAGGGTTTATCAGAAAGCAAAGGACAAGAGCTAAACAACTGCTTGGCAATGTTTGTGCCAGTGACACAGTTGTAGTGCTTTGATGATGGCTTTTGTTTTGGCTAAAGAGAAATAAGATAATTAATGTGTCAGCTTTTTGGAACACATTAGGCAGTTCTCCTGCAGGAACCCTGGTCAGGCGAGAGGCACTGCAAACGTTGACAGAAATGGCCGCCTAATCGACACTTTTAGCCTTCCTGTTTCCAGGATCCGACAGCTTCAACTGCGCAGTGCGCCAAACAACAATAAATAAAAGTTACTGGATGTATGTTGAGATCTGTGAGTACTGTAAATAGAACAACAGAGGGTTTGTTGTGTGTATGTTATGGCAAATTTTTATGTCAGAGATGTTTTAGAGGAGGGGACTGCTACTAGACAAGAACACCAACAGCTGAAAACCTAGCATTGTTCTCTGAATTCATCTAATAAGCACTTAGCCCTAGTTCAGAAGTAAGGAACCCTGAATTAGGTGTTTTTCTTCCACTAAAAGAGGTTCTACAGGGGAAATTCTTGCAATTGGAATGTGCACAAAGGTTTGGGCCACCCTAGATGGCCCACAAGTTGCTGGAGTGGAAAACAGCTTATTAACTAATAAACCTGTTGGGGGAAAAAATCAAAGGATAAACCATGTTGAAGTGCCGAAGTGAAACCGCCAAATGTTTCAGTACCCAAACTCCAGTGTTGGGATAACCACCACTCTCTTTTGGATGTTAGGATGAAGGTGGTAGAGTCACATCATGTTCATGCCCACTTTCAGTATACAAAAGAATGGACTTGGTATTAGTAGTAGTATTAGAAATTCCAACTTTACATTAAGTGACCAGTTGTGAGGTGGATTTTGTATAAATTACCTTTTGACATGTTTTTTTTGTCTGTTATTCATCTATTGGTAATAATTTGCATTTTCCCTACTTGCCCTGCAAAACTCCTGGTTCTCAAAGTCAGGAGTTGTTCCATAACAAGCTCTGTGACTCAGTTTGCAGAATCCAGTGCCCTTGCACAGCCCTCAGTCTTGAAAGGCTTGGAGAGCCCTGCTTTTAAAACTCTAGCTTTTAGCTTTTAGCACTGTGGGTCGCAGTGCATTTTTTAAAAAAAAAATCTTATTTTATGTTTCATTGAGATGGTCTATAAAGGTCTATACACCCCTTAAGATCCCTCCCAGCATTCTGAAGGGCTTTCATTTCCAAGCTGAATCCTCTCTCAGCCTCATCCTGTGGGTTTGTTTTCTTTTTCATATCATCTTTCACCTTCTGTATCTCTCCTTCTATCTCTTATTCTGAAGTTTCTCCAGCGCCAGCAGGACTACAAAAGCACGTCTGGGGTTCTTATTTATTTTTGAGGAAACCCTCTCAGTGAGCTCTTTCATAACCCAGCTGAATTTAATAAAATTCTAGCTTTGTATTTGATAGTTTTTGAATCTGATCTGTGCCAAGACAGTGGAAAGTTACTTTTCCCCTTCCTGTCCTGAAATTAGTCATTGTTGACACTTCACACTGCAACATCCTCATCTAGTTTACATAACCAAATTAATTTCTTCTTAATTTGATAAGTTTGAATAAGTCATTCTCTTTCTTCTGTACGTGTCATTAAACATTACATATCCCAAGCTATCATATTGCTGTATACACAGTGGGATCACACTCTCAGTCTTTTACACTCTGTGTATTTCAGCCAGCCATGATGGGAAAATCAAAGGTTACAACATTAGCGCTGATAGAGATTTATGTAAGGCCACACAAGCTGCTGGTTCTTAAGAAGAGTGCTTAAGAGTGTAAAGCTGCAGGCAATTGAATGTTTGGTGTCACAATTCAGTGAACATATTTGTAACAATACACTAGCAAGGAAAGCACAAACAAGCAAGCGAGTCCCACTTGTTTACATACTGTCAAGTATATTGTGACTACAGTCCGATACTATCACCATCAGAATAATGCTGCCTCAGTAATTGTATAGAAGGCCAGCCAGGTTACTCAGTTGCTTGTTTCGTGTAGTAGTTTATATTTTATTGCCTCTCTTTAGTGTCCCGACTATGTGTTCAAGTGCAGGCACTGCAGCTGCTGCTGTGATGAAAATGGTAAAATTTCCTCTATGTATTGCAGTCCGTCCGTACTAAAATATAAAACTGTATCACAAACTTGACAAACAACTTGATGAACTTTGTGTTTGTTTGTGCTGAAAACTTATTTGCTTAGAGTCAATAAATAAATAAACAAACACAGAAGACAGTTGTAGTTGAAAATATATTCTTCATATATTTATACAAACACAAAAGCAGAACAAAATCAATAGGGAGTGTTGTGCATCTGTTTTTCCACACAGTAATTCAGCATGCATATATCCTCCACTCCATCAGCAGTCTGTGTAATGGCAAAGCTCAAGATGACGTGAAGTGAAAAGCTCCTCTCATACAGTGCTAATATCACCTGGGGGATGCCCAGTGATTTGTAATAATAGTGCACATCATTTGGGATTTTAATCTTCTGTGAATCTTTCTTGACACAAGTCCCCCTGATAATACTAATCTTATGCAAATGGTGGTCTCAAACATGATGTATTTTTTAGCTACAGCTTCTTAATCTTTTTCATCTTTATATATACTAAGTTTATTATTTTTTTTCCGTCACCAAGGCCTTTGAATGTGTTTTCAGCAAAAACTCTGAGCCCAGCGCCCCTAGAAAATATATTTATTTTGTCAATTCTACACTTCATGATCTATGGCTGAGACCAGCAGCTCTACAGATGTAGGAAATAGTGTAATAATTATGTTGCCAGGAATATAATAAGAGCAAAATATGCTTGCAGCATATGATGTGCATCAAAAGGGCTGCCCTTCTCGTGTTTGCCTGCATATTGTTGCTGGTGACATGTGGGTTACTGCCAGCTAATGTGCAGAGCTCCACTGTCAGAATATGATAACAACAGCCACTGCTTAAGGAGAGCAGTCAGTTTCATCACATTTCTTCTTGGAAGGTCAGATCCTAGATATGCACTTCTGGTGCGTTTAACAGGCATCAAATGACAGACATCTTATGATGCAACAATGTGCCACGCTGCTACTTTGTGTTGCCTTTGTGTGGAGGTCAGGGTGGTGGGGCGTGTAATGTGTTCTACTCTGACAGCTGTGTCTGACTAACAATTGATTATTCTGTAATTATTTTTACGGTGATGTATCAGCAATCTGAACCAACTACTTTTAGTCTAACATAACCCTAAATTAGTGCTGTCAATCGATTAAAAATATTTGATTGCTTTTCAGTTGAACCTAGTTTTGGAGCCTTGTGTTTGATGCACTGTCTTTAAGAAATGAATAGAAAAAAAACATTCTTATCCATTAAGCAAAGTCTTGTTTTTGTATTTGACTACAAAGGATTTCTTTACAGTTTTGTGTGTCCATTTTTTCCTGGAAAGCCAGGCTAAAATCCAGAATTTATAACCAGTTATTATAAATGCTGTCAGTGTATCTCTAATACACTACAGAAACATGCTGTGGGGCTTTTTAACTCTTAGTAAAGAGAATCATTTTTCTTTATCTGATGACTCAGTGCTTTTTGATAAAAATCCTGTTGTGGCCAGAAGTGTTCTCCCCCTTTTAAATGTACACAATGGATTCAGTTCACAGCACTATATCTGTGTGAAAAGAGCATTAAACAGCCGAAGCCCACCCAACAGAGAAAGCACCTTTGTGCCTCAACTCTGCAGCCTCTTGCCCTGCGGGGGTTATTAGTCATCCCGGCTGTGGGAGCAAGGCCATCGAGGGTGCTTGGTCTCTGTTCTCTCAGAGCCCTGCAGGAAGGGAGGTGCAGGTGTGGTGTCAGCAGAAGTACAGTCTGTATTGTAGAGAGATGTATAAATAGAGAGATAAATGATGAGAGGTGAGAGCAAGATGAGGCTGAAGATGGATCAGAGGGATTAAGATGTTGTTGATAATAAGGGATGGAGTGTAGTGGGAGCATAACATGCAGAAGCTTTACAGCTATGGAAAAACAGTATTTTTAATAAGAGAAAACAAACATTTTCAACACTGGCGCACACAGCAAAATGTGAATGTGCAGACACACAAACACTGAGATGAAGAATTATCTGAGTCCTTGAAGATTGAGATCATATAGCTTCGAAAACTTGGGTATAGAACGCAGGAGTGACATTTCTTCTTTTCAAACATGTTCCATTTGTACACCACAGACGCCTGAGATGTGAAGGAGGGTCTATTTTTTGTCCAGGAGAGATTATATTCCCCATACTCTCATGCTTGCTCAAACCTACTACAGAAACATACATTTTAGAGCTTATTTCATCCTTGGCCATGTTGGCATTAATGTGAAAATATGAGTGTAGCAGCTGAAGAGGACTAATACTCAAGACTTATATTGCTGGAGCCTTAGTTGTCAGTGCAGCATTGGTAAAACTGCAGTAAATAATATAGCAGTGAGTTGGAACCAGCTTCTTTAAGTCTTGGAGACCAATTAGAGAAAACTATCTGGGCCTTTTTTAAGTATACTTCTCTTCTGCAGGCACATGTGGCTAAGTAAAACACTTCTCCTTCATTATTGCATACACAAAATCAGGTAAGGAACAGCTAAGCATACTCTGGAACTCTGAGCCCTCTGGAGTTGGAGCAGATGGTGTGCAGCTCACACATGGATAAAATTGTCAGATGATTTCATGAACAAATCATGACACTGAAGCTACTTTGTATTCAGTGTGGATGAGTGCTGTATGAACCATGAATATGGATGCAAAAACATATTCTTACATACGATATAACGTGATTTAATTAAGCTCAGAATCCAAATTAAGTTGTTCCATTAAAAAGGGAATATTAAATAACTAGTGTGTTTCACATTTTAAGTGAAATTACGCCTTTGTAGAGATTTTTTTTTTTTACCTTAAACCACTGCAGATATATAACCCAGTCTGTAGAATGGTAGTGGTGACACCTAAGTGAAACCTACCAGGTAAACATGCACTCCCTTGTGGCTTCTGAAGTCAGAATTAAAATAATTGCAAATGCTCATTTGCCAAACTTGTGAGCACCCCTGACTTGGGCTTGTCAAACTCTTATGCTAAACAATGAATATTTTTTTGCCCCTTTTTCAGCTTTTCTTCTTACATAATTATTGAGGAAAGCCCAGAGGCTGTATCAGAAATTCATTATTTCACAAGAGGAAGCCCAGCCACCCTCCAAAATTATTTCCAGTCCCCTGGGGTGAGCAGCCCACAGAGTGAGAAACGGATACCTGTCATGCCATAACCAATATGTGACCATGTGACTGATGGCTGCCTAGTGTGAATTCCTGTTTAGTCTGGTCTCATAGTAGTTTCCCTGTGCTGTCAAAGCTTTGTACTTCCAGATGGTACACCAGCTCTTTGCCTTTTAGCTTTCCTTAGTTTTACTGTTACTTTATGTCTCTTCTCTAATCATGCTCGATGTTTCCTCAAGAAGACATGTTGTGTCATCCCTACATCAAAATGACATATTTTCTTGCAAAAACACAATTTCCATTACAAATTCATGATTGGGATTAAAAGTCTTAGTTTAGAAAGTCTGTTTGTTTTTTGCACATTCTGCTCAACTAGTGCAATGGTTTCAGCCCCCATTACATCCTTGACAAAGACTTGGTGGATAGAATGAATGACTGAATATTTGTATAAAATGTTAACTCATGACCAGCATGAATTAGTGCTGCAGTGCATCTGTCACTTCACAAGCTTGTCTTTACAAACCTCAACTTACGAGGAATGAAGAAAGTATGAAAAAGTTTTATTCGACAAGTTGGAGTGAAGGGCTGAAGGTCACATAATCGACTTTCAAGGCTAATAACATACAGCCACACAATATGCGCTGAGAACGCAAATATCAGAACTGTTTAAGCAAATCACATAGGTCCCAAAAAAACAATAGGCAGTGGACCATGGATTGTGGACAGTGGATCATGTTTTTATCTTCTGGGCCCTCCCTAGGCAAACAGTTATCCACACACCCCCGAAAAGGAATTTCCCACAGTCTGGTCTGTAGGGTATCATGTTGGGAGCCCCAGGTAGAAGTAGTAGCAGCAGGCAGACGCCTGGCTCTCTGACGTCGCTCTTTCTAGAGATATGAGGCTCTCAGTGGAGCGGCTGCACATACAAGAGGATCAGAAGATCAATACAGACCTATCAGCTGAACCAGCGAGATTACCCCTGTGACATTTTGTCTGAGGCATGGACTGAATATTGCTGCTCTATAGAGGGCAAGTCAGCCTTTCTCTTTTCCTTTTTTACCCATTATAGTCTGTCAAAGAGAACTGCAATCAGAAAATTCAGAGCTAATGCCTATAAAAATTCAAAGCATTCCTTATTTAAATTTAGCCACCATTTCCGTTGAAGTAGTCAACTGGTGCAGCAAGACATCCCTCCCAGCATTCCTGCAGTGCTCCTTTTAACTAAGGTCATATAAGCATGTCAAGCACCATCTGTGACACCACTGAATCTCCTAAACTGTGTCAAAACAGCTACAGTCTAACTTGAACTTCATTTTTGGGACATAGGAGGAAACTACAGAGAACCAAATTCTGCAAGTAGGGTGAGTTGAAAGCAATGACTGAGTTACTGTCGCCAAAAAACATCAAACATGCATAATCACTATGCTATAACCAGGTGCTACTACATGCCATCATATCACAGTTCAGGTTGTTCGCAAATTCATGTGAATGTTGAAGAAAGCAACAAGGTCTTGGATGCTGCAAACGTGTCATTGTTTAGCTCAAATTTACCTCTGTATTGCCCTCGGATTAGACAGACACGCATAAAAGCTGTAGTTTTTAACTGCTGAAGCAGTGAATCAGAGTGTGCTTGTAGGCAGTGTTGTAATTGCAGTAACTTGTATGCTATGCACATTACATCTTTTACGTCCATAATTATTAAAAACAGCACTACTTTACATGTGTCCCAACACATAGTAAGGCTTCATAAACAGCAGCAGCGACCGTCTCGTCTTTTCACTTGAATACTTTTTTCATTTGCGCCCTTTTCAATCAATAATCTGGAGACGAGGAGGAGAGCAAGAGAAACATCAAGACAGGGAGGAAAAGAGTGTCAGCATGTCTTAATAAGGGACTTGACAAGTACACTTAATCAGCTATGACTGCTTCCTTGAGGCTTACCATCAACCAGGCCTCTTCAAAAATCAGTGAAAGTTCCTCCACCGTCAGTATTTTATGATGTCAGACCAGTAGTCTGGGTTTAGCTTAAAATCTCTGTCATATTTTTCTTTGTGGAAAAATGATGGTATTGAAGTCACTTGTGTCCTGATACTAGTCATGATCCACATAGAATCTGAATTTGAACTGGCTTTTAAACCACTATTTTTATGTATGTCCACAGTGCCTTTTTGGTTTTATAGATTTGGTTTTTCTCTCCTACAAACATGAAATAGTTTACAGATGTTAGATAGCAGTTGCATGATTTTTTTAAACTGCTGCTTTCTTGTGCAATTTCAGCCTCCACCAGTTTGCTGGAGCTCTAAGGACTGAGTAGGTCCAAGCCTCGATGTCAGTATTCAGCAGTACATTTTTCACAGTGAAACAGGTCTGCTTAAGGTGGCTACCTGTGACGACTTACCACTCTGTCCTCTTAGATGTTCTGAACATCAAGGTAATGGCTAACCTGCTATTAATAAAGAGGTCATTGAGGTAATGGGTAATTTGCTTCACTTAATGGAGAAAAATAGCCCCGGAAGCAAGTTAATATAAAATGTAATTGTCTTCTCAAGTTTCTTAATGTAGTGTTGCTGTAGTCCTAGTTTCTTCTGTCCAGAGTGAGCCGGGAAGAGCTCTTTCAAACTCAGGTTTACCTTTTGTTTAGGTCATTTGGCTGTCAGTGTGTTGGTCACTCCACCACTGATTGCCGTTATATCCATGTCCCCTTTAGGATTCAAGTTAATAAACAAAAACCTGTAATCAATAGACTTCATATTAGGTGCCATCATCAAGTAAAACTTTCACTGTTTTGACATTGCAGCCACTCATCATGCATTTCTAATTTGAACAATATGATAAACATATTCTAACAGTAGCATGCTGACATTTTCATTATGTGCATGTGAGGATGCTGAGTTTAATCAATATGTAGTCCTCATTGTATTAGCAGATTAACATGTTCCATCATCATCTGACAGCAAACTAGCCTGTTTGCATGCTACCAGTGTGTATGTAATTCCAGTTTGGGATGCTCTCCCGCTGATGATTTTCTTGGGGCAACATTTAAATCCATCCATAATATTGATACTTCAAAATGTGACACAAATTCGAAGGATTCAGAGGCTTTTATTGTCATATGCAGCAACAAACAATTTATTGCTGCAATGAAATTATCATCTGAGTGTGTGTCTACCCTGTCCCATAATTAACCTATTTGCAGAACGCACTCATTCAAACATACCCATCGGTCACATTTCTGCCTATGTGCTGAGGCATTGTAGTAGTTGGGTTGTCAAGACTGATTTGACCAATTTCATTCCTGATTGAGTTAATTTTAAGATAAAAGTATATGTCAGTTTCATTCTGTTCCACTAGCTGCCTGTCATTCTTTTTAAGATTTTTTAACTTGTTATGACTAAATTTGGGACAGTCATCATCAAATACAATAGCAGGAGCACAAAGTAACATTGGTGAACAGTCTCTTCCATAGCTGCGTCATTCAAATTTGGCATCTTTGTTGACAGTTTTTTTTTTTGAAGGTGCATACAGGAACATTCATGAATCCATGATCTTGCAGACAGAAAATCATACTTTTGCTGTTGTGTAGTGTCATTTGACATCTATATATTAATGTAAGTAGCTGTTGTGTGTGAATTCAGTAATATTTAGGTTAGTTTGTGAGTGTCCTGACACAAAGAAACAACAATGTTTTTGATAATCTTTAATGTTATTTTGATAGGTAAATGTAGTCATTGATGGTGCCCTGTCCCAGATAAGTGTGTTATTGTTCTTAGACTGAGGGATGTATTTAATCCTAATGAATAAAAGAGATAAAAGTTTGTCTCAAATATCCAGATAACTAAAATGGAAAAGCCTCTGCAATACATTCTGGGAAGGTTATTTGTATTCCAGGTTCCATCCTCTGTTAGCTCAGAAAAATATCATCATTTTTGGTACAATGCAGCAAAACTGACAGTTTGTTCTTATCTGTGTGTATGCCACAGCGTATCTCACCTGGCACCAAGGGCCGCTGTTGTCCATTGATATTCCAGCTCAGTGTGCATGTCAGAAGTGCTTTGTCCGACTGCGCAGCACAGGGGAGACAGTGTTTGACGGCGCGTCTCTATATTTAATTATCTACATCTGCTTCAGAACAAACAGAATGATCTGTAGCATCAGCAGATGTGACTGGGCTTTTCTTGAGGCTGCAAAACTCATACAGAAATGGCTACTTTATACCCTCCATACACACATGCCTGCTACATAACGTGAAATGAAAAGATGGCGCAAGGACACTTTCAGACCTGAACCACATCTAACGAAATCTGTCTGCTGGCAAAAAAAACATACTCTTCTGCTTCTGTAAATGTCCCACTCCCATATCCTGAAGGGTTTGTGACTGCAGTTTCTATTTTTCCAAGGATTGGGGTGGTTTACAACATGATAGTGCTACAGGCAGCGAGTCCCACATCAGCAGGCAAATGTTCTTCCAGTCTAATTAGTAAGAAACTCGGCAGTGTCCCTCTGTCTCTCTGAGGAGAACGTATCAAAAACAACAAACTACGCCTCTCTGGAGGTGGATTAAACACAAAATAAATAAAGTTTGCTGTGATTGCCTTTAAATATTAAAGGGATTTAAGGAGCTTGAGTGTCTCGCCTCAGGTATAAATATATTGAGGCGTTTTTTAAGTGCTAAATAGAGCGAGGGTCTAGACAGTAAGTCCTTTGCTTCCAGAGTGACGTGACATATTCTGATTCTGTCTCTGACTCTGTGTGTGTGTGTTGTGTTGTTTATGCTAGCATGCTGTAAAATACGTATGTGATTGTGTACTTGCAGATTGTGTGCCTTGCTCCAGATTCAAACTACCAATAGCTTCATCACAATGAACAAATCACAAATGAAAAGGCAGTCACGTCATGCTGCTATGCTCTCATCCACTTAGGCTTTAATGAAGGGGAATAAAGGGAGAAACTTATGTTTGACTGCTGAAAAATGTCACAGAGATAAGCCAAAATGGTCTTAACACTTTGTCCAAATCCCCCATGTTCCCATGTAATTATCGACGGAGTTCTTCGTAAAACATGTCCTGGAAATCTGTGATTATAGTGGACAATGTCTGAGCTCAGACCGGACGGCTATTAACAAAGAGACAAAGAGACTACATACATGCACAGAGAAATAAAATGACAGAAAAAGACAGAGGAACCAATGAAGAATAAAAGAAAGAGCTGGAGTTACCGGATGTAAAGATTGACACTGGATGGTCAGTCTGGCATTGTCTTGGCACCACTGAATTCCTGATCTTGCGCTAGCCATTTATAAGTACTGTGCTAGCAGCTTAGACAGGGAGGATTATCAGACGACACTTTTAGCCTCTTAAGCAAGCCACAATTGCAGCCAGCATGGTCCAAGAGAGCGTGAGACAAAGGACTTACAGCGAGGATGAATGCGAGCACAAGGACTTAGCTAAATGTCAGCCAGCATGTGTATTGTAAATGTAACTTTTATGCGTTATTGTTTGTCTTGTTTGAATTAGTCTTTTATCTAAACAAAATGGGGAAACGCCGAGGGGGAGGGTGATGATGGAGTAGAGGGGAGAGAACAAGAGAAGAAAGTAGGAAGAAGCATCGCCGGTGGGTAACTGCCACTGGACAGTTGTTGCTAAGCGTTTAATCTCTCGCGCTATGAGAATACAAACGATCTTGTAATCGTCCCCGACCTTGACATGAACAGCAAGGTCACAGGGGAGCTGGGCTATTTTGCATTTCCCACAGATGCTTCGCCGAGACACGCGGAACAATTAGTAAACTGGATAAAAAGGAATTGAGTCCGTCGTACTCCCCGCATCCTCCTCCATCCCCCCTTATGTTCCTCTTGGGGGAAGTTACCTGGCAAACTCCCAAACCGCTGCTTCCTTTGCTTCTTAACACTTAATTATGATAAAGAAGTGGTCGGACCTACCGACTCAGGTCAGACTGCACATACCTGTGGGCTGTGCTGGTTCTTTTCTTTGTGACTGTGTGTGTGTGGTTGTGTGTGTGGTTGTGTGTGTGGCGCTGCAGATACTGATTATTCTGCCAATTATTTCTTAGTTGTGAATTGAATGTTTAGTATATGGAATGGGAAAAAATGGCCATCACAAGTTCCTAACTCTTAATTTAATGTCCCCAAATTGTTTTTCCATGTAGCAAAGGCTCATAGTAATTGTAAAAACTTTGTTATTTAGCCATTATGTCCACTAAGTGATGGACTAATTGTTTTAGCAGCATTTGTGTTTGTATTTGTTCCTCTGTTTGCCAGTTCAACAGATTCATATTAGATGTGTTAGATCCATATAGACAGTGACTGAATACAAAAGTGTATATGCTTGCCTGCATTCTAACACCTGAGTAGGAGTGTGCGAGTGTGGTATTGCATGTGCTTTTGTATGTGTGTGTGTGTGCACTAGTGTGTCTCCATGCGTTGGTTCTCAGATCGCCTTTATGCAATTAAGGGACTTTTGTCCTCCGACAACAGCGCATTACCTCTATTATTGAATATGCTGAGAGTTGAGATACGATTATACTCGAGGCAAATTGAATTTCTGTTTTCAGCAGTTTGATTATAAGAGCGTGGACTGGGCTCTTTTAAGTTAAGCCAGTATGGTTTTTAGCCTTATATTCCACAGAAGGATAATAGAGCTGACCCCTTCTCAGCCTCTTAACTGGCTCAGCCTCAAAACAGCAGGAACACAATGGCCAGAGAGACCCTCCGGGATGTGTATTTATTTTTTGTAATATTAAAACATTCACAGTGTCCCAGAACTAAAATGAAATGTTACAAGCAGCAACTTTTAGAATGTTGTTGGAGAAGTTTATTTTTTCGAGATGCTAGTATTATAATTTCCTTTTCACCATGTCATAATGTTGTTTTCGTTTCTACCTCGCCATTGAGTTTATTCATGCCGTGCAATTTGTCTCTTGCGGTGCTTTGGCCAACAGTCATCTCCTTTATGATTGCCCTGGTTTCCATGGCAAATAACAGAGCTTGTTAACATCAAAGGTTAACAAAGAGATAGGCAGAATGCTTGAAAAGTTTAAAAGAAGAATCAGTGATACAAGATAGCAGACTCAATTAGGGCAAAGCTTTGCTCTTATACAGAAAGTTCAGTTTTTTTAATTTGATCTCAGAGCTGTGTATTTTAAAGGATAAATGCCCAGCCACAGGCCTGTAATGGCTGCATACTCCAACCACTTATTTACATTAATATATTTTGTAACAGCTTGGGCAGTATGTGTAGGAGTTCAGAAGTTCTAATCTACTCTAATGGTGAATTTAATAATCTTTATACAGCCACAAAAACCCTAAAAACCTGTCAGAGTGACTAGAAAACACCATGTGTCTCATTTTTAGTAATTTATATTGTAAAACGTATTCATCCAACCATAAAAGTACAGATATATTTAATGTTAAATCAAATAAACTCTGGAGTTGTGACTCAGCCAGTAAATTCAACATTGTGGCTGCCTGCGTAGGAGTATTTCATGTTTCACAATATTGATTGGGCTTTCTCGTGATCGTATGAATAATGTGTAAACTCGGGGGAAGGTTTTTCAAATTCGTTTTTATGTCTAATTTATTACCGCTGTCTCCATTTTACAAGATGGAGTTGAGAGGCACCAAATTCCTTGCTTGTACCTTTTTTGAGCATCTAGTTTTCACTGCAACAACTCCCCAGGGAACACAGAGGCTCAGATCACAACAAGAGAGCAAGGGTTCCGGTCAAGCGCATGGAGTCAGGAAAGATCAATCCAAGGTGGAGCATGTGGCTGGATCAGCAGCTTTTTGACTCCCTTTAAGTGCAAATAGATTAAATCAGAGGGAAGAAGCGAGGTGTCCCAGGCAGTGAGCGGTAATGATGGAGATGCTTTTGTCTGCAGTTGTGCATGCATGCCTGTGTGTGTGTGTGTGTGTGTGTATGTGTGTGTATGTGTGTGTATGTGTGTGTATGTGTGTGTGCGTGTGTGTGTGTGTGTGTGTGTGTGTGTGTGTGTGTGTAAGTAGCTGGCACAAGGCAGTGGTTTTTATGTAGAAGGTAACGTTTTCTGTGTGTGTTGACGACAGAAGGTGTGAGCTTTAGTTTTAAGTGCGCCGACATGCTTAACTATGCCTGTGTGTTTGTATACACATGTGCATATGTACATACGAACGAGTGCAGAGAGGTGTTAATGAGGTCTGTCTGATTTGTAGAGAGTTAGGCAGTTTCTTCTTGTTAGCACTGTCTTATAACTGCAATCAGGTTTAGAGGTGTTTGTTTCCGCTTTTTCTATTTCTGGTGCATGCTGTATAAATCATGCTACTGTGTGATAATTTATATTTTTTCTGTGTTAAATTTTACTCACACATCGCAAACAATGTTTTAATTGGAATTCTTGTTAAGATTTTGCATACAGAATGACGTATTGGAAAATAGATTTGTCAAACAGTGCCTTTTGTTGTCAAACATTAGGAAATAGCTTCTATTCCCCAACATTGGTACATTTGAAAGGTTTCACTACCAAATCCAGTCTTATAATACATGTATTTTCTTTTATGGCTTTTAGAAACTGAAGTAGCAAAGAGGAGACCCTGGTTGCTTTTTCATAATGTTTCTTTTATTTTGTTATGGTACGTCTTGTCTAAGGAGAAGCTTTTTCTTGCTAATGACTACACCAGACACTATTATTGTGTTTTCAAACAGGACAAATCTTTTTGAAAGCAGTACTTTTTGTCTGCCTCAGCCCAAAATTTGGGATCTGTGCTGATGAGACAGATGTATTTTATTTTTGCATTGTGCCACTTCAGCTGATCTCTATCTCTGTCCTTGCGACTGTTTCAGAGTCATATAGCCAAGTTGAAATTGAAGGATTTCCTCTCTCATAAGATTTTATGACCTGGCATATTTACTTTCACTCTTTTCATAAAAATGAAAGCTCTTTTTATCTCTCCCTCTTCCAGCTCTCTCTGATCCAGATGGTGGTCCCTGTCGGCGGACCTACTGTGGACGGGGTCGACAGTGCGTGCTGATGGCTGAAACCGGGCGTGCCGAGTGCGTTTGCCAGGAAAAGTGCCGTCCCTCCTTTGTGCCGGTGTGCGGCTCAGACGGCAGGTTTTACGAGAACCACTGTGAGGTTTACCGCACCGCCTGCCTGGAGAGGAGACGGATCTATGTGGTGCACAGCAAGGACTGCTTCTTCAAAGGTACTGCTAAAATCAATACACTTCTTTTTATATGGCACCAATTCACAACACGTGATCTCAAGACAATTCACATAGTAAGCTTAAAACCTTACAAAAGGACAGCGTTTCATTGCTGCACAATGTCAGAAAGATTGAGTTCAACTAAGTTTTTTAACTTGTTAAAATCAGTGTTTTAAAAAGTCTAATTACCCAGCATTCTTACCATAATTAAAATCATGAAATGACACAGAGGAAGTGTGCATGTCATGCCAATGTTGTCATAAATGCAGGTGGTTGTCCAAATTAAGATTATGTTTCCAACAACAACATGTTGTCGCTTGCCCTCCCTGGCATCTCATCAGGTGTGTTGTTTTACCTTTTTATTCAGCCTGTCTTTCATTTAGTCCACCATCTGTTGTTGCCCAGAAATGCTGAAAGCACTTCGTTTTGGGTGTATTTGAGGAACAATGGCCTCTTTATGTTTTTGGCAGTGATTTACCTCACCAAAGCTGACTTAGCTAAAAAGCAATATTGCCTTTGAGGTGTTTAAACAGTATTTATCCTGACAATAATATGAGGGTTGAATGATTGAGTTAAAGTGTTGAATACAACACTGTTAATTTCTTATTAATTCTTTGAACACAAGGAGTTTCTGGGTGTTTTTTGTTTTTTTGCTCCTGTCACATTTCAAGTTTAAGGTTAGATTTGGTCAAGTTTCCCAGCAGAACCACACATGATTTGTTCTAATCTGATGATTCTCACAACTTCTGACTCCTTTAAATGGTGCAACTTTGTCGATTTTCAAAGCTCACAAACCTATCAAAGCCACCGGTGGGTTTTCTGGGGTTAAATCAGCTTTCAGCAAAGTAGTTGCAAAAATGTTATATTTATTTATTTATCCATTTTCCCTATTTTTTGACAGCAGTATCTTCAAATACATAAGAACTTCAGCTGTTATCAAGTGAAATTACTGTACATTTTTGGTACGGAGAAAGGAAAAAACACATTAAGAGTAAGTAGACATCCTTTAGGTTGTTAAGATCTGAACTTTTTTGCAGTGTCGCTGCTGCTACAAAACAACAAGAGCACAGTGATGTGGCACAGCATCTGTGTCTCTGATGACTCGCTGCATCACTGAGTGTGGCACAGGTTCATGCTTTTGAAGCCTTTGTGAGTGAAAATTGCCCTCAAATGATATCTTGGTACCTGTGAGGCATACGTCTGAGCAATCTGAAGGCTATACCAGGGCTCTGATGTTGGTTTGATGTTGAAACATTTAAACAGAAATAGAGTTGTACAGACAAGCAAAGCAATTGTTTTGTACCTTGTTGCCAGCTGTCAAGCTCCAGTCACAGGCATCAATCACTGTAAAAATCATGCTGCTTCTGTCAGCCACCTATTCAGTAGAGATGAAAGAATTAAATCATCTATAGTTTTGGTGCTGAAGGCTGTGGCTCGAGGTCAGGTTTGTCTGAGAGAACGATAGTTAAGCCCTTGCATTGGCACTTGGACAGAAGGCCATTTGATCAGGTGCGGTAGTCGTCTCTCCTGTGTGGTCTGCTGCAGTAATTATGCTGCTGTCAGTACAAGTCAGCACACTTACTTGGCAGTTGGCCCTAATCACAAACACCGGGATCTAAATCAGTTATAGTGGCAGCTTTAAAGTTGATTTAATGATCAATGTAATTGTGGAGTTCTAATAGTGTGTTTTCTATCAGAAGGAAAACAGTGTTAGATCAGTGCAAGCACATTCTATACAGGCTTCCATGCATTTAAACCTAAACCTGTGCCATAAATTAGACATTTCAGTAGTCATTTTTGGACATTTTCACATATAAATGCTTATCTTATGTTCACATACACTATCTAACCTCTGAGACACCCCTCCCTTCTACTGCCTACATCAATATTGTGGCTCTCACAAATCACCACTAGGTTACTGAGGATCACCAGTTCTCTATAGTAAATCATTATAACCCTCACTCCTTTACCATCACTCATTAGCAAAATTGCACCATCAGCATGAAAAGTCAGCATTATTATCCAAAAACAGCTCACTCGCTTCATCATGACTTTGATTTCAAAGGCAACAGGGCTAGGTAGGGCTTTTTAAACTGAGATTTTATTTTTTATCCCCAAATGTTGTTTTACAAGTTTTTACCTGTGACAGCATGCACATGAACCTGTGGGTGTCTCCTCGTCTTTAAATGTTGTTTTTCAGGTCAGACTAGTATTAGACATGTTTTATAATCCCTCAGGGTGTGGATTTTAAAACAGAAAGTGAAGCTATAGTTATTCGGAGTGCATGATTTCATGTCTACGCAGCACAAAAAAGGAGCCAGACACACACATACTCACTCCAACATAGCAGCACTTACAGTCATATCACATTAGGGAGCGAAGGATTTCTGGCAGACGCCACCATGCATAGCTAATCCACATTAGAGATCTTCAGTCGGCACATTAGGCTTAAACTTGATGTCTGAATGCAAACCAGCAGGAGATAGAAAATGTTGGAAATCAGTCAGATGTCATGGGAATCGTGTGTGAGTCTGTGTGAATGGGAAGTTATTATTGCACCTGACATACAAAGACTTCACTGGAAGTCTCACAGCAGTGTGTTAAAGTCATTATTCAAAACAACAGTTTGTTTGTATAACCAGCAGAGGAACCAGAGACGTGGTGCAGTGGTTACCTTGTTTCTGGACATCTGTGTTTGCCTGTTAGTGGCCTTATTCCATTTGTTTACCTGACTGCATCCTCATAACTTGAAACTTCAAAATAATAAAACGTCCTTGTTTGCAGCTGGTGTAACTCATCCAAACACTCCTGTGGACAACTACAGAATGAGTCACATTGAACCCTTTTCCTCAGTTTGTGTCATTATTTCACTTAGCAGGTGCTCCAGTACTTAGATGTATAATTACCAAATATGTCAACATATGAAGGCTAGAGAATCTGTTGCAGTAATTGCACTGGGATAACAAAACAATATTGTATAGACAAATATTGTTGTTCCCTAGCAGTGCTATTACGCTTAAAAAATAGATTAGATGAAACTGCTTTTTTCAGTTTCTTTCTTTTATTTGTTGATTACATATTTTGTAGCACATTTTATGGGAGCATTATTAAGTTCTGGATGCCGAAAAAGTTTCTTTCTCAGTCTGAGACCAAGACCTCCACAGTCACAAATGGATCTTTTGGATCCCTAGAGCTATATATTAAGCCAAAAATCTTTTTTTGGAAGGGGGAGAGAGAATTTGCTTTTAAATTTGCTTTCAAATTTGATAAACCTAAAAGCTCAGCTGTGAAAGCCTCTTTCCTTCAGCTCAGGGCTATGGCCAAAGCCACAGCGTCAAATTTGGCTTGTAGTTATGCAGGCTTTCGTTTCATTATATATGGGTGATTGTGGATCCCTCAACATAGTCAGACCACAACTGCATGTGTGGACTTGTTTGTCACAGTTCCACCACCAGGTCACTTTGGGCATCACACCAAATGTTGCTTAAACCATCAGAGCCCGATAGACTCCCTTTTTGTCCTAATTCATGTCCCTTCTTTTTGGTTCATTTACTCTAGAAGTATTCAGTGCAGTGAGTTGTAGCACATTAAATGAAAGCACACAACTTGACCTTTCTGACAATACCACTTGCTTATCTTTGCAATAAAGTGTAAGTGACAAAAATAGGCAACCGTTTTTAATACTAATCCCACAATTTCATACATTTGATGCAAGACTATATTATCCTTATGTCATATAATATGTTATATAGCTACTGGTTTATAGTTATTTTTAGACCTATGACACACTGCGTCTGTAATTAAGTTACTTGTCATCATTGTCACCACTTTATCCCACTTTTTTCCACCATCTTAACTCTCATTAGTTGTGAATTTTGCATGGTTTTGCTTTCATTTTTTAAAGATTTATTTTTTTTGGCCTTTTTGTGCCTTTATTAGATAGGACAGTGGATAGAATCGGAAATGGGAGAGAGTAGGGAAGGACATGCGGTAAACGCCCGAGGTCGGACTCGAACCCGGGACTGCCGCTACGCCTCTGCACTTGGGTCCCGCTACATAACCATTAGGCTATCAGGGCGGCCCGGTTTTGCTTTCATTTTTGTTTTGTTAGTGTTGTATTTTTGTGGATTCTGTATGTATCCTGCAGTGTCAGAAATTTTTATCTGAGCTTCAGGGAAAAAGTTGACTTTTTTTGAAGGAGAGAAAGCAGATCTCCTTTAGTTTTATGTTTTTAATTAAATTTTTATTTGATTTTTTCCTCAGGCAGTGGGGAGAAACAGGAGAGGTGGTTTAATGGTTCAAGCTACTGTAGACCTGTTGAGGCAAACATAGTTGCAGAGGTGAAGGAGTTTACAGCTCGACTATCCACAGTTGCCCAGATATTCTCTTTGATGTAGCTTGAAGGAGGCTGTTGCCTGCTTCTAAATTGATAGGACTGGTGTTCTCAAAGGTGTTTGGCAACGGATTTGCTGTTTGTGACAGACAGGAGAGGTGATTGCATATAAATTTGAAAAGATGACTGTAAACCTCTGGATGGGGCTCTTTGTTCTGCCCTGTCACTGGCTTCATTGTATTTACTGTCTGTTTAACTGGTTCTTTAATCCCCACTGATGTGAAAATTTGTGCAAATAGTTCAATAACATTGGAATAACAATTGAAGTATAAAATGCCACATTCACAAGTAAATTGATAAATATTACATACCAGTAAAAGGCAACAACAGGAGTCAAAACAGGATAAAGAGGTTTTCATTCTGGCATCGTCTTAGTAAGTTTAATTCCGTTTTCATTGTGGTGAACTTTCACTGTGAGCTAGCTTAAGCTATCCACTTCTGAAAGACTCTTAGAAGAACAGAAAACCAGAAACGAAAGTCAGTTCATCCTCTCAAGAATGGCAAATTGATAATCAGCTTCAAAGTTAAAAGTTATTTGACCCCAAATGGCTTCAGAAAGGGGCACATTGTCAATAAAAAAGATTTATATCCCTGCAGCACTCAAACCTAATAACCCATTTAGATTATAATTGCCAAAAGTCATAAAACGGGTTTTGAGAATGTCGTCTGTTTTTTTTCCACCGTGTGAAAAATGACACCCCTTCTCGCCAAATAATTGATGCCATAAAAATGATAATACCTTTTAATAGAGAGGCTGTGCCACCCTTTTGACTGATGCTTTTCAGACTTAACTATGAATGGTGAGCTGTGCGTTGTGATATTTGTTTTTCTGTTGAACAATTGGGACAAAGGAGACAGAAACGTGTTTCAACACGTAAAAGTATGAGCTGATTGGTTACAATGAATTTGCACTTTGTGTTACTCTCACCCTTCCAAGAAAGACAGGATGCATATAATAAATTCCATTTACAGATTTGAAAATCTCATTAATTTTTGCAATCACTCTGCTAATTTGCAAAATTGGCATCACAAGCACAGATGTTTTCTCTCCTTTTTCCTGTAGTGAGTGCTGTGCGGTGAGTCGACCCACTTCTGACCCTGCCTTTGATTACAACCTCTTCCCTCCCAAACGATCTGAAAAAGAACTAACACAGTTGATTAATTGCTTTCATCTTCCTGATGAGTGGGTAGCTCCCAGCAAAGTCAGTCCAAAGAGACATCTGTTTGGTTGGGTTGTGTACGGCGCTCAGCATGGAGGTCTTTGATGTGTCCCACTCTGACCACTTCATTAAGGACAAGTGTCATATTGCTGATACTTGGTTGTGACCGTGTTGACTCCCGGATCAGATGGGTGATGCGTTGGCCGTGTCCAGACAGAAATTAGTACTGAGTCTCCCCAGAGTCATGGTGAACTGGTTTTCAGTCAGGACAGAGTACTGATCCATCCATCTGTTTGGCCATGCATCGATTAAGCCAGTAATCCATAAGATTTTCTTCTTGAAACAAAGCTGTGTCTACCTGCCATCCCTTGTCACAGGTGGAATACACTGTTAGAAGAGGGAAAAGAGACAAAAATAAGCAGCTGAGGCACAAAAATACTTTAAAATGATAGTAAAATACAAGAAAAAAATCACATAACCAAATAAAAAAAATATATGAATATTTTAATTTTCTATAATTGCATTTGCTAGACTTAGGCTTTGTAGACTTAGACTTTTTAAAATAAAAATAATATGATGTGTAAATGTATCACACACACACAAACACACAGATATGTAATTAGACAGAAAGATATAGTTAAACTTAAGGATAAACAATATATAAAATGATAACAACTGGCTTTTTGTCAGAATCTTCCAAGATATCTCTCATTTAACAAACAAATCCATGTAAAATTACAGAACTAATTCTTCTCTTTCTGTAATTTGTCAGTAGTTGTTTCTAATTTCAAATACATTTACAACATTAATCTTGAATTTAATAGTTTAATTTTATTAAATAAAATGGAAATACTTGTGAAATTGCAGTAAATTTGTGAATGTATTTTAACAGTATTTTATGTCATAAAATGTTTATGAAGAAACTTAAAATATTGTGGTTATTCACAGTTACAGATATGTATGTTATTTTACGTTAGACATGTGAATTCACAGTCTATTTTTGACTTATTTTAATACTCAAAATAGCAATTATTTTTATATTTTATTTTGTGGATTTCAAAAAATACAAAAAAAAAAAATCTGTGAAATGAAACGGAAATCAGATAAGATTACAGATTATCTTTCAGTGCATGTCTGCCAGTAGTGACCAGTTCAGTTCAGTAGTTTTTTCTGCTTTTCCTGCATGTGAGGAGCCTCACGCTGAAAACCAGCCACACTGTTTGTGATTACAGAGCTGCAATGATTAGTCAGTAAGATTCACTGATGAAGTCACTTTTCAAACAACACAAAAACAAAACAAACAAAAACATTCTCTTGTTTAAGATTCCTTAATATAAGGAATTGCCGCTATGTACTTTTTAATAGTATGTCAAATAATTTTAGGTTTTGGATCAAATGAAAAAGAAGTTAAGGATTCATCAGTGATTAAAATAGTTGCCATTACACAAGGATCTTTGCAAGTATCCCAACTGATTTATATTTCTGTCATCATCTGTCTTCTTGGAATCCTGAAACAGTTGCCAGATTTCAATCAACGTAACACATACAGTGTTCCCCGTGTAATGAATTTCTTTGTCTTTTCTGCTCTCTAACCATCCCTTTTTGCTGTCCATCGTCCACCCATGTTTGCTGTGCTCCCACTTTAAAAGCTGCTTCAAACACTCTGATTACTCTTTGTCATCCTGGCTCATTCAGTGGCAGCTGTGGTTATTGCATTAGCCATCAGAGCTGCCCCCTCCTGTCTTTCTCTCTGCTCTCACTCTGCAGCCTGTGGCAGCACTCTGCCTCCACCGTCCATCTTATTGCTCGCTAACCCTCTGCCCCCTCCTGCGACTGCAGCCATTAACTCAGTGACACAAACATACGGCTCTCATAAGGAGGATGAACTTCGGCTCGAGTTCAGGCCCTGTAACTTTAGTTGTACACGTAGAGGTTGTATAGGGTCACAGCAAGATACCTTTAAAGATGGCAATTATATTAACTGTGTGCTTGTGCTTGCAGGATGTTCTTGATCTCTGTTGCATGGTCTCCTTTGTGCTAATGCTTCATAGAAATTAAACGACTAAAATACTTGCCATGCTTTCATAAGCATGTCAGACTTTTGTTATATGGCATTATTACCTGAAAACTGAAGTGTTCTTTTGTAAGGTGAGAGCTGCTGTGTGATCAAAATGGGTGGGAATGTTGATCATTTTAAATCAACATTATCCTAAAAAAAAAACTTTTGTTTCTTCTAGAAATGATAGAGGTATTTTTTCTTGATTCTGGCATTGCCCCTTCAGCTTTGGTGTAAAGTGACGTAAAAGTACAGATGCACTGTGTAATTAGAGCATGACCTGCTTGAGCTCTTGATTCTTCACTTCATGTAAATGACCATTTTACATTCATTCTGGTGCAGCCTATTAAGCAAAACCATTTAGCTCTACATCACAGCTTTCTAAAAAATGATCATTTTACTTGGTGTAAAGTTGTCTAGGTCATGTAATGCTTCACTGGATCAGAAGTTGCTGTCCAACTCTGTCAGGTTAACAAGTACTAAGTCTGGCCGAGCTTCCAGGTGTGACATATCCGCTCACGCACAAACACACACCTAAACCCCCACTAGGCTTCCCCTGACAGCCCTTTATTTGTTACCCGTTGGGCTTATTAACGAGCACTCCAACTATCCTACTCTTTCTTTCTGTGTCCCCACCCCTTCCCCGTCCCCAAAACACCTTTCTCCTCATTTTCTCTCCTCAGCGGTCACGTGAGTGTTACCTCATTAAGTTGATTTCCTCCTTACAGATTCATTACGGTGGAAGTATTTGCTGTATGAAATGGATGCCCTGTCCCAGATAGAGATGTCCCCTGGTCCGGCGCTGGTCCCTTGCCTCATAAACATCAGTCTCCCCTATGAAAATAGAAAGCCCTCTTTTCACTGACGTCCCCACTGTTGTGGTTGTGGGACATTGTCAAGGATACTGCACCAAAAGTACGATGCTTTCCTATCGGCATGCTTGTTGACTCCACCTGGTGTGGTTAATAGCATAGAGTAACAATTAATAGGACTGATTTATATTTATAAAGACAGAAAATTGACAAATGGGTTATTTTGATGTAACAGCATACGAAACAAAACAACCAAAAAGTTTTCTTTTTCTGATATTTCAGTGATGACTAGTTATTTTCATTCATTCATATACTTTATTTAACCAGGTAAAAAACTCAGAGATTTAAAACCTCTTTTTTAAGAGTGACCTGGCCAAGACGGCAGCATAAAACAGATTACAGAAACTCACAAATTTGCACAGTGCAATTTTCTTATGTCTTAAACTTAAAGAGATTCAGTTACAAACTTTGATTCAGTCTTTTTGAAAGACCGTATACCTAGTTTTGTTTTTAATGTTGCAATTGATAAAGTGTCTCTCTATGGATAAGGATATTCTGGGCTCACCTTACAGCTAGTTCATGATATACCTTAGTTTATCACTTGTCCTTATTATTATGAGTATTCCTCCTCTTCATGCTGCCCATCCAAGGACATTTACACCTGATTATAAATCTCTGTAATGTTTTATATAATTGAAACTGTAGAAGCTCTTACTTTCTTTCTCTCTCCGCACACTCTTGCTTTTTCTCTTTTATTCCTCACCTCTTAAGCACCGGCTGCCTTGTCACACTTTTTTTGGACCGTTTGTGCACAAGCACACAAACATGACAAAACTGCACAAACACAGAAGTAAGACACACACACTTCTGTCATGACAAAATCAAAATAATCTCTTCTGAAAGAGAATGTTTATTCACGCCTAAGAGATTATGACATGCTTGTCACAACACTGACATTGCCTATCACTTTGCCTTTTCAGCAGCAAGCTGCACTCCGCGGCACGACACTGGACATCTTGGATCAGTCGTGCAGCTTTTAGCTTTGAACGTGTGCTGCCCAGCCTGGCACGTGGCTTGTGTTTATTATTGTAATGCAAGAAATGAGTAAACAAGTTGAAATTGCATTAATATTTGGAATGCCATCTCTTTATTTTTATAAAACATCCACACAAACCTGCTGCCCCTTTCCTCCTCGTTCTTTAAGTAATTAACAAATTCCTAACGATGACTTTCTCCAGGAGAAGCATTTGTGGCATTGTGGCTTGTCTCTTGTAGATTTAACAGGTGGCAGTGCTAATTTTTGGAGCTCATCATTTACATGGTCTGCCTTTATTACTGTTCTTAACACCACTTTTTAAAAGCTGCTGGCAAAAGCCTCTGAACAACTGAGAAATTAGAAAGTGACAAATGAATTCATTTGTACCATCCTCCTCAATTCACAATCCTTTCATCAGTTTAATGGCTGCATAAAAAGAAAATATACATATGGCCGCCACTGCTGCTGCCCCCAACTTTGAAAACTTTTCGTCTGTGAACGCTGCTTCCAGTCAATAACAAGTGGAATTAATAATGTCTCTCACTGCAATTGCATTTTTGTCAGCAATCATGTGAATCATTTACTTTTTGCTAGGCGACTCTCGCTGCCCTTTATATAAGACAGAAACACATGCTCTCTCTCATGCAGATCTATTTCTTTTTCCCTGCTTCCCCCTTTCTCTCTCTCCTTATATACTACTTTAGTCTCCTCTATCTTTCACCCTCATTTCTCTCTCGCTATGCCCCCAATATAGTGCAGACGGGGATTTGAGTGACTCTGTCAAGCTTCTCTCTACATTCCCGGTCTGTGTTAAATTGGTTCAGAGCTTAAGTAGAGTGTGAGCCTGGAAAAATAAAAATACAAGCAGCACCTCGAGGCAAAGTGACCCTGGGTAGAAGGAAAAAAAAACATACATACATACTGTATGTCCCTGACAAACACTCACACACACAAACACACATACACACAAGCTTAGAGTGTGAAATGTGCGTATGGCTGTGTTGACTCCTAATCCACGGCAGTGTCTTCAAAGATCTTCCCTTTCTCCTGGAAGTGTGTGTAGCTGCTCTGATGCAAAGAGTTGTTGATGTGTTGCAGAATTAATTTGGGACCAGTCAGGTGTCTTCCTGACGGTATTGTCTGATTGATAATCTAATTCGCCTGAAAGTATTGCACATTACTGCGTACCACTTGGCAAGCTACTGTAGCTAACTGCCTGGGGACCCAACCAAGAAGGTCCCTAACAGCATTAAGATATGTAATAAGATGCAGTAATATAAAATGTTTCTTTCCTAACAATAACTTTCAGAAAGAATTTCAGTGCTTCTTTCATTAAAGTCAAAGCATACTTGTAATGCAAATGTTCAGAAATCTGACAAAGTGTAATGTAATTATGGTGGTGCGGGAGAAATGCGCAGATGCATTTGTTATGGCTGTGAGCAACAGTTTATCACCAGATTAACTACATTTGCTGAAACAGAAATCAGAGCCATGTCAGCCAGTCACCATGCAGCACCCTATGTCAAACCTTTTAGTCCTTAAAATATTAGCTGTACGATTGGGCAGAGGGAATTCAAATTCCAAAGGAATCATTCAGAGAGTTTAATTTAAATTCTGCCTATCAGTTCCTAAACAAATTTTACTCATGCTAGCAAATAAACACTGTACTACAACACTGCTGTATATCTACTGGTGTCCATCTGCACCATTACTCTGATGAATTGAATTATTGCATGTCTTCCAGTCTCCTAATGTATTTGTCTTAATAAATCATGAGTTAGCATTATTGCCAGTTAACCTACTTACTGAGAATGATGTGAGTTACTTGATTAGCTGGTGAAAGGCACAAATTGTGTGATTGTGTCATAATAGTCACCTCCAAACTCTTGACAAGGACACAACTGGACTCCAGTATCGACGTGGTAAAGTAGCTGAAGTAAACAGACAATATAAACCTGAAAATACAACGTTGTTGCTATTATAATAATTACTTTAACATTTATCAGTTTAAGTATCATTTTACACAACTCCTCTGTGAAGAATGCCAGAGGGCGGCTTAGTAACATTACATGAACAAGGACTCTTTATCTCTCTTCCGTGACAGCAAACACAACACGCAGACTTTCAGTAACTAATATGCTCATCGAGGCACGTTATGGCTGCCTAAGGAACTTTACTGCCCTTAGAGCAAAGGTTTGATGTGACAGTGGCTATATTAATTCATATAATTATTGTTTACCTTGATAATTAGATACTGACAATGGTCTAGGAAGTAATAAGATCCTTTACTTCAATAAAAGTACTAATACATAAAAATTCTGAAAATATTATGTTAATTAAAAGTATGTCAGTATAATCAGGAAAATGTACCAAGACAGTATTTCATTATTATATCATTAGATTATTATTACTCAAACATTGATGTAAAAGCAGAATATTACTGTTGTTGTAACCTTAACCACCTGCCTCCTTAAAGAAATGGAATCGAGAATCAGAATCCTTAAAATACAAACTACGTCCAAGCCAATAAACTGAACAAAAACGATCCAAAAGCATATTGCACTTGTAATTTCGGAAGATTGCCACAAATGCCTCAATTCTCCCTTCAGTCGGGCTTTTTAGAGAACCACTTCCAGCAAAGAGACCCCAGAAAAATTAAAATAATACTAAGAGTACCATATAATCAGCCCAGCAATTTCATAATCAGAAGCATCTTAAAGATAAAACTTCAGTCGGCCTTGCAGTTCTTTATGCACTTTGCAATCATTGGCTGATTTGGATTGTAATAATGGCAAATCACAACTGGTACTTTCAATGCACAGTTTGAGTTTTTTTGCTTTCGTGCCTTTTGTGTTTGGACGCAGGTTATCACACATTTTAAAAGATGCTCATGAAGTTTCCAAAAATGGGATACATCCTTCATGTTTGCCAGCTCTGCTCACACCGTCGCTTCTTTCTGCCTTTTTTTTATCTCTGCCTCTCTGTTTTTACCTGATATTGCAGGGAAGAGAGAGCCGAACAGTCCCTCTACTGTCCTGTGTAATGTGAGTTGTCAGATTATATATTTCCACTTGGCCGGCTGAATAGTTTGACCAGAGGGCAAAGAATGAACCCAGATTGACAACTTGCACAGCTCAGTGTGCTGCAGCAGCTGATTTGCCAGCTCTCGAGCTGACTGAATGATCAACTGAATGACTGCACAGCTTCTCGCACAGCTCTCTATTTGACCAAGGCACTCAAGCTACTTACTCTTTGAACACTGTTCTCACCAAAGAAGTCCCAAAATCGGCTCCACATCTCAGACTATATCTCAAGCAAATGCTTTTCTCAGTCCTTTAAGAAAACTTGCATTGCTGTTTGTAAATCCTCATAACACAATTCGAGAGCAACTTGACAAAAAAGGGCTCTTAGATTATCTTTTGCATTATTTAGAATTGTCTCATTCACAGTAGTTTGCTTTATTCTAGGGTCATGTAACATAAAAATTGCAAGTCTTTGTTTTTTCAAGAAAGATTCCACTCTTTTTACTTAGCTCTTGAAAATAAGAAACACATTTCAGTATGTTTCTTGTATGTGTCATATTACTGGCTTGAACAAGGTCAGATTTATATTATTCTTTTATTGGTTGTTCATGCAATAGCAATGTGCACACACTATCTGGAAATAACATAAGAGGCCACATGTAATGAAAATGTCTTTCTTTAGCTTTTTCAGTGCCTAATAAATAGTGAATTTGAGTTGCTGACACTTAGATTTTTGTATATAAAAAGCAGCTGTGAGAAAATATACCAACTGTGTAGAAAGGTGGCCTTCATGATATTGTCCTTTGAGACAAAAAGAATTCACTTTCCGTCACATATTTCATGGTCATTTACAGCCTTCAAAACACGAGGAGCTACTTTATCCCTGATATATTGAGTGACACTGTGCCCTTGGTGCTCATTATTAACGTCACAGGACGTATTTGCATCATTGAGTCACCATTCTAGCATAAGTCGCTGACTATGGAGAGCGCTCTAATTCTAAGATCCAAAGGGAGTAACGACCCCACCAGCTGCCTCGGGGAAGTTATCAGTCCGTGTTATTGTTTTCAAGCAAGCTCATCCCACAAGATTTCCTCAGAGAACTGGAGCACTATGGATAGATGCTGCTGACCTTTTTGTTTTCGCGCCTATGTTACAGGTGTCACTGCTGCTAGTGGGGACCGATAGCTTTCTCTCATAGCAAGATTCCATCTGGTAAAGTCCCAGTGCTTTTCCTATGCCTGCTGGCGTGATGCACAGCAATGCTGCCAATTCAGCCACTGTAATTTACAATTTTCTTTCTAATTAGATTGAGTGTTTGTACCTGAGGGCTGAATTTTATTGTCTTATGTTGTTGCATATAGTACATCGTTGATTTTTTTATAGTTTAAATATTTTATAAGTCTTGTAATGAAAGAACTTAAAAGTGCAGTTACTTACTGCTGCCTGACAGCATCCAGCAATTCATAGTGACTACTCAGACTGGCAGAAACATCCTTTTTTTAACAACCACTTTTCATGTCTTTTGGAAAATATTTCATTAAAAGGCTTCACTTATGTGAACAGATATAAACTTTTATAAGAAACAAGTTGCGTAATGTTGCAATTGCTTATATTCAATACAATACATTGCATTAAATAACAAATCATCATGACTGAATCACATGAACAAATTTTTGTGGTTTGACTGAATAGATTTGACAGATGTTGGATGGATTTCCAAGAAATTCAAGTTTATGATGACGATGACGTGCTTATATACATTCTGACCACTGACAGGTGAAGTGAGTAACATTGATCATATTGGTACTATGTGCTGTTCTATTGGAAAACCTTGGATTTTAACATCCGTGTTGATGAGACTTAGACACCCAAATAAACATTGTCCCAGTTTTGATTCCCAACTGCATGAGACTGAAATGACATGAACACTGATTCTGTATGTTCATGATCCTTGCAAGTTCAGTGTCTTAGTTTTTCTTTGGCAAGCATTTTTTCCTTAATTGTGAGAAACAAGTATAATTTTCTTCTCAGCAAAATCTGAAAATGATGAATTACAAATTACTGCAAATACACAATAATATTAAGAGTTCTGGTGATTTAAGTGGCCTAAGTTAATGATGTGCAAATGTGGAGTCATCTTCTTTCATTTCATAAAAACTGCTAAATATCATCAGTATAGTTTGTAGCTGCAGTCTAATTAGCGTGGACAGTTTTAACTGGTCATGGTATTACAAATAATGCCACGTTCGACCAAAAGTTTCTGTCGGCTTAAAGGGGTTTAGTGTTGTACAATTAAACCTTGTCTTCTTGTCAGGGTTTATACTTTTTAAAAAATATATATATTTCTGTTTTTCCTCTTAAATATTTTGTTTCATATACAAAAATGGAATGGAAATGGAAACATGATGCTTAAAACCTACTATATGGCATACCAATCGAAAACTCTGCTTGTGTAAATCAAAGATACAATCACTGAAACTGTCATATAATTTCCAAATCCCCAAATTTCCTACCAAGCTTTGAGTTAATGTTTTCATATCAAGTCAGCACAGTTCACAGTTGAGGATCTTTTTTGAGTATCAACAACAGCAACCGTGCTTCAGTCAAAGTGTAAAAACTGAAGACAGTTTATCCTCCAAATCGAATCAGTTATGGAAACTCAAAGAATACATGCTTGGATAAAATAATACTGTTTCTACAAAAAGTGTGGGTGGATTAAAACCATGGGCTTTGTTGAGATGTTCTGCTCTAGAAGTGACATCGCTGCTGTGATTACATTCACCTCATATAGTCCAAATCTTTTACATTCTTTATGTAGCATTAGCTATTTAGTTTGTGGGGGGATTCAAGTGTGATCCCTGGCCTCAGTCATTATCATGCAAAACCGTTGCGATATTCAAGTGGTGCTGCATGGCAATGTAGGATCTACTCAGTGATGGATACCATTTCATATGAATTAGTCACCGCACTTCAAGTGAATTACTTACAGCTGGGTGGAAGGCGAGGGCTGCTTATTACTCATGATACTAATTCTGCAGTTTGTTTGTTTCAGTCCTTTTGCCACTCGCTCATCTTGCAATCATTTTCTACATTTTAAGCATTTGTCTGAGCGAGTGATTAGAGGCTCCATGTCTTAGTAAAGGCCACTTTATAGAACATTTGTCTGCTGAGTGGTCAGCCGGTGACCTTACTCTGACAAATGACTGTCTAACAACGAAGCGCCTGCTCCGCAGAGTTCACTGCAAAACAATTTGTTTGCCAAAGACCCTTAGTTAGGACTTAACAGCTCCACTTGCTAATGCCTTGTGTGTGTATGTGTGTGTGCATGTAATTAAAAGCTCAACTGGTAATTGTCATCATTATCGTTCCTTGAAAATGTGGACTACATCTAGTGCTACAAGGCAACAAGTGGTCATCCCCACTTTTAATGAAGAATGCTTGTTGGTGTTTCATTTTCACTCCTGTAACACAGGTACATATTCAAATTCTGAAATTCACACGGCATGTTTAAAAAGTGCTGCTAAATAAGTTCATTTAATTGAATGCTTCACACAGAGGGATGATCAATGTATTTGCATAGCTTAAGAACATGTGTGAAAGAAAGACACTAAAGGATTTTTTTGGGTTCACCTTATTGTATCTGAACAATCTGAATGACATGTGGTACTTCACACTCTTAGAACTTTCGATTAAGATAAAGAAAAAAAATCAATCAAGAAATACAACAAGCCAATAAAAATGCCAGAAACGTCAGTTAAACCATGAAAAAGCAATCCCTCTTTCAAGATAAACCCATACAGAAGATGCTGCGCCCTACACGTTGCAATAATACAAAGAAAGAGAGTGATAAGAAATAAAACTCAAGAGTTATGAGTCAGAAATATTTGACAGCACTGTCCATTATGCCAATCTTCTCTGCCCATTGTTCTGTTTGTTTTTTCATTGCTTGTTGTTGCCTCAGACAAAGATTGCAGCTCCCTTGGCAGATGATAACGGCAGCTCTACGGGCACACTTCAAATGTTTTAATAGTTCTGTTATCTGGTAAGATGTAGTCATATCCACTGTGGACAGAGCTGATGCCTGCTACCTTATCTGTGCAAGACACTGGATGTTATTCTTCTGTGTGTAAGCTTAGGTTCACAGGCAGAGAGGATGATAATTGAAATCCTGAGTGGCAGGTCACTGCATACTTGAGCTTCAGTAATGCAAAAATGCAAATACACATGGAAAATAGATCCAAACGCAGCGCTTTCCTGCAGGGTCATTTGCCACGGAACGATGCACTACAGGTCGGCCTGGGAGCTTCAATGATAGGGCAAATACACTTTTCCTCCCCTAACTGACTCACACACTGGATTCTGGGTCCCAGAGCTCAAACAGCAACTTCCATCTCTGCCTTCTTTTCTAGCACAAACTGCCCAATGGAGCAACCATCCCTGCAGCTACAGCCTCTTCACTCGTGTATCCCCAGAGTCTCAACCTAGCTCTCCTAGTCCTCCACTTGCTCTTCTCCTTTCCCCCTTTCTGCTCCTCTCCTTTATCCTCCCATCTTCCCACTTCTCTCCCCCTCTGTCCTCACTAGTTATTCACTCATCCACTTCGCTTTCCATCCCTGAGGCCTCATCCCACTCATCCATGTCCTTCTCGTTTCTCCTTTTTTCTACTGATTTGTGCCAATGTTCTTCCCTGCTTACTAGCCAGCTTCTGCTTTGTTTTATAAGTAGGGTGTTGGATCATATGCTTGTCCTGTCTTCAACCTCTGCCTTTTTTAATCAGGCCTGAGTCTAACATTGCTTATTCAGAAAAATTGAATTTCTTGCGAAAGACACTTCCTGCTTTCAGAGCAGGCTTGCCTGCAAGAAATGTTTGTATTACTGAAATTTCAATCTGCCTCAAGAAATGTGTTTTCTTTTCCCTCTCCTGTTTTGGATTCACTCTCTGGTGTAGGTCTCCACTGCTACTCTTCTCCTACGGTATTTCAGCACTGTACAGTCATGCTTACAGCACTTTTCTTTTCCCTTTTTTCTCCTCTTTCCTCACTTTATTGTTCTCTGTCCCTTCACCATTTTCTTCTCATGATACCACGGATGCACGCCCTCAGTAGTCAGTTAGTTCATTGAGTGCTCCCTCACCAACTTGGCTGAATATGACCGCCCCTCTCTTACATCTCAATCTGTCCTCCAACCAGCCTGCAATAATCTTACTAACACAAAGAGACACTCTCCATCTCCTGAGCTTTGTGATGGTGATTCAGGCCACTGCATTACTCCTTCGAATTGTCCACAGCTGTAGAGAAAAGAGTATTGACATGAACTTTAGATATCTCTGTTTGCGTCATGAACTAAGTTTTACGTGTGAATATGCTTGAATGTAAGTTTTCGGTTTTCAGCTAGTGAGGAGCTGAGTGAACTGAAGTGCTTGTTACTGGCCTGTGAGAAACTACACAATACAAACACATTTATAAGCCACTGATATATTTCAAATGAATTATTGCCCCACATGCAGTGATACACTGGGTAACACCGACGCTAGTCCTCAAGAAGCATATATTTGCTCAGCTAATGAAGGATAGCGGATGAGGTGTTGTATTAAGTGCCACTGCTCTCTGACTTTGGTAAATTCAACAATGCTATATGAATGCACAAAGTTCTAAATAACCCAAATAATGACTTGATTAACTGTCTTCAGCCTGAAGTAGTTTTTTTTCTAATGTTGATTTTTCCTGTTGGAGATTTTACCACGAGTGCCTTGTTAAATTAGTAGCAAGGTGGCATACTTTATTATAGCACTGCATTTTTTTGCAACTGCTAATGCAATTAGAATGTGGTGTCAGTGACAAGGTTGTATCATGGCCAATTTATTTTTCAGGTTGTTAGTTTTTTGTCAGGCAGAGAATTGCTCACAGTAAGTTTGTGTTTAGTCCCCACTCACACACATGCACAGTTATTCTGAAAGCCAATGCTTGATGCACATGTTGTTTGCATTTTCTGATACTGTAATGGCGGAACAGTTCATCTGTACATCTGAAACCTGTAGAACAAAGCTGTATTATGCGGTTTTTAAAGTTACATTGGCTGTGTGAGGTCTTTATCTTCTAAGCATGATTTTAAAAAATGTTTTTCAAAAGGCAGTAATCTCACTTGCGCGTCTACAGTGTTTATTCCTTATCTTTGATGCAGTCAGCAGGGGAGCTGTGCCTCTGACTGAATGCGCACGATGCTTAATTACTCAAACAGGTGCTTGCTACTGAGGCAGGATTGATGCTTCAAGAGCACTCAATTAATTGAAGCCCATTATCAATAACAGGGTGTGAATCATCCCTTAGATCTTTTCTGATTTAATTTAGCAGCACACAGGGATCAACAGTGTTAATTAGAGATTTACAAGAAGGTAGGGGCATCAGGAATAAATGTGAGCATCTGGTATGATTAATTTATCGCATATTCTCCGAACAATGACTCTGTGCGCTTTTACTCACTTCCTGGTCCGCGGCTGAGGATTAAATGAGCAATTCGTATCACATTAAGAGGTAATATATTTCATGGCTCTCCTGAGAAAGCATGTGCATGATAGACAATTCCAGACATTAGCAGGTATGAAGAAAAATGAGGTGATGATGTCCTCTGTCCTAAAGCTAATTACATGTTTGCACTGACCTTCTGTGGAATGGGTTAATTTAAACTGATGTGCACACACAGGAACTTGCAGCCGGCAGAGACAACCTGGCATACACATCTGAAATACTTACACACACTTGCACAAATACACACATTTGTTTAATGCGCTTACCTCGGTAGACATTTATAGACTCAACTAATCTAACAGCAAGACACTTCACCATTCCATATATTGGTGTTTAATCCCAATTAAACATGGGCTGTGGACAAACTAATTTCTAAACCAATTACTCTGGAAGGTGACAAAATACAGAAGCAACCTTTGAACAGCCTTTTTTCCCCTCCATGAAATCTGTCACCAAAATAAAAGCCAGATATCCAAATCTCCTGGTAAGCCGAGCCACCTGGCAACAAGGCTGCAATATACTGCTGCTGACATTTGTCAGATTTACATGTGTGAGAGCTGCAGCGCTGCCTGACAGCCTGCAAGTTAGGCTAAAAAGCTAATAGAGGTAACACAGAGCTAACGAGTGCTCTCTAGGCTCCGTATCAGTAACTATTCAATGTGATATGCAGTGGGACAGCATGGTGGCTTAGCGGATACAGCTCTTCCCGGACAACTCGTATTTCAGAGCAGTAGAGTTTTTGCAACTTCTCGCTGTGTTTTTACAGTTTTTTATGGCTCCTTCCAATAGATTTGGGATCTAAGTGACTGGCTTAGTGGCATGAGTGTTTACAATATAATTCAGTAGCTTTAACACTATTGTAGTATACAGTTCTTTTAATGGTCTATTGGTAACAGTAGGGTGAAATGAATGTTTTGCTACTTTTTACCACTGAAATCAAAATATAACAAAAAGATTAATGTACAGACTGGTTTTAGTTTAGTTTAATTACAAAAATGTGACAAACGTAGAATAGCATTTCAATGGTCTGTTAAAAGGATATTTTAAACCATGTCAGCATAGCTATTTGCAAGACTAACATGAGTCAAATAACCTTATCGTTTGTTTGTTTCACAGTTCATTCTTAACCTTGAAAACAGCAGACGACAAAACAGTCTTACCTCACAATCCTTCTGGTATTTCCTCTGGTGCTCTGGATCATTTCATAATTGTCATCAACAGATGGGGTTCCCCTGGATGTCATTTTCAATAAGCTGGCATGACATAACATTTGTGCATCATTCAATATTTCATAAAGGCAGATTTAGATTCTAGTAGAACATCAGTAAAATGGTATCTAAACAACCAAGGTCAAAAACAATCCATGAAAATTTTACACCACCCAATGAAAGAAACAGTTACTTGAGAAAAGGCTCTGTCTTCATTGCTGATTTCACTGATTAAGACCTTGATGCCTCCCCAAAAATCCTGTCTCCTAATCCATCACCACCCCTGCAGAGGGCCTGCAGAGCCCCTTTAGCTACAAGTCTTTGATCTACCAAGCCAAGAGCATTCTAAAGCCCTGCCTTTGACTGCCATTGGACTCCCCTCTGGAGGAGCCTGGCCTCATGGTACGGCTCCCCTGCTGGTGTGAACCATAGATCTGCCGGCTGGCAGATCCAGAGCTCCCACCTCAGAGGATAAAAGTGGATATTAATGTAGACGTAAGTGTTGACATGGGAGTTTTATATGTTCTTCAAAGTGGTACTTTATTTTTCAATTGGAGGGTGCCATTGCAAAATGAATCCTGTTGATGGGGTTGTGAACATATCTGTCTATAGAACCATCAAAGTCCAAAAGACTCACGCACACTGCAGACAGCTAACAAAATGATCACTGTCTGTGATCATATGCAGACTACATGGGTGGTAACTGGCCTATAGGCAGACATGTGCTGTATTTAACCTTTTAATTGTGGTAAAAGTAGTCTAGCAGAAAGATGTGCCAGGAAGGCAGTTTACTGACATATCTGTCACAAATGTATAGCAGAACATTGAAATAATTACAGTCAAAGATACCAGCATCGCCATCAGTGTAAGCTGATGAAGGCTTTATGATGAGATATCTGTCTAAAAGAGGCAGATAATGACGGCCAGCCTTGAAGTTTTCAGTTTTTCTTGAAAATGTCATGCAAAAATCAATATGGTATCTTTTACCTGTGAGTTGAAGTAGTTAACTAGGTTATATTTGGAAAAACATTATGCATTATGCCTGCAGCTGCAAATCAGCTGGTGAAAAATTTGTTTGAATATATATATATATATATATATATATATATATATATATATATATATATACACACACATACATACATCAACAAGCAGCCAAAATGATATGGAAAATATCAACACACCTAGTGTCAGTTTACATGCTTGCTTATAGCATCTGCTGATTAGATCATTGAATATTTTACAATGACCTTGATAGGCCAGACTCTTCTGAATTGTTATTAATTCTGATGGTTCTGCAAAACATTGTGTGTATATATAGAAAAAAGTAGGACTTTAAGTTTATATTTCCAGTTGCATTGTAACATTTCATCTTGTGTATGTAGTAATCACAAATAAATTGTATAATGTGATTCACCAATCGTTCACCATTGTTAATGAATGTGTGTCCCTAATATCACACCAGCAACTTATGCCTTACAGAAGCCAAACAGATGATGTAAAGACAAACTAAAAAGTGAATACACTTCTCCATAGAGAATTCCTCAAGGCCTTAGTGTTCCTTCTAGATTGTACATTTTATTAAACAGAAAGACACATGCATGGACTGTCAGGGTTTTCACCAGAGAAGTAGTTCATCCCTGTGACAGTTTCTTTTTTTTGACATGGAACCAGCATAGGCCAGAGTAATGACTGTTAGACCTGCTGTTTCCCAGCAGTATGTTGACATTTTAACCAACAGACGTCATTTGGTTCTGCTGTCACCTTCTTGGCACTGTTTGACTTCTTTTAACATCCCATCCACCTTGTTTTATTAGCTGTTGAGACGAGAACTGCTTTTTGTACAAGGCTGTGAACATGTTTATTTCCGCTGTCAATTTGGACATTTTAACATGAGGGTTTGCTGGACTGGCTCACTTTTGAAGCCAATCTCAAGTGGCCATTTGAGGAGTTGCAGTTTTTTGGCACTTCATTTTTCAAACCAAGAGGTTGTCACTTGTTGCTAATTGAGCAGTCCTAGAAACTCTGACTATCCTTTAGGTCAGCATAATGCATATTTACCAATGAATAGAATCATGACATAGCTTGATGATCAACAACCTATGTGAACCCAATACCTTTTAATATTGTCATACAATGATTCTTCAGTTTTCTGATTTTCGTGCCAATGCATATTTACATGTGTATGATTTTTAAAAATAAGACAAGTCTAAATGCTTTAATGTCTGCGAGGACTTCGTCACATTTCTTTACTCTTCCATTACTCTCCCCAAAGCTTCAATTACTGCAAAAGGCCAAACTTGTCATTATGTAAGGCATGTTAATTTCCCCTCTGAAATGGCAAATTATTGCATGAAACAACATGTTTAAAATGCCATCTTATCAAGGTCACAAGAGGAAAGAAAGATGGAAGGCAAAGAGAACAGAGCAAGACAGTAAGTATGCATACCATTTAAGACACGCTCAAAAAGTCTTCCTCGCTTTTGCAGTGCAGATCAAATGGATTGTATTTAAGCTCTGCAACGTAAGTAATTTCTAGAGGCACTCAAAATTAAAAATAGAAAAGAAAAAAATGGGTGGGTGAAAGCGAAATCAAGAACTGATCACATTAACTTGAGTTCTATGCACTTTGCAGTGCTCACTTTTCAGTCAACTTTGTGGGTGTCAAATTAGGCCAAGACTTTTTCATATGTGGCATCAGCAGAACTGTGTTCAATCTATCTCTGCAAGAGTCCCAAGATATGAGGTTTATCTGTCAGTCAGCCTCTGGGCTGCCTGTCCTTAAAGACTCCTGTGGAGGATTTCAAATGAGTGCCAAATACAAAAAGAGAAATTTTGGTAACCAGCTCACAGAAGATATCAGGAAATAAAAAAGAACAGCATTTTAGAATCTAATACTATTGACAACATTTTATCTACAAACTGTTGGGCCCTAGACGTTCAGTTCCAGCTCCATGAAAGGAATAAACACTCATCAGCTGCTTTGCTACTATATCTATCTGGCCCTCTTGACTGGGAAGGGGATTGTGGAGCCGCACTGCAGTGGTCGACTCCACAAAAGCTCCCAGCACCACACGTGGAGCCCTGCTTGACACAGGAAACCTATGAGAGAATAGTGACCTGAGGTCTCACAGCATGAAGGGATGCTCTTTGAAGACCAATGACTGGACTGAATAATATGAAGTCTCAGGATGATTCATATCTTCTTTATGATTTTCTCACAGGGTCCTTTTCTTATTGTCCTTTTTTGAGGCAGCTCTGGCAGTTTTTCTCTGCCTGAGGTTGTTCCTCTTTTTTGTGAGTCTACCCATCCATTGATTCCTTATTTTTCTGTTTGACTGTCTTTCTCATTAGTTCCTCCCACATCCAGTACAGTATTCATTAAAATATTTCTTCTCCTCTGTTGGAAAATAAAATTTTCTTTAGTGTTGAATTCTATTGCAAACCTCTCTCAAGAAGATGTAGTTTGAGAAGTGTTCAGTGAAACAGCCCTGGTCATAAAGACATGATGTATTTCTTGTAGCATTGCTTTGATCTTTCAAGGGTTCCTGTATTTTCACCAGCAGAGACACATAAGTGCCTGCCAAGTACTGCAAGGACCAACATTAAAATAGACAGAAGGCATCTGTTCTTTTTATTTTTATGATTTCTGAATAGAAACACTTTGCTAGTGTGCATATTCTAGCAATAAGCAGATCTTAATGGATATATGTGTTTCTTTTAGAAAGTGCTGTTTTGATGGCAGTGTTGCTTGTTCAGCTGCCCTGCTACTACTTTGGTGCAAACTGAAATATCTCAACAAAAGGATGGATTGCCAATATTCTAAAATAGTCTGAGATGTATGTTGGTGTCATTAATATTGCTACCCCTGGAATTTTGCTCATTGTAAAATTGCATGTGTCCATTAGTGTTATCAGTGGATTGTGAAAGGTTGAAAAATACAGTTTTGTATAATCCATAACATGCGGATTAGATTTTTAATCTCAATAAAGATAAGATTTTTACAGTTTTTGCAGTACGCATACTGTTTAGTGTAGCTCAAAATATCCTTGCTTGCTTTCTCGAAACAACAAGAAAACAACAAGAGGGAATTACTGTACCATAGTATTCTTATATATTTTCATGTCCAACTAGCATCGGAAGAATTCTGCATTTGATCAGCCCTTCACATGTTCACATCTCTCTACCTTCACATATCATACTGCTGCTTATAAGAGGCTAATGAGTGGGTGCGCAGTTGGTGCACCCACTATACCTGCAGCGAGTGGAAGCGGGGCACTGCAAACACACACACTTGTCCTACTGTGGCACATGGACATTAGTCATGGGACATGCTGCCTTATTGATACTAATAAAACATGTTTAAGTATCGTTAATTCCAACATATCACAATGCTTTTCCAATCTCGGTATACTGTGAACCAAAAAAGAAAAACAAGTAGTAATGGCAGCTAACTGCAAAAGACCAGCTGTGGACAGTCGATGGTACCTTTGCACACCTGTGAGTGTGTGTGTTTTCGATGGTCCACACGTACAGTAGGCATGGCAGTGCCTCATTATAGCAGCTGATGAATAGATTTCCGCGTGGTTGGAAGTGGTGGTTTCTGCCCGAGGATGTTCCCTCTCAAAGAGCAGGTGGGACTCCAGGACACAGCCTCTCAGAGGTCTGAACACTTCCCTAGGTAGCTGATGATGGCCTCCAACTAGGCAAACACTGTTCATCATGATATACCCGCTGGCAAGCTGATAGAGCACTGGGGTAATATTTGGAAAGCGTTATTCTGGATAGTCTTTGCTTTGTGTGTGTGTGTGTGTGTGTGTGTGCGTGCATGCACATGTGCGTGTGTGTGAAAGAGAGAGAGCTTGTTTGTGTATGCATGTTGTGTGTGTGTGTGTGTGTTGTGTGTGTGTGTGTGTGTGTGTGTGTGTGTGTGTGTGTGTGTGTGTGTGTGTGTGTATCTCCCAGAGGCCCACTGTGTGCATTGGTGTGATTTGTGTCATTGTTTGGCTGATAGCTCATCCTCAGTGGACAGGATGCAGTTTGATGCTCCTCTTCTGGATGTCAGTGGCATCATACATTTTAGCTTTTATGAATCTGTATTTTCAGTGTGATGTGAAAATGAAGAAAGGCTTATGTATATATGATCCTGATGAACCTAATTCTGCCAAGTCAAAAAAAAGTAAAAAAAAAAAAGTTGGCATGTTTTACAGCAGAATGGGAACCATATTGATTCTATTTCTCCAGTTTTTTTATATTTAATATTCTTTAAGGCTGATTATTTATAGGAATTTGGTCTCTAGTCATCCATAATTTCTATAATTTCTACATCTGCAATCAGTTGTGTGTGTGTATGTATGTATGTATATAGCACATTTAGCAAAAACTCCCTCAATTTTACAAAAAGTTTTTTTTTACATTGCTTGAGAAGGCTTTTGATTTTGAGAGAGAAACACTTGTTTGAATAAGTTCTGATGAACATTTAACTCATATAACCGATGGGCTGTTTATTCTTCCTTTGTTGTCTTCACCTACTGGACTGCTTGAAAATTGGCTAATACCATTTGACATGAAAGAATAATTACTATTAAGAGTCATGTCCATTTTCTTGCATTGAGTGTTATTTTTTTTAGCAATCTGCAAAGAACTGACTTTATTTCTAGATTCTTTTATTCTGTTAATTGCAGTCATTCATGACCGCCGGCTTCTGATAATGCTACACAGTCTTAACTTATGCACTCCGATGCAGTTAATGCAATTTATTGCAATACATTTCAAGTTGAATTTTAGGAGAATGATAATTTGTCTGTGCTTTAGTGTTGAGATAAGTCACTTTGTGGTTTTTGTTAGGCATTGTTTATTTAGACAGTGGTGATCCAGGAACAACACAAAACTGTGGGAGGATTAAATCTCATGTCAGCAGGGAAACACTGTTTTTTTACCCAGAGGAGGGTTCTTGACCACACGACTCTCTCTGGACATTACATGAAAAATGACTTGTTCAAATGGATACTTTTTGAAGGATATTGTTGTCTTAATATTCCTCCCAGTTTCTTCCCCATCTCAACTCGGTGCTTCCAATGAACAAAGAGCAGTGGTTGTGTTATGGGATAGCAGCTGGCTCTCCACATGATGAAAACCCTGAGACGTGGCTTTGATGTTCTAAGCCTTTGTTTCTGCGTGGTTCAGGTGTGTGCAGACATGTGTTCACGAGGTATTAAAATCATCTTGTCCCATTTCATTGCTATTGTTTTGTTCGGGATCTGATCACGTCTTTGTTTATTAATGAAAATGACTGACTTTTCTAATGAGAGACATTTCTTTTAAAGTTCAGTATGAACTTATCTTCTTCCCGGCCTCACTTTCTGCAGTGTTGATTTCCAGAGTGTAGCCAATGTGACGTTTGAAAGACTTTCATTATAATTACTGTTTGAGGAAAGTCATTATGCAGTGACAGGGTACAGTAATAGTATTGGTTCAGTGTTACTTTTGGAGTCATATTTCTTCTCAAGTGTGATATTTTAAAAGTGAAGCTACTTTGGCAAATTTATTCTCTTGCTCATCTAACGTTGGCTGAATTCAAAGAAGGATGGCAGCTGTGACAAATCCATTTCACTTTGTCCTCTTTAAAGTACATGATTTCTTTGTCCTGATTGCAAGGAAAGACATAAGCAAGAAGTTGTCTGCACACTCTGCTATAATTGCTCAGACTGTGAATGTCTTCTTCACCTTACTTTTAAGTTTGCCCTTATTTTCATGCTGTTCTGCTAGCCTTTTTAGGTAATTGTGCTGCAGATTTGTATTCAGAACAAGACTGAAACGGCAATTCACAATAACTTGGTGCAATCTTTTGGTGTCAGAGTTCAAATGGCATCTTTTCACCTGTCTAAAACAACAAGAAGTTCAAATCAGCTCATATAGTGTGTATGGAAGTATTTTATTTTGAAAGTTTGCTGTTAACCAGTTAGCCTCAGTCACTGCTGCTTTTAGGGGTTGACCGATTATTAGTCTGGCAGTCCAGTTCAGTACTCAGCATTTTTCTTATTATCTGCATCCCTGCTGTTTGGTTTTATTTGTGTTTGTTTGCTGTCTGTTTTTAACCAATTCCCAATAAAAATCTGATTGGTTACACATCACAAGTGATAGCATATCAACATTAAAAGAATGTTCTTTTTTAATTAAACATGTGTATGACTTAACTAAAGGCTTTTCAGTGAATTTGGTGTTATTTTGAATTTTGACGCCAACATTTTAATTTTTACTCTAACTACATACTGGTTCCAAATCTACTTGATTACTAATAATCAGTATCAGTATTGGCATGTTAAAAACTCTATCAGTTGACCTTTAATTAAAGTGACATGAAACTCTTATGAAAATAAAGCTCAAAAGTGATTCATAATCTCTTTGTTTCTAGAAGTTACTTCCCACAATTAATTATGCTCATGACCATGAATGGACTCTAATTATGTTCTACAGATGGCTGTTTAAGGAAACCATTAACCTGCCAACGAATGTTTCTCATCGTCACTGTCATATCTGCAGAATTATCGCTCAGCTTATGTTGCTCCTGGGCTAAAAGGTACCCCCTTTGCTTTAATAGCTGACAGCCTTGAACCTGAGATGTGAATGGAAAATGAGCTTGAAAGCACCATTTGATGACATTTAGTATTAATGTTTCCTTGGAAGATGTTAGATCTGCGATTCTCAGGCAGATCAATCTGCATATATTCATGGCAATTATATGGTAATTTAGGAGGGAAGCCTTGCATTCATGAATACTGCTCATCAATCACAATGCTGCATTTAAAATTCAGATTCCTGCACCGCTGAAGAACATGTGATCCAGATGGCTTACTTAGAATGTGCATGGCTGTCCACACAAGCATAGATTAAGCAGGAACGTCACAGGTGGTATAGCGAGTTTAATCAAAATAAAGGCAAATATACTTTTTGGGATTACTCACCTGTTATGATACAGGACTTAAAGTTGTGTATCCATGAAATTTTATTTCATAAAAAGGCTAAAATCGCATGATTGGAACAAATTTTATTTAATTTTCCTTGCAGTAGATACCATTTCAGTAGTACGTAAAGTCCAATTAAAAAGAAAATGAGTAGGTGCAAGTCAAAGCACAAATTTGCTCTCATCCTTTCCTTTACTCCTGCAGGAGGGAAACAGACAAGAGAAAGCAGTATAAAACTGGGTCCAGCAATATAACCATTAGCTTTTGATGTTCTTATTACTTATGGTCTTGTCCATCCTTTGTTTTTTTTGAGTTTGTGGTGATTACATTGCATTCTTCTTGTCTCCTCTTCCATTTGATTTAACTCCAAGTCTGTTTACTCGAGTTTGCGTAAATATTGCCGACCATCAAAGTAAAATGAGTTGCAACTGAATTTTTGCAAGCATAACCACAGTCTACGGATGGGTCTTGATAGCCAGGTTCATTTTGGATCTGGTTCCAAGTTGGTAAAAATGATATTTTGATGTCAGTTTCCACTGCCCGAAGCATTTTGCAGATGATGTCAAAGTAAAACTGCTAAAAAACGACTAAGATCACACTACAGAGAGTGTGCCTGTTGGAGAGTTATTACTGTGAGCTGAGTGATATTTCAGGGCTCCACAGTCACGCTGCTCTTTTTGAGCCTAAAAGACAGACGGTCCCTAAACATGATGCTGGACTCCTTGAGGAAAGAGCAACAATTAACACAAGATTGATGTCAGTTTCCACAATAAAGTGGGATTGAAACTGTTTACCTAAGCTGTAAATTCGATCTTGGGCATGACAACTGGCATCATTTAGAATGGATCACCAGGTGCCCAGACATCTGTGAGTCCCTTAAGGCAGTGTGTGTGTGTGTGTGTGTGTGTGTGTGTGTGTTAGTGTTGCTTGGTGCGCAAACATAAAAATTTGCATTTGTGTCTGTGCTTGTGTACAGTGAAGCATGCACGAGTGACTTGCATTATTTACAAGAAGCCAGTGAGAAATGCTTTTGCCATCAGCCTCAGCACTAAAGCACACAGATGGAATTTGAGGAAGGAGCAACAGGATGAAGAAATATTGGAAGGAGGCAGATTCAAAGGGAGGTGCAGGAAGGAAAGCTGCCAGAATGGACCAAACAGTGAAAAAATGACAAAGTCAAAGTGTGTCTCATACTGAAGTAGCAGCAACAGCAGCAGTCGGAGGTATACGTCCACTCACAACGAGCACTGCAGCACTCCAAGGAGAAAGAAATAACACAGGCTTTAGCAGGGGAAATTAGAAGTGGGAGGGAGACAGATAAATAGAGAGATGGTGTGAAGGGAATGTGTGTGTTTTTATAGGTCTGATTTCTAATATCTTCACTCTCTCATCTGTTAAAGTGGCACTCGATCACAAGCAAACAAACAGAAGCTGATTTATTATCTGTCTCATCTCGCACACATCCCCAAAACTATAAACACTGTTGCACATTTCCATTTTGACTAAACATTTATTTAAAGTCGCAGTTTTATTAAGTTTTACTTTGTCCTGCGCTCAAGTCATTAAAAGAGACTCCCAGTTTTTGTTGTGTTAGCTAAGTTGTGGTGTAGTTTAAAATATTGTGTACCTGTTGTGTATTTTAGAGGCATCTGGAATAAGGCTGTTTTAGTCATTTAACCAACAAATTGGTAAATAAGAACCTGATGTTAGTAACTGCAGACACACAGAATCGAGCAAATGCAAAGCTATTGCAATGTCTGCATCTCTTCATCCATTACGGCTCACATCTCCGGACTTTGTGGCCTTCTGAACATGGTCATTTTTTTTCTTTTTAACCTTTATTTATCATTACACTGGCCTCCGGGAAGTGTTTGGTACAATCTCAGTCGAATCGACTAAACAGAGGAACAGGTGGCTGGTTAAGTGTCCTGCACAAGGACACCTTGACAGCACTGGTTGAAGAAAGGGAGGAGTATTACTCATTACGTCCAGCAACCAACCAATTTTTCCTGCTCTGTCCAGGGAATTTAAACTGAAAAAACCTTCTTGTCACAATCCTGTTTCTTGCTCCCTCTCCTGCCCCGAATTTCCAGCCATTCTGAGGGTTAGAACCAACAGCCACATTTCTCCTGCCACTATGACCACGTTAGGTCACTGTTTTTATAAAAACCAAGGTGCTTTTCAAATTCTTTCTGTCTCACTATTGCTGCTTATCATCACAGCAATACATCATGTTTCCCCCGACTCGTAACACATATGAACCAGACACACGTCCACCCTCCCTCTGGTTCTGGGGAGTGGAGCTGTAATTTTTGTGAGGTGCTGAAAACTGCAACAGGTGTTTAAAGGTCCAGTCCTTGATCCTGTTGTAAACAAACTGTCCTTGTTGGTCTCTTCAAGGACAGTATGGAATCAGAGACTTGGGTGGGCACTGCAGAACAGCAAATTATGTTGCAGTTTGTCTTTGTGTTTGATTCTTTAGCTGTCAGTTCGTCAAGCGTCCTTGAATGCATCAGCAAAGAGTTTCAAACAAAGCCTTTTTGTAACAGTGTTACTAGACACTCAAGCGCGTTGAACAAAATAGGTAAATAGAGCTGTTGTCTGGTGTTAGCAGAGTGAACATGTTACTTACACTATTGTGAACTACAACTGGAATTAATTTAAGAATGTATATTAAAGACCTAATTTCATGTTTTTCGAAAGTTTTCCCTTTCTTTTAGTGTGCCACAGCTTTTTCTTGGGCATGTAAAAGCTTTCCAAACTTACAAAACCCCAAATCCACAACAAAGGGAGTTATTTTTTAACAGAAAACACTGCTCCTTACCTGCCTGAACTGTCTCATTTAAAGTCCTGGCATCTTTTCTGTCACATTTCTACCTTGGAGTGCTTCAAACATATACTAGCAGACCCCAAAACTAAAATTATGAACCTTTAAATGTGCAGACTTTTAAAAAAGTTTTGTAATTAATGTGTAATATAAAATAGCCATTTGTCTTGAATGTATGTGCATGTTCTTTTAAGGCTTTTCAACATGTTTTAATGGTTTAAAGGTGCTGGGTTGGTCTATGAAGGCGTGTAGTGTATGTAGTATCCACTTGACATCACACATCAGGGTCAATCAGGCTGGTCAATGCAGGTGTTACGGCCCAGCTCGAAAAGCCACAAACAATAGACAGAAGACAGACCATGGAGCAGATTTAAAGCCCTTCGTTGGGGCATTTATTTAAACAAAAATCATAAGTTGTCTGTATGTCATCAGCGTAGATGTGTTGTGTGCTGTGGGTGTGTGTTGCGGGTGTCGTCAGTAAGATCACAGGTGTAATGAAATGAAGTGTTATAATGCATGAAAGTGCAAAATCAAAAAGTAGGCAGCGGCAGCCCGCATGTGTTGGCTGCGCCCAGAGGCTGGGGAGTGAGAGAGAGAGAAGCCACAGCGGAAGCCACCGTTTGTAGGCGAGTCCCCAGAAGACGCACTGGCCCTAGCTGTCCCTGGTCACCTCCTGCTGACGACTCCTCAGACACGAGGCACACATTAGTAAGGCCACCACAATACCAGTGGAGGAGCGCCGCCACAGCAGGTTGCTGCCTTAATAACATCCACATGTCAGTTTATCTTACAGTTTTACAATCCATCCATCCATCCATTGTCTTCCGCTTATCCGGGGCCGGGTCGCGGAGGCAGCAGTCTAAGCAAAGAGGCCCAGACTTCCCTCGCCCCAGACACCTCCTCCAGTTCTTCCGGTGGGACCCCGAGGCGTTCCCAGGCCAGCCGAGAGACATAGTCCCTCCAGTGTGTCCTAGGTCTACCCCGAGGCCTCCTCCCCGTGGGGGATGCCCGGAACACCTCCCCAGGGAGGCGTCCCAAAGGCATCCGGAACAGATGTCCAAACCACCTCAACTGACCCCTCTCAATGTGGAGAAGTAGCGGCTCTACTCCGAGCCCCTCCCTGGTGACCGAGCTCCTCACCCGATCTCGAAGGGTGCGCCCAGCCACCCTGCGGAGGAAACTAATTTCAGCCGCTTGTATCCGGGACCTCGTTCTTTCGGTCATGACCCAAAGCTCACGACCATAGGTGAGAGTAGGAACATAGATTGACCGGTAAATACAGAGCCTCGCCTTTTGGCTTAGCTCCTTCTTCACCACGACGGACCGGTACAGCGACCGCATGACTGCAGACGCTGCACCGATCCGCCTGTCAATCTCACGCTCCATCCTCCCCTCACTCGTGAACAAGACCCCGAGATACTTAAACTCCTCCACTTGGGGCAGGATCTCTCCACCGACCCGGAGAGGGCAAGCCACCTTTTTCCGGTCGAGAACCATGGCCTCGGATTTGGAGGTGCTGATCCTCATCCCCGCCGCTTCACACTCGGCTGCAAACCGCCCCAGCGCACGCTGGAGGTCCAGGTTCGATGAAGCCAACAGGACCACATCATCTGCAAAAAGCAGAGACGAGATCCCGCGGTCCCCAAACCGGACCCCCTCCGGCCCCTGGCTGCACCTAGAAATTCTGTCCATAAAAGTTATGAACAGAACCGGTGACAAAGGGCAGCCCTGCCGGAGTCCAACGCGCACTGGGAACAGGTCCGACTTACTGCTGGAGATACGAACCAGACTCCTGCTCCGGTCGTACAGGGACCGGACTGCCCTTAGCAAAGGGCCCCGGACCCCATACTCCCGGAGCACCCCCCACAGGACGCCACGAGGGACACGGTCGAATGCCTTCTCCAAATCCACAAAGCACATGTGGACTGGTTGGGCAAACTCCCATGAACCCTCGAGCACCCGATGGAGAGTGTAGAGCTGGTCCAGTGTTCCACGACCGGGACGAAAACCGCATTGTTCCTCCTGGATCCGAGGTTCGACTATCGGCCGGATCCTCCTCTCCAGTACCCTGGAATAGACTTTCCCGGGGAGGCTGAGGAGTGTGATCCCCCTGTAGTTGGAGCACACCCTCCGGTCCCCCTTCTTGAAAAGAGGACCACCACCCCGGTCTGCCAGTCCAGAGGCACTGTCCCCGACCGCCACGCGATGTTACAGAGACGTGCCAGCCATGACAGTCACTGCACATCCAGAGACTTGAGGTACTCAGGGCGAATCTCATCCACCCCCGGAGCCCTGCCACCGAGAAGCTTGTCAACCACCTCGGTGACTTCAGCCCGGGTGATGGGCGAGTCCGCCTCTGAGCACTCAGCCTCTGCCTCCTCAGTAGAAGACATGACGGCGGGATTGAGGAGATCCTCAAAGTATTCCTTCCACCGCCCGACGACATCCCCAGTCGAAGTCAACAGCTCCCCACCTCCACTGTAAACAGTGTTGGTGAAGCACTGCTTCCCCCTCCTGAGGCGCCGGACGGTTTGCCAGAATTTCCTCGGGGCCGACCGATAGTCCTTCTCCATGGCCTCCCCGAACTCCTCCCAGATCTGAGTTTTTGCCTCCACAACGGCCCGGGCTGCGGCACGCCTGGCCTGCCGGTACCCGTCAGCTGCCTCAGGAGTCCTATGGGCTAGCAACGCCCGATAGGACTCCTTCTTCAGCTTGACGGCATCCCTTACTTCTGGTGTCCACCACCGGGTTCGGGGGTTGCCGCCACGACAGGCACCAGATACCCTGCGACCACAGCTCCGAGCAGCAGCTTCGACAATGGAAGTGGAGAACATGGTCCACTCGGACTCAATGTCTCCAGCTTCCCCCGGGATCTGAGAGAAGCTCTCCTGGAGGTGGGAGTTGAAGACTGCACTGACAGAGGGCTCCGCCAGACGTTCCCAACAGACCCTCACAACACGTTTGGGCCTGCCGAGTCTGTCCGGCTTCCTCCCCCGCCAGCGCATCCAACTCACCACCAGGTGGTGATCAGTTGACAGCTCAGCCCCTCTCTTCACCCGAGTGTCCAAGACACGCGGCCGGAGATCAGATGACACAACTACAAAGTCGATCATTGACCTCCGACCTAGGGTGTCCTGGTGCCACGTGCACTTGTGCTCCCCCTGGAACTGCTACCTTATCGTGGTGGGGGAGTTTGAGTGCCCGAATGACCCTGGGAGCTATGTTGTCGGGGGCTTTATGCCCCTGGTAGGGTCACCCAAGGCAAACAGGTCTCAGGTGACGGGTCAGACTAAAAGCAGTTCACAAAGCCCTTATGAGAAGAAAAAACAGCAGGACCGTGACGTCGCCCGGTACGGCGCAGCCGGGGTCCCACCCTGGAGCCAGGCCTGGGGTTGGGGCTCGCGAGGGAGCGCCTGGTGGCCGAGCCTTGGCCCACGGGGCTCGGCCGGGCATGGCCCGAATGGACGACGTGGGCCCGCCTTCCTGTGGTCCCACCACCCGCAGAAGGACTCGTAGGGGCCGGGTGCTTTGTGGATCGGGCGGCAGTCGACGGCGGGGGCCTCGGCGACCCGATCCCCAGACTCAGTTTTACAATACAATATAAAATTTGCTGCGTTCAGTCAAGTTCTCTATTTATATGTTTTATATATCAAAGCTGCCAAGACTTTACAGAACTAAAGACCTCTGCAATTTCTTTCTTTTTGTCGCATCACACAACCCTCTCAAGCTTCATCTCAACTATTACAGGGCACTAAAACTCTCCATTCAAACCTCGAATCTTTGATTTTGAAAAGAATTCCAGAGATTTTACGGACCTCTACCCCAGAAGCGGTTTATAAATTAACCTCAAGTGTGGGCACTGACGGGTTGACATGAAGGTTTTACTCTTTTGCACTTGTGATGGCCTAATAATAATAATAATAATAATAATAATAATAATAATAATAATAATGCACTGGTTTCATATAGCGCTTTTCTAGGCACTCAAAGACGCTTTACATTGCATTATTCATTCTCTTCATACTGAATGGTGGAAAGCTACATATGTAGCCACAGTTGCCCTGGAGTAGACTGATGCCGGCGAGGCTGCCAGTCTGCGCCATTGGCCCCTCCGACCACCAACAGCCTCTCACTCTCACACTGCATTCGCCCAAACACTGATTCCATGTGCTTTCTAAGAAGCTTTGTATATCAAGGAAAAAAAAACACTTCTATTTTGTCCTTTTCTGTTCAGAACCTCATTTACAACTCGTGCTACTTTGCATAAAGACCCAGATTTTGTTGTTTCTGACTTAATATGGAATTAAACCAATGTGCCCAGTTTTACTATAATATTATTTAGCACATTTGCAATGATTTTTAGCAATACTGTAGCAATACTGGTTAAACCAGTATTTCCACAGCATTGTTACAAGCAGTTTTCCAGAGATTACTTGCAGTATTATGCCACTGTTCTCTCTATTTTTCTGTCCATGGAGGTTGCCACTGTCGATCACCGTCATCCTCGCCATGATGCCTTTCTATGGTGCTACTAGTTCTTCTTGGGTTTATTCTAAACAAACTGCTGCAAGTGAAATGTACTCAACGTTCCATAGCAGATGATTATTCCCCAGAGAGCGTGCGGAAATAAAAGTAAAGCATGTGATGATTGGTTTGAGGCTGAATACCTGTTGTGTCAGATAGAGACAGAAATTAGCAGTGATAACATGTGCTCTACTTCTCAGATGCATTGTAGAGACAATGAAAGAGAGGCTACTATTTTTCTTCACTGTGGTCTCATTTTTCACAACAATATGAAGTCCTGCACCTCTATGGAAACAGCACGACCAGGAATAGAAATAGAGAGAACTCAAAATGTTTTTTGTGCAGTATGACAAACATAATGCCAAAAAATGGGGAAAAAAGAGAGAAAGATTTAAAAATAAATAAATAAAATTTAAAAACCTGGATTCAACATGTACAACATTTTTCCAAGTACTCCTATGTGCTATCAGTACTGGAAAAAACATGGTGACTCTACATACAGTACACAAAATATTTTTCTACTTGCATGTTTAATGTGTTTGCATACTCATCTCCTATCTTCTTCATGTAAACAGAGCCTGCAGTTTAGTTAAGTTCCGCTGAAAAGTCCCTGAATTTTTGTGATGTTATTCTTGGTCGCAGCTGAATCAGTCATTGCATCACAGTTGGGCGAAGAGGTGCAGAATATGAGGTTTTTTTTTTTTTTTTTTTTTACAGAATCTGGTTGTCTTTCTTATGGAACAGCACATTGCGGATGAGTAGTTCAAGAATTATAAGAAAGCTGAAAATGCAATGATTCTTTCTGTTATTCAGTTTCTTGATATGATATTAAAATAATGTAATTTTGGTGATATGTTAACAAGATAGCATGTCTTTCAAACCTGGCAGAAGGTTTTGGGGTTCAGGAAGTCAAGAGTTTGTATACGTCTCGTGTGGTCACATATTGGTGGACTTACACTTGTCCTGATCAGTATTCCTTATTGTGAAACCCCTGGTACTGACAATATCACTTCCTCTTAATGTCAGCTCTGGCAGAGAGTCTGTATGTGTTATACACTTGTGTTTGTCATTTCTAATGAGGTTAGACCACAGTACATCTTCCAACAGTGTTGTTGCTGTGCTCTCCTTTAGCTATGACAGTTAGGACACCCTCTTATTTAATATGATGTGAGGCTTCTCAGCAGGAGGCGAAATTAATATGCTACAAAATTACACATCTGACTTCCCTTCTCATGTATAATATGGATCAGGAGGCAGAGTGCTGCCAGTTAGGTTTTTCTGGTGTCAGCATGATTATTAGTTATGTTAGGCTATACAATTTTCTCACCTTGTTGAACACCACAACTTTTTTCCTGATTTCCCTTGCTACATATAACAATCTTTTGCTTTAATTTTCAGATATTAAGTCTCTCCAACTGTGAACATAAATGCTTTGATTTATCTAGCATAGCTAAATACCTGACATTAATCTGCTAATCTGCATTTAGGATCTGATGGAAGGAAATTAAAGATCTTTGCAGGCACAGCATTAATATGATTAACCAAAGATTGAGTACACAGTAAAATATGCATTGAGTCACTGTATCAGTGAGTAAAAATTCAATTGAGCATGTAAACTAATGAGTATCATTTATTTTTGGGCAAACCTATCACAAATACTACAGTGAGATTAACTAAGTACACTCTTTAACTTTGACACCTGCAACTAAAGCCTTCTGATTAAGACCGATTGGATTGGCCTAGTCTATGAATGTATGTCTGTGTAGGTGGAAATTAAATAAAATTTGGAGCCTTGATACTTAATCAAGGCAATACCAGAATAGATGCTGTTGAAAAAGAAAAGCTGATGCAGATGTAAAATCTGTAATTATTTTAAGGGGAAACTACAGTGCATGTAACAACACCTGTTATGACACAACAATGCTATAGAAGTGTAGTCACAAGACAAAATGACAGAAAATCTCATTACGATGAATCGTGTGGTAGTGAGGGTGTTGATTGCCTGTCCTATAAAATGGATGTAATGTAAAGTATAGTAAATGTGAGAAGTGCAGTGTCTTAAAATTGCAGCTAATGCTTGACTTATTGAAGTTTCAGAACAGATAATTATTGAAATGCACTTCTGTGCTCCACCCCTAGAGACGATGACTGTTAATCCACTGTTTGGACTGGTAATTGCTTGGATTTTCTTTCTTCATTATTCATTAATTGCTCCCTGTCGATTAACTATTCCAGATGATGAATAAAGCTCTGGAGACACAAGAGTTTGCTGTAACCGCACATCTTGGCTTTGTATACTAACACTAAAGCAGCTCCTGAAATTGCAACAGCTCCCTGCTGCTGCAGTGTGAGGGGCTCTAAGTGCCAGGATGCCACCAACCATTTTTAATGAAACCCCTGTCTGTAGGTACTCCTAGGATGTCTGGTGGTGTAATATCCCAGACCAAACACTGAAATAAATATTAGTGAAATCCTGCACATAGTGCTAGAGCAAGTGCACCGATCCTTTACTTAGAAATGAATGCAATGATGTCAAAACACTCCAAGAAGAGGCCTTGAAAGTTGTAATCATTCAAATTAAACATAACAGTAAACCACAAAATGTATACGAGTATGTAAAGTAAAAGCACTACTCACTGTGAAGAAGTGCTGAAAAAGGAAAAGAGAAATTCAAGGATGGAAAAGGAAAAAATAGAAGAAGGATATGGGATGGGATGGAAGGACAAATGGAGTGAAGGAACATAAAGGAAGAATGACACCAGGAAGTAACAGAAGACTGTAGCTAATGATTATTTTCATTGTAATCTTCATCCTGTCTAGTGCAGTCACTTAGAGCATAATTAGTTCTTCATTGTCCCTGACTCCAAGGTGACAGACATCTTCATTTTACTTGTGTTGCTTTTGACATTGATCAGGTAAATCAATTAATTGACGAGTCCTGCTAAAGTAACATACAATTATCTCAAAACTCTGCTTAACATCATACCCACTACAGTACCCCAGTTAATGTATTGAGTTGCTTATCTCTGCAGGTAGTCTGACATATTAGTCCCAGTAAACCAGCAATTCATCATTTTTACGTTTTGATTTTTTTGTAAAGATTAAACAAACAAGATACAACAAGTCAATTAGCGAGGTATAGACGTGCTGATTGAAAGATTTTACTACTTTTGTTTCACAGCCAGGCTGCCTGTCTCCTGCTTTTTCCAGTCAAATTTTTGATGATTTGGTTGATGATACATTTTTTTTAGTTCTGGGAAAAATTTACAGTTACTGTTGAATACTATTGAACGAGAAATGGTCCTGCTTCAGAAATGTTTAATGAAAAAAAAATTGTCACTAAACATACATAAAATTAAATTTAAGTTGTTTTCAAACCAAAAAAGTATTGAAGATCTAAGTCTGAGTTTGAATGGAATTAATATAGAACAAGTTTCTGTATTTAGAATTTTAGGTGTCATGATAGACGACAAATTAAAGTGGAAGTCTCATATTGTATAATTGTTCTACAAAAAATAGCAATAAGAATTCTTCACAAAGCTCCTCCAAGAGAACATACTAATGAACTGATTCTGAAGTCAGGACTATTAAAACTGAAGGACTTAATTTTTTTGCAAACATTATTGATTCTGCACAAAGCTAAACATTGCCTGTTGCCATGTGGTCTTCAAAATCTCTTTATTGATAATTGTCTGACAAGTAGAAGACAATAGGATTTTAATCATCCTTTTGTGAGGACCACACTTAAACAAATGCATGTTTCTGTGACTGGTGTAAAAAAAATGGAGCTCTTTTGAAGATGAACTTAAAAAGTGTTCAAATATTAATCAATTTAGGAATAAGTATAGAAACAAAATATTGAAGTTGTATGAAAATGAATGTGCAAGGAATTAGAATTATGTGTACACTGCACAGTACAAAGTGACAGTTTAATTTGTGTATGAGGCCATCTATGTTACTTGTATTCTATAATTAGAAAGGAGTAGGGGTTAAATAAGAGTTACTCTTCAACCTACTCCTGTTCTTTTTTGCATGGATTATATTTTTCTTAATCATATGTACAAGATGAAGTTTGTATAATTCATATGCATACCATGAAATAAGAACAAATAAGTAAATGAAAATAAATGAAATGAAAATTAAATAATGGCTTCACATTTAGTGTACATGTGAATTTGCACAACTGTAGGCAAAAAATAGTTGAACTTTTCTTTTAAGTCCTAGACTTGTAGCTTAACACATCAAGACAGCTTAGCTGTCCTGGGAATGTACTCGTCAGTGTTTCATTTATAAGTCACTGAAAAAAACTTCCTCCTTTCCCACATCTCTTTACACTTTCATGTATCCCAGCCACTCTAACACACAGTCTCAGCCAATAAGACAGATTATTAAAATCATTTATACATTTTAAATCACAGGGCTCTTGATACGACTGAATTTGTCACTTCAACTTTGCCGCTGCTCTTACATTATTCTAGAGAAATTGAGCTTAACCATAATTCATGCACAGGGACTTTGGTAATTAAAGAATGTACAGTGATGAACTGTGTTTCCCTAATGCTCTCAAATTAGTCACTGCTACAAGCAGGAGTCCTCAGGGTGCACTGTGTTACACTGTAATGTACTGTACATGTGACCAACTGGCCTAAATTTGCTCCACTGCTTTAATGTATTCTGTCAGTTCATTTTGCCTTTCCCTTTTTAAGATCTTACCTGTACATATACATATACATTAAATTATGCACTCAGTCACTCATACAGTGGAGGTTGAGATGTGAGTTGCATAGCATACATTAAGTGTATATCACTCACTCATCACTACCTCAATGAACTTCCCAGGTGGTTTTGAAACTGTCATTGTTCCTCGGACGGATCTGTTTTTCCTAATTAGTGTGAAAACCAAAAGGCAAAAGCCGGCATATCTAGATCACTTTAAAATTTTGATCTGATATGAATTTTGCACTGAACATGAAGCCCTGCATTATAAACAAAGCTCTTTGTCTCTCGCTTCCTCTCCTGAGTATGTTATAAAGTCTTCTGTGAAAGAAGGAAAAGAATCACTACATTCACTGGACTGGAGTAGAAATTTATCTGAGAATTACATGGCATGGCATGACATGAAATGAGTCAACACATGGTAGCTCGGAGGCAGCTCATCCTGTTTGCCTGTGGTGAGTGACAGTCTTGAGCATGAGGGGAGGGATATGGAGGCTTGGTCTGGGATCCAGAGGGGCCAGAAAGCCAATGGGTATTTAAATAGCTGTGGATCCTGGGCTTTGAAATATGTCATTCCACTTGACAAGCTGCCGACTGAAGGAGCAGCTCCCCAATGTTGTGAAATTGTTATGTCACAAAACCCTTCATCCCTGATAGTCTCTTAGACTGTATGAATTCATGAAGAGGACCGGCAGGAACGATCTAAATGGGGAAAAAAATAAAGAAATATCACAACTAGAGTGAAAGTCACCAGTTTTAGAAGCAATCCTCTAAAGGGACAGAGTTGAAATGAGGTACATGTTTTTTAACTGCCCCAGCCCCAATGATAAATTCATGTGTTCTGTGTTTGCACTCTGGTCATTTCCATAAATAGTCTGGAGGCAGAAAGGTCTGAATAGCTCTCCCTTCATCCAGGTCACCTCATTATTAATGGTAAACTACAACTTTCACAAAACATGTTTCTTTTTCTTTCCTTTTCTTTCCTTTTGGTTTTGACAACTTCTCCCAACGGTGGCAGATGTGTGTGACCCAGATATCTTCACATAATTAACTGGGGAGACAGTGTGCAAACAGGAAAGCCATATCAACAGAAGCCAGGGAGAGAATTCAGAAATACATGTGTTATTTGTTTGTGTTTTGTTAATTTCCCCCTTCATTAGTTCTGTTTTCTGGTTAATGACCTGCTCTGCTACTATTTCTACCTGCTGGCAGAGTGAAGGACTCCAGTTGTAAACCTCTAATGAGTCAATATCAGTCCGCTGCTGCCAGTCTACCTTGGGGCAAACCATTCACATCCTCATACTTGAGAAACTCTTACGTTTTAAACCGGTAGTGTGCAACTTTTGTCTGGCCTTTCTGGCAGTGAGAGTAATTACACAAACACTGTCAACACGTGTTTATTATATATGTCTCTTTAGGACTCTAACACGTTTCTTTCTTTTTTTTTATCTGAAGCGTCAGAAGCTTTTTTAAAACACTTTGTAGGTTTTCCACCATAGGCTCTCTGCCATACTCTTACTTTCTGTAGCTACTCCACCACCTCCCTTGTCAGGTCTGGCAAAACATGCTTCTGCATATTCTGTATATGACCACAATTAGTATATATAAAACTCTTTTTTTTTTTTTTAACTTAGAAATACAGAAAGTTTACCTGCCTCTTAATCAGGCTGCAACAGCATTATGTGAACTTGTTTGATGAGGAGTTGAATGTAACAGGTGTTCACTGAGAGTTATTCCATCTCTTATCGTTATGAGCTATGCAAATGCAATTGTGTTGGCCTGGACCAAGTATTTTACATAGTAATTTATATTTTGGGGGCTGCACGGTGTCTCTGTGGTTAGCAGCGTTGCCTCACAGCTAGAAGATCCATCCCGGTTAGGACAAATGGGATCTTTCTGTGTGGAGTTTGTTCCCCCTGTGCAGCGTGGGTTTTCTTCGGGGACTCCCGCTTCCTCCCACAGTCCAAAAACATGCTGAGGTTAACTGATTATTCTAAATTTTCCGTAGGTGTGAATGTGAGTGTGCTTGGTTGTTTGTCTCGACATGTAGCCCTGCAATAGACTGGCAGCCTGTCCAGAGTGTCCCCTGCCTTCGCCCGAGTCGGCTGGGATAGACTCCAGCTGCCCCCCACCCCCACCCCCACAGACACACACACACACACACACAGAGGATTAAGTGGTATATAGATAATTGATGGATGGATTTTATATGTTGTTTTTGTTTGTGACATGCAACTTTCACTAGTCGATAACTACATTATCTTTTTTTTCTTTTGTAAATTTCTGCTTAAAGATGGGACTTTTCATTGCAGCTTCTTTTTTTTTTTTTAAATGTTTCAGTTAATCTGTAATCAGATAATATTTCATCTATTTTGTAATATTAGAGATTTTGAATCAGTGGAATAATGAGAAATAACAGTGACAATTTCAGGCTTTCTTCTTTAATAGTTCTTGGGATTTTATCATCCAGGCATAGCCTCACATTTCAATGTGCAAAAAAATGTGCTGATAGGGGATCAATGGCTTTTGACGATTTTCTTTATAATTATTTTTGGAAAGTATTTGATATATTAAGCTAAAAATTTGAAGATATTTATGAAATACACATATGTTATGCTATAAAATTTTAGGCAAGTCAGTGATGGTCGAGTAGAAATTGTTCTAAAAGTGAAATGATTTGAGATAGACTTTTAAATGTGAAAGTCTCATTCTCAAGATTTAATTTTCCGATAGCCGTTATGAAGGAAAAAAGGGAATCGGCTGCTCAGAGTAAAAAAATATAAAACAAAACAACTCATCTGATATCTTACCTATCAAGAGCTTAAACCCCATCAAAAGATAAAGAAAAAACAGCTTTTAATTGTCTATTTGTGTTCACCTCTCTATCAAAGCTTCTACCTGAATCTTTGTTTCATGGAGTTTAGTTTCATGCCTGTGCTTGTCTTTGTCTGTTAACATTTCTACACTATTTTAGTTTTTGCTCATCACCGGCAGCCATTTTGGGGCTGTGTTAAGCTACTGCTAATGCAAACATCTTAGGGTCTTTTTGGCCAGTGGTTTTGGCTTTAAATACTGCAGGGAGGAGATGTTTAAAAAAAAACTATTAGTGCCAATATTGTGTGGGTTTAGGCTGCTGTAGCAATTGTTTGAGAGTTAGGAAATAATCAAGGTTTTAGCTGAGTATTCACAATGGTGGGCATCAACTCTGCAACTGTACACAGTCTTTCCTGAACCTCAGCCAATTGCTTTGACTTGCTAAACAGAACCATAAAAGCATTATCACGCTTTAGTTGCCAGGAGTGGATGTTGTAGGAACACAGACAGAATGCAGTGACAGTGAACATTTGTTCCGCAGAAACATTTGCATTCGCAGTGAGCAGTCTGCAAACTTGTTCAATATAAACATTTTCTTTAATTAATTAAAAAAAAACATTATCTGAGAGGTATTACAGCGCCTTATGAAACGCACTTGCTAATGAAAATTTGTTGGATATGATTGGAATTTTTAGGAGGCCTTGTTAAGGTACAAGCAAGGTAAAGGTAAATTTAATACACTGAACCAAAGAACACATTTTCTATCAATGAAAAATCTAATCTAATGAGAAAGTGTGGTTTTATCACATAATAAACACTGAAAGGCAACACAGCAAATATTCCTTACTACTCTCATTGTGCACAACAGATAGTGAATGCTGAACTGTGTCTGACCTACTGTATTTACTCCGTAATTGAATGTGCAGTCAGCTGTCACCAATGACCTAGTAATGAACTTAAAGAATGAAAAGTGGGGACAAATTATCTTTACTTTTATGTACTAACAACAGAGTGACCGTCCTTTAATTATTGGAGGGAAAATAAATGGCTTTGTTACAAACTGATTGCATTGTCTCTCATTAGCTCAGGGGGAAATATACTCATTATAACTGAGGGCTGTCATAAAAGTTGAAATTAGCTCCCTATGTTTGCTTCATCTGATGGTAATGAAAACACCATTGCAATTGCATGATTGTATGAGACTCAAACATTGCCCAGCAATTCATCTTGCCTCTTGGGAAAACATCAGAGACTAAATTAATTTCCCTTTTATGTCATGAGTTTGCACTTGGAATAATTGCTCATACAATGAATATTTTTATTAAAATTAAAGTGGCATACTTCCTGTATGCGGCTTTCCTTTTTTTGCTCAAAACATTTAATATAATTTTTTAAAATACTCATTGTCATTTAAAAATGATTTTAAAACAGTAAAAAGTATATGAGGCTTTCCTCTTCTGTGACAAAGAAAATCTAAGTTTTGTGAACTAAAAGTAGAAATTCTGTTACACTTCAGTGGCATCGTTGTACTGTCAGCAACAGTCGATGTGTAGTTAAGTGTTGCAGCTGCTACCTTTACATGTGGGGAAAAACACGAATCTCCTGTCAAAAGAGACTCCCACGCAAAATACTTCAGCCTTTGCCACTGAAGCAAAGTTTTGACCTATAGAGGAAAAAAAGAAGAATGAAAGATGAAGTCTTCTTAAGGCATACATCCACAGACAGAATTTAGATGAAAGAAAAACTCTCAGATAAAAGGGATGAACCTTTTCCTCTTTGACTGAGGAGAAAGTATAAAGGCTGTGTTCAGAGCATCCATCCCCGTCTCTCGCCTGTTCCTTTTTTGTTGTTTTTTAAGTGTCAGTATTATACAGCATTGATCTGCACATGCATATGCCAACTACATACTTGGTGAAACTGAAGACACGGTACTCCTCCTTATTATTTCAGCCATGCCGATTGTCATTTAAAGAGTTTCTACTTTATACTCACGGCTACATTTAAGTTAGTTATCCTTGAAAGCTGAAAGTTTTCTACAGTTTCATCTACTGTCTGCTCTACTCTGTATTATCAGTAGACTTGGCATCATAGGTAAAACACTCCACAGTAACATTTCCAAGGGGCCTGAAAAGACACTGGACCTACGCATCTCCTCCTAACTGTGGGAAATCTAAAAGTTTTTAGCCAATCACATGTCTTTTGAACCAGAGCAGCTTTATGTTACAGGGAAATCAGGATTCAGCACCCAAATGCAGACACAGATGCCAGGAAGGTTGTGGCAAAAAGACATTTCAACCAAACAAAACTTACCTATCAATGGTGGGGAGCAATCCAGGGAAATACAAGGTCTATAACTATAAAAACTAACCCACTAAAATAGAATCTGACAAAAAAGGGGCAAAAACTCAAACCAGGTAAAAGCCAAAAGGGCAGGAAGAAGACAGGCAGGTTAACACCAGGTAGTGAACAGACATAGGTGAGACAATTTGTACACAAAACTAATTGTGAAAACAATATATGGGTAAAACTAATGACGAAATCAAAAATGGAGGGAAACAGATAGACGGAGAAAGTAAAAACACAATCGACCCACAAGAAAGGGGGTCAAAAACAAACACGAAATGAAACAACTAAAACCAGACCATGACAGGTATAAAAGAGTATAAGGAGCTACAAAGTGTACAATGAGAGAAGGATGTGGTGTTGAAACGGATTAGGTGGTGGATTTCAGAGCTGGGTTTCAGTCCAAAGGGGAAACTACACTTAAATGTTTTTGGATATACAGTCAGTGCTTTTAGCCTATAGTATTTCTGTGCATTTGAAGCATGCGTTCATCTGATGGAAGGGGCTTATTTTCTCTTCTTATTTCTTTCTCTTGTTTTACAAAATTAGCCATTATATGAAATCTCCAAGAAATGTTTAGAGATTTGTGGCCAAGTCAGTGGACCAGGCCTCACATTAAATTGGTCTCATTTGCAAGTACTTCATGATAAAGTAGTAAAGATGGTACAAAGACTATAGCATCCTCAGAATCTGTAGTCTTTATGATCGTTGATAAATATCTTTCAAGTATGTATGTGTGTATCCATGGTTGGATTAGCAGGTTGGTATAATGTGTGAATGTATGAGGCTCTGAGTTGCCAAACCCACTGGACTGAGTAGGAACTCAGAAAAGACAGGAGCCTAACACATATTTTTGCAGTGGGGTCCACTCACACGGTAATCTAGCCATGCTTTGTGCTACATACTGTAGAGCATACATGAAGAGCAGGGACCATATTACTGTAGATAAGTAGACAGTATAAAATATGCAGTCAGTAATACCTACACAGCTCTTTGAGCCCTATCGCTAAGCTCAAAGAAAAATATTGAGCCATAGAGTGGAGTTTGGGAGAGCTGTATGACAGTGAAAAAAGCAACTGCTTTTTTGTTTGTTCAAGTTCCCAAAATGATGGATGATTATCTTTACCTGACAGCCACCTCCAGCAGCATGAATCATGACTCTTGTCTGTCAGGAACAGAGGTGGAAATAGTGTGATGATGTTATTAGCACCACGAAGCTTACGAAGCCTCAGGCTCAAATATCAAGGTCCTTATAATTATCAGCTTGTACAAAGGACACAGACAGGAAATTAGCCACTAAAACCAAAGCTTAACCATTAAACTAAAAGCAGATCTACTAATGCTGATGTAAAGAAACTGTTAAGAGTTAATCTGATTTAAAACTTTCACTCTACCTTGTCCTTTTTCTTTCATTCCGTCTCTAAAACTCTCCCCACAAGGTCACTGCAGTATTTGGGGAGGGTAACGGTGGTTGTTAGTCCAGGGTTTTCTGTTGTCAATGGGGTTCAGTTAGGCCACATATAGCCAGAGGCAGCCATTTCTAACATGCCCCTCATTCAGGCAATTTAAAATCTGTATACTCATGGGATCATCAGGCAGCAGCTTGCAGGCCTCAGCAAGGGCTATGAAAGGCCTTGAGATTACTGCAACTTACACTGCAGGTGTAGGGGAGACAGGAGGATGGATGCTAAAAATGTAATCAACGCCTGAGCTTGTTCCCAGTCTCAATCTATTAGCGAGAGTGGAGCTTGGTAATTATTTTCTTTGACTAAATCCGCTTCACCAGGGCTGAGGGTGCAAGTGCAACTGTATTTATGTTTGGTCTGTGCCGTTGAGTATCTGATTATTCGTTGTGCTGTTGCTGTTGACCCTGTACTAAACAAACTCTGGTTTTTATTTGCTTTATGGGTCATATCATGCATGATTAATGGGACAAGGTGTTGACAACCAAACGCCAGTATACAAAGCCGGAAACGTTTGAATGTGTCGTCATAGTGTTACCTGTTACTTAACATGAAATGTGACTGTTAATATTTGTAAATTAAATTTATCTTGTTTAGGCTAACATAACAATTGTTAATAATATAAGCTGGGTACTGTTCATTATGTTACAAGGCTACCATCATTACTGTTTAGTTAATATGTAGGTGTGTGTATGTGTGGGTGTTTGACAGGGTTTTTTTGTATATTTGGCATGAAGAATTGTGGAATTTGCAACACCAATTCTTCTATTCCAGCCAAAACCACTTGCAGGTAGGAGGTGATGTGCTGTTGAGCTGCAATTTGTGTAAACCACATATTGTGCTGTTCAACATTAAAAAACATTTATGGTATTGGACAATGTTTCTCATCTTGGAGGTTAAGAAAATTAATATAAAATTAAACCATGCCACACTGCAAAGTAATAACACTCCTTAAAACTCTGAGTTGATGATATTCTGTATGTACAATCATTTCATCAAACACTATTGAGCAAGCAAAACACAAACATGAAGAAATACATCTTCAACCCAAATTTGTCCTTCCTTTAAAGCAATCACATGCACTAATAAAGGTTAAGAAATACTGTTGTTGTTCATTTTTGCAGGAAACGGCTTGAAAAATGACTAGGGAGATTTACCACAATGGAGGCACTTGGATGAGTGACATGTTCATTTTTTTCTGTTCTGCTAAAAATTGTGGCAAAAAACACAAAAATATGTTTTTGACAGTTTTTTTTCCTTAAGGTACATTTGTAACAGGTATGTGTGAGGCACTGATTTCTGTATATTTGTTCCAGTTATTAAATGCATACATCATCGGTTTGACAGCAGCAACAACACTGACCCAACAAGGCATTTGTAAGGACATTGTCTGTAATGGTTGTGACAATTCAGTGCACACAAATGTTCACAAACTACTGGTAGATGTATGGAAAATCAAAGTTGATTAGGAATCACTGTGTCAGTTGCACACTTGCATACCACAGACACATTATTTAGTAATTTCTATGGTAAGGATAACATACATACAAAAGAGAATGCAGAAAAAAGAGGGTAAACACATTTCAAATCCTGCAATTTGAAAACACAAAATGAAAAAAGCTGATGACTGGACAAGCATGACAGGCACTCAAGTATCTGTAATGTTGGTACTTATCCAAATACCCCCCTCAGTCAACTTTTTTGAGAGGCAGCAAATTATTTAAAAGAAGAAAAAATTATTTCACAAGTACATGACTACCCATGCTGTAGTATACAGAGGAAGGTGTGCTTTCCCCTGAGTCTTAAGAAGCAAAATAGCACCCAATTAGAGGAGACTAACATAGTTGTTGGAGATAAAGTGTGTTGCTGATATTTCAGTCTTAATGACTGCACTGTTGGCTTTCTGCTGCTTTGAAACCAACTCTGTCCGTGTCCTTCTCACTGTGAACAGTATGCAGCACCTAGTATGAAGCCTTATTTATGAGCTCCAAGAATACAAGTTAAAGCCAGTAATAAAGAATCTTTTTAGTGAGTGCTTTAATATTTCTATTCAAATAATCTGTGAAATTTCTCCAAACAAATGTCTACAGCTTGCATAACCAAATTTAAATACAGATCTCCATACATTGCCCTTTGTACCAATTCAGTGACTAATTAGCACAGGTCAAGAACAGTCTTACAACCTTGAATTCAGGAAAATATAATAATACAGCTGTACCTGCTGCTTTGCTCAAATACGAAATATTAATAAATGCTAAATTGTGAAATTGCGGCTCAGCAGTCTTTTTTCAACACTCATTATTACAATAATAGCAGTAACTGTGCCAATAGTGACAATGATATTAGTGAATATTAACCTGACTCAAAGGAGGCACTCATTAGAGTCTAAGCACTAAACTTTTCACGTCCCTGTAAGACACACTTTTCTTTAGACTGATGTGACTGTCTGTGAGAGTGAGTTACAGAAGTGAACGGGATCCAGAAGGGGAGAGAGAGTAAGAGATATAGCGCAGATGTGTATAGTGCTGATGTGCCAGTTCTAGACGATAGGCTGGCAGACATACAGGCAGACAGGGAGTGAATGCTACTGTACTATTTCTCCTTCACTGCTTCGCCAATAACTTTGGTGTTGCGATGGGTACCTCATTTAGTCAGTGCCAAGCTGCACAGACTCTGATAAGGCTTCCTGAGCAAACACTGATCCACTCTTGCTGAATGTATGGCGCAGGAAAACTGGCAGACAGAAACGTAGAGGCATCATTTTAAATCAGTGCGAGCGGTGTACTAACTGAGAAATGTGGGAGTCACTTTAAACTATATATCATTACTTTTTTACTGGCTTGATACTGGATCATTGCTCACACTGTCAATGAAAAGTTCCCAAGAACAGTCCCACATGGAATATCATGGTTGTTTAATCTATAACTCTGACCATGATATGTCATTTATGGTCAGCTGTGACAGCTCACAGCTGATCCTATCAACTGACTCCTCCAATCCCCAGTCATATTCAAACAGCCAGCGAGGTCTTTATAACTTGACAGCTCCATACTCTTACTCCACTGATCATTCATGCTGCTGATGCTGTAAACTCAAATTGCTGCAAGCTCCCTCCACCTCCACAAACTCCTCCTGCTGTTCTATGTAGATGGATGCTGTGCAAGCTGTTTCTGAATAATGACGGGTATTGTGCCATGGTTTCATATTTATGGAAATATACAGTTTTCTTATTACTGTTCCAGCAGAATGTGTCACATTCTACTTGGGTTCATTTGATGAGCATCCTCTAAAACAGAATTCCTTCTGTTGAATGCATCCGCAATTTGTTGCATTAATCCAGCTACATTCTTCACTTCACATATTCTGAGCAAGATCATTATAATGACTCTTGGCTAATTTGCTGTTGGCCATTTGCATGCACCAAAACAGTTCCTACCCACTGAGACAGTCTACAAGGGCTCTGAGTGGTGTCAGGCATTGATGTGTTAGCAGCAGATCTTTAAAGTCCTATAAGTTGCAAATTCCAGCATATCCACCAATACCCTGGGTCAGGGTTGGTCCCTTTTTGGGCAGCTTTGAGTAGATACTCACCATTGCTGACTAGGATTAACCCACAAGGCTGGTGTCAGAGCCAGTGATCTCACCCTAAGGATTTGAACCTTGCTCTAATCTTACATCTGTCAATTTCTCCTGCCTCTCACACCTCCTTGACTACCAGAACCAAATGTTGACCTAATGTCTAGTGTCTCCAAATATTTATTATTTCCTTTATTTGTGAGTGGCCATGTTGTATTGGATCATTGAGGTCCGTGTCTATGCTGAATTTCTGGCTACAATAAAGGATAAATTTAATGTTATTCATACTTAATTATTCATTAATAAGACTTGAGGCTTTTCATATCATTTTAATACTATTTATGGTCAGCTTCTTTATACAGTAACTATTGAATGGATTTGCATCTAGTAATTAGATGTCTTACTGGCAGAGTCTGCCTTTCCTGTGCTGTACTCATATTACCTGCAGACCCACAACGGAGTCACAGGAAGCTATGCATGAATATTGCTGGTAATTCAAACTGAATATTTGCTACTATTGCTGCTTCACATTGAAAACATTCAGTGAGTTAGTAGCAAAGTGTCTTTTAATGCTTGCGGTCTTTGAGAGGAGTCTTGTCGAGCACTGATCAATAACCATGGATCACCAAAGGAAGAAGGTCTTTTTTTTAACTTCAACTTGCTTTTTGACTTTTTGATTCTAATTTAGTTCATAAAGTGTCAGACAAGTTCCCAGAATCCAAAAGATACACTCAGATTTTTTCACCTCTCCCAAAATATAGTCTAAAATCCTAAGATATTGGGTTCACAGTGATATAAAAAAAAACACATCAAGTGTTTTCTGTTGTTACTTGACCAACAAAGTGATCATCAAAATGACCATGGTATGTTCTACAAAACAATTTATGTCTTACATCTGTCATACAAAGGACTGCTAAATGTTGTGAATTTAGAGGAAAAAATTCAAAAATATTGAAAGTACAGCGTGATGAATATTGAAATGGTGAAAGTTAAAGGTTTTAGTGTTTTCCGTCACAACAGTCACAGAAGAAATGCTGGATAGACTATGAAGCTCACAGTAAGCCGATTTCAACAGCTGCCAACAGCGATTATGCAATATGAAGCTCTCCTGTGACTTGTGTCACCCTTCGAAGATTGGCTCTGCTCTCGTAGACCTTGCTGCCCTCAGGAGCAAAGAGCGTCCATCATATCCATAATTATCTGGAAGGGAGGTCCATCACTATTGCATATTAGCAGCACACAGACAGCATGGCAGTAAATAATCCCATCATTTCAGCCAGAGGAGGTCAGGCAGACACAAATTTAACAGAGAGCAGTTTTACATCCTGGAGGGCATTGTAGGGAGGTTTCATCATCTGAAGGATTGATGCCTTGGGTTTTCCCTTCCCTCCCTCCGTCTTTCAGCCGGAGCCAAGAGCTCATCCAATAAGTACAGGAGAAAATTTTAGCTCCTTTGATTCCTACACATCTGAGTTGCTCTGGAGGTACATATGTATGCCTGCTCAGTTTTGATACGTTACTAGCACTGGGGTCATGCTCTGTTCTTAAAAAAATGTCTTATTGGCAGATCAGAGAAGGAAAATGTTTTATACCATGTTTAAGTTTTTATGCATTTAAACAAACAGGATAAGTTTCGCTGGTCCTCCACTTATTTATTTGTACAGTTTTTAAGACACAAAGAAGAAATAAGAAAGTTTGCTTTAAACTGTTATTCATTCTTGTATTTTCTCTTTGTATTTAACAGCGAGGGCCTCTTGCCATGTATAAAACTCTAATTATATTCCTGGTAATTAAAAGCAAAGAGAAAAAATAGATTCAACATCCATCAATCCCTCCATTAGCTGTATGTGCTTTATCCTACAGAAGACTGTGGGGGGCAGACATTGGGCGAGAGGCAGGGTACTGGTCATTGATTAAACAATACATTGTTAACATGCAGAATTCTAGACATAAACTGTATTTTATATATATATATATATATATATATATATATGTATATGTATATACATATACATATATATATATATATATGTATAAAGGTTAGAGTGATTACAGAAACTCCCACAACTCTGCCATGTTTGTTGAAAATCCACATTTCAGTATTAGCTCCCACTACTGAGGAGGGTTGCAACATTTAGAGGGACTTTAGTTTAGAAAATGACTGTATTTTCCATAGTAAAATTCATACAATGTCACATTGAAAATCTTACACACATACGCTTTTACCTCCACCACATTTTGTGAGTAATTTCTCTTTTTTCTTTTCTTTTTTTTTTTACCTTTGAGATCTACCAACTATTTAACTACCCAGGACTTTGTGTCCTCTCATACAGCTTCTTCCCTTCAGCTTGACATAGAATTTCTTCCCTGGCTCTTTGTCTCTCTGTTTGTTTTCCCCTGCCTGACATTTATAAAGTGAGAGCTTGGAGGATGCTCTGAGCAGTGGAGAGTAGCTCCGTCTCCGGGACATTGGGCGTCCATGGTGCGAGCAGCTTCGGATCACTCACTTAAGCAGCTAACATTTCAAACAGGCAATAAAGAGAGTCCTAGTCCCTCTAGAACAATAAAACAGTGTTAGAGTCAGGGGTGGATGCACTGTAATACAGATATTTCTCTGCCACTGCTGCAGCTGCTGCGCTCAGCAGATTGAGAAAGACTGAATCAAAGGACGTTCGCTACAGAAAATAAAGTGAGCCAGATTCACTGTAACATCCAGGTGTAACATTTGCTTTCTCTCCGTGAACATGGATAAAAGTACATGCATTTCTGGAGAGGGCGTATGTCTTCAAAACAACTTATGACCCTAATCAACTGCTGTCTGTCCAGCAACATAGACACAATGTCAAATATACAATCTCTTTTTTTAGTGCATACAACGGTAGAATTTCATTCTAAATGTTATTTCACACTTTCTCCCCTCTGTATAGATACTGGTGGGGGCACAGCAAAGCTGAGTAAAGAGAGGGTTGTTCTCTCCATATATGACAAGATGTAAATCAGCGCTCGGGTGTTAATTTATTTCTGTCCTTCCAGCACAGGGACAGGGATGACAGTTAGGTGATGATCCCTCATGTCTGAGCCATCTCACGCCTCATTCCCCTCGCAGGAATAACATTGAACAGGGATTTAGCCAAGACCTTGACTTGACTGCTTGCTTGCAGAGGAGTGCACATTGTCTTTGTTGCACAGGTGTGTGCGTCTTTTTGGCTTGTATTAAGCAGAAGGGTCACCAGTGTTGAGGTGTGTGTTTCTTTGGCTTTGTCTTTGCACGTGTATTCATGTGCGAGTGTGAACACATGTCATACATCATGCAGTCCTCCCTGAAATGAAAGGGAGATTTATTGGATTGATTATTTCCTTTTTGTAACTCGCTGTTTTCTGAACTAACCTCCTCCAGCAAGCAAAACACTTTGATGGATGTACTTGATTACCAGATCTAAGTAAAACAAATTAGAAGCCCTCATAAAATGTATGCGTTATCACTTGTTCCTGTGTGCAGTTTATCCAAGCATGGCCCCAAAATCTTAAAATTATCTTTTGATCATTCATGAAACATGGGCTGTTTAAAAGTACACCAACAAGAGTAGATTCATGTTATACCGCAGCTCAGAATAGTCCCCAGTAATTATTTACTCCTGATTGAGTGACGTTTGCTAAAAGTTGCCATGCTCTGCTTTTTTAAGATATTATTTTTCCTCTATTAAAAATTAAAGTAGATATCTGTGGCCCGTTTTAAAGATGTATGTTGTCAGTCTTCAGAAAATTTTGAAAGAAAGATGAATATTTTCTTGGTTTATTTTTTTCTTGGTATTCGTTGGAGAACATTGTTTTTTGACCACATCTCAAGGTTTCAAGCTGTTTGAGCAAAGCATTGATCTCTTTCTTTATTTTGGGACGACAGTTTCATTTACCTTTTTTTCTTTTTAGACTCCTCAATACCTATTTTTATAACATAGATAGCAGTAATAAAAGCAAATCAGGCCAAGCACTGGAGATGAATGGAGAACATGTATTCTCAGAGGTCACTAAGGACTTAATCATGGATGACCCTGAGCTGCTCTTGAGGTGAAGAGACATTTTGCACACCAGGAAACCCTTTGTTTGCTTCCAAATGTATACATATGCATAAAACTGAAAATATGTGCATGTTAAATATGCACTTTAACATTGAGTACAACAGTAGGAGGCTGACTTTCTGCTGTAGCACAGTTGAATCCTTGTTGACTTTGCTGCAGGGACAGTCGTGCTAACAAATGTAGATATGATTTGACAGCACTCCCCTCTGCTACGGGTTTGGAATCAAAAGGAGATGCTGAGACTGAACTTCTAGAGTCTATTAAGCTCACCATGTCCCCTAATTTTGCATTTGTTGGCTTTCATGGTTGTTGAGTTGTCAGAGGACATTAAGCAATGAGATCCATTCCCATCTCCTCTCAGAAGGGGGTCTCCTCCTCTGCAATGATTAGGCAGGGATGTCACCAAATGATTTATTCATATCAGGGAGTTTTTTTTAGATTTTATTCTCGCACCACCATGCTTCTGACTTGCATGTAGGCCTTGCTCCTTTTCACCCTCTAATCATAGTCCCACATGCTGCAGTCAGGCCAGGCTTTGGTGATACTGAGCCAAAGGAAGGATGCAAGAAAAGAAAAGGAAAACCTTTTCTCTGTTTCTAGTGCTTATTTCCATGCCTGCTCTTCATTATTATCAAGTCCCTCACAGCATGTGACAGACGTGTTTTGCATAATCATTGATTTCAAGTGTGAAGAATAAATGCAGAGTGCTGCCCATGATTAATTTGTGGTCTCTCATTTCCTCTGCATATCCTCATCAGACAGAGCCTCACAGAGAATCGGGAGCTATAGACGCGTAGCCCAGTTTGATACATGAGCTGTAATCCCATAGCAAAGCAGGACAAGGAGCTTGAGAGGGTCTAAATGAGAATGTTTACCTTTTGTTTTCATGTGGATTCAAGGATTACTTGTAATTAATTGGACCCCCTGCACCAAAAGCGCTGTCAGACGAATTATGCAAACAAAAAAACTAACATTTTTTTAAATGAGTAAACACTCAAGGACATGCACATGCATGTAGAAATACACAAATTATCTATCCCTTTCGCCCACTTTTCCTCTCCTTCCACTGTGAAACACACAAACGTGTTAAATCCAATTTACAGCTGTGGCTTGTATAATTGAGGTTAATCAAATGTCTTTTCTTCCATATCTGTGTGTTTACTCTTCTAGGTAATGCATGCACCATGTCAGAGTACAACAGGCTGAAGAGCATGCTGCTGGATATGCAGCCAAAAGTACCGAATACTGGAGAACAGGAACAACAAAGAGACATGGAGGAGAAGAGAGCGCTGGTGGACACCATGTTTAAGTACCTGGATGTGAACCAGGACGGCCGGCTGATCAGTGATGAACTGGAAAAGGTGGGTCTTGATCTGAAATGGCCCAATGAAAAACAAAGCAGTAAGGATGAACCAATGAAAGGTTCAGACTGATTGAGAAAGAAGACATATGGAGAAGAGAAGGGTATGCTTGAATTAAACCTTTCAGCGAAGGCTTTACAAGGGGTGTCTGCTTTGTGGGATGCTTTTATCATACATGTTTAGAGCAGTTTTTCTGAATTCAAAGCAATTTATACCATGGTTTGATGGTTTGAGAGAGAAAGACTGCGAAAAACAAAAACATAGATTTTATACCTCATCCAAGACATTCAAAGTTTACAAGTAGAAATAATATTTGAACTAATTTTGGGAAAATCTGGCACTTTTTGTTGTTACCATAAAAAGGGCTGTTTTCAGCAGAATGTAAATCTTTTTCAATGAGATCCTTTACATTTAAAATAGAAGATCCCTGCTTACACTGGATGACCGTCAGCCACATTTTTTCTACTTAGGCTCCCCATGACATATGGTCAAACTATAAAGTGAAGTCAGAGCATGTGACTGGAACATTTAGTCATCTTGTTAAACAATGAAAAATGTTTACTGAGCTTATCTCCCTACTAGGGTCTGATGGGAAACAATGGGGGAGCTGTAGAAAGAATTGCCATTGACACTGACATGGTGAGGAAATTAAATTATAGAGAGCATCATCTGGTATCAGGAAATGGGCATCAGAGATGGGTGTTAATTAGACTCCTCCCAGCCAGTGCCATGATCTCAGTGATTGCCACTCTGCCAGGATCCGTGTTAGAGCCGCTTTGGACAGCCAACTGCAACAGGAAGACTAAATTGTGAAATTCTTTATGGTCTTAATGTCTGACATTTTAAAAGTGCTTTAACTCTTCATTATCATATGAAAATTGAAAGAGAGTGGACATATGATATGAGGGGAGAATAAGCTCATTAGACCAGTGCAACTAAATATAAAAAATCAAAAAAATGCCACAGTAATTAATCTTTTGTTATCTCACTGTGGTTGTGAATTACAACAAGGTCTGTCCTCTTTTAAAATTGAAAAGATTGAGTGACTTTTGTCTCTTGTTGCAGAGCTGTGTTGAAGTTCCAACAAAATATTAATAATGCTGACATGCCACCAGGAAATCTTCAGATAAGAAATTCTTATCCTGTAGGAATTCATAAATCCATTTCCACAGAGATGATGCTTTTTAGGATCAAAGATGAATTCCAGTCATCCATCCAGACTGTCTCCAGTTTTGGGAGCTGTCACAGATGGTCTTGGAGGGTAAAGTCCTGCACTTCAGGCTTGAAATACTTTATTCAAATGCCCAAGGACAGATCAGCCTGTGACAGCAAACACATGGATGCAGTCAGCTGCAGGCAGCAACATAAAAAAGCATTTGTTACATCCTTTAATCTACCATGTCACATGTGCGGCTGCATACAGAATCAATTGGGGAGGATAATCAAGAAAGGGAGGTTATATTTTTAGAGTTGGATAACTTAAGGATTTAAACACACACAACTTACCTTAACTCGCATTTTGAATGTAAAACACAGTTTACATTAAAAAGTCAATTTGTCTTTCTTGCAGATTTTTGTTATTATTGCCATAAAAAACCTCTAGATCTAGTTCAATCTGTCTAGATTTTGGCTCACATAAGCAAAGTTAAACCTAAAGTTGACCTGCTGTCTGTCTACAAGGCTCTTTGTAGACACAACCTGCAATTCACCTGAGAAGCCTGTGAATTGTAGTCACATAACTGCTTGTTGAAGCTGAGTCTTCTCATTTGTGCTGAGGAATGCATTTTTTGATGTTTTGTTTTTTTTTTTACAAGGACTTCTACAGGTTTACTTTTGGCAAATTAGAATAAAGTGATTTTGATGGAATATCATAACTTTAAGCTTATGTTTTGGTACTGTATGATTAAACAACCTCCATAATGCATTCAATGACAGCCAGAAATTTGGCTATTTATTCTGTTTCTATAGTTTTTGACTCTATAGTAGTTTAATAGTTGTTTTACAGGAAAACATTATTTGAAACATGCCTGCAGGTTTTGGGTTTAAAGGATTTAAGCTGTGATAAATGTGATTGAAAAGTTAAAGGTTTAGCTCTCACATCCATATCAATTTGTAGCAAAGACCCTCTTCTTCTTGCAAAACTCATTTGGATGGTTTGAAAGCAGTTACATCTAACATCTATAAAACATTTTGTGCTGACTGTTGATGCAGACTGTAGTCTGTACATGTTCTGTACATATACAAACACAATTATTTATTTTGCACAGATTCCATCTCTTTATTTTTACACTGGCCAGGGCTATTTTTCTTCATAAAGAGTTGCCATGAAAATATGGGCACTAACTGAGATGATTACGTGAGGCATCATGTTTATACACTCCATAAACACTTAGACACAGAATATGGCTTTCGACCATATTGTATGAACAATATATTTCCAAATATAGACCTGCACTGACAGGCAGTTTTATTAGTGACTGGTATGCCTTTGTAAAGAAGCAACAGCTTTAAGAGACTATAGTGTAAATGGAGTTATTGAACAGAGGCTGAGCCTTCTGTTTATCTTCCTGAAACTGCTTAACATCACCTATTTAAAGATGGCTCCCCTGAGAAAGGTGCGCTGCTATAGTGGGAAAAAAAAAGACTCATAAATGACAAACAATGGAGAAGAGAGTGGTGTGTCTTCCCAGGGGAACATCTTTGAATTAACTCATGTGCAGTAGGTAAGAGTAGAGGAGTCCTAAAGTGAAAAGTAATCAGGAAAGCACTGACTTGACAGCTCCCATGACCCACCCATTTTAAACAGACTGAAATGGCTCTCAGAAGGTGTCAGTTTCTGTGATTTAGGTGTACACAAGGCTTTTTCCATCTGAAGGAAATCTCATCCTAATTATTGCTGAAATGAAATGTCCATTTTAAAACCTATTTATAATGCTGAATATATACAGCCAGGCAATTAGTTTGAAATAGCTACTGCTTAATGTGGCAAAATAAACTGATCATTTCTTGCAATGCAGCAAAATTGAAAGCTTCCACTATTGTAGGTTTAATAACTAGCAGAAAAATCATATTTAGACAATAATTAACAACCCAGATGCTCAATGTAGAGATACACAGTTGGATGCCAGGCTACACTTACAGAAAAAAATACATTTACGAGGCTTCTCCTCTTTTAAAACGTCTTTGGTGTGTATGATAGTCTTATCATTTGCCCTTTCCACATGTTCTTCACACATGCTGCCGTATGATCCAATGCTTTCTGTGTGTTTGTGTATATTAGATCTCAATGAAAGAGCACCTGGAGGACAGTCTTTTAGAGTGCACCATGCAAGACCTGCTACGTTACGACGACTACAACAACGACGGCCACCTCAGCCTACATGAGTTCTACACGGCTTTCCGTAAGTCTTTTTTCTGTTCTTTTTACCCATCTCCTTTCTTCATTGTAATTTTTTCTGCTTCATATTTTCTGTCAAATATTGAAGATAAGAAGCATTTGTAGCAAAGTAACGCTGTAAAATTATCTATCATACTTAAAGCATATTTAGTGTCTACTTTTAAAATGCAAAACCTGTTGTATTTCCATGAAGTGCATGTATATTTGTACATGTGTCTTTGCTAAAACTAAAAGCCTAATTTGGATTTGTGCATCATTTGAGCAATTAGTTTTCTTTACTTGATAAACAATGCAATACATATGTCCCCTGTACTTTAAAAACACAGCTTACTGTCACAACTATTTAGAATCTAGTGACCTCTCGTCCAGTCAGCCTGTCCACGACAGCCATCAGGATAAAAGTGTTTCAGCCACAGATAAACTGATAATTGCACACTCGTCCATGTGCCCAAACCCGGCCTTGATTATAGCATCTGGAACAGCTATAATAGCCTTTGGGGTTTAGGCTGAGCGGCAGCTGAGAGCCCAGGCAGGTTCCACTTTATTAAGACCAATAATCACAATTCCGTCACTAATGTTACTGTAGCATCAAAATTGCGAGACGCCATGGCAGCCTGCTGCAGCTTTTGTTTTCAAACTCATTTTTTTCATTTGCTCCAGAGTTTTTTTTTCACATGTCACTTCAAACTGCAGTGAAAAACCCCAGGTCTGAATCCAAAATGGCGATAAAATCCGATAAAGCTGATGAATCCAGCAGTAAGCTATGGCAGGTGGCCATTTCCAAGGTTTTACCTTCAGCTTGTGCAGGTCCATTAAGCCCCACTATTAATTTAGCCTCCTAATGACTGGTTTTAGTGGGAACCGTCTTCCTATTACTCAGTTACACTCCTTTCACCTTCCAGATGGGTAGTGAGCAGACCTTGCCTGGTATTCGTCTACCTACAGGTCTGCCTGCAGGGTTTTTCAGCCAGGTTTGTCAATGCATTTTATGTTTGACAAGCAGTTGAGGAAGTGGGTTGGGACCAATAATACAAGCTATTGATCAGGTGGTGCTCAAGGTTAACTGCTGGGCTGCAGAAAGGCAACACCAAGGGGGAATAATAATGGTTGAGTGGCACATCTGGTGTTCTGGATAATGTTGATGGTGTTGAATTGTGTAACTTTGTATGCATGTATGTGTGTGTGTGTGTGTGTGTTTTCCTGGGAAGCAGCTCTCTCCAGTGGGTTGGTCTGGGAAATAGAGCAGCCAGGAATCACAGGTGTGCTTAGCAGGGTGGAAATTCACAATATGGACATAAGCTTGGAAAATAGAAAACGAATGATGGACCTAAATGAGGTGAGAGGGTATTTTTCCCTGGTTGATATTCTCCTGTCAAGCCAAGCGCTTGATCTCAGGCAAACATTTGAAATACAAGCTGCAGTCATGTTGTGGTGATCCTGAAACTCAAAGCACAAGGGTAGAAAGCATACTCAGCAGTCCTTTAGTTTTCATGGTTGCTGCTATCATTCTGTCCTGTTTGATGTAAGAATCAAAACCCTTTGGCCATTTCCCAGGAAGACAACTCCAGCTTCACTGTTGTTCCCACAGTCACTGAACTTGTGCAGTTAAGAAACGCTGATGTTATTTTTTTTCTCCTTTTATTTCACCCCCTGTGTTGCCTTTGACTTATTTAACGTATAAACCTTGACAAGCACACCGCTTTACAAAGCTCTGTTATGTTGCTACCTGAATCTATTTTTTATTTTACCACAAATTGAATAGAGAAGTATATGCTTGGAGAATTCTCCTGAGATGATTACATTTCTATTGATCCCCCCTCCTCATTCTACATTTTACAAGGAGGCTCTATTTGTGGACTTTTTTTATGTTTCTCGACTGCCTCCTTGGCACCTCTGTTAAGTGGATTTTACTTAAATGCCTATTTCTTTCTCCAAGAGTATGGATTAGTAATTAAAATCCAAGAATGATGCTGACCAAATTTTACTGATATATTACTGGCAATTACTGGGAGACGGCAATCACATTTACATTTGTGTCTCAAGCATTTAGATAGTGCTCTGATCCAATCAGTACAACCAAGGAGAGATTTTTTTAGCCCTAAATAATCTGTTTTAAAAGTAATCAGCAGTATATAATGTAAGGTTATTGCCACAAAATGCTAGGAAGAGATGGAGCATGTATGCCTCTATATTACCACAATGGATTATTACAATTGTTCTGTCAGTTAACTACAAAGTTAAGTTTTTCAAAACCTTACATCTATAGTACGTATATTGCAGTTAATGCCATAATTCTAAGGTTTTGCTCAGTAGAGCAAGAAAAAGAGCAACCTCTTGTCCTGTGAATTAACATTTTCTCATAGAGCTTATTGCAGGGCAGAGATAACAGCATAATAGCTTTAAATCAGCTCTGTAGTTTCCTAATGGTGTACAGTTTCACAGGATTGTCTTTCCTAACATTTATTGCAGAGTCAACATTGTGTAGGAGTGGATCTGCTTGTACACGTGCCCTTTGTATCCAAATTGGAGCCACCGTAATTACACAGTAATAAATGTGCAGGAATTTGCCTCATGGACGTCGCCACAGATGCCGCAGCCAATGATGATTCACATTAACTGTTCAGTGAAAGACAACAGTGCATTAGCATTGAAGCTGATAAGTGAGCTGGCTTATTGAGAGATATCTGTAGCCTGCAGATGCAATATACACGGTCACACAAGGTCGAAGCTGCTTTGTGGATACATGTGTAGTATATAAAGGTGCCCTGCGGTGATACATGGGCTGCATGTGCATTGTATATTGTTAGTAACCTTTTGAAAATGTGAAGTCTGACGTATCTGTGCTAGATTTTATAATACTGGCTTTTCCACAGTTTCTGGTATTCAGAATGGGCTGTACAGCACATGGATTTATTAAATAGACCTTTAGCAGTCTGTGTTCCTTTTGGCTGCAAGGTAAACAGATATATTTAGAATTTGATTTCTGTCCATTTAAGAAACCTAGCTATTCAAAGGAAATGATTCCAAGACTAACTACTACATGATGTTTTAGTAACTCAACAACATATTTGTATTTTCTTCATATGATACCAGTATAATTTCATTGGACTTGTCAGTCTGTATCCGCTACAGCATTATTGGCCACTACCCTTCAATTTACCGCCATGAAATTAGGGCCCTTAGTGTGTGATTATGGTCAAAAACTTTAAAAGCTGACTTAAAGGCCAAAACTTTGCATCTGTTGGAGTCTCTTTAGATCCTGCAGAGACCAGCATGCAAGCAGCTGAACAAGGGTAAACAGTGATGCTATAATCCTATGTCAGGCTTGTTTATTTCACAAAATCTCCATGAGTGACTCTGGGTTATCAAGCCAAAAAAATAAAGAGAGCACCAGAGGAGTGAAGGAAGAAAACAAACGGACAAAAACGACATGTGAGAGGAAAGCAGCAGGGCAGCAGCAGCGAGATAGAACAAAATTTTGACTTAAAAGATAAGGGAAGGGCAGGAAGAGGGAGAAATTCCTGATTTTGTTCTTAATCTTTCTGTTATCTCTTGGCTTGCTATCATCATGTGCTGACATTGTTGTCTTAAAACTGATAAGTTATAATGGTCATATTAAAACCTGAAAGTTGTCAGTCTTAAAACAGCAATCTAACTTTGTTTTTACTGATGTAAGTTTTACATTTGTATTTCTTGGTTTTATTTCACAATAGACAATGCTGCAAATATTTTGATATACTGTAAAAGGAGATCATGCCAAATTTGCTGATTTCCTGAAATATTTAGCTTGCTTTTTGGACTTAGTAACAGATCTATTAGTTGTTAAAGTGTCGTAGAATGAGCCAGTGGTTCATTTTTTTATTATTTGCAAAAGCACACAGCTGACAAGCTTCTGTAAGATCAGGCTAGCTTCCTGAGGTTCTCATTGTTCATCCATCTTTCTCACCAATGCAGGCCTAACCCTCTAAGCTTTTCCTCTACTGTTAGTCTATTTGTTTTCCATGACTTCAGTTAAGAGTGGAATTATATGGAGATGCTGAGCTGCACTGGCAGAGACACTCAGCAGCTCTGACTAATTAATCAAGAGGGTGAAGTGGAGACAGCGAGGGAAGAAGAGAATGGGAGGGCGAAGAGGATGGGATGAAATAGAGGAAGAGGAGAGTATCATGTGGGGATGGGGAATTCTGAGAACAGTGATAGGAGGGAGATGAATACAGTGCCAGTGGTGGATGAATGGAGAAGAGCCTCTTCTTCCTCTCAGGAGGGGGAAAGGCCGGCAGGAGAAATGAGGGAAAGTGGAAATGGAAAGAAATGAGATAGTTGTAATTGGTTAGCTGGTGAGAAACAAAGAGCAGTCGGGGTTGGATAAAGTTCAACAGGTTCATCAGTTGAAGAGAGGTTTGTGTGTTGGTGTTTATGTTATAGGCCTTATCTGCTGTTTGTGTGTGTTGATGATTAACAAACCATGTGTGAAATATCTGTGGCCTGCACAGGGGCTATATATTAAATCTATCTGTATTTATTCATTAAATAGTGAATACCTTAAAAACATCCAGTGCAACTGGGATTCTCGTGTGAGATTCAGATGTATTTTAGTGTGGTGAAGCCAATATTAATTGTTCAGCATAGAAATTGAATCAAATGAAAATCAGAATTTACGACTTTTGGTAATGACATTGATCAATACATGTAGATTTGATAAATTTATGATTATTCAACCTGAAATATTCTTGATAAAGGTTTCTTAGATGCCTATTCAAAATCTAAGTGGTGTCCCTTAATTAATGAGTGCAATTTCATTGTAAAGTGTAGTTACGCTACACACACTTGGAATAGTATTAAAAGATCAAAATTATCATAGACAGCTTTATGAACTTTATAATCCCCAAGTAGGCAGTCTGTCTCCACATTATGTGCATTATCCACAAACTGTGGAACGTAGATGTTCTCACATGTGTCCTGCTGGGCTCTGTCTCTATGTATAGACTGTATGTACAAAGAAGCTCTAAGCGACTCCTGATGCCTGTGATGCAAGATAATATCTTTGTGTTGCAGCCCGGCGGCTCCTGTCAAGGTTTGATCTTTTATGTTACTCAAGTTTGCCCTTAATCTGCACAAATGATCTTGCTGAGATCAGATATCACTTTTACAAGGGGAGCCTGTTGTTCTCTGACAGCCAAGTGGGTGAGAGACCTCCAGCTAAGCTGTCAACAGCAAAGTGACTTTGAAGTGGAAGTGGAGGTCTTGGAGTTTCCTTATGCACCCACACAAAAGCATTTTCTCCACCTTTTCCACTCCTTGGCTTTCTGTTGTTTCCTGCCCATGTTATCTTAGCCATTTTCTCGTCTTTTCTCCTTTCTCTCCCTTCTGTTTATTTTCGTTGTGCCTGCTCCTAACACTTCTTTTGTGCTTTGACTGTTACTGTTCCTTTCAAATTCCTTTCCTTTCCTCTGTTTCCTCTTCTTCCTTTTCTTTCATGTAATGTCTTTCCTTCCCTTTCCTCCCTTTTGTTTTTCTTTTTGTTCCTTTCTTTCCCTTTCCTTGCCCACGCTCCCTTAGCCTGTGACTGATGCCTCATTATCACTCAGTGGACCTTTACAACTAATTGCCAGTGTGTGTAAGGGGCTTTCTACCACCTTCCAAGTCTCATCTTTATTCTGGGTAATTACCCAGTGTCAGGTACCTGCAGTAACAGGTAAGGGACTGGTGAGGCTTACTTGATACTTCTTACATGCTGTGCTGAGAGACATTTTTTTTTATTAATCAAAAAGTTGTACATCTGACAAGATTTATTAAGGTTTTGTTGTCCACTGTTGAAATTACTCTGTGTATCAGCAGCATCTTGTATCTTTAACCAGATTTAATTCCTGTGACAGTGCAATATTGTGATATACTGAGCAGTGGGGGATCATTCAAAAGTGTACACTTTTAGTATTGCAGTTGAGTCAGAGTAACAGGTATATTGATGATAAAGATACGAGAAAAATAAAATAAGACAAAGACTAGTAAAGTATACATTAATATTTGTGGGCATAATTAAAATGGAATAAACGAAAATTAAGTACTGCGAGTCAAGAAGCTGAATTATGGATAAAACAGTTCCAATAAGAAAACAATATTTGCAATGTATCATATTTGTGTTGATAAAATAACGTAGCGGTAGAGTTTGTACAGCTATATCCAAAATGTGAATTGTGCAGATGTTCATATAATGAAGGATATGTGCAGTGTGCAAGGACAAAAGTCCAAAAAATATTATTGTAGCACATTAGGACAGATCTGGTTTCCTTACATTAAGGAACATGTAGTGTTTATGGGGAGGGGGTTGATAAATGTCCTTGTCAGTGTTTGTTGATGAAAAAGATGGTTAGAAACTGTTCTTGTGATGTGAGGTTTTGGTTCTGAGGGACTGGAGCTTTTTGGCTGAGGGAATGTCTCTAAATGTTTATGTCTGGAGTGGGAAGAATTAGCCACAAGTAATCCTGCCCATCTCAAGGCCTTGGTGGCATACAGGTCCTGAAGGGATACAGATTACAACCAATTGCCTTCTTAGCAGAATGAATCGTACTCTGTAGTCTGCCTTTGGTTTTGGCTTTGGCAGCAGTGTACCAAATGTTGATGGATTAGTTGAGCATTGATTCAGTGATGAAGGTGCTGTAGTGCACTATTATTGTCTTCGACAGGTTGAACTTCGACAACTGCCATAGGAAGTGCATTCTCCATTGTGCTTATCTGGTTAAGGTCAAGGTCAACTGGGAAGTCATGCAAAATGATGAGGGTCTCCTGAAATCTTCACAGCACTGCATTCCAAGTTGTTCTGACTACAGCAGGTCATCAGGTGGTCAGTTTGCCAAGAGGCAAACTCATCCCAGTCAGAGAAGAGTCCAGTCTGGAAGATGTCCTCTGTAAACTTAAAGACTTTCACAGACTAGTGACTGTATATGCTGCAGCTGCTGGTGTACAGGGAGAAGAGTAGAGGCCATAGAAATCAGCCTTATGGAGAAATGATGCTGATGATCTGCAAGTCAGACACGTGTTTCCCAGCTTCACCTGCTGCCTTCTGTTAGACAGCAAGTCTACCTGTAGGTTGATTCAGGCCCACTTAGCTGGCAGCAGAGCCAGGATAGTGATATTGAAAGTGTAGCAAAAATTCACAAATTTGATTTTGGTGCAGGTTCCTTAGGGGTCCAGCTGCTGAAGGATGAAGTGAAGGACCAAGTTCACTTCATCATGTATGGATATGTAGGGATAATTTTTGAGTTATCTTCACTTCTAGCCGTGGTTGTGTTGTTTCCATAGAGGTGCGGAACTTTATATTGCAGTGAAAAATGATCTTACAGTGAGTAAAAATGTGACAGGAGCAATAATGTCCTGAAGCTGCTTGGGGTTCAAAGAGTTGATCATAGATTAAGTCAATCAGCAGAAAAGGTGTCAAAATGCAGATTCATTTATATGTTAAGTTATTGGATTATGGTATTCAATTGGACAAAGGGGTTCTTACATGACTGTTTCAGTTTCATCCAAGCATATTTTAGCCACTACCTCTTAAATATATTTTACCAGAAGGAAAACTACATGGCCAGCAGTCAGTTCATTTTTGTGTCTGCCTAATTACCTCATAACATATTCACCTGTCTGAATATGCATGTCACATACACTGAAGCACACACAAATCCTCGCATAACACCTTGCAGCCAGCGGTCATCCAGCAGCGTTTTGAATACAATAGAGATGCCCAGTGAGTTGTCATGGCAACTGTGGCTGTCTGTTTAATCTCGGAATCATTTATTTAGTGCAACACTTGCCTGATGCAGCTAATTCCCCAGAGGAGAGGGGAGGAAAAAAGAGAAACATAAAGCCAAAGAGGAAACGAGAGGACGGAAACATAAAGCCAGAGCTACACAGTAAAGTAAGCAATATGAACCCGGAACACGATTAACAATTAAGGATTAAAGATGTGTGCGGTGTGAGATATAGGACTGTATTATCCCCGAGTGCAAACGCTGCAGACAGGTGGACATCTTAACTGTGTACCGGGGGAAAACATAAGGGAAGACAAGCAGAGGGAAAGACAACAATAAAAAATAAGAGGACATTCTGACGGTGTCTGTTGAGGTCCTTTCTACAAAAAAGCAATGACTTACTGTGTACATCTAAAAAAAAAACTAAAAAAAAACAACATGAGGGCTGCTCTCAAAGGATAACTAGAGGCAGTGGGCCATCAGTTTAATTTATGGTATTACAAATACACTTAATGTGCACAGCATCTGAGGCACTGTGAAGCACTCTTCAGTGAAATCCTCAGCTGAGACATTCAAGCTTTGTAAACATCTGCCAGACTCCACATACATGCTGTTTGTGCAGTGTTTTGATGGAAACACTGATTGTTGTACCTCTGGGTGACATCACACAAAACGCAGCGGAGAGATTGACTTTGTTTCGAGTGATGGTGGCGTTATCGGAGTCTTGTTAACCAGAAAAATGAATCTGATCCTTCTCCTTATCTGTCAGTGGAAGTGTGATGGACTTGTCTGTTCTTCTTGTCATAATTCAGCTTCTTGTGTTCCAATTTCTCTCGCCAAACAGAAAAGTAATACTGCACAGTTGTGCAAAATTCTACATTATGGGGCTTCCTGAGGGCCTATGGATGGAAGATGTTCACCATGTAATCATAATGCTCTGCTGGGGATGTGTCATGTGCTGTCACCTCTCTACTCTTTGTTGTCACTATATAGCCCCAAATATACTTAAAGAAAATAGTCTTGCAATACATTTTGCTTGCTTTTCAACAGTTAGAGGAGAAAATCTACACCACTATCTCGTCTTGATGTTTAGTTTGGAGCTGGAGCCAGGAGGCGATTAGGCTAACTTACCAGAAAGGCGGGGATCAGTGGGAAACAGATGGCCAGGCTTTTCAATCAAAAGCTCACTAATAAACATCTCATTTAATCTGTGCACGACTACAAATCAGAAAACAACAAGGTTGACATCTGGAACACACTTAGAGACAATTTATGAAAATTATATTTGTCTGTGGAGGTGCAAAAAAATATACAAAAACACAAACAGCACAACAGAATAAATATGAGCACTTACCATCCAAGCAGTAAGGATTTTTTTCTAAAATGTTGACTATTCCTTATGTTTCTTGCTTTTTTACATTCACTGACATCAATTTTTGATTCCTATAGTATTAACAATGATTATAATGATTTGACTTAGGCAAAGACAACACAAATATCATTGTCAGTTACAAAGAAATCCAGAATTTACTGTCTGTAGGAGCAGGTATACAAACAGATGCCTAGTACTTGATGCTCTTGGGTGCTGAAAATGTTGGATGACCAGATTTTCATGATATGACCTGATATTTATTCAGGATGTTTCATAGCAGAAAGCATATTTTAACTGACTTAAACCTGAACTTTAAACTTCAGGTTTTGGTGTCATCCAAAAAAACAAACAAATACAACATAGGAACAGGGACATTTATCGTTTGGTAGCTGCTCAGCTGTCAAAACTTGCTCAATTTCTCTTACTGAACTATTGCAATTGGTCTTTCCACTCAGACATAAAAACAACATCTGGATGTGTCAAATTCAGACTTGTTCTCTGTGGGATACTGAAACTAAATGTAGGAAGTGTAGTGAATTAATAAATGGAATAGATGAGGCAAGTGGAAAGAAATCAAAAAATCTAAATTACAACAGTGAATATTGCAAAAGTACGTTAACATCACAGATGGATGATGTATAAAATTGTAAGATTTGCAGACAAATGTTCCCTTTTAAAAACAATTAAGTAAAAAGTGCATTTAAGGTTACCATTATACAGCTTGCTTAGTAAGGATATCGATAAAGAATCCCCTGCAAGTAAATTGAGTCTTAATGTGTCCTATTATTCATATTTTACTCATTATTTAGTCATATCTGTTTATTTCAAGTATGTATTGATATATCTCCCCCACAACTCTTTTTGTGGTTGTGAAAGCTTAATCTTAATCACCTAAATTGGGACAAACTCAGCAGGAATCATTTGTTGAGGAAGAACAAAGAGAGGACTTAGACTAATGTCTGCTTTGGGTATGTTAAGCATAGTGAAACGAAGTACAAATTGCATTTCTAGTCGTAATACATTGGTCTCTGTGGCTCACAGTAGTTGAGTAATTTGGGCCAATAATGTGCAGATAATGTTGGAACGGGAGGGAAAGTACACTTGTAAAAAATCTCACAGTACATCTGGAACATCGTACAAGGATCATTAAGACATGACTTTTTATTAGTGACACACTCACTGTTCCACCAGACATCTAATATCTCTTATAATTACACATGCTGAATAATTCCACCCAATGCTGCCCCCCTCCTCTGCTTCTCAATTTCCCCCCATCTATCTATCCTTCTTTCATTTCCACCACTTTAATTTCATCGTTATGTCTCTAATTAGCCATAGAGATGTAAATCCGTGCTTCACAGAGCCTCGAGGGGCTTTGGTTTGACCTATTACCCTTTACGACATTTCTTTTCTGGTCCTCTTCCCATCTCTTTGCGACTTTCTTATTTCAGTTTTTTTCCCTTTTCCCTTTCGTTTGCAACCAGTGGGTCCCGAGGGCAGCAAGTGAGCACCAGCGCACCATAATTCACAGGCAGCAGCCCCCAGGCTGTTAGTGGCACAGCATGTGGTCTGCTTTTATCTCTCTTCTCTAACTCCCTCTCTGGCGAGGAAATAATTCATTATCATGCCTCCATTGATTTGCTCTTCCTCTTGCCTCTTTGGTGGAACAATCCCCCTTTCTCCATCTCTTTTTCTTATTTTAACACCCTTCTGCAATTTCAAACAAGTGTGTGTCCGCATGGGTGTGTATTTGCCTCCTGCCTCTCTGTTGAATGTGTGCTTGCATGGGAGTGGTGCACTTCCTCCTTTTCTCCTCTCATCTCCTCAACAAAATCCCCTCCAGCATCCACCTTCATCAGCTTTGAAAATGTTCTCTCAGAACAAAGGAGATAAACACGGCAGAAAAGGGCAAGAAAAGGGATCTTTTTTGTTGTTGCAGGAAAAAAATAAAAGAATATGGTAGCAGATTTATAAGACACAAGACAATCTAACAAGGTTAGAGTGCAACCACATAATCCGTCATGGCTCAGTAACCTCAGTTTTTGGGTACCACTGCTGTTAACAACATTTCTGTGAGGGAAAGTAAGAAACATTTTTACCATAGATGCACTCAGAGGGAGTGTTGTTCTCTTAGGGAAAACATCTGTTCTGTGTAAATCATCAGCAAGTTGGTCCAGATGGTGTGGTTATAGTGATAAGGTTGTTCTAATAAAAGGGTTGTTTTCTCAATGCTTGCATGGTGGAACTGAACAGAGGCCGGCTCTGACGTCATTAAGCTGAGCTCGACAACAAGACGACAAACACTCTGATCTTATAAAGGGATGAAAGGGAGTGGAACGGGGTAAAGGAGGAAAAGAAGGAAAGTACAAGTGACTTGACGTGGTGGCTTCTAGCTGAAATACTTATTCACAGACAGTCAACTCACACATACACTCACTCACACAAAACCCAAACAAACACCTAACAGGTTATTCATTTTAGATCTTCCATATTTAAAAGGATGACACTGGGTTTTGATCAGCATAAGGACTACAGCTGCAAAAAAGAAACTAATGTTAAGCTAGTGATTCTGCCTGTCTACATGTGTTCAACTGGGAGAAAAAAGAGAATAGAATTTGGGAGGAGGCCAAAAAAGGGCAGAAAGATGGAAAGGGTTTAGAGGAGCAGGTGATCCATAATTACATGTTTGCACATGTTAGTCAAGGTCTGGGGGAACAGGTGGGGTGAAACAGCAGCAGGGTAAGGAGTAATCAGGGACTGTGTGGGGAGAACAGAAGGTGAAAGAAAAGATAGGAGAAAACAGTTAGGAATACACAATTACATGTTTATAAGAGTGCGTAGGGCTGCAGTAAAGATGATGAGAATGATATGAAAGATTAGAGATAAGTGAAAGAAAACAGGAGGAAAACAGAAGAAGTATGAAAAGAGGCAGAACCACAAAGGTTGGGAATTGAAGAGAAGAAGAGCAGATGGGATGGAAACACAAGATCAAATGCACACCTTTTAAGAGTCTGAACACACATTCAGGGAAACAGTAACTCAGTGATGAAAGAGAAGTCATACTTCTTGACTCCCTGAATAAGAAGTGTCAAGTTGTACTTGAGTTTAGTGACTAACTGTAGAAGAGTTTGACAGCAATGGATTTCTTGTTGTTGTGGATTTGTGTAATTTAGTAAATCTGTCTCTACAACAAGCAAAGGAGGGCTGTGTTATCAAGTCTATTGTGATGACTAAGGGTTCAGATAAATTAAAGGAAGTTAGTAATGTGCATTTGCATGTGCAGGTATCCAAGCTCATACTTTGTAATCCTAGGTAAAGATCATATAACAATCTTTTGGGGCAGAATCATGATCCACAATCCGAATTGCATTTCTTCCTGCAGATTTAATAGATCTCATTCGTCACATGCTTAGTTGTAAATCTCTGCATCCTGCTCTCGCTCTGATTTCATTCTCAAAGTTCTGACCGGAAGTTGTGATTCATACTGTATGTCCACCAGCTCCTACCAGAGTCAACAAAGGATATTCAGCTTCTTTGCTCTTGGGAAAACAAGACATAACATGACCAGGTGGTTGTTTGCTTCACAGATACATAGTAGTGGTAGTTGCTGAAATTGAAACACCTGAAAAGGGAACATGACAATAACCTCTTTGCAACATTTATCGATGAGCATAATAGCTGACAACGTGCTTTCAAACGTGCAGCCTCAACTAACTCCACACAATGGGACAATTATAGCCTTTGCAAGACTGACAGCATAAAATACGCTACTGATATACTACACATCAAGCACAATTAGTTGTCAAACTTAGCGATATACAAAGTGAAAAACCTTAAACAGATCTCCAGAAACGTAGGTAAAATAAGGCGGAGAAAACTTACACTATCTCATACTTTTACTACTACTGCTACTACTTCATGTAAAATTGATTGATTAAGGGAATGAACAGAATATCGACACAACATGAGATATTTAGCTGATGTAACTAAACTTAAACAACCAGTATATACAGAATCAATCGACATGCACCACAGTCTCTGATAAGAACTCACTTCGACCCTTCTTTCAGAATGCTGGTCTATTTGTCTCCACACACCTCCAAGATGCTTAGTGTGTCCAGTGAGTGTCTCCTTATTGTATCACTGCCAATCACGACTTTGCTTAATTTAGGTGGAGTAGGAAAGCTTGAATAGCTAGTATTTGTTTGTTTAATGAAGTTATCTGTGAGATTCCTCTGAAAAGCAGATCAAATGTCAAATTAAGATCATCCAAGATACAAGCACATCCACCCTTACTCTGAGGCACAGGATCATGAGTTGACTCTAATTTTATGAGCTGAATCAGTGCATCTTCTTTTTTTAAGATGTATTGCTTTTTAAAATAGTGTCAATATTACTGAACTGCAAAACTAACTTTGATGAAAAGTGCAGCAGAGAAGAGCGTGATTCAACATCCTCCTCTTCTGTCTCATGTGACTGAATGTGCTGGCAGCATCCAGGCAGGACAGATGCTACTCAGTGCTAAAGCCTTTAATGACTGAACTATGACAAAGACAAACTTTTTATTACTCTGTGTTGAAATCTGACGTTTTCACACCATAGATGATGCACAATTTCATTAAAGCGTGTGCTTTACTTGTAATGCATGAGTCTTCTGTTGGCTGTTGTAGGAGTTTAGTGTGGAGTGGTAGCTGGATTGCACTGTAACCGGGCAGAAGGTGTGAATAATATCTCTATTTCTCATAACCATCATTTTATTCACAATTACGTAGCATGATGTAATAGGACAAGTGACACCAAACACAACAAAACTGCAAAAAGGAAAGTTTTATGACCAAGATGTCTCATTAATATTAATTATACATACCAGTAGAGTGTGATTTAATGAAAAAACACAACAGACCTGACAGATTAGTTCAGTGTTTTAGTAATAATTTGTGATTCGTTTTTCTACAGTTGTCATAAAGTGAGGTTGAGCCTTTCTTTAGCTGTTGGAAAGAATTACAGTACTCCTGTAGAGCACTCACACTACCAGCCAATATCATTTAGTAGTTTTCAAAGAATTTCTAAAGCCAGAGTTTTTGTTCAGTAGACCTTGAAAGTGCAGCTTTGACAACTAGAGGAAGCTGAAATAGTTAGACATTTTGAAGTGAGTGTGTATGACGGAGAGAGAGACACAGAGAGAGAGAGAGAGAGAGAGAGAGAGAGAGGGTGATGATAGGGGAGCAGGTAATCCCAAATCTCCAAAGTCTTTATTCTCATGAGTGCGGTCTCATTCTCTGGCTCAGCTCAATGTTGCACGCTCCCAGCTGAATGTTAGTACACAGTATCTCCTGTGGCAACAAGCTCCTATTCAACCCAGTCTTCTAAAACAACATGCGCTGAGCTGGCTTGAGGGTTAAAGCTCAGAGGCTTTTTTGTACCAAGATGATGCAGTGTCTTTTTTTTTTCTCGGTTTGCCAGGCTAAATCCCAGTTACAAGCAACACACGGATGGAACACCTTGATGTATTGATGTAGTACACATCAGAAATCCAGAAAGAATTTCAGAAGCTTTTCAGATTGATGCCTTGATGCCATAGAATAGAGATATGGCATCCAGCATTGCAGTGGGCTGTAGACAGACTTTGCACAGTTTGGAAGGCCTAAACCAGATAAGAGAAAAAAACACAACCATATCAGAATCGCATCCATGTCTTTGTGGCTCCTGCATTTTAGAGACCCTTTCCTGTTGTCATTTAAACCCCTAAAAACTCATATATGTGTTTCCAAGTTACATATTTAGAGTTTTTTTGTGTTGAAATCATCCCTTCCTGCCTTAAAATGGCTAAGATGCAACTATACACTGTTGCCTTCTCTAGAATATGTAGATATGAGAGTCTTCGCCTCTTTCTCCGTCCACCACTGCAGCTGAGGCACTCCAGCTCACCTCCAACTTTTGTTCTGTGAACCAGAAACTGATTCTGAAGAATAATAATGACATGGATTAACAGGATTGGTTCCTTTAAACCTTGTTTCCACACAGTTTTGTTTGGTGTCCATAATTCTGTATAATGAACAGACTATGCCCCCCTAGTGTTCAACACAAGGGGCATGCATTTCATTAGCCACGGGAGACAGGCTAATCTTTTCAATTTTTACCCTTCATTTTTATGGAGTATGTGCATGGAGTATTACTGCCACAAAAACAGGACAAATGATCCATGGCAGAAAATAAGGGAGGAGGTTGTCCTGTCAAGTAGGCAGCTAGTTTTGTGAAATTATTTGTTACAGGGTTTATGAACCTCTATAACAGGGCTCTTCAATTATAAATTCACTTGGGCCGGATTTTCAGACTAAGGACATGAGGTGGGCCGGACATTTTTAGCAGACAGTGAGCAAAGTTAACCATTTAAAATAAACACAAATAGATAAGATAAGAAACGATACTGCCACATCCAAAAGAACATAAACACAATAGAAGAGCAGTGCTTAAACTAAACCTGTGCTGAAAAGCTGCTTCTTTAAATTTTATATTTCAAACACATAACTTCAATGCATTTTGATACAAGCACATGTTAAGGTGCATATGAACATAAAAGTGCAGATTAGAATCAGCATCTTTTGTTTTGGTCACATCTGAAAGTGCATAAAAAAGTAACTTGCTTAACAGCAACTTTTCAAAACTTGAGGTATTTATCTTCTTTTGAAATCACAAAAAAACAGAGTTTGTCCCTGTCCATATTTGGTCTCATCTGAGACAGTCACATCTTCAGTGCATATAATCAAAAAAATAGACAGTGTTCACAGGGACACAGTTACTATCCCTTTGAAATGAAATAAAGCTGACATCAAAGTGCATAATTAAGTGCAACTAAGTGAAATAACTGAAAACAAAATGTCCTTCTTAAATATTAAACTTATAAGTGATATAAATATAAAAATAGTCACATAAATACATAAAACTACATTTAGTTCCTGCTACAGCACACTGATTTGTTGCACTAAACATTAGGCATTACATTTCAACTTATGTAGATGTGTGTGTAACACTTTCCTTGTAGATTTTTCTAGTGGGAGAAATGACACCTCTTGTTTTGAACAAGAGCAGGGATGTTTGGCTCATAAGATCTCAATGCAGTCCGAAGGCAGTGGTGAAGAGTTCTGTCAGTCAGAAAGCAACAAGAGCTGTTTTATCATGTTCATGTGTGAAACGTTTGATTCACATGTGTATGTTGATCCAAACATACTGAGCAAGTGGACTGCAATTTTCTTAATGTTAGGGAACTGGTGCACATTGACATTACACCAGAAGCTTGCAGGTCCATTGCTGTGAAGCTCGTGAGCCATGGTTTGGGATGACTGCATATCCACAAACTTGAGTATGAATTTCCCCTTATCATCGAGTCGACTGGTACAGTTCTCTTTCAACCATGCCGTGAAACCTGTCATCACGTCAGTGATTTGCAAGGAGGATGAGATGCATTTGCGTAGTGTGGGAAAATGCAGCATTCTGCCAGTGCTTAAGTCAGTTGTAAAAATGTCCAGTTTGACTTGGAAGACACCCATCTGTTCTACAAGATCAAAGACACCTGTAGCAAGAATGTCAACCCTGCAAATGTTTGAAGTGTCAGACAGGGGTACCTGTTTGATAGCAGATGTCACACTTATCTTAACTTTATTGTTGGTTAAAACTTCATCCACGTCAGCCAACATGCAGTCCTTCACAGTTTCCGAGTCTGTGAATGGCATCTTTTTCTTTGCCAAGATCTGATATTTAATACAGGTTGGTTGTTTTTGGCTCAGGAGCAGCACTTAAGCAGCAATCAGGTTAAATAAAGTATGAGTAATTAATAATGAAAAATTAACCCTCGGTTAGACATGCTGCCTAATGTATATCCTAAATTGCAGTCTTAGTGATTGCTAATTGCATTGTTTTCAATTGTGATCTTCATTTGAAATCAGCTCCGGCCTGTGACTGTATTTAAAATTTCTGCTTATTGCACATTTGTGTATTGCTCAATGAAGGTCTGCAGCAAATTGGGACAAATTCTGAGATGTCATGCCTTCTCAAATACCTCATTGTTTTACATCTCATAATGGCCTGTGTTTACAAAGTTGCCATCACGAGAAAGGTCTGAGTAAACACTGCCTTGGCTTCTGTGTTGTCCCTCTTTTTGCTGCATGCGCCTTCGGTCTCCTGCATTGTTAATGTGACAGCCGGTATGTGCGAAAATGAGCAACACTATCTCCTGTAAACAGGCCGGTCACTTGAGGTCAGAAAGGATTCGGTTGGGGATCATACCCGTGTCATTCTCACTTTAGTTCTGCCCTCCAGCCTCTGTGCTACCCACATACGGTTTAATCATTAGGCATGCAGGAATTTAGCCTGAAACTTTCTTAGTTATTTCCAAAACTCCTGTCATGCTTGGAGGATCCATAATAATTTAGTAGTGTAGGGTACACATGGTGTAGACAAAGTTTATTCTGCCTTAATTTATTACACAGCAGAGAGAGAAAGGACTCCAGGGGGAAAATATGCAGCAATTACTCAACTTCATCAACTCATCAGCAGCTTTTTACAACCCCTGTTAGTGATTATAATGGAACCACACTGCAGTGCCTATTTAGTTCATTTTTGTGCTAATTAATCAGCCCACATTTTACCAAAGTGTAACAGAAGAAAAGATATTTTATCCCGGTCTGTTAATAATGTGAGAAAGATTCAGCTTAATCAAGAAAATGAGTTAAATCAGAATTAAATAACAAGAAAGTTGTTGGGGGTTTGGCTATGAAGAACCTGTGATTTCTTTCTTGATTCAGTCTGTTTTACATTAGGTTTATGTTTAGCCGATAAATCAAGAACAGCTCTATTTGAAAAAAGTGACAAAATGCATTTTATTCCAGTGAATCTTCATTTTTCATGGTCAGCCATTCTGTTGAATGATCCCCAAGCCACAAGGACAAGGGACTGTTTAACTTTTGATGTTATGAGAACATTAGTGTTATTAAATCACAGGCACCGGATCAGAGACACACATTAAACATAATGATGGGTGTATTCAGGGGCTTTAGCATTAGTTTTAATTTTGTAGTGACTCAACCCAAGTGACTCAGTAGCTTGCAGCACAATAGGGTGGGTTTGACGTCAGCTCCCAGGTGTGAACACGGAGAGCTATATAAATATGATGTATAGCACTGCTGAACAAGAACATGTATGCTCAGCAAACCCTTTTTGGATCAATATTTTAAAATAAATAAATAAATGAAGGTCAAACTTTACGTCATTTCTACATTTGCAGCACAGGTGTACCTTGTTATTTTTGCTGGAAACAGCTGAACCTGTGCCACTTTCCTCCTTACTTGTTCTGTCAAAACAGATCAATGAGGCTGGATCTAGTTTTGTATTTCACTCACATATTTAATCATAGAATAGTTATTTGTCAGTTTATTCAGTCATTTTTATTTATATAAAAATGTTTAAAACAACATCTTACTTTCACCAACACCACAATATTGTAATAGTTTCACTCATTTCATGTGACCATCAACCACAAAACCAATGCATGTAAAGCTTGTCGTGTGACTTTTTTTTAGAGGGATGGATGCGTAAACTGAAAATTATGTCACTTGTGTTCACCAAAAGGCAGAGCATCAATATAAAGTATTGATTTCGTTATTGGGATGTGAGGCCTGTCAAAAAAACGTAATTTGGCTGAAGGAATCATGCTGTTTTGTATGATGTCTGAGATGTGAAAGTCTGAGGACGTCCTGCTGTGTGCACGCTATTAGAAATACAGTCTGCTCCAGTTTTCTGGAGTATTGAGAAACCCCAGAGGTGTTGTTAAGCTATTCGGCTAATATATATAATTTCAGCATTTACCCGTTTAAAATTATTACTAGTCTTAAAATGTATTTAACTGATGGTAGTGATATTTATCAAAACTTCTGTATTTTATTTAGCGACCGCCTTGCTTTACCAAAGTAGGGTATATGAAGAGAATTTTAATGCAGTAGCTTCTGCTTTAAGACCCACAGAAAAATGCATTGCTTAAACACATATGCGCTTCACAACCTAGTTTCTATATTCTATAGAAAAGCTGCTTAGTGATCTTAAAAAAATCTAGTACGTCCAGCTGCATAATGCCAGATAAGTATTTCCATTTTGTCACACTGTAAAACCGCATTTATTCAAACTGAATTCTGTGGTATATGAAGAGCATATAACTGGGCTTCAGTACCTCATTTTAGAAAGAAGAAATAAAGAAAAAATAATGATTTTGTTTGCTTCCTTTTTTCTTTGCAGAAGTCTCATTAGGGTTTAGTTTTTCTCACATTCAGCTTTGTCAAACATTAACCTTCCTCTTTGTCTCTGACGAAGAAAATACACTTGCACAACCTCTCCCAATTTTACAATAAATAATCAAATTCAAAATAGTGTACCTTCTTTTGTGCTTTCAACCACTTCAACAATCTGAACTCAAGAGTCCATTGACCTCTTTAATCTTGGAGTGGTTTCTCTGGAAAATAGCCCACATGGGAGCTGCATGAGAGAAAATTATTGGTCTTTCTATTCCTTTATTCTGCAGCTCTAATCAGGATATTGTTAGTTAATGCCTGCATGTGTAGACATCAGAAAATTGGCCTGGACTGCACATAGCTTGAGATGCATCAAGGCGCATCTTATTCTGTATTCTGTCTCTGTCGAGGTGGACCCTCAGGTCGGGTCAAGCTGTGGCTCCTGCAGTGCAGAGTTCTGCTGCAGGCCACTAATCTCTCTTACCCTCCTCCTCCACAAGGCTGAAAGGGCTTTAAAATGAGAAAGCCCACTTAGCCAACCCTGTCAGAAAATGCCTTCGCAGTTTACAGTAGGAGACATAGTCAGGGGGAGCGAGAAAGGGCCGGGTGGGGGGTTGTTCTTTCTTTCCATAAAGATGACAGATTACCCAGATTGTCAGAGATCTTATGCTGCTATCAGATGAGAGTATAGCTTTAATGAATTGGGTCTCATCTGGCCAAATGAAGTATGGGAGATTAGCTCCAGACTGTCAGCTTGTTTCCATTAAGCCTCTCAGAGCAGGATGACTTTTTTTAGCCTTTGAGACTTAAAATGTCCTCGGTTTTATCAAACCAAAATGGTGTAAAGATAAGATTTTTTCCAAGCGGTCTCTTGAACTTTATTTTCTAAATTGTTCATATCTTGTCATCTTCTTTCACCCCATTTTTTTAATCTGCATACTTCTAAAATGTAAAACAGGCAGTTCATTTATATAAGCCACTTGTTGTTTTTGACTCCAAGCAAATAAAAATGTACATAAACCTGCCTATACGATAATGACTTTTATTAGTTTGGAGCAGGTACAAGCAAACACTTAAACTTGGCAAATACTTCATTGCCAGACTGATTAGATTAGATTGTCAGACCATATTAGCTCGTGGCAACAAGCTAATATGGTTTAAAATGAAAATCAAAACAAACTGACTCTATTTTATTGCTCCACATTGTTATAGAGTTTGAGCTTTTAGGATACAGGAATTTGGAAACGCAAAGGCTTTTTTTTTCTCTTGTCTTTTTAAGTCTCACCAACAGATTGCAACTGTGTTCTGTTGCACTTTAAAAGAAGAATGTCATCAAAAACATGACAGTCTACAAGCTCTCTTTCATCCCAGTCAGTGTAATTTGATAATGCCAGAGGGTCGCAGTATCTTTGACCTTCAGGAGTCAGACTATAAGAAACATTGGAAGAGCTGTGGAGACACAACTTGGGAGTGTGACCAGCTTAGAAGCCAATATTGATGTAATTTTCCTTTTAACTGCATTAGCGTGAGGCGATTTACAGGCTTGACATTAAAGGAGCTTTCTAACAAAGGTTGGTGTTTCTATTTCAAATGGCAGAAACAGCCACAAGCACCGGAACACAGAATGTCTTGTCACATGATAAAAGTTGGTATCTGTGAAGTGTGGAGGCTAACCTTTAGGTAAACATCTCTGTCAAGCCTCCAGACATGCAAGGAATCTGTTTGTTTTCCTGACAGGTTCCTCCTGCCCTTAGGGACAGAGCAACACAGTAAAGAGAGTTCTACCCTGTCATTACCAAATTGATGCCAGTTCATTATTGAGCTTCGTCCTGTGTGTTTCAGCTGTCGCCTTGCAGTGCACTCTGGTGCTTAGCAGCACCACCCACCTTAGAAATGGGCTCTGTTGTTAGCAGCCTGTTCCTGCAAAATTGGTCATTAAATAATGCGGGGGAGACAATTGTTCCCTTTAAATGGCCTGGGAAATGTGCTGTTCCAGAAGGACTGTGGTAGATATCTTGAATAATATATACTCTTGACAGCAGAGTGGTTATTTTTGTGTTTTTTTTTAATATAAGCATGCCTCTCAAGTACTGGGAAGGTATGTTATTATATTCCTACAAAAGTGTTTTCATTTATATTGGCTTTTTAAACCTGTATTTTTTCAAAAAGCAGAAGTACAATGTAACTGTCTGTCCTATTGCACTGTGTTCTATTCTGGGAAATGCTGGAGGTTGTTTTTCATTAAGCAAGATGTGGCAATTTTCTCAAATCATCTTGCACTCACCATAAGCTATCCTATAACTATTTTATTTAAGGATAAAATAGCACAAGTGGTTCTGAACTTCTAACCACCTGCGACTGTGGAATATTTTCAACCTTTTTTTTAATGCTTTTGCAGCTGCAGAAGGTGAGCAGGAACAGCCAGATCCACCAGTAAAATGCCACTCTCAGTTTATTAATATGGCTTGAAACATATTGGTTTAAAATACTCCTTTCTGCACACATTTCTGCAATAAATGTCCTCGCTCTCTGTCCTGTTTGCTGCCCAGTTAATGGGTCCTACTGGAAAAGCAGCACCACTGTAGCTCTGTTAGCAAGTCAAGACAGCCAGGCAAGAAGGCACATTAAGCAGAATGACAAGGAAGAGACAGGGAGAGGCAAATTAAAACCATAAAGAAAAGAAAAAAGTGAGACGGAAGGCTCTACTGACAGGCAGTCAGAGAGTCGCAGAGATATCAAGAACGTGAGAGGCTCAGCAAAGGACAAAGACAGAGAGAAATAGCCCGAGATGCAAACAGGGCATGAGAGAGAAAATGAGACGGTGGGAGGAAGAGAGAAGCAGGCAGAGTGAGATAGAGAGGAAGGAGAAGTTAGAGAAGCAATGAGGAGTGGCAGCGGAGGATTCCTCTGTACCTGTGGAGGAGATTAAGGGTCTGCATCCAGTGTGATTAATGAGCTGGCCACTGATTGCTCATCCCCACTCTCCCTCCCATGAATAATCACCACGCCAGCACTCTCAAAGAGAAAGCATGAATTTCTGCATATGTGTGTGTCTGTGTATGTGTGTGAGAGCGAATAAGTGCTTGTGTGTACATAAGATATGCAGCAGAGTGTCTGTGTATGAGAGACGGTAAATAAGCAGTATGCATGTACAATATGTGAAAGAGATGTGATATACAGGTTATGCATAGGATTAACCGACTGAGTGCATAGTTATTGATTGAGTGAGAAAATGAGTGTGTATGTATAGTATGATACATGACATCCTATTAATTCAGAGTGTCAGTGTGTTTGAAACATGGGTGATGTATTTACTAATAGCTGCAGCCCACCTGCAGAGAGCAGCCCTCATACTGGATGCACACTGACACACCAAGATCATTTGTACACGCTGTGGGCTCCCAGTGGGAGTCCTGTCTCCCTACATGTGCTGCACAAACCCACCAGTGTCATCATGTTCAAAAGACATTATTACATTTTATATTGAGGTAGCTGTCCTTTTAAAACCTCCGCTGTATTTGACCAGTATGTGTGAAATTAGTCAGGACTGTTTAATGATTATATTGAATTTGGAGGATTTTTGCACCATGTGATGAAGAACCTTGCTGTTTTTTAGGTATTTGCTTCACAGAATTAGCTGTTGCACTTTGATGTTGCAATATATCTTGTCATAGTGTAGGAGGCTGAGGCTCCGGAGGTAAAGTAGGGCTCCCATTAATCACAAGGTTAGTCCTGTCCACATGTCAACGTGTCTTTGAGCAAGACACTTAGCCTCATAGCACTCCCAACGGGCAGGCCAGCATTTTGGATGGCATCTCCACCTTCACTGTACACGTCTGAAAGAGGAAAATAAACCCAAAGCTCTTTGTCCGTTAGGATAGAAGTGCATCATGTAAGTGCAGTCCATTTTTCTTAAGGTTTCACTCCTTCTGCAGCCCTCTGGACATATGAGACACATTACATGACATATTAAATGAACAAATGCAATATTTAAAAATGCCCCATAAATTGTCACTTACTATAAGTATTTTTTTTAATCTGTGTATTGTGTGATTCAATGGGGTAGAGTGTGTTTTAAATCCACTATTATCATTGTTATCATCATTACAGGACCTTACATCTTAATTGGACATAATTTTCTCGATATTATTAAAATAGAGATCTGTGTTTTTTAACCTATAAACATACACTTACATTCACCTGTCTACATCTTTTTTTATTATTATTCTACACGTGTTGAAGACAAGGGTGTACACTTAGGAGCACACCGTGACGCACAGACATACTCTACATCTTCAAGCACGGTGTAGATTTCTTTAGTGCACTTATTGCTAATAGCTTCCAGGCATTTTTCCCAGTATTGCAGAAGATGATTGGAAGCGTACTCTGTGGTGAGGAACCTGTGTTTATAAACAGCTTGACACAAAACTATTGTGCTGCATTGCCTGGTGGTCTAAGATTGTCTGTTGTCGTGCTTTTTGGTGGTTGCATAGCAACAATCAATGAGAAAATCCATTTTGTTTCCTGTTTAAAATGTGACGTTAGTTAAAGGCTAACCTACGAGCTTAGTTGCTTTGAATCCTACAAGTCTCTGTTGGTGGTTTGGCAGCTTTGCAAGAACATGTAGGAAGTGCGAAGGCTGGCAAATCAAGCCCACTTACTGTAGCAGCTGCTTTTCACTCAGTGATGAGCCTAATGATTAATGCCTGAATCTTATTTTCCAAATGAGGAGATTTTTTTTCATGAGGGTCAAATATGAATAATCGAGGGTGCATGTATTTGCATACATGACACATGAAGGGAAGAGGATGTACTTGCCACATGAGTGACACAATACCCCCCACCAAAGCTCATAGACAGTGACAGAGACACAGAGAAAGTCCATGGGTGTTCTGTTTGCATGTCTAAAGTGTCATAACTCAAGGGAGTGAGGTCTTAATTCACAGAGAGAACCTGTGTGTGTGTTTGTTCTTTTGGCTTTAGTAAGAGACATCAGATGGGCTCTTACAGCTATCTATTGGTTTGATAAATCCACAGACTAATCCAGAGAAGAAGATGAAAGTAAACAAGCAGTCTTTACTGGTGAGGCGTCTCAATTGTAAGTTAGCCAGATGTCCAAAATAACTTTAAATGCACGTTTAGAATATTGCAATAAACCTCTAAAACATGCTTGCTGATCTGTGCTATTTGAACCTCTGAACCCCAAGCAGTTTCTGGTCGTATTTTGGTCATGTCACATTTTTCCTCACTGTGGGATTACTTTTTACTGCAGTATGAAGTCCTGGACCTCTATGGAAACAGTATGACCATGGCTCAAAGAAGAGATAACTTAAGTGTCTTCTTTGTACAGTATAACAAAGTTGTTTAACTGTTCATACAGTTTCTGACTGTGTAATTTTGGCGAGTTTCAGGGGGACATTGTGCCTTTCAATACCATCGGCACATTTTTGGGTTCAGAGGGTTACACGGTTCTCCAATTAGTAGTAAACATCTAAAATTCTGGTTTTAATTAGTGAACAATGCAAAAAACGATCAACCAAATGTCTGTTGCTCTTTCTCTCGAAATTTAAAAGCAAATAACACAGCACTTTCACATCCATGGGTTGGACACTGGTCAAATAGTTTTCTCCTCACAAAACTAAATTTCATACTGGAACTCTAAGGCTGAATAACTGGAGAAAAAATATTTACCTCTGTTTATACATCGAGTACATTCTAATGTTTTCCTTGTATTTTGGGTAAAATATAGATATGGCAGCAGTCTAAGTTAGTAAATGGGAAAAATAGCAGAATTCCAGAGTATGCTATATTTGGAGAATTTGGATCACAGTATTTTCATCTTATCTTAAAAAGGCAAATATAGTTTTGCATCACAATTAAATTGCATCATATGTTACCTTAAGGTTTGCCAAATGTCTTTAGAGGGAGATTCAATCGGAGTCTGATTATGGTTTACTCAGTTTTTCTATTAAATACTGACACTGTTGGGATATTCAGCTCAGTGCAATTTAAAAACATTTTATCCGTTGACAGAATGAGACATGTGGTTGTTATTTCGTCATTTAAAGCACCATATTTCATTCTGCACTTATTCTAGACATTGAGATACGCTGGATACTGTTTGACCCACAAATCAACAAATCTAGACAAAGCTATGCCTGCTGGGTGCCTGTCAGCTTATTCTCTTGCTTACTGACCAGACTCACATGACTCCTCACATCCAGCTCCCTCACCTGTAGCCCTTTCTCCTTCTGTCTTTTCCTATCTCCTTGCTCTCTGACCCTCAACACCTCTCTTGTTCCTTCTTCTAGTCTACAGTCGGGATGTTATCTGTCTTACCCTCTAAAAAAGTCATGGTGTTCTGCTTCTCTGCTTTATGGCTTGATGTCTTATTCCAGCTCATGAGGGGCTGGTCTCATACAAGTGGAAAGGGACAACTCTGTGAGCTGCAGTGTTGAGCTCGCCACATTAGTTATTCCCTGCGAGATCCTCTACGTGCTCTGCATCAAATTTGTCTCTCCTCCTGACTCACATGTGCAGGCATTTTTTCTTTTATTCCCCTTGTTGTATCCATCTGTTTTTTAGCATGTCTGTCTTTCTTTCATTTGCTTATCCTCTTTTACATTCTTGTTCTCTTGCATTTGAGCTCACATTTTGTCCTATTTGTGATGTTTCCTATTTAGACTTTCTTTATTCATTCTATTTCTTAAGTCCTCATATCTGTATTTATGTATTTCTTCCAGTATTTGGCCTTGCCTCCTCTGCTTTCTTTACTTTCTTTGCTCTTCCTCTCTTTACTTATGTTGCACTATATACCACTCCAGAGCTAGATACAGAAAACCTCCCTGTTGGCCCTGTCAGCCTATCTGTAGCTTGGTTAGCAGCGTTGATCGATCAGTGGAGCTCCTGAATTCCCCAGAGAGTCAATTACTAACTTACACATTGGAGCTATTTTGGGAAAAGGGGGAAAGTGTAGGAATCATTAAATAGCTAATGTCATGACAACCTTCCTCAGCCAGCCAGGGCAGAGCAGGCATTGCCTGTAGATATGCAATTTGTATGGGTGATCTGAGAATAGGAGAGAACATGGGAGGACGTTTCAACAGTTTTCGCGGAGTTCTTCTGAAAGTAGGAATAATCTTTGTGGAGGAGTAAAACACTGCTGCAGCTAACAGGGCTGGGATCAAGCACTTTATGAGTAAAGCCCAAGGTATGTATGTGATATCAACTATCAAAACTGATGTTGAATTGTTGTCAAATACTTGTGTACTCAATTACTACCAGCTATTTTGTAATTTAAGTCCTTATTCTGTGAATTTAAGTTATTTTCCATTCAAGTTATCACTTATTTTAAGAGACATTTTGGTATTGATGCTTTTGGAAAGTTTTAAGCTCTTTCATTGAACCTGAAAGATGAGGTTGGTGGAAAAATGATTCTCAAGGCCAAATTATGTGTAGTGAAAAAAAGTCTTCCCAACACTACTAGGTACAAACCTTAAAGACCCCCTCTGGCAAAGATCTAGTTTTCACCTTATTAACATGCCCATCCGGTGTTTTGATATGCCAGGCGACACATCATGAGTAAAGTCATATGACTTTGCTCAAACACTGTAAAACTTTACACTGCTCTTCACTACACAACAGAAATTCATAACATTGGAGTAATTTAGCCATACATGTTGAAGCCAAGAAGAAGAATTATGTTAGGGAAGCCTTTCAAGCTGGTGTGCTCGAACTGCTGTGAATGGGGAGGATGTGTGGAGAAAGAGGTAGAAAGAGGTAGAAAGAGGTAGGGACTGCATAGAAAAATGCATTTAGAGAAGAAAGTGTAGAGTTACAGCCAAGCCATTTTAGGGTAGGACTGGATCATTTTTGTAGCACAAACTTTTAAATATCGAACCTGATTATGCGGAGATGAGTTTTTAGGGGTTAAATAACGGCCAGAAAAAACTTGTAGTAACAGTTGAGGGACAGATGAACATTTATAGCTATTGTGCTGATAAAGTTATGGTGTCCAAGCTGCTGCAATGAATCATGGACTCACTGTAAAAAAAAATATGCAAGATATTCCTGCAGTATAAAATCGGATATACATTGTGTTTGGGCGTACCAAAACCTACATAGTTTGGTTGTTAGGTAGCTTATCAAATTAAGGAGCCAACAACCTCTGTTTTTGTTTGTCCCTGTGACGGCCTTCTATGTCAGCTGAAAAATCATTTTTGGGGTCCTATGACATGATACTGATGCCATGTTACAATTGAATCAGTTGAGTTCTGCCCCTTGACCAAACAAACCACAGCTAGAAGGTGAAACCTGTGTAAGCAATGACCATAGTAACACCTTGTAGTTTGTCGGTGTAGTTTCTTAGTCATATAGATCACAACTAACTGGACTTCTCTTTTAGGTTTTTTAAAGGTGTTACAGTGACATGAGGGCTAAAATGTCTTTAAATAACCGAAAAGAGAAGTCTAGTTGCCTTTAACTGATGTTCCTAGGACCTTATACTTCGTGTTCTGTCATCACAGGTGAACACATCTGATCAACTAGCTTCAGAAGTCTTTTAATGGATGAGGAACAGTGTCGCTTTCTTTAAAGGACATGTTGAAGAGCTGGTTCTGTCTGTGAACGTAGAACTAAAGTCATAATGTGCAACTATGATTATCTTCCACTTGCTTAGGCTGTCTGTCTGTCTTCTAAATTTAATTCCGACTTAAAAAGCATTTAAACTAGACCCTAATGACTCTCCCAAACCCAGTTTCCCATGAAAAGTGACAGCAACAGCCCTCATCAAATTTTGTAATTAATACTACACGCCTGTTTTTCATCCCATGAAAAGGCATTACATTTTTTTCTGTCTTTTCGTGGTCTCATGGAGGTAATCTCAGTAGGTTGAGTTAGGATGGCCTCAGGATTAATTTCATGGTGTCAAGATTAATTTCACAACTGGTCCATCTCTCATGAAGGCAGATGTATTTTTTTTAACTTTAGTCTTTTTTGCCAGACATTGAAAGTAAGGACTAATACATCAGCCAAAAGTTTGAAAGTTTTGACTGACCTCTTATGAGGTGTTGGCAGAAATCTCTAAACTTAGCTGCACATTTTTGAATTGATAAATGTTTTTTGATATGTAGACAGCAGTGTTACAGCTCTGCATTAGGGGCTTTGAGCTGAAGGTTATCTTTTCACCGCCGTCGGTGCTGCCTCACGACAGGGTAAAATGAAAGTATTCATTCTAAGACCTGATAAACACAGTTCTATCTAAAACTCACCAGTCAGTATTTCAAAAACAAGCCTATTAGGTAAACAAAAACCCCAAGTTGATTTAGATATGTAAAAGTGGTGGTCAACTGATATGGATTTTTTTCACACCCGATACAGATATAGATTATTGGCTATCAAAGAGGCCGATAATTGATATTTAGAACCAATATACATTTTCAATAAAAGTCAAAACTTGTTGGAAAAACACAAAACATCATTTAAATGCCTTATGTGTGGTGCACATATGTTTAATTCATTCAGTTTATCAGGAATCAGTTAAAGCAAACAATGATAGCGATAACTGGAAAACGCTGAATGTTGGATCTTATAATAGATGCCAATAACCCCTATTTAAAAGTAACCTATTTTCTCTTTTTCCCTTTTTTAATGCTGATAGTTATTTTAATAGCATTTATGTGACTCTGGAATTTAACTGGTTTCAAGCTTGGAATTAAAAGCCTACTTTTCTTTTTCTTTTTTTGCAGTGTCAAATCAGACTCAAGACTATAGTCCCAACTTCTTTATGCCAGCCCATGCTTATTTGTGCCAGCTGTAGCTGAAGCACCATCCCTCTTAGTAGTTTGGGTTTTATCTGCCATGGTCTATTAATTACGGTTTGTACTTTGAAGAGAGTCAACTTTGAAGAGTTTCTCCTCACCAGCAGACTTTTAAGTGGTGGCCTTACTTCTCAACCTTAAAAGAATCAATACAAAGTTGTGTTAGATGTCCATCTGAAAAGTCAACTGCTCTATAAAGACATAGAAAACCACACAGGCCTTGCCTTCATGCACTGTATTAAATTCAGCAAGAGCAGTGGTCTAGTTGAAATTCACAGTACCACCTGAAACCACCCCTCCAAGCCATGTCAGATCAATGCACTTCATCCCTCATCTGTCCACATGGCACTCAAAGCCTGTTCTGCCACCCAAATTACCGATCTGCTGAATTATAACTTTGTTGGACCTGGCAGTGCACTGTACCCAAGGCATTCTGAAATATCACTGACAGACCGAGCTGTCGGGCAAGATATATCTATCACCTGGAGAGCTACGTGAAACAGACAGCTAATATCCTGAGGTCTTTTACAACAGCGTTTGTCAAAGTCTGGATCCAGACAGGAAGTTTCTGACAAACATTTCAAAGTCTGTTAGCCATCGACTTCAAATCTGTTTGGACAATGAAATATGTGAATGCTAAAATGAAGATTTCTTGTGATATTGGCGTCATCCCTGCTGCTCAGTCATAAACCGCAGGTTTTCAGTATTCAGAGCTATTTCTTCCTCTAAATTTGTGTATCATTATTCTGCAGGCTGTGACAGAATGGATAGAGACTGAGAGAAAGTAGGCATGTGGAAACTTTAAAAAGGTTTTTGACTATCTTTCTATCAGAAGCATTCTGTTAGTAGGTAGTGATGGAGGAATGTGAGGTACAGTGTAGTTTATTCTTTATTTACTCATCCACTTCATTTGTGAGCAAAGAGAAGCTCTGTGAAGGACACACGTCATACTTTCAAGTTTATAGTGCTTTGTTAATTTTAGAACAATCAAACAATAAAGCAACACCATTGTGGAAAGACAGCTGCAAAGTCTAAGAGTTCCAAGATGATTGGTAGACATATCTTGAGGTGAAATAAAATTCAAGGTGGATAACAATAACATTATAATCAACTGGTTGAGTTTATGACACTTGAGAGATGCTACACATGAAACATAACATTCTCTCTCATTACATTTTTTAAAGCTGTATTTCTTTATATGTTATTTCCACACTTAACTAGATTTACCTAGAACCTCATTTTAATTTGATTCTTATGACTGTTCTTGGGAAAACTCATAAACTGTATATAAAAGATGGAGGTAGCTGTAAAAGTCACAGTGCCTGACATCTGCATTCTTTCTAATAGCCAGCAGGGGGTGAATTCTCGTGTTGCAAATAAATGTCCAGTTGTAAAGAAGACTGTGAAAGTGAACAGACTTGTTTCTTGATCTGTTAACTCTGTAAACATTTTCCTTTTGCGTTTATAATCTTGATGGTTAGTTTCAAGACTTTTTGAATATAGTGTGGTGTTCAATTTGTAATTTATAGTCAAATTTAGAGTAAAATAAATAATAAATGAGGGTATTTTCCACAATCAGATCCACCCCTCATTCATTTGCACCTGGTTTTCAAAAGACAAAGATAGTGATGACCAAATTCCAAACTAAAGTCTTCAAGCCCGTCTTTTACATGAAGTCTATGTGAGGCTGTATTTATCAGTTAATGCATCATAGCATTTATTTTACACTTATTACACTACAGCAGACATATGCTATGTATATAGTTTCTGTATGGCATGGTGTGTTCAGATATAGTCGTTGCTTTCAGTTTTCTCAGGGAATTGCTCAACAACTTGAATAATTAGTCTGCATTACTCTTTGTTTCAGCTGGAGTTCTTTAAATGTTATTTTTTCTTTGTACTATTGTGAATCATAACATTTTCAAACAACCCATGATTTTGCTCCAGTTATTTCTTTAATAGTATATCCTTTCTTTAAATATCTATTCAATTCAATTTAGTTTTACTTATATAGCGCCAATTCACAGCATATGTCATCTTATAGCACTTAACATAGTAGTGTATCTCTGTGCTGAAAGGTCATACAGCAGTACGGGGTAGTTAATAGTCCAGTGAATGCCCTGTGTATGTGTGTATATATACGTGACTTGCTAAGTGTTATGCTTGGTCGACTCCATTTAGATTTCTATCAGGTGTCTGTGTCACTTTTATTTATCGACCCAAGAATATCCTGTGCCCGATCCAGTATTGACTTAAGGTCACATACTGACGTATATCATGTCAGTGCCGACGTGCCTGAATTTTATAGTCCCACAATATCTCACTGTCACCAGCATACCTGTCCCATCTTTTTGTTAGTGATGAGTCTGTACAGATAAAACAGGAAAAGACAATGGAAGAAAGACAAAGGTCAGGTCACATACTGTAATATGTTACACAGCTTGCTTTGCAATAAAGACACCATTTTAATGTTGAGTTAAAACACTGAACTCAGTGTGAAGTTTAAGCTGGTGGTAAGAAAAAGAATCAGTAAATGACAAAGTTTTCAGACACTGACTGTGACTGCTTGTAGATTTTGCGCTTTGCCACAGAGCTTGGCGACAGATACTATTTATGGCGCCAACGGGAACCAGTGAAGAATAATTCTTAATTTGCCGTAAAGGTGAATTGAATTGGATGGCCATTTCAATGAACATAAATTTCCCTTAATGAGAAGAATGATATTTGGCTAGCTGTGTGTCCTCTGACACGTGGTCTTTTTTCATGCTGGATATCCTTCACTGCTGGACAGCTGTTTATCCTCCCCGGTCCACTAGTAATGAGATGGATGCTTAGAAATGTATTAAGCCTGGCTACAGTTCCACTACATCAGCGCACTCATTCTGATTTGTGATTTTCTCTTATGCCTTTTTTTCTCTTTTTCCCATCTTCTCCTTTTTCTTAATCCTTTCTTCTCACTATTGTCTCTTCTTGCCTCCATTATCCTTCTCCACCACTGATAATTTCTTTTTATTCTCTCATTCTAACAGAGGTTGTCCAGTTGAGCCTGGCAGAGGACCAGCAAATCAGCGTCTCCACGGTAACAGTGGGCCTCAGTGCTGTCCTCACCTGTGCCATCCAAGGGACGCTGCGCCCACCAATCATCTGGAAGAGGAATGGCATCATATTAAACTTCTTGGACCTGGAGGATATCAATGTGAGTAAAAATTGCTGTTGGCTTTATCATCGTAGATACTGCTTTTTGTTGCTGTTGGTACTGGCAGTGGTGCTGAAGCTGATGGTGAAGAATTTGAGTCTTTGTTCCTTAATTTAAAATGGGGTATACCTGTAACTCATACTATTGCGTTTTCATTTGTTGACAAGGTTTTGAATATGGAAAGAACTGTAAGAGTACTCAGATAAAGCTGACATTCCCAAAATCCAGTGCCCTTCCTTGTAATTTTAAAGAAAGTGAAAGTGAATGACTGTTGCTGTAATGTTTCTGACAAACAGACAACCAATCACACAAACAAACTGCAATGGAAACAAACAGTACGTCTTTGGTGGAGGTAATAATTATCATCCCATTGAAGTTATAGAATTAGTAGTCGCTCTGGTTTTCACTCTCACTTTAGCTCTTGGTTCGTCAAGATATTTGATTCTTTAGCTCCTAGATTATCACCTTTTCCTCTCCTTTCCAGTCCGTGTACAGTAGGTTTACCAAAGCTGTTTTACTGAAAACAACTGCCTGCCAGTGTTGGAAAGGAGGTTGAGAATGCTGTGAGTGAACAATATAGTAAACCTTTAATAGCTATGAATAGTGCTGATGAAAATTCCCCGTCTCTATGAGCGACTGATGTAAAATTGCACAAATCACTGAGTCAGTATTACTACAAGAATCATATTTATTAACTTAGTTTGAAACAGTGATGCTGAGTAAAACCCTTTATTTAAATGTGAAGAGTCCATTAAATTTCCCGAACACTGTGCACAACCCTAAGGTAGTTGTATGTATGTCTTTTCAAAATGTTTCTCAAAGAGAATTAAGTGGACTGCCTAATTAATATTTGATCAACTTTAGCAGCATGGGGACACAGTTGGGGGGCTCTTCACTTTGATTGAAAACAAAAACTCTATTAACATCTTTTTAAAATTAGAAAATCACATAGCTGCTATAGAAGTGTAAGGAGCTCTGGGAGTTTTTCAGTTAATTTCTAATCACAAGCACATTGTTTCTTTTTTGTATTTGCACTCTGCAGTACTTGTAAAATGCTCATCAAAGATCTGAGATCTCAGGAGGTGTGCTAAGAATCCTATGTTCTTGATTTAAAAGAACCTCTTACCATCTGAATCCTGATTATCAAGCAGCAACCAACTAAGTAAGAGAGAGAAAAAGGAAGGCAGGGTGGAAGGCAGATAGTAAGAAGAAATAAAAAAGAAATTAAATGGAGAAAACAGCAATTCCCTAGCACCTTCCATGAAACGGGACAATTATAGCTTGCTCACTGCTTAATGAACTATGCAGCCATGCGCCTGTTTAGACACATCTGCACAGGTGACAGCACAGCGCCGGCCTTGCTTTATCCACCACCGGATCACAATTCACTAATTGCATGCTAATGAGTGGCCTTGTTGGTCTGCTGTGATGATGAGCCGATAAACAAAGTCAAGTGTTAAGGTGGAGACTGGAGGAGAGGTGATGGCAACAGAGGTCCCTCGGGCTCTTGACCGCGCATAATGAATTTCCACAGAGCTCAGTGATCCGCGTGCAGGAGGGAGAGAGGAGTTCTGGCCGTGTTTCTTTTTATTTTGTCAAATCAAAGAAGAAACAAAAATATCCCAAAATTAATAGAGATAACGTCTGTACATTTGATGTGAGTGGAATTTCTGTATAATTTGGGAATTGGACATTTGCAGCAATATGCTGCTTTCACAGCCAGTCAATCCATTTAACCAGTTTGAACAGCTATGCAACATAAAAGTTATTTTGTGTTTTCAGTGACTTCCTGGCAAAAAAGAATAAATAAGCTCCTCAGTAATGACAATTTAGATATTCTCAATACTTAACATCCAGTGTCCAAGTTCATTCTTGGATTGTACTTTATGTAGATGCAGTGAATAGAAATAGGATAAAATGTATAAATGTGCTTGTTCAATATACGGCACATTAATATGCATTGTTATATAGTCTACACCAGGCCTGAGCTGTAAAATGATAGTGTTATATACAGACACAAAGCACTTACTTAATATCAATAACTACTGATCTCCCATTTTTTTCCTGCCAACCCAAATCCTTTAATATTTAGTAACTGTCTATAAGTTTGCAGCCACAAACAAACCCTAAGTCCCCTCCTTACCTACTGTACCTTGATAATGTAGCCCCTTTGCCCTCCGTCTCTCTCCCCGTGGCTTTTATCCAGGTCTCCCTCTAGTAGCATCGACCTGGGCCTCTCCTCACCCCTCCCCTGGTTGGAGCTCCAAATGACAAGAACCTGTGGTTGCCATTACGAGATGGTTAAATGGTCTAAAAACAACCACAACACCATGTCCCTAACCACCTCCACCTAGGCGACGCACTCTTGGTAGCCTGCTCCAAGGGCTGACAAATTTTATGTCAGTGGTTGCGTACGGACCAGAACAGGTTCTTCATCTGGTGGTAGCTGGTCCGGGCCAGTCACTAGGAACCTTAACCTAACTCTGGGTGTCCTTATTGTGCTTCCAGGTTTTACTTACTTTCTTTGTTTAATGTGTATCAAGGGGAAGTCATTCCTGTACCCTTTCTTTTTTTCATGTATGTCCAGATTTATTTATTTGTGGGAGGTTTTTGTTATTGTGTTGACATGAAAAATATAATCTGTGTTCCTTGATAAACAGACTAAAATGGTTAAATTCAAAGCAAGACGATTATTTAAAAATAATCTTTTTTCCTTGGTCTTTATTAAAAATATGTTATTAAAAATGTCAATAATTATTGATATAAAGCAAAATGAAACATTCAACCATGAAATTCTTGGTTATATTAGCCAATCGAATCTACAGCACATGAATGACATTACTGTCTATATGTAAGTTGAACAGTCAGCCCCTATTGTACAGGACACCTACAAATAAATGACAGTGGACAGTGCTCCCTCCCTTTCCTCATCTCTAACCCTCATCTGTCAGAACAGTAAAGTAGCAGCAACATAAGGGAAAGCAGAGGGTTTCAGGCACTATGACCTGTCTTCTTCTTGAGCTGTTTTTTTTTTACATTTTGTACAAGTTGACTCAGAACGCTGTAGGTCAAAGAGGAGACAGGGTGAGATGAAAGAGGGGACATTACTCTCCTGTCAAACTCCTATCAGCACGCCATTTTCCTCTGTTGAACTGTGCTGAGTGGAAACAGGATTGTTTTCAGAAGTTTCATTTGACAGTGATTGAAATCTTCCTGCACTCTGGCATATAACCTCTAAAGCTGAAAGCTGAGCCTCCATTACAATCAGTCTCGTCTGTCTGCTCTCTCTAAGTCTGGTCTTTGTTCTCCTTCTGTCTCTCTCCCCACCTTCCTCTCCAACACACCGTTTTCATGGTGCCTCTTTCTATCTGTTTTTCACTCTCAATCATAAACCTCTGCATTTTACATTTTGAGCAGAGCTGTGTTCTCCCAAAAAGTAACTGCGCTGTATATATTAGCGGGTTCAGACCTGTGTCACCAGGTTTGACTGCATGAGAGCTAAATAACAAAGGCAGAACTACAAACAGAAAGAGACAAAATAGCAATATAATTTGCCACAACTACTTTCAATGTAATTGAGTGAGATTGGGAACTTGATTCATTTGGAATTGAAATGAATAATGTATATTTCTTTTTATTAAAAACAATTACCACACAGCTTCTATTTGCATGTACATTGCTACCACTTGGGAAGCGTATAATGAATGTGGCTCTCAAGTATTTTCAAGCAGCTGTTTACTGCACCAGTACTTTTCTGCGTATTCTACAAAGAAGCAGTTATGACTACTGTTGAAGAATAGGTCAAAGGATTGATTGATTTAGTTTTGCATTTAAAAAGCAAAACTTCAGTGGGTTCTATTAATTTGAGTGTGGCCACTGGTCATCTTTGTGTATAATTTTTAGACTGCTCTTTCCAATACAAAAGCATATAATTTTCCTTGAACAATAATAATAAAAGCCTGTTATTTTCTCCTGCTAGTTTTTTTAGTCTGTGTATCATCACGACATTTCATGAACTAAAAGATTAACGACTAACACCATTATGTTATGAGGAGCTTTGCAGGCCAAAATTTCCCATTTACAGCCATGTCTTCTTAGTCACTTATGACAGCAGCTAGCCAGACACAAAGCAGGCTCAGTGAGCAGAGCAAAAGACAACTTTATGGAATTAGTCCGATTTGAAAAAGTCATCTTTATCTGTTTTAAAAGAACCTCCAGTTCTTGCCAATGTGAAAATGTTCCAATTATTGCTCTTTTTTTCAATTAATCTACTTACATTAGTAATGAATGCTTGATTAATTATGGCTTCTACCCAGTTGGACTAAAGTCAAATTTGAATTTAGTTTATAGCCCACCAAAAACATAAATTCAGCTTCCATTATGAGGTTAGAATCAGGACCACCTCAACCGATGATTAGACAAATTGACTTTTAGGAGACCTCTTTTTTCGCGGAAACCACAACTAATAGTTAAGATTTTAAACTAAAATATATCTGGCATAATCTGCCAGGTATATCATAGTCATATTTTTAGACCAATTGGCCCATTAAGTTTTAATTGTTCTCACCGGTGCACTTGTATCTCTCACCCTAGTTGTAAATTCTGAACTTTAAAGACTGTCCAAGGCTCCCCTGGCTACCTTACAAGAAAGTCACATCACATTTTTCCTGTCACACAGCCACCTCCTGTCAGGTCACATTAATTTCTAGAGACCTCGGAGAAAAAAAAAGAAGCTGCCGTGGTTGTGGTTTCTGTGTCATGACAGAGCCGCATCCGGACATCTGCTTGGCCACTTGGTGGGACAGCAAACTATTTAATGCCTTAATCCGCCCTAAGCTGTGGCTGGAACCCCCTGGTGACTGCTGCATGCTGCACCAACAACAACCAGCTCCATTCATCAACCTAATGGGCTTTATATTTTTAACCCTTGCCATTTATCAGGCTGAGGCAGCGTGATGAGGGGAGAGAGGAGGATCAAATTCCCCAACGCTTGCTTCAGCTCAACAGGGAAACCGTTGATTCATGGTCTCTCTTCCTTTTCACATCACTCTTTCTCTCTCCTGTCTTTTCCCATCACTCCCTGCTGTTGTGTGCCTCCTCTCCCTGCTCTTTTCAAGCACCCTTATGTGTTCTATCAAGCTACCTCCATTTTTCCCCCTCACTCCCTGTGGATGTTTTCTGCACCCCATTCTTCACCACTGTTCCCTCTCCTAAACCTCCCGTCCCCTCCCATCTTCCTCCCTTGTCTTTTTCTTTACTTAATTTTCCTCTTCCATCTCTCCCCTGTATTCCAGGACTTCGGGGATGATGGCTCCCTGTACATCACCAAGGTGACAACCATCCACATGGGGAACTACAGTTGCCATGCCTACGGCTATGAAGACCTCTATCAGACACATGTGCTGCAGGTGAATGGTCAGTAGTGGCTCATTTCTTACTTACAGTGGTGGGAGAAGTGTGGACAAAGCACTTTAGTTTTGTTTGTGCTGCTCTGTGGTTTCCCAGTAAGAGTTCATTTTCTCAATTCCTTGTTCTGCTTATAATAAATAGGTCAAGTGATTGACCTGGTAAGCATTCGGGTCAATCAGTTGCTTTGTGATTCTTAGGCTTTGTGGTTAAAGAACAGTTCAGAGGCAATTAAGCCAGCATGCTGTTGATTGAAATGTCTGGCAACTAAATATAAAAAGTATGTGGATAATACATGTAAATATTACAGTTACATTAGATATTTAGATGCTGTCACTCAGGTATCTTATTGGTCCCATAATCATTCTGCAATATGACAGTGACCCCCAAAACACACACACACACACTCATAAAGAACGACATTCAGCAACGAGAACTGATAGGAGTCCCGTTTTCTTTCTCTAAGACTTTCTGTAAGACTTTTCAAAGGTGGAACAAGAGCTAAATCCAATCAGTCAAATAGGATCTTCTAACACTACATATTTTCAGCTAGGCTGCAATGAGTATTTGCAACTTTTAATACAGTGAAACTAATGTGAGTTGTCAAGTAAGCTGCACTATTATTGTATTATATAAAGCATTGATATAGAAAGTGAATAAATAAAATGTTACAGTATTGTCTTTAGGTTTTTAGAAATAGACCTAAGTACAAGTGGGTTAAGTGTTGTTTGTTGTGTGTTTGTTAAATAATACATTTGTTTTCTCTCTTTTATTTGTCTTATCCAACACCCAAAGATATGTAGTGTAGCATTATATATGGTGGTGAAAATCATCACAATTTCGCATTTGAAAAGGTCTAACCAGGGAAAGTTTGACATTTTGCTTGAAAGTGACAGAAGCAATTAGTTATGAAATTGGCTGAATAATTTGGTCCATCGTTTCATCATTTCAGCACTCATTTATTAAACACTGTTTTGTCCAGATAATGTAGATCTTCCTTTATAATGTAATAATGAGGAAAAACTGTCCAAGTTTTCTAAGAAGTTGCTTTTTAAAATGGTTAGCATCTACAGATATATAGTGTCACTTAAGCAATTTTGTTTATACGAGTGCCACTTAAGTTCAGGGTAGTCAGACCTTTGCATCAAAGTAACACAAATGGGGGTCAGCCCTATGTTCTCATAACCCAATGGTCCCACAGCCATATATTGCCACATTTCTAAGATTTTTTTAAATTAACCCTCTGAACCTCAAGCAGTTTCTGGGAGATTTTATTTATTTTTTGCTCCTGTCATATTTTTACTCACTGTGGGCTCAGTTTTTAGGAGTTACCAATATCAGAACATCACAGTTTTTATGCTTTTCTGACTGAACGGCTCGTCACATATTTTTGTTTGTTTTTCTGTTATTTCTGTTGTGACTCTGATAAATGGTGTAATTTTGGCGATTTTTTAAAAAACTCTACATGTATTTCAAACCCATCCGTGGATTTTAGGGTTCCGAGGGTTAAACTTTATTATATTAGGGCCTTGACCTCTGTATAATTTACTAAAAAAGTTATTACTATGCCTCTTTCCAGAGAAGATCCAAGGAGGAAGAATTTTAAGCCCGTAACATAACAATTTATTTTCATGCCTTTGTTTCAGAGTGACAGATAAGGAAAGTAGGTATTTTTTAAATTCAATTAAATCTCTTTCAGTTAAGGAATGACAATAGGTGCAATTGTTTTGTTTTTCCTGAAATTTTAATTGAAAAGAAATATGCTGCATTTTTAGACCTGAAGGCGGAGAGGGAGTGATTTGATAGGAGTCACAAAGACAGACAGTTTGCCTGAAGGGCAAGTTATCAGGAGAGGGCAATTACCAAATGTTTGTGCTGGGGATTCAGGGTATTTCAAATGAGATAGGACGAGGTGAGATAAGGTTGAATGGAAAGGAGCCAAGTGCCACATTATACTAAGTGGGCGGTTTGCATCCTGTTGCGTTATTAAAGCAATAGACATCCTTGCTTTGCTGTGATGAGAGGAATGACAATCATGGAGCTTCAGTTTTGGTGAAGTGTCCACAGTCGCAGTGTATTACTTTAGTCTATGGTGTTATCAGACTCTAGAGTATGATATCAGTGCTGTGCGATAAATGTGACTGCAATGTAGAATAAACACAGTATTAAAAATGGAAGAAAGGAAGAGTTGCTGCAGTACTGTAGCGGCAAAACAGATAAATTACTACAACATAACCAGACGTGACAGAACATACATATAGAGAGACAGACTACATTACAGAGATTCACTCAAGGAGAGACAAAGGTGGAAGTACAGTGGTGTAGTGCATTTCTGTGTGTGTGGGAAGATGAGATGGATAATTTACTTTTGATATGTGTAGACATATACCATCTGTAAAATAGGAACATCCATCCATCCATGATCTATACACCACTTAATCCTCTGTAGGGTCGCAGGGGGGGGCTGCAGCCATCCCAGCCGACTCTTTGTGGTTGCAAGCCTATTGCAGGGCTACACAGAGACAGACAACCAAGCACACTCTCATTCACACCTACGAACAATTTAGAATATTTAATTAACCTCAGCATGTTTTTGGACTGTGGGAGGAAGCCGGAGTACCTGGTGAGAAGACGCGAACCGGGGTCTTCTAGCTTTGAGGCAATGGTGGTAACCACTGAGCCACCGTGCCGCCCAAAATAGCCACAAATGATGTGAAAATAACAACAGATGTGTCCCAACTGTGAGGAGCCACATGTCAAAAAGGTTGGATTCCATTGCTTTAATCTTTCACAGTGTGTTGTCTTTTCCTAACATAGCGTGTGTCTTTCGAAGCAACGAGTAATCACAGTCAAATAGTTGCAGTATAGTAAAACACCCCCTATTCCCCTCTTAAATGTAGCAAAGTATAAAGTGAGATGAACTGGAAATACTCAGTTCCACCGCTTATGATAATAATAATAAAAAATAAGACTTTAGGGGAAAAGAACAACAATAAAACACACATGTGCAACAAACAGCAAGCAACAAATGAAATATTAATATTGCAGGAGGATTAAGGGGCACGTTTGTAAGTTAAAAGGGAGAGGTGGCTGGGCTTGTGTAAGGAGGCGCCGTCAAGATCTGGCAGCTGCCCCGAGGTGGAGAGGGCGCCCAGCATCATAATCCGAAAAAAAATGACATCTTACCTGTTCATGTAAACTATTACCTCATATTTCATTTCCCCCTCTATTCCTCCACATTCATTTGCGGTCTTCTCCCCTGAGGAGGTGGTAAGTGGCAGATACGTCCCAACATCTATTTCTTGTAGGACTCGAGCTGTAATAAAGCAGCCCCAGAGCGCGTGGATTCTTGTTATTTGTGAATACATTCACATTCCATGCTGGGGTGAGACAAATTCCTCTCTGCCCACTGCGTGTGTGGGTGTTTGTGTTATATTCCCCCAGGAGTTATGGTCTACCATGAAACAGTGTGTAATTATGTTTTCACTTGTCCCTGTCCTCTCTCCTTGTTTGTGTCTTTGTCTGGTGTTTGTGTGTCCAGTCCCTCCAGTGATCCTGGTCTATCCAGAGACGCAGGCCCAGGAGCCCGGCGTATCTGCCAGCCTGCACTGCCACGCCGACGGCATCCCAAATCCCAAACTCCTCTGGCTGAAGAACGGCATGGATCTGCAGCCCAGATCTTCCAAACAGCTCTCTCTCATAGGTGAGGAGTGTTTGATTATTTTGGGGAGTGCTGTCAGCGTATTTTGAGCTTTAACAGACAATGTGTGTCACATCTCATTGGAGCAGTGTTACATATGAGCAGCACTGCGGTATGCCAACACTGCATAAATCTTTTGAAACCGAGACGACGTAATAACGTGGGCAATGAAAACAAAGCTTAAAAATCAAGCTGGGTTTTTGTCAAAGTAGCTCTTTTATTGAAAACTAAGCAGTGCCACTCGTCAGCAGTAATATTTTGTTGTGCTTTCCATTTATTTGTATTGTATACTGCAGAGATGAAACCAAAATTGTGGTCACCCTCTTTTACCATCTTCATTTGGCTCCCCTGGCAAACATACTTATTCTTCTTTTAAAGTGAATGAGCTGGGAGATCAAGAGAGTGAAAATAAAATGAAATATACTCTGTGACAGGAGTTGGCAGCTACTTATCTGTGTTAGAAGGGTTCTTTTCTTTTTAAGATGCACTCGATATCAGAGAGAAGGAGCAGAATTGAGCACGACGTTTCTTTTTATGGCCTAGTTCTCATTAAGGGAGAGTTTATTGGCTGTGTGTGGGTCATTACCTATGGTAATAGCCTGTTATCAACCCGTAGACACTCAGACAAGGGAGGTTCTGCAAGGTTCACCACCACATAAACACTGCAGTGGCTACAGTTTCAGATTTACCAGCTAATGCGAGCGATGGCAAAGGGCAGGAATCGTACTTAGAGTGATAATTTGTGCTTTTTTCATTAAAAACAATTGTGAAACTTAGAAGAATAGAGTGAAAAAGTAGATTAAGTAGTGCAGATTTCCTTTGTTTTGTAGCCATGGCTGAAACAAAGAAAAAAAACAAAGCACAGAGGAGGTGTAATCCACCATTTCATTCCCGCATATAACATCAGAAGTGTAATAAAGATAGTGTTAATGTCTTGCCCTGTCATCATTTTTTGATAGATTTCTGTAAAATCTCAACAATACACTGACAGTAGATAGTGCTGGTTACTGATTGTAAGCCACAGTTGAACAGTAAAGGGAAGAACTGTTTTGTGTTGCGGAGTGAAGGAAACTGTGCTGTGGAGCCGTCCACGGTGCTGAACCCACTCGAGCTTGTAGCACATCTCTGCTTGATATTCCCTCTAGTTTAGTCTGTTACAAAGCAAACTACTGCAAACACAGCTGCAGGGATACCTTGACATGCGAGAGAGTTCATTTCTCTGAACCAGATGCACTGTGGGAAGAAGGTTTCAGAGTGCTTTCAAATAAATTAGACAATTATCACTTTAGGCTGTAGATAAAAGATGGACGTAGCCTCCAGGTCTGAACAGTGAAAAAATGTGGAAGTGGTTTAACCCTCTTGACCTCAAAACACATAATTACACCATTCATCAGTGCTAAAAAGTGTAAAAGCAGGAAGAACTGTTGGATTTTCAACTTTCAACTGTACCAAAAACTTTACCAAAAAGCTGAATATCATGATCTTTCATCAAAATCACCTTATTGTCTCAGTTAAAATTTCACCAAAAATAAAACTGTTTGCACTACCAGATTCTGTAAAACATAAATAAATAAATACAAATGGCAGTAACATCATTAATGACTTAGCTGCAACCAGCAGTCACATGACAAAAAATTTGGGACTTTTCATCTGAATTGAGCTGCAGGCTGTGTTCACACAGAGCAGATAGAAGATGAATATAGAAAAAAATTCAAAATATAAGAACAGAAGTATGGATAGTGAGTACAGTAAACTTTTCCCAGTATTGGTAACACCTGTGGGGACTTGGAAAACTGTGTACACGTTTATTCCAGAAATGCTTAAATTTTTGTAAAATAAATAAGAGAGATTTTTTTTCTTTTCTTTTTGTTCATACTGCACAAAAGACATTCTTCACTACTTTTCAATACTTCCAGCCATGGCTTCATTGCTTCCATAGAGGTGCAGGACTTCATGTTGCAGTGAAAATGAGCCAAGAGTGAGTAAATATGAGACAGGAACAAAACAACAACAAAAAATAAACAAAAAAAAAGTAAACCTGGATTTTTTTTTTTCAGCAGCCAGCAGGGGGCGACACCTTTGGTTGCCAAAGCATTTCAACCATATAGAAGTCTTTGACAAAATAACACTAACTGTCACTTGAGTCGTTATATATATTCTCTCAATGAGTCTTTGGCTATGCTAGTTACAACACATTATGCATACAGCACAATGTTCATTGAGTAAATTATGGTCTCCTTTGGAGTCAAATAGACAATAAAGTAGGATATGTTTTCAAAAGACCAACATGTGTGACACCAAATGCCTAACTCAAGGCTTCAAAACAACAGTGTGGTGAAGTTGCGTTTGCTTGAATGACAACTGTGGGGTAAATGTCCAACTTGTTTAGTAATAATGATAAAGACATAGAAAATTATCTAAAGCAACATGGAAGCAGTTGAAAAAACATCAAGATGCATGGGCAGATTGCAATCACTGTTTGTGTCAGTGTGTGTGTGCATTCTCTCCAAGCACAAAGGTCAGTTAGCCTGCACGCATAATACACTGTATAATGTTGTATATTTGGTGATTATCTTGGTGTATTACATTGTTAATAGAAAGAGTCACAAAACTCTAATCACTTCTGATCTTCTGTGTATTGTATGTAATTCTGTTATTTTTGTATGTACACTTTCTGAGAGTGAACCAAAGCTGTTTAGTTGTGGGCTGCAAACATGCAATAAAACTGTGAGCTAAAATGTGTTTCAGAGCTCAGGAGGGCTAACAGAGCTGCTGAGTCAAGTGACATGTCCTGTTCACCTATGCAGTAATCCATCTATGGGGGGCAGTTCAGGAGAATGAGTTCAATTCAGTTTAAAAGAAAACCAGTCAAAACGCCTGTCTCCACAAAATGCTACAAAACGTGCCAAAAAGACTAATTTAATGAGTGGTTGATACAGTGGTTTTTAATATGAATTGATCACAGTATAATTATTATGAATTAGAAGTAATTAAAGTGGTGTCTCATTCTATGAAGGCCTGCTTTAAGGCAGTTTTCACTTCAAAGCATTACGCACTTTCCCCTGATAAAAGAGAATTATTATCAGGATCCAAAAGACATTTCACTAATGTGAAAAGCTTTGCGTCAATGTCTGTAATGTCGTGTGATTTTGCAACCCAGCAGGCATAAATTAGAAGGTCGAGATAATTTTTGATGTAAAAACGGCGCACAGCATGTTTTTGGAAGTGTGTGCTTTATTGCTGTTCCTGAAATCATGGACTCTACATCAGGACCAATTTTTAAATACTCAAACTACTTTTCAAGTTTAAACTGGTAGACAGTAGAATAAATCCAACATAAGAGGGACTGGGGGGGGGTTGTGTGAATGTTAGATGTCATAGGAGTTTATTGTTTCTACAGTTACTTCAAGAGATGTGCAGAAGTGAACAATAAAGCTTTCTTTAATGTTCTTCAAACACAACATACCTGTGAAAGCTCCACCGTGACACGTACACTTCATAGAACCAATGTATTGCTACAGGATCAGAGTGCAGCTGTACATCACAGAGCCTGATGCTACAGCAGACATCAGAGAGCTCGCCTCTGATGACCTCTTTGCATTAACTCCGCCTGCATCACCCGTCACTACAGCTTACAACTTGAGACAAACAACGCAGCATTGTAAAAATAAAGCTACACTTCACTTAAGGACTCACAGATAAAAAGGACACTCTAGTGAAGTATGAGAAAAAGTATTAAAAAGGGAGCAAAGAATGTTGTCAAGGTTATTTTACTACTCACACAGACTCAGTCTTAAAAGATGTCAATCAACCACACAGAAAGAGCCTTTTGAGTTATCTGTTAGCAATACAATAACAATTATACAGTATGCTTTCATTATATTTTGCTTTGATATAGATGCAGACCTGACAAGTACAGTTTTATAGAGTATAGTACATAAGAACACAGACAGATAAAATACTTATGAACACAAGACAAAGGGATATTTGTATCATATTCCTTGTTGCCCAGCTGAAAACAAAAACTACCTTAAGCAAAGCATGGTTTATTTGTGCGCTTTTGCTATTGTTTACTCTGTCTGGTGTTTATAACATTCATTCCTCAGCACCTATAGGAAGCATTTTGGGCCCATGTCTACTTATTTTCTCTTCATTCAGTTTGCTAGGTTTTGTTCTGAACATTACATTTGGTTGATCGTGAATGTGAGTGACTACCCGATGAACACATTTTGGCTTTATATCTTTAGCACTCGTCACATTACTCCCACACACATTCAGGGGTCAAAAGAATTTTACCATTGTGGAGAAATGTGTGGATACACTGTATAAAATATAAAATGTAAATATGTACATTTGTTTTCAGGTAATCGTCTCCAGATGTTTGCAGGGTCTTAGGTTGATAATTAAACTTCTCAACCAAACTGAACTAAAAAAGTCATAAAGTCTGTATTTTTTTCTTTGCATAAACCTGTACACCATAAACAGTCAAAATAATGCTGCAATAACAAACTCTCAGAAAGTTTCTTTTCCTTGTTTCCTCTCTTCTTGTAGCAAATGGCAGCGAGCTCTTTATTGGCAGTGTCCGGTACGAGGACACTGGAGCCTACACCTGCATCGCCAAGAACGAGGTGGGGGTGGACGAGGATATTTCCTCCCTGTTTGTTGAGGATTCAGCCAAGAAGACCCGTAAGTCCTACAGCGTCACATTTCACTTTTTACAGTAGGAAATAAAATTCAACACGGTAACAGTAACTTTTAGTGCTGTGGCCTCCATGTTGACTGGTTAGTCGATATACTCTCATCCGACCAAACTCTCAATGGTGTTATGTGTTTCACAGCCAACCTAAAAGAGACTGCTAGGTTTCAAATTTATAACATTCATTGAACGTTTACTTGAAGTAACTGACATGTTAAAAAGCTGGTGTAGAGGTATTTTCTTTAACAGGTGGCCAAAATGTGGAGTGTAAACTTTTCAAACAGCAGTTTAAAAATCCCAGCTTAACAACTAACATGGTATATCATCTAAAAACCATAGGTTTGTTTATTTTATATGTTACTCAACAGTTCTTTTACTAGGATCATGAGCTGTGATATTTCTGTTTTCAGAAATCATATGAATGTGGGCAGGTGCGTGCACTTCGGCTCACAGTGTGTTATCATTTTACTATAAAGAAACGGGTTAAAATGATTTAATATGCCGCAAGTACTTCTTATTTATAATTAATTTAGACTAATAATGCCAGCAGGTAAAGTGTACTCAGTGCGCTGTGGCTGATTTATTTAATCTAGAGATAACATGATGTTTTTCCCCCTCCATGAGTAGATACAATTTTAGTTGATTTTCTATGGTTGACTACATCCCCAGTAACTTTACATTAACATATCTTATCTATGTACGGCATGATTCCAAAATTAATTAGGACCTCCATTTTTTGCTGCAAATTGCATGGTTTTGTAAGCTGACAAAAATCTTAATGGTTTTACAATATGTAAGTGATGCAAGTTGCACAAAGATAAGACCTTAGCACAGCAGCAACAGTAGCTTTAGTTCTCCATCCATGTCTACACTAAATGCATTCAGGTACGATATCAGTGTGTTTTGGTAGCACTTGGTCAAGATACAGTCATTGTAGTAGATTGTGTAAAAGAAAATAAACTGTTGATAGTGTTGACAGATGTGAATCACAACTGATAACAAAGCCTCTAAAGATTCAGAAAGAAGCTTCCTGTTTAAAGTCATGTATGAGATGAATGACTGGAAAAACACGGTTGAAATAGGTCCGGTGTAGCCTTTGCAAATGTACCATGCATCTCATGCGTTTTTACAGCAGTAAGCACAAAAGTTATTAAGCAAAAGACTGCTTCATGCCACTTGACAGTAAATTGATTCCTTATGTTTTCAGATTGCAGAAAAATTCAGGCAAAATAAACAGCCTCAATCAGCAATGGATATTAGATCAACAGTGAAACAGCAGTGCAGCTCACTCGCACTACAGAGTTGAAATTCTCTCACAGCTGCACCTCAGAGCCTGGCTTCTTTTATAGTAATGCTGAGATCAGACCACACAGAAGAAGCTCTATCATGTCCCAACCCAACAGCCCCAGGGTTTCCAAATCAAAAATGAATGCCAGACACAGCAATTGCTCATTTTATCTTATTCTTTTAAAGTGGAAGACAACAGATGGATCTGGGACATCTCACAGTTTGATGGCTTATATGATGTGTTTGATGTGGATGACCCAGAGGAGAACAGAAAGACTCTTTGTGAGAAACACAGCTATATTGCATTTCAATCAACCTCTAACCATTTGACTACCACCAGGAACATTTTACCAAAATAATTACACCCAACTACACATTTGCAGTTGTTTAGGAAAGTATTCAGACTATGTCACTTTTTGTAATTTTAAGTTAATAAAATTGGCCTTTGGTCTCATTAGCCAGCTTTTTATAACTTTGTGGGACGAAGTAAAAAAAAAAACAACATGTTTTTAGAAACCTTCAAAGACTTATATATAATCAAAAACTGAAATTTTATATTTTGAAAAGAAAAGAAAAATCTTTACAGACACCTCTTTGGCAACAGTGGCAGTTCAAACCTTGGTGGGTAAGTTTACAGGCTTTGCACACAAGACTTTGGACAGTTTATCTTATTCTCTCTGGCAGATCCTCCCAAGCTCCTTCAGATTGATTCGGAAGCGTCTGGGAACTGTCATCCTCAGGTCTCTCCACAGATGATCTATGGGGGGTTTAGGTCTGGGCTTTGAACGGGCCACTCAAGGACAGCCAGATGCTTGTCCTGAAGTCACTCCACCATTGTCTTGGCTGTACGCTTTCGGTAATTGTCATGCTAAAAAGCGAACCATCGCACCAGAAAATACGCACTCTGGAGCAGGTTTTCTTAAGAACTCCTGTGTGTTTGGCTGCATTCCTCTTCCCCCCAGTTCTGACCAGTCTCCTGGTGCCTGCTGTTAAGAAGAGGCCACCAGGGTATTTCATTTTATCATCTATAGTAAGTAGAGCCTGGAGTTCCCCAGACATAATGCTTGGGGTTCTGCCTAAACAGTTAAATTTTTATCTCACCTGATCAGACAATCTTTTTTATGCGCTTTTATAGCACTTTAAAAGCAGCTGTATAAAACTTCAAACCTGTCATGTGTCTTTTACATGGAGTGAATTCTGATTCTCTATTCAAAAGACTTTCTTGATGTAGTGCAGTTGAGATGTTTGTCCTTCTGGCAGGTCCTCCAAACCCTGTAGATAACTTCTGAAGCTCTTTTGGACTGACTGTTGGGGTCTTGGTCACTCCCTAACCAAGACCCTTCTTGCTCAGTTACTTTGTTTTGCCACACAGCTAACTCTTAGAATAGTCCTTGGTCGTTCCAAATGTCTTCTATATCTGTTATTGTTACCTCTTTGCTTCTGGGAACACTCTAAGCTTTGGAAATAGTTTTATACTCTTGCACTGATCTTTGCCTTGCAACATTTTTTCATTATGATCCTCACAGAGTTCTTTAGACTCTATGGCTCAGTTTTTGTTTTGGCATACAGTGTGAATTTTTAGACCTTATATACACAGATGTGTGTCTTTTTAAACTGTACAGCTACATCACAGGTGGACTCCAGTCAGGTTCAAGACATATTTTCAACATTGTTGGCAAAAAAGATGCATTAGCCCTCTATCTGGATTGCCACAGCAAAGGTTCTAAATACTGGGGTAAATGAGAGGTTTCATTTTTTAACTTTTAAGATAATTTGCAAAAATTTCTAAAAATCACTCATCCTTATGTGTTATTGAGTGTAGGTTGATAGAGTGAAATGTATGCATATTTTATTGATTTAAAATGTAATTCACAATGCAACAGCATGTCTAAATACTTTTCCAAGCGACTGTACATTTGCTACACCCATATTCCCCTTTTCTACTGACTGTCTGCTGTTGTAGCAGTTTTTTTTAATTCTCTGTGTGGTTTGAACAAAAACACAATGTGACAGGACAATCCAGAGTTGGATTTCTTACTGTGTTTTTATAATGCAAAAGGATCAGTTCTCTGTTCTGACTGTGTGGGCAGTGTAAGAGGCTCTACTCAATTTTTTGAAGTGATTTCACTGAAGTAGAAAGTTTTAGACAATCAGCTCTCATATTTTATGTTTCTTTGATATTCGGTCTTTCAATAGATTGCATCATTCTGATGAGTGAATGATAGCTACCTAGAAAGAGCTTATTGGGCCAGTTGAAATTAAACTGAATAATCGATGCCTTGTCTTCTCTCAAGACAAGAGTGATCTCATGATTTGGGAGGAAATATGGACCTGTCAGGAGCAGTGAGGAACATTTTGTAGCTGTCAAATATGTTTTTTCTTGACTTGGCATGAGATAAATCACCTCCTGTTCTTTGGAAGATGTCTCCTTTTTCTTAGGGTGAATTAATGTTTTTCCCTTCTTTCCCCCCTTTCTTTTCTTTTCTATGGCTCAACGGCTGATTCTGCAGTTGCAAACATTCTGTGGAGAGAAGAAGGTAATGCATTACAGTTCTTAAACTGCCTTTGTATTCTTTTGAATAAGAAACTGCAGCGAGCATGTTTTGTTGCTCTTCAGGGCCTGCAGCTGGATATTTAGAACTTCCCAAGATGCTTGCCCTGCTGTCCAGAAGAATCACAAAGTTCCTTTCTCCCCAGAAAAACTTTTCTTCAAGTCTTGCTTTCCTCCCTTGCATGCCTAAAGTGTTTCATCCCTTTGCTGCTTTCTAATACTTTTTTTTTCAGATCACCTAGGGGGGAACACACAAACAGGAATTTCATGTATTTTGCAAATAATACCACAAACCCAGGGTGGTGGCTGGAATAAAAATAACTTTGTGGTTTTCAGCGGTATACAAATCCACCCCATCCTTGCTGTATATATTATTACCACATCAGCATTACCACAAGTACAGTTTTGCTACTTTATAGGCGAACCCACAGTGGTTTAGAAAACACTGCAAACCTAATCTGTTTTATATACATCACGGCCACATCAGGTTTACCACAAAACCAAAAGAAGTCAGAGTGGTTCAGACTACAGTGTAAGCATTTGGATTATTTGTGAGTATTTAACAGCGCTGGGAAGCTATATTTGCCTCACTAACATTGTGTGCTGTGTGTGAGCAAAAGTGCTTGGTTTGTGTCTGTATGAATACATGCTTGTGTATTTTGCATATTTTTCCTGACAGTATGTCTCAGACTGTTGAGCAGTACACGTTCTCTGACATCTGACAGTGTGAAAGTGCAAAAATAGTGTCTTAACAGCCTGACAAATCAATCCCCACCAGCTTTTTGTCTATGCATGCATCTGCTAAATGTTTATGCAAGCTGCAAGCGTGTATACATGCTAATGCTCATCATCTCCGCTCATGTGATATATCCCTGACAGCAGTAAGAGCTTGTTGCTCATCGAAATGCCTGAACAGCAGAATGTGACCTCTTTTTTGCAGATGATCTCTTTTTTGGCAGTGTGTCTTTATTTTAGGTAGGTGCAGTATAGACATACAGTGAAGGTGGGCAAACAGAGCAGAGTAGCTGTAAAGGTCCAGCCAGCCTGGAATTGGATCGGGGACTCACTACTTATGTTTGTGCCCATGCAGTGTGCACCCTACACTCTTTGGCTATCAGGTTGCCCCAGACAGTGATCCTCACTAACTCATCAGCTGCTGTTTACACCGAGCAGACAAGATGTGAAATGTTTCCTCACACAGACAGTGTATTTAATTTGATAGCTCCAAATACAGTAGACTGTGGACATGTTGCTGACAAGGCCCTTTGTAGACATTGTCAAAACAACTGGTAGCCACACACTGCCCATCCCCATGATAGTATGGTAACGGGAGTCTTGCTGTATCTTCCCCGGCAGGAAAACTGAAAAGGCTATTCACCAATGTCAGATAAGATGGGAGTGGATTTTTCTGCCGTTTTTAATTTCTATTTGTTGTGTTTAAAAAAAACATTTTTTTCAACCTTTATTTTCTGTCTTCCTGTCTTGTCTTCTAGGACTGAGTGTGGGCAACATGTTCTACGTGTTTTCTGATGAGGGCATCACTGTGCTTCAGCCCAGTGAATGTGAAATACGCAGACATATGAAGCGGACAGAGAGGATTGTTGCTACCTATGTAAGTGCATGCAGATTTAATCGCAAAATAAATTTAATTTTTAAAAAAGCATACAAAAAATCCACATACACTAATGAGTGACCTATAGTTTAGCTTCAGGCTCCCTCCATTTTGCACTAAATAGATTTCAGGATGCTTGTGTACATAACTGCTGAGCCAGTGACTTTAAAAATCAAATTATGTCTAAGGCAGAAAGATGCCACTTAGTGTACATTTTTATATTAAGGATGGCAGGCACTCATCACATCAGGTCCACCACGAAGAGCATCTCATTCCCAGAGAGCATTAGGTCTTAATTAGGCTGTTGTACCAAAATATAAAAGAAGGACTGTGAGGTACCAGGTGTAATGTTCCTCAAAATGGACAAATAATGGTCTATTAAATCTCAGTTTTGTCCTTTAAGTCCCAACTCAGTGAACACACTGAGTAAATCGTCAAGTCCTGTCAATCTTAAAAATTAATCTGTCCAACCATTTTTATACTTTATTTATTCATGCAAGTCCAGTGTCGAAGGAAATTGCCACCAAAATCAAGACCATCCTTCCTCCTTCTCCTCTCCCTGTTGCCAGTGTGACACCTCACCTTACTAAATGTAATGGGATTACTTGTGTCCATTAGTCAACAACTGGCAACAATAGGGTATATAGAGTCTATATCGCCGACCTCAGGGTTTTTAATCCAGTAGAGAACATCCCTCTCCCAGAGCAAAGGGCGTTAGATGGTAAAAGTTGCTTGTTCCTGTGAGGGATTTGGGTTTTACAGGAGCCTGTAATTGTATTAGAGATCAATACAAACTCAGTAAGCCATGTGTTAGCCAGTTCCTGCTATAAACAGCAGTTTCTCCACTTTGGTGAGGGTGAGAGGCTGTGGAAACTCCTTTGCAACCTTTGTGTGCGTGTGTGTACGTGTTTGTGCGTGTGTATGTGTGTGTGCGTGCGCGCATATGTGCGTGCATTAGTGATTACGTCAGTGTATATATAGTGCAAGTGAGCAAGTGTGTGCATAAGTGTCTTGTCAGCAAAGACGGTGGGCTGCAGGGCCTGTAGAACAGCTATGTTACTTGGTGGTACATTAATCTGTCGATATTTGTCTCAATTTGTTGTAAAAATCCAAAACTTTAGGACTGGAAACAGTGGTTTTCTAAGGGAAATAAGCAAAAATGACCATCGATTATTACCAGTGCCACAAATCAATTAGGCAATTAGCAGAGTGACTTTTACAAGCGTGATTGGAATGACGCATCTTTAGTTTGACTGTGCAAAATAGTTTAACCCTCTCAACCCCAGGCAGTTTCTGTATACATATTTTTTCTCCTTCACATTTTTATTTGCCATGGACTTGTAATTCACTACAATATAAAGTTCTGCACCTCCATGGAAGCAGTGCAGCCATGGCCAGAAGTAGAGAGAACTCAAAAAAATGATTTTGTTTCCTAATAACAAAGTTTTAATTCCATGAACAAAAACTAAAGATTAATTTGAATATTTATCGACGAAAAATTGGAAGAAATTTCAATCAACATGTTAAACATTTTATTTATTGCCAAAAGGTGAAAACATGGTACCTCTACATACTACAGATATTTTACTATTTATATATTTCTAATGCTTTTCCATACTAGTCTAACATGCTGACAGATTTTTTTGTTTTACACAGAATCTGGATAGAGCAAATGGTTTATTTTGGGCAGTTTTTTTTAAATTAAGATATGTAGAATAAAGTGATTTTGGTAATATATTATGATTTTAAAATTAGATTGTTATATTTTTTGATAGAACACTATGTCACCAATGACTAGTTCAAAGACCACTGAAAACATATAAGTTTGATCATTGTTTTTGTTTTCACAGTTGTGTCCCTAAAAATGGTGTAATTTTGACAATTAAAAAAAATAACATGGATTTCAAACCTGTCACTGGGTTTGAGGATTTAGGGGGCTGAATCAAGATCATGATATTTTTCAACTTTAGATAATATATTTCAATAAATGCTGTAATTACTCATCTAAATAAGTGTAAAACAATGATATATTAAGTAACTGGTCAAGTAAAAGACACGAGTAATCGCTGTTGTCAGTTCCTCAAAAGTGGGGATTTTACTGTAAATTCACTATATTTGGCTTTTCATCAACTTTTTACTTTTACATGTCATCGGCTCTTTGCCCTCCCCCACATATTTTGTCTACCTCTCCAACACTAAGATGTCAATACGGTCTTTAAATAACAAAATTCTTCACACACCATCAACAAGAGTCTAAAAGATGGCCCAAAATTTTGACTTACTACCGAGCCCTAATCATTAATGATGGATGTTAGCGTATAAAGCACCATACTGCTGATCTACGACACACTACTAAATCCTGCCAACCTTTTCCTCCCTCCGTTGCTCTTCTCCTCCTCCCATCATCCCCTCTGTTCTCTGTTGGATCTTCCCAGGAGGAGATGTGCCCTAAAGGTGAAGGGGTGTCACCTCAGCACTGCGTGTGGTCCTCAGCAGTCAACATCAGGGATAAGTACATCTACGTGACCCAGCCCCTCCAGAGCCGACTGCTGGTTGTCGATATTCAAGCACAGAAGGTGGTGCAGGTGGGTGGAGCAAGTTATCAGGCAGGCCTGTCACGAAACAACAAAGGATAGTCTCAGAAATCATTTATTTATGAGGGGGTGACATTTTAAAGTTTCTTTAGAAAAACTCTGCACAAACATTTAGGCCTCAGAATCATGTCAAGATAGGAAGATAGTGAGCTTAAGTTTAGTGTTCTTTTTAGAAACACAATCAAACACGATAACTGCTATGTTGTCGGTTTCAATCAATATTTTTCTTATTTTGCCCTCTTCCACCTTCGGTTGGTAATGGAAAGAAAAAATGAACCCATACAGAACGCTGCCTCTTTTAGTCTGGGGTGCAGCATGACTGCTGACAGTCAGCCAACCCTGTCTAACTAATTTGCATATTGAGATCGTATTAAATTGCAGACACAATCAGATTTTTGTAGCAAACATCAAAACGGGGTCAGAATACAATGAATGCGTGAAACAACCCTGTTGTTTTATTTCCCTCTATGTGAATCAAAAGCATCGCCCACAGTTAAGGTGAGGTAATTTTCCCCATCAAGTGTGTATTGGACTCTTTTGTCATAGGTGTAGTATATTGTTTACTGAGTCAAGCAGAGATGATGGTTTCAATCAACTCACGGATAAAGCTGGTAAAATTGTCAGTTATATCAACATGCACAACTGACATTCGCAGGCTTAAAACAAGAAGCTGCTTTTGACCTTTTTGTAAAATCAAAGACTTGTCTTTTACCCCAAAATGACAATGAAATCAATCAGTGTAAACTGTTTACACACCATAGAACTGCACGGGACTCACAATAGAATGCTTTTATCTGTTGCACTTCACTTTATGATTTAGGACATTTAAAACTCATATACTCACCTAAACATCTTGCCCACTGCAGTTTTACTCAGGTCTGTAGCCTTCTTGTAGCTAAACATGTCAAATATCATCACATTGTGATGTGCACTCAGTTCAGACTTGCCACACTATTGAAATGCCACCAGTGCAAAAAGGTGCATGCAAGGTAAAATAAATCAAATGCACCTCAAGCGCTTGAAACAATATGGTACCCAGGTGGGTGTTAGCTGCCTTGCCATTTATCTTGCCTGTAACGGCTGTTTAGAGACTAAATCCCTCAGGGGTCCTTCCCAGGGTCAGCATCATTTATACTGAGGTGCAGGATGAGAGGAAATAGGCCTAACTCAAGGATAAGTAGGTGGGAGAGAAGAAGGGAGATGAGCCAAAGTCTGAATCAAGAGAATGAGAAAACAGCAAAATGAGCAGGTACAGGTGCAAAAATGTCATTATAAACATGTGACTTCACCCTGTTATGTCTAAGAAAATGGGGAACTAAATGTGATACAACTTACAGAGACCTTTCTGAATGCCAGTCAAAGTATTTGCTCTTCCACTTTTGCCAATACTACATGCTTGACTTTACATACATTTTTGTTTTAGATGTGTTTTTTTAATTGTTTCAATTAAAAATACACCAAATACAAGATTATATCACATTTTTTCACATATCCTTTTTACTTAAGGTGATATGATGCAGGAAAAACATAGCTGGCGCATGCAGTGTGTACAGCAAGATATTTCTTACAACATTTAAAGTTCAGGTCATCACCTTTAGTATATCACGACCCATCGGCTGCCCTTTTTTTCTCTTTTACTCTATTCAGCACTGTAAAACTGCCATCCTACCATTTATTGTCCAATCCTTCTCCCCTCTCTCTCCTTCTTGAAGACCCTCTCTGGCCTCTGGGTGCAAAAGGTTAATGCGTCCTCCCTTTTTCATTGTTATCTCATGCCCCCCCACCCTCTTTTCTTTTTTTTCCCTACAAAGAACATGTGTAGCTTATTGTCAACAATATCCTTTAGAACGGTAGAATAGATGGAAGACTCTTCATCTACTGACAGGGCTAATGTATGACCAAAGCAATTCTTGTAATAACAAAAAAGTAGTATTACTAATAACCTTTTTTTTTTCAAAAAAGAAAATCAAGCACCACTCTTTTTTTACTAGTCAAAGTGTATGCCAATGTTTTCTTGGTAAAAATATGTCCATATATGTGTGTGTGTGTGTGTGTATTTCTTGTCCTACAGCACAAACAGGGACTTGAGTGTCACTGATAAGAGTGTTATTTCTGCTTAGCAAATTTGTGGTCACTGTTGGGACAACTACTCTCAAATTTGAGAGTAATAGCAGTAACATCTAGAAAGAAATAAAAGATAAAGAGCAAATTTAAATGCAGGTAAAAAGCCACATTATTTATTATATTCTTGGGTCCTTCATCTCAGTGCTGTCTTTTGTTTACTATTGTGAAACGCTGTCTTGTTCGCCTTTTTAAAAATGTTTCTTTCTCTTCCAAGGCCTTGATTTTTCAGGCACAGCTATAATTCCCAACAGACACTAGATGAAGGCTGTAAACATGTGGAGAAGCTACAACAATAAAGCCTTTCATAGTTTTCACGCTGTTCCACGCAGCATTGTCATTTTTCTAACCTTGACTCTGAAGTGTCAGACCTGTGCCAGCTAAGCCTCCCATTGGGTCGGAAAACAATTGCCACATCAGCTAATTAAAAAGAATGCCAGATGGCAAAAACCTCTGGTTGTGTAGTCAGTGTAACTTACTGTGGCGGTTTCTTTTGAAGCTGCCGTAAATCAATGAGAGATGGCATGAAGATGTTATTTAGTATTCCATTATGCTTTTTCTTTTCTGTTAGCCCAGATGAACATCTTCATTCAAGCAGTTTAAAGATGCTTTATGTTCTATGAAATAAAGATACTCTTGTTTCTTGAAGGATGACAGTGGTCCTCTGTGGTACCCAGGTGCACCTTTATTTCTGTTTTGGCAATAAATACTCCCAAGTGACCTCCAAGAGATCATCTGCCATAAACTCTGCATCCAGTATTATAAAATCTCTCACTCTGGATTTTCCATTAAGTTTCTACAGCTAGAGCTCTTTACCATCTGTTTATCTCAGGTTTCTAACACCTGGCTTAGGGTTTAATGGTATTTATCAAAATTTAACGTACTTTTAAATCTGCATATTGAAATCAGACCTCTTATAAAATCTAACCAAGTTTTGTTTTCAATATTTAGAAGTCAGAAGAAAAATAAAATTCCAAGATCTCTTATCACTTTGAACACAAGACACAGAATCTTTAAATGTGTATCTGAAATGTTGAACTAATTTACCACCTGCATATTTTCCACATGGCTCTGTGATAAGGTGGGCAAAGAGAGGAAAACAATGGTTTCAAAAGAGATCTGTTAGAATCAGAGCTTAGCAAACCAGGTCTTTTGCCAATTTGAAATGGAATTCAAGATGCAACCAGCTGTGAAAATCTGTTCATTTTCAACAAGCAAACACACAACTCTTTTTCATTAGCAGCAAATAGCATCACTATACAAGAACAGAAGAATGTCCATACTTCTTGTATAAAGCCAACATTAATTTGCACCATGATCCTTAATTCCAACTTAAACTGAACAGCTACAATATGTTGGACTTTTAAAGGTTCATTGACTCCCAGACTGCTGCAATGAGGCCTGACATCAGGTTTACCTTTGCCCTCATCATAAAGGAATTTAAAGGCAAACGAAAAGGGAAATTTTTCACCATCTCCTACTATACATAGACACATGCTGAGTTGACACTTGGCCGACCAGTGCAGAGCAGAGGGCTAGACCTCCCATTACTGGACACAGAGCTTGTGGTCTCGCTCCACTGGTGAGGGTGTCAGCAGCTTCCTGTCCACCCAGCCAGAATCAGGGTAATGGATTGTGTTATTGCTTGTTGTTGACAATGCAGCAGATCTGAGGTTGAGTATATCCCCTACTTCTCCTGTCTCTCTCTTTTCACTGTCCATCTTTTATTATCACTGTAAGGTATTCTATGTTCTTTTTGTTCTTTTACTTGATGTGTAAAATACTTTTGATTTAATGAAGGTATTACAAAAGAAATGCACACTATAGACTATACATCCTTTCTTCTTGGTACTCCATCGCTTTTCAAATGTACAAAGAGCTTAGAGCTGAAAAAGAGCTAAAGGCTAAGTGCTTGCTGTCGACTTGTTAGCTTGGCAGTGAGCAAGCTGGTATATTACACATACACAGTTTATTCCTACATCCATTGCGCGCATTCATTTCTAAGTTTTGCTAAAAGGTTCTTACAGGTGGGTTAGTTTAGGGCTGACAATGCAGTATTTTTTTGGTCTGCGATATATGTTGCGATATAAAAAAAACAGGATTTTTTACCAGATGACTTGAATATTACTATTTTTGGTTGCTTTGTGGTGCTAATTTAAATGGCCTAACAGAATTGCTGTGTTGACTCGTGTGGTGGCAACTAATGCAAGACAATGCTGATACAATACCTATTATGTTGTATGATACAATTGAATAATAAACTTTTCATTGCCCTCTAGGGGACACTCTTGATAATGGCAACACTGGTTCTAAACAGTCTCAAATAATATTTATTATTTAGAGTTTATTGTTACTGGTCTTGTTACTCGTGTTTCTCTTTACTTTTGTGAGTTTCAGCACTATTAACAGAGATTTGCTTCTGTCCGTTACGTCCATTATTTCTGTAAAACATTATTAATGATTTCTTGTCCATGCACTCTGTTTATGTCCTCTAGGCTGTAGCAACAGATCCTTACCCAGTGAAGATGTTGTATGATAAATCACATGACCAGGTGTGGGTCCTAACATGGGGGGATATAGACAAAGCACACCCAACACTTCAGGTAAGTGTGTAGTTTTCTTCTCTTTTCAAAAACAAGCCCAATAGTTAATAGTTTAACTTAAAGCTACATTAGTCAGCTAAGCAGGAACAAGACAAACTCCTCAAAGGTTCCATATACCAGATTTTGAACAATGACATAGCATTAATGGAGCAGGAAACAAATGTTAGTAGGGGTGTAATGGCAATGGCATGAAGTCACACTGTGTATTTGTTGTTGTTGTCTGTTCTCTGTTTTGGTAGCTCGTCTGGCTGTGTGTGCATTTGAGTCCCTCCCTTTGAAACTGTTGGCTTTTTCCACACTTATACAGACTCTTAACAGATTGACAGTGAACTCCCACACTGCATTATGAACGCAGTAGTACATTCCCAAGAAATCTTTTGTCCCTAAAAAAGTATTTTATTTCTGATATCTACCTAAATTATGTGCACTCTCAGTGTGAAAGTATCTACTGCTGTTTTGCTGCTCTTCTCCACTCATGTCTGCCCTTTTTGTGTGTAGGTGCAACTTAGTAATTAAATCAGTCTCCATTAATCAGTCTCATTAAAATCAGGGCACCACCTCTATTTTTGAGGGAAATAGATATAGCAGAATATCAGTCTCCTAAAATATACTCAACTATCAATTTGGAAGACTGATTAAAAACTGAATTAATAACTACAACCGCAATTACCACATTGCTAACTGGTAAAGTTTGAAGGACTTTGGAATTCTGGAGAGTAGAGGTTGATAGCCTTCACTCTTGTTTAAAATGAAACAACATTAAATAGATCAGCATGTTCATTTCAAAGCATTTATTAAAAGAGTTTAAAGTAAATTGCACAATATATAGTATATACAACATAATCCAACTGAAGATCACAACAAAGCTGTATGGTTAAAATGACATCAATCCCTGTACACTGAAAAAAGGATTCCTGTGTTCAGGCAGGCTCTGTTTGCCTACTTGCCACAGTTACTAAAAGGAAAGAGGTTTCTTGTCACAATGATTTGTTAGCTGGCAATCCAGCTGTCCAGACACTGATGGCCCAGGCTGAGAAGAGTTGGGCATCTAATGTTGAATGCTGTCTTTACTGTGAATGGTTCTGATGCTGTAAGTTGGAGAAAACCTGGTGCTCCTTTGTTCTCTTTGCAGAGTTAGCATCTTGAGGCTAAATTGCTTTGTCGTTCCCGTCGCTTGTAAAGTTAGCTAGCAGACTATGTTTTGTAGCTGCTTGCATTAACTAAACTGGTTTACATCCAGTTTGTGGTATATACCTGGCTAATGAGGGATCATCAGGCAAGCTCTTGCATCATTGCTGTGGGGAAAAAGGTCAGTGTATCTGCTCCAAGCAAACTAAACGGGAAGCAAGGGCCAGTGAAAGGAAAGAGTAGGAAAACAACAACAACACATGTCCACAGGGGTTTTTGCATAAGAGAGGTTGCACTGCTTCCCAGCATTGGATGTTTGATGCGTTTATGATTAGGCAGTGTCTCAATAAATGACTGACTGATGCTGTCTTACAGGAAACCACTACAAGCTACACCCTGTGACAGCCACTGGCTGCACTCAATTGGACAAATGTTTCTGAAAACATTTGGGACCAGAAATGACCCATGCAGTTGTTGAATTTGTGATAATTTTAGATTGATGACATTGATAGATATACACCGATCAGCCACAACATTATGATCACTGACAGGTGAAGTGAATAACATTGAAGATATTGGTACTATGTGGTGTTCTGCTGAAAAACCTTGGATTTTGACATCCGTGTTGATGAGACTTAGGTACCCAAATAAACACTGTCCCACAACAAGCACACTCCCTCATGCAAATGGAAATCCCAGATGTCACTGCCCCTGCAGGAAAATGCACCTCACCACATGGCAAAAACATCAAACAACCAGGAACATGTTGAGGAACATGACAATGGCCCAACATGTTGATTTGACCTCCAAACTTCCTACACTCCATTCTGATCAAGCATCAACAGGATGCAGTGGAACAAGTTTAATTCTGCACAAGCCAGAGTACCCAAAGGATCCAATGCCAACATCCTGGTTCCACACCCGATAGGACGCCCTGAGAGGTCCTCTTGTCCATGTCCAATGGTTCAGAGTATGTTTGAACATACCATTAGGCAGGTGGTCATAATGTTATGCCTAATCGGTGTATGCTGAGGTAGATAGATTGACAAACCTCAACTTTATGTAACGAGACACCCCCTCTCTCAAAACGCATCACTTTTAAACTAACCATTGTTGATCTAAAATCAGATTCAGCAACTGCACTGCTTTTTTTTCTTTTTACCTCAAATGTTTTCAGAAACACATTTTGGTGAACTGTTTTCCAAATGTAAGGGAAAGTGTCCAAACAAGCCGTCACATTGGTCCAATTTGAAATTCAGGAGCAGACAGCATACAGGTGAAGTGTTAGCCACAACACTGACTGGATCTGATTGGACTGTAGAATGTTGAAGCCTGTGTTGGATTGAAGTGCAACTGTCAAACATCTATCCTGACAGTGCTTGGTTGTACACCCATCAAGCGTCCAATGTTGGGAAGCAGAAACAATACCTCATGCCTAAAAATGTCCATGTAGACATGTACCATTACACAGACAAAAAATGGCAAACGTGTTACTGACGGATCCTGTGGACATGTACAGGGACAACGATGGGAGAATTGCAGTTTGTTGTTCTCGATATATGGTTGTAGATGAGGGAAGTGACAAGGGGAACAGTGTGACTATATAACATTTAATCACATAAATGAACAAATTTATCTGTGTAGTTCCTGTGTAGTATTTTCTTGTTAATTGCTTACTTGACACTTTTGTATTTTGCTCAAACTTAGCTTTTTCCACCTCCTTTAAATAAAATGTCATGCTTGTGTAAATATCTAACACTAGAATCTCATTTTGAAAAATGTAATATACTCACTGAGAGAAACAAGTTCATTTGTGTTATGGCCTCATTGTTTTTATGGTTGTTTTTAACCCAGGTTGGTGATTAATCTACATAAATCCAGCTTAGTGCAGCTCTAAAAGTATAAAATAGCCCTTCTTTATTATTGTCTTATTTCTTCACCTACCATTGCGGTGTGTGCATCTGTAAACTCTGATGAGCAATTATCTTCCTGCGAGAATATAATCTATATGAGTAGTGGAAAGTTGACCAAGTGAGGAAAACAGAGCCTCGTAACTAATTGAGGCCAGTTGTGTTCCTACATCCCTGTTTATGTGATATTTATTTATGTGACAAAATATAATCTATGTATGTTTTAGAGCATTTACCAAGCCAGCAAACCAACAATTCACAGCTGCCGTGCAAGCGGCTTGTGTCTGGCGTCCCTTTGGACCGCTGGTGTTGGAGGCTTCACAAATGAGAAATGATCACAGGTGTGGTTGTATTTAATCCACCTCGGGGGATTGGGTGAGACGAGGGAAGAGAGAGGAGGATGCAGAGAGGGTCGAGAAGGTGGAGGAAAGAGGCAAGGGACCAGAGCTGGTACCTGTGGGAGAAGGTAGGATGCTGTTTTTAAAGGGCCAGTATTTATATGTTTGCCTGTGCAACAGCAGAGGATGCTGCCATGAGTAAAGCCACCATGGGATCTCGTTGTAATGTCTGTAACAGACACAAACATGTTTATTGTTGTGCTTTATCCCACTGGAGGGAAGGATCCCATTACAATAGTGTGAGGTTTTGTGTTTGGTCTTTACAGTTTGGGCTAGTGCTGTGTCTATTCATTACCAGGGTTGCAGAGGGATGATACATTCTCAAATGTAATATTTTTCTGAGGGTCTTTCAAGTGAAATGACTCATTTTATATTCAGAAAATCACTTGAATGCATAAATGATTTTTCCCCCAGTGCAGTTATTGGTTTTGAACACTACTGGTTTCATATAAATTTTTAATAGTTAATCAGCCCTCGTGTAGCTGTTAATGGCACCGCAATCGTTTGTCAAATGGTTCTATAAATAACACGTCTTGGTGATGGTGTAATGTTTCCTTTTTACACTGTTATTTCAGGAGGTTTTTACCGATATTTGTGCTATAATGGTTGACTGTTTTAGACCTAAAGGTGCCACTATGGTTTGGCAAAAAAAGTAGTGAAAAGACAACCACTAGTGTGTGTGGGTTTTAACAGTTTTCTACTGATTTACAATCTGCATGTGTGCCTGTTGTTGAGTTTTGCACCATTTCTTCACAGGAAGTAGGTGTACAAACAGGGGATTTGCTTTTGTGTTACAGTTAAGGGGCACACTTGTGATGATTATACTGGAGTGGGTTTAAAGTTCTATCAGAGTCTTCATTTTTTAAAAAGCAGAAACATTTATGAAAAAGAGGTTTTCATCACAGAAAAAACAATTTTCTTCTCGTGTGATTTGAGAGAACTAGTAAGAGCAGCTTTGCTTAACATTTCTCCCTTTCGGGGCTGCTGGTTGAACTGCTGAAAACATATTTTTGTGTATTTCATTTTATTCATTTCCCCTCTTCCTGCAGTCATTCAGGAGTAATGAATAATTACTGAGCAGGGCATGAATCAATCAAAAATGCAATTGCAGGGAAACCACATAATGGATTGGAGGCCACATGGATCACACCACAAATAAATGGTCTGATAATGTCATTATCATTTGGACTGAAAGTAATTGACCTGTTGAGCAGCAGCCTGTCACTACCAGAGGCACCGCTTCGCTTCAGCGGATCATACATGTGCATGAGCGTCTCTGTTTGTGCATGTTAATTCGAGCACTTGAGACGTGTAAATGTGTGTAGGTGTGCATTTCTTTCAGTGTGTGTTGTATTTTTAAGCAGCCAAGTTTGAGGATGGCTCAATAACTCTCTGTAAACATTAGAGGGAGTGTGATTGTCAATTCATTAGAGAAGACAAATGGAGGAATCTCTGCTAGGCAGAGAGAGGCATGGCCTTTCAGACTGTCAGTCTCTATCTACGTGCCAAGAAGATATTTAACTCACAGGCACATTGTTTTTTTGTTTTGTTTGTCTCTGTGCACACACACAGTATTTTCCATCTGTTTTCTCCCCATTAGTCTCTTTATTACGTTTGCCAAATATGTATTTTACACTAATTATTATTGCAAATGAAATCATTACTACCACAATTTGACACAACAGGAAACTGCAATTATTTACTCTAGGCTGGCAAAATCATGCATTTACTTTAATTCTCTTCACAAAGGGCATTTTTTAAGGTTTGGGTTTTATTTAGTTCATCCCAGTTTTTGTGTTTTGTCTTTTTTTTTAATCCTTTAACCTGTCACTGGTTGTTTTATCTCTCTTTAGTGTGAAGGAAGTTGTAAATATTACATGTCACATATATTAAACCACACATTTTTGAATGTGTTAGTTCTTGGTGTATCACTCCAAAATTGACATTTTTGCTTGTAAATGTTTGGTGTCATTTAAATCTTTTGGAAACAAAAAGGTTTCTTTAATTTGAGAAAATAAGCCAGACATTTCAAATGTTAAATGTGCTGTGTAAGCTGCTATACTGGATTTTGTTAAAGAAGTGTGCAGTGGTCTAGTTAAAGCACACCAAGCAAATGCAACATCCCTGCTTTGATTTTTGGCTCTTTCTTGTCATGTTTTGAGTCTGTGATTATATTTTTAACCGTCTCTTTTCAGGTTACTTAAGTGACTGAGTTAAATAAGTCAGTACATCTAATCATTGTTTATTTAAATGACACAGGCCTTCAGTGGATGTAGGGTTTATGATTTTGTTACACTAGTAAAGGAGAAAATAGAATTATGTTGTAAAAGAGCAACAAAGTCTGAAGAGCCCACTGCTTGCTCCCCATGTGTATTAACAACTTTGGCCCACAGTAATTTCAAAACAAAACAAATAGGCATGTTAGTCATACATCCCTTCATGTTTCATTTTCAACCAGAAAGATTGTGTACATAAAAGACAACAAAAATAATCTATACACAACCACACAGTAGCAATGTAAAAAAAATCTAAATAGCTGTAACTAGTTGTTTTCAACTCAAGTAATGTTATCTTCAATTCAGTTGTATTTTTTTGCAATGTGACAAGTCACTCTGTTTGGTCCACCAGTTTCAAAGGGAGAAATTGCAGTGCAAATGTGGTCAGAACATCTACCACACCTTATTACAAAGAAGCTCAGATTACAGCAGATACAAAGGTTAGTATAGTTAGTGTTAGTGATGTATAATTTCTTGAATTTCTGAAATGCAGTTGGCTCGATTCCAATCCCTGTTTGCAGGAACGTCACAATTGTGATATCGAAAGAGTGTGACATGACTATCTGAACTATCTGATCTATATGTTACCATGCATACATTTACAAATGTATCATATATTCTGCAGGAAGTAACACACACAAATTATTAATTTAAACTGTAAAACTCAGCACCGAGCATTGATCTTCCAGGGCATGTATAATGTGCTTCATAGCTCACCAGGAGCAACAAGACGAGTATTTCTCACAGTATATAGGACAAGCACAGCTTCTGTCACCATGTAACATGTGTTGCACAAGGTAATATGAAAATGTCTTGTGAGATTTATTGAATTTCCTAAATGACACAAATACACTGGAGCATTTGAGGAATCCCATTTCATCTAGATGTATTGTAGCTAGATGGGAATTTTTTTAAAAAGAAACATAATAAACACTACCCACGGCTTCTCCAGAGTGAATGTTGTTGAAAGGCAAAAGCTACTCAGTCAGAACCAAATCCCCCTCAGGTATTAGGTCAGCCAGCGAGGCAGGGGCAGAGAAAAACTCAATTGGGCCTCAGTGCTGAGTGTGTGGTTATGAAATCCAAGGATGAGCGATAACAAAGGGAAGCCTGTGGCATTAAGTTGAGAGCACCTGCAGCCCCGAAGACCACAGCAGCTGCCTAATAATACATGAGTGATAGTACATTGAACCTCATTAACTCCCATCATTGTATTCTGCAACTGCTGTAATGACTTTTTGTTAACGAGGATTCTTTTCATGTCTTGCAAGCCGTGAGAAACAGGCTGATGCTTTAAGTTAAAAATGGAGAAGATATTCAGGAGGGTGGAGAGAAAAAACGAGAGCACTTCTAGGAGTATTGCAGCACTGTAGCAAAAGTAACAACTCGGCAACTTAAACTGCTATTTTTATTTCTTTGCATTTGATAGTTCTGAGGAGGGAATGTGGAGTGTGGCCCCCCCACTGGGCATCAGGAAGCGGTTCGGCTTTAGTGGTGTAGGCGTAGACATCAAAATAGATTTTACACTTGGCTGTTTCCCTTTAAAAATATTCTATATGCTCTCTAGCAACATTTGCTTAGGTGTCTAAACCTAGAACCATTTTAATAAGCGGAGGTTGCAAATTAGAAGGAAGTGGTTTTACTTTGGAGGTAGTGGAACAGAGCAGAAGTTGCCCGTTTGCTTTTAATAAATGCAACCCCATAAACCACCTCTCCTCGTCCTTGACTGTGACCTGATCATGGAAGCATGCATGATGAAGCATGTGTCATGGACAAGGCAGTGAACCAGAAGCACTTTACAAACATGCTGATTCAGTGGCAGGTGTATGACATGAGGAATGGGGCTTTTATTGTGGCGTGTGCTCCTTAGACAACCATCACTGAATAAGATGCTTTTACAGAGAACTGAGGTAGGTAGGGTTTCATCAGCTCAAGTCATATGCTGTAGATGGTTATCTGTTACAGGATAAATGGGGGTGTCACCTGAACAAGCCCCAGCTGTTAAGACCTGACATACTGTATGGGACTTCATTTCACCTACCGAAAGGAGCAGCAGGGCATTTTGATGAAGCTACAGATGCCTAAATAGATTCTGGTGTATCTTTGGGCAAGACACTAAACATCCAAAACCAGATGACTGAGGCTGCTGCACATTGTTTTAAACACTTTGAAATAATATAAACTTTTTTTGATAAAGATCCTTGTGATTTGCTTAATTGTCACAGATGAAGCATAAACAAATGAAGACCATTAGTTCAGTTTATTCAGTTTATGTGGTATAAGCCAATGTCATTCTGCCCAGTTCTCATCATCATCCATCTAAGCGCTCCAGTAGAAGGCAACTGGACATCTTTTTGGTTCTTGAGGATGTTTTACTTCTTTTCCAAAAGGCTTGCTCAGTTCTAACTGACAGGTGGAGCCTTTTAGGTATTAACTCTCACCCCCAACTCACATGACTCAAGGTGTGAATGGTGGTGAAAATGACTTGAGGAAGGATATCAGGACTGCACTGTATATAGCTGTCAGGTGGTGGCATCGAGCACCTCCCCTGTTTAGACATGGCTGTTCCAGTTTAACATAGATGGCTTTGTTCACTTCTCTCAAAACATCTGTCTTCTCTGTCCAGGATGTGGACACAGTGGTCCTCAAGGAGTCTCCCTTATCCTATAGAATCAGGTTGACTGCTCAGTCTTGTCCTGAAGAGCTGGCTTTCCCATGTTATGTGCTTGTGGATCATGGTATATAGATATCTGTACACCTCTTGCTGCAAAGGACTGAATATGTAACATTGCTTAGCTTGTGTTTGGGTGTTTAGTCCTCAGGGTGAACCACTTTTTGTCTGAGTTTCTCTTACACTCTGGTCACATACAGAATGACAATGTTGTTACGTCTGTTCTTGTTTTCTTGTCTGTTTGTTGTTGTGGTGTTTTTTTGCCAGATCTCTTTTGCTGACTTAATGAAAGCCCTGTTGGGATAGCCACAGGCTTTAAGTGCCTTCTTAATATGCATGTGCTCCTTTTCTTTTCTCTCTGCCTCGGCAGGGACATTCTTACCCAGATGGTGTAAGGTTCTGGTGACCTCCAGTTTCTGCTTCAGTGGGTGGTGAGAGTCCAACACTAGGTTTTGGTCTATGTGTGTATGGCTCCGGGAAACTTCATTGTTAAGGCATCCGTCCTAATAAATGTCCATCACACAGTCTAAAAGAAGACATATTTTTGTGACATCCTCACTTGTGATCATATATCTGAACCAGTGGCTGGGTGCTGTTCCCTCCCTCCCTGTAGAGATTGGCCACAATGGGTAACATTTGAGAGCCCATGGTACAGCCATGTTTTTTTCCTGTAAAAACCCTCATTGTACTTCAAATAGGTGTTAGTCAGGCAGATGTCCAGCAGGGCACATATTAGATTAGGAGTGAAGCTGGTTCTATTTTTTAAAAGAAAAAAAATAGCAACTTCTTGAAGTAGTTGTTTTCTGATGGTCTCCACTGCCTCAGATGCAAGTATACATTTTTCAAGTGAGGGGACATTGAAGGACACCCTGGTATCATCTGGGACTTTTGTCAGCAAGGTTTCTGAACCTTGTTGACAAAATCTGTAGAACTTTGGAAGTGATGTGAAGTATTTCCAACCAGATGTCCCAGGATGGTGGCAATGTGTTTTCCAGTGTTATAGGTTACTATGTTTATGCTGCAGCTGATGAGTTTGAGTGAAGCTCCTTTTTTGTGCATCCCTGGAAGTCCATGTATGCAGTCTGTAATATGATGGACAGTCAATTACTTTTTCCTTTTCCAGTTTTTGCAGGCAGTCTATGAACTTCTTTTTGTAACTGGTTGCGGGATCTCTCCCTCAGAACATCATGGGTGGTGTTGTTATTGAGTAATGTAGTTATTTTGCCATGGTAATCGACTGTGATAAGTATCAATTCGAATCTTTCTCTGACAGCACAATAGAGATTTTACTACCTTCCTTTCCTGGGTTGTGAGGTTGAAAGTAGTTATTTCTGTGACAGAATGAATGTCACTGAAACTTCTGCCAAGTTATTGTTCTTTATATTCTGTGGTTGTAATGAGGTTTACTAGTGGTAACTGTTGTTGAGATATGGCAAAATGAAGTCCTTCTCCAGTTGTGGGAAGTCTCTATCTGATGAGGTTTTGTTTTTTTAAACCAACTAATCCTGAATGTCAACGGATGTAGTGTTATCTTATTTCTGTCCGAATGATTGTAATTTTCATGTTTGTCATTCCTTGCCCCTTTTTTGGTAAGCTAACTGTGCCTTTTCAACAAACTTAGAAACTTTCACTACGACTGCACTGCACTGTGTAAAAGTGCTGTCTGTTTCTTGACAGTCTGATCAATCCTGCCCTTAAATGCATCAATAGTAAAATGGACCGTCTTAATCTCTCGCTCAGCAGTGGGTTCAGCACCCTCAGTAGTACCTGTTTTGCTCCACTGCTGCTTTACAGTGGAGCCAAGGAATGAGCTGTTGGGGACAAGTCTGTGCACTCTGAGTTCAGGTTGAAAAGGAGGTGGTTCCCTCTTCTTTCCTCCTATACTCCAGCACCATTCGAATCATGTTTACTCTATATCCCAAGGTGGTATGTCTTTGTAGATTCTCAGTCATCCAGGTCATGGTAATCCTAAGTGTTCCAATAGAAGGCAGCTGTATGGCTTTCTGGTTATCGAAGTGACAACCATTTATTCACAAGGCTAAGTGTAATTAAAGATATTCAACACAGACTGCATCCCTACTAATTTAATCTATGAAATCTTGGTTCCATAAATGAAAGGCGCTACATTCATTTTAACAGCCGAAGTGCAGCTCCTCCCTCTGTAGTTTCCTGTTGAACACAATTGAGTAGTCAGATTCCTATCAGCCTGGCCATGCTGTATATCAGCTGGCCAATACAAGAAGCCACAAGGAAAGCTGAGTTTATTCAGTCAGTTTGTCTCCCAGAATTCTCTTTCAAGTTTTTTGTGGTAGTGTTCCTTACAGTACATATTCAAGGGATCCTTATCAAAATGTTTTATAGTTATGTATTCGTATTTGATTTTAAATACATAAGCCTTAGGAATCAATTTATCTGTAGTTAAAATCACAGAGCAAAGTCACCTTCTGATGGAAAGGTTCCTACTTCACAGAGAAATGGCTTCAATTGTACATGCAGGCAGAAGATATAGCTACAACATTGCAGTTAGGGCAGCAAAGAAACTAATATAAACACATTAGTCTAAACTCTAATTGCTTTTATTCTGTTTTTATATCCCATTATAGAAATGATCAAACAGCTTCCGTATATGTATTTACAACCACGTTTCATTTTTGAGAGCATAAAAGGAGTTTTCTATCTTTGTTTTACTGTTTAATATTCACATTGATCTTTCCTGTCACTGACTATAGGTAATTCCTCAAGCCAGTGTGGGTGAAGCACATCATGCCATCCGCACAACTTTTCAGAGGGTGAACGACTTCTTCATTCCTCCAACTAACCTCATCATCACTCACGTGAGGTAAGGCAGCACACATTCAGCCACCTCTGACCTTAAAACACAGGCGACCCTATTGCTCGCTCATCACAGCTGTCCTTCTGACGCAAAGGAGAAAAGAGCAAATGAGAATTCTAATGAGAATCTCGATGTGTATTAATCACTGCCCCAAAAATCTAGAAAGGCTATTAACCTTTGCTTTGAACTTTGTCGATTTAGGTTTGCCTTTGTCTTCCTCAAAAATGAACCTGCGGTACACAAGATTGATCTGGAAACCTTCCACCGCGTCAAGACCATCAGCCTGAAGAACTACAGCTGCATACCAGTCAGCATGGCTTACACACACTTGAGTGGCTTCTATTTCATCCAGTGCCAGAGCAAGAGCCTTCTGCAAGCCCCTCCACAGCTAATCATCGACAGCGTGACAGACGCCGTGATTGGTCCGAACCTAAATGTCACAGGCCAGGCTTTCGTGTCACCGGACGGCCGCTACATTGTGACACCTGACCTACAGAGCTCAAAGCTGATAGTACAGACAGTGTCGTTCCAGGGGGAGCTGGGTCTAAACCAGGAAATAGACCAGCCTGTAGCTGTCTCTGATCTGGTTTTCCAGCCCTCCTTCACAGAGTCCAACCAGCATGTGGTCGTTGCCACCTCGGGCTCAGGCACGGACCTGCTGTTTGCCGATCTGTCCTCGGGCCACACTGAGGTTCTCCGGAGCCTCAAGGAGCCCCTGGGCCCCCAGGCCTGGCCATGGGGAGGCCCCAACAGAGTGGTGGTCTCCAGCGGGTTGTTCGGACAGTACCTGGTGACACCGTCAGTCGAGTCACTCTTTGTCCTGAACGGCAAACAGAGAACGCCGCACTGCGAGGTGTCAGACATCAAGAGAGGGAACACAGTTGTTTGGGTGGGGGAGGTATGAGTAAAAAAGAAAAAAAGAAAAAAAAGCAGGCGATATAGAAGTAGAGTGAGACGTAAGTGGGGTATAAAAGGAGAAGGAAAGATCAGGCCAAATTACCTATTATTAAGATTTATGTGAACATAAGTTGTGGACTCAACCCTAGGACTGAGCAAGAGGGAAACATGCCTGGGTTTGCTGTAACAAAAGTACACTTAAAAATAGAGTAATTGAGAAAATATTAAGAAAATCTGTTGTGATATTTCTATTGGGAGAAAGTGTCAATGCCGTTCAGTGCAACAGTGATCTATGTGCACTTAACTATACAGAATTGTACATTATTGCACTTCCTTCCATGTTATCACAGCAAATAGGTACCTGAAGAGGGGTTATTAACGAACTATGAACTATGCACAATGCTCACTTTTTTTAGACTAAAAAGCTTTCCAATTTTTGTTTATCTCAACAATGTATGTCGTTTTCACCAGTGCTGCATATAATCACCACAAACTGTCAGTCTGTCCTGTCTGCCTTTAGTGTATGCGTGTTCTGAGTCCTTTTAAAAGCTACCAACACCATCTGTTTACTCGCCTTTGTCATGGTATTGTACTGTACTCTCCCTCTGAAAGCTTTCATTCTTCTCGTACTGGCAGAGGTTGGCTTTATGCACATGTGTAATACCCTCTATTTACATTGTCTATCCAAAGAGCCCAATTGGTTCATTAGTTGTCGACGGTGGATGTTTCGGTCACAGTGGAAGCCTAACCAGAAATGAAAGTACATCCTCTGGTCTCTTGCAATGGTATAATCTGTCCCCTGTTGTCTCTCACATTTATTCTGAACCTGCACAGCTCTGTGCTGTGAAGCCTGAAAATGCCACTTATACCACTTAGCAGATTCCCTCAGGGTAATGACTCCGGTTTACACTGACCCATATGCTGAGGCCGAGCCACAGTAGCATCAACTCTGCTGTCTAACTGGCTGTGAGCATTTGTACATCCTCTCAGAGAGCCGTGCATCAAGACCAAACTCCAAGTCAGGTAGACTGACGCTGCTCATGTGGTATTTAGTACCAGATAAAAGTTTTATTACTTACTGTCTAGTCAACATCAAACACTATCTGGATAGCAGCTACAAATGCACAGGAAAAGATATTCTGTATCTCAAATCCTGGCAACCTGTTTCAAAAGTAGACATGCATTTTTGCAAACATTGGCAATATGTACTGTATTCAGCTTTTTTCCTGTTTTCAGGAATACTTACTGATTATCAAATTACATAAATGGTTGTACATGTACAAGTGTGTTTATTATTACTTAGAAATTGCATACCTACTTTTGAAACAAAAAACTAAAATTACTGTCTTGAGGCAGTAACCGAACAAACACCAGCAACTCTTCATATATAGCAGATATTTTTTTGTCTTTTGGAACTGCGTCATCTTTTGTGTAACTGTGTTTTTCCTCTTGCACTAATCATCATTATGATGATCCATTAGCAGCAAGATAGAACTGCAGCTTTTTGCAGATGTAGTAACATTATCAGAAATTACTGGAACCATAATGTCTCGTAAGCATTCTGCCTTCTGACAGTAGTGCTGGTCTACATATGAAGGCTCCTGATGGCTTTTACATATTGGTCTAAAATGGGTGCCAGCGCTGGGGTAATGGCTTTTACCTTTTCTTTCTGTCTTTAAATAGGATCTGCAAGAATGCTCAATAAGTAGATTCATTTTTTAAAAGGCCCCTGGCTATACCTGGTTGAGGATTAAGCAATTGTATGTTTGGAAAACTAGAAACTTCTTACATCGTGTTTGCTCATAGAAATAGTCAGCCAGCATAAGACTATTTTAAATTGCATCTTTCTCACCAGTATAAAAAAAAATGAGAACCAAAAAGTGCACAAAGACATACTTGATAATGCCTAAAGCAAAAACCAATCAGACAAACAGATTTGCTTCTCTGTGGAACATTCAAGTGATTTTAAAAAAGGCTCTTGTATTGTACAGATGAAATTCCAGGTTGGTCCCATTCTGTTGTACAAGTCATTTAACGAGAGTCTAACCATAATCAAAAAGAAAAGAAACATATAAATTTACCCTGGATTCACACTTGCTTCATCTGAATGAATTAGGAGTTTCATGACTGAATGTAATTAAAATATGTATCCAAGACGACCTTAATGCTTAAAATTACTGTTTATTCACTAGGTCATCATGACTCTCAGTTTCATGGGAGGTTCTATTAGAATTGAGGCACATTTTAGTACGGCCACTCTCAAGTACGGCATGTTCAGTCCTTTATCTCGACACATTTGTGCACGTAAGAGAGTTTGGTGAATCCAACTAAACAGAAGATGTTCTTGTGTGAGGCCCAGTGTGAACTTGCCTTTGAAGTAAAATAAAATCTGGGATGCACTCCGGCATCACAGCACAAATACTCACAGCCTTTGGGATTTTGCAGTTGCTGACCTTTTTTGGCGGGTCAAACATGTTTGAAAGAAGTGAGATTAAAGTCATATTTATCTCCACAGACAACGATGTCAAAGTCCAGCTTTAGTGCGTTTCGCGCAAGTCCTCTAGGAGAAGTGAACCACCGTAAATCCAACTGGAGTCTTGTGAATGGAGTAAACTGTATCTGCTTGTGTGTGTTTTCCCTCCCCACAAACAGCAACCCAAATTAAATATTAATCATCTTCTCCTAATACGTAGTTGTGCCTGTAACTCCCCAATGCGATGCAATGTGTAGGGTAGAAACCAAGCTGTGCAAGAAAAGAAAAAGTAAACACAGGAGTGAAGCAGATTTGTCGTTCTTGTTTGTGACTTCGGTATTTGCTGCTAATCTGCCATGAAAACCTTTTCTGGCATGATGGTCTTTTTGAAGGCAAAGACTCAATGATGTTGATAATGTTTCCTAGACCACTGTTGCACTGAGGAGAGAAATATATATATGAGATACATTTAAGTTATGTGAATGGAAAATTGTTAAATTGGTAATCTAGTTTTATGTCTAAATGAAAAAAAAAAGATTTGGGCTCTGAAGCTTCCTAAAGTCACTATCCCATCCAAAGTCGCTTCCCTGATGGCTCTAAATGAGTAACCTACAGTATTCGACAGCTCAGAGACATGCATGTAATGAAAATAGATCTTCAACATGATTACCATTGACCTCTCAGTGATCTTTCACAGTCACCTACAGTTTACCGTTGCTTGTGAAACAGTCACTTTTCTGCCCGCTCATTGTCACATCTGTCAGCTTCTCTCTCAAGGTTGATTCAGCAGTAAGACATCGCTACTAGAGCCAAGGAGAGCAAGAACAAAGAGACTGCACCTGTGCTTGCTGATATAACTACATTATTGGCTAGCTCACGTTGTTTGTTTGGATCTACCTTCAGTGTCACATGACTATTTCCGTACCTCTCCTTTAACCCTGAAGCAAGGGGCTGCAGAGCTGAACCGCTTGGTGTGATAGACATTGATAGCAACCACTGTTGTAGATAACATTGTTCATGTTTAGAACACGTTCAGACATGACAAAACTGACTGTACAGTTTTCTTTATGCATTTTGTGTGTTCTGGTTTATGAGGGAATTGTTTTGTAAGAAAAAATCGAATTAAATATATTGTAAAAATCATTTTACTGTGTCTTTTAAAGTCACTCTCTACCAAAGAAGGCTGCAACCAGCAATTGTTTTCAGAGAAAGAACTGCTCAGCTTAAGACCCAGTAACTGCTCTTTGATTATTCATTTATAACTCCTAACATCTGTATGCTTGACTGTAGACAAATCTAATATTTTTGCATATTCAGCACTCTGTTAAAGGTTATCACACCTATAGATATCACCAGTAGGCGTCTTCCTGCACATAATATCAGGTCAGGAGGTGCATTACAATCTATTGTGATCCTTAATAAACAGAAAATAACCTTGATTATGACCTCTTGTGATTGCACGATTTAATACATGTAAAACTTGTGCCACCGCCCCTCTGGTAGGCAACTTAGTCTACCAGAAGGCGGAGAAAACAACTTACAGGTGATATCTATGAGCATATAAACAACTGACAACCGCCATTTAGCAACATCCAAAAAGAATGCTCCATGACAAACTCTTTGCATTACACTAGCAGTGAACTGAACGTAATTAACATGCACCGATTGAAAATGTCTGTTTTCTTTATGATTAGTGGCAAATTTCATGAACCTTCAAAGGGAATTAGCAGTGAAACACACACCCTTAAGACAAAGTGTTGCTGTTGCGACTTAAAATAAAATATGCATTTTGAAGCAGAAAAAACAATCAGGAACAATATTAATAATCAGTTAAATGCTTAAATCATTTGTCAGAAAAAAAATACTACAATTTTTTTGCATTGATTTGTTGATTTAGTTGCTAAATTTTAAGCGTTTGCTGCTGTATCTTTGGGTTTGGGGCTGATTGTTGAAGAAAACACAACAAAATAATCCATTGAGAATTTAAAAAGATAAATCAGTAATGAAGACGATAATTAATATAATCAGTGATTAAAATGTAAACTGCAACCCTACTTAAAAGATTTATACAGCTATACAGCTACAGTCTATGGTATTTAATCTTCAAACAAGGTCTCCACAACACACACCTCCCACTTATCAGCCTACCTTGAAACTTTGGTTGCAGACAAGGTTAGACAGAGTGACAATTTTAGCATCTATAAAACTGCTGGATATTTGTGATGAGTCCCTGCCTGCGACGCAACATTCATCCCTCGTCCCTGCCCACCACACAGCCCCTTTATGGCCTCAGTCCGTTGATGAGCTGGCATCGAGCTGGCCTTCACTCCTGTATAAGTTAATGAAATCTATTGTCTTTCTGTGCTCAACACGCTCCAACAATCCATGACCATTACTTACAACACGGTTGTACCGAGGGACGCTGTCAATACACTCTCCATCAGTGTCAGAGTGACAGAAAGGGCTGAAAGAGAGAATAAAAGACTTCCGGGATCCAAACATCAGTGAGGTACGACAATCTGATCACACAGACAATTACCATCATGTTCACGCCTGCTTCAGTTTCCTCTGAATCAGAACAGAACGGAAGCCACAATCCATTATCTGACTGAGACCACAACACAATCATACCTCGGGACTTCATGTCCATATCTTTAGTTAAAGCAGTAACTTTAATTCTACTTTAATTCCATCGAAAAATTATAGTAAGCAACTATAAGACGGACCTCAGTGTCTCTCCAAACACAAATCATAATGCCTGGTTTGAAATGCATTTAAACGACCATCTTAGTATCACCAAACACAGACTGAATACTTATAGTTTGAAGTGTCTTAAGTCCAGATGAGATCCAATACGCTTTTCCTTGTACTTACAAACATAAATGTATCTCAGTGGGCAGTCCATCTAGTTTTTTCCAGCCTTCATGCAAATCCGTCAGGATGGAGGATGGAGATAATACACCTGAAGCTGCCATAACTGCAAGAAGAGGCCACAGAAAGAAAACCTGTTATCAGTTTACTTACAGCAATAACAGCCAGTACTAACAACTGTCTTGTTAATAGCTCTCCATAAACTCCCATAGGATCATAGGAAGCACATTTGAGCAAGGCAAAATGCAAGTCAGTCGCTCAGAAAGGTCATCTAATGGTGAAACTTATCAGGGATTACATATATAAACTACAGAATCTTGTTCTTATGTGTTGAACTTGCAGGAGTTTTTCCACATGGTCTGCTTCTGAGGACAAACAAAGGTTTGTAGAGCAGCAGCAGAGAGGACAGACATGTATTCTATCTGCCTGTAATGATATCGGAGGCTCTTAGCCCCCACAGAGGCCTCGATCAGTCACTATATACACCACTAACAGATTTATAACATATAAACTGTGAGAGATCTGACAGATAGAAACAGCTGACTCTGGAGAATACCCTTCCTTAAACAGACCGAAGGGAAAAAATAGACAGTGTGCGGACTGATAATCTAAATTTGATTAAACGGTAGCATATGTGTTCCATGAGCCGGGCAAGTGACAGACGTCAGGAACACGGTAAATGCCATCTGTGTGGAACGGATCGGCCTTTACAAAGAGTAAAGGTTCTATATGTGTGGCAAAAACACAGATGCACCTTTTCAACATCTGGCTACATGCCTGTCAAACACCTCCCTTGGTAGAGCAGATTTCAGTCCATCTTGAATGCTTCTGGAATGCATTTACAGTTACTTAATTATGAGCATAATGACAGAAGTGACAAACACTGCTTCTAAACAGATGTGTCAAAGGCTTTAAGAAGAATGTGAGCTGTGACAGGTGTAGACAAAAAAACCTGCCGTTGTCTTGTTTCTTCCACTGAGCACATTGTTTTTATATGCAGGAACACTGTGTTATAACATAAACGCATATCAATTCATCATCAGTTCTTCAAGATAGTTTGTTTTGAGTTATTTTCACATAAAGTGCAAGAAAGTGCAGCTGTGGTTATTTGCAGTAGAGGTGACAAGAACTCTGTTTAAGGTGTTCAGATTTTGATACCTATCTGCTATCTAACAGACACCTACCAGCCAGTCAGAAATTAAATCTGTCCAGCACAGTCCAGTCTAACTCCTCAGCCTATCTCAGCAAAGTAAAATTTTGATCGGATTGAAAAGTTTGGGGATAACCACAGTGAACTTATTCTGGGTGGACATGAAGGTGTGTTCGAAATTTCATGGCAACCGCTAGCTGAGTTGAAATACTTCAGTTTGGGCCAAAGTGGTGAACTGACCAAACTGTCATCCCTGGAGCCGTGTCGCTAAGGCGGCTAAAACTGTAAACTGAAAAGCCAATGAAAGGATGTGTGACAAAGATCTGCCTCAATTAATACAGTTCAGTTTGATGTAACTCAGAACAACAATATGACTTGGACTCTAATTTCAGACATTTGGGACCCGTGAGCCTCGCTAATCACCCTAAGGAACAGGGAAAAGAGGGAGTGGAAGAATCTGGGAAGCTGTCCATGCTGGGATGGGGAAGAGCCTGAGCTCAGCACAAAGGCTACATCTGTTACTATCAGGTTTCAGTGTTCCATGCGAGCCTCAGGAAAACAGTAATTAAATCATTTTATTTCTATTCATGTGCCATCCACAAGGCTGCAATTTGCACTAAATCAGCCTTTAAATAGCACTTCCCTCTTCAGGATAAAATGATGCTTGAAAGTGAACTATTAGTGGCACAGACAGAGTTTAGAGTTAATATTAGCAAAAACAAACACATCAAGAAAAAAAATGGAAAGTGAGTTCTGAAAGCCACAAATCAGTGCAACTGCTGAAATAATTGCTTACTGCTATGAACCCTGTCAACTTCATGCAGATGTAAGTGTACTGCAGTTATTTATAACCTCGACTTCCAATATAGACATTTAACTAAAGAGTTGTTTAAGATGAAAGCCACAGTTGTCTTGCTCTGTGTGGGAGAGTCTGAATCCACAGTGTGTCCTCAGCAGCATGTGAGGGCCTGCAAAGCTTAAATTGCCTCAGCAGGCCTGTGAGGTTAAATCTCATTCTGACTAACAAGGTTGCAAACACCCGGCACAAAACCTCAATGTAGAGCAGATCTGGGTCAAATATTACTTGCAAATGTGTGTTTTTCTTAACAAATATCAGAGGTTTGATACATTCGTCCTCCGGAACACGTTAGAAATTCACAGAAGTTTAGTTTGGACAAATCCATCATAACCACACTGAGCTTGGAAATAGATTTACATGCATGGACAGAGGTCAGAGCAGCAACAAATAATTATTTCCATTATCGATAATCAGCCATCATTAATTATCTCTATAAAATGTCCAAAAAACAGCGAAAGTGTCCTGTTAGATGTCTTCAAAAGCCTTGAAAAACTCAAGGATGTTCAGTTCACAAAGCAACAAACACTTCCATTTCAGAAGATTTTTTGTGCTTAAAAAATAACTAAAGTGATCATCTGATTATTAATATAGTTGCTGACAAGCCAGTTGCCCAATCAGGTCGACTAATCGCTGCAGCTCTATAACAGACACCACAGCAGAGCAAGGCAGGCATTCATACTGCAGGTGCTGCTGGGTATTTGCTCCTTTATCTTGGTTGTTTCTTCCTCTAATGAGCAATATTCATGGGAAACCATGAGCCCAGTTTAAGCAGAAACACACCTGCTTGACCTCAGACAGACATGATGAAATATGGGGATGCTTCATCATACACAACTGCAGTAACACTTTCTGATAGAGTCAAATAAAACACTGCTACTTACATGTCTATAGGTACAGTGGAAGAAAAACCTCTGCGTTTGAGAAAGTCCTATAAAGTTTTTACGGTGTAGCATATTTCACAGTTATGATATGCTAACAAGACAAGGCACAGTAAGGAAAGGAGGGGGCTTTGAGGGAAATCCATAAAACCTGGAGCATATAAAATATATGGGTTTGATTGTTATCTGAGAAGGAAAACTACAACATAATGAATTCAAATCTTAAAATGTCATTTTAAATCATTTAATTACACTAGGGATAATGCATACTGATTAAAGTCTTGTCTGTTCCCCCATTTCTTACCATCAGCATATATTTCTCCCTTCACTTAAAATGCATAGTTGTTACTATACTGTCCTGTTTCCCGTTTCCTTTTCTTTCATTTGATCATCAGATGGAACCACTAAGTCATCAGTAGCTCACTCATATAACCAAATTAGACTATAAATCATGAACAGTGTTATACATTATTACCAAAACGGGCATAAAATAAACATGATTTCTTGGAAGGATTATGTGCTGTGGACTAAGCTGAAATTAAATTACTCCATCTGTAACAATGAGAACCGGACATGCCACCGCCACTTAAATTTTGGTGACATTTAGGCGTGTAAATGATTTGGTAAAAGCTGGATTAATGCTGGAATTAGAACTAGGTAGCTAATGTGAAAAGGCTTTGGTTCTGGTTGAATTAAGAAGCTTTAAGATGTTATTTTTCTAACAGAGGACATTGTCTTGGTATTAGCTATTGTAGCATACAAAGCAGCAGAACATTCCAAGTCAACACACAGATAATCCAGAGACTGTTTCTCAGAGCTGTAAATTGGGTAAGAAACCATTTCAGGAGACAGCCAACCCAAATCCCCCCTTTTTGGAGACAACAGGATGTCTCCCTCCTGCACCAGAATCTGATAAGGGTCATAAAAGTGCCAATGGTGAGGAAAACCATACACCTCGGGAGAAGACGAGATGGCATTCCTCCTGACACAAAGAACACTTTTCTGATTTGAACTAAACACTTCTAAATAATAAAATCAAAGAATTCAACGTCTCCGGAGTGATGATCCCAACATCTGGACTCTGTGATACCAGGTTGATCAGGACCAGCATGGAAGGAGAACACATTGAATCTGAAGTGTTTATTGAGATGCAAACACAAGAAACCGACACCCCCTCCTCTCTGTCACACACCACCACAAAAGACACACAGCGAGAGAGAGAGATCTTTGATTCCCAGCATGTATACTTGCTGAACTTGCTGAACTAGTTGAACTTTTCTTATAACTGAATGTATATGCTTGTATCTGTAGTCACATTAATAGTTTACTTTCATGTAGCCTAGAAGTCTACTATTTGTAAGCTTATTCTCGTGTTATATCTTTTATTATTATTATCTCAGGAACCATGTGAGATAAATATATCATGTTTGGTGTCACTTTAATCACACATTTACTAAGATTTCAGATCTGTGACCATCATAGATATTTAACAATCGGATTTACATGTTTAAGAAATGATCTTAAAGTAAGTTCTAAAGGTATTTGGCCTCTGATCTCTCCTGGACAGTGAGACTCAAGACCTCCCCCTGGGATGGACACAGCCACGATTGGTCAGATGCTGATTTGAATTTGGCCCCAAAACTTTCTATATAAAAGAAACTCACTGGAATGCAACTTGGACTTTTTTTTTCTAGGGGCTACTTTGTACTGGGTTTTTTTTTTGTTTCTTCTAAGGGCTTAAGCTTTTTCTTTCTTTTAGGGGCTTTTTTACTGGGGACTAGTTTTTTTGGCCTTTCTTTAAGGACTTCTTAATTTGGCTTTTATTGGGCTTTTATTGGGCTAAGTTTTTTGGGCTTTTAAAGGTTTGTTTCTTTTGGCTTTTTTCTTAAATCAGGATTTTTCCTTAACAGGCTTTCCAAAAACTCTTTACAGAGTTTTTCTTTACACAGCTCAACTTTCAACAAGGGTTCTTAATATTTACGTGAGCTTTGTTTTTCTATAATTAACTTGAAGTTAGACTTCTTAAGTTAACTTTAATAACGCAACAGCACAGACATTTTCTTTTAACTATGAGCTTCGACTCTTAGTGTTTGCACTTTGGTACATTTTTACAACATGACTACACCAAAGTGCCTCCTTATCTCTGCGTTCCTGATCCGACGCATCGAGCAGATCATCACAGCTGGACATCCTGCAGCAGCCTTCCTCTCCCTCCATCAAGGGCTACGCAAGTATCGTTTTCTTTCTGCTAAACGGGTGAATTTATAAATTATGATTGGCTTCCAATTCCAAAGTGATTCTAAATTCATCATCTTTCTATCAGCTGCTTCCAGTGACGATCAGTTAATTAGTTTATCCGCATTCATTCATTCATTCATTCACTGTCTGTTGTTACGTCCTTGTTGTTTATTGTTTGTTTGTAGTGTTAGTTAATAAATGTTTGTGTATAATTATCATCGGTTCTGTCGTGTATTTCTTTGTTTGGGAACTGGAGGTCAATGAAATCAGAATTTACGACTTTCAGCTAACATAGTGATCAACTTCATTCAATTAAAGTCTCTTTGAGACTTAATCTAGAATGATAATTTTCTCAGTAATCTGAGATGGTGCCCCTTCATTAACGAGTACAATTTCATTGTAAAGTGTAGTTACGCTACACTATAAATCGAACTCTAGAGCAGATTCCAGGAAAATACAGGGACAATTGTTGGGTTTCTCTCTATAATATTAAAAGGTATTACTGTGTAAAGTATCCTGGGATGATTTGTGGTCTGATTTGCTACTATATACATGGAAAAAATTGTTGGTACCCTTCTGTTAAAGAAAGAAAAACCTACAGTGGTCACTGAAGGAACTTGAAACTGACAAAAGTAATAATAAATAAAAATTTACTGAAAATGAACTAACTATAATCAGACAATGCTTTTGAATTGTGGTTCAACAGAATTATTTTAGAAAACAAACTGATGAAACTGACCAGGACAAAATTGTGATGGTACTCTTTACAAAATATTCTGTTGCATTAACTTTTGAGGCAATCACTGATTTTTGCAATTTCTGTAACTCTCAATGAGTTTTCTGCACATGTCGACGGGTATTTTGGCCCACTCCACTCCCCACTCCACCTATTGCTGGCTGATCTTTGTTGGGAATGGTTTGATCTATAGTCTAAAAAGCCTGATTAAATGATGTAAAGGTTGCAAGTCAATTTCTCTACCTGTAGCTAAAATGGCTTCACAGTTCTACCACGTAACTGAAGAAAGCAATAAATGTGCAATTTGAAATGTGTGTTCCAAGAAAATCCCTTGTAGAGGAAAGAAACCAAAATCTGTCAACCCCTCATCACACAGTTAAAGGTCACAGAAATCATTTGAATATGGAGTTTTCAAAGGTAGCAAGCACTAAAGCAGAAAGAGAGCTGAACAGTTTCTTTTTATTTTTAGTTTTTTGCTTTTTGCTGCCTTTTAAAGGCAGAGAAAAATTAAGGACTGACAGACTTAAACCAATATACAATAGACAGATACCGATGCAGATGTCCAAGTTTATTTATTTATTTACTTATTTTTGTTTCTTGCTGTGCCATTTATTCCTCAGTCAATTACCTCCTAAATGCAGGGTTGCTGCCTTGAAACAAAATTCTGGATATAGCCTTGTTGTTGTTGTTGTTGTTGCAGTTTCAATAGTCCGAAGTCAGAGTAAACTGATAGAGTGCTGTTGTTTTGTTCCACCAGTGGAATTTTCTGTTGCCTCTGTATAATGCATCATGGTAACTTGGTGTGTTGTGCATATTTAGCATTTATTTTCATGTCTTTTTTAATAGAAACTCATGTATTCTATTCTACAAGAAAGCTATATTTATTAAGCTCTAAAATGTTCCCAATAACCAAGCGTAGGTTTATGCTATGGTTTAAACCGCGTCTCTGAAAGAGTAGAAAATGTTGCACTTGCACCTGTCGATGCATAATCAGTTGTTAATTTATGATTTTTTTTTTCATTTTTTCATTGTGATCTTGTAACATACAGGATTTTATAAGAAAAATAGAAATTAAAATAGAATACGTACCAGAGCCAGTGCTTCCAATGTGTTGTGCATTTTTGACCCTGAATGTTTCTACTTGTTATCATTTGGGTCACAAAGATGTCATTGAACTGTCAAACAGTATGCAGAGTAGCTAAACACCTCAACCACTTGCATCATGCTCAACGACTTTGACTTTGATACTTTAAGTACATTTTGCTGATAACGCTTTATTTTTAAACTACGATTTTGACTTTAATTATAACATGTATTTTTTTACACTGTTGAATTAGTACTTTTAGTTAAGCAAAGCTCTCCTTCTGCACTCTGAGGGAAAATATCAAAGGAGGAGTTTCCAGAAGATGTGAAGAAAATTTATCATCAACAGATTTCCTATCAGAAGATGTGTGAGAGCTTTTCTTTCTGTTCCTCTGATGAAATTTAAGCCAACTAAGAGCCAAGATTTCATGTGTGGAGAAACCAAAGAGAAACACTAAGAGTCAACAGCCATGCTAAAAGTACTTAAACTAAGCAGTGTCTAACATTAACAATGGTATGTTATCATCTCACAAGAAATTATTTACAAAATTACTTGTATTTTTAAATGATACTGATAGTAGAATAAGCTAAAGGAACATTAAAGGATTCATGCTTTGGGCATCGTCCATAGATGTACCAAATTTCATGATAAACAAATCAGTAGTTGGTCAGTTAGTTCATATTTTAGAAGCAGGAGGTGATGTTCTCTGCATCATACTTCGGGCTGATTTGGGTGATCGCAGCACCAGTGCACCTATCATGTATCATTCCCTGTATCCAAGACGCCCATGCATTACCAGTAACGAGCAAAGACATGGAGAGCTGTATTACAGTCAATTTCTGTGCATTGTTCCTGTGGCATGTGGACACATTGTAAACACTGAGAGAGGCAAACAAGACTGATGTTTTCATCATTAGGGCTGCTTGTCACAGGGCAGAATCAGAAATCCAGGCTTGTTCTGGGAGGGATCTGTCACCAATGCATCATTCATTGCAGCTAAAATAATAAACCTCGGTGATAAATATAAGAAGATATGAGGAGGCCTATAGTACCATCCTCTCCTCCTCATGGCTGATACATTCCTGGGTAAAACCGCGATGATTAGAGCACAGATGTCAGATGTCACAACAGACGTCAGTATCAGGAGGTAGAGATTTACTGGCATGGATTCAATTCACTGACTCTCAAATATCCAGCTATAGTATCTTCTATTCAATAACTACCAGCAATACATGACAAATCCAGGCTACAAAAATAACCAAACAACCAAAGCACATATAAACAGACTCTGGAAAACCTAGTGAAGAATCTAAAGAGAGTTCTCACTCAAGTCTGCAGCTTACTTCAGCTTTATAACCAGTTTCAACTCATTGTTTAACTGCTGGCAACTTTATTGTTTTACCTATCTCTCATCATGCAGGAAGCAGCAAAAAAAAAAAAAAAAAACCTCACAGTACACTACCAGCTCAGTAGCATACAGCAGATAGACATAATTAGTACTTGATAGAGATAGTGGAACAGTTGACAGCTAAAGAATCAAATTTCCCTCAGGAGGTGGTGGAGACCAAAAACAGAGCTTAAACAGAGTCAAAATTGGACATGCATTAATTAGGTGCCCAGAAATAGGAAATAAGTAATGGAAATTAATAAGCAGGTACCTGTGTTTTAACTGTTTCTCTGTGTTAATGTAAAATGTGACAACAATGCTGTGTTCACAACCTATTTGTGCTGTCCTCAAGTGGACAAAAAAGAAGCTATTGCATGTTTAAATATACCTAGTAGAAAACACAATAGTTCTATGTACCAGAGATGGACACCTTAACCATAGCAATGAGAAAATTGCTCAACAGAATGTCTGATAGTTTCACTTAAATGTTTGACATGCAAAACACCATAAAAACACAAAACAAAATTGCAAAGTTCGATTGCAAGAACAAACCCCAAAGCATGCTGCCTTCTAGGATCAATGAAATCCGGGTAAAAATTTGATTGACTGTAATGCTTCTGCTATTTTGTTCAACTTCGCAATATTCAAGATAAATTTCCTCATTTTTGAGGACAGATGTACAGTTTCAGCCAAATACTCTTAGTGGCATTACACATGGCAACAGCTACAGTGTGACATGACAATGCAACATATAACTATAGTAGTCCATGAAATGTGCTCTCTGGTTGTAAAAGCTTCAAAGGTGCTGCGCTGCTACCCACATTTATCTATTAACTATGATTGTCTACTCCACTACCTGCCATATAATGCACGGCTGATATCAGAGTGGTTCCTCTCAAATGTGGGGTTTGCATTCCCAAAACATAATTACTATCATCTTTTGATTTTGTGGTGCAAAACTTCATTGATGCTGGGTCATGGCAGATGCTTTTGATTTGACAATGTTGCCACCAAGGCATTCAAAAAATGTTTTTTCAGACAGTAAAAGACCGTCATTGTAGGTCATGTTTGCTATAGAAAGTACACATAATTCACTGTTTGAGCAAGCAACATAGCTGTCTTTTTGTTCTGGAGAGGATAGTCATTATTTCCACAGTTGAAACAGCTCACTTGTCGGGAAACTGTAAACAATATTCGTTTGAAGCTGTTTGAAAAAAACCATCAACACTTCTGTTCCATTGAGGATGATCCAGACCAAGTGTGTCAATGTTAAGTGGTAACAAATAACTGCCTTACAGAGACTCTAAAATTAGTAGTTTGTTGATGCAGAGCAGAGAAAATCTGATCAAAGAAATAAATGAGATCAAGCATCCTGTGCCAGCTTTTGATACAGTCTGCAATCAATACATGAAAAACTGCATTAAAGCCGCTTTCAGTTAATGGTTGATACGTTGTGTCCAGAGCTAAAATAGGTCTGATTCTACCTGATACAGTCAAGACAGCGGCAGATACTCAGAATCAGACACCCCCTTGAATCTGTGATGACTAAATATTTCATTTTAGCTGAAAAATAACTTCACATCAGTGCAGCAGAGTCTGTTTCTATGGGTTCCTGATATGACATGTGGCCAGATCATTAACGAGACACAGCAGCGATGCCTTCATCACAGGGGCCTGTGCTGATGTAGAAAGTAAAAGAAAACCAGGTATCTTCTGACAGGAATTTGTCAAGAATATGTCAGCCATTAGAGCTGAAGTAAAAAATAACAACGGCCATAAATATAAAATGTCACAGGTCTACGTGGCGGGCGGTGTCTGTTTATGGCTGATGTGACAGTGCGAGCAAATCACTAGCATTGCAGCAGAGGTGCAGGTAATAATGAAAGGTATTAGTGCTCGATCTGATGATGGTTATGATAAAGAGAGTGTCAGAAATCAAGGTGTGCTCAGCAACTAATGTGCCATACATACATTATTCATGGAAGAGGAATAAAATTGTTGCACAGCACTGACAAATACAGAGAATATGTAGTGTCAAGTTGTAGTGCTGTAACTAGGTAGAAATCTGCATCACGAAATTTGAATTTGCTTTTTGTGTTAGAAAATACAGTAAAATATAAAATGATGCAATTATTGTGCTTATTGCCTTTGTAAGTTAAAAGTCTCATTCATGATCCTACTATAAATTTCTCTAAGCTGGGAACAGACATGCACATCTCTGAGGAGTTTATATGATCCGATGTATTGCAGATCTTAGATTAATAAAGACAAGATTTTTTGCACAAAGTTACCTACAGTGACTACCATTGTGTAACTCATTTAAAGTTGCAAACTTAAAGATTTCAGAAGGCAAACAAAGCCAACACAGAAGAGTAATACACTGCAGTTCCTTTAATGATCGCTGGAGGCTGGCTACCAAGTCAATACCCATGGGTGTGACTCACTAGAATAGATGTTGATTTGGGCAGTAGTTTGACGATCTCAGCACTCTATTTGCAACTCTGACACTAACATAGTCACTTGCTGAGGTGTGGAGTACAGGTGGAGGTGACAGTTTTGAATAAATAAGTAAACAAGTCAAAACAAACGGTATATACATATATACCCTGATCTCTTAGAAGATCTGAATTTTGATTTCAGCTCAACTTTACAGGTGAGAATAAGGTGGAGAATGTATTGTTTATTCTGCTCTGTTTTTCATTAACTAGGCATTGCTTTGTATGTTTCTCCCTCTGTTGGACACAGATCTCCCAAGTCTGATCCTCCAGAGTTGGACAGGGATAATAGATATGTTGTCTTGTGCTATTGTGTGCTTCTCCATGTGAAGACATGCAGCACTACAGTTCAGTTAGAAATCATTCAGCAACAGCAGCAGGCAGGAAGGAGCCGACCTCCTCACGCTGGGCTCTCGAGACGAGTGAAGGGAATATGAATGAAATCTGCACCAATGAACCTGTGCAACCACTGAGACTGCAATCCTTCTTCCCTACATGATAACAAGAGCTTTTATAGACCAGTGGGCTGCTGTGTTATGTTTATCTTTTGGTTTGTCTTCAGAGGCAAGAATAAGTAATAGCTGTTAAATCACAGAAAAACAGCACGCTTTTTTCCCCTCCTTTTAGCAGGAGAGGCAGCAGGGTTGTTTGTCAAATCCAGCCTCTTGATTCTGCCTCACAATGGCACAGACGATTAAACTGCATATTTCAGTACTTAGAGCAGATGTGGGGTTATGATGAAAACATTGCATTTACTTTTTAGGCACATACCTAATGTTCCTGTCAAGAACCATTTACAATAATTGCAACCTAAATTGCATCCATTATCCCTCACAGCATTACACAACACAAATTTTCCATTACGACAACAGCTAGTTGGAAAACATTTAAGTGACACAGTTTAAATACAGTGTAAGCAGGGCTCCAGTGGCCATTTATATATTCTATATGTATGCGTGTACAGCATTTCTGCGAAGGCCATAGATACCTGTGCTTATTACAATACATGCATAATTCATTGTATGTGTTGCTGTAACCATACGCATTTGCTCTCTCTGTTTTAATTGAAACATTATGAATCATTAACGTTGTGGCAGTTTCTGCAACCATATCGAATAAAGAAATGTACACTAAAGATGGGAATTATGAATGAAACTGTTTTCTTCACTTAAGGTTGTAATGACTATTGTTATTCATTTCTGCTCTGCCTGCTGCTTGTATGGTTGGTTTGCTTAACTGGCTCAGGAGCCAAAAGACAGAGTCAGGACGGATATTACAAAACTGCATACACCTGAGTGAATTTTGACTCTGCCTATTTAAATGGATTTATAACCGCTTTGTCTCTCCTCTCCCTTTCTAAGGCCTCCACCAGCTGGTTTGGTTAAGGTTCTGTGCTTATTGTTTGCAGCCCTCATACACTATACTCAGCACATGTTCATTACTAACCTACCTAAATAACAAAATAATATATTCTTAGGTTCAACGTCTTTGTGAGATGCAGAGGTGAGCGGATGGTTTCTGCATATAAGGGGGAGGTGTGATGGTGTGGGGGTGCTTTGCTGGTGACACATTTAACCAGCATGGCTACCACAGCATTCTGCAGTGCCATGCCATCCCATCTGGTTTGCGCTTACTGTGACCATCATTTGTTTTTCAACAAGACAAAGACCCCAAACACATCTACAGGCTATGTACAGTATGGGCTGTTCGGACAAGAAGGAAAGCGATGGAGTGCTGTGTCAGATGAACTGGCCTCCATAATCACCCAACCTAAACCCAACTGAGATAGTTTGGGATGAGCTGAACCCCAGAGTGAAGGAAAGCAGCCACCAAGTGCTCAGCAACTCTGGGAAGTCCTTCAAGACTGTTGGAAAACCATTCCAGGAGACGACCTCATGAAGCTGATTGAGAGAATGTCAAGAGTGTGCAAAGCTGTCATCAAATCAAAAGGGGGCTACTTTAAAGAATCTAAAATTTAAACATAGTCTGGCTTGTTAAACACTTTGTTTTTTACATTGTAATTCCATATGCGTTATTTCATCATTTAAATGTCTTCAGTTTTAATCTACAATGTAGAAAATAACTGAATGAGTAAGTGTGTCCAAACTTTTGACTGGTACTGTAATAGAATGGTAATGTTTTTTATGTATTGCTTCCCACAACATCACTAACAAAATGAATGCATGTTTTTCAGACCATCATCAGAACACTGCAGTTAGGTGGATATGCTCAGCCATGGTGTGGCTGGAAAAAAATTCTGAAAAAAATGCAAAGAGCTGAAGCTAGAAAAGAGCCACTTCTTCAAACCCCACATCATGGCCTGGGGGGGACCTCATGGACCACAAAGACGAGCTCGGGGAGGAAGATGAAGAGATCTTGAAACTTTCTGAGCTGCTCAAAGAAAATGGCAAAGTCCAGAAACAAGACCTTGAAGAAGGGAATAAAAAACTGACAGAGCAGAACAAAAAGCTCCAAGAAGAAAATAAAATACTAAAGCAAGAGAAGCTCAATCTGGAGAAGGCGGAGAATAACTTAGAGATGAATATGAGGACAATGCAGACAAACAAGAAGACAAGACTCCGGGAGCAAAACAACAAACTGGAAGAGCAGAATATGAGGCCGCACCCAAAATTAAAGAGAAATAAAAAACTGGCTGTGAGCAAGACTGTGATGGAGCACAGACTGACAAGACTAAGGGAGAAGAAGCAGCACCAGGACCAAAAGAAGGATGCAGAAACTGAATCTCAGTATCTCAATAACTCTCTGTCTGAGACGGTCTCCAGCATCAAAGACCAGATGTTGGCTAAAAAAAACGAACACCATCAGAGAGAAGAAGACTGGAAGACTCAGCTCAGTGCTCTGGAAAAGCTTCAAGAGGAGGTGGAGATTGAAAAAAAGAGAGATGGAGGAGAAGACTAAGCAGCTGCAAGAGCAAGAAGAAAAAGTCAAAGAAGAAGAGCCAGGAAAAGAGGAAAAAAAGAAGAAAAAGAGCTTCTGGCGCCTTTTTCCCCCCCAAAAAAAACATCACAGTGAGTTGAAGGTGAAGACGTTCAATGTAGCTACACCTGCTTCCCCTCTTCTCTTAACCCTTCCTCCCTCAATCCTTCCTCACCTCTCCACCCACCCTCCACCACTCTCACCCCTTTGAATACCCCTTTTCTCCCAACCTCTATTTTTCCCTTTCATTATTTATTTTAAAAATTCATAAGAAAAAATCTAATAAAAAACAAACAAAAAACATAATATTTCTGCATATGTGGATGATGGTAGATCCTTGAAGGGTTCATGTTGCATTTCAGGGTTTTCAGGTCTTTGAAAATTTCTCAAAATGAGCCAGATTGAAATTGTCTTCAGGTGCTGCACCTTCTAAATGACCAAATAATTGATCTGAGGTGACTTTCCAGAACAATAGTGGAGTTTTAAACATCTTTAACTTTGCAACTATGCAATCACTTATGAGGGCCCAAGCACCAACACATTTCAGGGTTTCCCCCAGTGCTTTATAGGCCTGGCGGGCCTATAAAGTTCTGGTAAAGATGGTAAACATCGATCTAGTGGATTTAATCAAAAATGGTTAGCTGACCCTAAATTAAGTGGATGGCTCTACAAGATCAAGTATGGTAAGCCCAGACAGATTGCTTCACTGATCCAACCTGCACCATGTGCAGCAAAAACTAGAAGAGGTCACACAGCACAGCATACCTCTTCAGCCTCTGAGTTCCCTGGCTTTACCCCTTGGCCATGTTTGCACTTTTTTTATTTATGTTAACTTATTTTATTTTTAAATTTGACCAGCAATGGCTTGTTTTAAGATTCACTAGGATTCACTATTGTGCCTTTTTGTAAGACTCTACGTTTAAGTATTGTTTATAAATGGCTTATAAGAACACATAATAGTCATAATTTCAAAATTCCTGTCAACTTTTAACATTTTTTTTAATACATGAACACAGTGGGCCACATGTGGGCTTCTCTACCACCAGGCTTAGCAAGTTTTCTGGGGGAAACCCTGATATGTAATACGTCAGAGCCAACAAAAAAAAAAACCTCCTGAAGCCATACCCAACAGGAAGTCTGCCATTTCGTTCAAAGCTGCTTTAAATTGTGTTGTTTTTTGTTTACTCCTCCAACCATCACGGGCTGCTCCCTTGTTTGTATAATTGAAGGCTGTTTTTCAGGAAGTCGAGGTTGATCAGCTCCAGGTGGTGCTGATTTCTCAGGAGGCTGTGCTCTGTGCCATGCCCAGTTGTTTCTTTTTCATTTTGTAGAATGTTATTCTGTTTCATGTCCAGGTTACAGTGGCTACAGATCAGACTTAAAGTTAAATTAGTACACGTAATAAATCAGAATTTGATCAAACTGAGCATAATGGTGGAGCACATGAATCACTACAATTCTCACAACAGCAGCACCTCAGTGGCTTTTCAAGTACAGCAAAAACTCAGTATATTTTGTATCACTGCTGGCAACAGTGCTCTCAATCACAAGTGGTAGAACTCTACTGGTAAATGCTACTGAGCCATAACAGCGCTTCTGTGTAGTCAGATCAGTTTGAAGTTGAAGTGTTGAAGATCAATTTGTACAGTACACAGAAAGCCATGTATGAGATTTTCTGAAGTTCAGTGACTGCATGCTTGTTGTGCTATCTGGTGTCACCAAGATGTAACAACACAATTGTTGTTACATCTTGGTGACACCAAATACATCATTAAGCTTTCTGTTTGATTCAGTAACATTATTTTAAAGATTTTGATTAATAAAACCATGAGTGTGGAAAATCTATTCCTCCAGATGTTAAACATGAAAAATCTGTTTCAGGTTTCCCTGTTCTGACTTTTGAAAAAATCTCAAAAAACTCATAATAAATAATAGAATTAGGGATAGACTGATTATCGGCTTGGCTGATTATGTATGTTTTTTCCGATTATCGGAATCATTTTTATTGACCGATTATTGATAAATTAAATGCTACTTCAGGTCTGATGAAGCCTCCTCTCTCGGTCTAGCATCACTCTGTGGTCTCAGAAATGTCTCTCAAGTAGAGACTGCAAAAACTGAACAAGAAACACAAGCTGTTGCCACAAACCAGGAAATTAGCTACTCTCACAGTGGCTAAGGTTATGATAACAGGTAGCGGCTATGGTAGTAGGCAGCCACAGATTAACCTGAAACAGTCTGAAAAACAACATTTAAAAATGCTTTAAGATAGTAACTGTTGTGGACAGCAGACTTAACTGCAGGAGACAAACTGTTCAATCTCAGCTGATCCCACATAAACAGAGGAGAGCCTCCTAATTTAATCACTCCTATTTCTATTTTACATATTTGGTTATTAGTGAAGAAGCCTGGTTATGAATGACAGTTTCTCTGCTATCACATGCTGTAAAACATTACACTTCATATATATCAGTTCCAAATACCAGTTATCGACCTTTTTTGATTACCAATAATAGGCATTAGTAACGTCCCTCCAGAAAAACATATGCCTAAATAAAATGTCCCTATCCAAAGTAAATGTGTAGGCTTTAGTTAAAGCAACATTCTGCAAACACCTCAGTTGGTCACAAACCCCAATCACACTCAGTGAGATGTTTGCAGTTTTCTTTGACCATCTCTCATCAGTCTAAAGATCATGATCTGCCATATCACAAGTACTGCTGTCATACTTTTGCTTGAGCACTACACAGTGTTCACTGGAAACCAGTAAACTTGACAAAAAGCCGCCACAAACACCATCAATTAATCTTGTGGTTTTTTTTTTAATATTTCTGCTTTCATCAGACAAATCTCAGTGGAAGGATGACATGAAAGACAGAGAGGCATCGTCTAGTCTGACTCTCTGCAAACCTCTATGCTTCGGAAAAATCTCAGAAGCTTACATCCAAGGGGGAATGAATGCAAATTTGAGCAAAGCAGAGTGTTTATAGTTGTTGTGCTGTAGTTTTAAATTATAATTAGTTTTTTTGTGATAGTATTTTGCAAGCAGTGTCTTTTAGAAGTGGGCCATCTGTATATAAAGTATTAGTTTTCCTTATTTTTGTCTCTAGACCACCAGCGTTCCATTAAACATGAGGAGAAATTTCAAGCAAATATTACTAATGATCTTATAAAATATTATGATCGGACCTTATGAGTGTTGTAAAAATAGTTGACATGTATTTAAACAATTACTGGAACTCTTATTATTCATTTTTTGTGTCTTTTATGTGGGTATACATAATCTGTGGCTTTCCATGCTTCCTGCAGAGGATGCAAAATAGTCTAATAGAAAAAAGTATTTTTCAGTTTAAGGTAAAACTCAGAAATAGCAGTAACAATACTCTGCAAACAGGTTCCTGCAGACACAGAAATGTGCTTTTGCTGTGGCACCGGCCCAAACCTATTTGGAACTACTGAGGCTTCTGGCTTATCCCACTTCAATAGGCAGCCATCCAGAAAGAGAGCGCCTTTATACACAGCAGTCTACTGTGTGCTTCGTAGGCGGAAAAAGAGCAGACATGTTGGGTTTAATACATACACACAGAGATACTTGAAAAAGCGGAAGATCCATAAGAAGCATACTGAATCCCGGAAAAGACCACTTTAGTCCACTATAGCTTTAAAGAAGGAATTCATGGTCTAGATTATTTGAATTTAAACACATTTTCTAAAACACGGTATTTAGGTTACATAAATTATTCTTCAGACAAATCTGGACTTCACAGGTTTTTGGTTTCAGTGTTTCAAAACAGCCTGAAGTGTAAAAAATTCCTGTAACACTTCCTTGCAATCAAAGCAACAATATTGAGGCAATTGCACTTCTGTGAAATGCTGTTTCTAAATAAGCCAAGAAGTGGAAGTGTATAAACCAGCCTTTGGTGCTGTACTTTATTAGTGGTCTTTTACTGTTTTTCACTAACTTTCATTTTTAAAGCTGACAATCAAAGTTGCCTTTTATTAGACAAATTTGCTGGCATGTTTATCTGTCTTGGGTGATTTCCTGATTTTCCCTTCAGCATCAGGATGAGGCTGACAGTTAAAATTGGAAGTGAAATTGGAGGAATTGCCATTTAAACAAGGCACTCATGTCCCCTCAGCAAAAATTAACCAAGGTAATTGATGAGTTCATTTTAGTGTTTCCTTAACTTTTCCTTGAGTGCCATCACCATGTCAAAGTTTCAACATGTCCAATACTTCATTTTGCATTGCAAATTGGCAAGTGTTAGTGTAATAACACACTAAACTAAGATGGGAAAAACTGTAACTATTATGCCTGTGAAATATCAGTATGTGGCATTGTCACTGTGAGCATGTTGTTATACAAGGACTGGCATTTAGTTCAAAGCACCATTGTGTGTGAGCACAGCCTTACAGAGTGGCTAACATGGCTGTTAATACTGGTTTTAAATGATTCCTCTGTCTCTTCTTTGAGTTTCTGTGGGACATTAGGAAGATGTTATTTTCATTAGGGCTGTAATCTCCAGGCCGACTAGTCAATACACATTCATTCAACCAACTTCTCATTGGTCAGAGAGTTGCCGTGTTACTGTCAAAAGGAGAAAAGCATAACATCAGAGCCTTCCAGGAAGAATTCATTCATTTTGGCGAAAGGAGGAATAGACTACGTATTAAAACTTCTGAATTTTCCCAACCGTGCACTCACCCAACCAAATGAAAACTGCTAGTTCTAACTTATTTTACATTTACTGAATGCTGACAGTGAGTCTGCTTCAAACTAACTGGCAATTTATCGAGAAAGTCGCCAGTGTGTTTGCATTCTGTTCAAATGGGTGGCCAAAAATGTAAACTTTGCAAACAGCAATTAGAATATCACAGCTCAACAATCAGCATGACATATAATATAAAAGGTAGTTTAACTTGCTTACTAAGTTGCTAAACAGCCTTGAGCTGATATAGTTCTATTCTTAAAGGTTATATGAATATGGGCAGGGCATGCTGGTTTGCTCCAAGTCTCCTGTTACAATAAAATACCAAGATCAGTTTGATTTAATATGCTGCAAACACTAGTACTAATGCTTTTTGTGCTTATTATGAATTGTTCAGGCTAATAAAACTTGCAGGTACATGTAATTTAGAGACGTGTAGGACTAATCGAAGAGTAGCCAGGATTTCTGTGAACCAAGATTTTCTTTGGTTGACTAAAACCCTAATTTCAGGGCAAAAAACAATCCATTTTAATAAGTTATGTTGTGTGCTCTTTGTACTGACATTTCCAACATACTTCATGAGGTAGCAGACACACTGTTGACTTATTAGTAGGGAGATCTGAGAAAATGTCATACATGTTTATTATAAAGAAAAACAGCCCATCTATCTCAGGCAAACAACTTCTGTCAACCAAGAGGAAGGCTAAATAATTTTGACGAGCTCTTCGTGTCCCTCATTATCAGTATGCCTCCACAACAAATAAACTCTAGTGTATTTAAAGTATATGTAATGTCAACTATTCTTAATAAATTAATTCATGTTCCAATTACTTTTCTAAAGAATCAAAACCAGTGCATCATGCTGGACTAAAGTGGTAAATTAATGACAATGACAATACACCACTTCTATGGTCTCACCAAAAACAAGCCCTGGCATTTCAGTGTCTCCTGTATTGACAGATCAACCACATATGGCTGCCATGGATGTAAAATCAATGAAGAAACTGTACTTCCCTCTTCCTTTCTCTCTGTCCTTGTTTACTTTTGCTAATCAACTTTGAGCTTGTTTTCTTTCACATCCCAGTAAATGACATGTTAATCCTGCTGGGACAGCTGGGTGGAAATGAGCACTGAAAGGAATTAGCAAATGACATTTTAACAAGGATGTCTGTGGTGATATAATGGGGCCTAATGAAAGTAATGTTTTCATTGATGTGCTGACAGCATGGCATTCTCCCAGCTGTACCCCTGCCTTAGCCTCGTGGGATGAGTAAAAGAGAAAACAGAAGGGGACGAGATATGAAAATATGGACCGATCTGGAAATAGGAAAGCATGTAAGTATAGGCACAAAAATAGCTTTTGTCTAATGGGGAGAGAGGATGAAGTTTCAACATTAATACTACCTGAACAAAATTACAGACATCAACACTGACCACTAAAGGACAGGACATAAGGTCAGATGCTTTGTATGTCCAACCATTCAGCACAACCTCTTCGGTGGAAATAATTTTGCAAACATTTGTTGGAAAACAGTTAATTCATCCTCATGAAGTATGTGGTGCTGAAAGCTTGTTGTGGGTTGTGAAGTGGCTACCATTGGTTGTGGCAAATTGTGCTTGTGGCAAAATGAAAAAACCAGAAAGCCTTTCTGGCATTTTTCATTAAGCTAAACAGGGTTATACAAAACTGCACAATGTGACACAATTAATAGCTGCCTTTATTTTGGACTCTCCGGTTTTCTGTGTTCCCCCAAAGGTTAGAACAGTCAAAACAATGTGACATAAATTTGCACCATTAACCAGTCTCAAAGTGTCCCAAACTAAAATCCAATGAGAAACAAACAACTAATTCTTTCAATTAATTTAGGATTAATAAAGTAATCCTCTCTCTGTCACATTTCCACCGAAAAAATCTCTCTGGTGTTACTGTTAAAAAGGCTGGTTTGCTACTGAACATAAACACAAATTTCAAGCTGTTTGAACAAACAAACAACACTCCAGGCATTTAGCAGTTTCTGTCCATCTGTCTGTCTATTAGTCAGTTCACCACTTTGGCTCAGAAACGCATCTCAATAGCTGTTGACTTGCCATGGACCACTGCACAGAAGGTGAATCCTAATATAGTTCTAATATTTGGTACAGGTATTCATGCTTCTCAGAGGTAGAACCCTAGCAGCTGTAGTGATACCTTGACTTTTACTTTAGCACCCATCATGACATATGACTTCAAGTGAAAGTACTGGTTGGATGGTCACTACATTTGGTGCATAATTGTATATCTTCCTTTTAGTCTTGTGTTTGTTTTCTGGTCAAAGTTTTCAATTTTCCCATTAATTTGGTCTATGACCAGATGTTTTCCGATCAATTTTAACCTCAACTCAAGCTTGGTTTCATGCCAAATAACAAATAATAGCAAGCTCAGATGCTAAATTAGGATAACTCTACAGTAAAACTGTATTTGCTTTGCATCTGTATGTTAGCAATGTCAATGCGAGCATGTTGTCATCATGGATGTGATCGGCTGATGTTAGAATTTAGCTCATAGCACCGCTGTGCGGTCTCAAGTAGCTATTATAGTTTGTATGGCTATAGACTCTCTAAATGGTCTCTAAAAATCAACTGTTGGATCTTAATGTTGCCTAAAGGAACACACATCTACAAATTAAAGACACTGATCAGATTTTTTGATGTTTTTGTGATAAAAAGCATTGAGCCTTTGCATACAGCCATTTTTAATGGAACTCTGTGATGACAATAGATATGCATGCTTAGATATACACTTGTACTGCTTCAGTGTCTTTAATGGGATGGGTTAAAGTGTTAACGGGTAATGAAGGGACTAAAAAGGTGATGCAATCTGAGATAAAAAAGATCTGAGGCACAATTAGAGAAAGTAAACACAGAATGATAAGAGATATATGAAGGGATGTCATGATTCAAGCAGAAAAAAGGTCAGGACTAATCAGTGTCACACCAATTGTCAGTCACGTCCATCATTGTGGCACCAGCTGAGGGTTAAAGAAATAGTAAAATGCATTTTCAAATCTAATCTGACTGGTTTGGACAGAGGAGCAAGGCACAACAGCAAACAAGAGGACAGCTGCTGAAAGGAGGCGGCAGAGAAAGGTGTCTTCTAATGGATTTGTGAAAAGAATTGTATTTGGGGCAACCTGAAGTGTAGCACTTATACATCCCTTAAGAGCTTGCTTGAGCAGGGTGATGCAGGTAAGCTCAGACAGTCTGCACAAAAATTGAAAACCTTTACCTAGCCATGCTTTCTAAGTCATAGAACAGGGGTCATGTGCCAGTGTTGTCAAGAAAGGAGAATAAATTTGTGCCAAAAATTGCACAATTACTTCACTGATCACATCCAGCATCACAAAAATCAGACCCAAATGAGGACAAACTGAAACTGCATGGAAGACAAAGAGGTGTAATTACTTAATTAGATATAAGCAAGTGAATGAATTTTTATATTGTTCTACAGCCTCTCTAAATGATCATATTTTTGTCTCCATACTTAGTGTCTAGATGCTCAAAGGGATAAATTAGATTTCAGATTAAATTTCTGCTTCTACGAGAGTGAATGATAAAATAAAGCATCAAACACCCTGTGACTTCCTTGCACTTCTTTCATCTTTCCAGGATATCAGGAGTTCTCAAAGTGTTTCAGTGAAGAAACCTGTAGATAATTGATGATGATGTTGTCTCTAGACAGGACCTCTCCACAGCAGCTGGAACAACCGTGTCTAAAAAGTTAGGATAAAGTGGATCTTAAGTACCCCTGAATTTGTCAGAAGCTCTCCAACAAAAGCACTCAAAGCTGCCAAAAAGAAAAATTTTGTTCCATCTCCCCAGCAGAATTTGACTAGCTGGTTGATGGCTGTGCAGCAGCCAAGAAAAGCTGTGGCACGTCTCCCTGTCAAGATCATCACATCCATATGTTTCCGTTCAGACAACTCAGCATAAGCAGGTGTAATCTTCAAAGTGAACCCTGCTGCAATTACACGTGTGGGCGTTTTAATACACCAGCATGGAAAAGAAAGTGAAAAAGTACGACTTTCAGTGCTGGCTAAAGTCTTATGTGGGGCTTAGAGTATATTTTCAGCAACTGAGCAGCTAATTACACTTGATTTTAGCTCTTCTTGACAAAGGCGTGACAGATACATATTGGATTCAAAGCATTGGTATCACAAGGGAGCCAGATGGTTTACCAGGTTCATGTTTATTTAATTTAGTAAAACTAACACTCTTCAAAAACTGAACCCATATGTGGGCCATAAATAGCTATAAAACACACAGCAAATGATGACTGCTTTATTAATCAGTCTCCTGCTAACTGATCTGTGCTACATTACAGTAAACAAACATGACTTGATTTTGCATCACTTCATCTGCCAGGAAGTGAAAATCTTGAAAATTGCTAAGACCAAATCATATTATCACCCTTTATAAAACTTTGCTATACACCTGGGGTGTCATAGTCAGATGCACACTGCATTTGTCAGAATGTAACACGGTATAATATAATAATAGGCTGTTTTCAACAATAATTAATTAACAAGGGTAGAAAGTGCATCCTTCCTGTGCTATGATGCTGTTAAGTGTATCATTATTAATAGAAGATGGGCAGGAAATAAGCATTAGCATAATGATGACAGAAACAAATTAGAAGTTTAACAGTAATAATATTGACAGTCTCATTTTCTAATCGTGCAGGGTTAGGTTTGTCCAGTGTATGTGAGCTATCACTGCCAGCTGATGTTAATTCATTAAACTGTTCTGTTGTCTTTTCAGTGTCGTCGACACTTAATTAGTCTTGAGTCTATTTGCTCTACAGGCGTGTTGGAGAAAAAAAATTGTGTGTTGGGACATTAACCTGTTCTTCAGCAGTTAGACTGATGTATCTTCCTTCTACTTCAAAATAGATATGTCAAGTTTCATGTTAAGCTTGATCTTTCTTTGCAGGTTTTTCCTCGGGTGAAGGACAGCACGTCAAAACTGCCTGAAATCACTTCATTAAATGTTGTCATGGTTCATTTAAAGGTCTCAGACTAGGCAAGTAAAACAAGCAATGTTATGAAGACCCGATTATTTGTATAAGCTTGTTGGATTTTTAATGCAACTCATTATTGTTTAGTATTATTTTAACTTGTGTGTTATGCATTTTCTTATTTTTAGTTACTTATGGTTACTTTGTTTACTTCACAGCATTTTTCTTCCAACAAGATTGAAGATCCAATAATCTCCAGTATTGTTTGGTCAGTACCCTCCCATAAATGTTTGGGGACCTTTATGTGGAACAGGAAGAGTGATGAGAAAGCACAGAAGGACAGCAAGCTGGTTACGACTATTAACATTGTAGGCTAAACAGAGGGAGAACCATGGAGCATGACAACAGTTGTGATCACTACAAAGTAGGACAATGAGAGGGGGATGTCCACCGCGAGAAGAGGATGCAGTGGAGAGAGGGAAGACAGAGCCACAGAGCCAGGCTAGTTAAAGATGGAAGAAAGGTGAAGAATGTGTGCTGACAAGATAAACAGATAGCCGAGTGTGCTGGGTTGCTCGGACTGTGCTATGTTGAGGACAGATTGAATGTGTCACTAGCTGAAGTGGCCATGCAGGGAAGAGCCTAAGGAGACTGGATGCTGTGGCAAAGTCAAGAAATCACACTGACTGTGAGCTTTATTAAACCTGAGCAACAACAGCTGTTTTGTGTGTCCAGTTACAGACAAGGGGATGGGAAGTTAAACAGACCATCATCCTTAGACCTAAGTATTGCTTTCTGTCATCGTTTACTTTCAGTTTTCACTCCATTTCTGATTAGGTTTTGGCACCAAAACTATGCAGTTAGGTTTAGGTAAATATCACGTTTTAGTAGAAACCTTTACATGTTCGAAGCTTGGTTAAGGTTTAGTACTAAAATTGCTTGATCAGGCATATGAAAAATATAATGGTTTGTGTTAAAATGCAGCCACATCACTACATGTTAGAAGCTTCTCCATTTTAAAAATAGATTGAAATTAGATTACCAAAAAATGTAAAACCAACACTCATGATTCCAAGTTGATGAAGCCAGGTGATCCTGACATTTTATATAGCCACAAAGATGCACACAAACTGGAGTTTTTAAAAAATATTCTTCACTTTAGAAGAGTTTAGGAAAAATTTCAGTTTTAATGACCTGAAAGGCGGCTTCCATGTAAGTGAGACACCCAAGTGTAAAGAAATATGTTCATATTGCAAAATATCTTTATTAATGTGGACAAAAACTTATAGTTTTTATTAATACATTTTTGGGACAAATGTTTGGTCTTCAAAGTTTAAACAGTGAAAACAATTTCTGTCACAGGTTTTTTTGGGGGGAGGAATTTAACTTTATCAAGTGACAACAACAACAAAAATAAGAAAATCCTTTCTTAGTGCAAATTTGAGCATGGTGTCTCTGTGTTCAGCTCATTTGCATCTAGATTCCCAATTACCACCAGTCACCTTTCTCACAGCTAACAGAGAGAAAATAGGAAATCTTAGATCGGAAAATGTACCTCAACAGAAAAAGAGTACTCGGATCAAAAAGTACCAGGTTGACTACAAAGGAGTGTCAGTCTTGTTTATTGAACCTTTTTTTCAGATTTGACCTCAGTAATTTAATTAGAACAAAGATAATCCATGTTGTCCAGCCTGCCTTGTAATTACAAGAGCTTATGATCTTGGACACTTTCCAGGGAGAGGATGTGTCAGCTTATATGGGTCTGAATACAGCAGTCAATAACTCATCACCAATGGCGGCACACAAATACAAACAAGCAGTCATCTGTGAACAGGAGCACAGCTGCACATCCTTTCATACTGACACACTTCTTACCCCCCAGAATAATTACATACTGTCTCTCTCACACACAAAAGGAGATACACATGGCCTCGCATGAGCAACTCGGTACAATCCTCGAGCACACATAAAGCTACTCTTCTGTATGTACACAGAAAATACACAAAGGTACAGGCAGGAGTGAGATGTAAAATCCCAGAATTCAGCAAATGTTTGACAGCACATAACAAAGGAGCCAAAACAACCAGTGGCCACATGAGCCGAGGAAGCTGGCTGATCCTCGAAGGAGTTTACCAAGAAAATCCAAACACTACCAAATGTGTGTAGTGTAACTCAGAACTGGCGAAGCTATACCACCTCAACAGAGTATAAACAATACAATGCAAAACACCTAACTAAATACATGTCAGAAATGTATATAAAGCAGACAGAATGTAAACAAGACAGTTGCAAACAAAGGCATCTTTATGTACAATACCTTTTAATTATTCTCACATCTCTTATGACATTGAAATGCAAGCTTATGATTCACTTTACTGCTGAAGTACAGGTTAAATGGTTTACTGTGTTATGCATTTCTGTTGTGCAAGTTGACACTTCACAAAAACCTCAAAGCCAGATTGAACTGGTTCAAGTTCGTAGTACACAATTCTAAATTTTTTTATCAAAGTTCACAGTTCCAACAAATGAACTACTCTACGTTTAGTTCTTGCAGTGCTGGTCTTGACCTCTCTAAGCATAACTCTACTAAGTGGTCTTTCTATATGACCCATGATCCATGTAAACCATTTGCCGTTGCCACAGACTAACACCTGACACCACAGTGCTCCCACTGTAATACTTCCTCCTTTAAAACACTTGGCTCCATCTCCATCAGTCTGAGGCTGCATCCACACTAATATGCTTCTCTGTCCAAAGGAATGTTTCAGCACCATTTCAGAAATGATCTTTGCGCATACTAACACATCTGAAAATGCATATCACACAACTGAGTATGAGGGTACTGGTGTAAACATGAAGTGGATGGTTGGTTCCTTAGTTTCAGAAAATACTATTGATGAAGAGCAGCGGTGGTTAAAAGTAAGACCAGAGATTTCCTTAACTGCTCAATAGCTGCTAGACCACATGGTAAGTAATGATTGTATCCTACTTCATTATCCATGCTGAATTAACCACTGGTAGCTGAGGTTTATATCTTTGTTTTCTTCTGGGAAATGGTCAGATGATAGGAGCACTACAAACCAGGTTAGAAACGTAAACAGTAAGGCCCAGACAGAAAATAAACATGCATAATTCTGTTTTTCCCTGTCCACACTCTAATCCAGCCCCAGAATTTTCAGACTAGACCAGGATCAGCAGGATTTACAAAAGTCAAAGTTTTAAAGGGTTCTAACACGCCCAAGTAGTGGGGACACTAGGCATAAATTTAGTAGAAGTCATGCATTTTAACATGAACTTATGAATGTAGATGCAGATGTAGCTTATGAACAGGCAGACCTATACTACACAGAACATATAATAATTATTAGATCTTGAGAAGAAAACAGTAACAATAACAAACAATCTAGAATAAATTAAGATACAGCACTGTGCTTTAGCTTTGCTGCCAAGTAATTACTTCAGTCAGTATTCTAAACTTAGCTTTGGCTATACAATATAAACCGAAGACTATAGGATAGGCTATGGTCTAAAAATAGTAAAAATAAAACCTCTACAGCGATGTGATTAGCATGTATCTAAACCTTGACTGAAATTACGTGCGCCTACAAGGGGTTCCATCATGTCAATATATTGTCTGGACCGGTTCCCCAAGAAGCTGTTAGAAAGCACAAGTTTCATCTCATGCACACGTATATGAACACATGTTCAACTCTTGTTGTACTTTAAGTCTCAATTTTTTTAGGAATTAAAGACCTGTCTTTTTACACTGCCTTTTAATTTAGAGTTTGTTATAGCCTAATGCTTTAATCTTATTTTTAAATTTTAATAATTCTTTGTTCCCTTTGTTTATTGTATTTTACTGTATTCACTCTTAGTTATCTATTCTTAACATAAGCAATGTGTTATTGTTGTTGTTGTCGTTATTGTTATAAATTTTCTATGTTAAGCACTTTGACCTGTATGTTTAGTTAAAAAGGTGCTATATAAGTAAAGACCAACAGATGCACTGTAAGATGGAACATCAACTTATTATTACCTTAATTGGTGACAACAAACCTGGAGAGAACAGAAATGTACGTGATGTATCACAATTCACTATTTTTCTCTTTTTTTGACCAGTAGTGATAGTTTTAGTTCATCCTCTGGTCAAAGTTGATAACACTGACACCCACTTTGAGGTAAAGGGCAGGCAGGGTCCTCGTGTGATCTGTAGTGCCATATCCAAAATGCATAGTGCCTAAATTGTCCAGCTCTGATGAACTGTCTTCAGTGTTTCAGATGGCTGCAATTTCAATCACCAGCTGCAATACTCAAGTCAGGAATATACCAGATGCAACGAAAATACAGTGCAACAGTGAGCTCTGATAACTCTCCCCAGGTGACACTCATGTTCATTAGTTGCAAACAAACACTTTCAGTTCATCAAAAACATGACCACAATGTGCAAATGTAAAATAAAAACATTTTCTCACGTTCACACATCCTTACCACCTTTTCATATGCCCTTTAGGTTGTTTTATCACATCCCTCATAAACACTGGTGTTTTCTGTTTCCCAAAATACTTCACACTCTGCAGCTCCACTTTGTGTTTGCACTGAGGAACACAGATTGAAACAACTGATGAATGCTGTTGATAGTATCTCAGATTTTTATTTGAAATTCTTTTTCCCAGAATGAGACTTTTTTTCTTTTCTTTGTTTATTTATTGCTGTTGCATTTCTCTGGGTTGCGGACTTTTGGTTTCAGATGAAAACAAACAATCTGAAGATGTCAACTTGGGCTCTGGAAATCGTGAGACTTTGGACAATCAGCAGATTAGCTATTAGCCCTGATCCTCTATCAATCCTGTGACTTCTAGAGAAAATACATATCATTGTCATTTTGCGCTATTAGTAGGTTACATGTCGCCCTTTAAAAGCTGGATATAAAAACACTGTCACATCGAATGAAGCTATCTTCTTGATGTTCTTTACTTTATCCAAAGTGATTTGAACAGACCTCTGAGATGCGCTCAGTGCTGACAGAAAGCTCTCTGCTGACTGAACTCTCTTCTCTGCATCTTTATGCAGAAGCAGCTAAACCTTCCTTAAATAAGTCACCTTGTACTGTTTGACAACAGGACAGCCAGGCATTGGGAGTCGGTTTTTGTAGGTTTTCTGAGAGATGATGTCCTAAACATGACCAGTCAACATATACTGTAGGTCAAAGCTCCTAATACACAGAGACAACAGTATAAAATCAAATTCTAGTGGAGAAAACCCACCAAACTGGAACAAGTTATTGAATGACCTGTTCTCAAGACTGGCAGTATTTTTAAATGTGTACATTACATATTTCACATGTCAGTCACATATTAACAAAGAGGGATGAAAGCACAACACTCATGAGTGTTGTATGGATCTAAATGGACCTTTGTAATGGTCACCTTTTGTGTGGCTGCTTGTCCTTATCAGTTCATGTATCACTTTCGCTGATTAGCCTATTGACACTCTACTGGATCTGCAGAGGCGTTCACGGTAATTCTTGTGTCAGGACAGAATGATGAACGCTTTTTACCACAGAAGGCAATTATCAGACCTTTTACCCAGAACAATTTGCATGGAGCCTCAACAGTTAAACCGGCTTTGAACTTAAATTACACACATTAAAGCAAAACGCTGTTATCGCATGTATTTAGCACTCACATAGAAAAACAATATGTATATCATAACTTATCTAGAAAGATTTATAAAAAAATATGCAAAAGATTAATGAGCAGAAAAGGAGTTAAAACATTCCAGTTGTATCAGCAAAATGTTAATCTTAGTGAGAAAACAGTGTATTGTAACAAAACATATTCATTCTAGGTGAAACTAAAGATAGCTGCTGCCAACGAACATAACATTAAGGTGCTCAATTGCCTAATGTGGTAACAAAATACAGTGTTTTATTGAAAAACTGCTTTCCAAAGATATAAGAGCTGTTCCTCTTATAGAGAGTTGAAGGATAAATCTATCTGAAGCATTAAAGTGAAAGCCCATAATCACCTCCCTCCTGAGTAAAGAACAGTTAATGACCGAAGGGAGACTGTTGTTGTGTATTTGTGACCAACAGCACAAACAAATGACATTATAAAAATAGCATTAAATAACTGCTGCATTTTGCAAAATAGACACGGTAATAATACTGGCATTGTGTGCTAACAAGCTTTGCAAAAAGTCAAGAAAGAATGCATATTCATTTCTGCATTGCTAGTTTCAAAAGACCATTAAACATACTCCTCTAAAAATGTAAATGATTCAGGCTGATAGGCTAAGTGTATATTCAAGTTCAAAAGAGCTATTTGAGCTGAATTCAATGTTTGGGCATTATAGTTTATTTAGAAACAACTTTACAGACTAAAAGCAGCTACAGTTTTCACAGCCTCTGGAAGTGATTTCCTGTAAGACAGAAGCTCAGAAACAAGACAGAAGTTCTTTGAGAAATTTCTGGGAGAGAATCTGATCAGTATAATGAGTACAATTACATGTCTACTACTTAGGAAGAAATTGTCGGATGTGATGGATTCATAAAAGCATATTCAGCATTCAGAAGAAATACACCAGAAAGAGGGCAACAGAGGACACTAATGTCACCATACAGACTAATAGCAAGGCACTGAACACCCCTAACAGAACTATGGGAGGCAGAGGAAGAATGTAAATGCAGCAATAAACTGGTCATGCTGGAGCCTTGTACTGCATGAGCTGTTAGATGGGAGAGAGGAGGATGAAATCTTCATGTGTTACACTTAACACTACAACTTCTCAGCACACCTGCAGCTCATTGCATCAGAGACTTTCTTCAGGGTGGACAAAATAAACTCCCAGCAAGATCCATAAGGGAAGAAGTAGATAATCGAGTGGTCTGGACATTCCCACAGCAAGGTGCTAAACGCCCCAAAAGAAAAATCTTATTGTTTACAATACAAAATATATTCTTGAGCATTCACAGCGGCCTCTGCTTTTCCAGAGACTATGAAAGTGGTCATTGTTATTAGTCTGTGGAGGCTCCATATTTTTCTTATTACTGAACTGTGTGGCTCAGTGTTGTGTTTTTATTAGTTTAATGGAACTCCGTGGCACAGAGGAAGAAACTAAATAAGGTTTTGGGTACATGCAAAATACCTGGTAGAAGATTAATTGTACATTCATTGTTGTTTTGGTCTTTTCACTGGATTTCCTGACCACATGAAAGATACAGAAAAACAGCAGCCTTATCCTTTAAGACAATATCTGCGGAGAATGATACAAAGTCAGAGAGTAAAAGGTCATTTTTCTAAGCCAAAAGGAATGATTCTTCAATCTCACTTTCCCTGTCACTCAAAATTTCCTCTCCTTTGATATCTTCAAACCCATATGGCAAGAAAGTGATTCCATGACTGGGAGAAAAAATCTCACAACAAAGAATAAATACAGGTGTCATCTGCCTTGTCTAGGGGCTGAATGATGAATGCAGTTCTCTGCCTGTTATCCGATTTCCCTCCTCTGTTGGTTTCTCTGGGCCTTTAACAGGTTTACTGAATGATGTATGTCATGCCTGTGTCGCAACAATCCCTAGCGCCGCTCTAAGTGTTGTCAAGACAAGCTAATGCTGCGAGAACATGGAGAAAGCAATTTAGTTATCAAAACGCAAAGACGATGGGGAAGAAACAATTCACTACATGTCAGAGATGAAGTTGTAAATATTGTAAAACACACAGACAGAGACAGAGATGGATGTAACTGTGTCAATGCAAGTGTGTATTAGCTTCACAGGCACAGATTTGGAGGGATGTCATTTGGGGAACATAATAAAAATGCTGTGCTCTTGTTAAAGAGAAAATATGTCAATTTTTTACTATTGCAAAGCATGAAATGGCAAGAATAAACTATCGAGCAAGTGGTCATGGGGAGACCATGCTTTACTAAAAAGCCCTTCATTCTGACAACGTGCCAATTTTATACATCTCATGGAGATAGGATGTCTAGAGAATGATCAAGATGTATTTGAGAAAGACAGATATAGATTTTCTAAATCACCCCACATAGTAGTGTGAGGCACATTTTACACCAATATTGGAAAGATAAAAAATAAATCCAGGACTGCTACCTCTTGCAAGGCCAGAATATTGGACTAAGGTTGATGAGCTAATCTGTTTTCAGTGCTGGCTGAACACTAGTGGCTATATAAGCTATTTTAAAAAGCTGGCTTGTATCTCTCAGGTACCGTGTCTGTCTGGTAACATCTTGGAAACATTTTGAAAATGCTAAAAAGTGTAATTTTTCCAATTTTCTTCAGTTAGGCAGTTACTTGCCTGTTTATTTAGACATGGCCAACGTGCTACCTTATTTTCATTTCCTGAATCAAAATCCTTTTAAACCACACTAGTTATATGAGATGTAATCTGTCATTCAACCATCTTTCTGATTTCCACATTCCAAGGAACGACGGGAGCTACTGGTGGTTGTTAATAAAACGTTAGTGACTAACTTACTGACTAGAATTTCGGGTGTATAAATATATTTGACCATTTACAAAACAAAACAATTAAAGCAAGAAAAACCAAAAGGCACATAGAGTATTATACCGGGGGTGAAGTCACTGCACCACAGGGAGGTTAACTGACCTGAACTGGGTATCACCGTACTTAAATGCTACACCGGCCTCCACATACATCTCAACATTAGGTCTGGAAGCCCCAACAGCATCAGATGCATTTAAGTGATACTAACTCAGACACATTTCTAATTGCTATTCGATAAAATGCCAGTACAATAGATGCAAAGCCCTAATTAAAGGAGCTATTTCTCACTTCTAATTACCACAGCATAGTTTGCAGTCTGTTTAATTTTTGTCATCATTTATCCAAACATATTTCCAAACTGTTGACATGGCTCCTCCTCTACCTATATTCTCAACTAACAAGAGGCTACCATTACATTGCCATTAAGGGGTATTGAGTACATGCAGTATTCAGTTTTCAGCCTGATGCTGCATCCCTAATGACTATTATACAGGTGGATGCTGTCAGAGCTAACAATAATGAGTGACACACACCTTGACTAGGGTAAAAGATCTTTTTCAGATGAAAAACATAAATTAGTAACATACCAAACCAAAAGCCCAAGACTGACTGATTGGGATGTTTTTTCTTTTCTATCACAATTCTATGTGAGGCCCTCAGAACAGATCTTTTATATTAACCCATCAGAGGTTTAAAGAAGCTGTATTGCTTGTTGTTATCACTGGCATCCTCTCAAGTTCAACCTTAATTGGCATACTGCTATAACACACAGAATTTCCACTGTATAAATTTAGATACCAATCCAAAGTCACAGGTCTCTTGAGGCGTGCAAAGCACAGAGCTACTTCCTTCATGCATTTTAAGTATGTGTTGTGAGCAGGCAAAAATCAAATGTGAGCATATTTTCTGGGTCGGTTTATTTTCTAAATAGAAGTGTTGGTTGAAATCTGTCAGCAGCAGTGTGATTGAGAGGTCTATGAGGAACCATCCACGGTCTGTGTCCAAATCCCCTTCACTTCCCCAGAACTCAAAATCCCTCATCCCCTCCAATTAATCCAAGCAAACTGACAGGCTTCTCTTCCTCTGTCACTACAGCACCCTCCATCTTTCCTTCTCTTTTTCTATTTTTCATCCACTTTCCCTTCCTCTGATCTTTCCCTTCCCACTTAATGGTATTTTTGTCTTCCCTTCTCTATACCTGCTTCTCTCAAGCTGGTGTCGTTGCATGGCTGAGAGAGCAGAGATCTGGAGAAGATGACGAGAGAGTGAGAGGGGGGAAAAGAGCTGGGAGGGTTCATCTGAACTTACAGACAGCAAGCCTCACTTGGTGCCAGGGCCCTGCAGTGTGCCAAGCTTTCTGTGTGTATGTGTGAGTCTTGGCAATCGCTAACAGCCACAGGGCCAAGTCTGTCTCTGCGCAGACCTCAGCATGAGTCTCCTCAGGGGCTCCCAACCTCTTTTGGCAGGTGAGCCCACACTGATGACAAGAAATTACTACAATGCTTAAATCCCTAAAAGACTGTACAGTACCTACTATATTGGACATATTCTGTTTCTCATTCAGCTGCAGCTCCTTGCGCCATGTGATAATTATCATGATGATGATTATTCATTCAGCACATTTACAAAGTGCCTTACAACACACAAGAGAGACAGCACAACTTAAAAAAATCCTCAGGAGGAAATTAACTACAACCTGAACCTAAAATAACTTTTAAAAACAGCACAAAAAAAGAGATTTAAGAAGTAGAAAACACGAAGATAATGACTACAAGAAACACTAACCACATCACAGGAATAAAGTCATATTCAAACCAATCGCATGGCTGTCCTTTAGGAAGAAACAGCCTACTTCCTAAAATAGAGACAGCAGGGTGAATTAGTTAAACACATCACTTACTATTGCTTGAGCATAAAAAGCCAAACTAGTAAAAGGGAGACAAAAGCATTCCTTCTGACACGTGCAAACAATGATGGGACATAAGTTTATCACATAAAGCATTCATAATGAAAAAGTTGAAGCGTCGGTACTCACAAGCATTAAGTAAATAGTCCAGTTGCCTGTAAATAATAGCAAAGTGATCAGAGAAATATTCCTAGAACTGTACCAATACTATCCCATTTTTACATCCCTGATAGACATGACACACCTGCTAATGGTTAAGCATTTTATTTATAAGAAATAATGTAAACTGTCAAGGCTGAAAATGTAGTTTGCTGCTCATACAATTCATGGTCTTTGTTAAGGATCTGAATCAACTGTTTAGTGTCACACACAGCAAGTGTTTCAGTCTTGTTTTTTAATCATTTGTGGCATGTGTGTTTGTACCCCTGTCTACCAAAAATGAAAAATTAATGCTAATCACTAAAAACGGCATTTTCAACTATGTTTTGAAAGAAGCTCATGTTCATCTGCTCTGGCAACAGCATGATATGTTAGCAAACATTTCTACTTTTAAAGAGCCACCAAATCCACATGAGTTGGTTAGACGCGTGGCAGTGGCAATATTCCAGCACTGGACTTTAACCCAGAAGATTGAGGTTGTCCCCATTATTTTAACACTAACGTTTTGTTTGCACGTACTATGTGGTTAGGTTTATGCGTCAAAACTACTCGTATGGGTTTATGAGAATATCATGCTTTGGGGTAAAATTTACCACCTCACAGACTTAGCTGCATGGTAGCCTTGTTTAACCAGTCCATCCTGTTGTACATGATGGTCTGGCTGCAATACAATATCATCCTGCTTAAGAGAAAAAAAAAATGTATATACTGCCTTATTGCACCTTATTAATCCACACTCGCAAAACTTGAAATTTTCATTGTGGTAGGTTACTGCTCAGAGGTTGTTGTTTCCCATTGTAGGGAAAACAGAAACACACAGATAGCAGAGAAAAGATGAAGTTGTTTAAATGATCATTGGCTTATATCTGCATTCTGCATCCTACATCTGGTGAGTCAGACTAGTATCAGTTAGAAGCTTTGGTCAGTTTATGCACCAGAACTAATTGGTTAACTTAAGGAAAACATCACTGTCTCCATAAAAATACTACTTCTACAAACATGTTTGAAGCTTCTCCTCCACGTTCTGGTTACCAGCATGACAAGTCCCACCCATCTAATACACAACTGACTGGCTGCAAACAAGCAACAACTGGGAGGTAAAACAATGAATACCAACGATATGTTGATTTGAAATGTGATTTGTGATACATCACAAACAAACATAATCTAGGAGAAAATACCTTTTCCCTCCAAACGTAATTGAAAAAGCAGCTTAGTTTTAGGAATGTAATTTTTTGGAGACAGGGCAGAACAGATCCCCTGTTATTTTCATCAGTCCAGCTTTCTGCACTGATGACATAATGACTTGCATTGTATTCGCACCATACAGCCAAGCCAAAGCATATTCTTCTGTCAGGTAAATTCCTAACCCTTCTCAAATCTGCTTCTGCTGAGGTTCACAAGATACATTTTATATAAAAGAACTAACTTATTGTAGATTTATCTTGTATTTGTTTGAGGGCAGTTTTACACTACATTTCTTTGTAACTACATGAGATCTCTAAAGATGGAGAAACAAACAGCAACACTTAACTGACATTTGATTTGTGAGTGAGCATGTTGAGCTCTGTATCTCCAATATCTGCTGTGTTTTACTCTACTTCTCCACTCTCTTATGGTCGCAGTTTCTCCCTCATTACTCCTCCACTCTGCTCTCTGTCACACTCATACAAACACACTCATCCACAAGTACAAACACACTCCACAGGAGCCAAGGTCAATACACACTCATAGACGTGCACCTGTACATGGTGGGTGATCTGAAAACCAAAGGAAAATTACACAGACTGGAGGATTTGAGGTTACTGGTATAAAAATCAACAAAGCTGCAGTTGTTAATCTTTGCTTTGATCTCAAACAGAGCTTTTTTTTATTGTTTTTTTGTTATATGTTTTTGCAGCCCAGATGTTTATTATAGAAAAGATTGCAGTTTTTGAGATTAGAGCTGACTGAAATGAGCAAATTGAATGAAATCTCTGTGGGCTTTATAGGTTTTCACACCTTCCCCACTGAGTGTGAAAATACCTTCAGTACCATGAAAATCTGTGCTTCCCACAGTGGTGCAACCTATCTTTGAAAAAGCAATCACTTACTGATTACTGATAATCATCATTGTATATTGTTTGAAGCAGTTGACTGTGTAAGTCTGTAACAGAAATGAAAATTTTCACAGGGCACAATGTTAATTAATTTCTATTTAAAAAGCTATAGTGTCTCTAAATATCAGCAAAGATGATTAGAAACTGGAAAAATGATGCATTTTTCGATATTTACAGAACAGTGGCACTTGAAATAGAGCAACAGATACAGTCACTGTAAACAGATTACTCAGAGTATGTTGAATATATTTTTACCTTATCACTGTACATTTCTGTGAAATGTTTTCTGATGTAGCCGTGTGAAATCACAAGTAATATTTAGCACTCCCGCATAAAGAGCCTGCCAAACCAGAATACAAACAGATCGGCAGCTCCCAGCATGGCAAGGCTCATTACTCTTTGTACAGCCGAGTCTTCCTGCAGCCAGTCTACAAAAACATGATCTATCTGTGGCCTTTTAAGAGGAAATGTCAAATCAGCGCGTGTGATAAGGTCTGGACAAGAGCAGTCAATGAGGCATCGCTTCACACGGCACAAAAAACAAGTGCACCTGCCAGTTCACTACAACGCACAAAAATGTCCATCGTCAGTCATTTAGTCTGGTATTGATTCTAAAAATTGTTTTCGGAGTCAGGACATGATAGCGAGAAGGATTATAAATCACCCCACTAGTATCCAGAAAGTATCACAAAGGAAGTTGTGGAAAACACGCTCCACATGGAAGTTAAATGAAAAATAACACTAATAACAACTGAAAATACTTACCGACGTGGGCAAGTAAACAAAATTATGAAAAGAGCAACCACAGTCACTGTAATTACAAACTGTATTATAACTACAATCATTTCAGAAAGCTTTTTCAACAAGCCCACACATTGTTTCCTATCACCTGTCATCTCACACCATTCAGTATCTGAAGTGCCTGCTGTGCTGTTAGGTCTGTATCCCACTTTGAAAGTGGAAGCTTGTTAACCTATAGCTGACAAACATGAGCATTGTACTATTTTTTCTCACATTAAAGACCCTCTCTGGTGCAAACATTTTTTTAGCTTGCCAACATGTCCATGTGTGTGTTGTTATATGTTAAAAAGCTTAGCATAAACAAAATGTGCAGCCAGCACCCACCTGGGCATCATATTGTTTCAGGTGCATTTAATTGACTTTACCTTGCATGTGGCTTCTTACATATGTGGCAGTTTTCCAGTTTTGCTGTGGCAAAGCATTCCCACCTTGAAACTACAGTGTGATGATCATTTCAAAAATATGAATTCCGATTTCTGGGGTTTCACAATAACAAACTTAAGACTCAATCTCCAGTTTGCCATTTTGGGACTTTCAGTGTTATTATTCTCATTCAGAATTCCAGTTCAAACATGTATGACTGATTTATGCCACAGTTAAAACTAGGCCATTTAAAGGCTGGCTGGAATCATTTTCACATAAAACAACTTCTAAACATGCAACTGTAATTAACAAAGATGAGTTTTTATGGGTTGTTTTTGCATAAAATGTCCACTTGTAGAGACCACTTAAACTCTATAACCTCAACACTCTGTTTGATCATGCAAATCCCAACACAGAGTAACATACAGAGTCACAGAGTTACATAGGGAATGCTCAAATAACAGATGGAATGAAGCAACAGCTAACAATGTCAGCTCCCCAGCTGATTAGCTGCCTGTGTGGCTTCAAAAGTGAAATGCTTTAAGTTTACAAGTTCAAAACCTTGGGCATCTCATAGAATTTCAGAAGTATTGTAAGAGAGTTTTGATGTATTTGCACTTTACTTGCAACTATAGGTTTTCAAATGTAAATGCTAGACGTAATTACAAGTGTTACTGCAACTATATTACGATATTTCAGTCTTTTAATTTTCCTCCTTCACTACCAGCTTTGCATGTGTATGCCAAACCCTACAGAATCACGTTTCCACTTCATTCTTTTATGTTGACCTGAATAAAGCCTCGCACTTGAATATGAAAGAGAAAAAAAAGCTTCAGCCCTTCTTCAACAGTTTTTCATTTATCATAAGGAGCCTGGAAGGGAAATATATATTACAGACAGAGAGAAAACGGAAACTGCTGTTGGTTCAACAGCCAAGCTAAACCTCATTCAATCATACAAACATCTGTGTTTATTTTTTCCATCTCTCCTTTCCCACATCATTTCTCGGTCTTCCTCCATCTTCTTCTCTCTGTCTGTCCTTCTCATCTCTCTTTTTCTATCTGTCTGTCCCTTTTTTACATTTATGTGGCCACACTGCTGCGTGGCAGCACTTTCAAATGTATCCAAATTACAGAAAAAAAGGCTTGGTGAGGTCCAGCAGCCCGGAGTTGTGGGGCTTTCTCCTGAATTATGCTATTTGTTTTTTTCATTTCTAAAGGCCTGGTGGGCCTGCTTTCAACATTTTCACACATGTCCTGCAAAGGGAAGAAGAGAGGCAGAAAAAAAGGAGGAGGAGCTTCTGATGGTGTGAGGGGAGAATGGGAGGCTGTCGGGGGGTGCTAGTGTGTATATCATTTGTTTCTATACTTATCTGGACCAAATGTGCTCATAAGATTGGAACAAATACCTAAATCCTCCAAAGATGACCACATTTTTGGCAAGTTTCTACTCCTAAAAGGGAATGGGCGAGGATTAGGAGTTAGGGTAAGATTACAAGAAATACTAATCCCCGATAGCTGTATTGAGGATTGTGACACTGATAGCGATGCCAAAATGGTATCCCTCTGCCATTGATCAGCAAGGAAGCACAATCCCAGAAAACACAGAGGACATTTTGTACAAAGAATTTGTAAATTTGGAAGATAACTGCTTGATTTAGAGTCTCAGTTTAGCTGGAAATGTAACATGTTTGCAACAAAAATGACTGCAGAGTATGGCCCCTATTCAAAGCTGTAAATATTTACCCTAAGCTGTAAATACAATAGCCAGTAATGCTTTATCCAACATATTTGCATTGAGTATACAATATTTTAATTCAGATTAAAAAGAAAACATGTGCCACCACGGGATACTTTCATATTTTTAAAAATGCACTCTAATGTCTGTGGGTTCAATACGAAGGCGTAGCTGTCAGCAGGTTAGCTTAGCACAACCCATGGAAGCAGCTTAAATCATAAAAACAAAAATACTAAAGTTAGCACTTTTAGGGGGAGGATTATGTGTGGGACAACTTCTTGTCTGGGCACAAAGACTTCCTGGGGTCTCTGATAACAGCCTGGCAACCTCAGATTGATAAGTCTAGTCCAGTCACATCTCACAAACAAATGCCTTTGTATTTGCTGGGTATTGTTGGATACTAATGCTCAAGGAGGGCTGCAACTAGCAATTATGTAATTTTAATTGATTAATCTGCTTATTATTGTGAAGAGTTCTCTTTCTATATAATAATATATAATATAATAAAACCCCGTCACAGGTTCCTTGAACAGAAGAGGTTAAAAGTCTTTTTTGTCTGACCTGCAGTTCAAAACCTCAAAAAATGCTCTTTTTACAAGAAGAGACGAAGAAAAGACTTGAGGTTTGATACTCCACCCTTTGCATTGTTTTGTGTGTTTGTATTCCTAGCTGTCTGTAAATTGGGACTCTTCTCTTTGTGTGTCTATCTCCATGTGGGAGATTCATTTATCCATTTCTGCATTTTGATGCATATGTGTGTTTGTTCCAGGCTGATTGGCCATCTGGAAAACGAGATGTTTTTCTGCTTGACTGACCTGTGCCCCTGCAAAGAGCCACGGAAGGGTATAAAAAGCAATTACAAAAACAATATAAATACATAATTTATCATTAATGATGTGTTTACTACAGCAGCAGACAAACCAACTGCCTTCAAAAGTAAATCCCAGCACAGTGTTCTTTGCCACTCAACATCTATCTATCCTTCAGTTGACATTGATTGAATAAATACGTTGTGTATTAATGCATTTACAACTGGCATGTCGCACAAAAATGAAAAGAAACTGCTGTCACCAATCTGTTCATTAGAATATCCATAAATTGCTGGTACAATTTATTGTATTACTTGTACAGTATGCAATTCAAGCTGGAGTCTACAGCTACACTTGCAGTGAACATTCACTAATTAGCATTAAACACAAGTACAGCTGAGGCAGACAGGAATGTCATTAGTTTTTCAAGAATGAGCTGAAGTATTGGACAAATTTAAATTTTGAACTAACAATGGAGTTAAAACTTAGAGTTATTGCAATTCATCCTCAGGGCAGCATGGCTGTCATGGCAATCCGTCCAATATCTGTCTAGGCATTATACTCAAAACCACAGATGTCAAAATAAAAGCAGTTCATCCTCTGGGCAGCATTAAAATCAGTTATAGAGACAGCTATTCAATAGAATGTTTGATTGTTTTACGTAATTGCATTAGATGCAAACTGGCATGAAAGCACATAATGACAAACAAGGTTTGGTTGCATGAACAAACCTTAAATGTGATCCTTTCCTTGCTCATAAACAGCCTCTCATAGCTTTGTAACGGAGCCTTTAGTGGCTCATCCCATCCTTCTGCACAGATCTCCCCAGGAATGCTAGTCTGCAGCCACCTGGGCCCGTTGTAGCCCTGTGTTTTGTCAAGTTTAAAAATTCATTCAGTCTTTAATAACTGTGTTACTATCCAAATTATTATCTGTGTGCCTTTGTAGCTGCATTGAAAATAGGTGATTAAATAATGGTTCAATAAATTAACTTTTTCTCTGCTGGTATTTATTAAAATATCCGATAATTAATTTTTGTTTAATTATCAGATCAATTTTTTTTTTTTTTAATAATAATCAAATTTTTCAGCCATGCTCTCTTTTTTGTCAGTGTTGTAGACGTTGAAGTAATTTCCTAGGAAAGAAAATTATTTGATCTGATGGGGGAGCTACATGTTCATAGATTATTAAATCAAATTCTTTTTCAGGTGGTGGACCAATCTACCAAGCAACTAGAGCCATACAGGTAGTGTTGCTTTAAATTATAATTTAAGTTTTCCTTGTACTAGCCCGTTTCTTTGAGTTTTGGGGAATACCTTAATAGTAATAGCTAATAAATCCTTCAATTAAGTCACACTTCAGCATTAAGTATCAGTCATAATAGGCATCTGGATGTGCTTATAGATGAAACAGTGTTTATAAAAAGATTATATCTAGTTGTATGAGATGTGTGTTTGTATAGCTGTACCAAAAAAACACACTAAGCAGTAACGTTTTGCACTGTGTCCAGTATGTATGTAAATGTGTGTGTTTGTATGTGTGCGAGTACTTATGCTAATGCTCGGGGTTTGCATTTTTGTGTGAGCTCAAGTCCCCACTCCTCATGCAGCACTGTCACCCTGACTAGCAGCCAGACACATATTTCATGGCTTGATGGTTTCTCTGTGTGATGCCAGGCCCTGATAGCTTATCTGTGGAATCCTCCTCACTTGCCTGGAGTTTAGTTCAATAAAATGTGGGAAAGAACAGCCACTGACAAAGAAACCCCAGCGAGGGGAGAAGATCAGATACAGGAGCCTGATACACCATTCGAGTTGGGAGGCTCAGGTCAAACCAGGACAGGGCAGAGGGAAGTGAGAGATAACCACAGTAACCACAATCATGTAGTGGGTGTACAATGAACAAATTTACTTACTGCTTCCACAGTATGTGTAGTTTTTTTATAACTCCTATTACCATTGTCATTTCTGTCTTGAGCCTTTCGAGGAGGAGAATGTATCATCATGTTTCTATCATTTTTCAGATTCCACTAATCCAAATCTATAACTAGGTTACAATGTTTATTTACTTCTAAACAAGACACCACCGATTAGTGTCATTCTGTGGCTGAGCACCAGCGGTGGTAAAAAGCATACAGGAGAACAGCAGGGAAGTAAACAGCAGCCACCAGTTTCAGTGAAGTTGTCCACAGAGAGTGTATGAACAAATGCAATCAGTCAAGTCAATGAGTTCACATGGAGCAGATGTCTCTGTTTAAGTCAGAGTTGACAGACTGACCCCGATGCTAAATACTGGCTATCAGGTGAAAGTTGGACATGTACGTCCTGCACTTTGTAAGGTAAAGACAATTGAATGTGTTTATCTAAAGGTGTTACTTTGTCTTGGCAATGAGTGAGAACCATCAAATGCATCAAACTGATAAATCTGTCACAAGTGTAGTACTATACACCAAACAGCCTCAACATTAAGACCACTACCAGAGGATGGGAATAGCATGGATGGTCTCAATAGGCAAGATGTGGACTCTGAGACAACAGTGGCCTCCCACATCTGCAGAATGCACTGGAACAAGTCCAGTCCCCAGAGTCCTTACACCACAACCTAAAGGACCCAAAGGACATGCTGCTAATGTCCGGACGCCAGATACAACAGAAAACCCCCAAAGTTCCATGTCTATGTGCTAGCAGGTCAGAGCTGTTTATGCAGCACGAGCAGGAACTACATATTGTTAGACAGGTGGGTTTATGCAAATGTAATAAATCTAATCCACAGTTTAGAAAAACTGTACTTAACTTCATTTTTTATCAAGCGATTGGCAGGTAAATTTGCAGGAGGATTTCAGCTAAAGCCCAATTAATTATGTAGTACAGCTTTGAGTTTCCATGCTCCTCCTTGTTCTAAAGAGACTGGAAAATCTTTTTAAAAATCTCTGTGCTCTCTAGTGGAAAAACTGAAACAGAGACAGAAGCTACCTCAAACATGTCACTGGTATTAATGAAGTGCAATTTTTTGTTGGCCAAGCCAAGATGTTACCTTTGCCTACAGAAGTCAAGCTCTAACTGACTGAATCACTTATGTGTAAGGTGTGACTTGGGACAATAATAGTTTTTAGAGTTATGAAAAATGCAATACCATACAAGCAACATGATTTTATAATTTTAGAGTGTGTCTGGAATGATGAGGCTTGTGGAGTGGGCAAACCATGAACAGGTGACACGGTGTTGGACTGGATGTGCTGGAACAAGTCTGATCTCCCGCAGCTCCACCTCACAACTTACAGGACATCAAGGATCTCCTGCTGTTGCCTTGATGCCCGATACCACAGAGAACCTTCAGAGGACTTGTAGAGTCCCTCCCTCAGTGGGTCAGAGCTGCTTTGGCTGCATACAAAAGAGCACCAGCACGTTAGGGAGGGATGGTGATAATGTTTGGCTTATTGCTGAATATTTACCTCCACCATGGAGGTTATTTGATGGCCGGCGTTGGTTTGTTTGTTTGTGTGCAAAATTACTCGAAAAGTAATGGACGGATTTGGATGAAATTTTCAGAAAATGTGTAAAATGGGACAAGGAAGAAATTATGAAATTTTGGGACTGATCCGGATCACCGTCTGGATCCAGGATTTTTTTTTAATGGAAGTGTAACCGGGTGGACAATTAAATGCGGTTTACTCTTACAGCCACCAGGGGGCACTCTTGTTTTTGGGGTAACCCCCTCTGACCACATGATATTTTGGGTCTCCATGCGACAAACAGCACAATGGCGGAGTTCCCTTTCCTTCCTGAGCGAGATACGCACAGTTGAGCCAGCATTCTTATCTCCGGTTGTCTAAGAAACTGGGAGGCTGTTAGGAGCTGCCGCGCCTGTTCATTAGGTCGAATGGGGTGAACACCACATTGTCGTCAGGAAATTTGAACTGTATGTAATTACATTTGTATCTTTAACGTTCCATACAAAATATGTGAATTGGGAGATTGTGTTGGGGGTGGACTAAAGGTCCTTGGCGGAGGTATGCGCGCTCTGAGTGCTTTTCTAGTTTGTCAATTTAACCAAGGGACAAACTTGGGACAATGACAGGGCTTTCAGAGAAGTTAGAGAGAAGGCAGCATGTTAGAAGAGCAGCAAAAGCTCCAGTGGCGACACAAGATGCATTCTGGCCAGACAAATAAACAATCACCTAGTTTCCAAGTGAAAATGGAAAAGAATATGTTTGATGAGAGTACAAGTAGGAAAAACAGGGTAGTGGAGGGAAAATGAGTCCTGATTTGTCTGCAATGAGGAAGTGTGAAATGGTTCTTACTTTAATGGGAAAAAAACTAATTTGTCATAATGTCCCACTGAGTCTCACAGTGTCCTCGACTTGCAAGAGTGTTCGGGTCAACAATACGCAACAACCTCTGCTGAAACAAACTCTACAGCAATACACACACACACACACACACACACACACGGGAATTCAATATGACTGCTTTAGCTGCAGCTAGTTTCACAAACTCCAGCCAACTTCTCAGGGTGGCATTGTTCAAATACACAGCTGCCCCAGCTCTGATTAATTCATTACAGGGCCAAGCACAGTATACTGTATGTGTGTGTTGTGTTGTGTGGATGGAGGCGAGGAAAGGGACAAAAACAGCAGGGAGAATGAGAGAAAGATGGCAACAGAGAGGGTGAAACGGAGAGAGAGAGAGAGAGAGAGAGAGAGAGAGAGAGAGAGGCAGCGTGCGAAAAAAAAAAAAAGTGAGAGGGATACAGAAAAACAGAGAGAAAGAGCGAGAGGGGGCATGTCGGGTTCGGATTATTAGTGCTCCCTAGTGGTCAGCTGGCGGATTTATTCATATGATTTATTACATTGTCCCTGCTCTGGGATTTTTGTGTTTGTTCCCACTCACGTTCCTCTCATATTGTATTTATCATGAGTGTGACTTTGAAATTGCTGCTGCCATCAACTTTGAGCCTCTTAAGCAGGCTTGACATATACCCCCCCACTCTCACCCCCGCCTTCCCACCCTCACCTCCCCACTCCACCTCCATCAACACACCCACCACAACACCCCTCTACACATCCTCAGTTCAGTCCCGGCTCCCCTCAAGCCAACTCAAACATACAAACAACCCAACAATGAATTCTAAGAGACAGACTAATAAAGGCAATTGTGTTGATGTATGTAGCTGTTAGGCAGGGCTGCCGTGTGCCGATGGACAATGTTTTGCAGAGTTCCGTCCCCATTGTTCCATCTAAAGCAGAGTTAGGGAAATACTCCATTTATCGCACGTCAAACAACGGCCTTGTGTTTCCATATAAATGTTAATGCTCTCTCCCCGTGCGCAGTTAAGTCCAGGGGGAGTTCCCTGAATGCAAGGAGGAAGGAGCTGCAGCCAACAGAAGAAAATCTACAAGGCAGCTGAACAATAAGAAAGTAATCCAGCTTTTCACTAAAATCCTGTTTTTCAAAATGTCACATTGGATTAATAAAGGCCAAACATGATCAGTTTGGGGTTTCTTTTTGTCTAGCTGAGGAAACAAAGGAGTGAATTGGAGGATTGAAGTGACTGCGCACACTCTTATAAAAGAAAAGTTTATTCTTCATAATTAATGAATAAACTTGGATATCATTATATTGCTTTCTAAATGGTCAATGGTCTGCACTTATATAGCATTTTTCTACCTCAGTGGTACTCAAAGCTCTTCAGTGTCTTGTCCAAAGACACTTCGACATGTAGACGAGTGGAGCATCGAACCGCCAACCTTGCAATTAGAGGACAACCTACTCCACCAGAGCCACAGCCGCTTTTTAAATGTCTTTAAAATGAAGTATAACCTATAAAAGTAACCATCTAGTTTTTCTAAGTTCCTGTTTTAATGGAAAATACAATATTAAAAGCATAAATAATATGGATCACTATACAGGGACATACACAAATGGATGCACAAGCACATCTCATATAGTATACAAGGTGTGATCACCTATAAAAAACAAAAAACATACTTGATTTGAATTTGAATGCTAACTCCTTGGAAATAGTCAGCTTGTGCAGTGATGAACTGCTCCCAGCACTCCTACAACTTCTGGAACATTCCGTAAAATCCTGTTCCGACCATTTGCAGGTGCACATTTGCAGTTTTTCTGTGGACCAACCAGTCTCGGAACGTGATTACACTTTGTGTAAATATAAACAATGCAGCTATAGTTGTGGTTTGTTGCAATGTAATTCAAGAAGGCTAAACAATTTGTGTACAAATTCTATGACACATTTTTAGTGATATCACATGGTTCAATATGGATTATCAATTGTATACAGAGCTCTAAGAAGATGGCCAGGGGACAACCAAGAAGTGTTCTTGTTTAAATGTCAGTGGAAAAAGTCTATTGATAAACTAACTCTTTTCAGCAGTCCACCACCTCATGAAGCTACTGCTCATCTCTAGGTCCTCACTATATATTGTAATGAATAAATATAACAATTTACAACTGATGGTTATTTTTTTAGTCACTCACAAGATCCTTAGTTGCTCTTGTTTTTGCTCTGCATGCTGTGGAAACACCATTTTGCAGCTAACTGTGCTGTATTTATTGTCCTGCATCTCGAAAGATCAGTAGTTTGTTATAATTTAGAGTCTGGGAGTGAAAGTAAGACTACAAATCCAGGGCTGTTCTGTGACTGTGCCTGACAAAAGCGAGAATGAAATACAACTATTTATTAAGTCTGCCAGCGGGCAATGGTGTTTATAAACTGTAGCTCAGAGAACATAATGGTGTCACATAAGAACATGCATTAATCTGTGTGTGCATGAAATGAAACTTTCCATCAGCAATGTCTGTAGAGAGCAATCCATATAATATCTGAACATAATGGAACATCATTTTAAAATGAGACAATCATTATCTAGTCTCTCAGTCAGAGCTTAGTTAAAACTCTGGAATAAACTTCTGGGCAATATGGATGCACATCTTTGGGTGAATAATGACCATCAAATATTCAGGCAAGCCGTTGTAATTTTTTTTTTTAATTTGAAAATGTATAAAAGGAAAGCCACTTTGAATGAGCCTAAAGAGGCTGATAAAATTAATTAAAGCATTATCTACTTATTCTTACACTGACGGATGGAGCCAACTGTTTTCAAGGAGGAAGGATTGGGCTTGGACTGCTGGGATATTAGGTGTGACTGTGTGGCAATGGCAAATGGTTTACATGGCTCACAGGTCAGGTAGGAGGGCCTTTTTAGTGGAATATCACTTAACGTTTCAGGAAGGTCGGGATCGGCTCTGTACAAATCAGATACCAGGGATGCCTGCTGGGGCAGCCTATTCAAGTTCTGAGAGCAAGTTGAAGTTCAGCCTGAAGCTCCAAGTCCCCTTAAGCCAATGACTAATGCATGTCTACACCTTTGCTGGTAGCTATGCTTGTAGCTGAGATTAACAATTCATTCTTGACTTTGACAAATCAGCTTTCAGCTGGATCATAGAATTTTCCTCAAATGGAGTTTGTGCAGTTGTCATGCAGCTGTAAATGTTAACATCCAGGACTTCTCATCCAAGTTTCTTTTGAAACTTTCAGCCCTATAACATGACCATCCTCAATGAATGTGACTGTTAGGACTAATCTGTTAAATGCCATTTGCAAGGTCAAAAATTAACTTTTAATCTTGACTTTTTTTAACATGACAACTGAGCAAAATGATATGTTTAAGAGTTTCAGACCAGCTACTAAATGAACCATAAAGAGATTTTTTTTGTCAACTATGTTAATGAGTCCATAATATGAATATAAACAGATTTCTAACTGTAGGCTGTACATGGCTGCAGCACCTTTTCTCACCAGTTCTGCAATGCTCTGATTTCTCTCTTAGGCCTCCCCCTCCCAAAGAGCCCAATCTGCTCTGATTGGTCAACTGGCATGCCGTAAGCAAGACAGCATTGGTTAAATATCATAATCCCAAATGTCTGTCTGTAGGGGTGTTGCTCTAACAGAAGCGGCTCTGGTGAGGAAATAATGTCGGACTGCTGGGAAGTTACTCATTCTTTGTTCAAGGGGGTGCCAAACTAGGCGGTAGGCAGGTGTTATGCAAATGTGCTACACAGTAATGTAAATAAGTAATGGAGGAAAAGCCTCAACTTCAAGCGAGGTGTGTCATGTAGGTAAAAAGCAGTGTTTTCTGTGAGAGAGAATAACTCTTTTTGGATTCTGTAAATCTACATAACACCCTTTTGAAAAAGGAAGAAAATCCCAGAAACATAACACGTGCTCTTCAAATAATTATTATCTTAGTAAATAAGGAATTTGATTTTACTCCATGGGTCAGAAACTTGAGTCTAACTAAAGGCCAACACACACCAGCCGTGTTTTACCTAAGTCAAAACAGTTTATCTGCGTCATCATTAGCTGACGTGGATTAACATCCTGATAAGCTACCGTCCAGCATCAGTACACTTAAACTCTTTTCAAAAATCCACAATTTGATCACTTCGCAAGTCTAGACTTCTGTATTTTAAATACTTCTGTATGTACCACGTGCTGTCCACAGGTATTAACTAACAATTATCATCATGATCAAAGAATACGTCATGTTATCCTTTTGATTAATTACTTGATCTATTTAATGTCTTCAGTTGTTCCAAATCCCATTTTGAGCATATTTTGGTTGGCCAACAGTTCATAACCAAAAGCTGTTTAATCTACGAACATACAAAACTAAACAAAAACATTCACACACACTGGCATTTCTGCTGGTGACATTTAATAACTATTTGATTATTAAAATAGCTGCCAATTAATTTTCTGTCAGTCAGCTACTGAACAAATTGAGTCATTTCTGCTTTCAAGTCTGCAGGTGTTTCATCCACTGATCAGCCATTTGTTGCAGTGATGACAGCTGTTATCTCCTCTTATCAAATAATAAGCAACTTCATAAATTAATTTTACACTTGTCACCCAAGAAAATCCTGCATTCCAGTAATAGTGTCTAACTAAGTCTCCTCAAAAGAAGCATGGGAGTTTCAAACTGTAGCTGCAACTCGAAACTGTGGACCAGCCTGAAAACCAGGAGCTGCAAACAAACTCCAGAGCGAGAACATAGCCAGCGAATGTTTCTGCCCCTATCGAGTACAAAGATCAAGACAAACTTGAAGTGAAAACAAGCAGCCAGTCCGCAGGGAGACCTCTTTTTCTATCCATATTTCTTTCTCTCTCGTCAGTTCCCTCACTCCTCTGCTCATCTTGTGATCTATTCCCTTCATCTTTCCATCCATCTCTCTATATTTCTTCCCACTTTGCCCCTCAAAGGTGTGCAAGTAAAACTTTTCTCCTCTGCACCTTGGAGACGGTCAGCATGCTAGAATAAACATTTCATAATGGAACTATTGATTTGCCGTGGGTATTTTTTTTTTCGTATTGCAGGTAGAAGTATTCTCAAGGTGATGGAGATGATAATACGAAGGGTTTATTTGTTTATTTATTTTTTATCCAATCAATGAAAGCTGAGAAAGAGGTGAGAGAGAAAAAATCACAGGGCGGACTTATGAAAAGTAAAAATGTAACCAAACAAACTAACTTAAATGGTGCATTTGAAATTAGAAGAATAGATGTTGCTAGGTTAAAACCAAATGCAGAATCTTTTAGATTGAGCAAAATAGGCTGAATTTCTAATACTGCAAAAACCAGATCGAAAAAAAGATCAATAATCTCTGGTAGAAAGCAACATTCTACCAAAAATCAACTTCACCATCCCAAAATCTGCTGCAAAGTAAGAAACATTTTCAAGCCAGCAACAACAGAGCAAGTCAAACCAGAGGAATTAAGTTATTATTATGTCTTTGCTGACCTGTGCTGTTTGTATGTGTCTGTGCATTTTAATTTAGAGCCTGCATTATGCAAGCTGCACCTGCAAAACTGAAGGTAATTGATTTCATACAAGCACTCATCTGAATTTGTGCTTGTTTCATAATCTCTGCACATTATTGTGTGGAGGGGTGTTGATGAGAGGGCTGCAGCTCCTCCTGCTGACTGGAGTAAAACACAGTGGAAATAATATCCTACCCTTTAAAAGGCCTAATAATGAAGTGTTTATGCTTGTGGATATATTACTTCGCAGGTTCAAAAATGAAAAACATTGCAAATCTGATGGATAAGCATGCATATGTATGTCATTCTTCCTTAGTATTCTGCCATGAAAACATCCCCACATCATCACAGTTACCTGCACATCCCTGGAGGCACACTGAATATAGAGTGGTCGAGCCTGTATGGCACATTTTGTTCTATAAATCTTATGTTTACCTATCGTCCTCATGTTCTAATCCACTGCTCACCCACTACTGACTTGTGAAAGGCTATAAAAAGAAATGCTCTGCACAGAAATAGCTAACGGATATAAATGACATCTATCATTAAGGAAAAATGGCGTGTCAATAACAGCATGCTAAATAAAACACCATAAAGAAGTCTTTATGTCCAGTTTAAGGTGTTCAATGGCTTATTTCCCCAAGTTGACAGCTGAGCTTGTATGAATATCCTCAATTCTCATTGAGTTTTCTTCATTGGGAAAATATGATTCTACATTTTCAGTGTTTCTTTCTTGTATGTTATAAATTTGCATATATGTGCATTACTGCATGTATATGCACAGTAGCCTGCTCCTCACAGAAAAGATAACATTAATAAAAAAACAAAGTGATACAAGCAATCAGCATTCTCGAACAGTTTATTGTTTCTGAAGAAATGTTGAATAAATTGGTCTCTTGAACTTTTTTTTTTTATTATTATTTCAGCTTTGATGGAGAAACTTGAGCCCATATGGAGCAAGCACATTTTATAAGGGTTCATTTCACTGTTGGAGACTTTCTAAGAAAAGTGTATCATCTTACTACTGAAAATCTGATTATTTCATCTCCCGCCTCTGTTACACATAATTTATGGAATAATTAATATATACAATATTAAAACTACTTGCCTAATATTGTGCATGTTCCAGTAAGATTGGTGCATGTTAGTAGTAGTAGTAGTATTTGATATTTTCAATAGTACAGAACAATTCCTCCATGTGTATGCAGGTAAAGTATGTTTTGGATTTATCACTAGCTGTCCACATGTCAGGCTTAATGAACCTGTCAGTAGTATGTGTAGGTTGTCACCGTCCTGAAATGAATAGCTTTATACTATAGTGACAGTGACTGACAGTCAGACAAACAACAAGATATCAAGAGATCTCAAGTGGTTCAAGAGGCTACTTAAAAGCCTAGTATACAAGATGAATTCCCTTCATCTTCCTCTCACTCACTCAAATTTTCTCCTGCTGTCTTACTTGCAGACATGCTTTCCACTATTGCACTCCCTTTGTTTTCCTCTCTCACTCTATTGCGGACACCCTCCTTATTCTCTTTCTTACTTTTCCCAGCTTTGTGCTTTGATTTTTCACTCTGCGCCACCTCTCTCTCGCTTTTTCTGAGTGTAGTTTCACAGGCTCCCAGGGTGCTTTGTATCCCCTAGACACAATGCCATCCATTCATATTACATCAAGAGACACTGACACCAATTATTTGAAGGGTACATACGGCTGCACAACCCCATGATCCAGAGGATGAAGGCAGAACAGAGACAGATGGACAGAGAGTTGTGAGAAAGATGAGGGAGATTTGAGCCTAGTTTAGGATGACATTAGATGCAGAAGGTCTGGTGACATTTTGAGGGAGTTAAAAACTTCACCCTGAATGGGACCCTGCCAGATAAGTTCAACCGTGGTAAACTTCATTTGTGTTTTTCTACTTTGATGTTTGAGGCAAAAGACTTTAACTCATCCCTGCAAAGGCTAACTTAGTGCCAACACGGGCACAAATTTTAAAAACTTTACTGCCTAGAAAACTTCACTCATGTCGTCCCTCCAACACATCATTTAGCACACTGTTTTTATAGCAAACCACACAGCCACTCTTCCGTAGCAATTAGTGTTTCACCAACATTGTTATATTCAGCCTTTTCTTAGCTCTGTGACCAACCAAATGGCCAGCATCTTTTACCTAATCCCAAAACGCCAATGTTAGACAGTCATCTTTAGGTGTTTGTCTCATTGCAAGTGCTATGTAATTACTAGGGCTGCACCTGACCACTGTTTAGATAATTAAATAATTTATCCATTATTAAAACACATAATCAACTATTTGGATTATGAATGGCACAATTATGTATTGGCTCTTAACTTAGCTAACAATAAAGACACCAAAGATGCTTGCTGTGTACTTTGTGTTTACATGTGTTCTTGTTGTTGTTTTTTTTTAAATGTATGTAATTTGCTGCTATTATTTTTGGTTCATTTAGTGTTCCTCAAGTTCTTCTGTGCAGAGATCAGCAGTGAACTCCTCTTGCAGCTATGTCCTTAGTATGTGACATGGTGTTTCTTATATAATCCAGGGCAGATGGCGGACCAAACGCGCACTCATGCAGGCACAACTTACAATGGGCTGTGATTATACATCGGCTAATGACACTCTTATTTTAGTGAGCTGTAAAGTCTTCATATCAAAATATTCTGAGTCAGCTCCAAAGACACACAGTAACTTTCCTGCATGCAAATGTTGTACTACAACAATTCCAGTCGTCACTATTTTGAAGGAATATTTATCTGTGTAATTTGCTTGGCTCCACCTGCGATGGCTGTGATGGTTTAAAGAAATACAAACAAACCAGAGAAGTTTTTCCCTTTTTATGAAAACTAAATGATAGTGTGGTGCAACCAAACTATTATGCACTACAGAAATTGGCTGGCAAAGCAAGACTATGACATCCATAATGGAAACTGGAGATTATTCCTCTAATTTCCAACCCAACAATGGTGATAAGTGCACTCTGATGATAACCACACCTTTCACAGTGTAGTTAGGGAAGTGAAATGTGCAGTGATTCAACTGCAGGTTTCTTTAACTTTGAAACAGTTTGAACAAAACATTCCTCTCTTCCCACATTGCGTCATCTCAAAGAGCAGACCCCCTCCTCCGTCATCCATTCATGGCACATTCATCTCTCAAAATTTGTTCTCCCTCTCTTGACTTGCTGCTCCATTTCTCCCATTTTGTGTGGGCACTAAGTTCTGCTTTGAGGCGACTGTCATTGTTTTCCATTTGGGACGACTCAAGGCTCTTCAGGCATCTCCAGGCAACATCAAGGGAGATGGGCAGACATAGAAAGGGATAGAGAGCCAGGGCTGAGGCCGGTAACCAAGGATCCGTAGCCAATCTACCATGATGCTTCGCTCTGCAGTTCTGGGAGTGAAGTCAATCTCCCGCTTCATAATTTCGTTACACACATTCAAGCTCAGATGTACATGGACACACACAGCCACCGTAGAGGTCCCACTTTTTATTACATGTGTGTTGAAAGTGCTTCCACACCCCTTCCACCTCCTCAACCCCAGGCGAAAAATCCAGTTTTGCTCTCCTTTCTGCTTTGGAGGTTTGAAGGCTTAGTCTGCTACAAGTTCAGTGAAAGTTTTAAAAATGTACAATATAAATTGCCAAGAGTGTGAGAAAGAGTGACAACACTATAACACGGAGATGCCTGTGATTGCATAAGGGTCATTTTTGTGTGTAATAGTTAATAGACTGTTAGAAACAAAAAGGAGCATTTTGAAAAAATATAAATGTGTAAAAAAATATAAATAGGTGAATATAAGTTTTCACAAGTACCCTAGAGTCATTGTGTAGTTTGAATATTTCTTTTATGGACTTAATTAGAAGGCAAATGAAATTGTTTGTGTTTTCTCCCCATTATTCTGTTTTTTCTTGTTTTTCCCCCTTTAACATACAAACATTTCTTAACTAATAATGAATAGTACCACCAAATGTCTGAAGCGAAAAAAATTGCCTTCATGAGGACATTAAATCTGTTCTTTCCTGGCAGTTGCTTCAAACCTAGCTTCTCCTTTCTCCTTAATCTTAAAGCTGATTAAATTACTACAAAGTGCCTAAAAACTGCAAAAAATATATATCAATTTAAATCAGTAGAATTTACTATGATGCTCAATTTTTGTCTGACCAATAGTGCAACACCCAGATGTCTAATTTACAACAGTATAGAACAAAGAAAGACAGCAATGTTTAGAATTATTTGAATTTCTTTTTTTGAAGTCATAAATTACTTAATGGATTATCTAAAATATCAGTGATTCTTCTTCTGTCCAAATATTTGTTACAGTGATTAAAGAAATGAGCCTCCTGTAGCTTATAATGGCATGCATACAAATATACAGTATATATAAGAACAGATGTATAAATAAACAAACTCCTGAACGCAGGGCATGCAATCATACGTCCATGGAAAACACATTGCTGGTGCACCTATACATTCAAAGTATAGGCTGCAAAAGTACCCCCGCTTGTTGTAGGTAGCAGGTAGCGCATGGTGTGAGTCTCTCAGACAAACAAACAAATGACAGTGCAGGACTTTGTAGAGCAGTGCTGCTGGTGCTTACAGCATCACCGCACAGTGTACAGAGCAGACTGGCTGTGAGCTGATGCATCTTTTCCCCCCTTTACATCCAGAAAAAGTCCACAGGATACAATAAACAAACCCTGACGGATTCTTGTTTAACAAGCCGTTTGTTTCCAGAGCCAGAACTTCTTTTGACATCCCAGAAAAAAAGTACAGTATGAGGAGTTCTGATGCAGAATCTCCCACTGTTTGGGTCAAGTTTGATTTAACCCAGCTAGTTCTGAAAACACTCCCCCAGTCAGCAGATGCATTAGATAAAAATGATAGATCAAGCAGAGATGGTATGCCCCCTGCAAACACACAACCTAGAAAACCTAATAACAGCCTATTTAATGGGTCAACCCTATGATGGGGTTTATGATGTATTGGGCAATCTTCTGCCCACACCCCGCAGCGCTCCAGCCCTTTCTCTTGCCTCCACAGCATTCGTAAGAACAACCGCAGCCTGAGAAACAGTATTTTAGATGGACTAGAAGCAAAAATGAAGGTATGACACAGAAAAAGAGGAGTTGTGAATAAGAGGGAGAAAGAAAATCTGCATCAGACTCGTACTGGCATGTGTTATCCCTTCTCACCCTTTCAGTGACAGATTTCCTAGTACCTAAAACATGAATTCTTGAGAGCTGCCATTTTTGACTCCACCCTAAGTCATCAAGAATTAAATAAGCGCTACGTAACACATAACCTCTAGTACCCTACAGAAAGTGGTTGGGATTAGGAAAACATAGTTGCCTCTGCTACAGACCCCCAGCTGTTCCACCTCCTAACAAGTATTTGCTCAGTGATTGGTATCGATCATAAACACCATCAACCTCCTGCAGAGGGAGGTTTTGAGGTTTAGGGTTGAGACAGTTATTTTGTGCCAGGAGAAAGCAAAAATCTTTATCTATTTCACTTTAAATTAAAATGAAACTCTGTCTTTGAAATCAACCTAACAAAGTCCTCTAAAAGCCAAACTCTGGTGTTTACAAAGGCTGTACCAATCCAACTCCTGACCCTGATTCTGACCCAAACTCTGGCAAACTAAGGATACAGAATACAGATGTGATTCAAGTTTTAATAGCTTGAACCCACAACTTTTTAAATAGAGGAGATATTTGTACAGTATCATTGCTTAATTAATCTGACAGTTTTTTGTTGTAATCCACCCTGTAAATAACCCAGATATCTTGAGCTGCAGGCAGATACATAATGTTCATTTTGTCTGATGCAGGCAGGCTTATTCTATTTTTTAAATATTGACACAGACCTTAGAACAGAGCTGGGTCACGCTGCTTTAAGATATCTAAAGGTGAACACAGTCGATGCTGCACTCGCTGTCCTCTGCTTTAGCTCAGAAACCAATACCAAACTGCTATACTGATGTTATACACCTCCTCAGCAACTCCATACCAAAAAATCACCTTTAATAAAATGCAAATCGGTTTGGACAGTTTCTGCTGCATATAACTTTCCGGGATATATAACTTTATTTTTATGTATCTTCCCACTAATGTTAGAGAAATATAACCAAATCTACGACCATTTGGGCCATTTGAAACATGTGTTTACATATGTTTAATATTGGAATATACATCAATCAGGTATAACATTAAGAGCATCTGCCTAACATTGTGTTGGTTCCCCTTATGTGGTCAAAGATACTCTGAACCATTGGGCATGGACAAGAGGACCTCTACAAAAGACTGTCCTATGGGGTCTGGAACCAGGACGTCGGCAGTGCATCCTTTGGGTACCCTGGCTTGTGCAGTGGGGCCTCTGTCAATCAAACTTGTTCCACTGCATCCTGTTGATGCTTGATCAGAATGTGGTCTAGGAAGTTTGGAGGTCAAATCAATATCTTGGGTCATTGTCATGTTCCTCAACATGTTCCTGATTGTTTGATGTTTTTTTCCATGTGTTGGAGTACATTTTCCTGCGGGTGTAGGCCAGTGACATTTGGGATTTCCATTTGCATGAGGGAGTGTTCTTGTTGTGGGACAGTGTTTATTTGGGTGACTAAGTCTCATCAACACGGATGTCAAAATCCAAGGTTTTCCAGCAGAACAGCACATAGTACCAATATGATCAATGTTATTCACTTCACCTGTCAGTGGTCAGAATCTTGTAGCTGATCATTGTAGAATCAAATAAGTTTAAAGTAACGATGACAAATAATCAGACGGTTGAAAATCATAATAAATAGGGAAGATCAGTGGACTGGCTAATACATCTTTGGTAAGATTGTTTTGTCAGCCCCACTACATCAGTTCAACTGCTCAGAAGACACTGTGCAAGGCTACATTGTTCAGGTCACAAGAAGTTCAACAGAGATTTCAGGCATTTGGATGTAATGAAAACCTGCAAGGCTGGTGACACATAATGTGGTGATGCAGCTTCTGACACGAGTAGAGTTTCAGGTTTTTATCACACAGTGGGTGGCCTACAATGTGTGTCTGACAGAATTTAGAAGTTAGTTTCTCTCAAAATCAACTTGTTTTTTGTACTGTCTGCATAGTGTACAATACATCTTCAAGTGCCGCTCACCGTCTTCTTCCCAGGTGTGTTAGAAAATTTAGAATAATTCAGTGAATGTGGTAGTCTGAAAATACTCCACGACACATACAACTTTATCGAAGTTATATGAGGCAAGTTATACATATAAGTTTATCTTTAATGATGTGTGGGTTGACTGGAGTTCAGGTGCACTCAATAGACAATAAAACATGCTTGCGTGGGCTGAGTGAAAAGCACGATTCCAACTAAATTAAAAATAACTTACAGAAACACATCACACAATGCATGTTTTGATTACTAGTCCAACCTGCTCCTTCTCTGCCACTCTCTCTCTCTCTCAAACACACGGGGGTGAAGGTCCACGATCAAGATTCAAGATCATGGAAATTGTAATATATTGTGAGAAACATGAAAAACACATGCCTGCTTAAACTTTCAAGGTGTTTTTACAGACAAACAGATAATTGTTGCAGGTAAATAAGGAAGATAGCTGGATAAAAAAACACGTAGAGTTCCAAATGTCACAGTTACTGTTAAGGTGTCCTGCAGCAGAGGTTGCAGGATCGGTGTAGGTAGTTGGATAAAGCATTTTTTGCAGGTTGTAAGTACAGATTGGCTCTCATAATAGGTGGGGTGGATGCAGGTATTAAAAAAACCTGACCTACACATCACAAAATGGACAGAGTTCCTTCCCATTTTTGTTAGTCCTGTGATTAAGTTTTGACTTGTCTTGGCCAGCAATATATTCTCAGATCTAATATTTACCACTTTTTCTATTATTTTACATATTGCACCCTTTAAAATTTCTATTAAAGCACCGATCACTCACATCTGACTTTAAAAAATGACAGTATTGGAGCTGCACAATCTGAAATCTGGTCCTTCCTTGCAAATGTCTTTCAGCTTGCACGGGGTCATGGTTTTAGATGTTGAAAAGTAAAATATAAATATTGACAGTGAAGAACATTAAACTGAGCAGAGTACTTAAAATATGCTAAAAAAAAAAAATTAATGTCCTGCTGAACATATCATGTTGACCAAATGTGTCAACTTGAACATTTGTTGAGCTGGTGTGTAAGGTCTGTTCAATAGGGGGAGTTTCTACACTACAGACAAATGGAAAAGTCACACATGCTCACTGCAGCAGTTACACCCTGTTGCCTCATGGTCCCTTTGGAGTCCCTCATGTTTAAAACACACAATCTCCATCCTAAAGCAAATCAGTTATTGATCATTAATTTAAATCTCGAGAAGAATTTTTAAAACGGCACTGGATTTTCTCATTTCTGTCTCACCCTGCTTTAACTTTTCCCGCCACACTTTTACTCTTTATCTAACTTTTACATGGACAGACAGTCTGAGTGAAGATGATGCAAGGACAGCAAAGCTGAGTTGATCTTTCACTTCTTCTTTCAGGTAATTATCTCTTTGGTTACAGGAAATAAATCCACAGAAAACATGCATTTTCACAACACTTTTATGTGTTGTTCAGACATTTTTGAAAGGAACACCGAGTGATAATAATACCAAAAGATAGGAATAATTCCACAGATATCCAAGCTTGACTTGCAAATGATGACCCTAACTTAGCTTACTTCATCATGAAGTCTTTAGGAATATAATCAGGTCGGGTCAGGTCAGCAGCATGGCCACGAGTATGCTGGTTACTTAGTTTGTTCGGGCTGTGTACTGTGAATCTGTGCCTTAGGGTTGGATTGTCAGCACAGAGTTCTACTGTAACGTCCTGGGGCATCTGAGAACATCTGGGAGAACATCATGCCAAGGCATACCTGCCCACAGTGCATTGAAAATTTAAGTTTTTTTTCCCACAAAAACACCTCACCCACTCTACTCCACAGACTTGGTGCCCTGTGACTTCTTACTCACCATTTCAAATCAGTGGAGGAGATCAGTGGAGGAGAATCACTTCATAGATGGTGCTCAGGACTTCCAGGAGCACTAGGAGCAGTGTATCCCTGCACAAGCAGTCTACTTCAAAGGGGATAGTAGCTAATTTTAGTTGAGATACAGTTTTTGATTTCTATAGGGGTAGTCTCTTATTGCACCGCACAAAGCAAATACAAAAACAAAATCTAGTAATAAAAGACATTCAATGACAGATAATTAATGTTTCCATTCGTGTGGCAACGTCTCGCATGATTTTTTTTTGTCATTACATACAGCATCACAGATATTTTAATCATTGAATTTTAAATATTAATTTCAAGTAAAACTCTCCTGCACTTAGCCTTACCTAAAATATCATTTGTTTATTTGTTCCTCTATGGCTGTCAAAACCCTTGTTTCCAAAACTGCTACTGCTGTTAAACAGTACTTACACGCACACACTGACACACAATTTAAAGCACACATAACAACAAACAGACACACTTTCCTGCTCACACAAGTAAAAGCTCAGTATTTCCTGCTCAGCATTCCTTTCACAGTGACCATACAGATAGCTACACCTACTCACACTCAGACTTACGCAAACACACCTTCCTGTCTGTGCTTACTCAGATACTGGCCACTCAGTGATGTACAGTATGTGAGGTCAGTGGACTAAACATTTTCTCTCTGTGGGCTGCAGGCTGCAGGGGTCTGCTTGGTCAGCACACAACTGCTCGCCCTTATCTACAGATATGGAATACCTGCAGGACTGTCTCAGTTAGAAAGTCATGATGACTGTGTGCGTATATGCTTAAGTGTGTGTTTGCGTCTGCCTCCAGGACAAAACTCAGACAGAAAGATGCTAAAGTGTGTGTGACTGTGTGTAGGTCGGTGCGTGTCAGAGGCTTATGCAGACAGAATTTCCTCCTGCTGGTGTGCAGCTTGTTTTGTTATATGGCAAAAAATATCCCATAAAAGAAAATCATTTTGACTATCCAGAGGAACTGACAAGGGATTAAGGATAATTTTGTCATTTTACTTTATATTATGATAAAGAGCATCACAGAGTGAATCCAATCCCTCGGTGGAATAAACTGTTATTGTATCACCCATGTAAGATACCATCTGGATTAACGCTAAACCCCTTTGAAAGCCTTAAGAAGACAGAAACACATCATATTTATCGTAAGCTCTGAGGATACTTAGGGATATGTTATGGCTCGGCCAAAAATAATATCCACTATTCTTAGGCTGAATGGTCACACACAATACGATCAAAATAAAATGCAAAAAATATGTGTAAGTGGACTGACTGGAAAGCAGTCAGTTTCTCAGTCAGGAGCCACTGCAGTTTTCAGTCGACTCAGTAAGATCATTTCAACTATGTCATTATGATGTTGAAAGGGAAAGAAAAAAGGAGCTAAATATTTATTTTTTAACACCATGATTTTGCATTCGGTGGTTCACTTGACCACAGTGCTGTATGCCAACCTGCGGTACTTACTTAGGACGAATTCATGCTTTCACTTTTGCATTTGTATTGTTGTCCACAAGGGTATGTGTGGCATAAATTTCATCATATATCCAAGTCCATGAGGGTCCGTGTGGAACCCTTTGTGAAAACCATAAAGCTCAGAAATTGTTTCCGCTTGGACCATCTGCACTGCAAGGACGACAACTGCACATGCGCCAGGTAAACAAACTGGGATAAAACAAATGTTTTGAGAAGGGAACATGGAAGGAGATTCTCTGTCATCCAACCTTTACATCTCATTAAAAGTGTTATAATTGAAGTAGTTGCTGCTGGACAATAGAATATCTCACATGTTTTTCATAGGAGGAACCTAAACACATAGATGGAATTCCTAATTTCTCCAGAAATGCTGTGTTATACCCATCCACTACGCTCAGCACACCACAGCAATAACTACCATGACATGGTGCTACATCCCAATCTGTGAGTAGTCGGTATGTCCTAGAAAAAGTCACAGTGAGTCTTTCAGAAACATCCACATGAGCCCGGTGTGTTTTGTGTTTTCGATACGGGCAACAACGTGAAAACCGACACAGCAGGCCGAGGTGTACCTGTTGTAGTATGAACTGAACCAAGTGATGTCTGATTTCACAGCTCCCATTAGTCATCATTTTTTGTTAAATTTCTACATTATTAGTGTCAACAATATCCTAAAAGTACCACATAGGACCAGAAAACACACATATATGTTCAACTAAAACAGCAGGTAGCTTGCTGGAAAAGAATTATAATGACAATGTAATGATTCTCTTTTCTCCTTTGCAACATGAATACAAGTGTTTATATTTAAATTGACATATGATTAAGCCCCTCTTGTTATAAGCTGTTCAAAGTATCAATCAAGCCCTGCTGTGATGCAAGTGATTTACTGATGAAGTGATTTCTAATATTAGTGTAGTGAAATATGATTTTTTTTTAGCACTCAATAGACAGGCAACAGTTTAAACAATGTCCTTAGCACCTACTTCTCGGATGAAAATTCCTCTTCTAAATTCCACATTTTCTGTCATTAATGAAATCATGTAAACACATTTTTTAAGTACCCATTAACGGGTCTGATGCTTCCAGTACCATTATTTGTCCTGATCCTATGCTTATTTTTTAAAACTTGTTCTAAGTCTTCAATAATTTTATCCCAACTAAGTGTTTATGATTGTACATTCTGAGTCTTCTGCTTTGATTGACTGTTTCCTTCTCACCTAATTTCATTTTTAACTTCTCTATAAAGCGCTCGCATTGTTTAGGTAAACTATTTCGACTTCATTATAGTGAATGCTTTAAAGCTGGATTATCTCCATATCTTTGTCTTTAAATCCCATGGCACCAAAAAAGTGCTTTCAAGATTTCTATCACATATGGCTTAAAATAATATAGTTTGAATGAGAGCCTGTGGGTGGTTCACTACACAACTTTGTTCTGCCTATTAGTTGTGCTCCTCTGAGTACATGTTTCCAAAACCACAGAACATTTCACTGTCCTCCCACTGGAGTTGCTATTTACCGGTTTGAGGATTTCATTTACATGAAAGAAAATGTGATTATTTTATCCCTTTGCAGCACACCTCCATTAAGTTTATGGTTGTGTGAGCAATTACTCCCATGTGGTTTCACTGTCACTGGATAGCCTGGTCTGTCTCATAATATTTTGTGAAACGATGAGTATGATCTTAAAATGCAAATATTATGCAGGAACTGTGGGGGAGAAATCATTCCTCACAGAAAAAAATGCATTTTTGTGGAGATCAATCTAGAGAAAGGTTGTAGTTTGATAAAGTTTCCAATACTGCAGAGGAGGGGTTTAAAGAACTCAACAGCAGACAAGAGCATTAGCTTCCACATCCAATTACAGAATCTATTATGAATTCTTCATACAGAGCAAAGAGAAAGTAAAACTCATCCTAATCTGAAAGCTGTACCAATCATTATTTTTTTTAATATGTATGAGTCCGATGCAGTAACTACCTACAGGAAACTATCACCCTTCTGCAGCTCTACTGAGCTTTTGAGGCCTTTTTAGCCCATGGTTTTGAGGCACTTTTACAACTTTCATCATTACATACAACTCGTAAATCAGGACCATCGCACTGACAAGCATAGTTTCAAATGGCAGACATAGTTAGGGGTAACCTCAAACATTAAGCAGCCAAAGAGTATGAAATCAAACCAGATAGAAAAGAACTGAAGACACTGGACTTCATCAGCTGGGAAGAAGCACAGCTGTAAATGAATGTAGCGTTGCATCATATCTACTAAATATATAAACTAACAGCTTTTAGCTAATCTTGCAAAATACCTGTGTAAAATGATAAGTTAATGCCTGTGTACCTGTCAGTTCTTCCACCTCAAGTATTTAAAAAAGAACAAAAATAGCATTTCTTGCCTTACACTATTTCAATGTACACTAAAAATCGTGTGCATCTTAACCTATTTGACTTAACTTTGTAACATTCAATAAAAATATAGTTACTTTCCAAACACCACCAAAGATGATCATCTCTCTGTGCATATCAGAAAAAAATGAAAAAAGGACATTTACAAAATTACATATACTAATGTACGCAGATGTTACCACGTATGTTTTACAATATCATCAATATAATTTTTTGTTACCATCGCATTTCCAGTTAAACACTGAACAGGAAAGTCATGCTAGAAAGCATCACAAACAGGCATCATTTCAGCAGATCTGCACAGTGTCCAGTTAGCTTACTAAGATTATGAGAAATCTTTGTGCATGTGTAGGGTGAGGTTAGAACTGAACGATTTGAGGAAAAATATCTACTTGTGATTTTTCAGATATTGCAATTTGATTTGTGATAATAATTAGGTAAAGTCAAGTTTCTGGTCAACATTCACTGTGTAATTGATTTAAAACATGGCATGAATTTGTAAAACCATGGACACAACACGTTTAAACCGTGGGTCAGACCTAATGCAAAATGTGTTAAATTGCTGCCTTCGTGATTTGCACTGTTTAAGATCAGGATTTCAGTCTTTCAGCTCTAAATGAAATCCCCTCCATTTGTCATATGGCAATGAAACAATCATTGCAACTGACGATGATCAATAACAGAAATGGGTCATCAAGAGCAGTTTTAAGGACACCGTCTTTAGTTGTATTCATTCTCACCTTCTACACTGTGAATATACAAGTCTAGCTGCTAATGAGGATTTCCACTGAGGCCAATTAGCACATGAAAATCTTTTCTCAATGTGAGAATTCCAATCTGCCCATTAAATACTAACATTTAAAAAAAGGTAATCTGGCAGCATGCTTTGTGACTAAAGTAATTGCAAAATGAATGGTGTAAAGTTTGGGATTTCCTGACTTCCTGTTTGTAGACGTACCCAATCTATTATAGTTCACTCAACTTTATGTGAAGTGGGCATAAAACACAGACATCGTTATTATAACTACCTCCACCACCTTTAACATACATCACAATGAAGGAGAGATAATAGAAGGTAGGAATAAAGGTGAAAATAATGCTGGCCGATGTGGGGCAAAGATGCCAGAAAGAGGCCAGCAAGACTCATTATCGAGTAGCACCTCCTCTGGCTGTATTAGTATGTGCTGACAACGATACCTGGAGGAGGGAGGCTGGAGAGGACAGAAAAAAGAAGAGAGTTAAGGGAAAATAAGAGAGTGGGATATATTACAAAATCCAAAGTCCATTTGGAGTTTACTTTCCAAAGGTGTGCGACAGATTTCTCAACATTGATTTATTCCTATATTTCTTAAAACATAAGTAGAAATGCTTAGTGGCAGGCAGCCATTAAGCCCGCTACACTCCACACTCATGGTGCTGACAGCAACGTTAGTAACCCCGAACTCCCATAATGCATTGCAGCACAACAATCCTGTACTTGCGACCGGCTCTGTGATCGCTACCATGTTAAAACTAGTTATTACTGTTAACTCTTAAAATGGAAAAGCTCACATTGATTCAAATGTAAAGCAATGCCCAGTTAATATTACTACAACACAATGCTGTTCCATTTCTTTTGTAAGTGTATTGTAGCGATCGCAGAGTCGGTCACAAGGACTGAACTGTCGTGCTGCAATGCACCATGGGAGTTCGGGGTTATGAATGTTTTTGCTACCGTGAATGAGAATGGTGGCAGGGTTGACGGCTACCCTTGTTTTACCTAGTTTGTGTATAACAAAGAAGAGCTCCTTTTGTCACATCAAAGCCCAAAGCTCTGGGTCAAGCGTCTTTCTCCCATGCTGCTCGCTTGAGTATGTAAATCACTGACAGACAGGGTTGCCGTATAAATTCTCATGTAGAGCGCCATCTTGGATACGGTTATCACTCTCTGTTGTCACTGATGGGCTACTGTAGCTCAGGCTTGTGACAGCTTCCAATGGTGTTTGTTGTCAAGGTAGCCAATGTGAATGAGCAACTTGGTTGAAATGTGATTCTGGAGTGACACCAAGTGGTTACTAAAAAGTCATAATTAATGACAAGACATTTATCTAATAATAAACACTGAGAAGATTGGATCCGTTGCATTTCTTTTTGTGGAATACTTGATGCGGCCCAGCCTCACCCAGACTCTACCTCCAGCAGCCCCCAGGTAAGTTGAGTTTGAGACCCCTGGTTCAGAGTATAGTTGAACAAACTTGCATTGTTTCAGTGACAAGATTTACAGAGCAAAGTGCATGTAAGGGGGCTGGTTACCTTGTTGAGAAGGTTTGAGCTCCACTTGGCTACTTCTTATTTTATATTATTCAGCTACAACAGATCATTTTCTATAAATGATCATTGCCTTGTTCTGTTACAATATGCAACCATAAAATTACACTGTTTTATTGTATTTAAATATCAGGGAAATATTTTTATCGGGAACACTTGTTAATAGATTTTCACCGTTTTTTTTTCAGTATGTATTTCTGGCACGTGGCACATTTCATTGCCTGTGACTTCTTCACAATCAAAAACATCCTATGTTTTGCTGACTGAATGCTTTAAATACTAAGCAGCAACACTAGCACAAGTAGGAAATATTAAAGACTTTAAGCAGTGACAGTTCAAGGGACAGCTACAGCATTCGAGGGAGAAAAAAGTTCCACCTTGCACATGCATGACTCTTTTTTCACATTTCTTTACATATTGTTGGATTCAATCAACTAGACATATTCTGTCATAGTAAACAGTTGGGCTACATCACCAGGGAGTGTTGAGGTAGAATCATACTTCCGCAAAGTGTGTAAGGTATTTTCCTCCAACGTGGTGGCCGTCTCTCCAGCCATTGCTGCTTAAAGTCTCTATTGGGTTACATCAGCAGTAACTTAATGCAGCTCTGATGTGAAGACAGTGAACACAAACTGTGACAATATGAACAATAATAACCATGAAGAAGGGGCGAGAACGCAGAAATGTCTTCTGTGCAGCATGAAACAGTTACAATGACACAAGTCACACACACATATACGGACTCTACAGACTCAACAAGACAATTTTGTCTCCGTTTTTTGTTCTGTGTCTCATTTGTGTTGCTTCGTGTCTCTTTGTGACGGTTCGGTTCCTGTTGTGGTCTTTTTGTTTCATCTTTGTCATTTTTGGTCTATTTTCTGTTGTTTTCTGTCTCATTTACAGCCTCTGCAAACTTTCACTGTGCTCTGTACATCAGCTGTAGAAAGATGTTTCATCATTCTGAATGCATCTTCCAACAACTTGCTCCTATATAAACTGTTTTTGAACCATGCTGCATTTATTTTATTGACCCAGTCTGACTTATTTTCCTTTCTTTAATTGTGATATTATTATCAATGTGTAATGATTCATGCATCAGTCTTGTAATCGTTTTTGTGCATGAAAAGAAAGCATGTGAGAAATTACACTGAAGGTATTTTGTCTTCAAGCACAAAACCAAAATCCTCATTTCAGTTGTAAATTTACCTACAAAAGCTGCCATCTTGGTTTGACTTACCAAAATTCAAATTTGCCAGTTAACAAGCTCCTTTATGACCTTTTAGAATGTAATCAAATGCCAGGAAAGGCAAGTATGAACAAGCAGCAACGTCTTCTTTGAGACAAGAGGAAAAACACAGGATGATACTGGAGGCACCTTTGAGGGCAAAATGAGAGAAATGAAATACAGATGAGAATGGAAGGGAGGAGAGGTGACAATGAATCGGATGTGGAAAGAGGTGCCAAAGATATGAAAAGGCAAAGAAAAGGAGGTGATAGAAGAGAAGCCAAAGGTTTTCTGCTGTCCACTGCTCAAAACAGTGGAGTCTGATTACCCTACATTAGATTGCATTATACATTCTGTACTTGAGTGGGTCCCTTTAAAAGGACTACATTACACTGCTTTCATGCTGTGACAAAAAGGTTAAGATGAATACTTCAGCAGTGAGGACACATTGCTGTTAATGAATTTATCTTTTACATTGCAAGATTAATCAAGCAAGTTCTGAGAACTGAAATGTATTTTTTAAAGTCCAAAGACATGCAGGTGAGGCTAACTGGAAACTCTAAATTGCCTGTAGATGTAAATGTCTCTATGTGTCAGCGCTGTGATTGATTGGCAGTCCGTCCAAGGTGCACCCCACCTCTCACCTAATGTCAGCTGAAATTGGCTGCAGCCCTCCCACAGCCCTCAAGGAAAAGCAGCTATAGTTAAAGGATGGATGGAAAGATTAATATTTTACATTGTGATTGAAAAGTAAAGTGAAAGTTCAGCGGACAAATTTAGGCACTCGTGTATAGTGTGATTCCAGAAGCATAAAATAAACCACTTCTGTGGGCAAAATACATTTCCTGACATAAAACCCATGTTTGATATTTAGAACAGCAAATGTTAAAACCTTTGAAGAGCAGTCCATAGGTTCACTCACCACTGTGTTTTATCAATATGTGACAGAGGGCAGCAAAACAGGAATTAATTTATGTGAAAATGTCACAGATTATTGCTTTTGCAAGGTTGGGTGCTCAAACCTTAAAACAACGCACTTGTCAGAGTGTATGTGCCACCGAGTGACACAGACTGTTGCACAAACCCAATTATATGCTGACATCAACAAAACACAGTCCTTGCAGCACGATAAAATCAGTCTGCAGTTCCCGAGAGGAACAGCACAGACTCCTGACAGAACTGTAGTCAAGATCAGTTTCGTCAACTTTACATCACGTCCAGAACTGGCGCTGTAAGTCTGGTGGGGTCTAAAAATGGTGAAAGTACCAAATTGCACTAGAATTAAACTGCATTCAGATAATGAATAATTTTAAACTTTTTCTGAGCATTTCAGAAGCACTAAAGACATTATGTAAAAAGACTGTAAAATCACCAGTGATTTAATCTGAAGCAGTCACATGCATGTGCTAGGTGCTATACCAGGAAAGCAAAATACCAGCACTTTATGAGGTAGAACACAGAGAACGGAACTCTTTAATCTTCAAAATAGACTCATTAGAGCAATTTGAAAACACTATTAAGCACTAATAAGAGATTTTGCAAATAAAACGTCATTAACATCAAGCAGAACAACAGACGAGAATATTGAAGAAGTAAAGGATTCTAATCAAAATAAAAATACCCACTGTAACACCCAAAAAATTCAACTGCTTTTTTTGTTTAACAGTTAAAGTAAACATGAGATGATATTATTTTAGGAAGCTTTAATCTACAAATGTTGGGCATTTTAATTACTAGTAATTAATTAAAATTTCTTTCTAATTCATATTCATATATCAGTCATTTTAGCACTACACTCAGTTAGGCATAATATGCAAACCTTGCATTTATGGGGATTTGAATGTCATCGTGACCGACTAAAAGAAACCACTTACAAGTGTAATAAACGTAACCATGGAAGCTGCAGCAGATTTTTGTCTCTGTTCTGTGGCTGAAAAAGTAGTTGCTTGTATCACTGTCTGCCATCTCCAATAGCAGTCAGCATATCTGGAAGCTGGAGACTATTCAGGCTAACCATAAGGTGCTTAATTTCAGGCATTTCGAATAGTGTGTCAATACTGTCAATTAGTCACAAGTTAATGAACTCAGCTCTTGCCTCTAAATTGGTTGAATCCTTTCACAGCAACAATATACCACTTGCTCTACCCAAACTATAAAATAAAAATGAAATGAATAGCATGTAAAACATGATTTTGTCTATGGAATTACCATTCTTTCCTTTTCTTTCTCTGTTTGGAGAAATATGGATGTCACAGGAACAAGGCTAAAGGAGCAATAAACCTATTTTTTCCTAACCTAAGCCTAATTTAGTTTCACTAAAGTTGGAACAGCAGTTTAAAAGGATAAAATGTAATTTCAAGTTGATAGAATCCACAGACATAAACTGTTATCACCAAAGCTGAAAATAAATGAGTTTCAAACAAAACAGAACTTTACTTCAACTACAGCACAGACACACTTTTTGCAGTGTACAACTAAACTGCATTTTCAGTTGTTTTAAAGGAAAACTTTTTTCTGCCGGACTACATTGTCTCTGACATGTCACCAATACATTTCAAATCAACATATCTGTGTCTTCGTTTTGTTGCTTTACTGCCACTGCTTTTCAGCCAACCAAAATTAGACAGAGTGAGACTGGTAAACCAGAAAATGGAGGAAAAGCTTCAAACACGAAGTGAAAAGAGTATATTTTAACCCCTATATTTTCCTAAACCTGACAAAGTAATAACAACGTAAACCCCAGTCTCCTGGGTAAAAGTCCTGTGCCAACTTATGCCTCTATCCTTCCCTCCTACATCCTGAAGCAGACTTTGTGAATGTATTCAAATGGAAGCCTTTTTTACAACAGCACAGGTATATGTTTATTTCAAAACAAAATTATGTTTCTTTCAAATGTAAATGTAAATGTAGGAATGTAAATTTGTCGAGACAGGGTTAAGTCATAAGTGGTCTGTGTAAAGAAAATATACTGAAACACCGTCTGGTAACTGCAGTAACATGTATATGACTGAGTGCAGAGATGCTCCCTGATGAATCAGTGAGTTATAAGTGAATGAAACATAGTAACCCCTAAACTGCCACACACTTGCTTGAGATGATTAAAAAATATCGGAAAAATCTATAAACCTTGCTGAAATGGAGTAGATGTGGTTGTTGTACAAGTATTTTAAGAAAAAAAAAAGAAAAGTACAATGTAGCTTCAAGGTCATCCCACTCCAGGTTTTTTTTTTCCTTTTTTGATAATACTAAACACTTTCTGAGGCATCCATCATCTCAGGCTTGTGTGTGTTGCAGGGCACAGCTGCAGAGAAGTTATTCTTAATTAATGTTCAGCCATGGCCATTATCATCATCATTAAGAGCATGGGGAACTAATTGGCAGAATCTGTCTCCGTGTTCTGGCTCAGACGGCAGCACATGTAGGTCTGTGTACACGGTCTTTGTGCCTAAACATATGTAGACCCTTCAGGTTATGTGGGGTTTATACAGTATGTGTGCTCTTGTAGATGCCCGTGTTTGTTGATGGATTGAGAAAGGGGGCTATGGTTCACTTCAGTCATCAACAGTGGGCAAAGCAATGAAGCTGAAGCAGAGCAGAGCAGCGGTCTTGAAGGACGTGAACCCCTGAACTCTGGTTTCAGAAACATCTCTGCCACTGAGAGGTGGACCAGAGGAGCAGCGTGTCCTTGAAATGGCTTTGGCACACCGGCTGCACAGTATGATGTCCGCACACTCCATGTTTCCCTCTCTCAGTTCGTGTGTCATCTTGCTCTCTATTACTTCATATTTATCCATCTCTCCTCTTTTATCTGACTCTAATAGCCCATCTGTCTCCTTCTGTCCTTCCCTCTATCCATCTTTCCCTTGCTTTCTCTCTCCATTAGTAGCCACCCATAAAGTCTCTGCACTAACTGACCTCTACAAACTTCTCACCAATCTGTGTGCCTTCTGATTGCCCTGAGAGTAAACAAACACATAACCACACTTTGTGCACACTAACATGAATTTCACTTTGGGTTAACTCCCATTCACACATGAAAACACACTTAAACACTAAAGCTTAAAGCACATTCAGGATAATAATATGCCCAGACACTCATACATGTACACGAAAATAGACATGCAAAATTTAAAATACATTAATTGACTCACATAAAGACACACAATCTATTTTTTTGTCCTACTAGGAGAGGAACTCTCTCCGCAGTCTATCATTTCATTGATCCGAGGAAGTGGAGCAGAAAGGAACAGAGGGTAAAATGCTGAGGTGAGCCTGTTCTCTGTTAAAACTGCTCAAGCTACTAAACATGCTTGACCAAAATTGCGAGCCAAGAGCAAGAGCACAGGAAAAAAAAGATAAAATATTGCACATCCTTGTTGTTGATCTGTGACCCAGGCTGGGCAATGGGAAAATGATATTGGGTCTGGGAAGGGTTCTTCTAGCCCTGTTTTTTGATTTCATGTGAACTGTAAAGTGCTGCAAAAATATATTACATATATTGATCTATACTACTACTCCTTCTTTTCAGTACTTTTTGGCTTTGGATTAGGTTTGATTATCCTCGGTTCTCTTTTCAATGGGGTCTGATTACCCTGTCTTCTAATTCAGATGAGGTTCTTGGAAATTAATTTATGCATGTCAGGTTCGGGAATATTTTTCAGCGGATCCGATTCAGATGACACAGATGACAGAGTTGGCACAGATATCTGTGCTACTGAAATATGTTGCACTATGTTGCAAATAAATGCGCTGCAAATAAATAAATAAATAAATAACCAAGGACTTCACGAGAGACAAAGAATGGATCTTGGATGTCAACACTTTAAACAACTTTTAGGATCTATTATTGTATATTTCTAAATAAAAAATAAGCTCCCATCTTCTCTGCCAGGCATCAACTCCACCTTAATAGCGCACACTTTCAGCTACATAGATCTTCATTCCTTTGACCTCAAAGGTATTAGTCTCCATTTCCTCCCTTTCATAACATCTGAGAGCTCTGCTGCACCCATGGGAGCCACACTCCTATGGGAAGGCTGCATTTTTTGTCTTGGCAAGAGGCAATTTTTTTTTTTTACACATGACAAGGCCATGAAATATGACACTGACACACAGAAGGTGGTGCTTGTGCAGATACAGAATACAAAACAAGGTTTTACAAGCAAAATCGTTTTGACGGGGAGGAACTGCCGGCCGTCACAGCTGCTGGTGAGATGTGAGGTAAGGATGCCGTTTCTGTCACGCCACACAGTATGTAAATGACAGCCTATGTCAGTCAAGCATGGAGAGTTAAAGAGATAGAGAGTAAAAGGAGGAGTGAGGGCATAAAGAAAAGGAAAGGGGGAGCACTGACATACTGGTCAGTGCATTTTAATGTCAATTAAAAAGCAGCACCATGACAGGAAACTCTCCATAAAGCTATGGAGCTGTGACGGAGTGACTAATAGCAAGGACAGACCAATGCCTCGCCTTCCTTCCTCTTTGCTCCATCTCGTCTTTATGCCCCTTTCTCTCTCATTTTCCATCTAACTCTTTCTAATTTTTCCTCTCATCTTCTCTGCAAGTCGTTACTTTCAATTTCTTCCCTTCTGCGATTCCTCTGACCTGACCTCTCTGTGCTCCAATTTCTCCCCCACCCTCCACGCCAGCGATGCGAAGAACATGGATATGGATGTGGCCTTCATATGAGTCATGATAATGGCTGTCCCTCCTCTTGACCCCCTCACCTCACCTTTCAGGTCTACCGAGAAAAACCAAATGCCAGCTCTAATTTGCATGGAGCCCATTAGCTTCCCTCCAGTAACTCGAAGAAGGGGAGAAAGTCTCTGAATCACCTTATTAGACAAAGTGTAATTGGGGATTTGTTTCTGGGCTTCACATCTCCAGAAAAATGGACCTCAGTTCTCAGGTTCAAGTGACTACGTTTGTAAATACTCAACTTCGTCGTTTCAATGATACTGATTACACGCATTGTAAGCGAGACATTAATAATAATTAACATAAGTATCACATTATTTTAAATTTAATCTATTTATTACATTAAATATAATGTGTATTAGTGTTCAAAAAAGACAGAATGAGTTTTCACAGCCACACCAGTCTTCTTTGGAGATACACAATGCAAGTGTAAGTCACTGAAGTACACTGATGCATCCTCACTGAGAACATGTCAACAAGGGTGGAAATATGATACCACCCATGAGAGTCATTGCACATTGTCACCAAGGCTCCTTATGAACATCGATTGATCATATTCAGTATATGGCATTTACATGGACCTCAAAGAAGTCTTGTTATTCATATCCCTAAAAACATGATAAGTAACAGCATTCCAGTTAATTATTACTTCATGCTGTTTGCGCAGGCATCTGTGATGTTTACAACACAAACCGGTAATTTCATCTTCTATTTTTCGTAACTGTTAGCCTAAGTTTAAATTAAATTAACTATGGCGACTGAAAAGGAGGTCACTCTGACCTGTAGTGGGTATACACTATTAGATGCCAACATCAGTTTGCAGATTTGGTTTATCCACCCTATTTCCACCAATGAGAGACAAGAATAACAGAAAATTTTCAAAAATGCCCTCCACTTTGATCAGTGTCATTGTGTAGGACAAATGACAGGGCTGTTATTATGCAGTTCAGTGATCCCAAGGTGGAGAGAAAATATCTATAGAAGGGAGTCCTTTCACTGCCTGTGTGATACAGTTCAATTGTTCATGAGACTAAAGGAAACAACAGTACAAGCACCAGTCCCACTACTGCGCCTATGCAGGTGGCTGCAGTCAGAAACAGGAAAAAAAGTGTATGAAACAATATTTCAGTTTCTTCAAAAGGTACTCCAGCTAGCATTATCCAGTCTCTCTAAACTGGAATGTAAGGGCTTATCTAGGTGTCTGAAATGAGGATATTTGTTCATAGGAACAAACATAAAAACATGATGTGTCAAAAATCTGATCATAACTGGGATACTTAGGTCTATGCAAACATAGTCTGTAGGTCATTGTAGAACATCAACGCAAACCATGTGCTAGTTTAGGGGTGATTAAGCTTGAAATCCTAAAAAATAATTTGCTTTTCTGTAGCCTAGAGAGATGCTACACTGTAGGACCGTCAATAAAAATCAAGGTTTTAAAATTTCTTAAAATGTCCATATGGTGTTTTTTTTTATGGTAGAAGGCATATCATGAGCAAAACAAGCAGTCAACACACCATGGCTAACCTTGGAATTGTGTAGCAATGACAGTTTAAAAAACACAGATTCAGGCAGTCAGTGTTTCATATGTAACATCTCAAGTGGATTCCAGATGTATGGCTCCATCTTTAAGCAGTGTGACTGTCTCTCCCCGCGGACTCAGTCTGAATACAACTGGAAGCTCAGGGTTAATGCGTGAAGGACAGGTGTTGAATGGGCAATAAGCATCACACTGTGTACTCGAGAAAACAAGCTGTGTTTTTAAGCATGTTTGTTTGCAAATGCATTTTTGTGTGTCGGCAACGCAACGTGTCATGCAAAGACTCGGCCTTCACCAGATCAAACTAAAAGCATTATCTCATAGAGGAGGAAGGCCATTTGTTACGGATGTGTCAGATAACCTGGAGAACACAACAGCAGCATTCACGGCATTCACACCAGGAAGCTCTTTGGCAACTTCAGAAGGAATGACAACAAAATAAAGAGACCCAATCTTGGAGAGATAATCTAAAAAAAAAAGCCTCAAAGTGTTCCTGAACCTCAAACAGAGACAGACGGACAAGTAGTGATCTCAGCACTGGCGATTTATCAGGTCGGGGCAGAACACATTTTATGCCTTTTCTCAACGCCATCTCCCCCAGTGCAAAGAGAGATATGACAACAGGTCAGCATGGAAGAAGCTCAAACAAAATGGTCCCTGCTGACTTACTGCAACTGAAAGCAGACATAAAGAAAGGATGATTGGTTTCTCCACGAAGTCTGCAGATAGTTATATCTGGTGTTCCGGTGAATATTAGATTACTCCTCAACATTCTCAATGGACTTCTGTAAAATGTATCCACTTTACAAGAAAAGGGGTGGTATACACATGCAGAGAGGAAATGCAGCCCAATTTAACAGAATCAGAGAATTCTGATACAGATGGACTTCTTACAGATTGAAGGCACAGGAAAGAAGAGGCAAACCACAATCTAAGGTGGGAATATGTTTTAGACAATCAGGGGTAAACATGTAACTCAATGAAGTTTCAATTTCCAGACACTTGCTAAACATTGCACTGAACTACATTTTAAAGTTTGGGAATAAGCACAGATTTTTGCATAGTGACAACTTTGGAAGCAGAAAACCAAAAAGAAGCAACATGTTTATGTTTTAAGTTAAACCCTACAGTTTTGCACTTTAATATGCGATAAAAATGACAGTTCGTCAAAATAAAATTAACTTAAATGAAATGCTCGTTTTGGTTTTTAGAGGAACATGAACGATTTAGATTCATTGACTAATCCTGATTAACTGACAGAGAACAATTGTTACTGGCAGCTCTAATTCAAGGACTATGATAGGGACTGATGTGCTGCTTAATGAAGTATACTCAAACAATGACCGAAGCAGCATTTGACTTTTGTTTTTTTTAGTCAAATTAAGATTTTAAAGATTGTAAGCTCAAACATCCAGCTGTCACATGATGAGTTTTTCTTAAATGATGAGTGACTGTCTAAACAGTAACAGTCTCTTATACACCAGATGGTTAGTCAGCGTGGACAGCTGATAGAGGGTCCTGTGGACCAATCTGTCACATGGCAACAAACATTACCCGCGTTCAATCACTTCCAGCAGCAGCGACAAAATGTAATGTTGAGAAGGAAGCCAATGGCACAGTAGGAAGCATTTTGTCCAAGATTAGGCCTCCCACTCTGTTGCAGCACACATCAAAACAAAGTTTTATTGTTCCATCTCTGTTTACGACATAATTACAAGATGATTTATGCCACTACTGTCCTGCAGCTTTGCCTTGAGTGCAGACTTTACACATAGTTATGTGTCCTTGCAGAAGTGCCTGCTGCCTGCACACCTGGCACAGCAGGGAAAACAGATTAGGATGGCATATGCAGCAGTTATTGGACGGCCTCTGCAAATGCCTGTCTTGGGATGGGCAGTAAAACAGTGAAGTAATGTACGATTTTATACACTGCACACACTCACACTCACACAAAGATATGCAGGATGTTGGCACATTTTAAAATGTATTTAAAATTTACACTAACACACATTTTACTGTTAAATAGATGAAAGAGGTCCATGTGGTCAAAATGATAATATTTTCTGACATCATATGCAAACCTGTGTCCCAGTTTGAGCAGTCTAGAAGCCCATATATTCTGGTAGTCATGTTTTTCCTTGTTTAAAGGTTTGCAGAGTTGAACTTTCTACATTTTCAGGTGTACCATCATCATTAAAGAGACAAGAGACAAGAGTGTTAACCCTGCAGATTCTAGCCCAAAAATCAACGTACAAAGACATGCATGTGTTCACTGCCAAGAACAAAACAGATTTTTACACACTCATCATCTTGATCTCGCTTCTCTACATTAACCGCTGGGCCATCCAATTCCCAATTTCTCCTTTCCTCTATCACATACTTGTAATCAAAGCTTGCCAAGTATTGCAGTTGGTTCGGTCGGTTATACAGCTACACACAAAAGTTTCCAAAAGGATTCAAACGCAGAGCTCCATGTTAATAGAGAACAGAGTACTGAGGGATACAGAGGCTTGGCAGAGGATGATGTCAGGATTACAAGTGTAGTGGAAAGAGAATAGCAAAAGCTGTGTCTTTTATTTTTAACTCCTATTTCTGGGTGTCGTATTAAATAATATCATACTGATTACTTCATTACTTTTTCACTTCTTAAAAAATGCATGCCATGAAACACAAAAACTTTAAAACAAGCTTATAAATGAAATTCAATGTTTGTATGGATGCATGAGTGATAAAAAAAACTCCATTTTAGATATCAAGGCAAAAAAATACACAAAAATAATCTTGAAATACAAAATATGTTGTTTCTTACTTCTTCCAATCTGCATCTGCATCATTATTCATGTTATTCTCTCCGTCTCCCTCAATCACACTGATAATGTGATTTTAAACTCTGTAACTGGGAATTAACATCTTTCTGGTTACGGATGGACCAGATGCTTTTCCACAATGTAAAAAAGAATCAACCCTAACTGCCAGTGGCACATTAGTGTAGTTTGAGATATGGACTTTGCGTTTTATCTAAACCTACTTATAACCATGCCCTTGTAGGGTTCTTAGCAGATTAATTTACTTACACTACAGCAAAAAGCCATGAGAAATTTCCTCTAGCTAGTAAGGTTTAGTGACATGTTTGAAATTTGGCCAAATTCCCTTAAGCCATGCCATTTCACAGCCATCTGAGTCATTTAACATCCGCATACGACCCACAAATACAAGCCATCTGATGTCATTAGGAGTAATAGTCTCTCTCTTAAGCTGCCTTATGGCTCTGACCTTTCCCACTATACTGAATGTGCAAATTCCTCTATAATTTGTTAGCCTGTATTTTTTCTGCTTTTTTCTTCTTTTAGAAACAACAACATACTGCAGCACACCAAAGCTCCAGTCAGTTCCACAGTCGTAGGGTCATACATCATATTTTGAGTGTATGGATTTCTAATATCTCGGTACAGCAGTCAAGATGATGTAACAGATATGGACTCTGAGCACATATCAAGTAGATTCCTTGAGGATATTCAATATAGCTGCCACGAGACATTTGATCAGATTATTAAAATAGATAACCTCATATACCTTGAATTAGGCTGTGAAATTGCCAAAGTTCTGCTGGGGGTAATTATGGGTGGCGTGGCATCCATTAATGACCGGGAAAGAAAAGAGAAATTGGAATATGGTACTCCACCTGTTTCAATGACATCCTCCCACTGCTGTCACTTTGCATTCCCAGTTGATCCTGCAATCATTAGGAAATAGCTTCCCCAGAAAACAAAGGTGCTAGAGGTTAAACACCAGTAGCAATGGAATAAAAAATACATATAAGCTCTGGCTGGAAGTGCTTTGTTCAGGATTTTTCACGCAATTGGGGACGAGAAAGATCAAAATAAGACATGGCATGAAAAATACATTTAAAGCTAAATATTTCAAGTCAGTGCACCAAATGGAATAAGATGTAACAACCAACAATATATAACAAACCTCTATTTTCCTCCCAGCCTGATTGTAACTGTCAGATTTCTCAACAACCAGTGATGGAGGCAAGCCCACTGTCAGCCTTTGAACAAGATGATTTGAAAACAAGCAGAGAGGAAAGAAAGACCAGCTAGCAGTGAAACCAGATCAGTTTGGGTAAAAATCAGCATTGCTACCATTGCCTTCACCTGGCTATTGTAATTACACATTTTTAAAAATGGGCTCCCTCTTACAGTGTAAAAAGAACTAAAAGCCTAATTTTCATGGAGTCCTGGCTCCATTTCAACATCACAGACTCAACTGATGGGCTTTTTTCCATGGAAATACTCCAGATACACAAGCTTATTTTTGCAGGTGGTGCATCAAAAATGAGGGAGCGTTGCATTGTTTTTGCAGTTCGAGCCCAACATCACCCCGTGGACGCAGACCCAGCCACCCACCAGCTCTCTTCCCTAACATGGTTCCAGGGGGAACGGTTTAGTTTCTCCAATGAGATGTATCCTCCCCATGACAGTCCTTGAATCGGTCATTTGGGACCGATTTACATTGGGAGAATCTACCAGGAGCTATTGCCCCTGACAAAATAACAAGTCCCAAGGTCCCTGGACACCAAACCCCTCCTACATAATAGGATGATCATTTACACAGGGGACGATGCACCCCAGATGTTAAATTCATCAGCAAAATGCTTGTATCTGCCTGGAGAATAAACCAGTGTATCTGTCACCACTGTGCATAACCCCTAAAACAGCAACTCCCAAATGACTAGAAAAAAAACAGATTTTATTATAGCTGATTTAAGTTAAACTTGAAAAACAACAGTTTATCCTAAATTTCACCATTGGCCTCACTATGGGACACAGCATGCTGGAACATTTTTATTCAAAAATCCCTCAAGGCTGCAGGATGCTTCAGAACCCTGACCACAATTTCCTACTTTTTCTGCCAGCTTATTCCCTGGTCATCAAAAGATTCAAGCCATCAGAAAACAATAAAATAAAAATAGGGTGCTGACAGATAGAGCTGTAGCAACTCACCAGGTGCACACAGACTGGCACCTGTTCAGCATGGACAAAAAATGGAAAAGGGGGGCATAATGGTGGGTCTGAGGAAAGTAATCCCACATGGACTTGGGATAGTGGTTGGACGTGCAGCAGCGCTTGTAGCACCGAGAGAGGATGGTCCAATGAGGCATATGAAAGAGGAGTGCTGAGTGTGCTGAGTTAGTAGCAGAGCTCCTGCCCAGTGGAGGTTAGATGGAGAGCGTTTGTAATAAAGTCACCTTTAAAAGTGTATGCACACCATATTTGTTTTTCTGCTGGTAAAAACATGTTTATTTAAGTAGAGGTAGTGGTGCAATCTGCAGATAACGTTCTAACTAGTTTATTGGAAATTAATAATGTTCAGAAAGTAGTCTTGTCAAATGTTCATTGAAGTTTTGTAGTTTTGTTTGTAGTAGGATTTCTGTAGATCGTTAGAAAAAACAGTATTTGCTGCTCAAAATGTAGTAATTAGTACAAACATATACTAGCATGTTGATTTCATGGACCAGCATGTATACAATATTCATACACTGTACAAATTGGTGACAAATTAAAGGAAAATATAGCATACAGTGTGGTGTTGGGTCATTATGAGCTTCCAGAACAGCTCCAGTGCTCATTAACTCTGGATACACATCATTTTTATTGTAGGAGGGCACTGAGTAACTTAAAATAATAATCTGATGATACATGAGCCAATATTCATTTTTTACAATAATACTTAACAATCCTTTTTGATGGGGCTGCTTTCCATCAGGTCTTTTTAGGAAGTTATGTAATCACAAAAGGACAGGTACAAAATTACTGCTACTGCTCTTACATGAAAAAAGTATGTAATAGGAAGGCTGTTTTCAAATGATCTTCAGCCTACCTTTATATCTGCAGACTCTGTTGTCAGCCTTTATTATAAATAGCCTGCAGTTGGCTGCTGTGAACCATGGAGCTGTTTTTGAAATAGTCTTTATACCTTTCAAATACAGAATCAAACCAATTTAAGGTTCAAAAAATAATCACAATTAATTCAATATTAGAAAAGTTTCTAAATATGCTTTATAAAAAAGTATTACTGCTTTTTGAAAACCTTTTCTAAAACCAAGGCTCTAGACCAGGTTGCCCCCAAACATCCAGGATCTAAGTTCTTGTCTTTTCTTTTCCATTTACTTTGAGAGTAATAAAAATGACTGAAGTTTTCGGGAAACAGACTCTTTCTTTGACTGAGCTCTGTCAAAGAGCAGTGGTATGTTTTCACTGTCTTTCACAATGCATGGTGACACGTATAGAAACTACAAGTCAAAGACTTCCTCAGTAAAACTCTGCTAAGCAAGTTGGGCCAAGTGAAGCTGTGAAGCAAATATTCTGAACAAAAAAAATCCAATGTTATTTCCTTTAGTGGTAGAAATGCATGTGTTAAGTTGCTTTTTTCCATTTTTCCTTACTCCATTCAAGAACAGACGCTTTACCTTGATGCTTTTATATTTTTCCTGACAGTGTATCTTCTCTGCTCCCCACCTGGTTTTATTCATACACAGCCTGTATGACGGCTCAACTTGGAACACAGCAGGGGAGGTTTGGGTGTGGGTGGGGCTGCACGCAATGCAGTGCACTTTTCTAAGACGCAGGCCTTTCAAATCTCCTATCTGCTTCGACTTACAGTCAGCACCAGCGGGTGGAAAGGTGTAGAGACTGTATGAGAGACAGAAAGAAGGAGAGAGAACGAGACAGAGGGAGGGCAGTGAAGACACTGCCACAGCAGGATGCCCTTCAGTATGGCAGACTCAGGAAGAAGCGAGTGGCTCAGGATAAAAAAGTTAGATATAGGGAAAAAACTGATTATGGAGGAAAAAACCTCCTCCTGTCTGACTTTCTATTCATATTCTAAAAAAGCATAAGTAAAAGGCTTGAGGTAGGGGAGCGGGGTGTCCTTGGTTGTTGCGAACTCAAAAATGTTCAGCTCACCTGTCATCCCTTGACTCATTTACTTTCACTCTAAATAGCCACTTCAGCAGCTAATACATTGCCCTGGGGTGAGTCTGGCTGCTGCTGAGTGCAATATTGTGTTTGTGTTTGCTTTTAAAAGGCGAGAGAGCTAGCGCGACATTAAAAATAACAGCCACTCCTTTTCCAGTACATAATTGCTGTCCAAGGAGGGAAAAAGTAAAAGGAGAAAAAAAGAGAAGAGGACAAGAGAAGAAAAAAAATGAAGGACGTAAGGCTAGATATCATGAAGTGATAGATGTATTGAGAGAACCGGGGGGAGGACTAGGCCAAAGTCACACTCTAAACTCCCACTGGGTGCTTATGTTAGCGGGAACTCCATTAGCAACGATTAAAAAGCCATCGCACTAACAGCTTGGGACCCTAAATAATCACAGGGTCCTGTTTCACTCATGCCTCCCTCACATTTTTTGATGAGCCAGGAGTGTTGTTGCTTTCACCTTGTTGTCCCATAAGGACCTTGTAATTGCCATTGTGTGTGGAGGACTTGGGAGGAGATCTGGTCAGGGAGTCGAACTGTGCACTGATTCCACCAAGGCTCAGTACAGCTTGTGAGAGATGTTTTGAACTCATCCTCTTCTTTACACTTCCTCAGTGGTCTCTTCAGCACCATTAACCCTGCCGTGAAACCTGCGTAATGCAGTAAGCGATATAAAAACCTGCAGTCCTCTCCTTCTGCCTCAGTGAAAATCATAATAAAAGAAAAAAAGGAAAATTAAATGAAGGCGGCTGAGGTGCTGTTTGAGTAGAGTCCTTTTTGTTGCCTGAATCCACCCCACAGCCAAGCTTTTCCCTGGTTGTTTATGACCTCGTGTAAACTCACGCAGAACTTTCGAAAATTCTCACTTCCATCAACGCAGATTTTGCTCAGTTAACCCACTGCCATACTTGGATACCTGGAACATCACCAGGAGATTAATTATTTTTGTGCGAGAGAAGATAAAAGCAGAAAAGTAACACTAAAATTTATGATGAGATTCCAGGAGTGAGAGTTCCTGAGACTCAGCCAGACTTCACAGCTTTAATGTGTCGTAACAATATCACATTTTTGGATGTCTATTAAAATGTCACTTAGATGATAAACTAGGTGGCCTTCTTGTTTTAGCTTACTGGCATTCTTTGAGTCAAAAAACATTGTCTGTATGCCAAAATTAGACTATGTTGTTCTGCAGACATGGCTGTATGTTGTACTTTTTAATCAGCACATAATTACAATTAGTAGTTTTGTGTTTTTTTCAAACATTGATTTTTAAAAGATATCACACTGTTAGCATCCTTCTAGATTTTTCTTTTTATAAACCATCAAAAGTTAAAACACTGTCAGTACAATTGAAAACTTTCTGACTTCATCAGCTTGTCTGTGGCACTTAGTAACAAGGCAACTGGCTACTACCGAAGAAGTGAATCTTTTAATATGGAGGGTTTAATTTGTTTTTGTATTTACAGAAGGACTGTGGGATTTTTTTTTAATTTGCTGACATTGCCAAAGCTTTAGATTAGCATTAGCATTTTTAAAAGTTTTATGATGCTTACTTTGAAAGAAATGTTAAATACTGAAATGGAATATTAAAATGTTATTTTCTTGAACACTTTGTTATATGTATATAATACTTTGTTTGAATTTTTTTCATTTTTAAGAGTATTTTTATTTGTCTTTTATCTATTTTTATTATTTGGATAGCATACAAATTTCGTTGTACTTCTGGACAATGACAATAAAGTCTCTTTATCTTTATCTTATTATTTGTAGTGCAGTATATTTGAAAACCTGACTCAAATTGCAATGTGGTTAAAGGAACATGAAAGGAACCATTTCTGTGTGTCACTATTCCACTTAATTGGAAGCTTAATTGATCTTGATTTCTACATTTCAGAATTAAAATATAAGTACCACTTGTGTTTGGAGTAGTACTGAGTGACAGTAAGTCTTGTGCCTTACCTGTCATTGATAACTACCTTGAATTGCTAACCCTGTCTTTCTGAGTTTGTCTTTGATAATGGCCATCAATAATAGAATATTTCATTTCATTATTTAATTCATATTCCGTTTAGTTTACACTCATTCAGAGCAAGAGAGAAAGAGAAAGTGAGACTGAGAGCACACCTTTAAAATACTGCCCCTCAACTGATATCCTGCTAAGTTATAGGCATAATTTAATTATAGCCAACATTGGATTACTGCTCTGACTATGTAGTACATATGCAGCCTCCACATTCTCCTTCAATAATATGTAGTGACTAAATTGATATAAAAAAAACACCTTCTTACATGTCTGTGACGCATTCTAGACATTGAAACTACAGCGGAAGGTGTCAGTTATGTCATGTTGCTGATATGATGTTCACTACACCTCTGCACTTTAGGTTCGCAATCTCTGTGCTCCTCATTATTTTTGACTTTTTCCATTTTTGCTTTTTTATCATGTGTTGTGATTGCATCACCTTGTTGAACAGTCTCTTTGCATTTCAGTGCTTGTGCTGAATGACCATGTGGCAAATAAAAACACTTGAATCATGAAGTCAACATGATTATAAACAGAATTTTCCAATCTCTTTATCTGCTGAGGACCACATATCTCATACAAAAAAGTGTTTCCACGCTGAAAGTCAACATGACCCACTGCAGTGCCTCAGACAGGCTATGTGAATCCTCTAATGCTGAAATGGAATGCTAGAGGTTCTGTCACTGTCATGCACAGGCTTCAGATTACCCTAAAGTGGAACTATTATAGCCTGTCACATAAACTACATATTAGTAACCCTACATAAGAGGGAAAATGACTCTTATATACCGAGTTTTACTAGGTAATCCCTTTCAGATCCTGACAAACCACCATGGAAGTGTTATAGCACAGAAGTACTGAAGCAAAAGAAGATCTCCACTCTGACATTATTCTGTTTAACTCAACAACTTTCAGTCCACCCTTCAATTGAGCCAATCTGATGACGTAGACATCAAAGCCGCATGACTTTAATCCAGCAATAGCAGACAAAAGCTAATGTACAGGCAAGCATTTTGGACACCAGACTTATACATCTTTTATGCTCCCCAAAGTGCGGCCCCATTTAAATATTCCTGATATTCCATTTATGTTCACGGCATGAACCGGGATATCGAGAGAAACAGCTCTATGAGAGAAGAAGAAAATTAGTCTGTTATGAAATGTGAGAGTGAGATCCATCTATTAGGTTAGCATAATAGACACAACCAGAACACGCTGCTTCACAGTTTAAGATTTCATTGAAGCTGAAATGTCACAATGATCAACTAAAATGAACCTTAAATCATAGCTGTATTCAGATAGTCAGTCACATTTGTAAGTCTGCATTTGAATAGTTTAAAAGGTAAATATATCCCCAGTGAAAATGAATTCATATTCAAGGTTGTTGTACCTCTTTCTTGACAGTAATTAATAAACTATCTAGAAAGTTTTAAAAAAAAAACAGCACAATTATATGTGGTAAAGACCTTGAACTTGGCATAGTCAGTGCTGCATTCTTCCTCATCATTTCACAGAGGTCATCAGTATGCAAGTTAACCAGCAAATCATCATCCTCATCTTTCAGCATTCAGTATGAAATCTGTGTGGCGTCACTGTGTTGCTGAGAGCTTCATCGGTATTTATCCATAATCATAGTTAAACACAGAGCAAATGGAGTTTTAGTTTAGTTTGCTTGCCCGCTCTTCCACGCACTTACTCTCTGAGTTTAAACCTCAAAACACTGACTCTCCACATTGTACGTTCTCTAATTTCCTTCACCTATTAGGAGGGAGAGCATGTATGCTTAGCTAAGCTACCCTAAAGGCCAACTGAATAAATAAAATAACAGAAATGTCTCATTAGTACGAAGGCATATTTCTGTGTTGGGAGTGTAAATCCAGAGATCATGTCTGTACTAAAAATTACATGATTTGTAAACTTGCATTTGAACCAGCAAACAGACTAATGGAAGACACTCTGTCTAAATTTATCTTCCAGTGTGTGCACTGGAAGAGTGTGGAGAACAATTAGCTTGGTAATCACGCATCTTGGTTGAAGGCAATTAACTGTTACTGAAGCCTCGTTCACATACACAATTATTGAAAATACCAAATTTAGAAGGATGACACTGACCTCTGAGGGAACAATACCCAGTCAGCAGCATTTCAGTTAAGAACTCAACTTCCTTGGAGACTGGCCAAAAAAATATCTGTCCTATCACTGCCCTTGTCCACTATTGTTAGTGTGGCATTAGACTATGTGCAGTGGAAATAACTGTCTGGTTATTTTTATTTTATTTATTTATTTTTTTTGAAAAGTGCATATCATGCCCTACTATCTCTGTTAATTAAATCAAATCAGCTTTTAATTGCAGCGTATTGTATAAATCAAAGCAAGAAACATAAGAAAACCTAAATAGAGCAAATGTTTTATTCAAGTTAAACAATTATTTGATGATAAATTATTTCATTTACTGATAATAGCTGTATATTTGGTACATAATTAATGGTAGATAACTGAAAACAGATGTAAAATTAAATTCATGGGAGTAATTAAAGTTCTCTCTGTGCTCTATACTTATGTATCTTCTGCAGTAATGATATTTTCGTCCTTTTTCATAGTGCTTTTAACAATGGCTCCTTTACATTACAACATGCACAGCTGCATCTGGCCTCACATACAAAATAATGTGCTTGTGCATATCTGAGAAAAGAACAATGATAAAGACAGTCCACATTGCAAGAACAAACTAAGAGACAACTTGAGATGTTGTTACTTCTCTACAGGCCCAGTCTTGCTTGAAGTAAATCCTTTCAAATCTGTGAGGAAAGCTGAACAAAGGAAACATGCATGCAATTGAGTCATTATCTAGGAAGGGAGACCAGACAGCGTGTCCTGGTAAAGGCTTGAAAACCTGGTTTGTTCATTTTACTCATCCACGCTCCTTCCTGGGTGCCAGCTGCATGCACATCAGGCTATTAGACAATCACTCCTTTACCTCAACACTGATCCTAGATGCCAATGCACAAGCTCAGAGTAACTGAGTCTTATCTTGATGGTTGTAAGCTTAATGAGATTGGCTGCAGTTGCAGATTCCCGTGGGCTAGTGAAAGGGGCAGATAAAAGAGACACGAGCAGGGAAGGATTGAGTAATGGAACCTAAGCTTTCCTGAAAGAAACTGGCCCCAACAAATGGCTGTGACTGACTCACAAGTTGAAAAGATGGTGTAAAATCATTTGGCAGTATTATAATAACCCAGCCAGTGTGTCAGATCTCTGCTGTCATCTGTATTGAGTTGTTGTCAAAGAAGTGAGAGCACAAGAAAGATCTAGGACAGACTTCTTTTTACAGATAGAAAAAAGATTCCTGGGCTTTCAATACTGAGAATTATGAACATGCAATGTACTTTATTAGAATTGCAGGAAGCAACAATATTGGACACTGTGTATGTGAACCTCTTTTTGTAGTATGAAAGATGGCGCACATCCTGCAGCATCATCTAATATGACAAGCTATTGTAAATTGTCTCCGACTTTGGCTGTTTTCCTTGCAAGCGATGTGAAATGACTCATCGTGTCATTTCATTGGATTTTGACATAAATATTCTGTACAATGATTGTTTTCTCTTGGATTACTGCACACCATAAAAGCACATGCATAGCCTTATGTTTCACTTTCAGAACATACAATATCTTCTGTATAGCCTACAGAATCCCCCTAGCTCTGCATGAGAAGAACAGTAGCCACTAGTCCATGGAACAAAGAGTCATGTCATGTTATTGTGCATGATGTTGATCCACAAGCAATGAAAAATTCATGTGTATTTATTATAGGTAGTCAATAAATACTTTAAAAATCTCATTTAAAAACAGTAAACGCATTCATCCACTTATATAAACGAAACACTAAGTGGTTCATTGCTTCACGAGGCTGCCACGAGGGTCAGTATCTGTTTTCATTTACATTATCCATAAAAATCAAACACTCATGAGGAAAATGAATTTAATGAGTTCTAATAGCAAGTGCAATCCATTTTTCCTTGATCCTTCACAAATGGACCAGAATAACAGTAAATGCTCAATGAATGGAAAGGCATTTTAGCTCTGTTTGTTTCTGTATGTATGTAAATGCAGCGGCTAAGTGGTAAACGGGGAAAAGGTCATTAGGGATCCCCTGCTTATTGCCAACCATCAAATGCTTGCTGGAAATAACAACATTGCACATAAACAAGACAGTCTGTGTTTCTAACTCAGTGACTGCTGTTCAGCCTGTCAGCCTGTCTCTTGACCCATCCGCCTCATTCTCCATTCCCCCCCTCCCGTTGGCTGAAATTAGGACATCGAACCAGTGTTCATAATGAGGGGAAGTGAAGCAGCAATACATGTAAATGCTCGAAATGTCTAATACATCTAATAGTCAGTCGCCTCTTCTGTGCTTCCTGTGGGCAGTCACCAAGGGGCTCAGTGTCATTTGGAGGTGAGAGCAGCATGAGCCCACCACAGAAAATATTACTTTTATTCAATGGTTGTGATATGATTGACAGCCTCGAATTGCTTTGCCTGCGACCTTGGAGGACTGGCGCTCAGACTGAAGTTTGTGTGTGTGAAACTGTGATACTGCAGTCAAGCCTCATACTGATGCAGGTCCTTGTTTGCCTCCGCTTTGTATTTTCAGACTAAATATAGTATATTCACATACACTAAACTGTGACAGTGATTGGGTGTGCTGGCATTTCCCATGATGCAGTAGTAACTGACTGAGAGATATGATTTTGCAAGCATACAGACTGACTAAATATTGGGAAAATGGGACATTAGAAAAAAAATCATTATATATATATATATATTTTACAGTGCCCCTGAGGCATGTGTTAGAATAAATTAGTTTAATTCTGGCTTGTTTCTAACTCTTGGGGATAAAACAGAGAGGTGCTTTGAATTCCCCTTTAATTGCAGTCAATATAAATGATTTGATATGTGCACTTACATTGTTGAGTTATAAATTGTGGAAGAAAATGCAGAGGCAATTTTAAGTATTCTGTAGTATCCTGAGGATGCTGTCGTATTGTCTTGCCCTGCAGCTAACAACTATTTTATCGCTGATTAAACTGCTGATTATTTTAACGGTTTTGTTTTTTTTTTTAAAAAGGGTCAGCAAGGTGTCATCTTAACTAACTTTTCTGTCTGAGTCCAAAACTCAAAAATATTCAATTTATTGTAATCCAAGGCAAAAAATAGGGATGACAAAATAGCAAATCAATTTAAAATGTTTATCCATCAAACATTTAGTTGACTGAAAACATTACAAATTGATTATCAAAAAATTTGCAGATTAACTATCTGCCTTTCTAGCTAAATGTTTCGACTCCAGCCCCCATCTGGGAATGGAAAATTTTACAAAGGAAGACTGAATAACTCATTTTCTGAAGGGCTTTATCTCACAGTTAAACTTTGGTGATAAGCTGCACTTTGCAAAGTTGTACAAGCATTTGGGTTTTTACATTGATAAGAAAGTGATTTATGGGTGGCACAACCACTCTTTTTGAATTTCAAAGAAGGGCACTTTGGATATTCTTGGCAAAACTAGCACAATTTAAGTTATTGGCTTTTTCACCCATACATCACACTCTTTAAAACCTGTCCCATTCTTGACTTTGAATGCAAGGTTTCAGGTCATCAGAGTTACTCCACGAATGATGAAATCCATAACAGAGCCACCAGCTTATTTATTAGGAGTGCATCGATAGCCATACCAATTTCAGTATCTGTAACACGAGATACAGACTGGAGGCCATGTGAGGAAAACAAAAAGATATCGCTGTGCTCAGATTACAGCTGGTAGCTACTTTATACTGAAACTGAAGCACAACTTGGAAGAAAAAAAATGTGCAATTTGCCTGAATTTATCAAGGAAAAGAATTACTTAACTGGTTGTTCTTAATATCTTAAATTATTGTTTGATGATGTTGGAACTGCAGTTTATTTATATATGTATATATTGTATTTATAACCAGTACATTAGAAAACTGATTCTCTGTGAGAGAAAATGGTGACAAACAACAACTCCAGATGCCCACACACTAGTTTCTGTATTTATGGAATCCTCTCTATTTCTCTTCTCCCCCCCCCCTTCTTCTTCTTCTCTCCTTCGCTTTCCTCATGCAGACACAACACACAGACACACACACTGAGGCATATACATGTGGTGCAGTAAAAACATCTACCCTCATGAGAGCAACTCCCAAAGGTCTTAGCATTGTGTATGTGGGCTGATGAGGTGAAAGTAATCTAAATGGTGTTCTGAGCAGCAGAGGTGGCACACAACACACATACACACACACACTCTCATGGCAAATCGTATCATCACACACCCATTGTGGCATATGGGCCTTTCCAGAGAACGCCATTGCTCCAAAGGGGGTGAAACTGCCGAAAATGAGTTGAACCTCCACTGAGATGGAGAGGGTCGCTGCCTTTCTTTGCAATCTTCCGTGCTTTTCTCTCAGGGGTCAGTAATTGAGCGTCGGCAATTGAAGAAATTGCCACAAGTTGAAACAAAGTCACAAAATAGCGTTATTTTCCTCGGTTATATATGGACTGGGAAAAAGCCAGCTGGGAACAGATGAGAGGGCCAGAAGGTGGTTTTATGTCTTTCCATGTTTGCACAAAACACAAAACAAGTGTGTGTGTGTGTGTGCGTGTGTGTGTGCGTGCAGTGTATGTGTGCAGATTGGCAGCCATTTCCCCTGTCATATATGGTTGTGTTCGTAAAGATGCTCTCACTGGTCCCTGAGCTGGTTTCCAAATGTAGAGCAAAGCATCTCCTGACACACTACACTGCAGCTTGGTGGCTAAGTGCAACTTGTTTTTATCTTCAAGGGCAAGGTGACCTCTTGGCATTGAAACTGAAAATGGGAAAAATTCAGAGCATCTGATCTTCTGGGGATATTAAACAAGACAAACAGGCATCCTCCCATTAGCAATGCAACAAAGACTGTTTGATGCAGTATGAGGATATGAGAAAACCTGCAGTTGTTGCTACTGAAGGACATTTTGGTCAAATATATGTGGTGACCACACAGTATACAGACACAGTGACAGATATGCACAAAACAATACAATGCAAGAGCACAGCTTATTAAGCACGACAATAGTTTATATATACATCCGAAAGAGGTAATCTGCAGCAAGATTCTCTTTTGTCTTCATCAAGATCTCAAGATAATCCTCCTATTGGAAGCAGTAATCACAAAATCCTCTACTCCGGTAGAAAACTAAAACATGGATCAAGTATAAATTTATTATCCCAAAATCAAAAGATAAAAGTTTGAAAAGTCGATTTATGATGTACAAAAGATGTATTCTGAGATTCAACATTTTCACTTATTCAGTTTTAGAGGAACAGTTTCATTTTGCTTTATCCATCCTTGAGCTTGCTGATATATTCATAGAAAACAATAAGCGTTCTTTCGAATGCATACAATCTGAATCTTGCCAATTTCTTTCCTCTGGCTTTGTCGTATCTACAGAAATGTAATCTGTGTGTCTGTATTAAAATTCATGAGGACAGATAAGAGGGGACTTTCATTAATGTGAGATTTTGAAGCTGGTAGTTTGGGGGAAAGTAAAAAGCCAAAACACTCCCTGCAGCACTCTCAGGGATCCCATCTGAGGTCAGAAAAGTGGGGTCTGGAAGGTTTAGGCTCAAAAGCATAAGATTTGGTGGATTACAGTGCTGTGAATGGTGGTTTCCGCTTTTAAAAAGTCTACATACCAAGTACAACACCTGAACCTTTGTGATATGCTGCACCTCAACATTAATTTGGCCAGCAGAGCTTGCTGAAAGCGCAGAGTGCAAAATGAATGACAACAAATAGAATACCACAAGTCAACTACTGGGCCAACACAGAATAACTCTGCTAGATCCATTTGAAATCTAGTTTTATGTTGTGTTGAAGCACATTGGAAGGAACATATCTGAATTTTCACATATGTGTAATATAGTATCACATTTTGCTGAATGGTACATTTCGATTGTGTAATCATTGGACCACATTCACAGATCCACCTCCACCATCTGAGCTGAGGGCAACAGGAAAACACCACAGAAATGAGTGTGATATCATCCACATATGCTTATTTTCAATCAGACCGTGATGTATAAAGTCAAAATTGGATACAGCAAATCATAATAAAAAACAACACATGACAGCAGGTGGTCGGCACAGAAAACAACACTGACTTTAGCAGAGATTTAGACCAAAAACAGGCCTAAGGTAAAACAATGCATTGGCCTGCATTGTTGGGAGCATTTTTTGGATACTAGTAAACTCATTCACTCTTTCACAACACTATTTTTTTTTTTGCCATAAGCACAACTCTGAGGTAAACATAGCAGAATGTTACAAAGTAATCTGCCAAAATACGCATACATGTTAGGACTGTTGAATGCATGTATTGATTGTCTAATACAGAGCCTTGCTGGATTTCATTGCATTACACTGCAGCAAGAAGTTGAATTAGGTCCAGTTTTTCTGCCAGATGATGCTGCATTGGAATGGCAGGAATCTGATGTGAGGTGTAAATATGGCCTTGCAGCTCCCAAAATGTGTTGGGAAAGCCTTGTTATAATTGTGCACACGTTGCAGAGAAAACAATGTTCAACATTTCCCCTCACAGCTGGCTGAGCACACATTATGATGGAGAGAACTTGTGATGGTAATCTAATACCAATAACTGCCCTACATGTGAAAAATGAAGCCATTACAATGGGGCATTTTAAAGCAGTTTTTTTCCATCAACATTACTTATGTTTCCATTATCTTAATTAACATGAGATATGCACATTTATGGTAGAAACATGCTAAAAGTTGCCACAGGCTCATTATCTAGAAACAGCAGTTTAGAAAATATGTCCTTCTGTAACAAACATAATATCAATGACCATTTAGCCAAACTATATTTTATCAATAATGGGTGGCTCTGATGTGTTCTCTGTGCAAAGTGCTTTCTAAACACATTAAGCAGGTCAGAAAGTAATTACAGAGAAAAAAGCAGGAACAAATTGTGAAGTCAAACTGTTGTCCATCAGTTACACATTTGCCATTTTTTTTGGTCACACCAGAAATCATGACTCAATGATGTACTTAAGCCTTACTCTGCATGACCACTCCCTGTAACACTGTACACTTGGAAAAACTAGAGCGCATTAGCAAAAGTGGTTCTGCTCCTTGATCACAAGTTACTACACCGAGTACAGATCTGTCTACTTTTTTAAGAATAACATCATGAAGAGGAGGAAGACAGATTTTTTTTGTAAAGAGCCACACTGATGGAAAGCTGGCAGTCACCACCAACACACGCCTCTGAAGTGATCATTTTACACAGGGTAGCTTCACAAACCTTTCAGTTGAATACAACCGGGATTTATGGATAATCGATGAGAGGAGAATGAGAACCGGCTATCTCCATGACTATCATTCTCCAATCCACACAGTGTTCAACTGCTGCAAAGGCTTTTAACTGATACCAAAAAAATGGAAAGAATTACACTTCCACTCCCTAAAAAACAAAGTGGATTTTAAGGTTCTTTAATTTGTTTGTAAAGGGTTCAGTTGGCTCCTGGGTATATTTTAGAACTTCTCTACCGTGACTTCACCTCAAGGCCTCTTAGATCCTCAGAGCAGCTGCTGTTAACTGGTCCCTGGTCGAGGCTGGTGGATAAGAGTGTGTCTTTGCAGTAACTGCCTTCCTCTTTTAAATGTTTCACCTTTATTGATATTTTCAAGAAAACCCTCAAAATGATGTTTTCAAATTCAAAGCTAAATTCTAAATCAATTTCACAATTAATTGTACAAAATGATAAACTTTTTGCCTATTGTAGCATTTTATTCTATTTGATTTTACTAGTTTTATCATGCCTTGATGTTTTGCATATATTTGTGTTGCTGCCTGTCTGATAGCAAGTAAAGCATTTTGTTTTAAATGTGCTATATAAATAAACTTGATTTTAATTTGGGGGCAGGTGAACAATCGGTGCTTTCAGCAGACACGGCCCCATCAATTCAGACCAGAGAACATTGCTTATTTGTTCATGATTTTGAAACCAAATTTGATATACTTTGCTGTTTCTTTTTAATCTTTCAAGTTTGACTGGGTGGTTATAAATCATTTATTGTACATAAAAGATGGACAAAGTGACTATGATGTCACCTACCGTTTATTTCTTTATTTGACCTTTACCGTCTTGCTCTTTTAAACCTGGCATAATGAACAATTGGTGAATGTGGCTAACAAATACAAATAAATACAAATACAATAGTGATTTGTCAAGGTAGCTCCATCCTGTAATATACAAAGTTTATTCTAAATGGAACCATAATTTACAAGATGAACACAAAGCTGTATTGACGTAGACTTTAAACTTCAAATGAGACCATAAACTCATTAGAAAATGTTTAATGAGCCAAGAAAGCATGGGAGAAGTAGACTAATTTTAGCCAACTTCTATCCAGTCTCACTTGTTTTTGCAATCTGAGAAGTTGCCCCCTGCTGACCATGAGAAAGAATGCAGGTTTAAAGCACTTCCACTCTAATATACAGGTTATTTTAAAAATAGTTTTCTGAGAAGAGACAAGCTCAGGACACATATTTTTACAGCTTTACATGGACTTTAATTAAAAATAAAGAAGTGAAGGGTTGCCTTTCACGCTGACTTCATTAAGTATTGCATTGTGCAGAAACAGAAATGTTAGGAGGATTGCTGGTCTATGTTTGACACTTTTCCTTACCTCCATGAAAAACTAATCAGGTGCAGGTGGCCACATTCTTTGTCAACAGTCTATTTTTCTGGCACTGACACACCTACTGCTAATTAATAGAGAGGACAGAAGTGGTGTGCCATCGTACTCTCTGTTTTAAGCGTATGTCATGCTGTCACAAGAAATTTGTTTTGTAGCGGGGACTAGACTGTGACTGCAGGCTTCCTGACAAGGCTTCAGGTGCTTGGTTTCTAAGCACCAGCTGGTCACTTATTAGCTCTGGCATGCATTGGAAGTGCTATTGATGCACAGCTAATGGAGAAAAACAGTCTCAACTCCTGAGCCTATTTTCTTAGTCAATAACCAGAGCTGGCAGAGAGCTTCAACGACAGGTCTTATTACATCAGCTAAACCTTGAAATTTATGTAGAGGACATTACACATTCAGAGTATCCAATTAAAGTAAAAATGTAATCATCTGATTAACAAGCTTTTAAAGAGAATCTCATTATATTTTAGCAGGTTCAGGGAGTAAATACTGGCCAGTCTTTGCCTTTCTCATGAAATCCACGCGGATGTCAGCCTGAGGCAAACAGGAGAGTTAAATATATATAAATACGTCATATCAAGAAAACAGTCAGAGATGGTTCCAGAAACACCCATGTGAATAAGACTCAATGATGATGAAAAAATATCACACGACTGACTGCTGGTTAGAAGCCCTGGCTGCAATTTACTGGTCAATCATCGCTGAACCCGCTCATGTATGATCACAAGCTTTTGGCAGTGACTGTAAGAATGATTTCACAGACAAGTGGCCAAGATTATATTTCTCCGCAGGGTGGCTGGTCTCATTCAATGAAATGGAATGAGTGAGCTCAGTGATTTGGGAGGACCTTGATATCAAGCCACCACTCTTTTATGTCGAGAAAGAACCAGTTAATTTTAGTAAACATAAGGATGGCCCCTGGCTGTCTCCTTCTGGAGGTATTCAGGGGAAGACCATTTGGATGGAAAACCAAGAGAAGATGTAACTCTCTGACTTAGTAGGAGTGTTTGGGTATCTTTTAGAAGAACTTGGGAGAAAACATTTGGCTGTTATGTTTGCAGTTGCAATGTAAACATATTACACAACTTAAAAATGAATTGGTAAAGATTTCAGTGTACTGTTGATGCATCCAGCCTAAAATCTAGTTAAAGCCCAACACTGTGCCCAATGCACAGGTAGAGCAAGTGTGACTTTAATCTGCAGAAACCACAGCTTTTTACCCACAGTTGTTGTTTATTGCAAGTTAGAAGATGTGGTGTTTGCTATTTTCTGCCCTTCTTGCTTGCCAATTAAGCTGGCCTTGTTAAATTCAAGAAATCAGCTGGGGTCCAACACCAAATCCAGTCAGTCTGCTGGTAGTATGTATATATATATATATATATATATATATATATATATATATATATATATATATATGAGGATAACATCTAAATTTGACGTGAGGGTACAAGCTACACAAGAGAATAAGAGAATGACAGGATTTACATTATTGGCCTGATAAAATTTAGTAGACATATTGATACAGCCTCTGATTCTGTCGCCACGTAACATGAAACTGATGAATTTGTACTGTTACACCAAATATATGGGCTGTGAAGCAGGCAACATACTTCAGCAGCTCAAACAGAAGCCTTAAACCAGATCTATGCATTTGTGAGGGACTGCTATGAGTTTAACTTCCTTCTTTCCATACTGTAACTTGCCTAGATAATCAATTGTCTCCCGTAATCTAGCTTGATTTATTTTGACTACCATTTCTGTTTTTGTTTAGATTTAATCAGAGACCCCTCGTAGCACTAGGTTAGCCTGTTACCTTGCATTCCAAATTTGGTTAATGAGCGAGTCTCCACGCTTCACTTATGTAAACATGACCTCTACCTCTGTATCATCCTTTGCAATGCACACAGCAACAAAATCTGTGCCCTCAAAGCCCCACTGAGATGAAGTATGAGTATCACAATGGAGCGAAGGTCTCAGGTGTGTCTTGTGCTCTGGTGTCGGCAAAAAATGTCACAGAGATGATTAGTAGGCAAGAAAGCTGGGAATGTGCATGAGGGAGAATATCCGTGTGATAAAAGAGTCTGAGTGAGTTTATGTGCATAAGCAAGAAAGACAGAGGTGGTGACAGAGACAGGCAGAAGAAAATCATTCTTAAAAATCAAACAGATAGAGCCACATGGAGCATGTGAGCAGAGAACTCGGCAGGTGGTTGACGAAGCCAAAGTCAAAGTGAAGACAGCTCTGTTATTGTCTATCAGTATCCCTGCTTTCTCTCTCTGTGCGTCCCACCAGCTGTTCTTTCTTTGCTGTTTTATTTCATTAGCCAACGGAATTTTTACACAAACCTTTGGCAAGATAAAATGCAAATTAGAGAAATCAGGTTTTAGTTTTTTAGTCAAGAAGAAAATTCCATAAAACTTGGCATCTTTAAAGGCCTTGCAGTTCTGTTTGTTCTCTGATGTTCTGGACATCATCATCAGGCCAAGTCACTATTAATTAAACAAATGCATTTTGTTCATAACATTAGTATTTTCTTTTTTTATTCCCCTCCTTCTGTCTTTACCCCATTTCATTCTCCTTACTGTCGTTTCAAGTCCTTGGTTTCTGCCGTCTTTATTCTTTGTTCATGTCTCTTAACAGCTCTGTCTTTCTCGAGTTTTCTTTCAAAAAAGTCCACCCCTTTCTGTATTTCTCAGTCCTTCTCAACAGCTTGCCACTCTGTTTTCCTATTCCACTCTTTTCTTTCTCAACACTTTTCTCCTGTCTCCCGACTCCTGTCTCTTTTCCTCTTGTCCCTCCCTCTCACCTCCCCACCTGTGTGTGATGACAGCAGTCTGCCAGTTGAACAGCTGTGTTCACCTGCCAGGCCGAAAACAAAGTGACAGCTTTAGCACCATTGAGGTGTTGGAGAAGAGACTGAGGTCTCTCACATCCTCATTTGGTCTTCTTGTTGTATAATTTCTGCTTATTTCTGCTCCTCTGTTACACAGAAGACCATTAAAAACTAACTTGCGTGCATTTAATGATACATAAATGCAGTTATACATAAAGACACAAACATTGTTATAAGTTTTACCTGTTTTCTCCATTATGTTTCATCTATTTTTGTTGCTTGTGGGCAACATTAACTAGCATCCGCTGACCAGCATATTCTGTAAAAGCAGCAGGGAAATGATATTCAATAAAGGTATGGCTGGCCACTAATCAAACCATGGACTCAGTAACGACAGCATTTGCGCCTCACGTGACTAGACTATTGATTACACCAGCTATCTATGGTGAAAAATAAAAAACTCATCTGTATAATAAGGCAAGTTATTTAGCCATTAATAGTATTTGTATACTTAACTGGGTCTGGATGCTGGATAACTAAAACACCACTTTTTACCAAACTACATGACATACGGCCTAATTAGATTTAGAGTACAGTACTATGCAAAAGTGTTAGGTACTTCAGATGTTTAAATTATTATCCATCACATACTGCCATTAGAGAGGCATCAATAAATTCCCAATTACAATGAAATAAATAAAAAACACAAATACCAACCCATTCTGAACACCTGCCACAACTATCATAACAGTAAACGCCTACTTTCCATGTCTGTGTGCAGTGAAATATGGAATTTAAAAGTGGACTGTTTATACTACACTGGTCCATGCCAGTCTGCACAGATGGTCACATTGCCCCTCATATCGAACACAGAAAAACACACAACGCAATTTTTACAGGATATTGCACCTACTCACAGATTGAGATGTAGCACCGTGTTAGTGCATAGTCCTGAGGTGTGTAGGGCACAGTGGGTCGACACGACGTAAGATTTCTGGAGAACTGCCACTGTGTTTGAGAAAGCTCCTCCAAAGTCTGGCAATGACTACCCCAATTCAAAGTTTTTTTAAAAAAGAACTATTAAATGTGTAGGACTATTTTGTGTACAACATAGAATCATTTGGATAAAGTACTTTGACAGCACATTACATTGTCTATTAACTGTGATTTCTAAATGGGAACTAATTAAAATTATTTAGCTTAGCATGCAACACTCTTAGTTATGTTAGCATTTACAAATCAGTCACGTTCCACAATGCACAGTGGTTTAGGTGGCAATTTGTTGTAAATCACTGTGCCCTTTCATAATGGCAGGGACTAACTTTCAATCTGACTGTCTTCTATTCACAGACATTTGTCTGAAGATGACAACATTTCTATTGAGAGAGATCTGTTCCTTTAACAGGAAAGAGACTGAAGTTTTTCACAACTGTTGCCAGAAAGTAATTTTCACAGCCCCACTGTGAACTAGGTGTTTTCAGTTCAGCAGGGCCTCCCTCTGTCTCTGTCACACTGACTGCCATTTGATCTGGGCCTGCATCCCTTCGCTTTGGCAGTGACAGTCATATTTCAATAATGCAGGTGGTACAGAGTACATAGGCAATGCAGGGGGTGGTGGACTGTGATACTGTGGCAATGGTGTGTGGGTATGTTTGTGTGAGGGATGTCTCAGCCTATACAGCTTTGGTTTACTAAAAAATGTTTCTGAGTTAAGCGAGAAGAAACCCTTGTGGCAACCATGAACATGCAAGGGTCAATGACAGTGCAATTTCTGTCCAGCCGTGATACTGCTCATTAATGTGTTGCCCAAGCAATACTCCTCATCCTTTTGTGCATCCTTCACATATACTCTCGGATGATCCTGCCTCCTTCTCCAACCACTGGCTTCCTTTTCTAAAACCTTACTCCCTTTGTCCTAATTGGCAGAGTGAAGGTGCTGCAACCCCGAGCAGCTCAGGCTGACCTGACCACCTGCACACACCAGGAAGTCATTAATCAAAGCAACAGTGAATTCGACTGACAGTACCTCCAACAGTCTAATTTGTGATGTGAATTGATATTTTCCTATGAAGGTCAAGGAGTATCACAATGCAACATTTCCTCACAAAAGACGGGTACACAAAAATATGCTTTCTACTCTTGAGATGTGCACACACAGATTTAATCCTGTCCTGGCTTCAAGATGCATGCACGTTTAAATTGCAAAGGACCTCCTCCTCTGAGTTAGAATTACTGGCACTCTATTCTGTCTAGAACAATTCATAGTGTGCCAGTTAAAATTTGATTAGGGGAAGTCTGGGAAAGTTGAAACCCTGCTGTGTGTTTTCTCTGTTCTAAGAAGTACGCTAGCAATCAAATTATGCCGGGAGATATTTGTGAACTACTTATACTGACATGTCTTGAAAGACATAATTCATTTTAATTATTCAAAACATTTTGATTAACTTTTATAATGAAGATTGGAAAAACAACTCCTGTGCTCAAACACATCTGAGATGGTTTTCTTGCTTGTGAGAGCCAAGTACTGCGTAAAAGGAAGAAAGGTTCAGAGCAGTTATTTTACTAAACATAGGTTTCACATTGTTTTAGAAAATGTTATAATTGGAATTATCTCAGTATTAGGTGTAGTTAGGCTTGCAGCGCCTATTGTCGCCATTGCCATATTTATTGCCATAAATATTTCAAAAATCTAACAGAGTATCTCCTTTACAGGTCTTCATATCTAATTTCAAAAGCTTTTCCAACAGTGTCCCCTTTAGATGCACAATTCCCTGGTTTCTTCACTTAACTTTGATGTTGCTGTCACTGTTTCAAGCTAAATTTAGGTCTTAAGTTAAAAAGATTTCCTTGCTGCATTGGAATCTTGTGCTTACCAGGAAGGTAGGAAAATTACTTTCAAATGTTATGAACCCATCTATGTAATATGTGCTTCTTCTTGACAGAAGGATCAGTGGACTAGTGTGACTAACATGACTAGGTAACAAATGACCCCTTCATCAGATCACACCCGCTCTCAGCCACTATCTTATTCCAACATTCAATCTAGGTTCCTAATAAACACCTCTCTCAATATTGAACGTGCTTATATAAGATCCTGCGTAAGGGTAAATGCCTCTGTGATTCATTTGTAACAAGACTGTCAGGTCCTTGCAATACACCGCAAGCCTGACAATGCCTCAACCTTTCCAACTCAAGGTCATGGATTAATTTCCTTTTCCACAGCCCCATGAGCATTCTGGTATTTGCTTCATGACTCCATCTTAAAAGGCTGCAAAGATTTCTTGGAAGCGAGCAGAAACACGTCTACACATGGTGTGTAATCAGCACATGTCATCTGGAGATTTCAACAGTCTGGATCACTGGTTCACCCTTCTCTGGTACACTCTGATCAAAACCATTAAATCTGCAGCCATACCAAATTATGAACTTCTTGCAAATGTCACACACAAACAAAATATTGATTTCTCAGAAATGTCACACAAGACCTTCCAGCAGTAGACAAGAAAGCTGGTGAAGTGCAGAAAAGTCACTTTAATTTGTGAGGTCTTATGCTCCACAGAAAAGCACAGTATTTCTGCATTTCAATCAAAGGTTCAATAAAGTTTCACTGAAATATTCAACCAAAGACTCAGCACAAAAGGTATATGGATAAATTGGCTGAGCACCTGCATATATTACACTTTCGGAAGTACAGTCGAGGTTATTAATCTGATGTAGGTCAGTTGAAGTAAAGTTAAACCCTGAGGAGCTCAGACTTAATACTCTGGGGGTTAAGGTCAGCTACCGTCTGGCAATTCAAACAGAGGAAGTGTAGGAGGATCTAGCTTTGATCCCACAGTTCACAAATGTCAGATTTACGAGCTAGAGAAAAACACTTTGAAGAAAACTATTACAATAACAAGAGCAAATGAAGGAGACTTGAACTAAAAGAGGACTGACTGGGACGGCAAGATCACAGAGCCAAAGGTGAGAAAACAGACTCTAGATCCAGGGTTGGATCTAGAAAATATTTGTAGACTAATGCTGAAGTGCCCTTGAGCAAAGTCAGCCCTAAAGTTACCCTGTGGTCAACAAGAAATTATGTTGATCATGGGTAGAATCAAGTCAAGAATTTAAAGCAGGGTGTTTCTGAAACACGTTTGTTTTCATTCAGATATTACTAAGATAATTAAATACTTGAGACTGCCAGAACAGGTAAATCTGATTTAATTTCAAACTATGAATGGCAAAAATTAGGGATGCACGATAATATCGGCGTTCGATAATTATCGGTTAATTTTGGCCACTATGCCGTCATTCCGATAATTCCGATAATTAAAAAATCAGCCGATAAAACGACCCGATAATAATAAAGACTTGGAATCTTGGTTTTTGCCGTTGGTCAGTGTGTTGTGGCTTGTGTACATGCCTGACTCCTCAACCCCTCCCCTCCCCGATGGTACCATTGTATGTGTGTGATGTCATAAGACGGCGCAGGCAGAGAAAAACAAGCAGCATGGCGTGGCACTGACCAGTTTAGACTTTCTTTACTGTAACAGAAGAAGTCGTTTCACTAGGACAGGTCCCGAATATTGGAATATCCGAATATTTGTTTGTTGTGGTGGTATTCGGATGATAATTTTGATACTCAAAAAGTCGTGTGCCCCGCCGAACGCCACCGAGCCTTGCCGAGGCTGTAGTACGCCGCCGGGCGCAGCCAAGCATCGCCAAGGCTCTAGTATGCTGCTGATGCTCTAGAACGCCGCGGTAGTTGTAGTAGCAGACCTGACAACTCCGGTGTCACACTCCGTTGCGCAATCGGTTATCGGCTGCAAGAAGTATAAAATTATCGGTTATCAGAATCGGTTGAAATTGGCATTATCGTGCATCCCTAGCAAAAATATATATTAAAATTGTACAATAGATACTCAATGGCAATCGAATATCAGTGTGACCAGTTATCAGATCAGATGTTCAGCATTTTTTCAAATATTGGGATCGCCATTTGTTTTTTTTAACTCATTCTTCACTTACTCTTGTTAAAACAAATTTATTCAAAAATAAGCTACTCTGGCTCAAATGCAGTGGCCTCCCTTTTTTTATACAACATGTGTTCATTTTTTTTTTTTTTTTTAAATTTTTTAATTAGAATTTGAACAGACAGACAACATTGCTACGACAGAGCACAGGGACATTTTTACAACAGGTGACAACTGGAAAATGTCAGCCAAGGTAAAAGGACACTTAACGAGAGGGAAATCCTTTGAGTACATGAGAGGCCAAAACTGGACCTATGAATCTCAAATAAGGGTCCCAGTTGGAGTAGAAAGTGTCTGTAGAGGAGTTGAGTATACATGTGATGTATTCACTGAGAATGCATTCCATTGTGATATTGTGCCATGATTTCTTAGTGGGAGCAGAGTCCTTGATCCAAAAGTATAATATATTCTTTCTGGCAGTAAAAGTCAACAAGTTGAACAGTCGCTTGTGCTTTGAGTGAATGCGTGGGTCCACGAGGCCGAGGAGAAGAAATCTGGGATCCATGGGTATGGGCATATTGAAAATACAATACAAGTCTTTGACCACATCAGACCAATAGTTTTGTATCTTCGTACATGACCAAACACAATGAAAATAGTCACCCACTTCAGTCTTACATTTCCGGCACAGAGGGGAAAAATTTGGATCTATCTTGTTTTTAAGAGCAGGAGTTACATGTATCCGGTGCAAAATTCTAAACTGAATCGACTTGGTTTGGTTACAAACTGAAATTCTGGGTGGCCTCTCTTTAACTGTTGCCATCAGTCCGTGGTTTTCAGCAATGTCCTTCCCACAACACTACTTGATTGATTACATATTAAAAAGTAGCATCATGTCAATACTGAAGGATAAATTTTGAATGTTTCTATTTAATTTCACATATGTGAAACACAAATAAAGGATTTTCAACAGAATTTTCCGTTTCAAGTTGAGTTATTTAAAATTTTGACACCTTAATTTTTTTAACTGCAAATGTACAGGATATTGGTTCTCTTTGTGCACTAAAACCAGCTTTGAAAAAGAAGAAAAACATACGAGTTGACCCTCCATAGATACAGTCGGCTGCAAGGTCCAGGCCAGTCATCCAGCACTTCAGTTTCTGCAGTCTGGGCTTCACCAGTCTGTTATTATAGTAGCACAGACAGAGCAGGCCTCCCACAGGATCCTGGGTAATTTAGCAGGTAATGAGCACTCCAGCTCTGTCGCACAGCACCTCTCATAACCGGCAGTGAAAGGAATACACATGTATGTGCCTGTACACACACATTACCATAATTCAAGTTTTCATAAACCTATAACCAAACCTCTGTGGTATCTTACACCTGCTGCAAACAAAGATCTGCATACAAAACCCCACAGGATGATAACTAAATTAAATCAAAATCTAACTAAGTGGTTTTGCATTTTAATTAGAAAGCCATTTCTTTTAGACCAGAGCTTGTTTTTAGAAACAAAATATGCTTGATATGATTTAGCCAATTAATAATGAATTCTATAAAACCAGCTAGAGCATCAACTTGAAAAGGGTTCAAAGACATCAAACAAATAAACGGTCACCTCAGCAACAGGCCAGAGGCTCAAGGAAGCTCTTCAAGTCCAACATAAGACACTATCCCCTAAATATACAACCAGCTATATGACTTAAATTTTATACTTAGTTTATATGAACAGCAGAACCTTCTCCATGAGAACAAGGAAACCCATCCAATGAACACTACAAAATGTGTCTGCGCCTTGCGTTGAAAATAGTTTTCTTACGATTATGTTTTCAAGGGCATGAGTGGGTCATTTTGACTTTTCATGGAGAAAGTCTAGCTGTTACTAATAACATTAATGACGGCTCCATTCTGTTCAAGTGCCCCAGTAGGCCTTTACAGTTACTGTGACCCAGCATTCACAAGACTACCGTTACTTTTATTATTTGCACATCTGCTTTTCTTACTGTGTCATGTTACAAGCATTATCTCAGTGTGATGTGCATTATTTAATTACTTTTACTGCAGACTAATCTATTATACATTTTTTGTTGAAATGTGCTGTCAATAAAATGCCAAAATTTCCCCAAGCCAAAGGTATTGACTTCCTAGGGCTGCAACCAAGTATTGTTTATATTATCAATTAATCTGACAATTATTGCATAATGATAGAGTAATTGATTATGTGTTGATTAATTGTAATTGGGCTGTGAGATATCTACAATACAAAAAAAGTCTATCATGGTTTCTGAAAGTCTAAGGTGCTAATTACTGTGAGCAGCAAATTTGAAAAAATATGCAAAAAGAAAAGCAGCAAATACTTCAACAGTGAAGAGCAGGAACAAGGAAATGCTTGTTCTATAAACTGATTAAAGAATTAATTGCTGGCTGATTGATTTTCTATTGAGGTTTTGCAGCAATCACAAAGAAGAGGGCTTGTATGGTTGGTTTAATTATTTTAAGGGAGATTTTTTCTCTATAAAACAAATGAAGCAAATCTAAAAATTTATGTTCCAAGCAGATTTTTTGCCAACATTGGGGTAAAACTCAAAGAAATGATCTCACGCCTGTTTCAGAAATACTTTCCTGCACAATCAGAGGAGAGGGTAAAGACAGCCACCGGCATTGATGAGAAATAAGGAAAAAAATAGCAAAGGAATGGGAAACATCTAGAAGAAGCTGGATCACCAAATCTTTCAATCATAAGTCAGATTCCAGAAAATTGTGCCCTTGGGCAGATCAACAGCTATTGTACCCCTGAAGGTAAATGATTGCTGCACTGAAATGAGTCCAAATAGCTGAATGCTGTACATGGGTCATTGATGAGCTGTGAGTGTGTGTGGACAGATCTGTCCTAGCCACAGGCGTACAGTCTCCGATTAAACAGAGCAGTGCGAGGTGATCACTCACCTCTACTTGCCCTTCGAAGGCCTCACATACAAGCACGAAAACACCAAGGAAAAGTGAAAGAAAAAGCTATCAGAGGTGCACATGACCGTCATTAACTCCTGTTTGCAAGAACATTAGGACTTTAACAGATCACTCAATCCCACTGCATCTTTGCCATTGCATCATGATGTTCTCATCACAGGCTCTGATCACAGTTACTGGTCTCATACTTTATGGCTCTTTAGCAAATGAGGGCTGCACGTTATGAAAATAAATGAAAATCCTCAGCTCTCTCACCAAGTTATTTATAAGGCTTGACTGAAAGTTAATCGTGAAACTCCTGGGATGCACGTTGTTATCACTGTGAATGACAGCAGCCTTAATCTGGATCAAAAACACCGACCTAATTCTATTATCTCTCTGCCATTAAAACTGTTTAATGCTCAGGATGAGTCAGCTGATGATCAGGTTTATTTATTAAACTGGTAAATGATAAAAGTGATGATTATTGAATGACTGACTGGGTTGGATGATGCTGGGTGTGCTCCAGGTTTTATAGTATACTGCCATTCGATATATATTATTTTTATCAGATGTTTAATGTACTTTTTAAAATGTTTCTTATGTTCAAGTCTCTGTGTGTGTACTGTGTTTTATCTGGCTACAATACAGATTTAAAAATCCATCCAAAGACAATGTTTTTACAGTGGCCACTAAGACCTCTCTAAACAGAACAACTGTCACTATGCAACAGGTTTCTGGAAACCTAGTATGCAAGAGCCATCAGAGAAAGCTCAAATTATCTCATATGCAAAGCCAGCAGTGGTGTAATAAATCAGAATCAGAATCAGAATTAGAAATACTTTACTGATTCCCGAGGGGAAATTGCTTACGATAAATAGTCAAACAATATGTTGAATATGGAGCTAAAAGTAGGACAAAGTAGAAAAAAGAGCAGCAGCAACTGCAACAAGCTAAATGCACAGTGACGCATGCACACTCTATAATGGACTACTTAATCAGTACGGATCCCCAACTGCAGTTCAGCACATATGTGAAATGTAAATTAATTGCAGCATCATTAGGTGGATTACAATTTTACTGCTGTTGATATTTAAAGTAACTAAGTAAATTAACTAAAACACCAATCTCCTATCTCACAATTTTAAGGAAAGTGATCTGAATCTGTGCCTGGAAGTTTTTGCCTCTTACAAACAAACAGCACTTAAAACATACTTTCGCCTTGTTAGAGCCCAATATGTAACAACGACCTGAAATGTAACAACCACCCGAATTGTTATAAAACAAAATGTAATAAAACCCAAAATGTAATAACTGGTCGATAATGTAACAAAGTTACATTTCAGATTGTTGTTACATATCGGGCTCTAGTACAGCTGCGTTTGTGGGATGGCTGCTGGTGAGGGGTTAGTTTAATGGATAAAGGATTGGCGTCAATGATATGATGTTAAAATAAAGGAAACAACAATATTCTTACAATTACAGCAAGAAAACACTGCTTTTGAGATCAAATTAATACATTCCACTTATGAGTTTATTATACTTATTTACAGTATTTACAGTCTATTCTGACATACTCCAAGACTATGTGGGAGGCACTTTCTTAAACATGATAGTCCAGCTTTTCTTGCATCCCTAACCCTCACCCTAACCATAACCATAATTAAAAGACGTCTGTCTTTAAGATTTATATTGCATTGTATTGTTTTTATTGTTTTTTGTTATTGTCCTGGTAGAATTATTGTTTGTCCTAGGACAATCAGCAATTATCCTGGATCGCGATTTCTTATGTGACATTTATATATATATATATATATTTATATACATTTATATATATATATATATATATATACACATATATATATACATATATATATATGTATGTATATGACAGGGGCATTTGTGTATGACACTACACTCTACATTGAAGCAATAAGCCCTTTAATCCAGAAATTACTGACTCACTCGCTGATGTAATAAAATTATTACACTATTACAGGAAAAATATTTTGCCAGCCCCATGATGTAATAACAGACCCAAAATATAACAAGTTGTTTCATTTTGTAACAAGTTGTTACATTTTGGGCAAAAAAGTTTTTATGTTTTGGGCTCAGCATCTTGTTAAATTATCGACCAGTTACTACATTTTGGGTTTTATTACATTTTGTTTTATAACAATTCAGGTTGCTGATACATTTCAGGTCGTTGTTACATATCGGGCTCTAACACACCTTTCCGAGGAGGAATTACCTAAATGTCAATGCAGAGGTGTACTGACAAGATACAAAGCAGTTGTGTGTTCTAATGAATGGGGCATGTTTGCACAAAAAAAAACATGCAAATACAAAAAACATTTCCTCTGCTGCATGAATATCATGGCTCATGACATATGATATCATGAGCAGAGCAGTACTGTAGCTTAAAGGTTATTACGGTTATTCATTGAACTGTTTAGTTTTTAATGTACATTGGAAGTTCTCAGGGGCCCAAAATCCCAAAGCCCAAAGAGATTCAGTTTACAGTGATGTTAAAAAGACAAAAGCAGCAAATCAGCAAACACAGGATGCTCCACCTGACAAATCACTTCTCATGTAAACTAATTTTCCTTAGCAGACTAATGGATTCAGATATAAAGGAGAGGGAGTCAATCACCCCATCATAACTGTTTTCAATGCTGCCACCTGAGCCATCTCACACATCAGCTCAAGATCAAACAATGACAAGTCTATACATGAACAGCCACCGCCCTCTGAATCAAATAAAGGTTTGATTTTTCTCAACAAAGATTATGGTTTCAGACAGAAATGAGTCAAACAGAAAACATGAAGAGGAGGGAAAGGAAGAACCAGATGAAAAGGAAATAACATGGAGGCAATGGTCAAATCCATTTTCGCGGGGGGCTCTGAGATCCAGTGTTTACTCAGCTCCATAAATCACAACTGAAATCTGGACTCACAGCCAGTGCATACTGACGGACAGCTGATTGACTGCTACACACACAAGTGCATATGGCATACATTATAGGAAGTGCAGTTTCGCAAACAGATGCAAACTTCAGCATAAATAAAAACAGACACATTCGCGCACGGTTGGTTATCGTATAGGCAGCATACTGAAGATGTCACAGTCACCCTGCTAATGAGAGACGACATATTATTCCCTTCTCTGGATGGCAGAGCGGCACTCCTGCATCTTAACAGCACAGGCCTGGTTTGGCAGAAAACATAACTCTTTCCCAGTGAGGGCAGTGTGTTGGAGGCAAATTAAGTTAGATATACACACACCCACACACATTACCGTCATTGTGTATCTCTAGGAGGTCCAGTCAAAGCAGAGTGGTGGTGAAAACTAATGGTAAAACCAGGGTTGAGGTAACACCATTGTGTGTATGTGTGCATATGAGGTAGTGTCTTTTTCTAAATGATATGAAAGCTACGTTGAAAACACAAAAACGCTTGTAAGTTGAAATAGTTGCCTCGGGGTAGTGTAGTCATCCATCAATCCAAAGTCACACTCATATCGTGTCATTTATTCAGCCTTGAAGGGAAAGAGAAGGGAGCAGACAGAGAAGCAGCTGAGAGAACGATATCACTATTTCAAGGTTAGATACGGTTATTTTTAAAACATTTGCGCCGTAACATAATTTTGCTACAATAGGCGCCTCGACTTTCTTAAAAATCAGATCAAATGAGAGTAAAATGTTCTCTTAATTTAAGCTCTTCATGTAAAAATTGTATTACAACAGTAATAAAAATAATACTAATACCAACACCTCCTCCAAAACACTGTCTTTGAGTTTTTAAACAAATTATCGAACTTTTGACTTAAACTTGTATAAGGACGTGTCACCTCTCCTAATTGTAATTCACTGTGACAGAAATTCCACACTGCAATTAAAGCATGAAAGATTTCAGAGGAAGCGTCGTGCCACAGGTTTTTACCTCAATGCATTATAACAACTTCTGTTACCTGGCCACATGCGGTAATGGAAGGAGTGCCAAGAGAGAAAGAGAGACAACAGGAGGGAAAACAGGCTTCTATTGAACTATTTTTGGTTAATTATACTAATGAACAGAAATTTTAAAAATGAAGTACATGACAATGGAAAAAGAGTCCCTAAATGTTATGTAGAAAATGTTCTAGTCACTGCAATGGTCTGCTGCTTCCTGCAAGCAAATACCAACGACAACACAGTCTTAATAAATGTACCTGACAAAACATCATTAGAGACAAGGAACTCAGTTGTTATGAAAGTACTATGTCAGGGTTGAACATGTGGTTTTTCTCAATCATGCAGGAGTATTAGATGTAATCTCTGAAATAAGGAAGTGGACACTTAACTCATTTGCGAATACTCAGCATTTTTCGAATTACTGGTGATGTTTTTCTTTTTAAGCAATTCTGAACAAATGAAATCAGTTGAAAAATTCACTACTTTGACTCTGGTGCATGCGCCTCCATCTATCAGTAGTGACTTTGCAGTGTTAGAATGTCCCACCCACAGCACCATCTGATTGATTACACACAATGACTAACAGTTATCAACACTGCAGGATAAATGTTAAAACGTTTTCCCTTATAAGGAAAAGAATTTTAGCAAATTTTTGCCTTGGAGTTGCTGGAGTTATTCTAAATTTTGACACCGTTTTTAATTTCTAATGCAAATCTATGTCAGTTCCAAATATTTGTTAATGGTCCTCTTGATTACTAATAATCGATATATATTGGCCCTGAAAAAAACACACGAACCAATTTTCAGTAGATACATTTTAACCCAGCAGTTCACTTGATATACAACAACAGGCTAAAGGCTTTAGATAATGATTAAAAATAATAGAATAATAACTTTGTGATCAGTAGCAGATGACCATCAATGCATTAATATAAGATTAGGAGTGAAACTGCAGCAAAAAATCATAGAAGAAGACAAACTTGTTGGAATAAAGCAAGCTGATGATCCCCTAGGAATGCATAGGCTACAGACAAACTAAAAAAATATTCCAGAGAATCACATCAGCCCATAACAATCATAATGTGACACTGTTTGGCTATTATCATGGAAAAACTGCTATGACTCCTACAACCTTAAAAATACAAGAAATACTTGGCTGGTCGTTGGTAAAAGTAAAATTAGTGAAAACGGCAGAATTTATCCAGCAGAAGTACAATATATTTAATAAACATGACAAACATAATGTACTTAGTGTACCTCCTATGGAGTCATTCCACACCGACTCACCTAGGGCCTCCCAGTTGGGGTCATGGATTTTCTTGAAAAAATTCATGCAAAAACTTCTACCTAAACCATGGAACCTTAGTGGAGACATGAATTTCTGAAAAGTAAAGCTTTTTGCATTTCTTGGAGTTTTATTATTTTAATCAGCATAAGCTTTTGACATGATTACAAGTTTCAACTTTTTCTTGAGGTTTCTGGGATATTCAGTTTTTTTAAAAAATCTACCAAATCCTGTGAAAAATAAGCAACTGGTGAGGCTTTAAAAGAATCAAAAGTTATCAGATTTAAAACTGAGGGCCTATTTTCAATGATTCATAACTCAAAAAGTATTTGGAGTAGAGCTGTGGGATTTTGCAAGATTTCATGGTTTAGGTAGAAAGTTTTTGCCTGTTTTTTTTCCAAGAAAATCCATGACCTCAACTGGGAAAAGTTCTGAAATCTGGGTGAGTTGGCATGGAATGACTTATTTATAAGACGACAGTAAACACAAAACTATTATTCCACTGGCTCATTCCGAATCAGTTGACAAGTTTAACCTATAAAATTATTCTTGACCAAATCAGAAACTCTAAGTTTACTTTCCATACAGCTTCTTCACACTGGAACATCATTCCTGATAAGGACTTTAAGTCTAAATTCATGACCCTATTTATTAGCCCTCGGGCTGGGCAATAAAACAACAGAGATATGTACGTCAAGAGATAGTTTATCAATATAAATAAGACAATTGTTCAGTAGTTTCACTTAAATGCATAAGGTGCAGGATATATTAAAAAAACAAGTAAGATCATCCCTTTGTTTTAAACTATATATTTATGAGTGTTTTTCACTGCTGTATTAACATTCTGCTTATTACTGTGTGCCTTGATTAAGAAAAAAAGTAGTTACACTGAAATTAAAGAGGTTCAATTCAAAATAAACCTTTTTCTGCAGGTCTTTATTTAAAATATAGGTCACTATAAGTTGTAAATACTTGATATTTTATTGTGCTCAATTTTTTAGCTGAAAACGAGTAAAATATTATTTTTGTTTGCAGTAATACAAATGCTAACCTTAAAGTATACAACTGAGTTTGTTTTCACACTACAATATGAATCAACACCATGAAAACGCACATGCAAAACATCAGCCAACATAAGTTCAAGTAAAGTAATTAAAGACAGGCAGCAAAGAAACCCAAAGGTCACAACAACCAGCAGACTCCAGGATATGACAGCAGAACATTAAATGAGGCAGCAATTAATTGTGAAGCCATCTCAAAGTAACGTTTGGATTTTACAAGATTGCACTTACAGTAGTTTTCTCTGGAAAGACTTCAGCTGCCTTCAGTTGGTCCGGAAACATCCTTTAGAGTGGTGTTAAAATCCCAACATGTTATTTCCAGCGGACGGTTGTTGTCCCAAAGCATGCTAGCTTGTTTACATCTCCGGAAAGCTAACAATAATACGGTCTTAGTATTTCAGTATGCCATGTGTCCGTCAGCCACAACGTCACGTGGAACATTTAGCAGGCTTTGCTGATTGAATTTACTGATTTATCTACTGTAGTTTCTCTTTGTTTAAATTTCAAACTACCGACAGTAGCGACAAACACTTGAGAGAGTTAATTAACGAGCTTCTCAGAACACCTGTTCAAAAGGGGCGGAGCCTCAACAGGCTAAAGGACCAGTTCAGGTATTTTGTTCCATTTCTATCTTTACCAAGGGTACGTTAAATAAAAGAACTGAAGTGTACTCTGTATATGTTTTAAAAATGAAATTATTGTTATTTTTCCTGTACTTCAATATTAGAGTTGGCCTTTCCAAAAATATTAAATGCACAGATAGTAGGGTAAACTGGGGTAAAACCAATAACCACAACTCTCCTCCCGACCACTAGATGTGGTTTATTCCATCTCTAACCATAAGGGTTAGATCTGCTAGATCATCTCTTTTGCTTGAAACGTTTTTCGAATCAACTACGGATGTTTAATATGGTATCTGTGAACATTTAGATTTGTATATCAGGTACCTTTCTTTTTAAAAAAAAAAATCCATGTTGACCCACTGTCAGCACATTTTTTACACATTGAAGTCTGAGGATGTGTTTGAATCACATTATGTAAGAAATTATTAAAGATAAAAGCCTGGAATTTTCACTGTTATTTCCCATCATGCCATTTATTCAGAATCTGCAATACTGGACAAGTAGATCAAATAGTCTCTACATTAAGGGTGAGTTGAATTATGAAATGAAGCCATCATACAAATTCCATCTTTTAGCACACATTAATAAAAGAAAATGATAATGCAGAAGTGATGTAAGGATAATTTCTACATTCTCCTTTACATCTCAAGGTTTGTAGCAAGTATTGTGATAATAGCTAAATTCTTCATACATAAATGTAATACTTGAAGGTTACTCCAATATTTTAAGCTTTTAAAAATGAATTGAAACTTAATTTTAAATCTCCTTTAAAATATGATATTAATAATATGTGAACATGTGGCTTTACATTTAATTCCAATTTATTTACATTGCCTGCTTATGAGTTTTCTGATCTCATGGAGGGACAACACGACCTATAGGGACAAAAGACCTGATCATAGACTTTTGGAGGAAATACAATGAACCAGCCGGTGTGGAAAGAGTGTAGAGTCTTATATTCCAAGGGAACCCACACCGTTCTGGAACTGTCCTTGTCTATTAACTCCACTGCAATAGTCAAAAGGCCACAACAGTGACTGCTTCTGGAGAACCTCGAGGAATCACAGAAGCTGCTGGTGTCCCTCTTCTGGTGCTCCACTGAAAGTGTGCGTCTCAGTGTGGTTTGGCAGCTGTTCAGTGGCAGATCAACAGACAGTGATTAACACAGCTCAGAAGATCTTCAGCTCCCTGCTTCCTTCACTGGAGGACATCTTCAGTTCTAGCTGCCTCCACAGAGTTACTAACATCCTTAAAGACCTACCTCATGCTGGTCACCACCTGTTTGCCCTGCTGCCCTCTGCAAGGCGCTGTAAAATCCCCCACCACCAGGTTCACAAACAGTTATCTGAGGGGCATCTTCGAACTGAACTCTACTAAGCTCTCCACTATTTAATATTCCCTCTGATGGGAGCCATATTTCCCTGGTAATGACTCGTGTTGCAGTCGAATAGTCTTTTGTGCTCAGGAAGGATCCTAACTGGGTGAAATGACCCGGAAGTGTCTCAGTAGCAGCCATGATAAGAGCTGGACGAATCTTTTAAAAGCTAAGTAGAGGTGCTTCACTGATTCCTTTCTTATGCCCTTCAGAATATGAGAAACTGGAAAAGCCTTTATGAAAGGAAAGCAGATAATGCTGCCCCACAATTCTATATAGCAGCAAGGCATTGTACCATCCACAGAAAACCCACATTAACAACATCTACCATCACATGATTATGTAGCTTAGTGTAAGTACAGTTGTCCCTGTGGTCTTATGAATTCTCCTTTCACATCATGGCGTTTTCCATTGAGGTCAAGGAAAAGTGTCTAAGAAAAGATATAGGACATATTTTCTTTGACTATATAACCACAGTCAATGACGATTCTCCATTTTGTGTAAGTGTTCTGAGTTTTAAGTTAATCCAAGACATAGAAATGCTCCAGCCTTGAGTAGCCTGACATTTTCTGTACTCTATTATTACTTCCAGCAACCAGGAATGTTTCATATCTCGTCATAGTTCCCTTTGTCATTTCCTTAAAATCGCATGGCAGCCAATGTAGCCTCCAGAAGGACTCTGGCTGACTGGCTTACTCTTACGTTAGCTTGTAACTGTAACTGCAATTTGGCCAAGTATTATGTACAGTTTTTTGCTTGCTTGTGTTTTAAAACAGTCTGAATAAACATTTAAATGATTAAATTAAGTACACCTTTCAAAGGAATACCACTTGTTATTCAAGTTTATTTGTAATGAAATATTTGTGCAATAAATTAGGCACACATCCTTAAAAAGTTTTGAGTAATAAACATAGATTTTTAACTCGATGCAAGGCTGTGAAGAAATCAAGATGGTATTAAAAACAATTAAATATTCACGGTGACGCACAGCCAGTGACGCCACTGTGAAGAGAAGACGTCATTTATTATCACTCCTTCATTCGTCTGTTGAACCCTGCATGGTTTTCCAGGAACGTGCAGACAAGAAGTTTGAAAGTGTTGAATACAATAGAAGCAGAGGGAGGTTTTTAGACTTTTATGCTACTCAGCAACATCAGGCAAACCTGTAATGCTATTATTATGACAACTTACTACTGAGCATTTCCGTGCTCACCAAGGACCTTGATGTTAATCTTATAACAGCAAAGCTTTTGATATCTGGTCACTTATGATCCGTGCAACTCAAAGAAAAAGTAAACCCTTGCTAGAAACAATCAGAATCTAATGTCAGTGTGTGGAGTGTAGTAGTGTAAAGCTGTTTTTGTGCATTACTTTATTGAGCGGAGCCACTGACATGCTGGATGAGAAGTAGGATGAGCATTCATACTGAAATCTGAGCTGTCACTTTATTTAATTTGCTTTAGTGACATTTGACTCTTCAGCTAAAAATTTATATGAAACTCAGGGAATCAGGGAATTCTAAATGCATTTACAAGCTCGGACACAGTAAGCAATACTGCGGAAGAGTGTGAGGACACAGAGGATGGGCCAATTCAGGAGAGCAGAATTTGCTTTAAAGCTAAGGTATGTTTTCACATCCTTGATGTTTTTTCTTTTTTTTTGCGGGACAGCTCAAGAATCAATTTGCTGACTTCAAAGAAGTGGCCAAGCTGCCTGATGCTGGAGAGAAAAATGCTAGATTTTGCATGTTTCTCCAGAGCCAGGGAAGCTGTGAAGCTGCTGAACTGTCTTTGCACTGTGTGACCCGCCTTAACCATGGATGATAGTGCTGATGCCATGTTGCCGTGACTTATATATTCAACTTTACCATCTGCTGCAGAGTCTTTAGAAGTCTTTAATAGCAGCACTGACGATGGTTCAGCCGTCTGACACTGTGTTCCTATGGACTCTTATGTTCACATAATGTATGACTAGCTGCATTACGTGCGTTTTGAACTTCTCTTTCAAGCTCTCTGTTTCATGCTTGACACTTCTATTTCTGTTTCTTTTAAACAACCAAATGAACTGTCTTTCTCGAGAAACTGTCTGTAAATGTGTTGTTATCACCATAATTATTGCATCTACTCTTTCTCTATGATTGACACCGCCAAAGATTTTTTGTATGTAGCATCTCTATGTATTCTCTATTTTTCATTTTTGTGTTTCAGCTGGTCTTTCCTTTTGAAACTTTTAAATTTATTCTTAATAAAACTAGATTCATGATTTTAAAAAGCATGAATGAAAACTCAGACATACTGTTTAAATCAGAAGTATATTGTCATGGTTACATCAGATTTGTGGACAACACAAAACCACACAAATGTGGACAGATTTTGATTCAACTGTTGCTAAATTTTGACTATTTGGCAGAAATGCAAATATTTAAAATCACCTAAACTGCTCCAACATTAGCGAAGAAAGCTGTCCACTTGTATGACTCAAATCTTATAATATTATATAATTTCAGGGCCTTTAAATGGGCAATTCTTCCCTACAGCACATACCACTGTAATTTACTGTATAGCACATGTAGTAATTTCCTATAATTGACAGTTATTACAAAGAAATTTACATTTACTCCACGCTGAGCTTAGATTCGTAGCTTTTAAGACTCACTCTTGACAACTTTCTGAGTTACTTCTAGAACTGACAGATGGTTGATAAAAACATTTTACCCTTTCCGTCTTTTTTCCTTCCTCTTTACACTGCTAATGGAGCTACCTTGCTGTGTGCTGATGGTGGCACAAGTCAAAAGGTATAATAAATGTTATCATGTTAGACTGAGTAGAAAATTACATAGGAAAAATAAAGTAAAATTTGTATTCGTAGTTCCACTTCATGGCGGTCATGAGTAAGAAAACGTGAGATGACAGACAACAGTGGTGTATTGAAACTTCACCTTGCTCAGCTGCCAGTGTTGTGCCAAAAAGTGATCACCTGCCAATAAAATGATAATGTGCTTCTTGATAAAACTGTATTGCCCATAATATATATATATACAGCTGCTTTTATCAGAATCAAACAGTCATAACATCCAAATACACTGAACTTTATGTCCTTGGTAATAGCAAAACCCTGTCTTTGTGAAAATGCAGTATTTGCAGTGTTTTGTCACTTTTTGACACCGGCATGGGCCTGCTGTATTCTGAATTAAGGTGCCACAAGCTCAAGCTGCAAAAAAGAAAAAAGAAAAAAGAAAAAAAAAGGCAATGCAGGTCAGTTTCAACTCCTTGTGAATCAGTGCGAATACAAATTTATATGTCAAATAAACTCTGGAATGAGCCTTTAATCCTGTGCATCAGACTGGGAGGGTCTCCTACAGTGGAGTTAAATGAAGTGCAGGATCAAAGACCTGGCTTCAGCTCAGAGGCACCAGAGGAGGTTGGACCTTCAGCCTCTCCTCTCCTCTCCTCTCCTCTCCTCTCCTCTCCTCTCCTCTCCTCTCCTCTCCTCTCCTCTCCTCTCCTTCCATTTTGATGGACTTGCAGAAGCGCCTCCTTTTTTTTAACCTCTCTCCACTTTCTCCCTCGTCTCCCTAACTCTGTTGTGATTTCTCCATCTTTAATCTACTCTGAGACGCCTCCATCCCTCCCTTCTTTTTCCTGGTCTAGTTCAAAGGAGTGGCCTCCCACTAAGTACCCCCCATCACCTCTCTCATCCATTTCTCTGCGGCTTTTCCCCGGTTTCCTCAGTGGGAGGTATTTAGATTTTCCCTCTGACACCCTCTCAGTCTCTCTTCATCTCTCGCTCTGTTCCTTCTCTCATTTCACTTTCTCCCTCCCCCTGCTGCTCTTGCTACCTGTCTCTCTAACTATGTTTCTGCAAACATACATGTAAAAGTCTTTAGTGATCTATGCAGGAAAAGGGTTTATGAGTAGCTGATAAATCACAGTAACATTCACTCACAATATATTTAGTCTTATCCACTTTTCACTATTATATATAGTTTTTAACAAGTTATTTTACAATTTATTTAAAGTAGCAGTGCTTTAAAGTATTCTTTACATAATAGTAGAACATATATAGGTGAAGCCCACAGTGTCAGTGGGATCCTGGGTAGTTGGTCCAGCTAGGATCAGATGGTGGCTTAAAAACAGAAAAGAATAACAAAAATGTTAATGATAATAACAATGACAACATTAACAACTTTATTTATATGGTACCTTTTATAAAATAAGGCTATTAAGGAAGACCATTGAACAACAGAAGGCCAGTCAGTCAAAATAGGAGGATAAAAAGTGGAGAAACAGAGTTTAAAATGCTAAAAGGTTTACAAAATAAATCAATACAGTACCTGAAAATACAATTAAAAGAACCAAAAATTCCATTTCCAAGTAAGGAAAAACGACAAGTGGAATAAAAGAAAGCAGAGGGACAAAACCATAAAGACAAGGCTTGAAGTAATAATAAAGAAGTAATAGTAAATAAATAAAATTAATATGTAACTAAGTAAATAAATGTTGCACTCAACCTTCACCACTGCACAGCTTGGAGAAGCATATTCCAGTCTTTGGACTAAGGTGGCTGATGTGAGAAACCTGTATGCATTGACACGGTAATGTGAATTTCCAGTCGTTCTAATCTGTGTTCACATTTAAACACCTAAACAAAACAGATAAGTCTGGCAGGAGAGTTACACGAGCCTTTTGTCGTCTTCAGTGTTAACTCTGATTTCACATTTTCAATGTCGGTGCAGCTGATCACAGTTTTCAGAAGAATCTACTCTAGGCTGGGTTTTTGAAAATCTCGGTTTTTGGGATGCCAAATTCATGCCGACGGCCAAAATGTAGAGACAAAGACACATTTTCAAATTTGGCTGGGAGTCCAGTGTACTTCAATAGAAGTGGTCGCTGGATGGTCAAACAGCTTGAGAAACATCTCTAAACACATTCAGACAATCTCTTGTGTTTCTCTATATATCTCTAAGACCCAAACTTCGAGTGTGGCCATTTGGATCAGCTCATGAAATTGTCTTCCTTGTGGCGTGGTCACACAATTCGTCACAAATACTAGTCCTGGTCGTGCAAAACTTGAGTTCAGTGTTATTCACAGCCTTTACCTCCCATCTCCTCCTTTCTGTCCTCCACTTCTTTTTTGCTTTAGTTCTGCCTCCCTCGACCACAAAACACACAGAGACACACAAACTGATGCACAAATCAACTCCTATATCCTCCTATATCCTCCCTCTTGCTTACTTCAACTCCAGCCTCTCTCTATTTACCTTCACCACTCTCCACTTGCTTCCTATAAAGGGGCATGAGTGTTTTCAAACGTGTACGTGCAGTTTTTTTGCGCATGTGTTGTGAGCGTGTGGGTGCGTGCACATGTTTAGGTGTGGGTAACTGATGCAGGAGGAGCCGTTATGGCCGACAGAGTAAAGCAGCTAGATGCCACTTTCCAATAATGAGTTGGGCCAAATGGTTCAGATGAGGAGAAGGTCAAGCGCTTGGATGGGACAATCAAACACAAACACTAATTATATTCAGTCACATACTCTCACAGAAACTTAAGTCCAGATACACAAAATCAGTATCAGCGCTGGTAGGAATCCTTTCAAATTGTCCACATTTTGCTGCTTCAAGCTCATTTTAAAATGGATTCAGTTGGTGTGGGATTTTTTTCCAACTATTTCCGCACAATTCTCCAAAAACAGATGTTTGGAGTCTTGCATTTTGATAAGTATTCACACCCTTCACTTGCAGTAGTAAGTGATGTGAATACTCTGGCAAAGAAACCCAATAGAACATCTCTGTAAAGACCTGCAAATGACTCCCCATCCAACCTGATAAATTTGGAACCATTCTGCCAAGAAGAATGGAAAAAAAAACTTCCAATAACAAGGTGTGCCAGGCTTGTAGAATCATTCCCAAGAGACTGTCATTGCTGCCAAGGATGCTTAAGTGAAGGGTCTTAATAGTTATGTAAATGGGATATTTCAGTCTTAGTCTGAATAAAATTACAAAACACTCCAAAAAAACTGTTTTTGCTGTGTCATTGTGGTGTATTGAGCGTTAAAAAAAATCTATTTTAAGATGAGTTCGAAACAAAATGTGGAAAACTTGAAAGGCTCTGAAAACTTTCTGTACTCACTGTATACAGTATATGCACTGTACACACTCTTGTGAAGCACAGAGTCACACACAAACACTTGCTTACTCTCTCCCTGTCACACACACACACACATATTCTTGGAGTGATCCTGTGCCAACCTTGCTTTAAAAGGACAAGAGAGGATGTGCACTGCAGCTTACCTCTTGTTCTGCAGTAATGATGCTAGATGGGAGGGTGACAGGAATGGGCACAGTTTTAAATGTGACCTTGTCAGGTTTGAATGCAGAAGAGAACGACGAGTGAAGTTTATTTGCATCGCTAGATAGCTAGATACATAGATTTGATGATGATGAGGCACTTATGTGGAGCCGCAACTGCTTCTTCTACATTTGGGGAGGACAGTTTACACTCTCTAATGATCTCTCCCATTCTCTAGTGCACACACATACACTCAGACATAATCATACTGTGTATATTATAGCACTAATTCACGCACACACACAACACAAAACTCACGATTAGCCTAATGCAGATCTCCACACACACAACCATGAATTAAAAACAATAATTAAACCTCAGTATGACGGAGTAACGGGCCCCTTTGGCATCCAACATTTACAGGATGAGACTTCTGCACAGAGGGCAAAGACAATCTGAGAACGATATAATCATCACCTCCACAAAGCCAGGATTACACCGTCACAACACAGACAATGTGTTGATAATTTGCACCTTAATAGGATGACCAACGTCTTGGGGGGGAAATCTGCTGCTCAAATAGTCTTCTTTCTCAAATCTTGCCTGAAGCCTGGAGGCGTGTGGATGCAGAGGTTGAGCTTTTACTGAAGGCAGTGTTTCCTATAATGCAGCACTGCCCCCTCATGGCTGTAGGAGGAACGGCAGGAGAAAGTTCTCATTGGAGTCAGATTTGCTGTTTCAATTTACCTCAATATATGTTCAGACATATAAAACAGGGAGGGAAATTAGTAAATTGTATTTGAAAAAGAGAAGACGATTACACAACAGTGTTTGGAATCTTGCAATTTCAGAGAAACTCACGTACTGAAATAAAATATTTAACAGCTCCTCCTGTTGTGTCAAAGTATAATGACTTGGCTGATTTGTGTTTTAAAGGGTTGGTGCTTTTTAATAACCTTACATAGATTTTCCCTGACAGCCAGAAACTCATAAAAAAAACATCCAAAACAGGGCTAAGTTAATTTTAAAACTGACTTTGGATAAATGGATAACACTTTTTATCCTTCCTGACCATATATCAGACAATTATATGTTTTAAATTGCTCTGTTATGTGCTGAATTGATTGATAAGTCTACAAAAATAGGAGCTGAATGGACTGAGTGGTAAGTCAACTACAGCTGTAGTTTAAAAACGTGAACTGAATACAACGGCAGCTTCGGAATAATTAACAGATGCCATATGCTGCTGGGAAAAGTGCTGCGAGTGTCAAGGGTGAACAATTCTGGCAAATGAAAGTACATAAATCTAATCTCTTCGGCTGGATTCACGAGAGTCACACTGACACCTAAATGTCATAAAAAGTTAAAGTGGATAAAGAAAAAAAGGAGTTTGAAGGATTACTTGCAGCCTTTTAAACATTGGGTTACATTCGGTGGGCTTGTCAGGTCATTTATCTGCGCTGCACTGCTGACATTGTTGAGGACGGTGAGATGCAAGGACGCTGACCTCAGCCCTTTAACAAGCTGCAGGAAGCCTTGAGGACTGGTGACAAATGGCCAGAGCAACCCTGGAGAGTGTCACCTCAACATGCGACTTAATGCCCCTCAAATGGTCCAGCAAGGCAGACTTAGGAGTCTCTGAGAGTTGCCTAAAAAAGAAAAGAAAATCAGTGCCTGTGATGCACTTTTGCATGTTTTCACTATCACTACCTTTAATGTTCTGTTGGGTTCAAAGCACTGCTGCTTTCCTGTCTATTCTGCATTTAGATCAATACTTTTATGAGCTAAGAACGTGGCTGGTGATGAACCCGGACACGTGCAATTACACATAAAATTAAAAAAAACATCTTCACGTACATGTTTTGCTACCAATTTTCAAATGTTGCAGCTGTTAAATGGGATTGAACAACACGTTTGATTAGTTGGAAGGCTAGCTCACTAACGACCCTGCTAACAAGGTAACAAGTGAGGCTTCATTTTTATTTTTAAAATAAACGTGTTGATATTTTCAAGTCGAGATCTCACAAGTGATCAAGAGAGGAAGCTGTAAATTACCCAGGATCTCAGTTTTTTTTTAAACAAAGTGGAATTAGAAAAGGAAAGAGTCTGTCATAGTCATAGTCTGTTTAGGTCATTGCAACTTTGAATGTGACTCTGGCTAAAGTGCAGGTTTCGTGAAAAATGACTTCACTGACCATCTGTCGAACTCGACAGAGCAGGTGAAGAACAAGGAGATGAACTTTAGTGATGACTCTGTTGCTCGTCACCTCTGCTCAGGCGGTTGTTGATCACTGACCAACCTCAGGTGGAAAGAGTAGATGAAGTGTAAAAGTCATGTTGTCTCCCAACTAATGCAAGTGGACAAAGTTGCAGAGCTTTAGAATGTGACAGTGTTCATACATTCAAATCAAATTCAAAGGATACCTAGATTGTGAAAACAGTTATATAATGTCTTCTGTGAAGCTTAGTAAATAACTTAACCAGAAATACTCACCAACACGTTCTGTGGAACATCATGCTGGTACTGGGGAGAACCTTCAGTCTTCGAAGTACGGATCTACAAGATGTTTGAGATGTTCCTTTGAGGTTCTGCTTCATGTTAACATCAGAGCCGACTCGCCCATTAGTCAAAATAAGCAAATGCAAAGGGCGGAATGGCTTCCAGGGGAGACCACAAAATCGGGAAAAAATTTTCCTTCAATATAATTAGAAAGCAATGCCCAATTAATATTACTACAAAACAATGCCATTCAATTTCTTTTGTAAGTGTATGTAAATCGCTGATGGAGGTGGCCGCCATATAAAATCTCACCTCGACGCCACATTGGGTAGGGCCAGCTCTGGTTAACATGATTGCATCACAGTTTCTCCACATTTGTCAGCTACACATTCATGCTGCCAATCTCTCCTTTCTTCCACGTCCCCAAGGTCTGGATTTAGATCTGGTGACTGTGGAAACAGGCTTGAGACGACTTTTGCTTTGTGCGTCCTCATCCTGGAGGTAGCCAGTAGAATATTGGTAAGTGTTAAATGGTTTGTTTTGTGGTGTTTAAAGTGTGCCAAGAGAACATTCCCTACACTATTACATGAACACCAACAGCATGTACAGTTCACACAAAGCAAGTTAGGTCCATGGATTTATGCTGTTGAGGCCAGGATCTGAGCTTACATCTGCAATCTCAACAGAAATCAAGACCTAACAGACCAGGCCATCTTTTTTCAGTCTTGTTTGGTGAGCCAGATTCCTGTTTTTGGCTGTCCATGGTGTAACCCATCAAGAATGCACATTCTGAGATGCCTTTCTGCTCAGCACTATTGTACAGAGTGGTTATCCAAATTACTGTAGGCTTTCAGCCAGCTCCAATCAATCTGACCATTCTTATCCAACACTGACAATTTCTTGTTCTGGTTAACCTCTAGATACTGTTGTGGTGAAAATCCTCAGAGATCATCCGTTTAGAAAGACTCAAAACAGCCTGTTTGGCAAGAATTTTGGCACGGTGAGATTCACTGAGATTATACTTGTCTCTCATTCAAATGGGAGATGTGATAATGAAGTGAAACTCCTGACCTGCATCTGTGTGATTTTATGCACTGCACTGCTGCCACATGATTGGCCAATTTGCACAGGTAAGTGTTCTTAATAAAGTGCTGACTGAGTGGATCTCAGCTTGGATTAAGGAGATGACAAAATTTTTAAGTACCAGTTCAACATTTTGGGAATGATCTATGTTAGACGATTGATACCACTTGCATGCCAGTATGTTAAAGTTGTTAAATTGGCAAACCACAACTTTTCAGTCATTTTTTAAAATCAGTTTCTCTCTTTGTCCTCTAGTCTTCTTTGACTCTATCAACAACAGGGATCTTGTTCTTTTCCACAGTTTTTGTTCTTTTAAATACAAATCAAGGCCTAATTTTCCCTGGAGATTTTGGACCTAGTGGGAGACAGAACTGCAAAGTGAGAGCATGGAACCATTTTAAACGCAGATAGTGTCATATTCTATAGCCTCTAACCTGTGCCCTTAACATTTAACTCCTAATAATGAGTTGGAGCAGTTAGCAATAGCAGTTAACCTACGTGTGTCCAAAAATATACTGTAACTTCAAAGGTAACCCACTGTTTCCTTATTTCTTCAATCTTTACACAGATACTGTGGGGAAAAAAGAAGTTATATATCCTTATTTTTTCATTTTTAACTGCTTTGTCTGCAGATAAAGCAAATAAGATAAAAATTTGTTAATGTGGAAGTTACAACGTGTTAGCTAGTAGTAGTGTTAGCTAGGCTTTCCCCTCTGCTACTATGCAAAGCTAACATTATTGCCCCCTCGGTCTTGCTCCATGAAAACACGCAAACACGAATTGTAAAGTAAAAAAGTGTTTTTAGTTGAATTTGGCTTGTGTCGTGTAATGTTGTTGATTTCGAGCTATTCTGCTAAGCAATTCTTTGTGGCAGTTAGCAATAGCTCGCAGTTAGCTTGACTGTGTCCAAAAATACACTGCAACTCTAAAGGTAATTAAGTTATTCACGTTGTATCTTGTTTGTTCAATCTGTACACAAGTTTTGTCATTATTTTTTCCCATGTTTTATTTCTTTGTCTGCAGATTAACCAAAGAAATTCAATTTGTTAATTTGGCAGTTTAATAGGTGTTAACTTGTAGAAGTGTTACTTAGCCTTTCCTCCTCTGCTACTAGTCTTTATGCTAAGTTAAACTAGTTGCCAGCTAGTTCTAGCTATAGGCTGATGCACAAACAGGAAATTATGAGGTAAATATATGATTTTAGTTGTACCTGGTTTGTGTAGGTTATTGAAAAAGTTGCGATATGGGAAGTGCAGAATACTTTTTATTAACACAATGTGACTGTCATATTGAATGCCTTCCCATTTGGCACATCTTCATGGCAGTAAAACACAAGTGCAAGAAGCGATGCATCAACGAAAACAATAAAGGAGAGGACAGCTGCGGATGTGAACAATGCAAGATTGCAAATACTAAAATCAGCATTGCAAATGTTTTATGTTGAAGGAAATATATTCAGCACATTATTTTTAATTTAGGTTTTAGTCAAAGGTCAGTACAGAGAAATAAGAAGCAGTGACAACAATACAGCTGTTTGGTTTTGGACATCATATCTTTTATTTTCATTTCTTGCAAGCTCTCAAACTTTGTGACAGCCACGGAACAGTGTTTATGGTTACCTCAAGATAGACATAAAAAACAAGTTGGAAACAGTAGTACAACTTATTTACACAATCATTCAGAAAACAAGACATGAAAGGTTAATGACACACAAGGAAAACCAACCTATTTTTCATTTATGAATGTGAGAGCACACTCACATATACATGCGCTCAAGGGCAGCGCTGAGACTATACCGGTGACAGAATATTTTTCCAAACTGTTTTGCTTCACAAATTTTCATTTAGACAGGAATATGCTAAAAGCCACCCCCTGTGTGTGCGTACAACCCTCAGGTGGTACCGTTTCCGTTTTCCCACCTCCTGCTCTCGGCTTCTGCTCCTGACAAAGTCACAACTTCAAAGTCAAAACAGAGGAGAGGTGTGACACACACACACACACACACACACACACACACACACATATGTGCATGCAGGTCGCACTTATTACAACACCCTGGCAACCCCGTTTTTCCACATTTCCTCCCCTGCCATCCAGCGGGGCTCTTTCGCCCTTTGTGATGTATAATTGAAGCTGTGTGTAATTTCACCGACTCGTTTCCAGCCGAATCCCACTCGGAGCTGAACTTTCACTTCTCTCGTCGTTGTGGAATATTCTGTCTGAAGTGGAGAGGCCAGCTCTTTGAACATGCTGGTTAACATGCCTCTCCCCCTCCACCCTGACCCGTCTCCATTAGACATCATTCCAACTTTAGCGCAGAAAAAGAACAAAGTGTCTTTAAGAAGCAGTTCAGATGGAGTCAAAGTTAGATTGAGCAAAAGTTTATCCAACATCTCTTGAACTGGTTAGACCTTGCTCAACTTTGTTGCTCTACATATGAGCAGACCATTGATTACTGGGGTATTTGTGTATTAACTATTTCTATCTTTTATTCATTCTTTTTTTTACAAAGTACTCAAAACTCTTCTGGTTCCCATATTGTCCTGTGTTGTTGCATACGGTTATGTATGCATGATTCCACAATAAGATAGACACTGGGCAAGAATGGCATCCGTGGGAAAGTTGCAAGGCGCAAACAACTTCAGACCAAAAGAACATAAAGACTCTAAAACAATATTTAGATGAGTCCCAAGACTTTTGGGATAACATCCTATGGACTGATGAGTCAAAGGTGGAACTTTCTGGAAGACATGGGTCCCGATACATTTGGCATAAAGCCAATAACGCATTCCCCAAGAAGAATATCACACCAACAGTGAAACGTGGTGGTAGTGTGATGGTTTGGGGGATGCTTGGCTTCCAGAGGACCAGGAAACCTGTCATAATTGATAGAGCCATGAATTCTGCTCTCTGTCAGAAAATCCTCCTGGAGAATATCCACCCATCAGTTCATGACTTAGAACTTAAGTAGAAATCGGTTAAAAAAGAACTAAATTAAGGTTTTGGAGTGGTTGAGCCAAAGTCCAGACTTGAAGCCAATTGAGATGCTGTGGCAAAACCTCAAGAGGGCGGCTCATGATTGAAAAACATTTAATGTGGCCAAAATAAAACTTATCTGCAGAAAAGAGAGGACCAGAATTCCTCCATGGTGATGTCAAAAACTGATCACAAGCTGTAACAATTTTTGTAGGGGGCAAATACTTTTTCACAGCACAATAGATAGATAGATAGATAGAAGAATACCTATATATCAATATTCTATTTTTTGCTCTAAAAATCAATGTCGTCATCAGCTCCATAAACCTGGAATGAGTCGAGCTCTAGTCGAGAGTGACAGCAAAAACAGGAGTAGCATGCAATTATGAACTGGTCCATTCTTGGGTTCCACAGCCTCCAGTGATATTGAGGTGCACTGACAAACCTGTCCTCTTGAAAAAAAAGGTTCAGATGGGGTTCACAGCCTGGTTTTCAGTCTGAACTCAGAAAATGTGCTGAAATGTGTCACATCTTAGAGAACATTGCAGCTGGTGATGTATATACATATTAACACACGGGGAGGTCAGCCGTCATGCCCCTCTATGTGACAGTAAACCTTTGATGAGTAATAAAAGGAACCTGACCTTGAGCACAGTGTGATGCTGTCCGGCTCTGATCGCACCTGATGTGATGCCGAACACGGCAGAAGGTGGAGAGACGGCGAGGACATCTGAACAACACGAGGAGATTCCTTCTTTTTTGTCAAGATGTAGGTAGTGTGAGAAAATGGAACATAGGAACCAAATACAAGTACAGCTGCATTTGTAGTGATAAAATGGTAACAAGGAGGCCAAAAACAACCAATGTAGTCTCTCCAGACTGAAATATCTTAACAACCACTGTACTGGATGGATTGTTGTGGATTTGATGCAGATGCTCGTGGTCTTCAGAAAATGAATTTCACTGACTTTTCCTTTTAACACTACTATGCAGTTGACGTGGGTTTTGAGTGACATACACTGACAACTATTTAGCTAATGGCCACAACATGATCCACAGATAGTAAAAGTCGCTAGAAGTTCAGATCTAATAACAGTGGTGATCCCTAAACTTGTTCATTCACTACTTCCTCATTGTGTGGTTTCAATCTAAATTTGTCCAGTAGTTTGATTTATGAGCAAATGTCTGCAAACCTAATAGCAATGCCATCTGCCCGACCTAATTAGTTAACATCAGAATACTAACTTGTGAACTATCTACTAATGTTGCCATTCAGCTCCAGTCACCAATGTGTCTAAGGACAGCATTATAGAAGCATTAGTGTGGCTTTAGGCTCTCAGAACACAATCTATTCCTTAGCCTTCAAGGATAATTCTGGATTTTTTAAACCTGGGCCAAATATTCCCATATTTTGCGGTATAAATGACAAATAGGGACACTTTGAAAATACCAGAATTAGACTTTATATGTAACATTTATGCATTAAAATGTATAAAAAAGACTGAAACAATGATATATACTTTGTAGACTTGCGTACCTCAATTATCCCAAATGGTTCAAGCAACATTCAAACTGAGAAATTCGTAATTTAATCTCTTTTTAGGTATTCAGATGCTATCAGCTAACATTACTTGAAGCTGCTGCATCAGAATGAAATGACATAAATATATGTGACTAAATGTAATGTATGCAAAACTTCAAAAACATTACAACTATGTTTTATCCAAGCTCCAACTTTTGGGGCTGAGGCATGAAGCCAAGGCGGAAATGCCAAAAGCTACAGGTCCTCAATGGCCACTTGAGTCTGCCTCCAAACGCAAGACAGCCCCATAGACCTCCATGTTAAAATGCCCAACTTTAAAGCAGAAATAAACATGCTTACAGCCTGGTATAAAAACAGAGTTAGTCTCTCTAGGTAATTTCCACCTTCCTGACAACTGTACAGGAGGTTAATTCTTATATAAATCACCTGTTTAAGTTGTAGTGAGGCTGAAAGCTCTGCATAACTAATCCACCTCTTTACATATTTTTGGATTAGCTGGTAGTAAATCAGTCAGAGCTGACGCCACTTTTTGAACTTCCAAAACTGCTCCTAGGAAACTAAAAGTCACAGAGTATTCGGCCACACTTATAAACAATTTATGGTCACATTAGATAGATCTTCATGTGCAGTGGTGAAGACAACAACTCCCATGATCCCACAGTCCTTCATGACATCATCAAACTATATCTTTTATTAATGCTTTGACGCCTAGCAGCAGAAATGACATACTATGCATTTATCTAAGTACTTCAAGTTGCCTGATGATAAAATATGATAAATGTTAAAGCATGTAACATTAAGATTTAGTGCCAAAGAGCAGGGGCACACTTTGACCATGTATGCTTTACAGATGTATTCACCATAACCATTTCCAAATTGGATGTTAATAAAAACATCCAGGCAGCAGCGCATTTACTGAAAGCATCTTTTGTACCATACATTTCTAATACATGAACTGATTTTTCAGAATACATAGATAAAGCCTGAATTGTTTATAGCAGCCTGAAGGTAAATATGCTCAGTATTCTGCAGTAAAAACACCAGCCGTCATAAATAAACATCATAATTTGGGAGCAAACCAACAATAAAGACACTTGAGTCTTTCTCTTTAACATTTTTATTCATTGTCCAAATTCATATCAGTAGACTCAGAGAAATAAAAGGTATTTTTTTCCTTTTTAAACATTCTCTTAAACAAAAATATAACAACTATTTACAATCACTCGTAAAAAATACATAAAAAGCGTACAAGCAAAATCATGTTGTCTTTCTAAAAGACATAAGTTACAACAGCTATAAGTGTGAGACGAAAGCAAACTTTAAGCCACAGACCAAGTTAATACCTCTTTGTACAGATTGTGCAGCTCACTCACCACATTTAAGCTTATTGTTGTGCATTTCTGCTGTAATGCCAAAAGATGTCTACATAAAACACATTCACATCTCTCTTATTGCATTCCAGATAACATGGCAGGAGACAAGGAGGGGGAAAGGGGCTAAATTACAGTCAGACAGACGGGGTTTTGGGACATTTTCAGGTGAAGGAGGTGACACATATCTTCTCCAGTTTTATGTAAATAGAAACACTGACATGTTGTGCTCACAGTGCCAAGAGCTGCTCACTGCCAGAGCCTCTGGGAAAACATGCCTTCTATATGTAGAGGAGGAGGAGAAGAGAACTACTGAGTGAAATTTAGCCCTAAAGGGAAGTAAAACAAAATGCTAACAACAAAATATTCTGCATTTTGCGAGGAATAAAACAAACTCCTTAGAAAGACCAACATGCGCAGAGAGTTAGGAGTTTAATTTCACGGTAAACAAAGTCAACAAGCAGGTCAAAATATAGAGCTTCTTCGTCTAATTTATGACTAAAATCCTTACTATTCATATCATCTGGGCAAACTATTGGATGTAGCATATGCTGCTAAAGAAAAAAACATTAATACTGAATTGTGAATGAATCTGAGGAGTACAGTTGTGCAAAAAAGGAGGAACTGTCAGTTTCTGACACTCAGTCTGATTCAAAGTTTCTATTATTGAGATTGTTTTCAAAAAAGGGAGCTAAGTGAGGGGTCACAGTGGATATTCATGATTAATAAAAACTATAGAATCAAATCCACAAGATGAGCACAGTGTAGAGAAAGGCTGAAAGTTTAAAGTCCTGCTGAGAGAGCGGCTACGCTGTGCACAGCATCGTCGCAGGGCTTGTTGTGTTCAACTCAAACAGACAGAGACATGATAGAACCAAAAAATCCTTTCAATCATCCCTGCTGTTTGAATGAACTCACCTTGCGCCATGACAGCGGTGGCAAGAGACTCACAAGGGGCCCACCTTTCTGCAGGCAGAAGTAATCAAAGCAAAACTGCAAGCTAAGAAGGGCCTTTCTTTATGTGCTGCATCCACAGACTGAATCAAAATGGGATTTTTAAAAAAAAGAAAGCGTTGATCCCAACCTCACAAATATAATTTCACAACACACACACACACGCACGCACGCCGCCATATCCCAAAACACAGCAGCAGTTACACTCAAAGAGCAGAAATGGCACCAACAACAGAGAGTGAGGGAAGAAAATATGTCATGAACAATGACAAGACCGAACAGAAACTCCGTTAAAGACTCCTGCCCCAAAAACAGAAGCAGGGCGATCACAACCTCGGATTATTTCTTATAACAAAATATTCAAAAATAGCCTTTATAGAGGACTCTCTTCTCTCATCTATACATGATCAGTTAACATTAATTTATGGCAAAGAAACAACAAAAATATATATGTATAAATTCATATATATGCCATGTATATATTAGCATCAATCATTTCAAGTCTTTGTGTGGCAAAACAAAACAAAAGAAGCATCACAGAGCGCGAGACGAACAGCAGGAGGAGAAGAACGTCTGATTCCAGTTACACCCCTGCCGAAACTGCAGATAAACACAAATGAAAAACTTTTTTTTTTTCCCGTTTGAATGTACAAATTTGCTTCCGCTTTCGATACAAATAAACAATTTGTTTTTCAAGCACATCCTTTAAATATTCTACAAAATATACTATGAACATGGAATGGAGATGCGAGCCAGGCGTTAAAATACATTATCTGCCGACTTGTTTTGTTGCTCTTTCGTTTAAATAAGAAGCCGAGATGAGGGAGGTACACTGTGAGCACAGGGTCAAAGTTTACGCTGCATCTGCATAACTCCTGCTGCATTTATAAACAAATTTACAAGGTCAGCTGAACCTGGAGTGTTACACTTTTAACAGATCAGCTTGTAATTCGATAGACAACTAGTCTAATAAACACTGTAAACAAAATGTGTAAGCATTGGTGTAAACACTGTCCTTTGTCTTTATGCACACCAGCTAAGATTTTGCTGTGTGTGTGTGTGTGTGTGTGTGTGTGTATGCATGCACACCGTGTCGCCACACAGTGCTAATTTATCGTTTTATTATAGCTGCTGCAATAAAATAACAACACGCGTTTTACTCTACGGGAAGCAGCAAGGCATTTGTTCTTCAGCTCATTAAAAACAAGTTACAATACAGTTTTTATAGAACATCCAGGAGGCAGCATGCCGCTAAAGTACCTCACGTCAGACTGAACGAGCAATAAGTGAGGTGGGTGGTGGTGGTGGTGGTGAAGAGCGCGACAAGGAGACACCAAAAACTGCCTGAGAGATGCTGTTTGTCATTTTTTTTCTATGAAGCTCAGCAAAGTACAATAAGTGCTAAACACAAACAGACGCGCCTTCTGTTGCTTAATTTCTCCTTTTTTCACCACCTAAAGGAAGTGAAAAATATGGCGATGGGCTCTTTAGTGGCTCCTGAGGGCTTTTCTGACCTCCAGTCCAGTCAAAAGTGTGAGTATTCTAGCAGTTTTTTGTGTGCATTTGGTTTGTTTGTGGTGTTTAAGCAAATTTATCAGTGCCAAGGTTCAATAGAGGCTCATAACGACCTCAAAACAATTTCTTTTTCTTGTGTCTTGTTAATCTACATTCATCTTCTTTTAAGCAAATATTAAAATAAAACAACAAAAAAATTCCCCACAAGCTTGTTTCTCGCAATACTACACAAGTGACGCCAACTTTCTGTCCCTTTGTCTGCTCCTCCTCACAATTCTCACGTAAAAAACTTTGCAAAGCTCAGAGATGCAACTGAAAAGAAGAGGAAACAAACATTTTACAAAAGAATTAAAGCAGAAAAAAAATCACTGTACAACATCTTAAATTTTAAAAACAATATGAAACACCTTTAGACAAGAGAGCTTGAAGCGCAAAACATGGAGGTACACGGTAGTCTGTTTCCGATGAAGCCGACTTCTTCTCATGAGGCATCATTATTGTCACTCTTTCCTTCTGTTGTTTTATCTATTTTTTCGACGTGCGTCTACTGCGATATGATCCCATCACACCGCCTTGTCGGGAGTTTTTAAAAAGCATCTAAAATCTTTCCTGTTTTTCTTCTTTGTTTTGTGAAATGGGTTAAAAAACAGGTGACGGAGCGAGTCCTGGGTGGTGGCGAGAGGTCACGTGACCCGCTGGTCAGGTTCAGGGGCGTCACACGGAGCTGTGGGCGGGGCTTAGACAAGAATGTGCTCTGACATGTGATGACGACAGGCTGCTACTCAGTCTGAAGCCTGATCAACACGACTTGGTCCGTGCGTGAGAACGTCTGTGTGCGACGTCACCGCCTTTACACCGCTGACACTTGTTCATCTGCAAAAGAGAAGACAGGAACGTTTTTAAAACAGTAAATTACAAAGAAGATTTCAGACTTTGAAACTAAAGACTTTGAAAATACAATTTAATAACCGTTTCACTATGCTGCTAAAATCTGAGATTTCAGATTAAAACCCAGCAGAAGCAATAAACCCAGAATGAGTTACTATTGTACCACTTCTTTTCAGAAGAGGCAGAAAATTGATGGTTGGATAACTGAACTGTTGAAAACGGTGAGTTCATTTAAGTTACGGTAACCAAGGATTTTGTTGCCCATTGTGAGACAAAGAACTTCCTCAGTACTGTAGCTGTAGCTGACGGTGGTTGCTGAAGGTCTGATGGTGCTGAATGAAACTCCATCAACCCAAAACCTTTCTGCATGTTGGAAAGATGTGAGTTGTTAGAGCATTGCCAAAATGAAACCAAACTCTTGACGAACAGCTGCATCACAAAAATTCAGGGACTTGTCAGCTGAACTGGACTGAATGGCAGGCTGTGCTTACAAAGAGCAGATTAAAAACAAGTGTGGAAGTGTGAAATTCCACATTATTTTTCTCTCTCTTTTTGTTAATGAATTATGCTTTCAAAACTTTGTTAAGCTTCGAAAAAGACATTTTTGGGTTCTCTCTACTTCTACTCATGGTTGTGCTGTTTCCATAGACTCTACACTGCAGCAAAAAATGATCCCACAGTGAGTAAAAAGGGGACAGGAGCAAAAAACCTGCAGAAACTCCTTGGGTTCAGAGGGTTAAAACGTTTAAATAGAAAAATAGAAAATAGACCCACTGTGTGCACAATACTAATAATTCCTGCAATGAAAAAAAGCATTTTATATCTAACATTAAAGCCTGTACAGCAAAATATTTAAGCCTTTTGTTAATGAAAGTTTTCAACACTTGCAAAAAGGCCAGAATACACACCCAGTAACTCAAAACAGAAGTTACTATGGATTTCTATGTACAGCAGCTACAACGCTGCTGATGGATGCGTTCGTCTTGTCACTGTCTTATTTCCAGCTGCTTTACCCAAGAAAAGCACATTCCTCCCCCCCCACTCCCTCCCTGCTGGAACATCGTGGCTCCTATAGCAGCTCTTCTTCTCTGCTCACCTCTCACTGTCGTGCGTTTGGAGCAATAGATGAGGAGAGACTAAATGTTGTTATTGAGAAACATCCTGAGCCATACCACCCACAATCCTATCATTCCAAAAACAATGTTCAAAAAAGAAAATTCCCTGGTGAGGAGATCTTCAGGTGAGAAATCAAGTTTAAGAACTCGGTGTCTACATGTGGATTTGAACTAATGTCTGCACACTGTTAAAAACACTGACATTTTTTCCTGCTGATGTGCTGCAGGCTTCCTATTAGTGCTAGGGTTGAAGCGTTATATGACATAAAGGAACAAATTCAGTGCTTTTTAAGACTTTTCAGGACCTGCAGATTCCTGAAATAGAATTTTCACAATTACTGTTTTTTCCTAAACACATTTACAGGTTGTCTTCGTGTTTTTATGGATGTTTTTGTATAAAGAAACTGGTGATGTATTGTATTTAAAAAATTAAAGTAAGGTGATCATTTGAGTAATAAAAGATGTGTTTCTCTTTTCTTACGCTGGTTTTGAATTAAGAACGCAGAATATGAATCATGTGGCATTTATGCGTTCTTTCATATGATACACTAATCCTTTTTGGAGGGACTGGTTATTGAAGCATTTTCACCTGATTTTCTGTTCTTATATACATTTTTGTGAGTTTGTGGACATCATCTGTCTTTACACAGCTTCCATAAAGCATCTTACACATGACACTACCATATAAATAAAATCTGAATTAAGTAATTTAGTAGGGACATGCTGTCAGTAAGAGAACCAACAGTTTGTTTTTATACTACTAACATCCAGTGGGGACATACCATCCTCACTGTCAGCCAGATCCTGTGGTGGGAGGCAGATGCTGGGCGGTCTGGAGCTACCCTGCATGGAGGCGGCAGTCCGGGCATCTTGTTGGTGGTGAAGGGTACCAGCGAGTCTCCGAGCCTCAGCCAGACCGCCAGCCGCTCCGGGGCTCTGCAGGAGTTTGCTCCTCTGCAGGGCCACGCTGTAGTCTGGAGGTTTGAGGTGAGGAGGCCTGGGGAGGAGACCTCCTGGGCCACTTACTACTCCGTCTGTGAGGGCGAGATCCCCCAGAGCCAGACCCTGGTAGCCTGGAGGGGTGGGAGGGGGAGCTCGGTAACGCTCATCCTTGGCGGGGGAGGTGACACAGTACACTGGATGGTGGTGAAGATCAAAAGAAAGGAGGGATGGAGCAAAGAAAGAGGGGAGTGACGGATGAGGAGTGGTGAGGGACAAGAAAGTTGCCGGGAAAGGAGTTAAGGAGGAGTGTAGGGAGTTGTGAGAAGGGGGAAAAAAACAAAAAGAAAATAATGCAAAAATTAAATCAATGTGGTGTTTCACTAACACAACAGACTATACATGCACCAAAATGTGTTGAAAATTAAAAGAAAAATATACAACAAATGAGATGGATGGCTGCAGCGGATACACAGAACTAGAGCTTGCAACTAGTAATTATTGTCATTATCAATCAATCTGTCAATTATTTACTGGATGAATCGATTAATCGCTTGGTTCTTCAGTAGAAAACTGAAAACTGCTCATCATAACAGTCCAAAAGCTAAAGATTTACAATAATATACAACCGAATAACAGCAAATTCTCACATTTGATGTGATGTGGGCAGAGTAATTAACTGAAACGATTAATCGATTATCAAAATTACTGTCAAATAATCTTCTGTTCATCTACTAATCAACTAACTAAACGCACTGGCAGTGGATGTGACACCATCTGAACTCCTCCTTAGCAACTTTGTAACTGTCTAAAATTTCCATTAAAAAAGTTGTGTTATTTTCCTAAAGCTGTCAAACTGCAAAGTCTTCCAGTTCATCATAAAACTATAGCAGGAGATTTGGAAGACAAATTCACACTCTGGCTGATGAGCATCCTCCATAACTCCTGTCAGATGGAGAGTCGACAGCGACAAGGAAGAGATCTGTTTCAGATGTTAGTACCAGACCGAAAGAATGCCAGAGTGCACCATTTGCCAGCTGTTCACTGGAGAAAAACGTTAAGTTGCGCAACAAAAAGCTGCAGTTGTTCACCTAAAACAACAGCAGACTTAACTTCACTGACTGCCTGTAAGTTGAATATAAAATATGAACATCCATCTCTATTGATAGTCAGCATCAAGAGAGATCAAGCAAAAGCTAATGTCTTGCTGAAGAAACCCTATGTAGCTTATCAAACAAAGTCTAGAATGGAAAAGCTTATTTCTACAGCAACTGACCTCGACAAGCCCTCTACAGACACTCACGTAGCAACAGAGTTGACCTAGACCACTGCTACACTGTGTTTACAGGGAATCGAACTCGCAACCTGATCCCTCACCTATCAGGCCCTTCTCTGTGCTTGATGTCACCGTTTTGTAGGCAGGGTCTGTGCTTTGCCCTCCTTCCTCGTTGGCCGGCGAGGAGGGGTGCTCCGAGGTGTTTCGCCGCTTTATCGTGCTGTAATTCCCCTCATAGGTGTCCGACAGCGAGCTGGACGACGCCCAGCTCTGCCGCGACTGATTGGACAGATCTGAGCTGGAGTCTCTGGAGTGCTGCTTGCAGGCGTCCTCGTTGGCCCACGCCGGACCGGCCGCCTCGACCTCCGCTATCGGCCTGGTCAGTTGCATGTGCTTGAAGCCGCCCAGGTGCGTGTGTGGGAGAGCGAGCGGGTGGCCGTGGATGCCGTGGTCCCAGGGCCGGCAGGAGGAGGTGGGGAGGCTCTGGAAGGAGTCGTGGGAGTTGGAGGAGCAGGATGTCCAGCTGCCGCGGCCGCTGTCGGCCACCGAGTCCAGAGAGGTGTGGTCCGGGGTCAGCTCCTCCGTCGAGATGGAGGAGGTGAAGGTGGAGGCTCGCGTCACGTGTCCTCGAGCCGACGATGAAGAATTACTGTGAAAAAAGAAAATAATGAACAGATGATGAGGTGTTGATAATAAAACCATCTTTCTTGTGATGAGGTATTCAAAGAACACTATAATGATCATATCTGGGTTACAGACACCAGGAAGAAACTAAAATCTGAACATATAAGCTGGAAAAATGTCAGTAACAGGAAAAAACAATACAATGATGCACAGTCTACTAATGATGTACACACTGATATCAAAGTGAAAGTCTGACAGCAGGAACTGTAGCTCTCAACCTCTATTACTTTGATCAGATGGAGAAAACAGGCAGCCAGGAGCTAACCTGGTTTCATCAAAGATGTTGAGGTAACTCAGCTGTAACTTCTTGCATTAAAGAAACAAAAGAAACTCCTGAATACTGCCTTACTCACTGCTGCTGAGTTGCTTGTACAATGGACACTTATACACAAAGTCGATGCTTTAGGCTGGAGACATGATCCAATCAGGGGACCATAGAATTTGGGTTGGCTGGTATATGAAACACCTAGAGGTCACATTTTAACGCATGTTCACAGTGTTCTCACACTTTGTTACCCATTTTGTCTATTTGGCTGTAATAAGAATGCTTATTTTACACCTTATGTGCAAGTTTCCTTCAATTAAATTATAAATACTTTTATTCTTTAATGTACATATACATTTCCATCCAGAAAAGTCACATTCTCCAAGGAATAATTATGTTTAATGCTTTGGTGTTTTGTAGACTTCATTAGAAAAAAAAAGGTCTTTCAAATGACCCGATTATCAGGATGACAGTGTGTGTTTTCTAATGTTTAATCCACAACCTGACTGATTTACCTGATGATAATAACAACACAACATGCTGAAGTCTGTTTTATTTACAGCGCCATTTTTGTAAAACTGAAGATAACAGCAGTAGGTGGGACAATGCACAGGAGTTTTTCTGACTCAAGCTGTTCTGCTCTCCAATGCAAGTATCACACATTCAGATGTACAGAGATGATTTTAGGGTCATTTGAGAACTTAAGTTGATACTGAAATGATACAGGGTGACTGAATGTCAAAGACACACCTTCACACAAATGAACCTGATCTTGGAAACACATACAGAGAGATACAATTGAAGCCAGAACAAGATTCAAAATCAGGATACTAGTGGGAAGTGTGTAAACGCACTCAGTAAGAGAGCTGAGATTACTGTGCAAGTCAAAGAGGCAAAAAGGTGATGAGCAATACATGTACACGAACCAAGTTTAAAACTGTTACAGAAAGAAACAAAGGGCGAGAAGGTGAAAAATGTTTGGCACTAGTTTTTATGAAACTGCTGAATGGTTGTAAAGGTGGAGATGAAGCTGAAATGAACTGACAGTGATGAGGGAAAAGAGGGAGGCGGAAGAGGGCAAAGGAGGAGGTTGAGTAACTATAAAACACTGTTGGCTGGAGGACATGTGGGCCAGAGAGTCACCAACAAACAATAACGAGAGAAGACAAATGAAAATAGAATTTCTCATGTTTTTGTTGTTCCACCCATGAAATATTGTCACTGTGAAATGCCCAGCCATTCATGACTTATCTGGACACATGCTCTATCACAAATCAAAAAGCCGACGGCGCGCTTGATAGATCACTACACCAGACTTGAAAAGAAAAAGTTTTCTTCCTTTTTTATAAACTAGCAGTTTGATTCACTGACACGGTTTTACTGGGCAAACAAGCCACTCAATGAAACGGAGCCATATTTCATAAAACAGTTTGGAGTTATACAGCGAGGATGCCGGGGTAATATAATATCGGAGAGGTTATTGCGTCCGGCGATATTTTAAAGTCTCCTCTTTATGAGACAGAATGGTCTGATCATGGAGGAACAATAAACAAACAGCGCACAATAAAAAAATGGTGTTGTTTACTCAGCCAGATTAAAAAGCCGCCTGCGTGAAAACCGATACGCTGTTAACGGAGAAAAAGGAGGAGAGAGGACGGCAGTAAATGTGGGATGATAATAAAAACCCGCCGCGTTTTACGACTTCCTGTGCTCTGAGTTTTAATGAGGAAAGGACGTAATTGGAATCCAGCTGGGAGAGAAGCAGCGGAAGGCAGCAGACGGTGGATGTGTGGTGCCTTCTTTGCGCATGTTGGGGAGGTTTCTGATGATTATGTATTTGTGCATCTGGGTGGTTCAAGGACTGAGTCATAGTGGAGAAGAAAAGGAATGCTGTCAAGTATCTGGGCCTCTAGCAGAGAATGCTTTTGAGCTCTCAATCTGGAGCCAGTGTGAGATTTCTCTGCCGTCTAATGCAGAATAACTTTTAGTCAAGGTAGGATATGAGCTAACAGGCATCCAGACCGAGTAAATAAAGTAGAAACTGTTTGTGTGAATTCAGCAGAGTGTATTTGTACGCTTACATACACACAACTCTCCATCTTGACAAGTCATGCAGTTTTTGTGTCATAAATCTTGGACAAGATTTATTTCTCTTGTGGAGGTGGGGTGACTTCAAAGTAAGTAAGAAATCAGTTTACTTGTCAGTAAAGGATAGCAGAGGCCTGGACAATAAAGCAGGATTTAGGGTTAGTGAGGTAACTGGACATTTAACCTTGAATTTTTAGGGGAATGATGGTGGTTCACTTCTTACCTGGGTACACTGCCATGATCAACATGTGTCAAAGTGACAAGTTGTTTGGAAAATCTCCATTCTCGGAAGATCTAGGATTTGTTTTTCGAGCAGTATGCGATTTCAAAGTCATTTCATTTTTCTGAATGCCTTTTTTTAACAGCTTCAAAATCCTTAAACAGAAACTGCTTTAAACACTAAAGCCTTACAGCCTATTTGTTGATCTTACAAAAAGTTTACTTTTCTGTTTTAATATTTTTATATTTTTTCAATACTTACTCCCAAAACTGTTTAACACTTACAAGGTTGCAGCTGAAAGAATGAGGCTAAAATGGCTTTATATCTCGTAAGAATGAGAAGGTGAACTGCTGCAGCTGTATATTTATTATTTAAATAATTATTTATTATAATTTTTTTGGTAAGGTTCCTAAAGGGACTACATCTTTAACTTCGCTACATAACCTTGTGAGGCACAATGATACTTGAATCATGAATAAGAAACCTACATACATCGAACCAAAAATTGTGCAATAAATAAAGCCAGATGTACTTGTGCTTTAATGATAGAGCAGTGATACTGTTGGGATTTTTTACTTTTAGCATGCATTATATGTTTAAATTGCTTGTATTTGTTTAGGATTATGGCTTCTTCTTCTTGTGAAAAATACAATATTTGGCTCTAGACCTGACCGCGTTTCTGTTGAGACCCTGATTTGAATTACCGAGTTCATATCCAGCTTTGTGTGACTCATAATGGAGAAAGCTGACTGTGATTTGACTGTCCTCATCTTTGAACATGTAAAAGCACTGATTTTATTACGTATATCGCACTAAAGAGAACAGAGCGTATTGTCCTGTCAGAGTACAAAATCAGAGTCTGTTCGTTCCTTAATGACTATCAAAGTAGAGGCACTTAAGAAATTCAACGTTTGATGCTCTCTTTTTGACTTTAATTAATTAGCTTAACCAGACAGATTAAATAAACTGGACTGAACTCAAGCTAATTACCTTGTGCTGGGCTGGCTGTAATCAGCATTTAAGTGTGCATTCATCGCCGCTGTGCTCTCAGCGACCGCAGCAGCCGTGGTAGCAGTAGTTGTAGAAGAAATAGTGGCAGTAGTAGTACAGGTCCTGTTGCTGCTATTACATCGCTCCTCGAGCCCCGGAGCCGGCACCGAGTCAACCGAACAGATACTGGAGCGGGAGGAGATCTCGCTGTGGCTCGAGTCCGACAGGTTGTCAGCCTTACCAGCTGGCAGGAGGGCATAACCTGCAGGGAGGAATGTTTCAGATGGTTAAATCTGAAGGTGAAGCAAAATGTTGATTATTATAATGAGGAAGAAGCTAAATGTGAAGAATGGAGAGGTAGAGGAAAGACGCAAATACAGAAAACGTGAAACAATTTAAAGAGATAAACATAAAGAAAAGACCAGCAGCGTTAGAGTACAACCTTTTTATCTGAAGCACCCTGCAGTAGCACGAATGCAGATAGTTTTACTCCTGTGGCCATGATTATTATTGTAATAAAACCCAGGCAGTGGTCGTGTATAGCTCTACCAAAATGTCTGTCATTTTCTAATTTTGCAATTTAAAAAAACACTGCTAACCAATTTCAAATCTAAAATAATCTCTATGCCATATACATTACTGTCAGTTAACGTTTCTCTTAGACAGTACAGGAGGTGCTTTCAAAAAGTGTGAGGCTGTGAGGTTATGAAAACTCATATAACCTGAAGTTGAACATCTAAACAGACTCTGAACTGTGTGGAAATCACAGAGAAACATACTATTGGGGTCACAGTTTAAACTTTATATTACAAAAACCTGCAGAACCAAATCTGACTGCAGGGAAACTAACTGAACACAGTGATTTAATGCTGTATGCAACAGAAGAAAAGTCACACACAAAAACCTACATCCGGCAACAAAAAAGGACTGAAAACATCAATCGTTTTTTGTAAAAAAAAAAAAAAGCATTTAAAGTTCAAGTGAATATAACTCCTGCTTTAGCGTTGGGCTGCTCAGGGACAATGCAACTCTTACAAAAATTCACAGCTTTATGCTCACAACTAAAGAAATGCTAGGAGAACTCAGAGAACACACTGAAATTGCTCCATCTGTTGTTACTGCCTCTGATGTGATATACTTTTTTCTCATCTGTGCCAAATCATCTTCTGCAAATATTCACTGAGAAAACTCTTCCGTGTCACATTTCTGAGGTACAACAAAGAAATGTGTCATCACTTTTAGGAGCTACATTTGCAATGGATTCTCAATAAATGTAATTGACCGTCAGCATCAAGTCTGTCGTAAATGCTACCATCTTCCTTCACTTCACTGTCTTTAGTAGAACTGGCTCAGTGAACTGTGTCAGACGGTCTTTCTCCTGCTGCGTTTGTCTCTGCACAGCCAAAGAAAAGGGTTGGGGCTGACCGACCTCCTGACTCTCTGCTCTGACTCTCCTTGTTTCTCATCCTGAACTGAGGAAGTTACAAACTCTCCCACTCCTTCCTCCCTCCTGACTGCCTCCGGTCTCTCCCTGGACTGACTCCTCTCCCTGAGTATCCTGAATGGCGACATCAGCCTCATCCTGATGGGGGACTCTGGAGGTTTGGGTCGAATTAACCTGGACGGGGAGAGAGTCATACGTTCCAACCCAGGTACACTGGGAGGAGATCCAGTATGGACCATGGGATGTCCTGTGCATTTCTGTGCTGGGTATCCTGCTCTGACCCTCTGTAACATTTGCCCTGCATCTGCCTGTGCTCCCTGGTTGCCCTGCTGCCTGGATCTTCCTCTCCTTTGCTCTGAAGAAAACAAGCATCTCTGAACTGCGTCTGTCTGCTCCTCCATCTTCTCTTCAGTTCTTTTCTCCTCCTGCTCTGCCTCTCTCTCCCCGCTACTCTCTCGGCTGTGCTGCCTGGTCATCAGTAGGATCCTCTTGTGGAGTAGAGCCCCACCTATGCCATAGCTGCGCAGGCTGACGGTGCCGGCCTTTGTACTGGCGTCGCTGGTCAGAGATGATGAAGATCCTGACAAGTTCATCTGGCTGGAGTTTTGGGACTTCGCCACGCCTCCCACTGAAAGCAAAAAAACCCACAGCACAGATGAAAATAAAGGTTTGCTGATTTAAGTTACAGTGAATCTACATAAACCAGAAACATATATTAAACCATTATAATGACCACTAAACTTTACATGCATGCATATTGATCCCAGACATAGTTTCTGAGTAACTCCGTAAGATTATCTTTAGTGTTTTACAGCTCTGCGTGGAGGTTACCGTTTCACCTAGTGGATAAAAAAACACAGGGCGACACAGGGTGAAAAGTTTCCGTTGCAGACCTTTGCGTGGGGAGCCCTGAGGCGACACTGTGGGGCTGGAGTGAAGGGAGGAGATGGTGGAGACGGTGTCATCAGATGGTCTCTTGGTGCTCCATTCCTCTGATGAATTCACGGGAGGCTTCTTCACCACCTGGGGAGAATTAGAGTCTGAAGAAGAAAAAAGAAGAGAGAGAAGATAAGTAGATTTCAAAAAGTTAGTATACTTAAATTGGAAGTTGGTTAAATATTAGTAATAATACACAACTGGAAAATGTTTGGTGTTTAATTAGTGTTAATACCCGTGAAAGGTTAATCATCCCTCGCTCAACATTTATCTCTTGACCTCCGACACATTTGTGTTAATCACTTTGGCTCTTGAATGAATTTGACGACGACCCCCTCATGATGTAGGGGTACTGAACTTTATTATACATTTTGTTTAGTTGCTTTTTTCTGTTGTCTTCCTGTGTTTTATCAGACGGCAAACTATATTTCTAATATATTCTGATAACTTGACTAAAAAATTTTCTAATTTCAAAACTCTGTTAAAATACACTACAACATAATACTGTCTTTTATAGCTTTTTTATTAATGTCATCCTTTGTTTTAATTCTTAGCTCTTAAATGTTTCATCTGTTTTTAATTGTATAATATCCGTCTTTATTATATACACTAATAACACACATATAAAATTATGTTATGTATGATTTTCTCTAAGATTTGTTTCTTTTTACCTTGTAACCTTATTTTCTTTTATTTTACTGAGATGAACTGTTACTAATTATGGATTATGCAAGGTTTTATGAGCACTTACCTGGAATGAAGTGCCTCTTAAACTATTAAATAAACTATTAGAGCAGTTAATTATCACTTAGCTATTGCTTAAGTCTTGGCCAATAATAATTGATGAAAATGTACAAGTAAAAGGATGTACAACGCAAATAAAAAATGGACTGCTTACAATAAATTCTATATACAAAATAACACTAAGAAGTGAAATATAATCCAAGTGTACTCACTGGATGTGCCGATGTCCTTGGCAGTGCTCTTCTTTCGTAGAGGGTTCAAAGGGACCTGGACCTGAAGGACCTGAGACACCCTGTTTTGTGTTTTTCCCGTCGGTAAAGCTGATCGCAGAGACACTGGAGACATGTCCGACTTAGTGGATCGCCTCTCACTCAAGTTCTTAGACACTAAAACCACAATAAGAAGAAAAAATGCAAAAAGACATTTATTTACTCATCATTTTAACAAGTTTTCAGAGATGTTAAATTTCAAACAGACCTGCTCAGTTCGACTACTAGCTAGTTGACAGGAAATATCATGGTCATAAAGGCAATATGTTCATCATATGGATAAACAATTTCCTAACAGACTACAATATAATGAAACACTGTGATAATAACATTAACATCAGGTGTGTTGAATGTATGCCACAAATGTGTTTTCAAACATCTTTCTGGGCTCTTTGTTCAAATTTGACCAGATCTACCTATATTAGGTTCTTTAAACTGTGTCGTGTTTCTCATAGTGTTTAGTTCAAGTCTTGGACTTACAAAGAAATACTACAGTGGATCTGTCTTGAAGTGACCCAAATTAAGATCTTAACATTCCAAATTGATACAGGTTTCACTACTAACTTTACTAAATAGAATTACAGCATAATGGCTTGAGGTAAATTTAAAGGTTTTCACAATCAGGTAACCCTTAATCTCTTAGAAAAAAAAGACTATTATGTGCATGCTTTATTCTACAGAGAATACACTAGTATCTGCAAACTGACTGATTGATCAGTTCCACCCTGTTATTTTCTGCAGGACATTTGCAAACACACTAGGTGGCAGTATAAGCCAATAACACAAATGCCACTTTTCACCCAGTAGAATACTTTCAAAGCTCATTTTATGAATTCAACAGAATTTTAAGCTTTCACTGCTCAAAGTTTAATCATGCCAAACATGTCTTATTAACAAGATCAGTTTTTTTTTGTTCAATTTCCTGACAGGCTTTTGTGTATGTATGACTTGTGCATTGATGTTCTTGTGTATACCAGGTAACTACTTGAGTCACCAAACATGTGAAGTACTCTCAGTGTCTGTGTTACTTACAGGTGTTATACGACGGCTCACACTGCAGGGACATGATCTGGTGCTTCTCCTCATCTGTCTCCACCGTGAGGTTACAAAGGTATTGCTTCACCTTTCTGGCCATCTGAGCGTCTTCGTACAGCTTCTTAGCGTTGAGAAGCGAGCTGCGACGTACCCGTTTCTTATGGGCTCCACCCTGCACGTCCAGCATGTTGGAGTTGGTGCTGCCTTGACTCAAAGACCTGATGAGGGGATGAGAGGGAAGAAGAGGAAGGAAGGAAAGGTACAAGAATAATGAGGGCAAAGAGGAAGAGGAGATTAAAGAAAATGAAGAATGGGAGGAAGTAAAGAGAGATGTGTAAAGAATTTAAAGAGGTAATAAAATGGTATTGATCGATTGGAAGATCAAGATTGATGAGGATGAAATCAGGGAATAGATGGAGGTAAAAGAAGGAAGAAGAGAAGAAATGCATGTGAAAGCATAAAGACAGAAAACAAAAAGAAAGAATGGTAAACAATGGTCAATACAGTCATCAATAAAACAGACAGGATTACTTTTTTTCATCAAATGCGGCTTCTACTACAAGATCTGTACATCTGTCTTTGTATTGGAGCAGAGCATTTTTAAAACAGGACCATGCAACTGGGAGGGAGGCAGCACTCCCTGGTGTGCCATGCTATCACAGTACAGAACAGCAGAACATTCTGTCAGATGGAGGCAAAAAGGGTTAGGAAACAAAAGATGCACATTATTCGATACGGGGAATATTATGGCAGGATGCAGATATGAGCAAACACCAAACCTGAGTCAAATAGTATCTGCAAATATGTGTCTGTCTGTTTTATTTGGACCTTTTTTGACAGCAGGATGAGGCTTTTAGCTGAGGTTCAAAGGACATTTTTTTTAAACTTTGGACACAACAAAGAGCAAACCAGTCCACCCTGAAGGTTTATTTAGTAGCTTTTCTGACATTTTCACACATATTACATGATTTTCAACAGCAGATAAAGTTTACCCTTTCACCATGGAACTGTAGATGGCAATAAATAAATAAAAACACTGTTTGGAATTGCTGTCCTTGTTGGCTTAAACGATTAAAAATCCATACAGCAGCTGTTGATGATGATCCTATGTGATTGTAAGAAGTGTGATTGTTGTCTAAATTGCTGCTTTTGAGTTTAAGAATTAACTTTTGACCTCAACTTTTAAGCCAACTTGGGCAATAAGTCCATGCAAATTTGAGCTATAATTGATAATTTACTGGCAAATAAACCATAAAACTTCACCTGCTTGTGAGGATCATAATATGAGCTCCAGAAAAGTCTAAATGGACCTTGAGGTGAGTTTGTTTTACCAAAGGTTTTTCACTTTTACCTAACATATATTAGATTTTTTGATTTTTATTAAATGCATCCACATGCTGTACAACGTAAAACTACAACCGCATACTTAACTGCAGTAAGTGTAAACCTGCACTTATGGTAAATGACAGCCATTGATAAGGCTGGTCAATTTTCATTACTACCAGCCACGATGGGAATGTGCTTATTTTTTTTAAGCTACTATATGACTCAAACATAAAACTTATGAACATGGCAGACAATTAATGGGTCAATGATGGACTTCAGTATGGTTCATGTGAATGGGCACTTCAAATGGAAGGGTTAATCACACAGAAGCACAGGCAGACACACATGGGCACTCAGATAAACTAAGGGGAAGACATGCATGGTTTATGGCGGTGGGGATGCAGGGTGTACTGAATTTCTGCTGGTCCAGACCGAAACAGGATGAAACCGGTAACCAGGACAAACTTACCCTAAACTCTTCCACCTCTTCTTCCTGCAAGCAAGAGGCGTGAAGATTGAAGCGTGACTTAGAGACAAGTTCAAGGGTCAGGGGGCAGGAGGTGGAGACGAGACTATGTAGACGTCATGCCACCACAAACAAACAGAAAATGACTGGAGATGGGAGGACACCAGACATAGGACATCTCCCCATATCAACCTGAAGAGTGTGTGTTATGGCTTTGTGTATCACACACACACTACAACAACCTGCTGTAATGAGCATGTGATGCACATATATCACATTTGTCATATGTGATAAATGTAAAAAATACAATGTTTATGTCTAGAATTAAAGTCTTCATGTAAGCATCTTCTCTGATTTGTAGTAAGACGGGAGTGTCTGCAGGGGGCAGTCATGCACCGCAGCAGTGACAGACTGTGATCAACAAACACAAACTGAGTGATACGAACTACACACTGCAGCTGGCATCAATTCTACCTTCAGTTCCAGTCAATCCATGTCTTGTGTCCTTGTGTGGTTACATTCCAGGACAGGAATGCAATCAAAACAGCAAGAGCCATGAGCTGGACAAGGAAGTGAATGAGAATTGATTGAACCAGACCTTGAGTGTGTGCCTGATCCTGTTGGTGAAGGATCCAGGTTGGCTGGTGGAGGTATGGTGTTGTGGTTCCCTTTTTGCCAACATTTGTAGTCTTCAGCAATAACCTTATTTTTTAAAAAAATCTAAGAATCTACTTTTCTATACAGTTCTCTGCATTTTTTTTCCAAGAAGTGTCAGTTTTGCTGCCTGCAGTCTGACTGATGGGAAACAGGAAGACCCAGTTTCAAAGAATTACAAGCTTTAAGGAGGGTGCTGATTTTGTATAACTTAGTAAACCACTTACTTAGGATTATCATACAATGCAAATTAACTGGTCTCTGTGTCCAGTGATGATTTCTAAACCCCATTTACAATTTCATGACATTATGCTAATAAAAATATTGTCTCATTTTGCTGCGAAATACAAGCCACAACCGTAATTTAAACAACAGTCGCTAACATATCAACACATTCTGGCTTTCATTTATTACTGGTGACTAAGAATAGCTCTAGGTGACCCATATTTGTGGAAGTGGCTCCGACAGCAGCATTGAGTTTAATCAAGCATAGCAAATATCGAGACGAAATAGTTATTTGAAATTGTTGTATCACAACAACCAACCTCTGTCTGAACATTAGAGCAGGATCCATGTTGGCTGAAGTCATTCGCACCACGTGTCTGATCTCCTTGGCGATCATCCTCAGCTTCTCAAAGTTCACAAGACCGTCGACACTGGAGTCGTTGCCTGGGAGGAAAAAGCAGAATCACAAAAATGTAGTGTCAGCTGTCAACACTGTAACTGAGATTATATGATGTGTATTTTATTTTTTATCTGCAACATGCAATTCCCAGTAGCATTTCCAAGTCAAATCTTCAAAGCAAAAACGTCCTTATTCTGGTTTCTTTTTTGTCATTCCTCCAAGAGATCAAAGTCATGTCTTTTTTTAATATTTAGTCGCATTGGTCAATTTGAGAATTCTTTGCAGCTTGCACAATTAGGGAAGCTTGCCGTTTCATTCCTAACATGGCTATAAGCATTGTTTTAAAGACAAGGAGAAGTCTGTAGTTTTGACCTGACTCAATGTGGTCTGTTAAAAAAGGCAAGATAGGGAAGAATTTAGCAGAAGTAAACCTCCTGAGCGAGCCTGAAATCGATCCTCTGCACAACACAGAGGAAGTAGGGGACATTAAACTGAACAGAATGACATGTCAAACTCAAGAAATGGCTTCAGCTTCTCAGCCTCTTGGAGGACAACATGTGAGTAATTTGAAAAAAAAAAACAAATCCTGTGCTTTTTGCAAACTCTTCTACCTTCATGTAAGAAGGTGAGGTCCTTCTTGACCACCGGGAACAGCGGGATGATGGGTGGCTGCATGCTCTGGCTGCTCAGCACGTTGCGGTACTTGGCCATGTTCCTGGACGGGTCGAAGACATCCTGCAGGTCCCCAAACAGCTTCTCGTACTTACTGGGCAATTTCTCCCACGAGCTCCGCAGTCGAGCCACCGGTGCCAAGTTCAGCCCGCTGTGTGAGAGAGGAATGAGGTGCAAGGAGGGTGGAGAGAAGGGGAGACAGAGATAAATAGGTTACGGTGGGAAGAAGAGAGGGGCAAAATGAAGAAGCAGTGAAGAGAAACAAGGGTAGAGCAGAAAGGAGTATAGCTTTAGTTGGTATATTTAATATCTGCATCTCATTCAAAGCCTTTTTGAGCTAACTAAGTCCCCATTTTCCAGAGCAGAAAACCTCTTGAGGTAATGTCAGCTCTGAGCAGACTCATTCAGACAGCTAATAATTATGACTGGCACAGCATGTATTTTTGCTCTCTCTTTGTTCATTCACCCATCAACTCTGCTGCTGGTAGGTATATTTTTAGATTTCCAAATTCTTTCTTTATCCCTTTGTAGTAACTGATAATGTGGGTCAATCTGTATGGGGAAAAAAAAAGTCTGCTTCCTAACTGAGCATATTGGGCTTTATTTTCTCTTCATTCCTCAACCCAGCATCTCCATCACGTTCTCTTTGTACTATTTTCTCACACACAGACACATAACTTCACAGCACCAGCCATGCCCCTGTCACCAGCAGGTTGTGCATCAGAGAGCCATATGCGCCAAGGCATTCTGCTGTGAGTGGGGGTGTAAAGGGACATGGAGGTCAGACACTAAAGTGTCTTTTACAGCCACAAACAGGGGCTCAACATACTGTTAGGCTCCTGAAACTACAAGTCCAGATTGGAAGTGTACACGAGCGCTGTCTAACATAACAAGTGCACACAGCTTACTGCTGTAGGAGAGCAAGACTAGCAATTATTCTTGGCAGATTAAGAAAAAGAGAAGATGGTACAGCAAAGGCTGCAATCGTGTCAATTAATCAATATATATTACATCTACAGTGAAAATTCTTGCAGCACTAAATCTTCTTGACCTGACCTTTGAATTTATTTTGCAGAAATATTGCAGAAAATTAACTTGTTATTCCTGCTATAGATTGGAAAGCACACACTGCAATGCAAAACGCTAACATCAGAGCGACCGAGCAACCGGAATAGGCTAAAGAGCATGACGTTCTGTTTTCTAAATAACTACAGAATCACCACAATTATGCTACTCTATGTACAAAAACAAAGCAGCAACAGAAAAAGTTGTTGCCCAGTTTTATCTCTCCAGTTGTAATCTTTCCTATATTTGTTTAGATTTTTAAAATAGCATAGTAAAAATCTGTATATTTTTATATGAAATATACAGATCCTCCATTTGAAATATTAGCATGAATTTATTTATACAGTTGTTTTTGCTGTGTTTGCTTGTTCTATACATCATGTAATACCAGATTAGGGTCAATAACAACCAGCTGTAGGATCTGGAAATCATCTTCTATGTTTATTTTTACAATACTAAAAGACAGTGCTTTGAAAATTAGGATTTAAAAAAACAATGTGGTCCTGAAAAGAACTTTATAGATGATCAAAAGGGCAAATTGCGCAGCTGCTCTGAGGTCTCAGACCCTCACGGCCCTGGGGGAAATTAAAAACTGAAATTGTAAACACAATTTTTATCTGATCCTGAGGTAACAACAATACAGGATGATTCCACACACAGTCACAACTGCCTGTGTAGACACAAACATGCTTACACATGAAGATACTGGTGGATTCAAAAACAATCCTTTCACCGAGTTCATCCTTAAAACATATCACACTAAGCAGCGGTGACTTGCCTCCCCTCATGTGGGTTTTATCCTTTTATAACAGGGCCATGCTAACATCCTCGGCTCAGCCTAACATCCATCTAGAGCCAAACCACAGAGGCCAGAGGGATTCGGCGATCGCAACAAACAATAAGTGTAACTATGGGACCCTTGTTTTAAATGCTGCAGAGGCAGTCTCTGTGCGGTTTGGGAGAATCACGGCTGATTCAATAAACAAGGAGGAGGGGGGGAAGGAGAGAAGGGAGGAGGTGAGGCTGGTTCTCCTGAGGATGTGGGGAAAGGAGACAAGCCGCCAAAGCTCATTTGGCACAAACGCTGCCAGTGGAGATGGAGTAAATGCTTGTTGTCATCACAGAATAAAAAACACTGTCCGTGATGCTACCACATAGTACAGCTGAGGCAGAAACCACAGGAAGCCCACCTGATAATAGCGAACATGGAGTTGAAGTTCTTGCACTCTCTGCAGTGTAGCGCGATTTTGATAAAGTGCTTGATGGTCTTCATCCTCTTCAGGGCATTAGGCTCCTTCAAGATTTCTGTGGCCACCCAGAAAGTCTCCTGGTTTATCACCTCCTCAAACTGCTTCAGATTGCCACTTCCTATGGAGGAGTCTAGCTTGAACAAGTCATCCACATACCTGCAAAAAATGACAGAGAAGCATAAAAAATGTGTACAGTAGATTTTTTTTAGTTCAGAAAAACAATGTGATAATGTAAATATGATCTTGTGATGCTCAATATAACATTATTAGTTGTATTTCCTTCTTTGTCCTCCTTGAGCTTGCTTCTAGAGTTACTAAAGTTATTAGGATCGTAAGAATATGTTGACTTAAGCTGCATACTCTGTGGACTCGATGTTCCTGAAGAGTTCAAAGTCCCTCATGGAGAGCTGGGCGGCGACCTCCATGGTGCTGAGCTGCAGCAGCGAGATCTGACTCTCTCTGAGGAGGTCCTGGGCGTCTTCATCCGAACACAACGTCTCCGTCTCCATGTTGTTTTTCAGGTAGTACCTACAGGGAAAATGAAGATGGGAAGTGGACAAGATGTGGCAGCTGGAGCATTATTCCCTAAAAACACTGTACTGCTGATAGTGTCTTACATTCCCAGGCTTCTGTGGCCAATTTACAAATTCTAAAAAGATAGAAACCTCCTTATTAACAGGAAAACCAGAGGAGAGGGTTTGTTGTCTATACGCCTTTGACTTTAAAAACTGAGGGAGAAATTAACAGACAATAATTACAAAGAGTGCAGCATGTAAAACACTTTAGAAGTGATATCATCTCCATGTATTTTTAGCACAGCAGGTACTAGATCTGCAGTATCCTCAGATGCTTTAATATGAGCTGCAGAGGCAGACAAGTGGGTGGACAAGATCCAGTTTCTTCATCCCACTATAACTTTGTGCACACATTAAATCTCTTGAATGTTCCTCTCAGTCACATTTCATTTTAAATGGGCGCATTTTCTGTCTCCAACTTAAGATTAGTTTGAGGAAAAGGCAAAAATACTCTGATACAGATGGGGTTGATAGATTACAGCCATGTTTTACCTTGCAGTAAAGAAGGAGAGAGAAAGAGCAAGAGAGAGAGAGAGAGGGAAGGACGACGACAGGTGCCTGAGCAAGAAGAAAGAAGAAGAGTGAAAGCCTTTAGCAGCAGGCCATCTCTCTTACCTCATTGTGCACCTCTGTGTTTATAAATCTAACCCCCCACTTCCACTCTAATGGAGCTGTGTAGTGGTCATCCAGGAATGCTAAACCTCTGAGCATTAACGGCCAAGCGTGGGCAACCCTCAGGGGTAAAGTGTTGGCATGGATGCAACTCTAAAATGCACTCTATTACGCTGCCTGAAAAGCTGGACAGAGGAGCACCGACTGGTTGCAAGGTGATCAAGCTGAGGTTACATTTAGGATAAAATATGAGACACTCAGAAAGAGATCGCAACATATCTGAGCAGAACGGAAAAGGCTGTTATTACATATTTAAATGTAAGAACTTTTGAGGATTTTTATAAGAACCTGTAGATGCTGAAAAAATATAGAAGGCGATAAGAAGGACGAATCTGAGCAAACAAAGGGAGAAGAGGAGAGAGAACAGGGAAGTTGAAACAGGAGGAGATGAAAATAAGATGGGAGAAGAAAGAAGAGGTGAGAAAACCGAAGTCGAGATGAAGAGTGGTGATGAGAGGAGACAAGACAAAGTGATGTTAGAGTTAAGAGATAGGGGAGAGGAGAAACAACAATCTGAGAGTAGTCATGAAGAGACAAGGAAACAAAAGAAGAGAAGTGAGGAAATGAGATAAGATGAGAGAGGAGGAGACTTTGGAAGAGAGGGGTCTAAATTAATGATGGACAAAGTGGTGCTAAATAGAACTAGGCGAGGTGAAGCCATTGGAACCGTGCCATTGTAAATGGCCGTCGGCGGTGTGTGGAAGCGTGTATCAGTGTGTGCTGAGTATAAGATCCTCTCGCTGCATCTATATGTATTTTGGAAGCGTGAACAAGGCTTGCTATTGGCTTGGCCTGCCCCCTCCTAGACCTCCTGTCAATCACCAGCTGTAGAGCGGAAGAGATGGAGGAGGCGAGATACAGAGGCAGAGAAGCCAGGAAGACATTTATTTACCTACTGCTCCTGATAAACACAACTATTAGGGACTGAGCTGAATACAGTGGGCATGTGCAATCTACTGACAGTGCACATGGTATATGTATACAAGAAAAAATACTGGAGGAACATAAAGAACTAAATAAAGAAGAGGTGCTATCTATAAATGTTGCTTGCTTACACTTTCAGATTTGTGTTTCTGAATATGTGTGACAGATGTTTGAGATTTACTTAGTAAGAATTCTTGTGCGTGCATCCTGTCTCAGTTTGTGTACATAATTGAATGTGCTCACTTGAGTAAATGCAGTATTTCTATAGGTCTATATGTGCACAGAGGCATGCCTGTGTATAAGCAGGTGATTGTCTGTATCTATATCTTGTGCCTGTGTGTGCATTTGAGTGTGCGCATGAATAATTCCAGGCAAGCCATGCTGTCTGCAGAGGCCTCCGCCCCTGACAGAGGATGAAAAATTCATGCTAACCTAGTTGGGAGGGGACCGACGAGGGACCAAAGGAGACGTGGAGAGAGAGGGGGGAAAACTGTGAAAAACTGACGGAGGAGTCATTCTGAGGCAGACTTTACGGTTGCAGTCAAATTATCCTTCGTGTCCTACTAACTTTCATCTTGAAAGGGAATGTGCCCAGCATCAAGAAGAGGAGCTAAGATTTTAGACAAACTGGGAGACAAAGAAAACACACTGGAGCAAAAGAAAGAAAAAACAGCATCAGACAAAGTCTAAGTAATCTTAACTGTTCTTACAGAAAGAAAGAATTTAACATATCACTGCAGCCTTCAACCAACTGTGGACAGAGTTACCTGTAAACGGTTGTTTTTGTTTTTTATTAAGGCAAACTGCAGCTTGATTTCTGCTCAGTGGAGCAACTGAAACTGTTTTTCAGCTCTTTTAAGGGATAACACCATTTCATTCATCATTCCACTGAACTAGGACAGCGGTTCTGACTTCTGTTCCTCAGCAAATGGAGTCCTGCTGGGTTTCATTCAAGTTATGCAGCCAGGCAATGTTAAGCAAATTAACTACATCACAGAACCTGTATCCTTAGGACCAAGAACCACTGCTTTAGAAGAATTTAATCATTATATACGTAGTGTACATGGCCGACTTTCTAGTAGAGCTTCACTCAAGCAGTTGCTATGAAGTTTGAAGCTGCTGTGTTAGGAATAATTTGGGAAAGATGTTTTACTAGATGGAATTCTTGTTCAGCGTAGAGCTATAAATTGATTTAGAGAATAAAACTCTCAGTAGTTGTATAAATCACTGAGAGCTGTGAGAACTTTTGTAATTTGAAACAACTCTGATATAATCTATAAAAAAAGAGAGGAAAAATCCTTCATGTCTCATGGCTCTGGGCTTTGAGTCCAACCACGATAGGTCACGGCTTTGGTTTAGTCATTCAAGCCTTCAACATGACATAGGTTTATATAAATCCTCAACTCCTCTGTTCTACTTCCAGCTGCTTTCTGGTCCAAGATTCCCCACTGTGGATCAGATTTAAGTAGAAAACCATGCCTTTTTCCATGACCAGTGTGCTTCCCTGCCCATAAAATATTGTGCTTCACGGTTTATTGAAGTATTCTTGTTTGTTGTCATGTGTGATTTACGTTGCAAATGCAGAAACACTCTCAGGTCTGCAACAATTTGGGCTCACTTTAGAGAAAACGCCGGTGACATCCGCTACATAAGACCAAGGCACATTCCTCAGTCCATAGTATTAGATTTTCAACACCAGAGTAATATTTGCTCTTCTTACCTGCCGTTGAGCTGAATCCGATCAGCCAGTTTGGAGAGCTGGTCGGGCAGGCGGCGCTGTTTTATGACTCCCTCTGGGCTGACTGATACCTCGCACAGGGAGTAGGTTTCAGGTGCCGCGATGAGACCGAACTCATTGACAGTGTGGGCGACGACATCCTTGGCAGTAGTGTCCTTACTGATGATGATGTAGCAGCTCTGCTGGTCAGCCTTGAACACCCGGATAACCTGGTCTGGGATGTCTGAGAGTGGAAGAGAAAGGAAAGAGGAGAGCAGTCAGTAACTAATTGGGACTGGATGAGTTGATAGTAACAGTATGAGGAAGCCAATAATGCAAGAAATCAGCTGAATGTAATGGAGTCTATGGCAGAAGAAGACAGAAGTTTGAGCATTTCAATGAAGTTCGAGTTAATTTTCATTATTTATTATTAAGAGCTTTCAGTTGACAAGACTTATGGCCGGCACTGTGAACAGACTTGCTTAGCTGAGTTGCAGTCCTGCCAAAACTTCTCTGGTATAAAATCAAATGGACAAAGACACAACAGCTTCTGGTGTTAAACTAACCTAAACATAAAACAACAATTCAATGAATCCACCACTTTGCATTTACCTGGTACATTACTAAATGATCTTAGCGTTTACCTAAATCACAGCGCATTTCAGCCTTGCTGTTACGTAAATTCGGACTCCATGTAAAGCCAATTTCCATTTTTAATGGATTTCTGCAGATGCCACACACAGCTTTAAGAACATTTTTCTCAACAAACTGCAGCAGCTCTATACATGCTTATGTTTAATTTAATTACAGCATCTGCATTTTTTAAATCTGAGGCAGTTACAGTATGTCGTAGGCTTCTACAATGCAAGGCTGGAAGAAATATTACATATTTACACGTAAAAACACACAGTCTGGGCTTATTCTTAAACTGTGCATCAAAAACAACTTTTGTTATGACACTGGGGATACAGACAGGCACACACAGGTCACTCGGACTACACAGTAAACACAAACACTACAGCCTTTATGAAACAGATCATGTAAAAACCAAAGCAAAACAGATAAACAAGGACAAATACACCTAAAAGGACGAGGAAAAACATGCATGCATGCAAGAAGCTGCAATGACAAACAACTGGAATATACACTGAACACAGCAATCAGGCCATCATTCATCGTGGAAAGCTCCACATTTATCTTGCATCATCTCTGCCTTACTTTTATTCATGTTCCCTGGTTGTAGGTTTGTTTTTAGCACCATGTAATAAATAATTTTGAGCTAAAAGTTGAACACATGCCTTCCAAGTTGCTACTCAGAGCATATGAGGAACACCTATTATTAAGTACAACAAAGCCACTAAATCCAATGCCGCTTCAAGGTATTATAGACATGAAGGTGTAATATAGTATTGTTGCTTAATTTAAATAATAGCTTGAATGTTAGCGGTGACTACAGCTGCTGATGCCAGAGCAGCTGCACACGACTTCCACGGTGTGATGTGTGTTAAATAATGGAGCGAAACACTGCATTAAAGATCCCTGTGTTTGAGTAAGGAAGAGGGTACGGGCCATTAGCCACAGGCAGCCCAGGAGCTTTAAAAGAATGACTTATGAACAGTGTGCAGTCGCAAGTGGAGAGAGAGTCTGACAACCAGATGAAGTTGTCATAAAGCAGTAATGTGTGTGCATGCGTTCACATGTTCTGTGTTGCTTAGTTTGATCATGTGTGGCTACAGAGGCTGCACATGGAGTCAGGTCAAGAACAAAAGGTGGCGTCTGCAAAAGATAAAATGTGTATCGACTGAAGATTTTGTTCAAATGCATGTTAATGAAAATGCAAACAAACATCCCTGCTGTTTCTTGTTTATCAAAGTGAAACAGATAAAGACACAAAGTCATTACCTTCATCCTTTATTAACATGGATCTCTGATCTGTCTGCGACTGTGTGGGACTTTAAGTGTGAGCACCTTTATTATCGTCATTACAGCAGCAGCACAATAAGCACAAACAAATTGCCGAAGGCAAAACCAATAACAATATTGTTTGAGCGAATGCAGAAAATCAATCACGGCTGTTTGTTTAAGGAGCTGCATGTTGTAGTGGTGAGGGGATGTGGGCGAGGGAGGGTGCATTTTGCACCCTCCCTCGCTTTTAGTTTCATCTTTGCTTTTAGTTTCATCTTTGGAAGTGAAATGAATGTACGGCATTCTGACAAGAAAGTACTGATGTATTTCCTTTTAGACATTTTAGAATAAAATTTTCTCTAACATTATATGGCATTTAATATTATGTCTGTACCTTGAAAGCACATTTATAGGCTTTTACTGCTTTATTTGAAAGTAAGCATCAAGGTGTTTTTATGCTTTGAGATTTTTCTTTAGAATTTTTCCCATTTTGTATTTGCTGCTTCTTAGAATGAGGGTATATTGATGTTTACACTAGCTGCCTTTCTTAGAAATGAATGACCCCTTAATGGACTGTGAGCTTATTGATTTCAATCACAGGACACATACACTTTGCATGCCAGTCAAATGATTTCTGACTTTTGTGTTGAAGATGGAGATATGCACATTGTATTTTTTTCTATTAATCAAATACTGCATCAGAATATTAAGTGCAGCTTTCCCTCCTCCCTCCATGTTGCTGCAGCAGAAGACAGCTTCTCTGTTTATGTGCAGCAGGGTGGTGAGAGCGGGCTGACTGGAAGCTAAATGCTTTGTGTCTCATTAGCTGTGATTTGTGATGAGAGTGTGGGAAGCCCTCAGATAAATAGCTGGCTATCATATCCGGGAGGGGCGCCTAATCATGTTTAATCCTCTGGACGAGCTGCGACCTGACCTGCACACAGGAGGACAATCGCTGCCCACCCAGCCAAGCAGCCAATCAATTATCATCTTTAATAAAGCATCATTCATTTTCACCATCACCAGAGTATTTACTGATGGACTGAATCCAAATAGGATTTCTACACAAGAAAAAAGAGTCTTCATGGGTTTTTCGCAAACACAGAGCTACACACTTCCCACAAGCCTCCTCCTCCTCCTCCTCGTCCTCCTTTCTACTGTTTGCCAAAGCTTTTCCCAGTCACTCCATCATACAGTCGGAAGGCATAAATCACAAGTGAAAGCATCCAGAGCAGAAGAGAGCTGAGCATGATGGCTGGAGCTCCTGAGAGGAGAGCAGAGTACAGTAGCTGGAGGGGAACACAGAGGGCTCTAGTATATAAAATCTAATGAAAAAATGCTTAATTTCTTAAAAAGCTCCTAAGCTTGTGCCTTAAAGTGTAAGGCAGGCATTATTTAATGATTTATTATTATATCCAGACCCCCTGAAGGGACTTGAACTAATAATGAATTTATCCAACAAACAAGTGTGGTCTCTGTGGCCTGTATGTGATGAAAGTCAGTTTTTGTCCAAAAACTAACAAGAAAACACAGTGAAGTCTCGTTCTCTGCCACACTCCTTCATTCTCAATTTCGTCTTTGTGGCTGTAGAGGTGTCTCTTGTTTGACTGACAAGAAATCAGTGTTACAAAACACGATGGTTTCACCCCTAAGATAAAGCTTGAAAACCAACAAAAAGGGCCTTAAGATGTCTCAAATTCAGATGACAAGTGGAAGATCTATAAACACACTACAAGGCCCAAAACCAGAACCTGAAGGATGTAGTTCATGGATGCAAAGATTAGTGTGGCAAAAAAGCTCACGAATTAAAGAAGAAAAACACTGAGATGCAGGGAACATTTACTAAAGCACAACCAAACAGTGGCAGTGAAAGTATTTATACTTACAGTACAGTCCCAGGGCTTGGCAAGCAGAGAAGAAAAAGAGAAAACACAGTGAATGAGTGAACGAGAGTGGGAGGAGCACAAAGAGGCACAGTGGTTGGAAACATCATGACAGAAGAGAAAAGGAGGGAAAGACCAGCGGAGTTTTCTACTGTTGCCTTGATCTGCTCTTGGGAAACCAGAGAAGCAGAGTATGACTCAACACGTCAACACTAAAGCATCTGTTTAAAATCACAGCAAGGGAGATGCAAGATGAGAGAGAGAGAAAAGGACTGGGGAAATGGTAGAGGAGGGGGAAAACAAAACAAGGACACAAACACAGAAGAAATCTGAGGATCTGAGAGCTTAGCTTTCCACAGAGAAGACACGACGTAACTTTGGAAACATAAGACATAAGCAGCAACCACTGAAGAAAACACTTGTACGTCTAGCCTCTGATTTATCAGTTAGTGATCTGAATGAAAGAAAAAAAGGACAGAAAGAAGCAGCAAACATAAAGCAGAAGGCACTGGACGTTTTGCATTTTTCCTTTACAAGTAATTAAAATAATCATCTGATTATCAAAATGGCAAAACTGACCAAAACCACTGTTGATCTATTAACCTAATAACAGTTTTCGGTCTTTTATTTTGGTATAGATGTAACTTTTATTGGTTAATGTAGTGCATTTAACAAGAACAATCTAGATTAAGCTTTACTTACTTCTACCAATATTTTATAATTCAGTGGTGCTCAACCAATACATGGTGATATATATCTATATATTTATATATATTTTAAAATGTCTATTTAAAGAAGAAAGCCTCATTGAGACAAAAGCTGTCCTAGCTGAGATATGCAGCAACAACAGCAACAGCACAACAAAATACACAAGACAAATAGCACAGAATATGCCACAAAATCAAACATGAATAACATTTCTATTGCAATCAGACTTATCTGATGTGGCAACTTACATCAAGCCAAAACTGTGGAAAACCAGTAGAACTAACTACACCCAATCCAGAACAATAATGTAATGAGACAAACACATTTAAAAAAATCTAAAGTTGGAGAGAGAGCAGGATGAACAAAGGGAAAGACACATTGGTACATTAGCACTCCAGATCTAAATGCTAATGTTTTTATAATTAGGACTTTTTGGGGGGTATTACAAGCTCTGCAGAGCATCTGGAGAAGCAGGTTTTGTTTAAGGAGGCCATTCGGTGCTCTACTATTAAACCTAATGGGAGGCCAGAAGACTAAAGGAAACTTGATCTAATGGTGGATGATTAATGTGGCACAGTTGTGTGTTTCTACTCTAGTATAACACAACCACATGTGATGTATAGGTCTACAAACTAGAGACGTGTGCACAGGAGCGTGTATGTGTTTGTGTTTGTGTGTGTGTGTGTGTGTGTAGCTCACTGACAAATGGCTGGTGGAATAAATCAGGACCATATTCTCTCTCTCACTCTCTTTCACCTTTCCACTTTCCCTTTCTTGCCCTCCCCTTCTCTCAGTCTTTCTTCTGCACACACATAAATAACCCGCACAAGCCCACAGGAAGTTTGTGTGTGCTTCATGTTGGTTTAAATAATAATGGGCTCAGACACCCGTCGGGCAGGAAAGGATTAAAAAAACTGATAGTCTAGGAGGTTAATGCTTGTCAGACAGACACAATTCTGCAAAAAAGCTCTGTGACACTTCAAAAACAAAAGACCTCAGGTTGTCTGTACACCGATGCTAGAAACCTCTGTGGGTTTACTTTGAGTAAGCGAATGTGCTCCTTTGTCAGCATAAGTGATTTGAGGAGTTTGCATGAATTTCAGGGAGAAAGAAACCCACCAGGTTACCACTACAAATTCTCATATGGACGCTTTACACGATTATGTTCAAGGGTGAGAGGTTGTTTGCTTAGCGTCTCTCAGTACAGTCACTGAACACCGGAGTCCCTCACTTCACAAGTGGCTTTCACAGCTCAATGAGGCCGAGGGCTCAAGTCAAGTGTGACAAACAGCTTCAGGAGAGAAAACCCTGAACTATGACTGAGACAGCTGAAATATCCAGCGATGACTGAGGCCACGGAGGTCATTAACAGCTGCAAACAAATGTAATGAAAGTATTGCTTCCCAGAGACCCCAAGTATTTAAAAACAGGATCATCAAGTTTTGCAACAAGAGACTCATTTGCATGATTGTGGGCTGGTTCAATTAAATGTTTGAGTTCTTCTGTGAAAGACAAATTTGAGATTGTCATTTTTTTCAAAGTATATGGCAAAAAATACCACTAGATATGCTAGATAAAAAACAGTTAGCATGATGTCCCCCAATTTTGTTATACTGCAACAACATTTATATGATGTGTGAGATCTAGAGCATACAAGAACGTTCGCAGCACAACAGAACTTTGAGACCAATTCAGACAGGTTGCAAACAAACCAAAAGATAGAAAGATGTCAGTATCAATCCCTCGTGTCCCAATTCCATATTACACAGTCATTCTAAGAGGATTTTTAGTATGTGGTGTCTTCACTGATTTGTCACAGTATGTTCTATAGGGGAAACTGTAGAGCTGCTCACAGCTGGAGACTATTAAAACAAATTGTGGGAAAACAGTTTGGCTAACACCCCAGAAAACCAAAAGAGAAAAAAAAAACTAAATTTCAGGAAAAACATTTTATGTCCATTTGTAAAGTTTAGTTGGTTGTGACGTCCTAGTTGCAGTTTGTTTTTGTGTAAAACTGTTGAGTGTGCTGATTCTTTTGTAGCCAAGTGAAAATACAGCATAGAAAGATAATTAATGCATAGAAGTAACATAGAATTGGGACAAACTGGGTGGATTTCTGCATCTAGTGCAGTAGATGAAAGTTGAGCCAGGACACTTACAATAGAATAAGATGACTGTTTCCCATCTTTTCAAAATACATTTGATTGAGCTGGGGGTGTGTTTAAACCTCGTCCGTCAAAATTTGAGTAGCATTTTTAAAAAATGAACGATAAAACACGGTGATAATCTCATCCACGATGTCTGAAACCTCAAGTCCACAAATACAGAGCATCAGCAGAATACTTCACAGTTACGTCCACACAGGGGCCCTTGATGTCACTGCATTAACACCTGATTCCTACCTGCAGGGTTGGAGAAGTCGAGGACGCTGGTCGCCGGCTGCAGCAGGTCCGGGCTGCTGGATGAGAGGTTTCCAGGAATCGGCATGATGGCGACGCTGTGACGACACTGCTTGGTGCCGACAATGCTGTCATCCTGAGACTGACCCATGCCACCATCACTGCAGAGGAAATCAGGGAAGGTGCAGTGGGACGAGTGAGGACAAAGAAAGGGAGGTGAAGGTTGAAGTTGGGGAAAGGAAGGACAGTAATTTAACAGAAAAAGGGTGAGAGAGAGAGAAACAGAAAATTAGACTGACTTCATCAAAGGAAAACTTCATGTTCTTAAATTAACTTTTCGGCTTTCATTATTTGCAGCAGTAGACATTTTTTAAAAAACTTTTTTATCCCCTCTGTAATATGAGTTCTATGCGCAGGTACTAAAATGAGTGCATTTCCCTTCATCTTGAGAACATATTAAAATCACAACTCATAACAGTGAGGGGCAAAAACTGAGATTTAATCAAAACGTCTACTCCTGCAGAATGACAACACAAAATATCAGTACCATTATATTTGTCTTTTAATATGCAGCAGTGACACTGCTGAAATTCACCCATGAGGAGATTTCATGAATGGCAGGAACTGATAAGGAGCATTCACGGATAGAGACACACATAGTCACCAAACACACACAGACACACACACACACACACACACACACAAGACGATGGTTTACACAAGCTCACATGGACACGAACACTGCAAACAGAGAAGTACATTGGAAAATAAGTGATAACTCATGAGTATGTTAGATTATTCACATTCTTGACTTTGTAGGTGTCTTCATTTATACATTTGTAGGTTCCTATCCCCGCTCTTAGCTCTTAAATACATCTCTGTGTTAGTGTTTGGCCCTTTCGTTCTTCCTTTTGTGTGTCAAGCTGGATTTGAGAGTCAGGCGCCTTCCTACCTGGCTCCTCAGGTCTGCCCAGGGATATGCAAACATTAACCTTTACATTAACGGTCTCATTAGAGTGCCTGGATCAGCAAACATGTGATGGAAATGGTAGCTATACGGAAACGAATTCTCAGACAGGCAGGATGGGTATTGCAATTTTCCATTGTCCGGCCTCAAATGACAAACATCTGATGTTTCGATAATGCCTCAAAGAACTTGTTCAATTCACTTTATCTATTTAAAGTAGGTGAATTGGCTGAAGGTTAGGTAGGTGTAAACTGTTTGTGGCTGAAAATAAACTATAAACAAAAGCAATGTGAAAGCAGAACCAGAAACCAGTGCTTGAATGCTGTAATGACTTAATATTCTTAAATACACACTAGGTGTGAATCCTTGTGAGTTTGAGTCTCAGCCAGTAACTGTAGTGTCTGAGACTCCGAGTTCATCTGTTCTGCCTGATACTAATTGTAGCTTCCCTCTAGGTCTGTGTGTCTGTACAGTATGTACTGGAACACGGTGCAGTAATGCGGGGCTTCCACTAACACAGCTACGTGCTGCTGTAGCAAAGCCTCTGTAATCTTTGAATCACCAGCCGATAGGTGCCGCAGCGACGGGATGGAACAAAGAGAGGGGAGAAAAAGATGGGAAAAGATGGAAGGACAGAAAAAAACAGATACCGGTAGATGAGGAACCGACAAGAAAGGGAGGGGAAATAGGTAGATTAAATATTTTCCAGCTTTGAGCAAAGGCAGGAGAGAAAGGAAAGGGAGATTTAGGAAGAAGATAGTGGTGAAACTGAGACAGATAAAGAAAGCATGGGGCTCAAAGGACTACACTAAGACACTGTTAGCTCTTGGGTGAACTGGGAGTGTAATGATATTCACACTTTGAACAATGAAAGTCAAGGCAGAGACTTATCAATACCTGATGATAATAAACATGCATGGCCGTTTTGTAGTCTGAACCACAATTACAAGTACTGATATCCATTCATCCAAGCAAATTTGGTTTTAGACACGTGTTAGAGGTTTAAAAAAATGTATTTGTTTACTGAAAAAGACAAAACATGAGAGCAAACCTCTCAAACTTCTAAGTTTTTATGCATACAAATATTCTACTGATTTACATAGATGCCAGTTGTGTTGACTGCTAAACAAACCAAAAGCATCTGCAGCCACTAAAACATTTCTCTCTGCTGTTAAACACTGCAATAAACTAACTCCTCCTTGATGTTTTCTGCAACATCCCTGTGGAGTGCATTTGGCTGAATAACCTACTGTAACTGAGTCCACAAAGAAGTGCTGAACAGAAATTTAATTGCAGAGCCTGAATGAGAAAAATGAACAGGAGGAGCATGTTGACTTTGCAGAAAAGTAGGACTCATATGTTAAAGGAATTAGCATGAAACCTACAAATGTAGTCCCCTAGTCATGTTGCTGAAGGTCAGCAATGCTGGTGAGTGAGTGTGTGTGTGTGACTGCTTGCTGTGTGCAGGTCTGCAGATGGACACTGAATCAAATGGTTGGAGGATGGGGAGTTACGCAAGAAGTCTTACCCAAACAGGCCCCTGAAGCAGCGGAGACAAACGGGGAGAGAGACGACATTGAAAAGCGTGAAAAAAAAGGAAAAAAGAAAAGAAAAAAAGACTGAAGCAGCAGAGCTCTGCTGAAGTGATTCAGCGACACCAGTGCAGCAGTGTGACAAAGCCTGTGCATGAAAAGCAAGGCCTCCTTTTCCTCGCACACACTTAAAACAATACAAACAAACATGGCAGAATATACCACAGGCAAAGTTTAGACACACTGACAGGTTTGCTGAAATAAAGAAGCAGAAAAATGTCAGGAGCAGTTTCAGAATGTCAGCATAGACTCATACACAACATGAGGTCACAAAGTGGCAAGAAGCAACCAAAGATATTTTCATTTTTTAACCTCATTTAAATAAGTCAGGGTAGGCTAAATAATGCAATTGACTCCCTGTATTATACGCAAGAAACTCTCATAACATTGACTGATGTTATGATTATTAATGCTGCATTAAAGAGCCCAAATCACACACATTTACAGGTTTGTAATGTTATTTTGGGGATTTACTAGAATATGTTTACATGCTTTAATCCTCAAAAAACAAAAACGTTTTCTTCATATGTAATTCTTCCTGTCTGCTGTCTCAAATGGTCTATTTTACCACCTATATCTTTAAAGTCACCCTTCTGGAAATCTTACCCGAACAAAGCCAGTTAAAGTTGATTAGTTACTGTAACCCTACATCTCCGAGTACAGGCAGTAAGATGTAGCCCTGGCAAAAATAACTAGTGAGGAAATACTCATGTGAATGTGTTACATGCTGACATAAATAAGTAACGGGAGAAAAGCCTGGACTTCAATTGAGCTGTTTTAGGCAAGTTAAGAACAGTGTTGTCTATTGGAGAGAGTTGTTTTTGCATGGACTGGGCATTGTGAGTTTGCAGATTTTTTACATACATACAAAAGCTAGAGACTGCACGGAAAAGGAAAAACAGAAAAAAACACTATTTAGGCTCTTTAACATGGTGTGCACATGTCTTATGTTGTATATATCCTGATATTCTCCCTAAGTCCTGCAAACAACAGATAGTTTTGGTGCTATGGAGAGCAGCTAGTCCACAAATGTTCTTCCCATCTTTCTATCAGCTGTTAAGGCAAACTAATAACTGTAACAGATGAATCATTTTCAAAACAATACTTACTGCAGTTGGTGCAGCAGTAGTAGTGCAGTGGTATGCAGTAAAATGTGGATGCCATGTATGGTGAATGCTGGGATGCACAAACACTTAAAAACACACTAGTTACTGTGATACACATCATGTGTTAGCACATGTAACAGTATCACAAAGAAGTAGGGAAGGTGAAAATGTTATCATGGGACATGGAAAATTATTGGGTTTATCTTCATCTCACTATACAGAGTAAGGGCTAAAAACCTCTGTCTATTGCTTTCCAATCTGCAGAAAATAAATTAACTGGGCTGGATGATATAGGATGTCTATGAAGGTAAGTACACAGAGCTGGACATTTTAATTTGGCAGAAAAGCAACTTGTTTATTGCCAGCGTGCCCTTGTCATATAAAATCCTGGTCTGAAGTGGAGTACAATGTCAGCCAAGAACAGAAAAAAGCAGCAGCACTGATGTTTGGTTTCAAAGCACGCTACCTGAGCAAGAGCAAAATGAATAGCAGTTAAAGTGGTTAAGCAAGGTTATCTGCCTTAATTTATTTTACCAAATGTTTAAAAAATGAGCAAAAGCATCAAAATGTTGCCTTTGTGTGAGAGACAGTGCACCATAGCAACGGTGGTTGCAGGTTGCATCCTTGTGCGAGCCAATGTGTCCTTAAAATGACAGTGAGTCCACCATGTGTGTGTGTGTACCTAAAAATGCTTAAAATTACACTGCCTTTGGAACAGCCTGTACCTTTTTTAATACATGTACACACACACACATACACATAGGGCACACAACTTTACAAAATTGCCTCCCCTCAGAGTTTCATCCCCCAACAGACACTGATGATGAGTCCTGATTGACCCAATCATCCGTCTCATCTTCTGTCCCTTTAATCAGCCGTCAATTCCTTTGAACCAAAGACTCGTTTGAATTGAGCCAACTAGCCAAAAATAAAACAATAAAAAAATAAACAATGAATGTCCCTGTTTGGTTGATAGATACAACGCAGCAGAGAACCTTTTGGAAGCTGTGCACCGGGTCGGATCAATAGCCGTGTGATGGCGTGTTGCATTATGAGACCGAACGCATTCAGTTTTCATGCAAACTGTGCTGCTTTGTGGACGTAATCGCAGCCAAGCTGGAGACTGATAGAGTGGAGGGAGAGAAAAACGAGAGGACGTGGACACGCACAATAGTGTCTGTGGATATGTGTGTGTGTGTGTGTGTGAGTTGATGTTGAGTGAGTTGGCTCTGTAATTAACAGGGCAAGAACAGCATCCTCTCTCTCCAGCACTGACACAGTATGGAGTTAAATGAGGCCTTGAGAGGCATGAAATGATGAAATGAAATCAGCTCTGTATCAGCATGCAACGGGTGGAATATTGAATGTGAGCCTCATCTGCACAATTGCTCCAGATGCTGCCAGTACAATGGCTGGTTATGGATGGCACTTAACAATGGTTATATGATGATGATGATGATGATGATGATGCCTTTTACGTTTTTGCAACTTGCCTGGAGCCTATCTAAATTACAGCAGCTGGAAATAAACGCATGAGTAAAAAGAGTATTGCATCTCTGAGAACCACAAGTTAAAAAGTAAGTGCAAAAGTGAATACCACACTTTCACAGCAAGGTTTCTCTTAACCAGAGCTGGAACCAGGATGGACTGTGAGCCACCACTTTGCAGTAAATGTGGGCAAGCATTATAAATAGTGAGGGTGAAATTGCTCGATTTCCGAGTCAGACCAGCTGAAAGTGGAGGGTAAAATGTGCTTCTCTATCACTTTCTGCGGTGCACTGAGTGGCTCGGTTCAGTCAAAAAGCTAGGAGGTTAGATTTCTGCTCATTCCTCCAATATTTTCTACTAGAAAAACTGATGGGAAGGCAGTGCACGGATCCGATCAGAGAGCACGCCAACTTGTTCTAGAGCTGCTTTTACAGAGGAGGTCTAAGATTCAAGTAAATCCACCTGAGCTCACTAATCTCATAAAGCCCTGCTGTAAATCTTTTTGACATTCAATTCATGCCATGTTGTGTTCAAGACTAATCACCACATTTAATTAGCATAATTTATGTCAATATTAAAAACCTCTAAGTAGTCTGTGGTGCTTTTCAGCTGGACCTGATAGAAAGTTGTCCCTTATGCCATATGTCATTACTGAAATAGACATAGTGTTATGTATTCAATTAAATATGCACAATTTTAAGAACCTATTCAAATTGAAGCACTATTGATCTGTGCACCTTATCCTTATTTAAGCACAGCTGAGTACAGAGCCACACACAAGTCCTCTTACCTGAATGGTTTAGGTGGTAGTATACTGAAGCGCGTCTTCTCCAGCATCTTCCTGATCTTGTTGCGTCCTCCAGACACAGTGTTGGCCTTCATTTTCCGGGTGCTCTTGTGGTCTGTAGGGAACTCCATGTCTCCAGGGAGGTCCGGGATGGAAAAGCGATTGCCTTTTTTCTCCTGGATCTTGGGAATGTGAGGGCCGCCGTTCTTCTTCTCGTGCACGATCCTGCTGAGGAGCTCTTTGAAGACTAGATGCGTGGCGGTAGAAAGAAGAAGACGAATGGCTAGTCTCTGTCGTAAATGTAGCTTCTGTTACAGTTTACAATATGAACTTCAGTGTGTAGATGCTTAACATGACTCACCAAATATATTGGTTTTGACAGTTAAGGAAAGGTGGGTATTATTCCTTAGGATGTCAACAGCTTTGGAGGAGGAGATGTTTTCGAAGTTCTGACCATTAATTTCCATGATCTGAAACACAACAGATGAAATGACTAAATTAAAACAAATGATGTATTCCTTTGCCTTTGGATTTTTCAGGAGTAAATAAAACACCCACTGAATTCCACTCAAAACTATCAGGATTTAGATCATCCGTGACTGAAATCTGAAACACATTAGTTGTATTCTGGTTTGTCTGTCATGGTATTCGTCTTGATTGTTTTAACTCAGTGTATCGGTTAGAAGTTTAGAAAATTAAAATCATGAGCACTGTAAATCCTGTCTAAATGACGCAAAAAGGGATGCGTGCAGCTCAGCACTCAGACTGTGGGGCAGTTTGTTAGTTCATGTCACTGTTAGAGAAGATTAATCTGTTTGCAGGAGATAAAATATAAAAAAAGGCATCTCCAATGCAATTCGATACAGAATTTTTGAGATCATAAATGGAGAAGTACTGGATCAGAATCAAATAACTCAGATAGGAAAGTGAAAAAGGCTGCACAGTGGCTAAAAAGACTGCCACACAACTTTATAGATCTTTTTTAACTGTGTGTCCATCAATAACTTTTAAAAAACAAACAGTCATACATCAAGATAACTCATGTTTAACTGCTTACTCATTGCAACAAGAACAAAAATATCTCAACTGTGGCAACAGGAAGCACACACTCCAGACTAAAAACAACAAATGCAAACAAGATGAGTACAGTAACAAAGTACTAGCTCTGAAGTTAAATTATGTTATAACAAGGCAGGGTAACCAGACACTACATCCAACTGAAGTTCAGTTTGGCCACATATACAAAAGAACAATCCTTGATAGTCAGGTGCATATAATGCATTCACATTATTTATTACAGATCCTCTCACAGAGCTAAGTTTATTAGTGTACTCATAAACTGTGTTTGTGACTGCAGTTCAAGCATCAACTCCCAGCTGATGTTTGTGACCATCTTTTTGCTTTGCTGAGAGGTGAATCTTTAACCCAATAGGTGGTCATGTGAGCACCAGAGCAGCCCATCTTTAAAAACCTCGCTTTACTGTGTCTGGTTCCTTTTTCTATTCTCTAAATACTGACCGATCTGTAAGTTTCAGCTGCTGAACAGTAAAATGTGATGTCGTCAATACAATGTGTAACTACAATCAGGAGATGAAGGATAGCTGGGCCTCATAAATGTGATGCTTTGCAGTTTTTTGTTCACTATATACAAATCTATGATTTGGTCTGCTGAGATACATTTCAAGTTTATTAGGTTCACACACCTATCTAAACATGTTCTCACTTTGTCATTTATGGGCTAGAGTGCATTGACTAAAGGTCCAGTCTAAATCTGCACATCTGTGGTTTCATGTTGTGTACTCCACTACAGTAGTTTAACCACGCAGTCACATGCCATTAAACTGCTGACCTTGTAACATCTGAAATGATCAGATCATGTGATATTACAACTGGAAACCTCACAGTGAAACGTGGTAAAAGACCCGTACTCCTGCTGAGAAGATGACTCATGAGAATACATCTTCAAATGTTTAAGTTTTGTTTTTACTACAATACACAGCTGGTGATAGTTTGATCTGCATTATATTTCATCTTATCACAAAAATGATCATTTAATTTTATGCAAGACATTACATATACATCTGAGAAATGAATATAGTGCCTGGATGGTTCTTTTTAGAACTGTTTAATTAGAGACTAATTTAAATCTAGGGATGTGCACAGTGTCAAAGAAAAGGAATGTAGCAATATTTAGGTGTTTGTAGTATTTACATGTTTTTCTATATTTCCGTAAATTATAAAAAACATGACAGAGTGTTCATTGTTAACACACATCAGTAGCATAACTGCAAAGTCATTCCTTACAAAAACACACCCAGCCATGTATCATGTGACACCGCTGTATTTTACCACATGATGTCCTCTCACCTGATCTCCCCGTTTGAGTCCGGCCTCTGCAGCCTTGCTTCCTTCTTCCACCGACTCAACAAAGATGCCGAATCCTCTCTCGCTGCCTCCCTGCACGCTGAAGTAGAGCGGTGACTCCCTGGACGCCTTCTGCAGAGTGATCTGCCTCCACTTAGCCTTGGCCGCACATGCTATGTTCAGCAGCCTCAAATGGCCTTTCATTTTCTGAAGGGAAAATGAAAAAGTAGAAAATTATGAACTGGAGGACACCTGCTTTCCCTTTGACTTGTGCTATGTAGTTTTGGAGGAAAAACAACTTGTTTATAATATTTTACATGAGAATTTAAATAGTAATAACACAATAAATGCTTGATCTCGGCTAAAACTCTGACAAGAAATTCACTTATGGGTATTCTGCTGTCTTGTACAGGTACGGGTGTAAAGCTGTGCTCGGGTTACAATGAATTTGGTTTATAAAACATACTTTTCTGCAATTTTTTAAGGAAGAACAATGCTATTACAGCATAAAAACAATAAAAGATATAATACTGCAATATGCTAATGCAGTCACTCCTTCAACCTTGAGATGAATAAGGGAAATAAAATGATAAATAAAGTGTGCAACACATAAAGATGACATAAAAAAACAACAATTTTTTTTTCAGAAGAAACATGTAGTTGCAGCGATTCAACAGGCAAAACAGAAAATATTCATGTGTGAATGATATGGTGACTGAACTCTGAAGCACTGAAGTTAAAACTAAGTTTAGATTGTTTTCTCTTCTTACTGTGGCTTCTAGATGTTTCTCAAAATCCTCCAGGAAGCGCGTCATAGCCGGGTCACCCTCAAAGTCATTGAAGTGGTTGTTGACCCACAGCAGCACTATTCTCGTTACCTGTAAAACACAAAGACAGCTTTATTCAGCAGAGAGACAAAGCATGCAGAGTTCCTGTAACTATTTAATTTCATTCTTCAGTTCTTCACAGACCTTGGACTATTATAGTATAAGCTGTTTTGATAAATAACTTGTTGAGAGCTCTTGCAGAGTATTTATAATGTTGGTATGGGGTCAGAAGCCATATTTAAACACATTGCAGGTGTTTGGGTGCTGGTAATTTGCTCAAGGACATGTAAGCAGACTAAAAGCTCTGCAACATGAGTGCTTTTAAAGACAGGTAACATAAGGTCAAAACTGTCTCATCTGCACATAATGGTTAAAGATAACTTGCTAAATAATGTCACTGTAAAATGCAGCTCCAAGGGTCAGACTTTGTATTTATTCAAGCCAATAATTCATCTATCTGTCTTTCTATTGGGGGAGGAAAAACTCCATAGTAGCTAGTAACACATGAGAAACAGCAGGGACGCTATTTAATGACCTTGTGCATCTTGTGCCACAATAATTAGAAGAAAAAACAAACCAAAACGCACTGTGGAAACAATCATTTTTGCAAATTTACAGTGGTGGGAACATTGTTCTAACCTTTAAAAAAGGTCAGAGCAGCAACCGATGCATCAACACTGAGCATCAATCAATGAACACACTCCATTTCCTCCTTTTCTTTCGGTTTCTCATGGCATCTCTTCTCTTTACACATTCTATGACTTTCTCTCTGGTCGTTCAGTGCAGGATTAGATCCTATTTAATGGGGCTGAAGATTATAAGCCTGAATGACAACCACATAAAGACTATTGACAGTACAAGACTAATCTTAGGTTAAAGTAGTTATGGACAATGGAAGCGTCAGGCATGAACAAATCACTACTTGGCTCAAGGACAGCTGAGCTAGCTGAACTTGTATTGATCGGCATGTGTGTGGCACAGTGCATAATAAATTTCCAACAACATGCATGAATACAAAACATCAGGAGTGCTGATAGGAGCACCATCTAAGATGGCACACTTACTGTACAATGCTATGAATGAATAAAAGCAGTTTTAACTTGATGCAAAGCTTTTCTACCTACATTTACAATTAAGTCACTTAACATTCCCATCCTGGTGAACCAGCCAGCTTGACCTTTCACGTCCTCTCTATACCCATCCATATCATGTTAGTGCACATACTTTCCAAACTTTTCTATTTCTCTTCACCTTTGTAGTCTCCCATCCAAATAGTATGAAAACATACCAGAAAGCCCCTTACTCAAACCTCAAGCATCAAAAATAAAAGCCTAACCCCACTTCTAATGCCTTATCCCACCATAATTTTTATCTGGACCTTAAAACTGCGCTTCAACTCTGATAAATGTCCTCACAAAGATAACCTTACATGAAGACACACACACAGACTGACCGTGTCTCTGAAGCTGTCCACCTGGAACCACTCCAGTAATTTCTTGCCAACCTCCATGGGACTTGACAGAAAGGTCCTGTAGGTCAGCAGAAAGTCTTCAATGTAGGTGGGGTCCACCACCGACGGCTCCTCCACCAGATGCATTATCAGACGCTCTGGGGTTCCCTAGGGTGAAAAAATATATAAATACACAATTAAGGATACACAGAGAAAAGCTTGCTGCACATTCTGCACTCTCAAATATACACACACACATGCGCGAGCACACACACACACACACACACACAAACAAGACAGCTAAAATCACACAAGGACACACATAATCTATAAAGACACACACACACAAGCAAGTAGGCACGAGAGCACATGCACTCAGCAATTTGAATAAATTATTTCAACATTAATCATAAAAGTGACAAGGACATAAACTCGAAAGACGAAGCTATTGAACTGAGCTGTCAGTCACATATCAATGTAACAAAGACACACACACACACACACACACACAATAGCTCTTCTACAAGAGCAAATACAAGGTTTTATCGCAAAGGTATCATTGCTGTGATTTGTATGTAAATTAAATACATGAAATCTTGATTTCTACGTCCAGCAGAATTTTTATGCATAAGTAGCAGATACAAAACGTTGAACACGCATAAAGTCTACTGTTCTCGTTTCGTTGAGTTTGTTAATGTCACCACAGCCGAAGGTTTCTGGGGGAAACGATTCACTTGACAGGGAACAGAAACTAGAAAGGCATCCACTTTTGTCTGACACAAAAAGAACAAAGCCAAAAACAGAAGCGGAAATGCTAACACTTGTGAATTGACTCATCTCCACTGGATGTGTTTTTAGAGCCAACAGCTTTCCTCGGAGCAGCAGCCAAGAGAATCATTCAGGCCCATTATCCGATCAATACCTGGCTGCCTCTGGAGATTCGGGGAAAGGATCAAAAGGCTTTGGTACGCACTGCAATGTAGCGTACAAGAAAATGCTCCGGCAAACACTAATAGTGCTAACGGTGCTTCTTAACGATCAACGAAGAACAACGAGCAGCTGCACTGATGTTTTTGCAAGACGTTGTATACGAGGGAATGGTCAGTTCGCACTGAGGTAATACTTAAATCAATTCAAAGCATTATAGTGTATTTAGTAGATAATGATGGAAAAAGAATAAGGAAAACTTGAATTGCGGATGTAAGAAGTTGGTCATGTTAACCCCAGCTTAGGGTGAGATTAGACATGCTTATTAGCTTAACCTTAATCTTGGACATTATGCCTTGTGGGGGTCTTTTCCTGTCCCACCTTGATTAGAACATGTTCTTGGACAAGGTTAAATGTATTTCAGTATTGAGTTAATTACAGAAAACAACCCTAGTTTACTTTGACTTTGTGTTTGAACCCCAAATGTCTTGCATCTATTCCTTATTGTCCTCAGTAAATTCACATTTTGATACTAATAATGTGTCACTTTATTGATCTTTATCAGAGGTCAAAGGGGAAACAATTTCAAAAACAAGAAATTTGTTTCAGTGGACACTTCAGAATAGCAATTTAAAAAAAAAACAAAAAAAAAACAAAAAAAAAACTTTTGAACCTTGTTCAAACTCTACTTCTTCAAAATCTAACGGCACTGCACTTTAACACTTAAAGTCACAAACCTTGATGACAATGTGTCCCTTCCTGGTCCCACTGCGATCGAGCTCACGGTGCTCCTTCACCATTACGATCTCCCCTTCCTCCTCCACTTTGTGTGTGTTCTTCTCCACATGGTTGAGGATGCGCCAGTAGTCCTCCTGGGCGATGCAGACGAACTGGTCGAGGATGATATGAGGACAGCGGGTGAACTTGTAGTAGAGCACGATATTGCTCTGCACCAAATTCGGGTACTCAAACAGCAACACAGAAGAAGCATGACGGTGGGCAGAGAGCGTCATGGGAGGGAGAGACGGGCGAAGAAAGAAACGTCCGACAACACTATTCTTTTACTACACTAAATCTGATTAAATTGAAGAATCTATGGTGGCCCTAAAATTACCTCAACTAGTCATTTCGCAGAAGCATCTTTTACTCCAGCTGGACACTTAAGCTAAACTAACCTCCCATTATATAACGCCGAACAGAAAGCGCTAAGACATGACTCTACCCGAAAACGCTGTCACTTGCTGTGCTTCTCTTGACTAAATCATCAATTTCTGCATTTGCTTCACCAAGCTCTACCTCTGCAACTTCCTCTGTATCTAAGGACAGGAAATAATGTGTGCAGTAGAGGAACTGGGCAGTGTTGACAGAGGGGTTGCAAGGCCTCTTTTACCTTTTCACATCTTAGCTCTATATCAAGACTTGGTTTGCTTGACAAACCTGCAAGGCTATAAATGATCCGACCGCTGAAAGCACATTAAACCTGTCACTTACTTCACAATTAAGATTCTGTCTTTTAAGGCTTTTTTTTAAAAAGCAGAACTATAATTTTCAAAATTTCAACTTTTATTAAGAAGTTATATAACACTATATATATAAACTGTAAAAAAGAAATTCAGATATGTGACTGTTTTGCTGTTGTTGCAACCCTCTGCTCCATTGTCGAAAGAAGAAATGAAAACCAGCCCTTACATCACAGTACAACACACTTTGCATAGTAAGGGTTAAGCAGAGTAAGATGAAAAAGAGGACACATGTTCTTCTGTATGAACTGGTAAAGGCAAAAACTGTAAATAATGGTTGTTACAAAAAAAATTGAATGTGTATTTGTTCTGGTAATATTAGATTTTTCTTACAAAATAAAGGCAACATAGGTCCTAGTTGTGCCATGACTAACACTGGAGTCAGCCAAAGTCAGTGTATGCAGAGAGTGATGCTGCTTTTTAGGGTAAATGTGTCATTCATCAACACCATCAGTCTTTTTATGAAACTGCAACAACAAGTTGTCCCACAATGCTTTTGTCACATTGACGCTTTATCAACCTCTCGTACGGAGCAGCTCAAGAGTGCTCAAGAGCAGCTCAAGAGTGCTTTCATTTTTGCCTTTATCCATCGTCTTTACCTGGCAGTCGTCCCCCTTTGTGCGAACTTCTCCGTTCATGTACTGTTTGTCCAGCGAAGGTGAGATGCCGAAGCTGTTGCCCATACATAGACTTTCCGTTCTTCCTTCAGGATGGCTGATCTCAACTGCTCCGTTCAGGATCACATACCAGAGATCCAGCTGCAGACAGATGCACAGAGACGACAAAATGATGAACAAAATCATCAAATATACAAGGTGAAACTTATTATGGTCAGCAAAGGTCCTACTACTAGTTCTCTTGCTTTTCATTCATCATGTTTTCAAATCAACACACTGCACATTTGCTACTTAATACTTTGTAGTACTGAAACTACCAGCAACAGAGTAGAAGCTACAACTGGAGGTGGCACACAAACACAAATGTCAAATATATGCTCGACTGGGGATCAGCATAGAAGATTAATCACAATCACTTGGCACAGTTTTATTTTAAATTGCTCCATTTACAGACCTATAATGCTGCACAAGAATGAATGTTAAAATGGCAATATATTACTAACTGACATGCGGTACATTGTGAGCATAATGAGTGTTGTGTGAGGTATGAGAACGGTGGTGGAGAGGTATTGTGTCTCCGGTGGTGACTTTAGAAAAGGAAATGCTGGCAGGCATAATATAACAAGCCATTCATCCCGAGTGTGAACGGATGGAGGGAGGGTAAAGGAGCCCTGAGCTCCCTTCGCAGCGATAACTGATATTTCCTCCTCATTGCCTTTTCATTCTCTTGCTGTTTCTCACCTAGCAAATCTCCAATTCTCTCTTCAGTGCCTCTCGCTTTCTCTCTTCATCAGTCAGCCTGTCACTCTCCTTATTACTCAGAAATGATATAATGGTAATAAGCAAGGAGAGGTAATGTAATCAGCTACACATATACTCTAAACAAAAGTTCTTGAGGACCAGTTTTATGTCAATATAATGTCTTTATTGCATATATCCTCTGAATTTACATCATTAATATTTACAGCAGCCTGCAGAGGTGGGTCGACTATTATTAGTTGCTTTTATGATTTTTTTTAATTCTTCAAAAAAAAGGACAATGAAAGAATCGAGCTGGTTTCACTCTTCACTGTAACTCTGACAGTCCTTTGTTGGCACCCTCATCTTCCGTTTTCTCTTCTCGTCTGTCGTCTGAAGCACTTTGCCTCACTTTTTACTTCTGTTAGACCACTTTAGACTCTCTATTTTCCTTTCCCTCTCACTCACTTAGCAAAGTCCTGTTCACTTCAGAGAGGGGCCAAGTGCTTCTCTTTGACCTTCAACATGAATCCACAGAGAGACAGTGGAGTGGAGGAGAACTGCCCATCAAGCGCCTCGATGCAGACAGTATGGAGGCATACACACACATCTGATACACATTGCCTATTCATGTATACTTTTCCACAAGCGTGTGTGTGTGTGTATGGGTTTTTGTCCTGCTGACGTGTATTCCTGTCCTCCTGAGCTTAGCGGGTGGCAGTTCATGGCCATTTATCGCCCTGTCGGTTCTAATGCTGCCGTGTGTAACCAAACGGCCATGACAGAGCTCCCGTTTCTCAGGCATGTAACTTAATTAATTAGCGGCGTAGCAGCTCAAGTGACTGACGGGGCTTATACACTGCAGTGACTTTGCACATACCAGTTTCTCTGTGAATTAGCTTTGGGAAAACTGAAGAAAAGTAAGGACGTGTGTGTTTGTAGAAAAAGGAAACACCTGCGTATGTTCTTTTACCTCCAGCATATGAGTCTATTTGTGTAGTTCTATGTATCTGCTATGTTCACATTTATGCTACAACTCTTAAATTCTTGTGTGCATTTTAGTGTTTTGTAAGAGGTTACGTCACCAGTTTACAAGGTAATAAATGACCAGTTTAAGATGTTTTAACTGTAATTATACATAACAACCCAATTAAGATTCAGTAAGGCAGAAAGCACATCTTTCCTTCCGACTGAATAAAGATAAATACTAATTTAATTGTTGAGGGAATTCGCTGTAATAGCTTTAATGAAGCAGATGTAATAAAAACATATTTTGCAAGTCATAACCACTCTGTTAGTGATTAATCTAAATGGGACATGCAGTGAAAAACCTGCATGAGCAATATATCGTGAAGCCTTTCTGCTTTGTGTCCCTCTTATAGAACTGTTCTATACTTCCTTGTGAGTACTGAGTCGAATCATACCTCCTGTTTGTCGTGCAGTATGACTGTGCCAGCCTGCTCCACCACCTCAAACACCATGACGCTGCACAAGTCCCTCCTCACAGACATGGTCATGTTGGCGAAGGCAGGCAACTGGTGCATGAACTCCAGCAGTTGCTCTATTTGGCACGAAAAGAAAGAAGCAGAGAGAAGAAAGCAAATGAAAAATGAGGAAAAAGAAACACGAGGCCTTGTGAACAAAAGAACGGGTGTGTATTGGTATGACTTGTGTATGCAGAACAATGTGTCTCAGGTGTGCAAGGGAAAACGCTTATTGATTTGTTTTTCTCGCAGACGAACAGCTGCATTTCTAAAACAATTTATGGACTTTTAAATGACACTCACAAGCCTCGTAGGGGCTACTGCCAATTAAAAAACAAAGAATTTTTTTTAGAACATGTTAAATCTGCAGTCTTAGTGTTCAAAGAGTGAAACCACTGGTGCTCTGAGAAAAAAGCTTGGTATTTATTTTCATTCTAAATACTACTCTACGTATTTTCACCACCATAATATATCTTAGAGATGCATACTATTTGATTAATGACTGCAGAAAAACTTTAACACCCTGTTCCTTGACTACGGATCTTTCTCTTTGCCTCCTGCTCACTATGCTGCCTAGTTCAGTATCTGCCTTTCATTCCCCCCCGAGGTTATCACCTTATTTCCTCTCTCCTTTCTTACTTCTTTCATTTTGGTCTTTTAAAGAATGGCTCAGATCCCCACCTTATTTGAAGCAATTCTTAGCATTTACAAAAAAATAGTTTAACTTTAAGATAGTATGAAGTTTTGCCAGATGACAAAAGACTGGATTGCAAAGTTTCGATTCAATTTATTACACATTTATTGCTATGAGTGGAAACAATCAGGTTGTGATAAGTCAACAATCTGGCAAGCTAATCAGAATAAAGCTACGTTGTATTTGCAAAAACAAACATATCTCATCAGTCTAATCATTTTCATTTGACTACATTAAGTAGAAAAATAGACAAATAATTCTCCACAGCAGTGTTTTTACTCAGGTACTAATGAAATCTACATCAATTATAAGGTTGAATCCTATTATGGGTTTTATGATGTATTGAAAACTGGCAGAAGCATTGGATCCAAATGATACTGGCTTGTAAAAGAATCAAATCTATGTCCTCATGCAACGCTGTATGCTTTAAGCTTGTGAGCAGTTCAACCAAGGACTGATTTCTCTCTCCTGTTTTATTTGGAGCCTCTTCAGACGCTTAAAGATGCAATTATCCAGTAATCGATAGGGCAAAGGTAAAAAGAAATCTGAGAAAAATAAACCTAATTTTGCACATAGTAGAAAGGATTTCTCCTGCTTTATTATTCTTTTCACCAGCTCATTCCCACTAAGATTTATCTCGCAACGCCTTGGGCAGTTTGTCTGTCTACACCATTACCGACCCTGAAAGAACATCTCTGCCTTATTGTTTTGGAAAATACTGCAAGAGTGTCTGGATAGGATGAAGATATATTAAAAGAAGAAAAAAACAGAAAACTGGACTCAAGTGAACCAGGGTGGAACTTGGGTTCAATGCCTTCTCCCCTCAGCTCCTCTTTACATTCTGTCTTTCCTATGAATGAGCTGTGACTGTAATGGTGAAGGCCATGAGAAGGCCATTCTCCCAGCAGGCACACAGCAAGCTGGGTCTTTACAACTTCTCCCAGCTCTCTGATGTGGTCACCTTCTCCTCCAGGACCCCACTGGGTCCCACTAATGAGGTCGACTCTCTGATTGCCTGCTTAAAAATACACACTGGAAGGGCACTGATGTTTGGAGACCACTGTGAGGGGTCTTTATGAAAGAGGGGCATTTGTGTATTTCCCTTGTGTGCACTTACTGAATGATAGATGGTCTAAAAATAGCAACGGAGAGCGACATTCATGCAAGCTCTGCCTTTTGTCATTTGATATGCATAACCACAAATGCTCTTATGATGTTATTCAAGCTTTTCAAGTAAAGTTTAAAGTGAATGTATTATTAGATATTTAAGAACACGTTAGACTGACCAATGTCGTCGTCATTGCGGTCGGCTGGATCTTTTTCCAGACACTCTCGGACCAGATCTCGGCCCAGAAGAGTGTCTGACGCTCTGTCCAGGTCCTCATCTTCCTCCTCCTCTTCCTCGCTGTCCACCGCAGCCTCTGGAAGTCCAGACAGGTCCACATCGCCCAGTTCGCTCTCCGTGGCCTGGAGGAAAAACAAAAGCAGCAATGTGGTTGGTTAGCAGCAATACAAGGAAGGAAGGACGTAGTCGGGGATGAATTCTTTGACTTATTTGGATGACAAATTAGTTCAGCAATTTACGTTTAAAATATGAAACCTCCCTTCTTTGTGAAATGTAATCATTTTTGACTGAGTTGAAATTGCCTTAGGGTTAAACTCAAGACTGTCTATCTCAAGCTTCGATTCTAGCAATAATGTGACTTTGAAATTAATATTGGGAGAATTGATATGTGGGAAGATGAGATGGTTCTCGAGCCTTGCAAAGAGCACACATAAAGATTTGAATCAAAACACATACATAGGAGGTTTGATGGTATTAAATTCCGTGCAGTTACAGAGATATGAAAAGAACATGACGAGACAGAGACACAAAAGCAATTCTGAGTGATGAAAAACCGGTCTAATTCAAAATGATCATCTGTACACTCACCATTTTTTCTATATCTTCAGTTTCTGTTAACTATTAAGCGACAAACAGTATCGAGTGGTTCAGCAGAATGAGCTAACTTTAGGCTATTGAATTCCCTTCCTCACTCAACAGCTCTATAACATTTTTGTTTTTTTCCATGCAGATTTTCAGTGATGCATCATCCACATAAAGCATGAAGAATAACCTTGGGATGAGCAGCTGTACCTGTGACCCTGAGCTAAACCCCGACACCAACTCCCAGACTAACAACCGCCGGCCAACAGCCAAATATTTAAATCCAGCCGTAATAATTCATATTGCACCATATTTCCCCTGTGTTGGACAGACAGATGGTTGGCAGAGTATGGATCTAAAGGGGCATAGGGGCTTTTAGGTCAGTTGGGAATTGAACCATCAACCCAGAGGTGAAAAGAGGAGCTCTCCGATGATAGTGCCAGCACTGCAGGCCATCTGTTAGCTTTTGCAGGTAGGTCTAAAAGCAAGCAGTCTGTCTGTCTGCTTTCCAAGTTAAATTTTATGGATGTATTTATTTAGGCACAAAATTCACTTACTCCTCCAGCATTTATCATCCTTACTGAACAAGAAAGTAAGAGGAAAGGCGTACTGAATTTACTGTTTTCTATCATAGGGAGGAACAGGTTCCAGTGTGGCAATTTAAAGGTCAACAGGTTGTACTTGGGGTGTGGTTGTCATAATGCGCTAGTGTCAAAAAACTGATATTTACATGACAATATAATTATTTTACAGAAGATCGAGGTGATGATATGGTACTGTATCATTGTATACTATGTGTAACTATGTCCACATGCCACCTTGATGGGAAATTGTGTAATAAAGTTTAAAGTCAAGGAACAAGTCAGCATCTATTTCACTGAGTTTCACATCAGTGACATTATCCTGTAGATAGTGAATGTTCCAGTGTTTAGGTAGTAGTGATTGAGTAGACTGGGGAAGATTTGGTTGAGATATTTTAACTGTTGTAGCTTGTGGGGGAAAAAAAAGTTAATTTCCTGGCCTACACTCTACAAGATGGACTCTCTAACCAGCAGTGCAATCGAGCTCCTGGGTTCCGACGGGATTTGAGACAATAGGTTTCATAGGTTTTACAGTTCATCTAAAGTTCAGGGACAGGCCCAGTCTTGTTTTCATAAATTAAGTTGGACAAGCTATTTAGAGGACTTTTAAGACACAACAGCTGCTCAGCCCTTTCTTGTTCCCAGCGCACCAGATGCATTTAATTTGGAGTAATAGATGAGAAAAGGCAGGCCAGACTAAATACTATCCAGAATAAAAAGTAAATCCTCACTTTAGTTTTTGCTAATGTGTTCTTTTTTTTCATCACGCCAATGATAAATGGCTAACATAAAAAATGACAGAACACGACTTGTGGAGCATTTTTGTACTCTCAATTGCAGAACTAAAAGAAGCACAACACAGGGACAAATACTACATTTCTATTAACCTGTACTGAAAAACAATAAAAGAAAAGTGACCTTCAGTGTTAACTTCTACAGGAAAAGGAGGAATTAATGTAGTGAGAGAGAACAGTGGTGCAGTCCTGAGACAACAACTTCTCGCTATATTCTTACTCTCTTTCCCCTCACCCACTGTCACTAACATATGTTCCAATGCCTCTGAAAACCCAGTTCATTTAGAATGCAGGATGTGCACTTTCAGTCCAATACCCCTGGTCTCAGAACAAGTTTGGGCCAGAAGGACATTTCCTAGAGACGAGGGACTTCGGGTCTGCAAGAAACACTGCATTTTACAGCCCTGTGACAGGAGAACAGAAATAGAAAAATGAAAAATGAGGCAGGGTTGCACAAAAGTGCAGGATATACAGGAGCTGAGAGATGAAAGTGAAGAAGGGAGGGATGTGAGGAGTGAGGAAAAGAGTTGAAAAGTTGGGGAGAGACAGAGAAAACTGACCTGCTGAGTGTTAAGTCAAGGCAAGAGAGAGAGAGTGAGGAAAGAAATACAGAATGTGTGGGAGACACCCACAACAAAAACAGTCTGTTGCATTGACAGCTGAGGACTACAGCTGACTGGAGGGTCAGAGCTTTAAGACAGCTGTAAACAAACACGGAGCCGGGTCAGTGACAAGCGGATGGGATCAGATGCGTGTGATAAATACCTAATCTGAGGATGAAAAGATCAGGTCTCCGTGTTAAACGTCTGACCCAGGTTGACCTGACTTACATCAATCTGCAAGCAGACAGACTGAGGAGGGAGGACCAGCTGTGGCAGAGACTACGATGGGTAGGAGATAAGGAGGTTAAAATATCTGAATTATGAAAGCTTTTTTAGTCAGAAAGGTTTCTGCTCCTGAGAGTAATGTGTGGTCTGTTTCTAAATTGTGTTTTAATACACTTCCACCTTACTTTCTTCTTATATATTCAGTTATTTTTGGCAGAAAGCTTTGTTTGAGGGAATATTGCTAAAAAGTACAGATATTTTGTATGTAACAACATTTAACACATTTGGCACCTAAAAAAAATCAGGATATCAGCATTGTTTCTCAATGAAACAAATGCCCTCATTAGTTTTGTGGTCAGCAGTGCCCATAGATCACAGCAGCTCTACTAGCTCATTAGTGTGCAGCGAACAGAACTCCCCAGTCCCCTGATGAAAGTTAACAATGCTAACAAGCCAGTGTCAAAAAGAACTTCTACGATTCAAATACACAAACATGTGCAGAATACGGTGTGAAGGCTGTGGAGAGGAACAACAAAATAATCAATGCAGTGCTGTGCAGTCAGGGCTGGCAGATAATGCTGAAAGGTTCTTGGATTTATTACAACTTTCTGTGTAAAGAGGGGAGATTAGGAGAGCAGGGGGATTAAAATGATTAGGTGACAGGCTTATCACGTATGCTTTTATGGGTTATTGATTTGTGGCCATTTAGATACCCTGCACCCGAGAGCTGCATTTCATTCCAGAGCACACTTGAGCTGTCGAATGCTCTGAAATGTCACGGAAAGGTGAGGCAGATACAAGAGGAGAGAGAGTGAAGACCTCCTGGTGTGGCAATGATACCTTTAAATACAAGAAATTACATTTAGTGCTCTCCGATGGCTACCTTTTACAAATAATGCTGGCATCATAATTAAGGAGAAATCATTTTCAAACTAATGAATTTAAATTAAAAGGTCCATTTCAAAGGTCTACAGGTTTTCAGTGCTGTCACTCACTGCATTGATACGAAATAAGCCAGCTGTAGAGCAGAATGAGGTGGATAGGCTGAGCTTGCAGTGTGCAGGTGTTAACTGACAAACAGGGTCTGTGAACTTTCAGAGACCTATGTGCAACTAAAATGCCTTCATTTGGTAATGCAGAGCTTTGGGTGTAGGACCTGGGCCAGATCATGGGCACAGATCTGAGTATTTATAAATTCAGGCATGATACGGTTCAGTTTTTCCTCCCATTGAATTCTAACTGATTTGGGATTTTCCAACCACTCTTTACTGTACCTACTACCTACAGAGACCAAACATATACCAGAAAAAAACATCCCTATACACCCTGCTACACTGATAATGCTACAGACCCTATACCTGTAGCACAGGTATAGATGGAGCTTGAAAGGTTAGGTTCATTTCCTACATGTGACCTTTAATCCACAGCAGGAAGTGCTGAGGGAGGCCAGTCACCGGGATGCACGACTAATGCGCAATAATTAGCGAGATAGAGGGATTACAAGGAGGGAGGGTGGGGTTGGTGTTGACAGATATGCTACAGGTAGGCAGACAGAATTGGAGCACATCGAGCTGAGAAGAATCCACCATCAGTAAAACACTTCTGCCACAGAGCAGATGTTGTTGCAGCGCAGTGGTAGGAGTTTGACAGGAGACGGAGGTTTGTCGCTGGATCTGACAGGCATTGTTAAATTTTGTGTGTAATTAATTGTGGCAAAGGAGAGCAAAGCTTTTAAGATATTTTGAGCAAAAGCAAGACCCAGGTCAAGAAGGCAGCCTAAACAAACTGATAAAGCATTGCACTTCAAAAGCATGGATTCTCTATATTTTAGGTTATACCAATGTTGAACAATGAGTCTTATGTCATACAGAGTGAAAATTATAAAGCAAAGTGACAGGAAAAATCCAATGAACAAAAAGGATAAAATGATTTTAAAACTCAACAATGCACTCACCTGGTAAATATCTGACAGGCTGCTGCTCCCCGAATCGCTGGCGATGCTGCATCCTGATTGGCTGGGAGGCATGTGCATCACCTGCTGGTGGGCGTGGTCTGTTAGGTGCATCTTATTGAGGTCAGCAGGAAGCTGTTCAGACAGACAGCAAGTAGAGGAGGGACAGAAAAAGAGAAACAGAAAAAGTAAAGAGGATATGAGTTCAACAGAAGCAAACACATGGAGTTCAGCAGAGGCAAACACAGACACACACACACACTCAAACAGCTGTTTCATCAGCCTGAAAGCCAAAGCTGCTTTGGCACTGTTTGACACATTATACTCCAGCATAATTAACCTGAAGAGGATAGAGCTGAACATATTTCACATGGCAGGAATTTATGATATGATAACTGGTGATACTATATTTCTGAAGTGGCCTTAAAATGAAAAACAGTAAAACATGGCTTCTCTGTTCCATTGACAGCTTATATGATGGCTACATGTGCACACTGTAAACACATGGACACGCACAACACAGAAGAACTCCCAAACATCCACAGACATGAAAACAAACACTGTAATAAGCACAAAAACACACACAAGCAAAGGCCATTTAAACAATTAAATCAGCAAATACATCAAGCAGTCGCAAACAAAATAAATTCCCTAAATAAATGTGTTCACAGCGGTCAGTTTGTTTACCTCGAGATTAGAAGACAATTCGCACAAAGCAAACTTTGAGCATCGATACAAACAAAATCCATTTGTTTCTGTCCTGTTATCAGAATTTCAGAAAATTGCACACACACACTTCAAAACCTGAACTGCTAGGCGCACAAACAAAAAGCCAGCCCAGATTCAGAATGAGACAAAGTTGTCAGTCAAGCAGGTAAGTGACTCCTAAAAATATGAGGACTGTTGAACTGCAGCTTTAACCGAGTTGAAGAGGACAATTTGTACATGCTAACCCCCCAAAACTGCCTTAGAGATATAAAGCAAAGGCACAAATGTCATAAGATTAAAATATAACCTTAAAAACACTGTCAGAAAAATTTTAATTTGCGTTAAATCTAATATCACTTCTAATTTAACCAATAACTCTAGTTTAGGGAGGTGTGGTTAAAGCTAAAGACAAAAGCAGCTAAATCGGCATTTACGTCTGCTTGCTGCTAGAACTTGGCTGAGCATTGATTACATTTTTGCAAAGATTTATATATGTGAGAATCCAAGTTACAAGTTTACCTTATAAGTCTTTTTACACCTCCTTGCTGGAAAGAAATACATTTTCATGATCAGTTTGTGAGCTGGTGGACAAATTGAAATGTCCTACTGACATACTCAATTCTCTCTTAATTAACAGACTAATTTAGATCATCACTTAATCAACTCTTATTTTTTCCTCAAGTACATACAAATGAATTCCTGAATACACAGTACAGTACAAAGTGATAAGAATACTGTTAAAAAAAAAAACCCAAAGTGCTCCTCTTATCTCATCATGAGCAGATTTCCAACCAAAATAGTTTCACCGTGACATGGTGTAAGGCAGAGAATGGTGGAACTCAACACTGACTGAGAGACGCAACGTTAAAAGATTCAGAAGCCAAAACTGCACACATGTCTAAACAGTGTGTGCAAGCAGCTCAAGCACAGGTCAGATCCAGGTTTTACTCCATAGATCTGTCAAAATAATGTTGGAGAAATTAACCACTACAATACTTTCTCTGTTGTATAGCTTTGAAAAAAGGACTGCTACACTCATACAGGACAGATGACAAGAAAACTAACAGGTATTTCTATTGTCACTGAAAACAGTATGAGGATGCTAAACAAAGGACTTCTTATAATGTGGGGAATCTGGGTTTCTCCTCAATTTCCTCTCTTTCTCTGGAAGACCAGTGCACTTGGTGCGCCCCTCTGCTCTAAAAGAAAGCCAACAACCTTTAAATCTCTCTTTCTCTGTTTTGTCTTACCAGTTTGGATCGGGGTAGTGTCAGAGTGAGGGAAGATGTCCTCCTGCGACACCGAACAAATCTACAGCACACCTCCTCCATCGCCACATCAGACAGCGTTGACCGTCCAAACACACACATAAAAACCAACTTCAACACTCACGCCAACAGTCACATACAAAGCCGCACCAAGCCAAACTGAAGCCTGGAAGCTAGCTGGGGCTGCGAGGACCTACGGTGCCAACATGCAATATTAAAGACGTTGAGTCTGGGGGCACTGCCCCCATACTACTCTCTTCTAATAGGCCTGTTGTACTGTACAACCTCATCAGCACTTAACTCCCCCAGTACCAAACCCCGAGGGAAAAACAGTACTAAGGGGTGGAGTTTAAGAAGTTCAATGACTTGTTCTTAATCCATAGCACATTACAGGGGGTTCATTCAATTTATTAATTAATGTACACCAGATTTACACAACATCGGGAAATCTAATGCTATTTATCAGCGTGGATAGTTAGTCATGCCTTTTACAACTTAAAATGATCAAAAAGTATCGTATCATAACATTATTTTACAACTTAAAGTTATGAAACAGCATTACAGGTCCAAATAGTTCTACAATTCAAAAAACAAATATATGGTATCAGATTTTTACCAATATAATGTAACAAAACCTCATAAATATCAAACAACAAAAAAGAATTTGAGAGACAATAAAACTGACTGCACACACCACTGCAAAAAAAAAAATCTCAAAAGCAAAACAGAGTTGCAAAGAAATTATTTATATATTGCCTTAAACTATTGGTCTTCTATTAATGTCTTTTTGTTTATGGTTCCTTCTTCTTCTTCCTCACCGATCAAAATTTCGCTCTCACCGTCGGCCTTTTGATCACACTGCCAGTTCTCATTTGTGCTGCCCAACTTTTAGTTTGTGATTCTGACACACACCTCTAATGTTGGTAGGGTTGTCAGGGTGTTTTTCCACTGGTCAATGCAGATGTCCGTGTGTAATACATGACTGACAGCCCAGTCTCTCACCAAAATATGTAAAAGCTACTTTGGTCCACAGTGCAAAACATAGTTTCTCAAAAAAGACTGTATTGCGAATTGTAAGATTTTAAGACTTAAAAAGAGCTACGAAGTCCACATTTGGAGGTTGGAAGGATGGTGGTGCTATTGGCGAAACTGGAGATTGGACTTGTTTTGTGTGTAATTTTTGCATTTTGTTGGTTTTCTGTTGCTGTTTACTATTGTTTTCACTCGTCGTATTCTGTTGCTGTTTTCAGTTGCTGTTCACTTTGGTTGACGCTACAAAACAACTCAGTTAGAGTTAGGAAAAGATCATGGTTTGAGTGAGAATACACCCATGCAGATGCTAACCACAAAGCTCCAGTTGTTTTCCAGGTTGTTAGGGTGATGGGTACTGTTTTTTAATATCCATTAAAAACAGGCATCTCACAATATTGTGGCATTTTTGAGAACAAAACAATATAGCTATTGCAGATTTTGGTGTCCGACAGGGCTGTGAATGAATACACATTTCTCTATTTGCTGTCATCTTAGTTTTTCACTGAAGTACATAGTAGCTGTAGTGTTGGAATTACTAGTTGGAATGTGTCTGTGCCCTTACATCAAGCAGCATATGGCAATTTGAACTGCTTATTGATATAAATAGATTTATGTTGATAATAATTTGGGTATGTTGCCATAAAATTAAGATCATTTTGTGATTCCTTCATTGCTTCTTTTGGACTTTTTTATATAATGTGGTGCCCTCAGGGAATTCAATAAACTAACAAAATACATTCCCTACATTCATTACATGTTTTAACTACACTCCAAAGCAACATAATGGTCTAGATTTTATTCATTTTGTATATGATGACCGCTTTCTCTAAACCTGAAATGAAAGAAAGCTTATTCTTAATTTGTGGAGCTACACACAGTAGTAAAGCAAAAGCAATTAAGGGAATGATGCATTATGGATGCACACACTTTCAGACCAAACTCGAGCCAAGAGAGGAAATCGACAGAAATGCCTGACTTTGTTCAGTCTTCTAGCTTTGCTTAGTAGCCCTACAGATTCAAATGCACTTCTATGTTCACATACAGGGAATCTAAATGTTTCTCTGTAAATTAAAGTACTACAAAATTTTTAATTTAATACGTTTGCTGCATTAATTTTCCACCAGACACTATATTAATATACAGTACTCCTATTTAAACATTAATACATTCTGGGTTGCTCTGCGTTTCTCTCTGTCACTCAAAATTATCATGTTAATAGTGCTATTAGCAACTCCTATATAGCAGGATTCTAATTTCAAACTGTGCTATTATAACATTCACGCACACGTAATGACTCTGGCATAAGGTTTAAGTCGTGAGTAAGGAGCATTTAAGTGAAATCCATTTCCTATTAGGGACGGCAGTGTAATGCATTGTGTGATTCGCATATTGACCCGCAGGCAACACGTTATCCTAGACTGTTGGTTTTATTGACTAAATTACACCCAATCACAAATAGACACAAGAAAAATTCTCCACTCTCACCATTGGTGCTTATTGTTGACCAACACTCTTCACTTTGTTGTTGTGTTTCTTTGTGAATAAGAAGAGACAGAAAAAGCGACAGGGAGGACAGAGAGTGATTGCTACAGTGTTACAGGTAAATACTTATTGATTTCTGTGCGATGGAGCAGTTATCAGCCGGTGATGATGAAGCCCCCACCCGACATCTATTTAATACATTCGCCAGAATCCACATAGTGTCAGAAATTAATGTTTCAGACTGCTGGCCCAATCCAGACTCAGGCAAAAGTTCATCCAACACAAACAAAACACCCAAGAAAGACATTAAAAGACCAAAACCATTGTATTACAATTAAATTATCCTCCATCTAGTCAAGTTCAAAGACAACTGAGAAAGTCCGACACAGGAAAAACTATGTACTGATGACACTTGTGACAATTAATACCTATAACGAGCATTTAACCAATATGGACAGATAACAGTGGCACTTTTACTGGCACAGGTAAAAAAAATCTAATCCACTATTAAAAGAAAGTTCTCCATCAGGCTTTGTTCTGGATGTGTGTTCTAGTACTGCCAGGGAAGAACAAAAGGGCAGTGACAGAAAGGGAGAGTACATGTGTTTGTCTGAGCATTTTACAGAGCGATAGATGGAGGGGAGAAGTCGAGTGACGGCGAAGTGAATAATTGTGGAGGGTCTCGTGGCTCCTATTCACACCACAGACTTAATCCAGCACTAATCCCCCTCTTTTCCTCTCCCAGCAGGCTGAAGGGACGGGCTGGGGGGTGGGGCGAGGGGGTCTCCCATTCTCCTCATGCATTAAGGATGAGAGTTAGGAGATTAAATATAAATGTGCAAGGCTCCTTCAGCTGTACAATTCTATCATGTCAACGAGCGGGCACAATCATGGAAGGATCAAGTGGATGGTAAATGTTGTGTCGCTGTCAGACGAACCAAAGATTTCACAGCAGCAATCAGGGTCTGATCAACTCCAGAGTAGGGAACCTATCATCTAACATAATAAGGGTGTTTTAGTTTAAGTGAGAAGCAGCAGCTGAAGATAGTGAGAATCCATGAGGAATGAGGCCTGAAGCTGTCAAAACATGAAGCTGCTACCTAGTTTGGCAGTTTATAAATGAATAATAGACAAAAAGAATGCAGCTGGCTTGGACAATTCATTGTGACATGAAATATGAAGATGATAATTTTGCAACATCACTGTTTTATTTTTATTCTAAATGATGTGTGTAGATGTATTTGTTAATTCAGTGATCACAAAATCACCCACAAAGATGTCATAAAGACTTTGTGGCCAAAGGCAAAGATCTGAATAAAGGCAGCACTTAGACAATATCACACAGCTCACTGCAGTTTACCACACAAATAAGGCTTTTCCTTCCATCAGGGAGAAAAACTCAACATTCAAAGTGCAGCTCTGCATTTTAAACCCTCTTAATGTCTGCATTTGTTTTTCTGGAGACCTACTCAAGCCCCTGAAAGCAAAACATACCAGTCAAAATATATTAAGGTCATATCCTCTCTTTCCTCCTTCTCTAAAACTTTTGCTTATTGCATCTAGTTTTAACAATGAGATTAACTAGCTGCAGGCCTGAGTGCTCTGTTTCACCTATTTCCTCAGTGGTAAAATGGGCTATAAAGGCCAGACTGGCCATTTGGATACGCAGACCAGAGACTGGGCTTCCCAAAAGCATTTTAGTGCTGGGCTAATCTTTGCCACGTTGTAGGTCATTGTGCAGAGAGAGGTTTTGGGGCCCCAGTGGTTTAGGGAAACCTTGGAGACATTAATGGATGACGCCTGGTCTATGTCTGGAATTGGTTGGTTTGAGGTACCAGAAGGGGCCATGCCATTAAAACAGAAGATAAGGATAGGAGGAGGGTGTGGTAAACACTACATCTGGAGTCAGTACCCTGAATTATGTTTTGCTTCAATGTAGTTAACAGTTTTCAGACCCAACATCATTTTTGCAGAGGCTTTGTTACAGTATTTAATGACTAAATGCCAATAAACACCTGAGTCTGGGGTTGAGCAATTTGGGGAAAATACCCAACTGCTTTTTTCTTACAGATGTTGTGATTTTTGTTTTGTGACACAATTTTTCAGAGACTTCATGTATTAAAGCTTCTGTGCATTAATAAATTTAAAATATGTTATGATGCATTACCACAAGAGATATCATCAAAAGCGTGACTGTCATACAAGGAGGCCGGCATGAATTCATAGAACAATTGACAAAACCGTTAAAGTGTCTAAAGTACATCCTAAATTGCAGCCTCCGCAATTTGCTAAACCCCAAGTTTTAAATCGCAATTTAAATTTGAAATCGATAAACTGTTCCGTCCTACCTGAGACTTCACTAAATGACTGATGATCAGCAAGAGAGACAGATTGATACTCAGTGAGAAATCTAGACAACAACAGATACCGAGGCCAAGGGGATTAGTTACATTGACAGACAGAGCAAAGATAAAAAGGTTCACTAAAATGTACACACCAAAATCAGACAAGGAAGCGGAGATAAATGAAGGAGAACAATACATTAAGATGAAGAATAAAGAGGACAAATGGCTTAGCGAAGTGATTAAAGAAAATGTGATGAGGCTGATGAATCCTGATGAGGATGATAATTAAAGCGGGTTCAACAAACAATGACAGAAACAAAGCTGGATGAATATTTAAAGGCAACAGTGCCAAGAGAGAAATGACAGTATAATAGAAAAAGATTGTTCATGGTATTAGTGATTAATGGGAAATCACTGTTTTAGCTAGGTTGTATGCACAATGAGGGGCGTATAAAAGAAACAAGGCTGCAGAAATTAGTATATTCACATGCCACTTTGTGCACATCAAAACCACATATGAAAGAGAGATGCTGCTACATCAAGAAGCTACTAATTCACTTTAGTAGAACACAGTTATAACCACAATAGAGCATGATGATTCCTAATATACATAAAGACACCAAGTTCTGACCAAAGTCCTGATTCAGTCATTAGTTTTCCCAGAAACCAAGCAGTCAACACATTTCTTCTGCCTACTATACACTACTCTTAACCTCAGATGTTGGTATATACAGTGTGTTAAAGGATAGTGAGGTCATTGGTGGGGTATCTGACACTAACATAGTTGGCCTGTAGATGTCAGCAGTGACAAAGTGCCTTGACCTGAGTGGTAGATCCAAACTGAACAACCATCTCTCATCACTGAACTAAAGTATGCATACAAAACTATGCCTGTTAACAAGTGTTCGACTTTTGTAGCTTGTTTTTATGCTTAAATACGTCACATATTGCATGTGTAGAGGCCGCTAAGTCACAGGGACGCTTATTGTTGGAGCAATAATTTAAGTTCTACCTAGATTACCATCACAAAAATAAATCTTGACAAGAAACTGTGGGAGGTGACAAGTTTATGTGTCAGAGTTTTCTGGCAGCATCTTTTTAAATAGAAGCTTCAGGGAGGGAAAAATGTGTTCACTGCAAGGTAGATTCCATGAAAGGATTCCCCACTATGGATTTGGAGCATAATTACACATTAAAACAGTGAGCCTTAGCTATAGTCGCTGATAGCAGCTGTCACCGTGTTGATTTAGCTCTTGCAGCAGATTGTTAAACCAGAAACCACATCACAGGCAGCAGCAGTGCACCCCTGCAAAAAGGAACAATGCCGCTACTGTCTCGCAGAACAAATGAGTTATCTGTCCTTTGATGTAACACTTAACTTGATGTCTGAATCTGATTTCCGCTGGTTTTCGGATTTCTCTGCACCCTGAGTTGCTCTGTTTCTTTGCATTGTCTCCTTCCGACCCATCCGTCTCAACTCCTCTGTTATTAACTACGTCTCTCTATATCCAACGGTTCACTCCCTTTATCACAAACTCAACTCTCCAGTTCCCCTGTCGCGACTCCAGTCTAAGTTTCTGTCACCTTCCCTCTTGGCCTTCACCACTTTCTTTCTATTTTTTGAGATGCTCTCCATTCTTGGATATATCGGTACTTTTTTTTTCCGCCGCTGGATCAAACTCCACCGTCAAAATTCTGCATCAAAGAGAGCAAGGAGCAGTAAAATGACTGCAAGTAGCCTCATCAGACCAGCTAGGTGAGAACACTGGCTCTGATGTCTGGAAAGGGACACACACACACATCCACATTTTGAAGTTCCAGATTTAGCCCTGTGGTGCTGGAAAAAGCTTTGATCAATCGAGGCCACTGGTGACTCTAATGTTGTAAGAGGTGGACAGTGTCAGGAAATGCACACATACAGAGAGCAAATGCATGCTTATACACACGCAACTACACACTCATGCATAGGAAAGAGTACAACAACGCCTACAAAGAAAACTACAACACAAAATCAACTTACACACACACGGAACTATTTTACTACATGCAAACTGCATACAACTGCAGGCTTCATTCAGTAGAACTGAGCTTACTGAATAGGCTCAGTGCAGAGCCACGCTCCACTCCATTACTGGCAAGTCCACAGACGGTTGGATTAAGATACAGTGCAGAAAGACAGATGGAGATGGGGAGAAAATAGACAGACCTGAAGTGAATGTGAGCAACAGAGACAAAGAGAGAGTGGGCCAAAAGAGAAGAGTGTAAGAGACGACAGTCAGAAAGGCAGTGTGCAGACTATGATAGAGACTGAATTGTGTGTGTAAAAGAGACAGAGAGAGAGTAAAGGTAGGAGAGAGTGAATATAACAGAGACAGGACTGACAGTGTAGGGTGGAATGAGGATGAAGTGAAAACGAGGGAACAGATGAAGATAAAAAGACGCCGATATTCTCTTAAGAATCCAATTCTACCTCAGTCCAGACGACCATATCTCTGGCAGTGCGACTGTGTGTGTATTCGCACGCCTACATGTGTGTGAGAGAGTGTCTGCACCAGCTGGAGCAAGGGGAGATGTAATGAATTGAAGCTGAAATTGGAGGTGACAACTGCAAAGGCAGACATGTAACAGAGAAAGGGTGGGAGAAGGAGAGAGCGGCTGGAGTTAGCAGGGGACCACATGAGGAGATGAGGATTCAAATACTGTCAAGCAGAGAAGACTGCATGTGCATACACAGAAACAAGAGATCTCACACACACACACTCACTTTCCCAAAGTTCTCACAGTGACACTGCTTCATATTCATCCAGCCCTACTTTGCAAAAGTTCGCTCTTACTTGCAACTAAAATCTTACTTCAAATCAAACAAAATCAAACCTCAGTGAACACCACAGAAAAACTGGGCATCAGTGGTGCTTCACATTGCTTCTTTATAGTTTGTGCTGCACTGCAAATTAAGAAAAAACTCCCAAAAAAGACTAAACAGTCACTCTTATGAGCATAAACACCCACAACGGCTGATCATACAAGACTTCTACCAGTTTATTTAGAGAGTAAGTTGAGTGTGAAGTCAATGTGGTGCTTCTGTTTGTTCAAACATCATTTGTTACTATATCAAATGGTACGCTGCTGATTTTTAGTTCACTTTGCCCATCACAATGAGTACTAATAAAGTCTTCTGTGGCTCTGGAGGAAAGATTGAAAGAAAAAAAAAACTTTTGAAAGTTTGAGAAAATAATCCTGATGATGTTACATTAAACATGTTATCACCAGTGTTTAAAACTTACGAGATGTGGGCATTTACCAGGCAAAGAGTGTTGAATGAAAGATGCTTTCATGCTGCAGTACTATGGGAATTGTAGGCTCCAGAGATTTCTGGGTGCAACTGCTACCACGCACGGAAAAAAACTCTGGCTGTGCTTCTTTGATTTTGACTATTCTGTTTTGCATCAGTTTCTCACAAGACCACCAACTTCATGGAAATGCACCGTCCGTTTGAGAGTGAGACTTTCTGCAGCAAGAATGAAACATCTTAACATAAATATAATTAGAAAGAATGCACTGTTTAAGGAAATGACAGCAAAATATTTCTTAGCAAGGTTCCTGTTTTCAGTCTGACTGATATGACAGCAACTTGTGCATCAGCTGACACTTAAGCTGCACAATCTTCACGGAAAAAAAGGCAAAAATATTCAGTTATTGTTGCAAAAACTTGTGCACTTTCCCCACAGTACCTATTTCAGCAAACAATGCTAAAAATGTATTGGAAGAGAAATGAAACACTAATTATTGGAACCTGAAAGTGGGACAACTTGAGAGAGAAAAAGTACTTTTTTCCAAAAAACGAGGTGGGAATTCTGCACAGCGACAAATTACCTAGAAAACTCTTTGAATTTCATTTTAATCTGAGCTGAAAGAAGAAACTGCATCCTGTAATTTGGCAGGCACTAGTTTGTGAGGTACAGGGTTCAGCAATCATTGGTTGGCAGGTCCTTAGCCTGGATAGACATTGGCTGGCAAGTTTCTACAGTGGATAAACAGCCATTAGCTGGCAGTTTCCACCCTCTGCTGTGCCAGTATTGTGACAGACGGGATGCTGAACGACACCAGCACTGCCAAAGGCCTGTGACTTTTGCCCCAGATGTCTGATGAAGGAAAGAGACAAAGAGGGAGCACAGGAACAAGAGAAAAGAAAGATAAGCAGGAGAGAACATACCCCAGAGGAAACACAGCTTTATGCATGTGTGATGTTCTCTGTACTCATTTCACATTAGATTAATCATCCACAGATTCTAAAATCCTCAACACATTACTGTATTACCAAACATGGGGATTAACCTTTGAACAATGGACAGTGGACTTGTATATGTGTGTGAGGGGGGTTTTCTGAGGATGTGCGTGACCACTTGGAAATGAAACATTTGGAGATCATGGAAATTTCCATTATCCTGAATTAGCCCTGGATCAGAATTATTGTATTGTTACTGAAATGCTTCACTGGAATTGTAACAGAATGAGCAGCAAATAATGAGAAATTCAGAAAGTAACAAGGGTGGGACCAGTGCATTGTTGTGCAAGTCACAAGGAAGTCTCAATTCCTGGCTGTGAAGTCCCAAGTATGGTCAATAAAACCAGTTCCAAGTCCAAGTCCTAATTTTTGTGCTTTTCTTCCTGCTTATGCATTATGGTTGGCTGCTAAAATGCAACCGAACTGGTGCTGAAATCAAAACTCAAAGTGCAATTCTGTTTCTTTTTAAACTGCCAAATTACCCAATAAGTCAAATGCAGTAAAAGATCTTGGTTCCGCTGGTTAAATCTAATAACCGAGACATTACATAATGTTTGGGTAAGTAATAATAACATTAAATGATACTTCCCTCCTTTTACCTGAAAAAACTCCCACAGCCAGGATTTTCTCATTGAGTAATGGCTCTACATTGGCTGCAGGCTCATTCATCCCCCACAATCTTTACCACTCATTCAGTCGTCTGGCGGCTTACACAGTGAGGAAGGTAATTAGCATGGGTCGGCACCCCTGCAGAGACAAGTATTCTTCTCTGGAGAAGTATTACAACCAGGCTTTAGTGGAAATTCCTTCCAGTTGGCACCTAAAGTGAGTGTGAGTGTGTGTGTATTTGTGTGTGTGTGGCAGCAGGTAGCAGATGGTAGCCGCTGCCCAAAAGAGTTGTTTTTTTCTAAAAGGAAAATTCAACCTGTCACAGCCCTCCCACTGCTGCACTCGCTTTTACTCCTGGGTGAGGAAATTTTCATGGCAAAGAGGGAGCGTGAATTTAAAACTGTGTGGGTTTAAGGTTTAATTCATCAGCACAGAGCAGCACAAGATACATTCAAAATGAGTTTTTTTAAGGGAAAAAGTCAAGATTTTCTGATGATCATCGGAATGTCTGATGTTGCTTACTTTTAAAATAACTTTTTTTCTGCCAGATAAGCTTTTCCTTTCCCATCTGCCTCCTCTCGCCATTCATTTGTCTTTTTCCTCCAGACTGTGATACTCCGCGTTTATCTCCCTGGTCTGTTACTGAAAAACGTCTGGAAAAAGATCTCTATGTGGCTTTAACTAAGCTGATGTAGTGTTAACTGATTCAACGGCTCCCACTTCTACTGGCTGAGTGAAGGGTGCTGCTGCAGCTTCACTGATGCTGCTGTTTAAACTGTATGCAGGCTGGACAGACTACACCGCCTAGGAATTACTGTCCCCATCTGTTGCTAAACAAAGCTTTTGGGATGCGACACTGGAACTGGAAGATAATTAATATGTGTATTTGAGTGTTTACCAATACCTTTCTTTTGTTCTGTTTGTGTGTATGTGTGTGTGTGTGTGTGTGTGTGTGTGTCCGTTAGCGAGACTGTGCGTGTTACAGGAAGCTACAAGGCGTCTCTGTCTGAGCCCCTGAGGAAGGTGGGCCACGGCCAGGTCTGCCGGATACAGGAGGGAAGGCAAAACACTTTACTACCGATACAAACACATGTTCGTTTGCATGCACGCGGATACATGCAAATGCACACACACATGTGCATGGATACATACAGATGCATACACCATAGTAGCTCCCGGCTCCCCTCTGTTAACAGATGCTTCCTGCCCTGCAGCCCAATCCACAGAGCTTCACAAACACATACAGTGTGTCCCTGGCACCCCTACAGGTTGACCCTGGGGCCAGTTGGAGGGGCAGCTCCACCCCGTGGTTCTCTTGTGGTGTTTTTGTTAATGTTGGATCCTGTTCCAGTCTGCTGGCCCACTCACCTCAGCCCAAACAGACCCAACTGGTACTCCAGCCTGGGCAGGACAGGATATTAACTTTTCCAACTAATCCTGCGCTCCAGAGTTTATCAGACATTTTATTATTCTACGTGACAAAAACTGTTCTTGACAACAAAAGGAAGTCAGTGCAACTGTTAGATATTAGATAAACTGCTGCTAATATGGTTGGAAACAGCTTAAACTATGGTATGAATTGATAATCATTTGACACCATGCAGCTGCTGCTGTGATGCATCAACGAGACAGGCTGCAGATGTGCACTTGTATTTAAAAATAGCTTACTGAATATTCAGTGCAAAAATGTTAAAATGTGGATGTAATAAAGTCTTCCAGCCTGAACTGAAACCAAAAGAAACAAAAACGTGCAAATATCAAGTGTGGCTGTAGTTATAGAAATCTAACTCTTACAAATTAGAAATGTGCAAAGAACCTCAATAACAAGAATTGCTTTAGAGGTTGGTTATCACTTTCAAATGTGTCTGTGCAATTGAGTATTTAAAAAAGAATGAATCATTAGCGTACACAGTAATAGATTTTTGTGTTTCTGCATCTCCAAACCAACTGAAAGACTTAATTCCGGTTCCGTGACATTTGTTTTCATACAGCCATGCCACACTCTGCTCTGCTTCTCAATGCTATCCCTCTCTTTGTTTTCCTCACAAATTCACAAACACGCAACAACACAAAAGAGCCACAGAGCCATCACCCATCCACCCCATCCTGTATTTATAAATGCCCTTGAAAATTATCCAGTAAAGGCTCTCTGGTTGTGCAGGCAGATGAGGGGCTGCGGATCAATAGCAGTGAGATAATGGGAGCAAGTGAAATTGAGGGGGTGGGGGCCATGAGTGGTTGAAATATCAGCACTGGGACGTGTGTGTGTGTGTGTGTGTGCGTGTGTGGAGTGGGGGTAGTAGCTCATGGCTGACAGAGATCTGGTAGGAGGAGTCTGCATGTATAAAATGAGTGTGAGTAATTTATGTGCACATATACTGTATGTGTGTAGTCATTATCTTTTTGACCACTGCAACGTGCCACTATGCAGGCATGTGTGTGTGTGCAATTGTGGGTGTTAAACTCCATTTAAAAGTGAGACGGCAACAAGTTCAGGGGTCACATGCATGTGTGTAAAGATAATAAATATATGTGTGCGTGCACAAAAGCTACAGAGTGTCTCCACGAGCGGCTTCCCTTTCAGTCCATTTACCGCATAATGTTGACCAGCTTGGGCATGTAAATGCATACAGGGCCTGAGTGGGCTTTTCACTTGAAAATTTCATCTTATCATAGCTAATGGACAGTAATTACACCATTCAGGACACAACACAGGCCCTTTATGCCATTGTAACTTTTGAAAAATTCAAGTAATCGTTCCTCTTTTCCCTTTCTACTGTATCAACAGGCGTGGTAAACTACTAAGAAAGTAAGTACTTCTTCTTTAAGCTGCTTTATAACATCAGCAAGTAGTGCTTTGATGAAATCTGAGATATGTGCATATTTAAAAACTGGCTTTTGAAAGTATTTTTACAGGTCTTCCTGCCAAGGTTAATGTCTGAATTTCTTTAAGATGAATGACTGACTATAACTTGTGGCAAAATGTTGTGGTATGCCTCTTCATCGTGTTTCAAAGACCACCAACAATGTGCTCCAATTGAATAAGCAAAAGCTTCAAAAGGGCGACCAGCAGACCACAATCCAGGAGTGAAATTCTATAAAAGTGTACAAGGCTATTGGTGGAAAGACCCGTCATGCCTTGTCAATTGTTCCTGTATAAATAGAGGTTTAAAAAGGTATGCTTAAGGTTGTTATATCAATGAGAGAAGCTCTGCGCTGCTCATTCAGTCTGACTGGCAAAGGATGAGAGGTGCATCCACATATGTAATGAGTTAAATAGAGCACTTGTCGTGTACTCTATGCAGAAGTATGAACTCATTAACTTCTCAAAACAATGGGAAGAGACAATGGCAAACTGACAGAGCCTATCTGAACTCTGAGGTTACCTTGAAGGGAAATGGAATGACAAGTTATCAACTAGAATCTCTATTTTTATAGCAAAACAGCAGAAGCCTGAATGCAAATATGAACCCTTTCTGAAAATCTGGCAAAGTCAAGACCTGGCTAAAATGGTCCTGACCTTTGGAAAAAGAAAATGATAGGTAGATAGGTAGATAGATAGGTAGATAGATAGATAGATAGATAGATAGATAGACAGACAGATAGATGGATAGATGGATGGATGGATGGATGGATGGATGGATGGATGGATGGATGGATGGATGGATGGATGGATGGATGGATGGATGGATGGATGGATAGATAGATAGATAGATAGATAGATAGATAGATAGATAGATAGATAGATAGATAGATAGATAGATAGATAGACAGATAGACAGACAGACAGACAGAGATAGGTTCAGATTGTTTCCATAAAATGGTCAATGTGTTTATGACACTTTAAGGCATGCACGTGCACATGAGCCAATACCTCTGTTGCTTCCCAATAATGTTTTATTTTCCAATCTACACATGGACTTTCTGTAAGGAATATCCGTGGAAAGAGACAGAAAAATTTAGCAGCAATGTGTCTTTTGGTTTAGAAGGAACAAATAGTAATTTATGACTTTTGGGAGGTGAGCAGGGCATGGCCTGGCTTAATGCAATCCATATCGATCTTTATCACCCCTATTTCCTGTGCATATGATATCCTAGACCTCCCTCGGCATGCTAAAAGCCCTCTCTCTCTCCATTGTTGCCTCTTGCTCAAATTCTCTGTCTCGTTTTCTGCCTTTGTCACTCAAACATTTTCTCTCTCTCTCTCTCTCTCTCCCTCCTCCTCCCCCTCCCTGTCTCCCTGAGCTCGAAGGCTTCGTTACCTTGAACCCTGTGTGGATTCTGTCAGTTCGTCCATCAACCCGTCTGCGGGGCTGAGGTCAGAGTAAATCTGCCAAGGCCAATGTGAAGAGGCTGTGGCATTACCTCACCCGCCAAAGGTCATCCTCTTAGAGCACAAAAATGGTTCTGTCAACATATTCATGTATCAGGGGAGCCACCGTGCAACTATCTAATACTCTTTTAATGGTGCCTGCAGTTTCCATCTGCTGATCTGATGAAGATGAGGATTAGTACAAAGTGCATTTTATGATCGACAGCTACTCTGGCTACAACCTGTTGGCTCTGCCAATTTTTAATACACTAAATACTTTTCTATGAGTTGCAGAAAACAGCAGAATTGAATTTTTTTGGTTTAACTTTATTCTTCAAATTTCAGCGACAGCAACGACGACACTGGGCGCAATTAGCACAACCACACGGGATTGACACTTTCTTTGTAGCAGTAGCTAATTTGAATGTTGCGGATCTCGTTTTGGTCTGAAATAGCCATTATGTGGATCACTGGTATTTAGAAGCCTGTAGTTTATTGTTCCTTTCAAGTAATGACTGTACAAGAGGTTTTCCAAGTTTAGCTTTTGCTCACACTGTATTTTACCCCCACCCCCACCCCCCCCGACCACCACCACCATCCTGCAATTAAACTGCAACAAGCACTTAATTTAAGCCCTGAAATGAAATCAGCTTGCAAAGTACTTGAGGTGTTGTCTGTTTATCACTCAGAACATGTACTTTCCTGAAAAAAAAGTGTAAAGCTTCAAGGTGCTCAGTTCCTAATCAGACTCAGACTGCTGTCTGGGCGTGAAACCACAGCTCTGAGGAAAGGGTCAATAGACTGTACTGAAGAATAATTAATCTCCTTATTCCACTCAATAGAGGTTCAGCAGTTTAATGTGGCTATCTATCCTATCTGATCTGATGATGAATGGCAAACCAGTAACGGTAGCCTAAATCAAATACAGCATCTAATCAGTGAAGTTTTGAAGAGGATTTTTTTTTTCTTGTGCTCTATTTACAAAACGTCGGTGCTCATTCAAATCTACTGCACACTCAGTTACATTACTTGTTAAAAACTAAGTATTAACTTGACCAGTTCGATCTTGTGTGACTAAACTTTTCAGGTGTACTAAGTTCAGTGAATGGCTCTTATTTGGATATGCTAGACACTTTGTCTGTCTACCTGTCCATCTGTCTGACCAGCCTTGCCTGGTGCTGGCACTAAATCCATCACTCCACTGTAGCTCTCCCCTACCAATGCCTCCATAGCCCCATTACTATTCAGTACAGCATGGATCCACACAAACTGATTATGCCAATGTTCAGCAAGGCCCATTGATTGCTGAGGGAAGCAAAGGCAGCAGCCTGGGTCAGCCTGAGGTTGGACCTGATGCACTCTGCCAGTGACATCTGAAGCCAGGAGGTGGGGAGTTGTTAGAATTATTTTCAACCTCACTTATTTGCTTGTGTTGAGCACAAATCCTCTTATCAGCAATGTGTGGCACTTCATGTTTTTACAAGCAAAAACTTATCTCCATAGGGTTTTTCAAATAAGAGAGAAAGAAAGAACAAAATTCCCAAGAAGGAAATTTATGAATCCTGTAGACGTCTTTCAACTTTCTACCTCTTGCACCGTTCACAAATAAAGTCATTTTCATTCATAAACTTCCACATCTTCCTATGAATTTTGAGGCAAAGTTGAAAACAACAGGCAGAACCACTAATTTAAGTAAGAGCAAACAAACTCAAAATTAGTTGCACTATCATTTAAGCAATTTCCCCTAGAGGATCAATTCTTGATTCATGATTCTGATTTAGTGCCATCATCATGTAAAGTTTCCAACTTAAAGTCAACTTTTAAAATTTTACATTTCCAAGCATCAGAGAAAGGAGTTAAATGGAAATACAAGGCATCTGGAAGGTTAATAAGTAATGGGTGGCATTTGGTGCAGACACAGAGAGCAAAGGTTGGACTTGTGAGGATGCAGATGGTTTTAGAAGGAGTTGCTGTGATTTATAAGACAGGAAGGAGCAGATGAGTGAGGATGCAGCCCAGCAGGGCAGCAACAACAGCAGCAGCAGCAGCAGCATCAGGCTGGCAACATCAACAACAGGGCCCATTATTGATGCTTAAATAATAGATGGGGATGGAGAGATGGAAAGGTAGAGAGAGAATAAGAAGTGAACCAGTAGTAGTGGACGGAAAATGAGGAAGAAAAGAGGAAGGAAGAGGGAGATAAAGTTAAAGAAAGAGCGAGAAAAAAACCTGCAAGATTCACAAAAAACACAGAGGAAGCTGAGAAAACTCCCATGTAGGCAGCAGGGAGGGTCAGAGAGTTCAGCAGCAGAACATTTTGACAAGTCTTCCAGCATTGGGGAGGACGTAGACTGAGGTTGTGTTCCGCTGGGATGAGCAGGATGTGATTTAAAGGGACAGTTCACCCATAAATGCAACACAATAAAACTATAAAGTGTAAGCAAGACGTTTGAAAGCCTCTTAAAAACTCAACTGACTGGTTTCGTAAGTGGGTGTACCCAAGAAGACCTCCCGTTAAAAGTCCTGGGTTGTTTATTGGAGAAGTAAATAAATCTAGGCCTCACAAGGGCTCAGTGCCTCAGAAAAGAAACCCTCCTGGCCCCACAAAACAGCTCCACTGGCCTACATTTCGTTGCCTGTCATCCGATGCCAAATTTCCAGCCACACAGTCAATATTTCAATAACTATCCTCTGACGTTAGAAATTAGAGCAAGCGAGCATGTTATTTGTTAGGAGCTGCCGTGTAGAAGTCATGGAAGTACCTACATGGCTAAATAAACAGTTAACTTTCTGCAGCAGTTCAACCTAGAGAGTTCTTCTCCAAGACTGCAGTAAACAAACTGCAGAAAAGGCTGTAAAACCCAGTTGGGAGCTGCAGATTCCCCACAGAGACGTAAAACTAAGTGATTCGTTTGAATCAAACTGCAACCTGCCCGCTATGTTTTTGTTTCCTAGATCTTCTGCAGGAAGTCAGGTTGTTGTGCTTTCAGACCAAAAACTGCATTTAGGCAAATTAAACCTCTGTCTGGTGGTAAATCTATTCAGTGCAAAGCAATGAAGAATATCACCAATCTCAGCTGGTTCTGGCAGCCAAAACTATCAAAAGAGGCCGACTTCTAGAGAAAATAATTGGCCGCTATTCTGAGGCTCAGTCAATTATAAAATTGTGAAAACCTCTTGTGGAATAAAAACCACTGCTTCAGAGGCTTTCTTATACTCATTGATTTATTTTCTGTCTCTTTCTTTCTGTTCTCTTTTCTCTGTCATTTTCGTCTTTCAAACTTCAAATCACTCTCCAGAATTGCTCTCCATCCCTTCTTTCCCCATTCCATCTTGCCTGAGATCCCAGTGAATGAGTTTACAACGCCATCTCAGAGAATTTAAATCCCTTCGCAGACCACCCTCACGCTTCCACTCTGCTTCTCTTTCCTTCACCCTGACAGCAGTGTTTTTGATTGCTACTGTACCTCCAGACAAAGCGCAAGTTGCCTAATGGGAGGAAAAGGGAGACTTAATTAACCTTTGGAAAAGGTGGGCTCATCACAGACGCCGACCAATTAAGCATGGACTTCAAAGAGGCCACGCTGGATGAAACCTCAGCAGCTCTAGACGGAGAATAAATTAGCTCGACTCATGCAGCCCGTAAATGGACCAGTAATAACATACGGATGCACTAGTTCAAGTTAGGAAAGGTGCAAACGCAATGATAAATAATGTCTAAATGTTAATAAATACATACTTAATTAAACTAAAACCCAATTGAGGGATAAGCAAGAGGAGATTAAGATTTTTAAAAAGTAAAGAAGGTCACTGTAACAGAAACAGATCTGGAAAGAAAAAGTTGAGTCATTAATACACTCAACCAGTAAATCGACTAAAATTAGCTTTTCGCCAAAACATTTGCATCTATCGGTTGTCTCAACAAGTAATAAGAAATGCTGGTCCATGTTTGATATCATTATGAAATTTTGTCTTCATTACTTGAAACTTGCTTAATTGTTAAAGCATCTTAATTTTTTTTTTGAGGGGGCATTTTCAGTCTTTTTTTGACAACTGCAGCAATGAGAAGCAGAAAATGGAAAAGAGAATAAGGCAATGACACGCAGCAAATAGTCCAACTGGGAATCAAGCCTGCAACTTGCCGGTCAGGGCATGTGCCCCTATATAGTATTTGCCTGAATTACTGGGCTATGAGGTTGCCCAAACAAAAACAAACAATACCTGGTTCAAATTTCGCAAATGTTAGGATTTTATCTTTTATTTTTCTTATGTGACAGTAAAGTGGTCAACTTGGGTTTTAGGAAACTGTAATTTTTCATTACGACACTAGATAATTGATTAATTGAAAAGATAATTGGCAGATTAATTGGTAATGAAAACTTTAAGTCTATAATGCTCACCTTAGCGTGTATCTTGATGAAAATTCTATAATAACCAAATTTAAGGTACCTCTATCCAAAATGGCTACTTATAATAACAACTGTAACCAGCTTATCAGATCTTTTAAACTCAAAAACGGTATTGCTATCAGCCCCCAAAATCTAGAATATGTTATTTTCCAGCAAAAGACATCAAAAACTTGAGTATGGTGCAAGACCACAAAGCGTAACCCAGTGGGTCATGAAAAAGTCACTTAAAAAAAGCCTACTGAATATCAATACAGCTAACAAATGGTGTTTTCCAGGCTGTAGTGATGAATTATCATGAAAGGAAAAGAAACTATAAAAGTAGTGAGTAGAGAAGACAGAGCTGTACGCAGAATTTTGATCACAAAAGGGATGCAGAGCAATAAAGATGACTAACCATGTATTTAAGAGTTCATTCTGTGCCACGTGTGGTACAGATATAATGTGTTAGATTGAACATCTTCTCTCTTTATCCCCTTTCATCTCCAGAGACCTAATTATGACTTATCCTACTGAAAGCATGCACACACACATACACACACACTCATAACACACAGTGAAGACAAACATCTCTGAGGCTTCCAGGACCCAGACAGATGCTCCCAAAGAGACAGACATACAGGGATGTATCTGATAGTCATTCTGTTACAACAAACCAATGAACCACAGCAGAGGAGTCCTGGCATGATGTCACTCAGCTAAGCCTTTATGTTTCAATATAAAAAAAATAAACCAAATAACTAAATAATAAACAATAAAAGACAAAAAATGACATTTCATGCACTTGGGTTGCTTTCCTTGCATCATCAACAAGTTCACCAGAGGCTAACTCTGGCAGATTATTCCGAGGGACTAAAACTAGGACATCGAACTGTTAATTATACACACAGCTACATCATTACCAGTTCAGTGCTGACTACTGGGAGGAGGCAGACAGATTAGACTGATCAGACGGATTAGACATATAAACTAACAGATACAAAGGAAAACACAACCAATATAGAAAACATGGACGTCATTTGTCGTCTGTGTGTTACTGCACTGAGCAGGACTTCAAGGCTTGTAACTTTACCTGCAGTGTTCTTGCAATAATGACAAAACTATTTCACTGGATTTGATCACTTTCATCTACTAGTATTACTAAATATACACTTACATGCTATAAATAGCACAACCTTTGTCACAACTTCATCTGTGAGTGCTGCTCATTACTAAATATAACACTGTAAACAAAAGGAGAGAAAAAAAAGAAAAACAGACATTAAAAAACACAATTCAAAGCTAAAGAGACAGATCAATGTGGCTCCCAGATATTATTTTTGGAACCCTTCACTTTGTTCTTTGGAGAGTAAGGAGTGATGCTGTTGCAGCTGCTGAGAATAGTAAAATATTGGTGCAAAACCAGAAAAAAAAATCTCTTCTTGTCTTCAATGCATCACAGCTCTTCAGTGACCGAATGAGTACAGTGCAATGTTTTAATGTGTAGACTATCATCAGGTTTGCCCTCTCTGATGGCAAAAAAATATAAAAAAACAAAAGAAGGCATACATTGGGGATGGTTTCAAACTCTGAGACAAATAGATGTTACAATCTTGTGTTTTTTTGGTCAATCAACACATCTCAGCTTTATTCTCTGCAGGTGATTTTTTTTTAGTTTTTAATTCCTTCCAAACAGTGCAGCGGTTGGAAAAAGGCTTTGGCATGGTTCCAGGATTTTTCAGTCTACAGCAGTGGTTAAAATTCTAATTAAAGCTAGAAAAAAAAGCATGCATACGTTTTCTAAACAGATAAAATAAATATTCGTCATATGCATATGAATCAAGCTCATTTCCTCTCATCCCCACCCTATCTCTCTGTCTCAGTAACACACACAGACAGACACACAGCGGCGGCGGCAGCAGCAGCATCCTAAGCCAGAGGCACTGGCCAGAAAAGGGATTACGACATCGCTTACTTTGGAGGACCACGGCTGCAAGCAGTTGGCATAGCAACGGACCAGGAAAGCCATTTCCACAGGAGGGAGGGTGCCAGCGAAGGGAAGTTTCCCCCCGTTCAACAAGAGATGAAGAAAAAAATAAATAAGTAAAAGAGGAGGGCAAGGGCTGACGCCACTCTCTTTGCTGCAAGAAGAGAAGTGTCCAGAAGGTGTTTTAAAAATCCTTTGTTGAACTAGTGGTGAAAGGCAAGAAGATTAGCCGGATGACTGTCAGATGTCACTATAGAAGGAGACTTAAAGTCAACATGGATCCATTCATATGTCAAGCTTTCTTTCTTCTACTGAAGCATGCAGAAGAACTGCAACAGAGAAGCTTTAAATAAATCTTGAAGAAAGAAATTCTGCAGAATGTCTAAAACTAAATCCAGAGAAGCAGGAGGTTGTATGGTCAAAGGTAAAAGATAAAGCCATCCAGCTTAACAATGGAAGTTCAGCAGATTTTTCTGTTAAAAGTTCAGTGCAGAAACTCATTGAGTCAATTCTGCCTTCTTTGAGGTTTAAAGAAGGTTCCACTCCTCAATAGATGGGACAGTGCTGAATAAAAAGAGGGGCTTGTCTGTGCATCTGCAGCCCCGAGGGAAGAAGCCTCTTGTCTGGCTTCAAGTCATCCAAACAATTCCCTCTCACCTCCCAAAATCCTGGATCATTTGCCTGCAGCTCTCCTCTCTTCCAAACTCCTTTCTCGTCTCTTTGAAACTCTTTATCTCTCTATAAAGCTCCAGCGGTGCATGTATGAACCCAGCGGTGCAGCTCCATGGCATTGGGGGGGGGCCAGTGATCCTGTTCTTGTACCCCCAGCTTCAAGCTCTTGTCCCTGGTTAGCTCTCACACCTCACGCCGGCACTTCTCCTCCCCCTCCCACCCTCAGAGAGAAGCTACCGTGGATAGATGCTGCGCTGTGGAGAGCCCGCCGCTAATGGGAAACTGAGGAGAGCAGTGAGAGCGAGGGAGGAAGGAGAAGGGAGGAGAATCCAGCTGAAAAAGAATGACATCACCTGTGCAGTGCGAGAGAGGGAGAGAGGGAGAGAGAGAGAGAGAGAGAGAGACGGGGAAAGAGAGGGAGAGGGGATGGGAGGCGGCATGGATGAAGCAAGCAGGAGGAAACTGCATTAGATGGATTGGCTGCTGAGCAGATGTGGATGAGAGAGATGGACAGAGAGGGAGAATGGTAAAGACACAGATAGAGAGGAAAGCAAAGGGAGCATCTTTATTGATCTGCTGGTAACATAAAGCTGAGTGTATTGAGGCAACCCCCTCCCCTTTGTGAGCATGCCGCATAAATTACCAAAAAAAGAGGGGGGAAGCATAAATCACAGAGCCCCTATCAGATACAAGGACAGACACTGGCGGTATTTTGCCAAATGTGAACATGCGACACAATAGCGCAAGCCGATAATAGGTTCTCCCCCTTCAAAAAGCCCCCCTCTGGGAGATTTGCAACACAGGAGACAGCATTTGACGTACAAGAAAGACACATTAATCACAGATAAGTCACTGTAATGCAGTACATTGCTGGGCAAAACACTGAGGTAATAAAGGCATTAGGCTGAACAGTCTGCAGCTGTAAAAAGAAGTAAAGCAGACCTGGTTTTCAGAGGACTAACAAACAATCCCGAGTGCGGTTTACTCCACTTGAAGCATCAAAGGAAGTTGGATTGACAATAAAGTATGGTTTTTAATGTAAAATCCACAGACTAATCCCTGGAAGCTCTGATTTGGTGACATGAAAGTCCAATAATCTCTAACTGTCTGAGTGAAAACTGACCTAAATGTGATTAAAAAGTGAAGGTTTAAATGACAACACAAAACCGGTCCAGACTACTCACTGAAACAACGCTTATCTGTGACCTTGACAACTAAAACTTTTTTTCTTTTTTTTTTTTTTTACCAAATCACCGAATCAATACTTAATGGGAATCACAACCCTTTTAATGGGAACAAATAAAGCAGAAACTTTGCAGGAACTAATGGCAAAGGCATGACTTGAATCAGTGATTTTTATTTTCCATCTTCTGGCTGTTTTACTCCATTAATTATTAGCGGACACGTCAGGAATACAAACACTCATTTTCTCTCAGGGAAAAAGGGCATTTATCTCACAAATTGAATTAAAATGTGGCATTTTTAGATACATTTTCTGTTATTCCTTACAGACAATTCAAATTGCTTCACTCTAAACAGATAGAAAAGGAATTTCTAATGTCAACTTTATTGTGCATTTTATCAAACTCAGTCAAAATAATGCTAAAAGTATCACTTAAGAACAGTGACGTCTATGCAATATTTAATTCCTTACTGGTTTAACTGCATGTTCTGCTTCATTCGGCTACCCTAAAGAGCCCTGAGTCCTGATTTGCAGACAAGCTAATGACTCAAATCCTCCAAAATAATAGGTTCAGCGTAAACATGTAAATAATTTAAGCTCCAATCTGGCATTTGAACTTATTTTGGTGCTAAGAATTACTTCCTTTATCCACCTTCTTTTGCCTTTTATTCGTCCTGCATTATCCAGCATGTATGCTCAAGCGTTACTGATGCTGAGGGAGCGGAGGGAAGAACTGAAAGCAGAGACAATGGAAGCTGTCTGGTTGTTTGAACGGCTGATTCTCCTCTTGCCAGACACTTCAAAGAGGGGAGGATCTTTCTTACCATCTCCCTTTCTCTCTCTCTCTGACCTCCCTCCCTCTTGTTGTGTATATCCCTATAGCCCCCCTCACTTTGTGTTTTTCCTCCCCCTCCATCCTTCCCCTTTTTCTAACTTAAACTCCCCACTGTTTGCGATCGCCGTCTCCCCTTCATTGTGTCTAAATTTAGCTGTTTTTTTCCTGCCTAAATGCGCGTCCTTCTACAGTATCCACCTCATTCTCTCTCTCTGATCCTATTTTTACACTTTCTGCTTGCTGCTACGAACCAGGATCTCTACCCTCAATTCTCCCTCCTCTGTGCATATGAGGCGAAACACACCTCCCGACTAGGAATGACATCATCTTTTTACTCTGCGGCCAATCAGATGCAAGCACATGGAGCCCTGCCTTCAGAGGAGCGCTATGTACACAAGAGAGACGGGAGGGAAAAAGAGAAGGATAGAAATAGATGAATAGAAAGATATATGGAGAGATAGACAAAGATATAGCGATACAGAGAGGCAGATAGATAGAATTAAGGTGGTAGTGGGCTAAAAAGATGAAGCAAATACACACACATAGAGCGACATAAGCACACACACACCCCTTAACCCCCACCTTTTCACATGAATGAAATTACCAAACACTGAATGGATTAAAGACTCCAAGCCTAATGGAAGGGTCTGTCACTGAGTGTGTACAGCATGTGTGTGTGTCAGAAAGAAAAAGCAAGGCTCAGGATGTGTGTGTGTGTGTAGTGTGCGCTAGCTGCAGTCTTTTCCCCTTCGCATACTACTATGCGCAGCAGTACATCATCTCCTTTCCCTGCCATCCAAGCCCTTAGCTCTAATAAACACACACACACACATACACATCTGCAGTGTTTGCAGTGTTCTCAAAAAAATATAACAAAGTTTGGAGCTTCTTTAGCGAAGCCACATAGGGTCTGTCGGTTCCAGACAATCAGCAAGGCTTGACGCTACACATCATTCTTTGGTTAAAAATTCACAACCAATAGAGACACTGATTAATTAATAACCATTCGTTAAGTTAGAAACCAAAACTTTCTTAACATTTTTGCTCTTTTTTTAATCAATAATTGATGGAACCTCTCTGCTTAGACTGCTGCCCCCGTGACCTGGCCCTGGATAAGCGTAAGATAATGGATGGATGGATGGATGGATGGATGGATGGAATTGATGGAACACATTAATCCTTATTCATATGTTAGCCTAACACGTTCCTAAGTACTTTGAGCATGTAACTATAGAAAACAAGTCTCTGATGCACACTGATGAATTTTACATTTCTTGTAGTGGAAACAGAAAAAGCAACAACAACAAAAGAAACACAGAAAACACCACAGTGGCTCAAGACAAAGAAAAATGCACCACAAACTCACAGTTTACAGTAACAACAGTAAAAGAAAAAGAATCACTGCAGTGAAATATTCAAAAAGGATAACACGAGAACCAGACAGTAATGCTGTCTCTATAATGCTGAGACACTCCCAAAAGCCTTACAAGAGAAAAGCTGCAAGCACTAGAAAACTGACATCTGATTTCTTAGTTAAATGTTAATATTCAACAGCTAACTGTATGTGCCGGTAGCGATCAGTGTTTGTACAGTACGTGTTTTGATACACTCTATATTCAAATCATCAACTCTGCAGACAAGGCTGCCCTCACCTGCTGTACTCCTTGTATTGTTACAGAACAAAGCAACGGACACAGTGACTAGAAGAGCTGCCAAAATCAACTAAATCAAAGCATCTTGTGACACCTGCCTAACTGAAGATGAGGTAACGTGGTGGGTCTTGGGAAAGAAAACAGCTCACAGTGAGTAAACTGCTCCAGACAAACAGCCACAGCGACACCAAACAAACATAAAAAGTTTTTAAAAAGGGCAAAAGTAAGAAAGAATGGAGTAAATGTCTCACTAAAAATAAGTTGTACACTCCTTTGGGGCTTGCAGAAGCACCTGATAATGTGGTTTCATAACATGAAAGGTCACAGGAGTCAGTCATCTCATTTCATGTGCCTGACCTGATTCTCAGGTCAAACTGAAAAAATAAAGATACACACACTTGTCTGCATAACATTTCTCAGAGGACGGTTTATTGTAACTGTACATAAAGTTGTGGGATCCGACTGCAAAACACGGAGCAGGATACACGTCACACAGGAAACACTTCCTGGAACAGTGTGTATGCAGTTGTGTGTGTGTTGTTTTGTGCATGTGTTGGGTAAAGTCAGGTGAAGGTTTCATGAACAAGATAGAGATAAAAGCGGTGAGAACTATAAATGTTGAAAAAGAAATAATAAGAGTATAAAATATGAAGTGAAAAAGGGCATGATAAAAATAGAGAGAGAGTGACCAACATAGGAAAAACTGTGTGCCCTGGGCCCTGCATTTTTAACCATAAAAAGTAAGAGAAATGGAAATGTTTTAGGAAATTATGACTAATTCAGGCAGGCGCCAAACGACAGGAAATGTGACCTGTCCAATTGCAAGTTGTCAGACAGACAGTCGCACCCGTCGCGTTTGCAAAGACTAGACATAGACATAGCATCCTGTGTGTGCGGTTGTGTGTTCTGTGTGTGTTGCTCAGCGAAGCGTGGCATGGCTCAGTTAATACTGAGGGGGCCCTGTCTCTCTTTTGTCATTCAGCCTGATGCTACTGAGACAATTGCCCCCGTGGGAGACCACACGCACTAATTTCTGTACCCTCACATGGTTCCACAGAGTAGCCAACTGCATTCTTTGTGCCTATTTGTGTGTGTCTTTGTGGGACACTGGCAACAGCTCACAATCAGTTCTGCTGGGCTCATTAAAAAGAGTCAGCTGACGAACGTCTCTGTAGCTCTGTAAAACACACAGATGTGCACACTCACACACACAAACAAGAGTTATTAAAGCGTTATATTTCTCTGTTGGCCGTTCAGTAACTTCAATAAACAGCCCAGAGTCTGACACGGCATCTCTTTTACAACACAACTAATGAGAGGAGATATAAACCAGAGCCTCTCACAATTTTTGCAACGCTGAGGTGAGATTAAAGTTCAGCAGCTTCCGTACAGACACAAAGTAGCTTGTTTGAATCTCTGGTTTGAGGTGCTGCACAAATGACGTAATCTGACAGGGCTACAATTAAAGATTACTTTAATTGTATTCAATTTATTTAATTATTTAAATTGAATAATCAATGATTATTTTCTTGATAAATCGATTAACTGGTCTATAAGATACCGGAAAGCAGCGTAAAATCACATTTTCACATTCGAAAGCTGACGTATTCAATATGAAAGCACCACTGTTCAAAGCCAAATCTGATCATTTTCTGTGTACAGCAGGCAAACACACCATGAGAGCCAAGTCCTACTCACACACAAACCCCCCCCAGAAATGAATGTTCATGCATCCCACACAAAGAGACAACTAGGTGAATGCTTTGCCTGCTGCCATCTGATCATATGTGTTTGTGTACATGTACACACTTGTGTTTATGTGAGTGTGTATCTGTCTGACAGACAAGACAGGAATTCCTGCCATTTAAATCAGCCCTTCCCTTTCCGACTGTTCCCTGCAGAGAGAGGCTGCGGGAGAGATTCATGTGTAGAAGAGCTTGGTGTGCAAAAACATAAAATGGGCGAAAATCATGCAAAACGACTTCAAAGGTAAACAAAGTAAATACTGAAAAGACACTCTTGGCCAGTCGCTGGCACACATCTTTGTTTCTGCTTTTATCTGCACTGTAAATGCAATTTTGAAATTTTGAGATGATGACATATTTTCTCCACAGTTTCCTTAAAACTTAATAAGTGACGCATACAATAGACAAGCAGCATCATCATAAATAATAAGAAACAACCCAGAGGGTCCGAACCAGAGAAGACAAATTGAAAGCATACAAGAGGAGACAGCAAGTCAGAGAAGAGCACGCAAGAGAAAGAAAAAAAAAGTTAAGTGAGAGGAGGAGACTCATGGATGAAAAATTTAAACAAGCAAGAGGAAAAAGGAGTGGGGTGAGAAGAAGGAGAAGAGCTGCCAGTGGGGACTTACAAGGTGAAGAAGAGGTAAGAGAGGGAGAGCAAAGGCTTTGTTTTCTTCAGGATGTAGGTAATCTTTAATTTCGGTCATTTTTATCTACCAATAAGATATTTATTTCTGTCATTTAGCTCAAACTGGCCAATTGGAAAGTTACAGGCTAGACTTTAATTGGATTTTAAAGCCTTTGAGAGATAAAATGGATTATTAACAACTACTTCTCATCAGAATTTAAGAGAAATTAGGTGTAGTTTGTGCATATTTAAAAGAAAAACAATATAATGTCAAGCACAAATACAGTGAGGATGAAGGTTAGACCACAGGAAATAAAGAGGAACGATGATGGGAGGATAAGTGACAGAAGTAAGGAGGAGGAGGAGGTAGGGAGGAGTGCTGGAAGGAGGAGGAGGAGAGAAGAAGCAGAGAGGGATATAGAGAGGGAGTTCAACAAGGTTGTCATCTTAGTGCTGCTGATGTAATCCCTAAAATTAGCAGCAACAACAGCCGCAGACAGTGCCCCACTGGTACACTATGCTACCCCACGTACTGTACTCATGCACATGCGCGCTGTCAAGATGCCTGCAGCCTTCAAAAGCCCATTTTAAGACCAATTTTAAATGAAAAAATAAGAAAGTAAGCTTGCAAACAACCTATTATCAAACTGAGATGCTCATGCATGTGAAAAACACCTCCGATTTAATGGTTTTCAAGAGATAAACAGCATACAAAGCCATCTTCTGCATAGAACATTGACAATAAAAGACGTGCATGACACATACAGCTCGAACAAACCATCTTTATAACTCTGTCTTGCTACGAACCTGTGCATGGGCCTTGTGCACGGACAATGAGTGCAGCAGCAGAGCTTGAAACACTGCTCAGCGACTGAGGTCTGCGGTTTTGTCGGCCGTTTGAAGGCATCAGTCCAAGACTGAGTTGAGTATTTTGAGCCTGAGTCACAATTCGAGGAAGTAAACAAGTCATTGATTGGCACATGATCGCTGTACTCGACCCTGCCAGCTGTTAGGGTGAAAAATACGTTGGTCTGTTTTGCTTTATTTCTGTGCTTGGTGACAGTTTATATGAGATATGGCTCCTCTCCATTTTTTTGTTTGTCCCTCCTTTGCAGTAGACACACGTAGATGATATGTGACGAAATAGCATTAAAATAAACTAAAAGCATGGTATCTTGGGTATAATCTACTGGTTTCTTCTGGTTCTTTTAAAGCCCAGATTTGCCATCTTAAAGAGTTTTTATGCCAAGAAAAAACATTGTTTTGTGTATAGACGGAAACCGGTTCAGTTTAGCTTGATGACCTGACACACATGAGGCAAACAAACAACAATACATCCCAATAAAAAATAAAAATAAAAAAATATGGAAAAGGGTTACTAAAACTGTCAACGATTTTTTGTATATGTATGCCACTACACCCCTTATCTATTTCAGACTGAGGCTGAGGCTATAGAGAACTTTGTTTATTATATATTTTTACCTTCATTAATTTGTCAGGTAAATCTGCATAATAAAGAGTCTTAACCATAATGTTAAAATTAGGAAATTAGTTAAACTAGGAGAACTTCTATAACAAAAACATATTGTAGTTTTATAATATTTTAATTTGTTAGGTAAATTTGCACAATCAATAATAGTATAGCTTAAAATCTAAACTTAGTAGGGGAATTTGGAACATCAATCTTGTTTTTAAATTGGAAAACACATCAGTGTTCAACCAAATAAATATTATTTGCAACAGAAAAGCAGAATTTTAAAATATGTTAGTTTTAATGCGCTCAGTTTGCATCAGTTAGTCTTGAAGCACTTGACTCAGTCAGAGCAAGTTAAAATATTATCATGTGCTTCTTGTAACTACTATTAACCCCAGCTAGACTCATTGGTCCTTTACCTCATCCTCCAACCTCCCTTCTTCACTCTACTGCCTTAACCCCTCTTGACCTTGCCTTTCTCTCACCCCGTCCTCCCATTAAATCCCCATCTGACCTTCCCACAACCTTCACCTTTCTGCCTCATCCCTCCATCCCCACAACTTAGCATGCCGCCTTCTGCGAGACGCCCACTCATTTTTTTCCATTACCTGTCAACCCCCATTATCTTCGATTCCTCTTTTCACCTTCCTCTCTCCTTCCTCAGGTCCTCTTCCTCATTTTGGCCAACTATTCCCAGACAAACAGTTGTTTCTTTTCATTTATTTACTTCTTTGTTATGCTTTTTTTTTCAGCTAAGCACTTCTCTTTCCATTGTCTCATTTCCCATTTCTTCCTTCCTTATATCCTTCTCCTCACCTTCCTCTTGTCTTTCCTCTTTGATTCTTTAAAAAAGGTTATTGTTGTGACCTCCCGGCTTCACAAGACATGGAAGAGTGTGAAAGGAAAACAGGATAAGAGGAGATGACATTTGACAGAGGTCAGAAATCTACGAAAAGAAAAAAAAAAACTGTTGTGTTGTCAGAACTGTTTCCTTTCATTGGGTGCTGATTCACCTGAAAGTCAATAGGTATTTTTCCCTTTCATAGTCCTTTACATTAAGATTGGTTTTAAGGTTTTTAATGGTGAGAGAATGCAGTTAACATGCATTTCCATCCACTACTGAGATGCAAACATTAGATGTTGAAGGTACTTCAAGATAAACAGTTGGTAGCACTGGTTCTGAAGATTTGGTTATGTCCCTCTTGTGGATACAATGGACGCATAGGTGTTGTTATTGTACTGCTTTCTATATCTGTTCCACACATGCACAGTAGATCAGCATCTACATGTTCCACTCATGCACACTATGGTGGAAATTTGGCATTTGTGTTTAAGTGGTGCATTTAAGAAAAGCTACAGTCTCCTCATTGGTCCACAGAGATTTGATGGCTATTTGCAATCTCTGCCAGTACAACAGCTTCAAATGTATTCACTAAATCTGTTTCCACTGAACATTAGAGCATTTTGCTTCTACTCATGCAACAGATTTTACGTTTCAGAGTTGTTTTTCTCAAATTTCCTGCATTCCAGCTTAGAAGTTTTAATGAGCAAAATGGAAATTAAAAAAAAAATATTACAACACAGGAACAGAACCAACTGACAGATATGTGTAAACAAGGATAAAAAAAAAACCTCTGATGCTTCTCACCTTCAATGGTCTTGCAGAAAAGAATTGTTTTTCTTCATGTCAATTATAATCACCCGCTTTAAAAACTGAACACTCCCGTTGCTGCAAATACTAGACAGCTCAACAAAGCAAGCTGTTTTCACACATGCACACGCAAACTGTGAAAACTGTGAAAACACAAATGTCTTAAACAGCTGGACCAGATGTTAAACCTTACCCTAGTAGCTACCATGTACAAAGTCTATGTAATGACCGATTGAGTCCGTGTGTGAATGGAGCAGGTCATTTTTAGGAGAAATTAGGTGAACAAGAAGTAGCCTCTACGACTGCCGTGAAACTGAAAGAATACATTAAGAGTGAAGAAGAAGGGTCATTTACACAAAGACGCCAAGAAGAGAGACTGGATAGACAAGATTCAGACAAATTCAAGGAACAGTGGAGACTCAGCTGTTGATAACAAAATGACAAAGAAATTTTGTATCATGTCCTGCCTTCCACATGCTCTATTGAGGCGCCATGTGTCCCGTAAACCAGATCAAGTATTGCCAGTAGTGAGAGTACAGCTGATTAGGACAGTCTTCTGTTCGTATTATATGTGCGAAAATGCAAATGGCTCAAGTCTATCAGTTGATACTTGCTTGGAAACTTGAGACAATTAAATGTATTAAATATTCACAAAATTTACATGACAGCAAAATTAAAAACAATCGCTATTTTGGCCAAATATCAAGTAACACAATAAAGCAAAAATAAATAAATAATGCACCTCCCATTACAAATCCACTACTTTTTGAGTGAAAACATACAAATTTTCGATGTCATGACCTTCCTTATTCTTTCCTCCCCCCTTCTCCCTGGCTCTCCGTCTCTCCCTGGGGCCCAGCTTAGTCTAGCAGTGGAAGTACTAGCTGGAGGCCCCTGGGGCTTCGCTGGCCCCACCTGCATTCTGATAGAATGAGACCAGATGAGCTCTGGAAAGGACTGGATGTATTAAAGCAGCAAGGGCCTTTAAAATACAAGCAGCACAGAAGGTTTTACACGAGTACAGGCAAAATGAACGGCAACACAGGCATGCATGAAACTACCACAATGTGTGTATTCACTTCAATACACAGTGCCAAGAAGCACTTTAAAAAAACACTACTAAAAAGCTAGACACACCCAAACACTAAGAAATAGCCACATGCTTAGCACATGTGTTGTTTTACCGATACAGATTTGCAAAACTGCACATGTGCACACACACACTAATGTCAATGAAAATAAAGCCAGGAATATTATGGGAATGTTAACAACTTCATCAGTATATGACGCCAAGCAAAACTCTATAAAACTGACCCAAACCGCTGAGCTAATTCCAACACAATCAGTACAGGGAATTGACTTTTTCAACAACAAGTGCTCCACAGATTTCCCAGAAACGTTCGTTGTTTGACCAGCCTGTTCAACTTAAGGAACAGATAAGCAGAAAGAAACTTCGCAGTCTGATAGTTTAAAAATAGCCACAAAGCATAAGAACCTTGCCATCGCCTCATCTTGTTGACTTTTAAATCCAAGGGGAGGGTGAAAGATAACACACAGTCATTTTTTGCATGAGTCTTCACACCAGGTTGACGCTGCTATGAGCAAGCATGGGCATGAGTCACCCTATGACTTGCCCACCATACGAGGGAGGTAACCTTAGATTTAGCCTGATTGTAAGGAGTGACGTTAGGGTAATTTGAGTAACACAACTGTATGATGAGCACAAACTCATCAAATTGCGTTAAAATGATACTACAAAAGACGCCGTCATTGTGATAAAGTCATCGCTAATGGATCCTGAACAGAAAATGACACTATATGAATTTTGAGAGTCCCCCTTGTTCTGAAGGGCTGAAGGGTAAAAGTGTTGAAGTTGCAGAGTCATCATGAAATGACTTTATCACACTGTCTACAAGCTTGTATCAACAACAGATGACAAATACACATAAAAACAGGTGTTTAAACTTTCCTGTTCAACTTAAACTAAGCACAGGGTGACTGGCTTACTCTGTAAATGGCGGACAAAGAATGACCGTGAGGGGAGTTCTTCATATTCAACAATATGTGGACTGTGAATCTAGATAGTAGTAATTGCAATGTCGCGTCCCAATTCATTACATCACAGACGTCTGTGCAGAATTTTTCTTGCTGTATTTAAGATTTTTTTTAACTTAATATTGTTCTTTGAAAATTTTTTCACTTCAAACGATGATAAATTTGACAACTAATTTAGCAGGATGCACAGTACAGTGCAGTTTATGCTGTTGTTCTTGCTAAGACTGTCATTGTTGCAATGTGTGGGCTTATTTGTGGTAAGCAGTATGTCACTAACGCCTGGCAGTCAGTACCAAAAACTATCAAACTAGTCTTTTAGGGTGGAAACTCAACAAGTGACAAAGCAGCGGAAACACAAATTACAATTTCTAGTCAGAATGTTCAGAAAAAAATCACAGTGAAAACAGGATGCAGAGATTTGAGCTGGGAATTTAGCCCTGACCTGAAGTGATGGGCTTTCTGTGTAGGCAGGCATATGTACCACTAATTAGGTGATCACTTTAGTTCAATTAAATCTGTAGCTGAGAATTATAATTCACATTGTGGATCATGATTGTACAAAACAGACCTTTTGAATAGGCCCACCACTAATATACAATGGAATCGAGTTTTCAAGCAAAAGTAGGTAGATTTGTGAGTTAAAGTGTCTTTCTGACTGAATTATCTCACCTTCAGAGCCATTTGTAGCCATTCTGAAAGTTCCACATGACGCTTTTCAACACAATGCTCAGGTCCAATAAAAATGAATAATAATAACAATAACAACTTTATTTGTATAGCACCTTTTCAAACACACAGTTTCAAAGTGCTTTACAGATGGAAAAAATCTAATTGATGGCTGTCTGTAGAGCACTTGCTTGTTGTTTAAGAATGACTCAGGATGTGATTTGTTGCTTCCTGTGTGCACAAATTTCTAATCAGTGACTACACATTAATAACTGAATGTGAGAAAGTCGAACATGACTACAGTAAAGAGATCTTGCCTTGAGTTGTTTTCACCAACATCCCACACTACCTAAAGGAATTTCATTAGACGCTCACTGGTGGTGGATGCTTTACATTATTAATGTAGGTTTGCAAATGTCGCTCACGTGTGACCCAGGTTAAAATGACAAAAGTTAAAGTGTTCTGTAGGGAAAAAAAGAAACAGACGTCAGACGTTTTGCCTTCTGACACAGGAAGCCAGCCAACCACAGACATTGCAAAAGACATGGTGTTTCCGGTGTGATGCGTACCGACGCTCGATTGCTTCAAAACAGCAGAGAGGATGTCCCTTCACGCTCCAAAAGCACAATCCAGATACATCTAGCTACTTATCAGCAATACTGCTTTACACAGTAAGAAATAACAAAAAAACTTTAAAGCGAATCCTGTTTGTTTACATCCACACTCATAACCTGTGAATTTAGCACATCTTGGACCACTGACACAGCATAACATCACTCTGTACTGATTTTATCCCATCATTGTGCATACTGAACTATCCTGTGCAGATGGCTGAACCTGCTTCATGTTAAATTAATGATCCTGGGATGCCACGGAGTAGCCTGGCTGTAAAAGCCCTTACAGCAGGCTTCCCCTGCAAGGCAAATGAGGTGATGGGCTCCTCTATCCATCTTCCTTGTAAGAGAAAGACAATAACCCAGTGAGGCATCTGATGTCTAAATGAAGTGACTTTCTCTGTGTGTATCTGTGTCTGTTCCTGTGCAGCATGTACATGTGTGCATGTCTGTGTGTGTGGTATGAGTCATTAGTGAATCCCAGCGGTGTGTTATAGCAGTGAGAGAATGCACGGTATCTCCTGTCTCTCCCTTCGACTATAGAGGAATAAGGTTTCTGGATCAATGACAGTCACAACCATCTCAGTCGTCACATAAAATAAAAAAATATTACCTAATGAAACAAATATAGATCCAATTTGTATTTCTCTGCCTCCCGTAATTAAAAAAGTAGAAGTCAGAAAACCAACTCTTTGGTGTGATTTCTAGAGATAAGACTGTATCAAGCTGCTCAACAGAAATTCCACATTTTCAACACTTTCTGTATATGAACCCGTTTTCAGACTCCTCTCAATTCATAGCTTCAGGAACTTCATTCAGTCCAGGGCGAGCCATTAAGAGAAAGAGAGAGAGACACCAGACACCAGTACAGAGCAGCGATAATGGATTACTGATGTTATTATGGCTCAATAAGGCCTCTAAACGACATTCTCTGATCCACTGCCAGAGCCACAGTTCTGTTTTGAGTGTGTGCACGTATATGTGTGTGTGTGTGTGTAACATGCATTTACAGCATGTGTTTTATCTTATTACCTCATTAGCATTATAACATCACAAATTTGGGAACACCCTAAGATGTATTAAAAAAAAAGGAAAGAAAAATCACATGGTGTGTCTTGCACAGAACAGTGGAGGATCTTATGACCATTTTGCTGCTTCAGTCACTTATTTGCCTTGCTGGTTAATCAATTACAGGGACAAGGATTGTCTTTAATTGATCAACTGATCAATAAATCATTTTTACAGCATTTAAGAGAACAAACGTGCTTCCATCTACACAGCAGCAGCAGCAGCAGACACAATACTTGAACTTCAACCTCTCTACATTCTGAAGTCTACTTTAGTAATGTGTGATTAATGCTCAGGGATTGTTAAAAGACAACTTGGACTTTTAGTTTAATTGTATTCTAACTCGTGCTTAAACACATATTTCTAATATATTTTTAAAGTTTTTACTCACATTGTGTGTGTGATTTCGATTGTAGCAATGTAAAATGTCACCACAGTCTGATTTATATGATAAAAACTAATTTCATTTTGACTTAACTACCATCAGATAGGAGAATAAGCAAGAGGTTGGTTTGATGGCTCTCTTTCTGCTAACACAGACAGTAAATTGTGAAAGAAATTGATTATTGGTACCACAAAAAGTACACATAATCAAAAACAAATCCTAAAAAGAAACTAATGTACTAAAAACTGAGGGGGAACCTGACAGATATGTCATCAAGAGCCACCTTAAAACTGTCTGTCATGTCAGGTTTAAATGTTTAAAGTGAAAAAAGTCCTCTTCCATTTGTAACAGTCAGTTGTTGTTCCCAGCATGCATCTGTTTGTTTTTTTGTCGGTCCCCTTCCTATCTGCCACCCACAGAGTCAGCAGGCAGCATTGAGTGCATCTGTGTGGCAGCCTCCAAATGACCTGCTTTTTCCCCCAACATGGCAAGTTTCTAAACAACAGGTGCCCGAACCAGTAGTGATTCACACATGCACAATTATGCACACACAAACACACATGTACGCCACACACGGCAACACAAAAATCCTGACAGATGTGGAAATACTCTCAAGCCAAGTATAGAGCATGTATAGGCTTAGTTGTAGGCAATCATTGTCATTTTGTGTTTCCTCTTACCTGGTTGTTGACATAATCCTGAGGGGGCGAGACACCAGCAGAACATGAAAAGGGAAGAGAAACAATAAGAAACAGTCAGAATAATAAAGTATGCAAACTTTGTATGTCTGTGTGTGGTGAGAGTGAAATTCATAAAGAAAAGTTAGCATGTCAAGGGCAATCACTTAATGACCACAGAATAATACGTCAGAGCACAAAGATCTCTTATGTCACTAATATTTTTTTTGGCCAATTCTGTCTCTAGCTCCTCCTGCTCTTCAGTCTTGCTCCAATTTAATACAGTTCTAAAGTCATTCTCAGTGCTTCCAACACTTTTGTTTTTGCCCTGCTTCTTTGGAGCAGTGCTGCGCTAGCACATCAGAGCAGATAGCCTTTCCATAATAAATGCAGTCACAGAATAGAATGTGGCGAGATTCTGCGATGCTGAAGGCTAGAAATGTAATTTTTTAAAAAGTGGAACAATCACCTCGAGACTACAGAGGTAGGTAGGGTCGACGGAGGACACTTTAAGCTCTCCATTAAGCCCCTTTGTAACACCCCAGGGAGCTTTGCATGAGCTGGAAAAGGTGTGTATGTGAGCTAAGTGCTGAAGCTTGTGTGGCCTTTTGTGACACTGTGTGTGTGTGTGTGTGTGACACTGTGTGTGTGTGTGTGTGTGTGTGTGTGTGTGTGTCAAAGCGTGGCTTCTGGTGATTAGTTGAAACTGTAACTGACACACTGTTGGCCCCAGTGATCCTATCAGAGGGAGGGAAACTCAACCTCATACAGAGGACAGACACACTCAGTTTCAATACTTTTCTTACTAAGACTAGTCTAGAAAACTTGTGCAAAACACTGCTACAGTATCAAGACATCTTCAGAGACACTGAGCACATTTCTCTCAACAAGGCTGTGATTTTTACCGTATGAAAAACGTAAGCGACATAATATTTTTGGTATTTCTCTTCTCTGTGACACAGACAAAAACATTCTGTACCACTGTGCAACTGATATAAACTGTCAAGAAGCATTTTCCGCCTGCTCTTGCTCTATGCCCCAGCTTAAATCATATTCTAAATCTTACAGCAAAAGCAAACCTTAGATGTGACTGAGCAGACTGCAGAAAGCGTTATAGAAAATCTATCAGGATTTCCAACTTTTGTCATCTGCCATTGCTCAGACTGAAAGCAATAATTAGTTAGTGTCTGCAGGTTTCCGAAAACATGACATTTAAAGATCTTTAGATACTACAATAAGCTTAAAGACCTTTAAAAATAACAAATTACTGGTGAAGCGTGTAAAGCCTATCTAGTTCAGAAGGTTTAATATAAGAAATTTGGAGCAAAGAATGCACTTGTGTTTTATTAGGCTTCTATTATTAGTGAAATAGCAACTTATATTTAACATGTAAAAGCTACAGAGGGTTAGCTTTAGCCTTTAGCTAGTAGTAATGGTTTTATTCCTACCGTGTTGTAGCCGGCGGGTTCTTGCCCGTCTGTGATCAGTTCCCGCTCTCCCCTGGGGTTGACCCTCCTAAAGCGCCGCCTGGACCTCCGTTGCGATCCCTCTCTCTGCAGGAAGCCGTCGTCCCCCTCGCTGCCGTTATCCACCTGCAATACACAGTCAACACTTTCCTCAGAGTAGTAGCTTCTATAGGATTTGCGCCCATAACCCTCAGGTGCCTGGGAGCAGCTGGAAGACTGATCCACACAGTTTGAGACCTGAGAGCATGGCTCAGAGCAGCTGCGTTTCAGTAGCTCAAACTTTAGGATCTTAGGAACCGCATTCAGATTTGTATATTCCACATTCTGGTTGTCAATTTCTGACTCCTGCTTCTCATAATCCAAGTTTTGCGGTTTAATTTCTGTCTGATTCTGCAAGTCTGAGTCGTGATCCTTGATTGTGTTCCCTTCGATTTTCTGTGGTTCTGCTTCTTGCTCTGGAACTTCTGAGACCTGGCCCTGCTCTTCTGCTGGCTCCTGGTTGAACATCCAGTTCTTCCAGAGCGCAGAGAGCCGGTGCCAGCGGAGCACACTCATCCGGACTCAAGGACAGGATCAGAACAACACATAAAAGCAGGAAATACCACGGGGGAGGGGGAAAAATACAGCAGGGAAACACTTCTATACAAAAGATGAATAGAAGTGCTGCGTCCAAAAATGTTAAAACAAAGTCCAAAATCCTGGGGGATCCTGTGATATTACATCCTCAGGGGCAAACATCCGGAATAAAAAGGAAAGAAAAGAGCCAAATTAAATGAACAATCAAACAGATCGATCATCAGGACAGAAAAGCAAGCGCGGCGTCTTCTTTTGTCTTAAATTTGGCGAGTGCTGTCGTCTTCTGAGGGCCAGAGAGTTCAAGAAAGAGTTCAGCTGCTCAACACGTTGCATACTGACAGACTTACTCACATGCTCGCCCGCTCGCTCTCAGCGCACAGAGCATACACTGAGCCCACAGTTTCCTCCAGGAAACCGTAAATACACAAATATCCTCAGCAGGCAGAAAAAAAACAGCACAGCACACAGATTCCGGCCATACAATTCATTCCCCGTAGACTTTTTGTGCAGGTCTGTTGTTGAAGGAGGAATTTGTTTTCTTTCTCCATTGCATAACGTTAAGGAAGTCAATAGGCTCATTATGTCAGTACTGACCACATGTTTAAAGAATTTTTTAAATACGCTACCCGATTCCTTTGCCTCGATTTTGCAAAACAGTTGGTTTTGTTGTCTTATCTTGCTTCAACTTGTCTTTCATTTTCTACTGTTTTTGTTTGTTTTCTTGTTTTTGGAAATTTAAAATTAGTTCTGTGCAAGGCAAAGTGTAAATACTCTGTCGACTAAATAGTCCACCTGTAACCCTCCCTGCACTTCTTTAAAACTGTCAAACTCACCATGAACACTTGATCAATCTAGAAGGATCAGAAACACTGTATTAACTTTTCTTCCTTGTCAAAATCAATTGCCCGCAATGCAGCTTGACTGCTGACAGTCCAATTGAAGATTTGGCTGTTTTATAGAAGTGGCCAATATAGCCTCAAGCCTCCAACCTCATGCAGAGATTAGGAAAAGGCTGCAGAAATCTGGCTTGTTCACTTCTAACATCAACATTTTATTTCATTTTCTGAATGGTTGTCTTGCTGCAACCAACATGAGGACACTTAGCAAACTTTGCGCAACTCGCTATGGAGTCAGAGACGGAACTAAAAACAAACTCTGATGTGTGAAATCTGCCCATTGCCACTGTAATTTAACTCATTTCTGCAGCAGTACTTAAAAGAAATTAGCCTTCTTTGATGTTTTTGCCTATTTATTCGTCCACTCACCCCTCTGTTGTTGTGACATTTGGACCAAGATGCAAATTATTTGCACAGTGAATAAAGCTAAAACTCACTTCCTTTGACTTGGCATTTCATCATACTGTGTTTAGGGATGTTTTGGCATCTTTCAACAAGTGCACCCTATGTCTCTGTGTTCCTGGTCACACTGACTGTTGTTCAGCGTTCCAGTTTGTCAAGCTTCCTGTCAGTGTGTCTGCCTGTGTGAGAAGCCAAGAGAAGAATGAAATTAATGGGATCCATGTGCTGTGTCTGAACATTTTTGAGCTCCAACATCTTGGCCCTTTTCTCTATGTCTCATTGTCTGACTTATCTCAACCTTCTTGCCCTTTATCCTTATCATTTCCCTTTTCTGGTTGTTTGTGACTCTTCTGTCATAAGTTTTTCCTGCTAAATTTTCAGTTGTTTGTGTTTTATTATATAATACTCATTAGTTAGACATTCTATTCTAACACATTAAAATCCGTCAACTAACACATCAAGTGTCCAATAATTCATGTACCACATTATTAGCCTTTCTCACATGCAATGATTTACTTTTCTATATTACATGGGACCCCAGATTTTGACCATTTTGGCTGCACATGCGACCAAATATATGTTAAGTGCGCCTAAACATTTTTAATGGTCGCACCAGTGCACCTGATATTTACCTGGTCTATCTGTAAGTGTCTACGTGGTTTCAACTGAGGTCAATCCTATATTAGAACACCTTACTTCACTCTTTTCAAGCTATTTTTAATCAAAGCTGCATGTGCTGCAGTAAGTAAGTGCAGACTAGAGGCTTCTCTGTGCAGAGCTACCGAGTAGTAACCAATTCATGTAAAGAGTTTAAGGAACATTGGTACATTGTAGTGTTTACGAAAAGTCTGCATGTGAGGCATTTAGGAAACATCTCCACATCAACTGGAGCCTCTATACTGTAGTGACTAGAGGAGGTGGGAAGCTCCATGTTGGCAGGCAGAGAGCATTGTGAGGGTTTTTCTAGTAGAGGGGCACCATGACAAAGTCTTCTCTGAGGCATAATGACCTCTGGCCAGCGAATTTGTATACGATCAAGCCAGGCTTAACTAGGATAGTTTTCCTTTATTCCAGTTGCACATGTGACTTGTGCATCCCGTATCATGTGCCTAGGATAACACACCAATGTGCTCACTTTGCATTACAAATAAATTATTTATTTATGGATAAGGCCGCATTATTAAGAAAATGATTCAAATAAGTTTAACAAAAGTAAACAAAGGACTTGGCTTCGATTTGTGCTGATACTGATCAGCTAAAGACTGCCTTGATCAGCCACGATCAAGAATTGGGATCAGGACATCCCTACCCACTTTTGCATGTAAATTGTCCAGCTGTGGGAAACACTGAGATATAATAAAACAGCAAAATTATGCATTGCATTCTTTGCAAAGACTGAAAACAGATGTTTTGCTGTCCAAAGATCAACGTTCTGACTTGAAACATTAAAAAAGCACATTGTCGCCTAGAAACTTGTCCTGTGCAGCAGCAAATTCAAGCAGTGAGAAGTCAGAAATGACAATAAAATCCCCCATTGCTTACAATATAGCCGCAGAAGAGCTACCTTAAATCAAGTCACAGATCATTCTTATGAAAATGAATGGGTTAAATGTAGAAAAACATTTATCTACACATTCATTACTGCTCACATAATGTGGTAAGAAATGTGTAGAACACTTCAAATGCATTTTTCACTGTAAAACATGCTTGGTTGCAACTAAATTAAAAAGGTAATTGTACAAGTGCAACCAGTGTAAAAGGTTAGTCTGGAGCCATGTTATAGAACGAGTAAAACACACAAACATAAAGTACACAAAGTAAGAGACATTAGAATAAGTTGGTTTGGAAATGTGTGAAGGAGAGACGCTGGATTTATTGGGTGAAGGATGCTGGAGATGGAATTGTCAGGCAAGAGAAAAAAAGAAGGGCACAGAGGAAGAGAAGGAAGTTACAGAATTTCATCATTCATTCATTCATGCATGTGGAATTTTTTTTTGAAGGATGTGAAATATCTTTAATTTTTCCATAGTCTTTCAACTTTCCAACCACCATGAACCCACTGTGTGTTAATGTGCTTAGTGTGGGATAAAAAGATGTCACAGTGTATGCACACCACAAACAGTGCTGTTGTAAGTGACCATTGTCAGTTTGGTCATGTGTATTCACAGGCATTTTAGATATATAGACCTGTGACGGACCACAAAGACTGATCAAGAGATACGACAACTGTGTTTGTGTGTTTGTGCTGCGAGAACAGTAGAGGACAAATGGCCACATGAGACTCCGCTGTCTGCCTTCCTCTATTCCCACATGTAGCATGCAATGAAACTCATGAAACCTAAGAACTATGAAAAGACACGGTTTATATTTCTCAAAGGTAATCATCACAGAGCAGGGTGAGTTAAAACAATGTCGCACATCAATCAGAAAACAGCTTTAAAATAAACCGTGAGACAGAAGATGGGCCCAAAGATTTTCTGTCACAATTCAAACGGGGCTCAATAGCGGCGGTGTTGAAACAGACTGAGGAACACGCTTGCGTAAAGGAGTTTTGCTGTAATATACAGACTAACTACTGCAGTGTGGGTAGTTAAGATGTGATTGACTCTGAAACAACTGCGTGAAGGATAGTTCAGCTATAAAACACCAAATAACAGTTGTAAAATTGGGCAGTATTGGTATCGATGTGTCCCTTCTCGCTGCAAAAAATGTCATCTCGCCTTCGTTTTAATGGGCCTCATGAGACAGAGTGCCTGAAGGTAATACACAAGAAACTCTGGGGGGGAAGGTTAGAAATGCACCACAAGCTCATGTCTACTCTCTGACCGTATAACTGTCTTTTTGTCTCACTGTGCATGTGCCTCTTTGGCTGCTTGACCGAATATAACCCTGGTTTATCCCATGACCAGTTATGTTTCTGACAGTCACTGCTATGAAATTACCATATTTCCTGTTTCCGCTGTGCATTTAAATATGTGCGTGATAGACGTCATGTCTCAGTTTACATTCCTATCTGTTTATCTGATGCTTTTCCCCTCCAGCATGCATCAGCTAACTTTTTTAGCTCTATTCAGTCATTCATTCCTTCATTACCGTCTTCTTCCCACTGCTCATGTCCTTTCTTTTCCCTCCATTCCCACCACACACAATTAAAAATCAGCCCCGCCCTGTCAGTCTGTGAATGTCACTCCTGTCCATCCTGTGACCAGAGTCATGACGAAAGCCACAGATTACATTCCCTCTACTATTCCCATGGCCCTAATTAGCTGATTGGCTGCAGTGCAGTGTGACTAGAGCACAGTCCCTCTGCTCTTGTATGTTTATGCATTCATCTAGGAGTGTGTACATGCATTGGCTTCTCCAGTCATTTTTACTCCTCGCTGTTATAGTGGCTATTCAAGAATTACCCCACTTTTTTCTGAAGGCATCACTGGTAATAAGCACTCACTTCTGTGGTGCTTTTGCACAGTGCTTCCCAGAAATCACTTGTCAACTGCTGTGGCCAGTGACATGGTCTCCATTTCCACAGTTTGTCAAAAAAATAAATAAATAAAAACACTGCCACTGTTTTCTTTGTCTGTCCAGCTATTGTCAGTCAAACTCGCTTTCCAGTTTTTCTACATTTTATTCCAAACAAGTCGCTTGTGCCTGAAATCTAACATGGATCAATTACTGCACTGTGGGTAAAAAAAAAAAGAAGCTTTCCTAGAAAAGACATATCTGACAGAAAATGTAAGAGACTTCAGGTGGTGAAATGATGGTGACTACATTATCTACCCTGCAAAAAATGGGATTTGATCTATCTCGGCAGATTGCAGATAAAATACTTGACAGCCATCTGCTTGCACTAGGAATTCACATAAAAGACACAGCCCTTTATTCACAGCGAATCCACTCCTTAGTCTTAAAAGATAAAACACAAACACAACAACGTGAATCTCCGGATTTGAAATTGGCAACTTGACAATTCGAACATTACTTTTTCAAACCTCAACTGCTGTTAAACTCTCTGAACCTCAAAACCCACCGATGGGTATGGAAGGTGTAAAAAATAAACTTGCTGATCTGACCAGATTCTGTAGATTCGAGTGACTCTGCTGCGATCAACAGTTGTGACAAAAATTCAGGGACTTTTCAGCTGAACTGCAGGCTATGTTTACACAAAGTAGACAGAAGACAAGCATGGAAACAATGTGAAAATGTAAGTAGTAAAATATCTTTAGTATATAGAGTCTCCATTTTATCTAATAGTGGAAACACCTGTGACAAATAAAAAAATGTTGGATGTGCCGATTTCAGGGTTTTTCAGTTGTTGGACAGTAAATAATCAAAGACATGTGTTTATTTTTTTTTATGATTTACTGCATTGTAACTGTGTTTTACTGCAAAAAAAGAAATATTAGAGTCTCCTCTCCATCTAGCCATGGTTGTGCTGTTTCCATGTTTCCAAACAAAGACAAAAAACGACTTCAGGGAGTTAATAAAGTATCTGCTGATCAATTGCAAAATAATGATGATTGGAGCCCAAAAAATGTCATATAAAATAAAGAAACAAAAAGCAGGTTGAAAATGTGCTGGACACACATACACAGTTACAAATTGTATTAAACATGCAGCTATGTTCTGGTCTAGGTCAGGCATTAAAACAAACCATAAAACATGAGTTAAAATTGAAAGCGAGAATGTGTCTAACAAACTTTTTTGCCTCTTTATGTGTTACTAAGTTCAAATTTGCATGTTTCCTCAAGAGGTCTTTGTAGAACAAAGAAAAGTGAAGGAGAGCAGCCCCAACCCACTGTGCTTTACTTTGTTGTTTACTTCCTATTAGTCCAGTACTACAAAGACCCACCCTGCCCCGCAGTGCTTTGCTGCAGCTTGTAGAAACATTCAAAACTATTAAACGTGGACAAGACAAGGATATGCTTGGATATTACCAACATCCTCTGTACAATCTCATTTCCTAGTTCTCAGACAAAAATGCAAAAAAAAGCTTTAAAACAGACATTGCCATATGTGCAGATGCAGAAAAACACCTCATGTTCTCCCAGAGGTTCTGATTAGCTGATTCATTTACCCCCACTCCTCTCTATTCATTCCCCCTCCACTGACGCCAACATCTCCTTACTCTTCCAAGAACACACACACAGTGGTTTTATTTAAATGGTTTAATGCAAATCAATTTTATTCCCTCAGCTACAAACTATTTTTCTCTTAATCAAACTGTCTTTATCTTTTGCCCCCAGGAAACCGAGACAGCTGAACTTGTTGGATCTTTTCCCGGCACATCACTTTCACACAGTCATACCTGGAGGATCGGCAGCGCCACATCTTTTACTCCAGCAATAGCCTCTGAATGGACCCACTGGGGTAGTTCAGGATTAAGTACCTTGCTGACTATTATAATCCCTTTTCATTGCAGGAAATTTACAGGAAAGTTATATTTTTACGTCCCTGGAACTGCCGGGATGGAGTTTGCAGCCTTGAATGTTGCTGACTGGAGAAACAGAAGCCTCAAGGCTGCTACAACTTCATAATGGCATTCATTCACACAGTAAGCAAGCACTAAGATTTCTTGTCATAAGACAGAAGTATGAGGAGATAAAGAGAAATGCTGGGTGAATCTGCGAAAGGGCAAATGGAAAAGTAAAAAACATGTCTCTGCATCACAGTTGTCGCTTTGTTAGCAATCTCATTTTTCCATCACACCTCTTTACATGTGGTAGTTATGCAATGAGCAAAAGGGACTTTTAGCTTTTAGTTCTTGAGTTCAGTTGCTGCACGTGCTTGTTTGCTGTGACTATCTGAATTAAAAGGACCACTGTTTGATAAGGTGAGAGTGTTACTTATTGACTTTTTCTGGTCTGTGTTCTGTTCCGAACATTCCTTCTTTTACCTGTAGGCTACTAATGCCCCATTATCTAACTGGTAATTCACCACACACCCCTTCCTTCCCTTCTTCCTTCCTTCCTTTCTTTAAAGTCAACAAGTACCGCACACAAACAAACACCGTGTCCCATCGGATCTATTTCTATATGATGTATGATTAAGCATCTTCGAAAATCATTGTTTTTCATTGCATCCTCATGCTAATTTTAAAGGAATGTTGGACATTTTGGGGAATCTGCTTTTTGCTTTCTTGCAGAGACTTATATAAAAAGGTTAAGATCACTCTAGTCTGTCAAGTAAATATGAATCTCCTTGTATGAACTGGTTAACTTAGTTTAACACAAATGCTCAAAAAAAAGCGAAACGGGTTGCATGGTTCTGTCAGAAGGTAGCAAAATCCACCTACCAGTTCACAAAGTAGCATCGAACACTGAAGTGGAAAAACACCACTGTTTAACGGCAGTTGAGTGTGACAGACTATTTCTTAGTCAGGAACTGTAACTTGTCGCAATGCCAAGAAAAAGTATCAAATCAAACCCACCATAAAACCACAACATGTTGCTCTTACACTATGATGTGAAAGCATATTTCCCAAAATCGCAAACTTGCCTTAAAATTTTCGACTGTTTTTCCCAAGTGAGAGATACTGATTTTATTCTTTTCAGCTTTAGTGGAAGCATAACTTCCTGTAAACCAGGGGATTTTTCTCTGTAAAGCACTGCCTGTAGCACTAAATATAAATCCTTTCATTAGGAAGAAAACTGACGTTCATTAACGTGAAAATCTCGCCTCAGTTTTGAGTAAACAGAGTGACAGTCTGTCTATGGATGATAAGGTTTAGTCATTTTCCCCCGGGCTACAGTAATGACAGTTATGCAATTCTGTACAGTCATAGCAACGGAAATCTTCGATGAAGGTTTCTTTAAAAAAATCTGTAGAAAAAACTTTGCAGGGACTTCCCTGTTAAAGGACAAGGTCAAAAGTGTTCAAGGTTTGTTCTTTATTTCCTCTTTACGAAAGCATCAGTAGAACTGGTGCTACCTGCTGCTGTTTTGTGCGTAAAACTTTGCAGCTTATCCCGTCTCATCCCATCTGATCCTTCTAGTCCCTCAGACTCAGAGACTCAGAAATCGAAGACAGCAGAGCAGGAAGGACTTTTAGGGAGGATACAGATTTGTAAGCACTGCAACCTTGTGGAGGCAAATAGAAACACACAGCGTTCTCATATGCAAAATGTTGTAATGAACTTAGGCTAAGTTATACGGATGTCTAGTATGTGCTGGCTGGTGAAACTACAGTGGAAGCGAAAGGATTTATGCATGAAACTGCGAATATAATAAATGTGAAAAACAGCAAAGTGTACCTGCAAGATCCGTAGTAGCTGTGCCAAAATGACATTCTGATTTTACAAAATAAATAGCTGCTGTAAATATGTGTCAATGTATAGTGGCCCGATTATATATGACCTTGATCATAAAACAACCATTCCTTTTCCAATAAAGACTTATGGAAAGCACAAAACATTTGGACTTCAAAGATCCCTTTTACCAACACCCATCAAATGTTAAATCATGGAGTCCGTCTATTTTGCTTACTTTCACCCACTTCAAGTCATAACAGGCCGGACATGTGGAGGTAAAGAAAGCAAGCTGCTTTGCGCCATCATTATCACTATTTGTAGCACGCTTCATGTACACAACTGCGTACAGCGCTATGAATGCCTTGCAGGAGAGACAGGAAACATGCACCATTCTCCTCATATTTAAACAATATTGCATCTCCTCTATCTCCGTGGTGTCCGGCTTTGCACGATGCCCTCAAGCGTGGCCTCAGACAACATGAAGGAGCCTCTTACTTTCTAGTTTAACCAGGTTTTTGCACAGTTACTCTGTACATTCAGAAAGAAAACCTCATGTTGGTATTACACAATGATGCAGTCCTTGAGTATGACACAACCCTCACCTTTCAAATTTAATTTACCTTGAAAAAATAGTGTTTATTTTACTATCAAAACAGTATTTACGACTTGAATATAGCTAAAATAAGTAACTTTTATGCTGAAGGTAAATGGTTTGACAGAAAATTCACATCCATGAAGGAAGTTCAATTGAATTTAAGGAAAGATATATGCACAGTGCATACAGAAATAGGAGGGAGGGTACAGAGGGGAAGAACAGAGATGGGGGAGACGAAGAGGAAGCAAGATGAAAGAAAGAGAAAACAGGAGAAGAGTACAGAGGAAAACAAGGTGATACAGACATCAAATACACATGGGAAAGCAGGAATAATATCAAAGGACAGAGATGGGAGGATAAAAGGGAGGTGATTGGGCGAGAGACAAAGACGTACAGAGAGAGAGGCAGTGTCTCTACTCACCACAATCATTTCTGATGGCTCCAAAGTGATGCATTCACAGCCTCGTCTGCCCCCCAGCTGCTTGCCAAAACTGTAGAGAGACACACACACAAAGTAAGTGTTAAAACAGAACAAACCCAAGGCACAGATGAGACACACAATGACGACAGAGACAGATGCATTCAATCACATTCGCCCACCCACAGATGAACACTGTTGGCAAATTAATTACAATAATTATCCAAATCGGTACGACGGCCAAAGAGTAAATGTAACATGATAGCGAGGATGTGCAGACTGTGTAGATAGCACATGTATTTAAAGTAAAGGAGAGGAAACATCTGTTTAGAGTGAAGAGAACCAATGAGTGTCTGTATATCTGAAACTCATGTAAGCTTTAAAAATACGCATCAACATTTGGGACAGACTCTGGAACATGATTTGTGGCAGGTGACAGTTATGCAAAAGCAAACTGGTGGTCTTCTCTGGCTTCATATCAATTCAATACAACTTTCAGACACAAAACACAGGGTCAGATGTTCAGGGGGCACACATGAGCAATAGATCTAATACGCACACACCATAAAAACTGGTTCTGATAAAATAATAATGTGCAGCTTACACATACTTCAGATGAGGTGTTCTCAAAGTTTATAAGAGATATCTGAGGGCAACATGAGGTGGACAATGAAATATATAGAGAGAGCAATGGAATTTTGGTTTAGGTTTTTGCCAGCTCTCCTGACTGTGTTATTGTTGTGGTGTGTTATATGTTAAGAAAATCCAAATCAAACACATGAATGCACCTCATTTTTTTATAACTATTTATTAATGATGAATTTTATTATTCTTTTTCAACTCATGACCCCAGCATTAAAGCTACTTTCACTTTGCTCTGAAATGTGAAGCACTTTGCATTGTCGGTTTCAGCACGAGCTCTGAAATAAATCATTGATAATCGGTCATGTTAAATAATAATAACTGAGCTATCACTGCAGACATAAGTTTCATGTATAAATAGCTGCAGCAGTGTGTAATTTTCATGAGTAACGACAGCTGCTCTGTTGCTGCTGTTGGGGAACCCAGTGATTGAGATTTATATTACAGAATTAGGCGTGAATACAAGCAGATTTACAAATCTGATGAAACGTATATGCACATTTCTTTGTGTAAGTTAACATATTTAGTCATAACTCAACACTGAACTTTATAAAACTGGGTAAAAACACCACGTTAACTGAAAACTTAAGTTCAGTTCCAGCTGATGTATGTCAACGCAATATAAAAATCTATTTCACACTGAAGCATCTTGATATTTCATCACAGCTGTAAACACATTTCTAAGGTGCCTTTGCGAGGATGGAGTTTAATTTTTAAAGCAGCTTTACTGATTTAACACTCTGTTATCTTCATAAAACCTTTGAGAGCCACGCGGTCCATCAGTTCCAGTTAGAAGTGCGCACATGAGTTTTCACCAGACACCTTAAAGTGGCCAGCAGTCTGAGAGATGGTTTTATTGGTACTAAAGCAGTAAAGTTTCATATCAGAGGTTTGTGGTGAAAGAAACTGAATTCAGATCAATAAGCCTTCATGGTTCGCAACATAACTGTACACAAAGACTAAAAACACAATTAGTGCTAAACCAACTTCGATCAGCAAAAAAGTTACAATGCTTCGACAGATTTGTTGTTATCTTTTAGCACAATATATTACATAACATTTAATATAATAGAAAGGGACTGTTTGCAGGAGTTCTCCTGCATAGAAGAACTTTTGGCAGCAGAGTTTTTACCAGCACCAAAGGAAAATTACCCAGCAACAAAATGATAAGAATCCAGATTAAAATCCATCCATCCATTATCTATACACCGCTTAATCCTCTGTAGGGTCACAGGAGGAGGGTTATCCCAGTCGACTTGGGCGAAGGCAGGGGACACCCTGGACAGCTCACCAGTCTGTCACAGGGCTACACATAGAGACAGACAACCAAGCACACTCTCATTCACACCTACCGACAATTTAGAATCATCAATTAACCTCTGCACTTTTTTGGACTGTGGGAGGAAGCTGGAGCACCCGGTGAGAAACTATGCTGCACAGGGAGAACATGCAAACTCCACACAGAAAGATCCAAGGCGTGGGGATCCTCTAGCTGTGAGGCGACGGTGCTAACAATCGAGGCACTGTGCATCCTCGAGATTAAAATTAAATTAAAATTAACTTGTTATAATAATTAGATTTTATTTATTCGAGCAGAAGATACACTATTGTTGATCAAATAACAGGAAAATCCATATGATTCAGTCAAATAAGGTAACACAGACTCAATACTTGAAACTTTGAACTTTACAACAGCTTCTCAGTTGTATTTACACACTGACCTGAAGCTCTAAATGTTAAGTTGCCACATGCAAAAGAATTGTTTCTGACTGGCAATCAACAGAATCAAACCACTGTGCTACCAGCAAGCAGTTTTTGCATAGCACAAATCTGTCTGCAGGCCTCACAGCTTCACATGGGTTATTACGTTCACCGATAAGCAGGAGGAGAGCAGCTGATTTTGTGGTGAGGCCGTGGGGAGTCCGTTCTCGTCACATGGAGATGATGTCTTAGAATATGCTCGGTGATGGTAAAAAAAATGGCAACATAAAAACAATGTTTGACTTTAACATTGCAATATTTTCAAAGCCGCTCAAGTGCAGCTGATGTAACTTTCAGAAATGCTAGAATTTCAGGAATTCAAAACACAAGCTGACCAGAAAGAAAACCTTGAATGGGGTGGCAATTATTTTCATTATAAGTTAAAGGGGAAAGTCTGTGATTTTGGATTCTTGCTCCCACTGCTCCTTCCCTTTCTTCCTGTCCTGTGTACAAGCATGAACGTGCACAGGGGTCCCCGAGGTCCTTAATTTGGATGATTCATGCTAGTGAGTGATCCGCCAAAGCGGTTAAATGCAAACTACAAATATTTGATGTTGTAAGAAGTAAAACGAGTGAGCAACAATTTCACTGGTCAACATCATACCTGAAATTCGTGGTTGGGATCTTTTGTTTTACAAAAAGCCGAGAGCAACGGCACAAATCTGGGAGTTTTCCAAAGCACACACAAGCAGTCTGAGTCCAAGGAGATGCACTTAAACTGAAGCACAGGACATCCGTTCAAGCAACAGTACATCTAAGTGGAAACAAACTGTTCTGTGGCCGAGCAGAGCAGATTCATACCCAAACGGGGCTGTTTGAGAGGCCGATCTCTGAGGAAAATCATTACAAAATCTGAAGTTAAGAAAGACCACCATAGTGGACGGGGAGGAAAGATTTGCAGAATTTAATTTGGTTTTGACAAATGAACAGTCCCATATTAGAAGATATTCAATTTATAAATAAGCATTTAACGACACATTTTATTATTTATCACATATGATGAATTAAAGCTACAAATTCTGGCATTTTAGAAGCTAGTACAAGGCAACGGTTGGTATTTTTGTGTTCTTAACCCATTATCTACATAATACGAGTTCTGCTAATATCAGCGTGATGCTTGGGTGATCACGCAGAAAGCACAAAGCAAACTGTCCAAAGCAACAATAGTCTTCTACTCTGTAATAATAGAGCAAACACAGAAAAACAGATATTTTTTTTTTCCTTTTCAGTCGTCTATAGTGGCCCATTATTGTTGGCTGGCTCAGTATGTGCTGCACACTATTTTCACAGCAAGTGTCTTTAACTAAATACGTGCAAGCTTTCAGTCTTTTCAGCAGAAAAGAAAGTCACTGTTAAGGGCTTAAAATACAAACTTAATGTTTACTCCAATTATGTTTTTTTTTTCATATTATGCTATTTGGCAAAAAAGCTATTCAGATCAGTTATTATCTGGGTCATTCAAAGCATTATCTGTAGACTTGTGGATGCAACATTTACTGTGTATTGTTATGTTCTTTGGCATGTGAGGGGTGTCTGGAATTACCCTCAAAATGCATCAACATCAATATTATTAGTCGACGCATGGTCGTTTTTACTTCAATTAATTAAAGCAAATGTATTTCTCCAGTATGAATGTGTCCATGCTCTATCAAGAAGTCGTCTTTGGCTCCAGTCATTAGTCTGCTGCAGTCTGCGCTGTAGTTTTAGACAATGGCGGTAGTGCAGTCCAACTTGGAAAAATCTTAAACTTTCCAAAGACCCAAGGTTTAAAGAGTAAGGGAGTACTTCATATGAGCACAGAAAAAAAGGAAAGGTGGTTCGCAAACTGTGTTGAGTTGAGAAGAGACACACACATGGGCTGTTCACTGCTCTCTGTGCTCACAAATGCAGGATTTTAAAACAGTTGAATTCCCTGCTGGGCTCTTCTCATATGTTTATATATTTCTGTGATGACAAGTATGAAATAGGGACTGATCATTGAGACTACAACCAGCTGCTCTGCACTGCTTAAGTCCTGATTTTATAACCTGGCAATGTCACCATGCACAAAAGTTAAAGACAAGTGCTGTGCATTGAAATTGGCTTTATTTTCATAAAATTAAAAGCCAAAGTCAGAGAGCAATTGCACAACAGGGAGAAGAGGAGTTGCTTTAGCTGGTCTTTGCTTTCTCACTTTGTTTAGGGGGTTTGATAGAATCTTGGATTTCTGTCCTGTTTACCAAGTATTTATTATCCTTGCAGTAGTTTCTAGTTTAACCCAACAGTTTTGCACTTTAATATGTAATGCCTTTGTTTATAATTTGTACTGTGCTGCAATATACAATTACATACAGATTGCCAAAATAAAACGAGCTTAAATGAAAAGACTGTTTAGCTTTTGTTGTATGAAAACATGTAAAATAGTCGATAGATTATTCGATAGCAACACCACTGTCTGTCACCTAGTCTGGGATTACATCAAGAGAAAGAAGGATGTCCCACAAGACACAGCAATGTGCTTTAAATGTATTTGAACACTGAGACATTTCTTGACACATCCTGGAAAAAAGCCCCTCCCACTGTGAGCGTCTGTGTTCATGCATACGGCAATTATGCATGTCTCTGTGTTTTCCCGTGTACCGTCTGAGTGTGTGAGAGATTCCCCCCCCCCTCGTCTGAACAGCTCAATCAGTGTGTGCGGTGAACCCTGAGAACAGATTGGACTGTAAACATGTCTCGCTCCCTTTGGCATGCCGAAAGTGGCGACTCAGCAGTGCTACAGGCCTGAGGAGGAGGAGGGGGGGGGGCGGCTGGTTTTAATCATGGAAGCGTGCTGAGCTGGGAGAGAGCCAACTTTCACTCTCACATCTCGTCTCTGATTACGTTCTCACACTGTCTCTCACACGGTCGCATCCCTTTGGTTTACAGGCTTCTTTGCTTTCCTTCATCATTGCTCTCCTCCCTCTGTCATATCTCCTTCTTTTGCCCTTCACCTCCACGCTCGCTTTCCCATCCATCCATGTCATCATCTTTGCCCTTCTCTTTTTCCTGTTGTTTTATCCAAATGATGCCACTTCTAGATTTCCTTCCCTTAAAGCTCTTTTTGTTGTCCCCTGCTCCTCCACTTTTGACCTCCTTCCCTCTCCCACTCACTTCAATCACTTCAATTTATTCATCTTCTCCTTCCTGTTTTCTTTCCTTTTCCGTTTCCTATGTCCAGTCCGCTGCCTTCAGTATTTTCTTTTCTGCTTTGCTGTTTTCTGCCCCTCACTCCTCATCTCATTCTGCATTCCCTTTCATCCTTTCTTTTTCTCTTCGCCTTCCATGGGTCAAAAAAAAAAAAGAAGCAGCAAACTTTCATCTCATCACTTCCCTAATCACAGCTTCACACCGGCACAGACAATACTCAACATCAGCCTCCTGATTTAGGGCTCAGATGAAAGTCTGTCTTCATAATGTGTTCTAATGATAGAAACTATGATTAAAGTCCTCTTTTTCACATGTTTCTGTAACAGATGAGCTGTTTTTCTTCTGACAGACAGATTTTCCAGAATATGCTAAAAGGAAAGGGTTGTGAATAGGATGTGAAATCAAAGCCTTGGTGTGTCACACTGAAGGAGGAATAAATCTATAGTCGCTGGAGTTGGAGAAAGGTGCCACTGGAATAAGACATTTTGGTTGGAAATCTCCCTTATTGGAGCTGCACTGGGCCCAAATTAGCTGTATGTGGATTTATTTGACACTTTACCGCCACATGCACTCTTTTGTGTCGACATGTTCAGATTCAAGACTCCCCTGAATGAGGTGAAAGATCTCTGCTGATACAGCCTTCCTGCTTCTTTTTTTGTAACACAATTAAGGCTAAAAGGATTATATCAGGGTTTTTGCAGGAAACTAAATTATTCACTAAACCTACAAAATATCAGGCACTTCATAAAGTTTCATAAAGTGCACTAGTCAGGTGAATCCAGGGACAGTAAAGCCATTATCCTTTATATTGATTTTTCCCATTTTAATACCTTTTATAGCCCTGACAGAGAGAGAACAGCGTAAGTTTGGGGTAGAGGGGGCTTTAAACTTCAAATGAAGCAGGGATTTCATCATCAGTCATGCCTTTAACTTGTTTATTGCATTGTTTTTAATTGTAAATGGATCAATTGGTCCTATTATACTTTCTTGGCCGTCTCTCGGGAAATTCAGCCTTTTCTTGCCTCCCTACATTGAGGTCAGAGGCCAGTGTCAGCTGCAGAAAGCATTCCTACAGCTGCAAGGGGCTCACCGTCGTCTGACACTTGGGTGAGGCAGACGATTGCTAACACATGGGTTTGAACACCAGGTCAACCAAGATTCTTAAAATTGTTCCACACCACAGAAATTTAGTGGCATGTGGTTATCCAGGTATTTGCAAAAGTATGATGTTTCTTTAAAGATCCCTTCTATTGAAAATCAAGTTTTTTAAGTGCATTTGTTTTTTGTTTTTTTTATAGGGGCAAAGACATATCATGAGCAAAATAAGCAGTCAAAGTTATGGCTAAGCATGAATTATTCCAATATTACAACTTGCCATAGTGTAGCATAGAGTAGTTTTATAGTGTTTGAGCAGAGTCATAGGTGAGCTGGTGTGCTTGAGCTGCCGTGAGTGGAGATTGAGGCAGAGACTATGTAGATCCATCTTTCTAGAGGAAGTTAAATATAAGCCATTTTATTTAGACAGAGCTGCACTGTAAAAGATGAACATTTTATAGCTATTTTAGCTGATTTTCCCTGTTTTGTTGAATTACAGGCAATACTAAGTAAAATCACAGGAATAAAAAGTATTAATTTACTTGTTTACCATAAAAAAGCAAAAACAAACAATAAAAATCTGTATTTTTACGAATGGTATCTTGTAAAATTTCTGCGAAATAACATGGGTTTTCATTTTTTTTTTGCTGTATTTAAATCTGCTAATAACATTTATTCTCCAAATATTTGCTTTTCTCCCTGTGTACTGTGTAATTGTTTTCTGTACCCTTGCTGCAGGATATTCACTTTATATTTACAGATTTTTTTCCCAGGGTAAATATCTAGAAGTTAAATATTCTCAACAGGTTGACCAGAGAAACAAAAAAAAATAGGCATACAGTCTGTGAATGTGAGTGAGTAAATACAATGAAATTCAGACACTATCCATGCTACAGTTCCCACCAGAGCATGGACACCAAAGTGTTCCCGGGGAGGAATGCAGTCGGCTGGGCTCGGCGTTCTCTCAGAACCCTTAGCCTGGAGGTCAGCCTGACTCTGACAGCTCTCTCCACACTCCACTGAGGCGAGACGCCTGGTCCCTGTCAGCACCACATAAAGCCTGCCAAGCCTGCCTCCTCACATTGTGTGGGTTTAAGTGTGTGTGTTTCTGCTGGGTGGTAAGACAGGCTGTGTGAAACAAAGACAAGAGACTAAGTTTGCTATTGATTAAGCAACATCATGAGAACTTCAGACTTGTATTTTTAGTGTACATGTGTGCGTTTCCTCTTTCATCTTTCTTCCTCTTTCTTGGATCCACTGCATTCTCACAAAAACAGAAGAACCAACAAATTTGAGTCAACTGTAAGTGAGTAACTGAGGTTGTATGTAAACGCACATGTGTGTACCCACTAAATGATGCTGTTGCCCTGACTGAACTGAAATGTAATACCTCTGTTGTCGGCTGGTGTGAATCTGTCTCACAGAGGAAATAAGACAAACCTCTAAAACCACACGATGGCCAAACTTAAGCCTTCAGTCTGACAAAATAAAAGTGGGTTTTGAGTTACATGAACTCATGAAACAAACAAGCTGATAAGCATTTTGACCATAACTCAAAGCCACAGTGAGTGGAGTTTTCTGTAAAAGTTTATTTACTCCTGCATGGAAAGTTGACCCATATAATGCTGGTGTGTGAAAGAATAATCAACGCTGTGAACTGTGTCAGTTTCTCTTTATCTCTGCATGAAAACATGTTTCTGTCCTAATGAGCAAACTTGAAGAGGCCAAGACAAAACATTAAAAAAAATCTCATCTCCTGCAGACACGTAGAACATCTTCTGAAGATCTGCACTGAGTTGCACCATGTAGGTCCACAGTAACTACTAGCTTGTTTCAAATGAGTGATTTGCTAAACCATGTAGCAAATAGGGGACAAATTTCATTTTACATTTTATAGATCTGTGCAGAGTGAAAGTAGCAAAGGCTACATGCAAGCCATTAATCAATTATTAAACTTTATTGATTTATATTTGTTAAAACTCTGAAATGTGTAATTCTGATGGACAGAGATTAGTTTTTAGGGATTTAATCAATGTCAAGAGAAGAAATTCAAAGGGACTGTACTAATGTGATGGTTGTTAGGAAACATGTATAGCACTGTCCAATCGAGAGCAAATAGCTATTTAAATATAGAAAGTTGGCATAACTTTCAAATTTTACAGTGACTATATAGCTATTGTACATATAGTTTCCCATCATGATAAACAACTTCAGTTAATTCTAAGTTTAGATACGTCATATTTCATATTGACTCTTCATTCTAAACTCTTCCCTCTAACATTAGCTTAATCAAAAGGTAAAGTTAGCTACACAGCAACTATTCCTGGCAGTTAAAGGCTGTAAAAGTCTAGCAAAAACGAATCTCTACGCAAAAAAAGTAATTTGATTGGTACAACCCGTTTTAATTCAGTGATGTGTGAAATGTCACTTGGTAAACTCTTGAGACAGAACTAGGATGACTTTTAACTACATCTACACGTACTGCACAAAGCTGCATAATATTCTTTGGTTCTCAGATGGATGACGACATTAATCTGTAGGATCACAGAAATCAGCATTTTTTATGCTTTCTGGCAGTTATAGAGCAGAAAAATGTCTGCAGCCCATTCAATCAGACGAAAATGCACCCAACTGTCGACACCAGATAACTCAAAATTATAAGTTTGTCTTACTGGGTGAAATTTGTTATCATGGAAACCAGTTGTATTCATCAAGACCGAGCTATTACTTTGGGAGCAGCACATTATTTCAGATGACTGAAATAATTGTCTGCAACCATTTTATCTTTGACAGATACTTTTAATAAACCTCTGTTCTTCTGGCAACATTGGGTTATTCATTTTAATTTTTATAAATGATCTTTCCTTGGCATGTGAATCTTCCCACTGAACTGAACCTGTGCTGGATTTCAGCAGGTGATGATTTCTCTCCCCTTTTTTTCTTGCAGAAACAAGTTGTTGGCAGAAGGGAGAACAGGTTCAGCACCAGTCTAGTGACAGCTGCAGTGCCCTGAGCAATAAACCATGACAGCCGGCACAGAAACTTGGGCCACACACACACACATACACACACCCTGAGGTGCCTAAAGCCTGAAAAAAAACGGCGATGTGCCCAAGAATGCAAAATGGTAGTAATAATGGTAGTACTAATAAAGGGAGATGGTGGTTAAAGAGAGTAACAGGAAATAAAAAAATGAACTGATAGAAATATCAAAATGCCAATTTTTGGTTTAGGCTCATACTCATCAACATACATGTGCATTTTTGAGGGGAATAATTGCACCAGCAGTGAGATACAGCAACCCTGAAGCAAGACATGATGCTAAAAAACACAAACATGATGAAAGGCATATTGGAAACTATTACAAAAATCACAAGGATATTCACCACTTCTAGAAGTTTCTGATACACATTGGTGGTTTAACTTGCTACAGATCTGCCACTAGTTAGATCACCAGCAATTTTATTCATGATTCTATCTTTTTTATCAGCTATTGTGAGGCAAACAGTAGAAACACAGTATTACAAAGTAACTCTCCAGGAACCTGACTTGAATGCATTTGATTGACCAATTGGAAGCATTTGAGACAAAGTTTTTTTTTTCCCTTTTTGCTAGACTAAATGGCTGGACTGGTCCAACTGAAATGAATGAGGTGTCAGCATTTTTTTATGGTCGGCAAAACATGCCACAAATGAACGGTCCGCTTGCTCTAAATTCTGCACATCTAGAAAACTTTCCACCTCCAAACTGACAAGTTATGTTATACTGCACAATGTAGGGAATCTTAAGAGTGTATAATTTGAGGCACTACAAAGTTTAAGAGTGTTTCGTTCAAAAATCAAACCCAAACAGTGCTCCGTGCCCATTTGGCACCCATGTTTCCATGGTAATGATGACTAACAGTAAAGAAAGAAGACCACAGACCACAGTCTAACACACACACACACAATGCTACTTCTCAGTTCTCTCGGCTGTTCCTTCTCTCAGTTTTAGTGCTCGGTTGGCTAACACTGACCACTCTGACTCACACGCATTAAAGAAGACTGGAGAGCTGGCCAGCAGTCATTGCTACAGACAGACCACCAGCACACACATACACACAATAAAGTGCCAGACTGACTCCAAGGAGGGATGCAGTGGGTCATTCAGAAACATTACGATTCATTTGAAAGACAACAGTGTGATCAGTTAAGAGGATGGACTCAGACGCACCAGAGCAAAGCACAGCACCATTGACAACTGCTGCATGACTCCAATGCAGTGAGTCAAGGCACCTTCAGACCTTAGAGAGAGATAACCATTCACACTTGACTGAACCTACATCCATTGCCCAATACTTTAGATTATCTTGTTGTAATCTTTACTTGCTCGCACTACAGAAAGTTCCCCCACTAAGCTAAAGCATCAGATAAAAAGTGAGCAGTTTTGTGAAAGTTGTGGGGCTTAAAGGAAGTAAAGAAAACCATTTGCTGTAAAGACGCTGATAGATTTAGCTCTTTTTGTTGTTTGTATGTTAACACTTGATTGAGTAGGGACATTTTTTTCTCCATTCATCCTTAACACTATTGAGGACACATTAGGAGTTCAGCCTAACATATGACATGTGCTCACAAAATCAGAATTTCCTCTTTTTCCCGCACTTCTGACACAGAAAATTTCTTAAAAACTCGGCTCAAAATTGCCAGCACAAACATTTCCACCCTCAGACTTCTTTTACAGTGTTTGCAATGCTAAAGAGAGCACCTCTGCCTTTCTTTAAGATCATCAGCGTTGATAAAGAACGACAAAACACTTGAGTTAGCCGTGTCTGTTTTTTCAGAGCTCTGGGGCCCAGTGGTGGTAAGCTATCCTGCCACAGTGCCATGGGGAGATCGTGGCTATCCAGCTGGTTAAATGATGGCAGGCAGGAAATGGAGCATGCCGCTCAAAGAATGAATAAAGAAAGGGAGAGGGAGTTTTGAAAAATCTCAACTGAATTAGCCTGAACGACTCTGTGAAGGGAAAAACGCAAACAAGCATGAAGGAGAAACTTTAAAGATTACAAACCAGGAACGGGAACGTTGGGGGTCCACTTCTTTGAATTCCTTGTAAGTGGAATAACATCCAACATATTATCCACAATGAGGAGGGGGGAAATGTTCATCATTCAAATAAATCCAGGATTAGATCCAAAAGTGTTTGTTTTGCACTCCAGAGTGTGAACAAGTGAAAAGTTCCCCCCAGAAAGCAGAAGTAGGTGACTGTCAGGCTTTTAGTTTGTCTTTAACTGAAGGGAGGAGTGTGTTCTCCCTCTGTTCAGTTCTGTCTGTCTGCTGGCTCCAGCGAGGTGTGCGTTTGTCTGTGTGTGTGTGTGTGTGTGTGTGTAGTCCGCTCATTTCCTGCCTGGATGTGCTTCTGGGCTCCAGGCGGGCAGGCTGCTCAGGAACACATGGCCAGCCACTGCTCTGCCAGGGGTTCCGCATTCCTATCACTCACACACACACATGTATATACACAACTCCCCCTATTAGCTCCCTCTGTGACCCTTTCCAAGCCCCCCTGCTGCTACTAGTACTCCAACACACAGCCTCCGGTTCTTTGCAAGGCACCAACCTTCCCCCACAACCACCCTTTGCGCTGTTATCAACTGACCCACACTGGAATGACACACACACACACACATAGACACAATCCTAGCCGCCCTGAGGTTATTGATACTCGGCCAACTATTCTTTGTGCTACTGTTGACCAGTTGGTGCTTTGTGTTACAGTTGTTGTTGTTGATCCTTTCAACATGTGACCAGCCTTCACCACAAGGAACTGCATTAAGTGCTGCATTACAGTTTTTAAAACTTCATTTCAGTTCTGCTTCTTTAGCTTTTATGAAAAGCATCTCAAAAGGAAACAGTGAGAAGTGTCCATGGTCTTTGTTCAGGGCAGTGACTGTAGGTAGCACATTTGATTGCATGTCTGTTTATAGGTATTGTTTTGTTTTTGTTTTTTCATTTTGTAGTGTACCGCAGCAACATTTAGTCACCAGAAAAAAAAAATCTGCAACTGTTTTGATACCCGCAGTTTCTTTTTTTTCAGCCAGAAAGCCAGATCTCATTGATTTCCATCTTGTTCATCTTGTTGTGAGGATTTTATGATTTTCTTTGTATTATTTGGTAGTAAACTCAGTGTTGGTCACACAAAACAAGCTACTTCAAAACTTGCAAACATTTTTCAGTATTTTCCAACATGTTATAAACTAAACCGGTGATCGATCAATAATAAAAGTAGGTACAAAGAAAAGTAAAATGCCCAGTGTCACATTTCTTACTTTATTAAAGCATATGTTGACATTGCAAGTATCTATTCACAGGAATCAATTACATTTGGTCATTATTATAGTAACAAATTGGCTATTACAAGGTTTTAATCTGTGACTTCATAATGGAAGATGTACTTTTGAGCTTCCATGACCAAATCTTAATATTCCTCATTGTTTTTTCCTACTCCATAATGGTCTAAAAACATAAATAATTGCAAACTGTAGACTCTTGGTGGCCAACTCCCTGTAAATTTGTCCATAGCTTTGACTGAGATCCCCTGAGATTTTGCTGAACCGACTTTTTGGGTTGCAGCTATAAAAACGCTGCCTTCATTGAGAGATATCCCATCACTGTCAAGAGTGCTGTTGATGTGAATCTATGTATGATGGTGTTAAAGTGTTGCGTGAGATCACACTTTAACCATCATTCTCACTTTGTGACCAACACCCTTTGGCATTTAAAGCTCTCGGCCAGGAAGTCAATCAGTTCTTTCATTTAGATATTACTGAACAGAGAGTCTCTGCCCTCTCCTTTCCGTTTCTGGCATGTGTTTCTTCTGTTTCAGTCCAACTACAACAACAGAGGGAAGGTAAATGGGGGGGTGAGGGCCGACCTCAAGCAATTGCTGTCACAGCTTTTCCCATTACCATCAATTCCAGTGTTTAAACAGGTGCAGCATGTCCGTTTAAAGGTATTTTAAGTTTCATTTGGCACTGTGACATGTCTGAAGAGGAAGGAGGGCCTCATATTTTCTTATGATATGGGTTTATCAAATCACAAAATGTTCCTGATTAATCTCCACCCACATCTCAATGCTAATTCTTCACCAAGCAAACAGGACAAAGAATCTTGACTGTCAAGATAAGGCTCAGCTTACAAAGTCTTCCACTTTGTCTTTCCCCAGTATCAGCAAATATTCCTCCTGTTTCTGAAAGCAGACTCAGACACTGAAGCCATACAGCTACCTTTAGTAAATTATAAAGCCTACATTCTTGCAGAACACTGGAACCACTTTCTTATTTTATTGTATATTTCCATATAATGAAGAGGATCTCATTTTGTTATCATAAAACTCTGTACAACTTACAGTCTCCAAAATGACCACAGAGCAAAAGAATGCTAAATCTGTACTTAAAAAATGCGCTCTCTGCAGATTTTCTGCCTGACAAGGAAGACATTAACCAAGAGCAGTAACTTCCTGGACTCTGGGTGTCAACACAATGTTGGCAGGCAACCAGAGAAAAGTCCAGGACGTCACTGCGCCCAACCACAACAACACAGTCACCCATTAAAATTTAGAATCTGGTCTTTGTACAGATCAAACAAACAAAAGATATCATGCTAACAACACAACCTTAGATGTGGTGGGAGACGGATAGCCTTTGAACAGAGTCAGGTTAGCCATTTCAAGCTTATTCAGTTTCCATGCTAAGTTAAGCTAAGCTAATGGATGCTGGCTGTTGCTTTATACTGAATGGACAGTTATGAGTATAATTTAAACCTTCTCCTCTACTTTCTGCCAAGAAACGGATTAAACACATTTCCAAAACTTATGGTGTAGAACTTCTGCCCCCCCCCAGCTGGCAGCGAGAATAACTACACAAACATGGTGGACATGTACTCATGATGTATGCTACACTATCAATTGCTTTCTTCTTTAGACTGTAACCCTTCTTCTAAAAGCTGGGGTTTTTATGGTTTTTTTTATTTTATCTGGAACATCAGAAACTTTTCTTGGATGCTTCCTACGTTTTTCAACCATGGGCTCTATTATAGTCCATCGCCGGCTCCGGTATACTGCAAAATATAGAGATTTACCTGGCACTGATAGACCTAGTCACCATCGTTTGAACTTGTCTGGCACAGGGCTTAAATGTAACAGATGTTTCTTTATATGTAAAAATCTTGCACTTCATCTTTAAAACACTATCTCCTGGTATGATCTATGTATATGATAAGATAACTATATATAAAAGGCTATATAAATGTAAGGTTTATAGGGTGATTACAGTGGGCAGTACTGAACTGCATCTTCCAGTACAGAAAACAATAATGTAACATTTTTTGTTTAACATTTTTTGTTTGCGTATTAGATAAATTGGTCACTGACAATTTGTTTTTTTTATGAAACTTCCTGTATTCCATGTTTTGGTTTTCAAATGACTAAACTCCTGTTCGATCCCAGGGTTTACAGTGATTAACCCAGCTAAGTGGGCAGATGAGGTTGAGGTCTAGCTCCTTTTGAGTTGAAAAAAAAACACTGCTGAAGGATGTGAGACAGAAATCTGTTCTGTGTAGCTGAACATGGACACATATTACAACAGCATGCCGTACAAGTGTGTGTTTTTGTGTTTGTGGGCATATACACACATAAATACCTGACATGTCAGTAAAACCTGTCTTTCCATACCTTCCAGCTCTGTGACATGTCGTCCCTCTCATCATGTTACAGGTGAACACACACACAAACACATATCCACACTCCATCTGACAAGCTGCCAAGATAGTGTGGCTTCAAGTGTAATGTCAACTCGCTCGTATCTCCTCTCACTACACATGAACATGTCCATGTTTCACCTCATTGTGATGTAATGCTGTTGTTCTCATGTTTTCTGTGTGTGTGTGTGTGTGTGTGTGTGTGTGTGTGTGTGTGTGCGTGCGTGCGTGCGTGCGTGCGTGCGTGCGTGCGTGCGTGCGTGCGTGCGTGCGTGCGTGCGTGCGTGCGTGCGTGCGTGTGTGTGTGTGTGTGTGTGTGTGTGTGTGTGTGTGTGTGTGTGTGTGTGTTGGTCCATACCAGCATCTTGCCAGGTACATGTGCTCTTTGACAAAGACTGATCCGGAGAGCAGGATGTACCAACAGGTAGCAATGGTGTCAGGACTGAAACAGAAAGAAATAACACGTTAACAGTCCGTTACTGCGGTCAGTACCTCAAACTTCCCTTCTGAGGTGTTTGAAAGAGTCCATCTATTCTTACTTTTTACAATTCAGAACTTATTAAATATATGTTTTTATGAATTATTTATACTTTGAGATCAATGGGGATTGTTTTTAATTCAAGTCTTGAATCAAAATTCCCGGTTACATTGAGTTTCTGGATCCTCTCAGATGCTGTTTTAGATTCTACCCCTTCAACACATGTATCCCATATGAAACAGCTGCAGCTTATAAAGAAATACCAGGCTAATCCTTTAAGTTTCAATATGTTTAAGTCAGCACATCTCAGGCTAAAATCACACCAGAAAAACAACAAATCATCAAATAATAAGTCATCAGTCAGGCGAGGCGGTGAAAAACATCCATTTACGTTGGCTTTACCTATTTCTCATGAGTCTGGGATGCTCTCAAAATAAAGGTTATGTAGCTCTTTTTTAAAATTGTATGCCTCCTTTTTGGTGTCACTATAGCTACACTGTTTTTTTTTATGGTGGTCTGTTACTGTTGCATGTTCTGCTCTATGATGTATGTGTTTGTGCTGATTTTATGAACCGTTTCGCTAAAGACAATTGGTTCACCTAATGCTATTCTATTTATCAAGGCAATCTGTACATTTATGGCTGCATTGGCTGGAAAGTACAATTTAATGCAAGCTATTATACTTAGGCGGCATTTTTTTCCGAGGCTTTGAAAAATGCAGGAGTCATGACAAGAGAGCTGCAGAGCAATATCTCTGAAAGAAAATATAAAGCACACTTGAGCTTTGAATCCCAAGTGCTGCATTTTGCATTAGCATAAATGTATTCTTAGGATGTCAAGCACTATAGAACCATATCATAATGTACCATCACTGCAAGGTGGAGAGAATCCATTAACGGTGGGCAGCAATACTAAAAAGAAAGTGCTGAAGAAGTCACGTAACCTGGTCTGGCATTTACAACCACCATCAACAAGGAATTCTTCTATCTGAATTTAAAAAACACCTAAAACATGAGCTATGTGGCTGTCTACGCGCTATTTAATGCACACTGTATGTATTTTATCAATTAACCCCACGCATCAGTCTAATTAACTTCATAATAAGCTGGTTGCTCCAGTCAGCAGCACGAAAAGATGCAATTATACATGAAGAGGTGAGCCAGGGGAGAGAACACAGTATCTGTGCCTGTAGATATGAATTTGAATACAGAGACTGGTGGGAAAGAAATACTGAGAAATGAGTGACTGAAGAGTGGAGATGAAAAAAATGCAGCACAGCAGGAAGAACTGAATTGTGTGGGAAACAGAAATCAGCTGAATATACCTGCAATTTCTAGTCTTTGGGAAGACTTTTGGTCACAACTAGTAAATTAGGATTGTAATTGGAAGGAAATAAATGACGACGCACATCCACACTCACACCTACAGCGAAATTAGAGTCAAATAAATTACTATAATCAGTGTATTTTATATATAGAAGGGGTGTTCTTCCTAAAACCTGCTCAATTTTTCAGACAGAGAATTATGTTTGCATGAAAATTACAGTCAGGCTACTTAAATGATAGATGCAGTGCAGGAAAGTGATTCCATTTCTCTTCCATATTTATATTTAATATATGCTGTCTGGCATAAGCAGATGACCAAAGGCTGTGGAGAAAAAAAAAACAATATATTTAAAACATGGCAACACACTGTTAAAACTGATAAAATTCTCTACTGCTGACCATGTATCTCTCTTATATGCACAGTCTCATATGAATGGAAATGAATGTTGTCAGGTTCTCAATGATGCATCAGACGTCATCCCAGCATTTGTTTACCCTGTGCTCGGGTGGATTTATCTAAATTACCATGCCACCTGCTATTTTGAAAAAATGGAAGTATACACATTTTCTTTGTCTAACATAATGAAGCAAAGTTACAGCATCCCAGGTGTAAATGTAAAATTTGTCTGACGGTGAGGAATCAAAGCGGCTTCATGACATAAAGAGTGCCTCTATGTTTCCCTTTTATTTGTCCATTCACAGAGTTTTTCTAAGCAGTTTTGAAAATCTAATTCCCAACCTTTAAAGAGATCAAGATCATCTGTATCCAGAGGGCCTGAAAATGATCAACATACATCTCCATTTCTGTGGTTTCTTTCAGTTTCTCCCTGCAACACAAGCTTATTTTCTTTACACAGGGCTGGGGATATGATCTGATGTAAGAACTCAAATTTAAGTACAGCCTTTACTTCAGGTATTCGAGAGAGACTGTACGATAAATATTGTATTAAAGTAGTGATTTCAGCAGTAGAGGTGTATCTATTGAGGCTCTAACAGGTTCAAAGCCTTTACATTTGCTGGTTCAAATAGCCAATCTTGGGAAAGTCCCTCCTGACAAATGCGAGTGCATGCTACACAAGGTGATAAATTTGATTCATTTTGTATAACTGAAACTGATCGGTTTGTGCTACACTCAAGGATAGGGTCGACATCATCCTCAGAAATTTTCATTTTTCGGTGCACACTGTTTGAAAAAGTGATCTCCAATAAGAACAGAGCAAAAAAGACTATAACAGTGATCGTTTAAAACATATCTCAGGCACTAGGATATTGTGAGGGGGACTTTCTGAATCCACTGATGAATTGTAAAAATGACACAATAATGAGAAGAACCATTAGCTGTGAACTTAATCGTATCTGCATCCACGCTATTCCCATTCTTTGAGGTTCCTTTTTCTTTTTTGAAAAAAGTTGCTGAACGTGGTGTCGGAGAGCAGAATCCTAACATAATTACGTTAGGATAAAAGCTGACAGTAAAGATTAGTTTCTTTTTGCATTGTTGGGCTTAAGTGAGGCCAACATGATTAACTATCACTGCGGTTTCTTTGGAGAGACCCTGATTGCTTTCATCTGCTGTCTGTATGGTGCGATTGTGTGTGCGAGTATGTGTGAAAGAGAAGACTAATTGGACGTGGCAGCCGCTTTAGTCTGGTTTAAGGTACTTATCACTAGCCTCTGGTAGAGAGGCAGGAGAGTGTATCGGACAGAAATATTGCGCGTGTGTTTATTTGATGCTAAATTAAACCACTGAGTGTCTAATGTGATTCTCGTGAGCATGATAATACATCAACAGCATGTGGAGCGTCTCTCTCACCCTTTCATCCGTCTCTGTCCTCCCTCCATCTCTCACATTTCCTCCACATCTCGGCCGCCCTCATCCCTCTTCCACCTTTGCTTTCTCTTTCCTCCCCTCAGTTCATTTCTCATCTCGCCACCCTCTTGACATTGCTACCCTTTCCTCGTTCTTTCTTTTTAGCATATTCGCCTCTTGTTTTCTCTCCTCCTCTGCATGCGCTTCTCTCATTTTAATATACCCTCTTCGCAGAGACTTTTCAATTACTGCCACTTCCTCCCTTCCGTCCTCATCATCCCTTTTCAACTTATCAGCTTTCTCCTCCTTCCATCACCCTCCAATGCGTCTCCTTCTTCACCAGCCTCGTGTTCATCTCTCGTCCCTCTTGTCTCCTTCTACTCCGCCTTCTTCTCAACTAGTTTTCTTCTAGATAAACTATGTATATAATTCCACAATGCCTTATTTTTACCATCTGCTTCATCCATCTCAGTATTCATTTATTCACACCCCAAGACAGTAAGTCAGAAATGAAAGGAGGCAGGCTATCTGCGATCAATGCTTTCATCGAGACAATGGGATCTTAAAACTGGAGTGGGAGAAATACATCAAATGCAAAAAAAAACACCTCCAGCAGAAGACTAGAGGGCTTTAAGAAGCAGCACGCAGAGAAGTTGATTTAACGTTGGCCATATGTCATGTTTAAGTTATAATATTTCATCTTGCTGAATAATAAACACAAAGTGAGATGTTGCTCAAAATGATCACGTCTCCTTGCAGATGCTGCCTGGCTTAACAAACTAAAAGGATATCTGCAAGTTCTACAAAAAAGTAACCTATCTCAGGCCATTTTAAGAGACTATGTTGATAATATTGCTATAGATTTTTTATTGTTAAAACGAACCTCATTAAAAAGCCAAAACTAACACAAAAAAGGATCCTACTGATGCAAAAATGTATCCAAAGCAAGAATCCTCTGCTGTTCAAAAACTATTCAAACACATTAACGAGCCACGTGAACATGGACACAAATACATTTTTCGTTCCTTTCTGATAGATGTTTGCTGAAAGCCACAATGACCTCAGGAAATCTGTTTTTTGAAGTTGCAAGTTTTTATTTGTGACCCAGTTTTTAAAGATTTACATCTTCAGCAACACCGTCCTTGGGGCTGACAGCTACAGACAGTTTAGGGACGGCAAACAGTATCGAGAGACATTTAGCTTTTCTTCCTATTATCCATTTTGGATGTATTCAGCCCATTAAATGATCATTATCATTGCAGATCATCCCCATACATGTGGGCCAGTGGGGATCTCCTCCACCTTCAAGTAGGCTCAGTAGGCACGTTATCACCCCATTTATTGGAGCTCCATTATCACCATTTTAACTGCAATGGAGCCGAGATTTAGCACTCATAGTAAGCAAACTTTAACCGAGTAGAGTTTTGTCCCAGACCATATTTATAATTTTATTTTTTCATGGGAGTCTTATTATGACTTTCACTTATTGTTTTTCACTCTTTGTTTATTTGCATTTGTAGTCGCTGGTCAGTTAAGTTCTTCTTATCTTCACCAGAACTACTTGGTGAAGATAAGAAGGTCCCTATTGACCCTTTTATATATGAATAATTTGCAATGAAAATGTCATTTAATGGGTTGTTGATGTCTGAACCAGGAGTCTGAATGCAATTGTGTCAATTGGCCCTAGTGCAAAGTATTATTTGCTCCATGTTTGCTGCTTAATAGGCTGTCGTTATATTAAGTCAGTAATTTTCAACAAGGTGTACTTGGTGCATCCGTGGCTACAGGGCCACAAAGACGTTATCTGACAAGAACCAATCTGACACATTCATTATAAGAGATGTAAAGTTGCAAAAACACAATGCTAACAAATGAGTCACCTTACTTTTGATAAATGAAATGAATTTTTTTTTTTTGAAAAGCTTATTTTTCAACTTACTTTGGGAAATGATTTTTATTTTAATATATTACCTTGGCTGAAGGCATTTAATCTTTTACAGTAGACTTCATCTAATCTAATCCTTATCAACTTAACATGACCGGTTTGTGAGTTCCCACACCCAAAAAGGTCGTGAACCCTTGTTCTACGCTGCTGCAAAGCGATAACGTTAAGGATTCTGTTAAGATAAAGGAATAAAGAGAGGGTAAATGCAGCAGGAGCATTTCCTGCACAGTGTGAGAACTTGTACTTACTAGAACAGGACGTGGTTAGCCTCATGTCTCTCATACCTGGCTGAGGTACACATCGACCTGCGACAGAAAGACGAAGATGTTAACTTTTTCCCTCAAAACATCGCTAATACATTTCTGGCTCTTACAACCCATCACACATCCATCTTTTTTTCCTCAGGAGGCACCAAGCTCTCCCATTTTAGGTGCCATCATTACTGTGAGTGTTAAGGTGACCCGCTACTCAGTTTCTGGCTGCAGCCCAGAACACTTCAAATTCGTTTGGTATGAACATATGAATGTCTAAAAGGCAGCTCGGTCTGAACAGCCCATGAATGATAAGGCCAGAGTGAGGACGCCAACCTCTTTTTTGTGTGTATTGGCAAGATAAGATATAGAACACTGACAGGACAAAAAAACACAAAACAAAACAATAAAAACAGGCCAGGATGATTAATACAAGTCTGGCCAGGAAAGAGCAAAGTTACGTTAGTTGTCAGCTGTTGTGTTGATCTGGAGTGTGTGTGTAATGGATTACTCTTCTTGGAAATGGAAGATAAACAGATAGAGAGGGGATCTGGTTTGGCGTTTCGGATGGAAACGTTTTGGGTTTAAACTTCCATAGAGATGTAATCTATAAGTAGGTTTTTCCAGTGTGTATTATGCATGGTGTTTCTCAGTTTCCAGTTGATGAGGATAGTTTTCTTGACGTTAGAGCCACAAGGACTTATTTATTCTTTTTCTTGTTCAGGTGGACGGTTGATGTGTCTCCTCAAAAGCACAGAAAAGAGAATACTGTGATGTGGCAGCCCGGGAAGAGAAATAATGGCGCAGCAATGTGTTCCCAGAGTCATTTGATTGCTGTACAGTGACAAGTGCCATGAATATAGCTATTGAGGTTATTTTGTGTGAAACATGGACAGCTTTCTGATGTGAACCCCATTTTAAAAATGTTTTCCCCACAAAGGTGAATTCTGTCACGTACTTAACACTGTATGAGTTGTAGGTTGGGATTTTCAAGCCATGAAATAGATATTTGTTTTTTCAAATGTTGCCCTAGAAGTCGACATCTGAAGTAATGGATAGGTCTATAGCTTCCATTTTACTGGTGGTGTGGATAGCATTTTGTCAAATTGTGATATTATTCTACACATTTTTAAGAGTTTTTTTTTTTTATTATTTGAGAAAGGGATGGTTATAACCTGTGAAGGTGAAGGATGAACATTAGTGATCATAATGATAAATTTATTGTGGATAGATGATTTTAGTTGTAGATCTTCCAAAAAAATGTTTACTCCTGGTGCCATACTTCTGGATCAAGCAGAAGAATGAGACCAGGGAGTTATTATGAATGATATGTTTGTAAAAATGTGTGATGCTTATTGAAAAAACAACTGAGGACAAAAGGCATTTGCAAAAAAAAATTCTAAGCTCGTAAAACCTGTTTGAGTAGGGTGTACTACATCTACCAATCCAAGCAGAAAGTAAGGCTACGTGCTACTCTCAAGTTTGTTCTTTAGACTGATTAAGTGACTGACACCTCATTTAACTGCAACAAGTCAATTTTAAAAAGTCAAAGTAATGCTGAATTTTAATCTCAGATTTAATACTTTAATGTAAAGTGAAATAAAAGTAACTCACCTTAGCTGATGTTCCCTAAGGTGAGAGAGGACGTCCATGTGGTAGAGGTGGCAGTAGATGGTATGCAAGTCCTGCAAGACAGAAAGCCAGTGAAATCCATATTAATGAACACATCACCTAGGAAATATTAAATGATCTCAAAATTTCACACCCTAAGACATGGCACATATACTCTGGTGACCTGTAGTGCTTCTGCAATGTCACCTAAAATCAAAGTTTTATCATCTAATCAAGTGATATACAGTACGCTGTATTATCGCAACTGCTAGTACTTAAAAACCTAAAGCTCTTAAAAGATTAGCTCATTGTTTAGAGTGAGTGGAACGTCTCAGCACCTCGTAAGTCACATCTGGTGCTGTGATCTGACAGAAGCCACTTGGACTATGGCAAACACTGCCTATCAAATCGACACTCTCAAATCAGACAGACAGGCATGCCACTTACATATACCCATGACAGCCTATCAGCACACATAGATATATCCACCCACGGCCTTAAAATAGTACTCCGTCAGGACCAGCTGTCAAAACATTAAGAGGATGACAGGGTGTGTATGTGAAGGCAACAGCTTCATATAAGCATCTGCAGGATCAAACAAACAGAGCGGCTATTGAGGCCACAAGGCAACTACTTGTAACAGGTGGTCTGCATGGCTGGCTGGCTATGTACATACATACATACTCTAAGATACAAATCCATCAGCAGGTAGAGGGAATAGTTTGACATTTGGGGAAATACACTTATTTGCTTTTATGCCAAAAGTTAGATGAGAAAACTAAAACCATCCTTGTGTTCAAGTAAATATAAGTAGAATCATACAAGTAGATGGCTAAAATAGCTTAGCACACTAAAGATCACTATTTATCACTGTGTAACTTCTTTGTTTAATTAACACAAAAACCAAAGTGTGGAAAAGACAAGACACTGTTTAGAAGAGGTAATTTACAAGGCTATTTCTTGGTTGGGACCAGAAATTTCCTGGAGCCTCCGAAGGCCAGCTGCTCCTTGCCTAGCTGTTTCCAGTCGGATGCTAAGTTAAGTTAGCCTAGTGATAGCAGTAGTGACATACTTGGCATATAGACATTCCATCAGTCATCTCATCTAACTCTCAGAAAGAAAGCAAGTAAATGTATTTCCAAGAGCTTTTCTTTTAAAGCACATTCCACTTCTTCCTGTGAGTAGCCAATTCAGCCATCCAGCGCCATGCATATATGTCCCGTATGACTGAAATGATCAGCCAAAAAGAAGCAGTTGAGACACAAGAGCATAAAAAAGGCACTTGTAGCTGCACCGTTCTTTAAAACTCCTGACATCTGAATTTAGAGAAAAAGCATATTTCCCCAACAATCCTCCCTCTTAAGCGCAGCTGCAGTTTAGCGAGAACACAGAAAAAATTGGGGCAGCTGCAATGCCTTAATCTGAAACTAATAAATCAGAATGTCCCCAGAGGACAAAATCCTAATGCAGTGTGTTGCCTTCTCCAAACTGCTGGTTTTGTTTACATACAGCTGAAAGCAGACTGAAGATTTGTATTTCAGTCATTGTTAAACGTTTCATACAAATACTGATAGCAAGCCAGAACTTTGACGTGCACGTTGTGAGTGTTCATCACAAATCAAAGCCACTCGAAGATATACAGATATCGCAAAATTCTATTCAGCACGAAATCAAGGGTTGCAATTTAAACAGGCGACAGCTGATAGGTTTTTTTTCTTTTAGATGATGCCAACACTGAGATATTTTAATGCTTTTTTCTTATGGTTGCAATCCACAGTAAAGAAATGCAAAGTTTTGCCATGACTCTAAATGCAATTAGGATTGTCTGAGACATTCTAAAAGATATTACAGATGGGTGAAAGAATACATAAATTAATGCAAAAACAAGCCCATGAAAAATAGGCACAATTGCATGGTATTACAGCAGAACAGTAGCAGCACAACAGAATCAATAAAGCAGAGAGACAAACCCAAAGGGAAAGGCACATAGTTTTGTAAAAGAATACTGTAGTTTCCGGTGTGTGTCTACGTGTGTGTTTGAACATGTCATGTGTGTGCTGATAAATTGAGTGAATCAGTGGGAGCCAGCGGAAGCAGAGATCAACACTGGGGAATGGGAAGCCTTTAATGCAATAGACCAACTCACCCCTGATGTGATGTTGGCTCAGTCTGACACAGGAAGAAAGGGTTGGGTGAAAGAGAAAGAGGAGAGGGAAGGTAAAGCAAAGGAAGAGTAGGGGGGGAAAGGAAAGGAGGGAGTGACAGAGAGTAGCCAGACAAAGGAAAATACTGAAAGAGAAAGACCGAAACAAGAGAGGGAGGGAGACGAGGATGAAACATCAGAGATAAGAGGTAAGGTGATATAAAGTATTAGGTGAAAGACAGACTCACTGGTTTGTTTCATACACCTTCTACAATATTGTTGTGCTTTCTGAGCACTAACATGTCAACAGTGGTGTCTGAAAGAAATTCAATACACTTATTGAGTCTGCTTCCTCTGCCGCTTGTTACTGAAATGTATTGTCACCAAGTGGCAACCTCCAAAAACATAAAGCCAGTGTGGAAGTGCCAAAACTTGCAGTTCCCTGAATGACCCCCTGAAGCTGAATTCAAAGGCAACTCAGTCCTTATAGACCCCCTTGCTATAACGCTCATCTTTACAGCAGAAGTAAACATGTTTACAGTAATGTGCAAAAATGGTCTTGGTCTCTATAGCTAATTTCCTAATTTTTATATAACTCACTGGTTTCTATTGCATTAAGTCTTGGAAGTACAAATAATTTCTGGCATGGCTGCTTTGGGTGACAAGTGAGTGCCTTAATCTTTATATGGTCCGCTTCAGTTGCAATCACCTTTCATCTCTTTGCTCATTTTTGGATTAACTGGGACTTAGGTAAAGTTTTGTCTCATTTAGTCAGCTCATTCTATAGTACATAAGATGTAGTACATCTTTAAACCAATCACAGTTGTCTTGAACAGCGCTAAGCGAGGGATGCGGCTTCGGTGTTCCCTCAAAATAGTGATGGGTGGACTTGTTTTGGTGGAACATTTGGTGGGAGGCAAGCACTGTCATTAAAACGGATCAGCCACCGAAAAAAATATATATAGCAGGGCTGCAAGGCTACATTGCTGCACGATCCAATTCCTCGGCCAAACTTGAAATTCTCAGTATGGAAAGCGGCTTCCCAAAGGTTGCTGTCGTTGTTTTCTGTAGTAAAGCGGATTTTGAAAACACAGAGATAGCGAAAGGAAAGGAGAAAGTGGTGTAAAACGAGTGGCAAAAGGCAGGTTTATATCCTACATCAGTGAGTCAGACTAGGTAGGGTCAGGCACTGTTGAGATGTGTTGTCTAAAAAATAACTGCAATAAGCTTTCAAACCACTGTTCCTGAAACCTGTACTACGCCACAGGGGGTTTGTCCATCTTTATATACGGTCTATGAGATGAGACTGAAAGATTGGAAGTTTCTAGAGTTTCTTAAGGACATCTTGTCGAATTGGGGAGACTAAAGCATTTAAGACATTTAAAGCTGGTAGACTATCTTTCCCATCGTTGTTCAGCAAGGTCATGACTGTATATGCTACAAGCTTCAAAGTGCAAATCTATCACTGACTTCCTGCTGTCTCCTGAAGAAAAACCTACTTCGTTCCATGGAAGAGTTTAATTCTTGAAGACAAAGACCTCGACCTGGCCAGCTGCTTTACAGGGAGAGCCATAACCTCCATTTACTGAACCTGAGGCAGAGAGAGACGGGGAGCAGAGAGCAAGGCATGGATATGCCCTGTTCACAGTGGTGAGAAAGTAGAACTGTATTGACTTCAAATCACAGTTAACTGGGTTAGTGAACACAACAAACTGCCACAGTAAGCACTTCTGTCGTGCTGCTGAGCGAGCATGTGTGTATGTACAGCAAGCGTGTGTATGTCAAGACATCCAGCCCTGAGGCGCTAGCTAGCATGAGGGGGGCTCAGATTAAGCCAGACAGCCCCAGTTAGTGAGTTTGTGAGTTACATTAAATACTCTGCTTGCTTCTAAAAGGTTAAATAAAACCAAAAACATTGTTAAGCAGTGATTATATGTATAATGTGGCTCATACATTTATCTTATTTTTGGGAATATTTTGGTAAATTTCCAAATTGGGCTCAAACCAACCATAATGATAGAGAAATATCCCACAGCACCACTTAAGAAGCAGAGCAACACCCGAAACTATATTTCTTTGAAGCCCTCCTCCACTAAAAAATGTGTTCTGTGAGAGAACGCTGTTTTCACATTCACCCATGAGGAGAGAGAAGTTTCTCTGTGCACATTTTAAATCTGAGTTTAAGTCATGGATGTACAAGCATGATTTTGTGAGTTTGGAAGCCAGTCACTGTGCAGTGTCTTGGAGACTGAAGCTTTCAATGAAGCAGGAGGCATGACCAGTACAAAAAATCTTTGCATATACTTTTCAAAAGAAGACAGGAGTACATGTAATTTAAAGAATTACAAACCGTCTTTATGAAAGACATTTCATTTTGTTGCATCCATTTATAAAGCATTATCAGGGGTAGGCTAAATAACAGAAGCACATGTCTGTGTAATGGAAAACAATTAAAGAGCACTAAAACTACATTCTGCAAAAATAATCATGAAGACCATTCAATGATTCTCCACAAAACATTTAATAAAAACTGAACAGTATACCCTGAGTCACACATATAGCCAATGCATGGGGTCATCTGACTGGTTTGGTAAATCCATTCGAACCCAAAAGTATGCCAGGTTAGTGTTCTGTGGTAAGGGAGTATAAAACAAAAATGGTGGTACCCAGAAGTCTTACGATAACACAAATAGCTCAACATGAAACCTCAAATACACCAAGGAGCCACAACATTAAAACCACTTGTTTAATGTTCACACTGCCAAAACAACTGGGACTCTTCAGTGCATGGAATCCACAAGACCTTTCACGTAGTCCTGAAGTACATGACACTAAGACATCAGCAGAAGTCCTGGAAGTTGCAAAGTGGGGCCCCTATGATTGAAACTTATTTTTCCAGCACTTCCAACAGAAGTATTATCAGAATTGAGATCTGACAAATTTGGATGCCTAAAACCATTCCTTGAAAATGTTTTCAATGTGCAAGGGTGCATTATTTTGCCCCAAAAGGAATATTGTTGCCCTGAGGGGATGCATGTAGTCTACAAAACAGCTTGGCTAGGTGCTACATGTCAAGGTAACGTCAACATGAATTTCAGGACCCAAGTAAACGGGGGCATACGTTTCTGGCCGTCTATGTGATGTAAAAGAAAATATCCATCAGACCAGGTCACCTTCTTCCATTGATCCCTGGTCCAGTTCTAACATTCAAATGCCCATTATAGGCACTCTGTGGTCGATAGGGGTCAGTATGGACACTTTGACCTGTCTTCAGCTACGGAGTCCCATTCACACAAAGCTGTGATGTACTGGCTGTTGCATCATAGCTAGCATTACGGTTTTCAACAATTTGTGCTAAAGTAGCTCTTCTGTGGAATCACACCATAAGACAGCTTTCATTTCCCACTTGAATCAGTGAAGCTTAGATGCCCACGACCTTGTTGCCGATTCACTGGTTCATCTTCCTTGGATCACTTTTCATAGTTACTAACCAATGCATATCCTGAGTACAACATCTGCCATTTCAGGGTTAGTTGTCTAGCCATCACAATTTGGCCTTTGTCAAAGTTTATCCCATTTCCAACACATCAACCTTTGAGAAGTGGATGTTCACTTGCTGCCAAATATATTCCACCCTCTGACAGGTGCCACTGTGATGAGATGATCAATGTTATTCACTTTACCTGTCAGTGGTTCTAATGCTGTGTCTGATCGGTGTATATGAATTTACAACTGCACCACTTAACTGGTCATGACCTCAGAACACTGGACAGAGTGATTCTACTACTACAACTACTACTACTAATGCACACGCCCCTGACACCAACTGTCCCTATTTCATGTATTGATTAGTGTAAAGCAGGTCATCAATGGGCCCAGACAGACAGAAAGCAGGATGTCCGAGGATTGGATCTCTGCTTTGCCGCTCTGTATTCTCCCAGAGAGAGGATGGTAATGTGATCACTGAACGGCCCATGCCAGTCCCCCTCTGTGCCCTCAATATAGCACATAGGCTGCTTGGATTTGAACTTAGGGTGTGGTGGCTGTGGTCTGGGTTTTGATTGCCTACACAAGGGAAGCAATTACTATATTTTTCATGAAATGGTGCCAAAACCCCTAACATACTAGGAAAACCCTACGTAATAAAATTTGACCAAAACACAGTCTCATTCTGGTTGTTAAACATGCATAGGACTCAAGTTCAGGAGTTGTTCTTCACAGACAGTAATTCTTCCCTTTTCATGCAGCAGTAATCGGTCCACTGCACTGCTTCTAACAAGGTTTGCTTCGCTTTAACATATGATCACAAGCAGAAATCACATTTGATATAGCACCAAGTCAATGATCATCTTAGTGATCATGTGCAACTACCAAAGCCATGTCCTTCATGCCATTAGCCTAAAGCCCATGTGCCATTTAATACTGCTGCACTGTCCTGTCCTCCCTAAGGACACCAGAGCAACCTTCTTCAGTGACTTCCGACCTCTGGCCTGTCCTCTCGAGAGGCTCATATGGTGACCTAATGACCCCATCTGCGATTAGGACGTCACAATCTCAAGAGAAACATCCATTAACTCATCACCAGCTGAGGCTGTAGCATTTCATTTGAACCAGTCTGATATCGACAAAATCAAACACTGAAGAAACACTGAAATTATTCCAGTTCTTTGGGATGAAAGGCAGTTGTATTATGTCAGAGTTACATCACTGTGGTATTGTTAAATTGTGCATTGCTTTATTTTAGAACTTTCAGTCCCAGTTGTAATTCAGGGTATACAGGGAAGGATGCTTACTGGAATAAGGCAGGTGAGAATCTTTAAGGTTCAACGATATGTGTACACTCATGCATTTTTATAAGGCAGTTATTTACTTTTTAACTTATCATTTTTGATTAGGCAGAAGTACAAATACTGATTTTTGCTGGAGTTTTTCAAGTCTCACTCAAGCCTGGACATGGAGACAAGGAGATCCATTGCATTTAAGAGTCCCCAAAGCATCTCTAAACCATAGACTGCAGGGTTGTTCATTTTGGCCTTATAGTTGTAGAGTTGTTACAGAATAAATGCTGGTGTTTTCAGGTAGAAATTTCACAAAGTAGCTTAGTACATAAGGGGTTAATGTACAATTGTGGCTGGAGTTCCCAGATTGCCGTGTTTTATGGCACACTGCAGCTCAGCACTTAATCAGAACCTGGATGTCAGTCAATTTTTTTTTCTCAAAGTTACTAAAAATACTGAGTCTTTGAGGATGCAGAGTTTTCAAGTAACTACAGAAATATATAAAAAAAATCTGATTCCCTCAAGTGTTTTCTTTCAAGCTAATAATAAGACAAATGGAGCCGATCCTCAAAGCTGATCAGTGATGCACTGAGCTTGTGCTGGTGTGTGTGCAGATGCACAGACAGTATGTGTGTGACTCAGGTATCTACAGTGCTGCTGCCATCTCCTGGCAGAAACATCCCTTTCAGTACCTAACAGACTTTGTCCGTACTAACACATTTAACTAGTCTCACAAGGATTTGTTACATTCACCATTTGGATTACAAGAATCCAGACATCAAGAGCACACTGAAAGAAGACAGACAGCAACATAAAGCTACTTGATTTTTTTTCTTCGTTTCCTTGTTATTTTACTTTGCCACTGGCCGACCTTGAAACCAATCAATCTTAATTTGCTGAAGCTACTTTATCCACATTTTACCGTAACAGTAGATTTGCGTTTTTGTTTCCAGCACCCCTAACCCTGACATGACACTGTTGTTTTGACATGCGGCTGAATGAAGTATGTCTGTTACTCATTCATAAACAAGCTGTGGCAGCACTAAACGAGGCCCAGTCATACAAAAGCAAGTTGTTGCAGTACTGTACAGAGCTTGTTGTCCCACCCACTGCATTTCTCCCATTCCCATCAAGAAGCAGCCTAGTAACACAGAATTTATGATAAGTGGAGGCACTCCTACATGAGAAAGAAGAAGCACAGAGGAAGAAAAATGCTACTGTTGTGCAAAAACCTTCCAACTCTGGATGCTCTAGTTTTTAATTTTGATCTTCACTGGGCTATACTTTGAGTTGTTCTCTATGAACCAGATGTTTTCATGACCCTGGGGCCAGTAACATTCAGTCACGACTCTGTACTGGCAAGAAAAACTTTCAAAACATATTGCAAGTTCAACATTCCTTTATTAAATCTTTATGAAAACCTGACTTTTCAGGAGGAACCAGGTCTTGTTTCCAGCTGAGCCCGCCTTTGTAGAGAGTTCAATCAACTCCCAGCCCACACCCGCCTCCACCAGAATGTACAGTATGCCGGTCAAGGCTTTCACTAACAGAGAGGATATTGTAGACAGATGACACAACGCGTCCATTCAAGCTGGATGAACAAACAGCTTAGCTAACATCCTGTCTTCATTAACAGACTTGTACACTTGCAATGCATAGGCTACTCTCTCCCCTGCACTATGTGTCAATATTGTACTGGGATGTTGCATAACAGGGCTAAAAGCTAGGGACAATAATGCTTTAGTGTAGGGTCAAATTCATCAGTATATATTTTAAACCTTGATCAGGTGATTATATCTTCAAAATAAAAGCAAGCAAGCAAGTTTTTATGGGATGAGAATGAGGGGTAGCAACATAGTGCAGTGCACATATCTCTAAGAGGAGGAGGCCACTGTTTTGAGTTGGAATGCTCCTCTTTTTTCTGGCTTTTTTGATAATTATATAATACTTATACAGTAATATTTCAAAATAACACAGTCCTGCATGTTTGAACCAGAAAATATTACACCAAGTGACTCTCTGGAACACCAGTGACATTACAACATCCCACGAAACTTGCGAATACGCTCAACACTTGGTCTGTCTTGAAACAGGTCAGCTGTACTCTATAAATGGAGATGCTCTGTTTCACTTTCTGTAATGCACAGAAGGCTGGCAAACAGGCCTCAACAGAAGTGTCAGATTGTCAGAAGTTGCATGCGAGGAGGATTCAGTGTGAGCATTCTCTAATGTACCATAAACCTATGAGTGCTGGTGGTTAAAGGGAATTACCGCTTAAAGCAAAGTGGTGACAAGCAATTGAAAGGCTTTTCCTCCACCGGTTCAATTTCAGAAAACCAACAATAATTGAAGTCTGACATGCCATCGTGTTAAAGACGCAAGAGTTTGATATTTTTGGCTCTGCATGGAAAAAATAAATAAAATCAATCGTCACATCAGTTACAACTGAATGCCTGTGCTTTATTTGTTATTTTTTCAGTCGTTCCACATTGTTAGCTGTTGTATGGTATAATACGGTGACATACTGAAACCTGTTAGTCCAAATGTCCGAGTGTGTGAAGGCACATATTGTGTAAAGACAGTAAGTAAAGAAAAGAAATTTCCTCTTTAAGTCTTCAGGTTTAGATGCTATGATTTGAATTTTGAGCACTTTGCTTTGGTACAATTCCTTGTTTTGACACACAAATTTCAGATTAGCAAAATAAAAGCTTAAATAACGTTGTGTTTTCTATATTCTGGCAGGTCCCAGCTGTAATACTACACATCCATATTGCACAAAGCTAAGAAAAATATACTCGAGGTCATTGCTTTATGTATACACAGCTGTAAAATCTCCTTACCAGACATTTAAAGGCTCAAGTGAAAGCTTAACATCATGCACGATATAGCATTAATATTCCTAAAGCCCTAATGGTTTAAACCTGAGTGCCTACAAGGTCAGCTATGATCTCCCGCTATCATAACTCTAGACGGGATCATTATCCATACAACACAGAAGCTCACTGACAATCCCCTGCCCCGCTGCACAGTAAAGTCTTATCACTGTCAGCATCAGTGTGAGGTTTCAAGTACACTTGCAGCAATTAAATCGAAAAATCCCCTCTTTCTGCTCACAGCTCAGCCTCTTTTCTACTTGACAAAGAAACCATTTTCAGGAACAAAGCCAGGTCGGAGAGTGGGCCTCGAAACTGCTCGCACAAAGAGCTTCAAAGACCCGTTGCAAGCTTTCACCGCAATGTGATTTTTCAGAATTAAATGAATCTGCGGCAAATCATTTCAAGCACGGACTGACACTTGACAATTTCGGCTTAGCGAAGACGCTGAAAACAAATACAGTGAAAGTCATGGAGAGTTTCCCCTACTATGAAAACTGAGGAGTTGGGTTCATAAAAAGCCCAGTGACGACAGTCGCGGTGCTGGTGGTGGAGCGGGTTATGGAAACAGCGGGAGGGAGGGCGGGAGAGGACGGAAAGGCGTCAGTAATGACCAGAAAAGAGAAACTTGTACTTGAGTCAGTCTCAGATATGAGTTGGACAAATACAGTTACAGTACGTGATTGTCAAATTACCAGAAAGACTTAAGGAGTTCAAGAAAATGACAGCCCTGAACATACCTAACAAGAGATTAGGAGCCCAAAATAGATGTGAACACAAGCACTTCCTCTTTAGAAGATACCTACTTAGAAGTAGGCAGAAATAGGCTTTTCAAAATGAATCACTGTTCCCTTCTAGGGAGGGATGCCAACTGTGTAGCAGTTCTTTCCCACTTCATGCAAAAAAGTTCAAATTGTCACTTTGCAAGCACTGTACCATAATTTCTGACTTTGTATTGGGAAAGTCTGCTCCTTCTTTACTCCTACTAAAAGAGGTTGAGGAGCGAGTCTGGCCCAGAGCGCACCACACCAGCTGCCATCTCTTCACCAGCCAAACCAAACAGCCACACACATACGCACAAAAACACTGCCACACACAGAAATGGAAAATCTGACCCTTTATGTAATCTTAGCTGCAGTGTTTTTTTTTCTTAAATGAATGAAGCAGTCATAGAAGTTTCTTTTATGTCTGCAATGAACAGTAAGAGGAGGAGTGCATTCCACATGTTAAGTTTTCTTTGTTGTTTTTGCATTGTATGCTATTTCACAGGTGGCCTAGTTGTTTGAAGTACAGCATTTGTATCTTTGCACTGCACAGTCAACTGTATGTACAGGGTAAAGACATTAGGCAGGAAGGAGTTATTACTTTCTACATTGTTTATTCACTGAGTTTTCATTTTAGCTAAAGGCAACATTGCAGGAAAACACTATTTCAAAGATGCTTTATTGATGAAAACAATCAATATCACTACATACAATTGCTGTAGTGATGCAACCCAGCATCAATATCATCCTCACTTTTGGACTTTGACATGCAGGGAAATTACATTTTGTTGTTTTTAATGAGTGCCTAATAGTTTCCATGCTGACAGAAAGATGCTACAACTTGTGCTTTGAAGTTGTACTACTTTCTTCTATGCTATTTACAATATCCCTCGTGCCCAAACTAGCTGTTGGGTTTCAAGACATCTTAAACACCCTTTTAAAACTATGTTTTCCACTCCCTCCCGCTCCCTCTCATTAACAACTCGTTTTGCACTCATCTATCATTTTCCTGGGTTGACAAGAGTCTGCACCTTTAATACATGGTCTCATTTACTCAGCTGTTAACATTATTCCATAGTTAATCTTGATTATTCCAGCTATAAGTTTGGAGAGTTTAACACTTAGAGCTTTTCATCACCTGAGGTTTTAAACTCATTTGTCAACTCCTCTTAGTCTCTGCTGGCCTCAGTGATGGACCACATAGCTGCCAGAGAGGTTTATGTCTGTACGAAGCAGCAGATGTAAGAGACTGAACAGCACAGCGCTGAACTTAGTTACTGCAGGCGCCTGCCAGACAGAGCTCAAGCTGGCAGGCAAAGGTTGAGGGTGGGCTGCTAAGTTTAGGCAGGCACACGAACAGAAATGTGCATACATGAACATGAAGAAGCATGTAAAAGAATACTGCAGCTCTGATTTTCTACACTAGTCAGTTTAAAATAGGTGAAGCACGCACCCACTTGGGCTACACATAGCTGTTATCTCCATGGCCTTACAGCCACAGGCAGGCTGTCAGATAGCCAAGATATGGAACAGATAGCTGATCTCTGTCACCAATCTGTTCAGACAGGCAGCTCTGCTTCTCACACTCTCACTGCAGCACCATAAATCAAAACAGAACCAAGCAGCACAGCTCTGTGCTTTCCCCACTATTTTGGCCTGCAAAGACAAATAGCACCAACTGTCTCACAGCTGGGCTCACTAGCTTTAGCTGGCCTTTGGGACTTGAGGAAATAATTCCAGTTTTGTCTGGTTTTTGTTTCATATGATCTTTCTGAAGCCCCTAGGGTCATGTACAAACCAGGTGAACCTGGAATGCATGTCTTTTCTGGTGAGAGCAGTACAAACATCAGCAAAATTTTTACCACAGCTAACACTAAAAAAAGGGGGGCTCGTAAGTATGTTTCATTATTCTTGGTTAGATGAAAAAACAGCAATCATCCTTTAAAGGTTTCCTATAAATGGAGAGTTAAAAGCTGGCATTTATGTTGAGGGGGCTGATGAGGGATTTAGAGCAGATTGTAAGTGGTTAGGTTGTATAGACTAGTCAAGAAACTGGATACTCCATTCAAATGTTAAACTGAAACATGCAACTCTGTGCAGGACGATAATAAAAAAAACTCTGTGCATGAACATATGGGCAGCACTAGCAATCACATAAAGTTTGAATACATTTGCATGGAAAATAGCGCATGTGTGTCACCCACAATAGCAACATCAGAAGACAAAACACTGCCTAAGTTACACTTAGACACACCAGACGTACACACAAATCCCACCCAGTGCATGGCGTCTTATCTGTGTACACACAACCCAACACAATTTACAGTTAACAGTGGTCCAAGTAGACGGAAATCTATTTCACTGAGCTCATCCACCACAGATTTAGCCACAGAGGTTGGAGGGAAAAAACTTTCTCTCACTTACTCAACTCTAAGTACTTCAAACTTTCTCAGCCATTGGGCTATTATATTTTCTGCCTTAAAAACCAGGAAAATGAAAAAAGCTAATGCAGTCCAGACCATCACAGGCAAAGAGAAATTCCACCATGGTGCATCTAGGCTTTACATCAAGGCAGGAGAGACTAAGAATATATCTGGAAGTATTTGAAGCAAAACTAAGCACAAGTATACCAAAAACATAGCTTGTGATTCTCTGGCTGTTCTGTGCTCTACATAAAACTCTGCTAGCATATCAAAACGTACAGAATGACAGAAAAATAGTTCGAATTATACAACAAAAATCTAAAAATAAAAAGCACTGAACTAAGCAGAAATCAGGTAGGGAAAGAGAGCGCTTTATTAACCTTGTCGTCTTCCTTCATCTTCTGTCAGCAAACATTCATAGTTGATTTTAAAATAGCTACAACCACTGTAGAAACTGATGTTTTAAAAGTCAGGTGTCACTTTTAAAGTCTATTTTTATGTTTGGGGCCAAAAGTCAGCAGTGTGAATGCTTAATCAGTGAAGCAAATGTTTATTTCTTTGTAAACTGGCAAAATTAAAATCAGCCTGGTTTGATTAGTCTGGGTTTTAGCATACTGCTCTGGCAAAGCAGACATAACACAATAGCATGAGATTACGTTTCTGGATGCAACTAAAAGCAGCTGCAACAGGAAATAAACATTTCAAAGCACAACAACATCATCCTCTAAGATGCCGCCATGCACAGTCATCACGTTTTTTTGTTAATGCACATACTGTAAGTGATCACTGACATCCCCGAAGCCGAACCTCACTTCAATGGATGTGTGTGTGTAAGTTGTTTCCATATGGAGAGATCAATCCGTCTCCATCTGTTCCTCTTACATGCCTACTTAACTGCTCTGTCTGCTCAAAGTAGCTGAGTCAATTGACCTTCTCTCTTGAATCACACTCTTATATTTTCCCTTGTATGAATAAGGTCTTTGAGGCTGTTCTGATTCTTATCAGTGAACTGGTGTAAACGGACAACTGCAATTGGATGTCACTTCTGGTTGTCATGGCATCTGGAGAAAGCACTTTGAGGGGAATTTATTGGTTACAAATGAGAGGAGAATGGTTGAAATCAGTCTGGATTTGCAGTTAGAATGTTTTTTTGTTTGGCAGTGAATCAATTCAGTCTCATGTGAATGTTCAATTTAGATGGTTTTAAATCTTAGCAAGACATTCCCTGTGTCTCCATGTGTAAGTGTTTCTGAAATGGTTAAGGCTGCAGCTTTCAGAAGCCACCTGTTGCTGCAGCACCTCTGCAAGCTCAAGCTTCAGTTTTTTAATATCATATTTTTACAGCACTCAGCTACGGGCCCCAGAGGGATATCATACATCATCATTTTGATGCAAACCTAGTCCCTACAACAAGTAATTGAGCTTTATCTTCATGACTGCAGTTTCTGGCAACTATCCGAGCACCACAATTAAGTTGGAAAAGAGGAAATTTAGACAGAATACTTTATTCCAATTTTTGGCAATCAAGTAAAGACCAAGAAACCAATTATAGGAGAGATATTTGCATAGGTTTGAAAGAAGTTGGAAAATTTGCATATGAATTAGACATTACATGCTCAAATGGATTAATGCAGGGACACTGAATACTGATTAAACCGGAGTGTTGTACGAGGAGTGAAGTGACGTGGCCCAGATTCTTCTCAGGGCCCTGTCTGTGAAAGCACATTTGCAGACACTGCACTACCGTAAATGTGTCTGTCATGGGTTGAACTGTGCAACTGTCTGATAAGATTGGAATGAATGACTAGTATTTAATCTGATACAGGTGTGTGACATTGGCTGACTGTGTCAAAGAGTTAGCAAACAGCAGAGGAGGAAACAGCAGCAAGTACAGTTGCAAACCCCAAAGGACAACATCTCAGGCAGCCAAAGTTATATTACTGAGGGCCAAATGTCCACTAATGACGAGACTCCACAAGTTTGTGCAAAAATTGATAATCTATGTTGCTTCTCATCCTCAGAAGTTGTTTAAAGACATTACTTGTCCTCTTACAACTTACAACTAGAAATCTTTATTTGGCAGGACTTTTGCTGATTGGAGTCCTGCATTTTATATTCAGTAAATTCAGTATCTGTGATTAAACTGCTTTTCTTTCGCTCAGCTTGATGTATTAACTTCCTATGGTGTGGTCACTTTTGGTCTGTACTAATTGTGTTTTGGGTACAACTGATCCAGAGCTCTTAAAGTGTTTTAGAAGGCCATGCACTGCCTCCTTAGAAACTTTCAGTCTAGCCATGATTTAATACTGAGAAAGCCCCTCTTGGCTTAAAATAACAATTCAACTCCTGACACTCTTACTTAGTTTCCCACTTTTGAAATGCTACTCAGTAGGCAATGTTCTGTTGAAAACTTCAATCCCGGCAGTTTTTGATTACAAGGAAACTTAAAGACGTCCTTCATCGTAAATCAAGTTTTTACCTTGTTAACATGTCAATATGGCATTTTTGTTCATGAGTAAAACAAGTTGTCAACACCACGACGATCATTTCCGCCTTGAAGCTGCAGTCTATCTATGAGATTTCCACAGCTTCATACAAAACAAACCTAAAGGACCAACCATGCCATCTTGTGGGGTGGGACTTTCTGTATCATTGGTTTCCACTTTAAATATTTCTGGTAGATTTTCTCCAAATTTACAACTTGCCAATGAGTTTTGCCAAAGTGCTAGAGCGGCAATTATAAAAAAGTGACATCTAAGCCATTTTAATGAAGGAAGGGACCATTTTCCTGAAAAAAAAATGTAACTTTGATACACAGAGATGCGTTTTTAGAGGTCAAATCAACAGCCAGAGGGAGGCTTTAAGGCTTTAAGTAACATTACCACTGGCAGAAAACTCATTACCACAGAAATCAGATAACCTTAAAAAATTTGTTTCCGTAAACAAAGATTGACTGAGTTGATAAGACTCGCATTATGTTCTCTTTGCCAATAATACACAAGCAAGTAGCATTAGCTGCCACACTGATCGTAATCTCCCGCAACTTACTTCTTGCCATGATGATAATTGCGATTGCAGACATTGCCCAAGGACTTCTCACCAGGTTACCAAAGTCCAAAGAAACATGCTGATTGTTGTCTGATTTGTAATCACTAATTGGTTATGTAAGGCAGTCTTCAGTTTCCCCAAACCGTTTTCAGTAAAAATCTCAGAAAGCAATCAATAGCTACATGTGGAGTAATCACAGCAGAGTAAAATACTGCAGGGTGGGCCACGTCTAAGAACAGATTAAAAAAAAGAAATTCTAATATGAGGGTACTTCAGTGAAGCCACTCGTGTGTCTGCAATGCCACAGCTTCCAAATAAGATAGGCAGGTTTTTCATTAAAAACTAATCTCTCTGAAGGCAACTTTTCAACTTGTGACCCAGTTCATTTGCAGAAGTCTCCCTTCTTTTAGTCATCTTAATCTGCCTCTTACATTAAGGTTCTCACACACACACACACACACACACTGTCTGCTGTTACAAACATTGTCCCTTAGACATTTCAAATACCGCAGCAGTAAAACATTAAGCATTTCTTGAGAGTTAAAAGCTGCTCTCTCTATTACTAGGTTCAGTAAAAAGACTATGTAAAACACACCACAATGGTCTGGGTGAGCAGCTTTTTGTTGTCCCGACTGGGCCACCATGTTTCATTGTTTAATACAGTAGTGTTTGTGAGGCAGGAAGTTTGGGGAATCCAGCTGTCACATTCCCAGCATTCCAGAGGTGAGCTGAGTACATTCTTCTCAAACTTGTCAGCAAAGGAGTTGACCGAAGAAGAAAACAAGTGATCCAAAGAATGACTGAGTGAATGAGCATGCCAACGAGTAATTTCTTTGAGTGAAGGAAAGACAAGAAATAAGTGAGAGAGCGTGTAGACAAGTATGAGAGAAAATAAAAATCTAAAGATTGTTTTTTAAAATACAGAATTCTAAAAGAATCAGCAAACAAAATTAGAAAAATAATAACTGTACAAGATTGAAAATGTGACAGAATACAGTACGCAAATGATTCAGCAGCTGAATAAAAAACCTGTCCCATAAAGCATTGAGTAAAAGAATGTGAGTCAGAAGATCAGATTTAGTGCATTCCGATTTGCGTCTTGCGCTGCTGCTTGAACACACCACATGTCATTAAGTCTGCGTGCATTTTATCATCAGCATCAACTTGTACTCAGAAGTCTTTGTAAAACAAACCACTTATGCCTCAGGGTACCGCAGCTCACAAACGACTGCATGAATTCCCGCTCTGTTTAATCTCAGGTTGCTCAATGTCACTGCCTCCAGGTACATACTGCTGAATTCCATGCAAGGTGCAGGATTTGAATTAAGTGGAATTCAAGTTCTTGCACAAACTTGCAGATACTGTATTTATATGAGTTAATATGCTTGTAACATATCTTCCAACACATCCCCGAACCAAAGATCATAACATATTCCTACACGTTCAATCAATTTCTTTTGCACGTCTAATTCTAAGGAGGAGACTGTGTGAACGTGCACACCAGGACTGATGATGACAAGGTGGAAGAAGGCTGTATCCAGCCCGGCTTCATTCTTGTAAAGCTTGTAAAGAACGAGAAGGCAAATGGATTTGGCACCATTCTCTCAGACAGGAATGCTGTCAGTACAAGCCCTTGTAGCAAGTGTCTTGTTTTGACTTCGTAAAAACATTGTGTCATGATGGCTTATCTTGAAAAATTTAAAGTTAGCTCCACCTGCAATAGATTAGAGGAGCTCTGTTTTGAATATTAAAAAATCTGGTCTGCTACTGCACTCAGTATGCATGAGGTACGTGTGCCCATCAAAAAAGGATAAAATAAAAAAAATAACACATTATAAGACAAAATTCCTCTCTAATGTCACATAACACTGAAAAAAGTTGTTTAACTGAAAATCATAGCTGGTTCCTACACCAAGGGGGCCCATAATGAAGAGACGGAAGGGCCATATATTAGACCAAATATACACATGGACGATTTCCAATTCTAGTAACAGCTTTCTTGTTAATACTGCAACAAAGCAAGAAAGAATGACAGTTTTAGCCCAAAAAGCACTGTAATATGCTGCTGAAAAAGTAGGACCCTCTTTTTGCTCAGTGGTAGGACAGGGGCTCTGGGGTAAGGGGTGGCAATGGTGAGCAGAGGGGAGAGGGCAGACAGTAGTCAGCAGCCTGAAGTTTGTGTTGTGATGTGGACAGTGACTCAGTGTTTCCACAGTGGGATCTGCCAAACAGGAGGCCTCCCACAACACTGCTTCTGTCAGCACTCCACACTCAGTCGCACTCAATAGGAGCAGCTGGCAGCCAGTCGGTGTCAAATAGAACAAATAGAAGTGATGAGACAATTGATGTGAAATTTCTAAATCTCAGCTAGTTACAGCTGGGGAGAAAGTTACCTTTGTTTGATCCCCAGAACTGACGGATTTGTAAAGGCTTTGATGAATTACACACGATTTTCAAAAACTCCAGACCATGGTTTGGAAACTGTCAAAGTGTCAGTTGTGGCAGATGGGAGTAAAAGCCAGCACAGATTACTATTATCTGCTGCCTAGTCTGTACAGCTTCCTTGTCTATGCAGAAGGAACGTTTCAGTTCTGTTATCAGTTTGACTACAATTTAATAGATAAATGTCACTCTTATAGCCACTGTTATGCCACATCTGTTATAATGTTTATTACAGCCAGACTGATGTAACAATGTGCAGATGTTATCAGTAAATATTTGCCAATCACAGATATATATGCATTAATATATGTTTTCTTAAAATTATTTCCAGAACAAAATGCAAATAAAAGACAATCGGAAATTTTCATAAATAGTGTTATCACATAGCACTTCCTGTAGAATGGCTTCAATGCCATTGTTTACAACATTCTCAGCAATGTCTGCAGTGCATGTAGCAGAGTATGTATTACAGCTGAGCAGATGGTGGTGCGGAGTCAAGTAGTGTCTTCTCCTCAAGTAGCTAACTAGTTTGTGAAACACGTTGCTGAAAAGTCAACAAAAATCCACTTTGGTCGGGCTCTAATATTTATCAAATATTCCGGACAGAAACATTTCAGTTTTTTAAATGTTTCTATATTTGTTCGTTTAACATTCATTTTGATTTGGATATTGCTTGGTGTTATAGCTACGTCAGGTCATCATCTTCATCTGACTGAAACACAGTGAGGAGAGCACCTGAAAAACACGCAAATGCAGAAAACCCTCACGCGACATAATCACAATTGAACAAAAACTCATCGTAAGAAGCTGATTTCGAAAATAGATATTGAAAGCCTTTACACTAAATTTCAAATGGAAGAGTCGAAGCCATATTCAGCTAAACAGTCGGATTTCATATGCACACAAAGCTTTCTGAGGTAGTGCACTCCAGGTTTCTGGGCCTCCAACAAAGGCAGATTGTTTAACCCCCACAAAAGTTGATCTTATACTATGGTTTAAGGTCAGAAACAGGTCATGGTTGCCAATGGTGTGCGGCAACTTACAAGAATAACACTAACTGAGATGGAATCCCTTTGCGAGACCACATTGGTATGGTCCCAGTCTGAAAAAGAATATATACAAAGTCGGGAAGGATGTGTAGCAGGTGCGCCTCTTTGCATAACCTTCTACCTGTGCACTCTGCCAATAACCACAACCTGGATTCCAAAAATCCATGAAAAACATATGAAAGGCAGGTCTCCAAAAAAGGTTAAAAAACAAAGAGATTCAAACCAAGTAAAAGCTTTTCTTTGTCATATTGACTCATCAATCAGACTGATCCCATTTCTCCAAGGCATGAAGAGGGAAGCAGTTTGTCTTTCTGCAATGTTTTCTGGATCACAAATGTACAAACTAGTCATTTTGTCCCACACAAACACAGAAGACATTGCTAGTTTGTGGAATGTCAGGGCTGTCAAAGACAGTGTGAGAGCCAACAGCAGAATTACATACGCCGTATGTAATCAAACTAATCTGAAAAAAGCTGCTGTGCCAGTTTTAATTGGCCTGAATTGATAACACCTTTTAAATCATTGCACAAGTATATACAGCTGCTTTACACAACTCGAACAACTCCCAGATGGTCAAACATGCAGTGGAAGTGATGCACAATGGCCGCGCAGGCAAACACACACACAAATATTCCTAGTTTAATCTTCAAAGCCCTGACTCATCTCAACCAGCTGCATAACTCACTGTCAATAGCTCAGACCTCTGGAGAGAATGCGTGCTGTAACCTTGCCCCGTTCTTGACATTTTTTTCTGTTCACGGGCAGAACAAAGAAGCAGACCCAAGTTTAAAATAAGACAGCACATCAGCTCTTTTCACAGGTTGCGTCCCCTTGTGTATCAGCACTGCCTGGCTACCGTAAGGAATGCTGCTGCTGTTGACTACAGGTCTCAGAGGGGTTTACTGGGCAGGGTGGTTGAAACCAACATTCTGCCTGGGCTCTGCTGAACCCGCCACACATGGGGAACATGTTTTATTGCTGTGGCAACAAGCATAAGTATTCAAAAACCAGAGGGTAGAAAATGCAAAACAAAGAAGAAATGGCTCCTTTGCATTTCTGGTGCTTGTTGTTTGGTGGCTTATAAATAGGAGATAAGATAAGATAAAATAAACTTTACTGTCTCACAAGTCAAAATATGTTGATAGGCCCTTTTCTGCATCATGAACTCTGACAGTGGCTGATTGAAACAGACCTCAAAAGTTATTTGGGACAAGATACATGGTAAGAAGAGCTCACTGCTTTAACACAGAGTAAGTTCCTTCACCTTATAGATGGGACAAGAAGCCAGTTTCCCTCAATATGAATCCTGAATATGTTAAATACATGGAACTGATGAGTCCTGAGTCCTACTAATGTGTGATTTTCTGTTTCTGTCTAGTCCAAAGCATGAACAAATGGCCCAATGCAAGGACAATATTCCTGGCAAAAGATTGTAAGAATATATTTTGAAAATGTGTTTTCATAAAGATGCAGTCTAATTAATCATTGTAAACAAATCAGGTAATTGATTTCAGCTGATACTGCCAAGCCCCTGAGCACAATAGTGGGTAGAATTGGACAGAATTGATCATTTTAAGGAATATCAGAATGACAAATTAATTGCACATGGATGTGTGGCATGTCTGAAATTCAGCTGGCTATCTTGCAGCTTGAGCAGTTTTAAGCTCTGATTTCCATCATTCATGCTGTCCAAAAATCTGTTATGAAGTGCACTGAGCCTGTTTTAATATTACTGGAGTACTATTTTACATGTTATAACTGAAATTGTAGTCTTGAGATTGTTGTGGCAAACTATATCATCACAGAACAGACGGATTAGACTGTCTGCATCCTTCAGCCATCTGGGGCTCCGTATTTGTCTGATTCTGTTAAATTGATCTATATAATTTGATCATAAAAGCTGCCTTTCCTGGCACAGCATACAGATTGAATTGTGTACTGTGAGTTACCACAGTGTAGAAGATCACAAATGTAGAGTGTGTGTCCAAATTTATTCCCAAATGGATGCTTATTTGGTATGTCCAAATAGACACTGCCACTGAAAATTAAGCGACAACATTTCTGCATCAAGTTGCTGCAGAGATACTAAATACTTTCTCTGCTTAATGCAAATATAACATAGGTTTGTACAGAGCATCGTAATGAATAACAAAAATCATATGGTTGAGTGCAGCAGGAGATGTAATGTACTGCAAGTCAAAATTGCATCCACATAAATGGAAAATCGCAGCCAAGTTTCTTAAGAAACAGCCAAGTATCTACAGAACAGGATATCAAAATATGGTCTACAAGGTTTTCCTGCATACCAGCACAGCAAACCTATAGAAAAGAATCCCTCAGCTGCTGACATCAGCCAGCTCTCTGTTGGCTGAACTGGCCAGGAGGTTATTTGTGACCTTGTATGTACTACTGTTCTGCCGGAGGTGTCCATGTCTAACCTCACTCCACTTTTAGCATGTATCCACATCTTATTTTTGCCACTTGCCAAGCACTAGGAACACTGCTGTGATTCCCCAAACTACAAGAATTAAATAGCAAGTTTATTAAGTTGCCGGCAGCTGAATATTTGGTTTCCAAAATAAAGTAATGGCCATAAAAATAATGTGATATAAATTTTGCAAGAAGATGCAGGACTCCAGCTTGCCAAATATAACAGTCTCCATAATAGGAGTGTAGGTTAAGTCACTGTTATATTTTAATCAATTACCTGCGTAGTCACTCAATAAAAAAAAATCACTTCTATAATAATTTTGACATTCGATTAATTCTTAAAAGCTTTTCTCAAGGCATAAAATGGACATTTCTGACCAAATACTTTTAACAGTTATTTGAGAAAGTAGCCTGAAGATTCATTGATAACGTAAATAAGCTGCAGCAAAACATGTTGCTATCTATCGCATTAAATAGATGCAATGGGAACTTCATTCAGGTGAAAATATGTTGGACGATTGCTTTATTGTGATATTCTTTCTGAAGTCTCTCCAAAGAGTTTTATTAGGATATTTCACTGCCAACAGAAGCATATAACACAACTACATATCTCAGTGCTGACAACAGATTACAGATCAAAGGTCTTTTCGTTACACATTGTCCGTCGGAGCTGGACATGTCAATGCTTTTTGGCTATTATCATTCCACTGTAAATTGTTGTATAGCACACAAACGGTCAAATCTTGACCTAGATGCTGTTCAAGCAACACTCAAACACAAACACACAGCTGGAGGCAGCTCCTGCTTTCCTTTTCTGACACACATTCCAGACCAGTTTTGCAGGCTCATAAAACTGCACAAGAGCGCTGTGACAACAGGTTCTTACATAGGCTGCCTCTTGGCCTACTTCTGCTCAGAGAGAAAGAAAACCAAAACAGTAAAGAGTACAGAATGCAGGATGTATAGTACCTCTGAGTACCAGAAATGACTGGTTGGTTAACTGAAAATGAATTTTAACTCCTCCACCAAGTAACTTTTGCTTTGAAATGGTAAAAAACTCAAAAGCACCATCCTCAATAAGTACGTGCCCTAATTTCTGGACCTGTGATAGATTAAATAATACAGCAAAAATAAAAAGAGATAAATAAATATGTTGATGTTGGAAAAATTCAGTGGATTCACACCTTTATTATGCTGCTCTTTAATTTTTTCCTTACTCTGAAAGCGTATCTCTGTTTCCCTTTATATCAGTTACTTTCTGCTCAAGCATGTTAGCGCTTCATGTTCACAGGAACACTAACAGGGACTTACAACTCCTTTTTTGCACCACTTACTGCTGGAAGTTTGCAACTGTTCATCTTCAGAAATAAAGCTGTCAGTGCGATCATGGCAGATAAACCACATGAACCAGTGAGCTAACACAGCATAAAAAAAGTAGAGACACTGTGTCACCAAAGGAAATTTTATATTTCTGAATTCTGAGTCCACACATTGAAATAAACTGGCCGGCACAATAATACTGCCATTAAACAACACTCAAATAATTCATACAGTAATTCATGCCAGAGGAAACCAAATGATCAACTGATGATCAACATGTCAAGGTAACAGGTAACCTTTCATTGATTGACTAAAGTATGCAAGATGAATCCACCTGTAGCCTTGATCTGCATTCCCCACAAACCAGACAGGTCATAGCTGACGATATCTGCCTGTTCACGCCTTCCGTCCTGCGTGGAATGCAGCTCCACTTCTCACCGCACACACAGATACACGGGAGCACTGACATGCAACACTGTTTGCACACGCATGCAAACATGCGCGCACACACTGGAAACCCTGGGCTGCGAGGTTGGTGGTACCCACAGGAAAAGCTGACGTGTTTACATTCAAACAATACCCAGCGGGACAAAGCCCGGCTGTTGTTGTGGACCGCTGTGTGAATGAGGGACTTCAAAACAGGCTTTGAAAAGCTCAGCTATTAGGTATTACAAGTGGTTCTGTTTCATCGCAAGCTTATAATTGAATGTTTCAAGTGAAAAGTGGATTACAGGCAGTAAACACAAGCAATAACTAGATTACTTTCTTACAGGGATTAACTGACTAAACACAGCTGACCAAACACTGCTGCACTCACAATTACATCTAAGTTACAGTTCTGTGACTATTACTGGAGGAAATACTTTTGTTCACTCATGGTGTAATATAAGACAAAGTCCATCCATCCATTATCTATACACCGCTTAATCCTCTGTAGGGTCGCGGTGGGGCTGGAGCCTATTCCAGTCGACTCAGGGCGAAGGCAGGGGACACCCTGGACAGGTCGCCAGCCTATCACAGGGCTACACATAGAGACAATCAAGCACACTCTCATTCACACCTATGGGCAATTTAGAATCATCAATTAACATCAATTAATTAGCATGTTTTTGGACATCCCAGGCGTCCTAACCAGGGCGCGAACCGGGGATCTTCTAGCTGTGAGGCAACACTGCTAACCACCGAGCCACCGTGCAGCCCATAAGACAAAGTCAGATCCAAAATATCCCTGTAATGAGTCGTCTAAGCTGAGTCCATCTGAAACATTTAGATCATTACCATATTTTTATGAGATCAAGATTTACTCCTTTAATAAACATAATTTAGAGTTACTGCTGAATCAGGGGGTGCACGCAATAGTATCTCTTCTGTTTCTCATATACTGCTGCTCTGTCCTGCCAAGAGGAGCATTAAAGTCAGCTTTAAAAAGGCTTTGTTGGAAATGTATGTTTAATGTGTCATTAAATGCACACAAAAAGTCCTGTATTTTTTTATAAACCACGTGGCAAATTGCTCCTGTTAATACCTTAAAATGTGTTTTTAAAATAGCTTCACATCACCCTGGTGCCATTTCTCAGGCTTCACCAGGCTGTTGAAATATATATATATATACACACATGCATATATATATAGTGTGGAACTGGTGTACAGCTCTTGGAACCCAGCAACCACAAACCATACAGCAGAGACAACCAAGATCTTGCTCACAAAAACTTGAGTCATTTCTTTTAGTGTCTGTCTGCCTCCCAGTCCACAAGCCCTTCAGCTCAGTTAGGAGGGGCCTTTATTGGATCCACAAGGAGAGCTTTCAGTATGCCGGGTCAGGGGAAGGCTGTGTTTATTCACCCATTTAAACACAAACACACACACAAACACACCGTCTTCCACAGTTTCCACTCATACACTGGCTGCTCTGTATCCATTTAATTTCGGAGTCTCTCTCATCCCTGCAGTTTGTTGGCACATCCAGGTTTGTTGATGTTGTTACTGGCGAGTGTGTGTTGCGAGTGTGGGAGCATGTACTGTTCGATGTGTGTGAGGTTGTAATGCATTTACATCATGCTGGAGAAAATGAGCCTCGGCTTCAGGAGTACCTGCTGCTTTGGGTCAGAAATTGACAAATGTGCTGACATGGGTTGCAAATATAGTCACTAATATCTACATGTTGGCAGTCCAAGGCAATTTGACAGCTTTATATCATATCAAATCATAGCTGTCACCATTGACGTTCCAAGATTTAAAGCAGATGCACATCCAGTAAAAAGTGCCAAGACTGGAACTTAAAGGAAGTTATGCTAAGCTTGACAAACTAGAGGTTGTCATTGGCTACTCAGTTCTGAGAAAGCAACACCAATTGTGCCAATTTTTTGCCAAAGTCTTCATAAGGGAGTCTTGCCATTCAGCAATCATCCTGGTAGCACCACCAGGTTGATAAGATCGGGATTCTATTTAAAATAAAAGGGAAAGAGCTATAACTGCAGTTTCAAGGGTCATTGGGACATAAAAACTGCATGACTATAATCACCAGTAAAATCTAATAAGAAAAACACTTTAAAGTTTTGGTGACTTATCCTAAGAAACAGGTTTATAAAGCTTTCTTTCTGACATGTGACACACTGTAAAACAAAAAAAAAAAACACTGAATTTTTTAAAAAATCTGTTAAAAAAATCTGTTAAAACTTTGGCAGCAAGAGGGCCAGCAAAAAAATATAAAAAAAACAGTGGTCTACTGTAACGTTTAGAAAACTGTAAAAACAGTGAAAATAACTGTAAATATCTGAAATGATATCTTTTAGCTGATTTAAATAAGGTAAAACATTGTCATTTTTACAGTCACAAGGCCAAGTGGATATTTTTTTTAGAGTCAACAAGTAAATTAATAATTTTTTTCTGTGATTTTACTAAATATTTGTAATTAAACAAAACAAGGGAAATCTATAAAACGACAGACAAAAACTTCTGTTACTAAGGTTTTTTTCTTCTCTTGGTTCGGGTCTGTTCAGGTCGGCCACATTCTGTTCTGGATTGTAGATGTCTATTCGGATCTGGTCTGTCCTACTTTTGCACATTGGATTCAGTAGGTCACTAGGAGGTTTGCTGGGCCTCTTAGCCTGTGGCTAACGCTATCTAGAGCACCAGTAAATCTTTCCAACCTAAGATTAACTCCAGCAAACTGACAGACACGTCTCTCTAGCAGAGATACAACCTGTAAAGAATGAACAAGAAGCACAGTTCTGACCACAAATCAGGGAATTGGGCACTTTCACAGTGACTGAGGTTACAGTTGGACGATAAGTTAAGAGACAGCCACATGTTCAGTTGTGACAATCATTATTAATGAAGCAAGGTAGTTATAAATGACAGGTTCCCTTACTATCACATGCTATTAATATATAACATTTAATGTATATTTGTTCCAAATACCAGTTATTGGTCTTGTTTGATTACCAACAATCAGTACTGGCCCTATATTTGTCTATTCCTAATAGATCATTATTGTATCTGGTTTGCTCATAGTGCAGAAGTCGGTATTCTGTCAATGTAATCGTTTGCTGTTATCTCGTTTTCATATTTCTACCAATCATTTCTGACATAGTCTCTCTTTTCTTTTCTTTGCAGTAATTTCAATAAAAGTAACTGTTGTTCAACATTTATTAGCTTAGTTTGAAGTACACAAAGAATCTCAACAGATGGCATAGAAACACCACCCCTAACTAGCATTTTGGTGGTATAATTGCAAAGCAACACAAACACCAGAACAACAGCACAAGCTGCTAAACATGGCCTCTGCACAGATTTAATGCAGGAGTATAAATCAAACACAGACTTCTTACTCATTTCAATGAAATCAACACAGCGGCACAGTGAGGATCCTCCTGCACGGTCATCTTTTGCTTTAACACAATGTAACATCGTCTGGCAATATTGGATGTATTACTATTACTATTATTATTGCACAAACTTGACTTTGTGCGTCATAATGCATTTTGTCACAGTGACCTGTAACAACACACACCCACATATATTCATTCCTGCGTAGCCATGTACAGTGATGCAATTTAATTTGAATGCCTTCATGCTTTCCATTTGGTGCAACGAGAATGTTTTTTTGAACAAGCGCCTCATGCCGACTCATCTTCCTGTGTGACTACTGCTCTGGCTTAAAGGTGTAAATTACTTTTGGGAAATGGGTCATGGCTTTAAATAAAAAGGAAGTTTAGTTTTGTAGCAATCAAACTGGCATCGAGGTGAATTTGTAAGTTACGATTTTTTGGATTTTCCATGTCTGCATTCTAATAAGATGGTTAATTTTAGAACATCGCACACACAGATGTTCTATCACAAGCAGGGAGTCTCAGACTGAATATTTCGCTAACTTCAACCAAATTCACGCATTGACCTCATAAAAAAGTACAGCCTCTCACTCCCGCTTTCTATTGCTTCCGTCCTCTGACAGCTCTCTAAAGTTCCATCTGAAGTTTTCTTTTTGTATCCACATATCTCTGCCCTGCTCTCATCTCACTCTCTCAGCCCAACTTTTGATTATGTGTTGCTGTAGCTCTCTTTCCCTGCTGACTCTCCAGCTTTCTCAATTTAAACATCTGTATCCTCCTCCCTCCTCTCTCCAAGACATCGTTTTTGATTATCTGCTAGCACATTTCTCTCTCACTTTCCCCTCATCTCTTGTCTTCTCTGTCACCTCTTCGATAGGCAACAGTCTCCTACACCTCACTGGAGCTTTCTTAAATGTAAGAGCATCTCTCCCCCGGGCTTTCTGTGTCACAACCACTTTATATTTCATTACTGTGTTTTTGTCGTCCATCAGTAGAATTGCAACTTGTTTTTTTTTTAAATTAATCAGGGATTTCCTCTCACCTTTCCATCTCATCTTCTCGCCTGTTTTTGCTCTTTTGCATATGGTGGAGTAAAAGCCTGTAATTTTCCACCCCAGGCCCATTTGTTTTATTTTCTCCCTCTGCTCTAATCATATGTTAGTCTAGCAGGTCTGTTACAAGCTGTGTCATGTGGTTAACAGTATGCCACTGTGACAGGAAGTGTCACTAAGTCAGTTTTGCATCAACAGATGCTTAAACCACAGGTCCACCAACATGGTGAGAAACTAATGCAGAACACCATCCAAGTGCTCACAAATTCTATGCAGTTTTTTTCACATAGCAAAGTCAAGCTAAGAACTACAACTTTTCAAAGCTAATGCATTACTTGTATTACACAAGTACAACAATGTATGTGTATTGGATTATCGAGACAATGAAATTGAAACTTCAAATCTAAAAGGTTAACTTTCACTTCCAGAACATCCCTTGTAAGTTATCCATCTCATTCACCTGGATTTGTTCCCAGCGGAAAAACACATGACATAACTCTTAAAACGTGTCTCAACAAATATAGTTTATCATGGAACAGTCATTCGTGAATTCAACAAGTAAGAACCTGATCCACCCTCATCATATCAATTTAAAAAAAGATCTGTCTTGTGGATGAAGAAGGACACCTCTATATTTATATCACACCTTCAGATCCTTAAAACTAGAGTCACGGCTCCCTGGTTCGATGCCGAGTATTAGAAGCTCCTTAGGGAGGGGCAGATGGACCGTCTTATTTAACCTCTGACATCTATGATCTGGAGTTCTCTTTGCAAATTAAAGCGTGTAGTGCCATCGTGCCAGCTCCTAAAAGCTAACTGTGAATACCAACTGTGAAGCATTTCAGTGGAAATGTTATGGTTTGGTGTTGCTCTGCAGCTTCAGGAACTCGGCAGCTTGCAGAAAGCTATGAATTCTGCATCACATCACAGAGTGCTTGAAGACAATGTCAGACCAGCTGTTTAAAAGTTCAACCAGAAGTGGACCTTTCAACGGGAGACCCATCCGAAGTACATTAGCAAATCCACCAGGGAATGTATCAAGCAGAAGAATTTCAGGGTAATGGAATGTCATAGTCAAAGCTACATTTTGAATACCATTTCAAAGACTACTATTTTGATGGTATGTACTTATTTTTTCACGAGTCTATGAGTCAACAGGCAGCGTTTATGATCTGCTGATCTGAAATTTTATTAATTTTACCGAAATTCTAAAAGTTCCAAGAAAAAAAACATAACCAAAATAAACCAAGATATATATAAGTAGTAATTATATAAATAACATTATTGTACATGTCAGTGGTATTGCACAGATTCTTTCATGAATGGAAATATTGACATAAGTATTAATATTGCACTGATTATTATCTATATTGCACAGATTTTATGTAAGTGGAAAAATACCTATATGTTCTAGTATACGTATAAAAAAGTAATATTGCACTGGTTACTTTAAAAAGTCCAGAATATTCATCATCGATAGCTAACTGAATTGTACTTTTGGTTAGATACATCACGTGTTGACCAATGGTATTAAAGCCACTGATAAATAAGCTGCAACTACTTTCTTTTTAAAACACAGCCAATATTCAGAAGCCACAGGCAAAAACAAACGTATAATATTACTGGTAACAGTATACTGCAAAGTGATTACATGTATTCCTGTGTCTTCCTCAAATAAGAAAGTGAGTGAGTCTGAGCCTTTGCCAGACTTCGAAGACCATTCCCGAGGCCTGTGTCAGAATGACGCTAATGTCGAACTGGTTTTCACTTGGCTGTGTGTGAACATGCATGTTTGCTCACACTTGTCTGAATGTAAAATGCTCACACATCGAAGTTACTAATTATATATGGTACTTTATGTGTATCAACACAACAGTTAGTAAACTTTAGCGATGGGCTTCCCTTTTCCAAACAATCAAGGGTGCAAGCGCAGCATCTGTTAGAAAACCCGTTCCTGCAACATCATCAAAGCTTTTCAATGGACATTTTCATTATTAAGAAATAAACCCACTTACTGGAAATTCTGAGAGACATCAGTCAGCTCTGGAAAGCTGAATAAATACACAGAATTCAGAAACAGCAGCTAGCAACAGTGATCAATCATACAGGTCAAAAGCACAGTTTGCCTTCCTAATTAATTAGCAGTTATATAACACATAATTCTTTTCTCCGCTTCTAATTTCTTTCCAGTCAAGCATGATTTCAGCAAGGCACACACTTAAAATCCACCACTCATTAGGTTTGTCTCAGTTGAACTCTGAAAGGTTTTGTCCTCCAGTCACACCCCAGTAAGCATGAATCCATTTTCAGAAGACTACAGTGAAATAAATGAAATATTTTAAGGATGACAGCCTTGTTTGTCACACAGTTGACATAACCAGCAGCTACAAGTAGCCACGCTTTATGAAAAGTAGATGGAATGTATATGTGACCAATCCGATGCCATGATGAAAATACCAGTCTTTATAATTACTACTATCAGGCAGGACTCTGTAACTTCACTTCCACATACTTCTCAAGTCCTCCTGCTGTCTTTATCACTGAAATAAATTACAGTGGAAGTGCAATTGGGGTTTTCTGTACCAACAACAGAACAATGCCCGGGGCAACACTGACGGCAGCTGAAGCAACGCTGAGGAAAATAATAAGGAAAAGCAGGAGACAAGAAGACTGAGTTATAAATGAAAAATGCTGCACACATACATTTTCACACACATGCAGTTTTGTGTGCACACTGCACAGAAACACACACACAAGTCTGCTTTTTGTCAGTTCCCACAGTCCTCTTTGACCTACATCGAATTGCATATACCAGTCAATAGCAGAGGGAAATGCCTCGAACTGAAAAGATTCAATTTCAGTCTCACCTCAGAAAAAGTTTCTTTTTACTGTCTGACTTCTCTTTTTTGAAAAGAGGAACACAGGTGTCTTGTCGAGTGTAGGTTTAACTCAATCATACTGAAGCATATTATGTATCATATTTGAGTTATAGCCATGCAAGTTTCAGTAAAATGCAAATAGTGCTCAGAAAAACTGGCTAAAATAATCTTAAAAATGATTATGTATGTGTCATATTGGCCCACAAAAGCCCTGCAAGCGCTTATGCAGGCGTGAAAGGCTGACAACAACTTCACAAAGACCTCAGAAACACTAAAGAAATGATAAAATGAAGAAAATTTTGGCTTCATTGTTACAAAGATGAGGCATCTAGTCTGGGTCAATTTAGAGGAATGGGCTCTAAAGAGAGGAAAGCAGCAGACCTTAACATGTCTGTGCTGCCTGTGAGCAGACAGAACCAAAGAGAAGCCAACCTGGGCAACAGGCACAAATAGTATTATCCTTCTTGTTGAGCTGTGTCAGCACTGAGCAAACCACTTTCTTTGGTAACATCTGCTGAAACACACGCAGCCTCTTTTAAAACACATTTCTCTGCGAGCGCTCCAAGAACACGGCATCGACCACACACTGGTCTGCTTCTCCTCCTCTGCTCTGTTCATAGCGGCTCAAATGCTCGCTCAGACAGCAACAAGCCACCGCTTTGGTCTGCGTTTCTCTTTCTCTCCCTTAACTTGCACCTTCCCTTGGGAACCTGTGGCTTTGTGACGGCTGGAATTCCCATAAACGTCCGATCTGTAGCGGGCGCAGCCAAAACCGCCATAAATCACCCCGGCGTGATTTGTCGACCGTTCCCACCAGGGCGTCTTCTGGATGGCAAGGAGAAAGGTGGGCAGGGAGGGAAGAGCTGTTCTGAAAACTCACGAAACTGGGAAAGGTTGACGAGGCATTAAACCTGCGGTGGAAGAGATTACCCACCGAGCCAAACATCTGTACAGGAGACAGACCTACCTACAGCACATCTGAAACCATCCAAGAAATTTAGCTGACTCTCTTACACAGAAGGACTCCTAGTGAAGCACAACTGTGAAATTAAACTTGATCTCACCAAAAAAAGACTTAGGGATAGACCGATTATCAGCCTGGCCGATTATTGTGGCCGATATTTGGCATTTTCCCGATTATCAGTATCTGTATTTTTATGGACAGATTATTCATAAATTAAATGCACTTCTTCAGGTCTGATGCAACCTGTGGTCTCATAAATGTCTCTCAAGCAGCAAAAACTGAACAAGAAACATAAGCCGTTGCCACAAACCAGGAAATTAGCTACTGTCACAGTGGCTAAGGCTATGCTAACAGCTAGTGGCTACGTGAGAAGGCAGCCACAGATTAACCTGAAACAGAGTCTGGAAACCGATAATTAATAATGCTTTAAGATCTGAACATTAGTGGGCAATAAAAGTGACAGAACAGTGAAAGATTAAGAAAATGGAGAAGAACAGCAGACATAACTGCAGGAGAAAACTGAAAAATCTCAGTTTATCCCACATAAACAGAGGAGATAATTTAATCACAGCTATTTCTATTTTACATATTCAGTTATAGCCATCCTTTTGAATGAAGAAGCGGAATTATGAATGACAGGTTCTCTGCTATCACATGCTAGTAAAACATTATATCTATGCATAATGGGTCCAAATATTGGTTTTCTTGATCACCAATAATTTGCATCAGTATTGGCCTCAAAAAGCCCAAATTGGTTTATCCCTAATATTGATATTAATATAATATCAACTACAGGGCAACAATTAACTAACAAGAAATATAGCCTTCTTGAGTGCAACGTGACTCATTCAGAATGACCAACAGTCCATAGCTGAAAGACGTTCAGTTTACTATAATTTGTGATGAAGAACAGCTGCAAATCCTCACATTGGAGACACCGGAACCAGAAAAATGTGTCAGTTTTGCTTGAAAAATGGCCGAAACAATCAATAGATAGCAAAACTGTTGCCAACTGGCTAATAGTGAATAATAATTCCCCTGAAGCGTTACTTATTTTCTAATGAGGCCATACCAATTGATAGTGCTGATTACTTGAGGAATACTTTTACTCTCTTTGATTAAGTCAAACCAGATATAAACTGACATGTTTACACCGGGGGAAACTGCATATTTGCGAGCACAATAAAAATGAGCACAAAACTGGACGCTGTTTATCAGGAATACCACCTTAAGAGCAGTTTTACCTAGTAGTATTTCATCACAATAAATATGATTTGGTTTTAAAGGTCACATTATTTGCAGGCTGCTGAATAATCCAAAGCAGAAAGAGAGAGAGAATAAAATTTCAGGTAACAGAGAGTAGACTGTAGCTGTTTGACAACCTTCAAAATACATCCATTTCAGATCAGATTTGCACCACTGTCAACTTCAGGCATTTCTAAATCAAGAAACCGACTACATTAGCGGTCTCATAGCAACATCTTTAAAAATCTGTGGAAGAACCAAACTGCCTTTGACCTCTTCCTTCTTAATCACAAGTTCATCCCTAATGGGCCTGAGCTGTGTAGACAAAACTCTGTTCTGTCTCTAAAGACACACTTCTGTGGTCGTGAACAGGACCAGATTCATTTAAAAACCACATAATATAATCATTGGTGGTGTGGCAGAACTCAGGCAAACCAGGGTAAACATGTACATTACACAAAAAGCAGAAAACAAAGTCGGCAACAACGCTGATGTGCACCACAGTGACGTGAAGCCAGCTGCTCACATCTAGGGAAGAGGAAGATATGTCAAGTTACCAAGGTTTGCTGAAAAAATCCACATTTTCTCACAGGTTTGAAGAAAATTTGTAGCATCTTGTGATTGTATTTTAACTCACAGCAAACCAAACAGTGAGTCAGTTTAGACCTATATGGTTTGTTTGAGGGTGTGATTAACCACTGGGGAATGGTTTAATGATTGTATCTGTCAGTATGTGGTGGCCAGCTACCTAATGTTTGGTGAGAGCTACATAACCACTGTTAATGTCAGTCGGTTCAATTAATCATGACCGAAAGGCTCAGACAGTTGTAGTCTACAGCATGGCTTTGCTGTACTTTTATAGGTTTTGAGCTGAACATAGAGAGATGTTAACGCCCTGACATCTTGTTCAGGGACTTGATTTAATTGCAAGTATGCAAGGTGTTTTACGACCGCAGGCACTAATTTGCATTTTAGCATTTTAGCACTGACAAATACTCCTAGAAGCACCCAACCCATCCATGAATATCATGAATAACTGCACCTTGTTTGACTTCCCTACAGCCAAATTTCAAACTCTGAAGTAAAAACAGAGATTGTTCTGCACCCATGTCAAAAGAAAAAGGGGTTTTTCAGTGAATTCAAGACTTTGTGCCAGCTATCATGTGTGTCATATATTTGTGGACTAAACATCGATGTTATGGTTTGTTCAAGTGCGCACAAAAGCCCTCTATGAAGGCGTGAAAGAGGCTTTCTCGCCAGCATGAGCCCACAAACAAACAAGAGGATCAGAGCCTTGAAAAAAGGGGACCTTTTTTCAAAAGCATCATGCAAAGCTGAAGCATTTTCTGTACTCTGATAAGTGTTTTGAAATGTGCTGCCACTTCAGAACTATTACCAGCAGCTGAACATGGAAGGGCCGGAGCTATTTTGGGGCCACAGTGCGTAACTAAAGCAATGACAAGCCAGCTGTGTTTCCACAGCTTCATGTAGGGAGGAGAAGGAGGAGGATAGAGAAAGAGGAGGAGAGGGAGGGATGAGAAAGCAGCGATGATTGAATTTAGCTGGCTTCATTCAGGCAGAGGTTTACACAAACTATCTCCTGGGCTTAGGCAGGCTTCCCTGTGATGGGAAGCTGTGACATTATGTTTTGTTTGGTAAGACTGGGCCCAGGATGCAGAGCAGCAAAACAAAAAGGGCGGATATAACCAAACCCCACCAGGTCTGGCCTTGAATTCCTTCTTATTCAAAACATTTACACATGTACTACTGATAAGTCTCTGAGGGACCCAGTAAGGTCCCTGCACCTCAGTTTGGGTACCACAGTAACCTCTCATACATTTGAGTCTAAACTTTTCCATCTGAGTGTTATTTCTGCTCTGGACACTGAGCCAACTGCTCCACAAAGAGTTTCCAAACTGTCCCCAAAACTAGCTTGCTATGTTTTCACAAAACAAGTAAGTTTGGACAAAAACTAGCTTGCTGTGTTTTTTTTACTATTATTAATATTTACAACAGACTGTTAAAACTGTACTAAATAGAAAATGACTGTATTAAAAAAAAAGTCCTAATGGGAGTCCACTGACAGCTCACAGTGGAGTTTTCCAACAGCTAGCAAATGTTTGATTTTTGGCTAACATTAGCAAGGCGATGCTAATTAAAGAAACGCTGGTTTTGTTTACCTCTGCTGTCCGCAGCGAGGGCGGCTTCTTCAAAGCCTGTTTAAAAGAAGTTTCCACGGCTCCGGTCATTTTCATAACTTCGGCTCAAATCCACCGTCGGGACTCTCTCGGTTTCTCCTCGCCGCTCTTTAGCCGACCCGGGCTGAACAAACTCACATCCCCGTAGGTTCCGTCCCCGCCGAGCCGAGCATGGATGGAGGAGTTTACTCCACACGGACCGACCGGGAACTCCTTCTTCTCCAGGAGAGGGAGGGGAGGGAAAACTTTCACTTTCAGCTAAACTCGCCGTTTAAAAGCCGCCAAAGTGGGACAGAGAGTTGAATGTGCGGGGACTGTTGTCCTGAATCCTGAACATCTTTGGGTAGAGGAAATATCCACCTCGGTAGCGAGCAGTCCGTCAGATCCAGGAGTTCAGATTTGATCCCTCCTCCTGCAGAACCGACGAGCGGAGAGTTGACGACATCTGTCTGCCCGGGGAGGGCTGCGTTCACGGGCTGTCGGAAATGAGAACGTTCAATACAGCAGTGTTGGAGACAAATGATGTTAAAGAGGTTTCCTTTAAATTTTGCAGCAAAATAGACCTGAGAGAGACCTAATATTGAATATTCATGTAACTCTTGTCAACTAGGTATTTGTTTTATGAGAGTGTGCTTTCTGAAATATTTTGAGTGGTTGTTAAGCATCATAAAAGGAGGAAAACTAGACTATTAAAGACATTTGAACATATGTTTTGAAAGTCATGACAAGAACAAAGATTTATTTATTCTTGATTTGATTTGATTTTATTCTTGAGAAAATTCCACATCCACAAATAGAGATGGGTGATCTCCACTCATTGTATTAATATTGCATGAGAGACCCTAAGAACAAGAAGGCGATTGATATTAACTGCATTTTCAACAAACTTCTTATGGATCAATGATATTTTATTCTGTGTTTTGTATTACTTTCCTTTTTTGTAGAATAAATATCTTTGTTTGTCATTTTTCTTTATTCCTAATTAATCTCTTTATTTTAATTTATTTGTCATTCTGAACTACAAACACCTTTGTTTGTACTTACTGCTAATGTACTTTCTTTAAAATAAAAAATACTGCTACAGAAAAGTTTAAAAAATAGAATGGCATTTTATTTAACCCATCTGACAAACTTTCTCAGTCAGAAAGAGAAAATTTTAATAATCCCAAAAGAAATTCTTGTGTCAGATGTCGCTCACAAAAAAAATTACATTGCACAACAAAATGCACAAAAGCAATAAGATATAAGTGCAATACAACACTAAAAATATAAATGAGCCAGCTTAAATGAGACTAGAATATACAATTTTTGATGTAGGACAAACATAAAATAAACAAGACAGATTCAGACTTATATAATCTCAGTACAATACAATATAATCTAATACAGTTCATTCTGTATGTAGTAAGGCGACTAAACAATTCTGACACCCTTTAGGTGTCCCCTGTTTTATCAGCTGTTTAAAGACCCCCTTGAGTGATAATCAAGTTTTTTTCTCCTTAACGAAAAACAAAGACTCAGACTTCTGGGATTTTTAACATAACAAACTTCAGGAACTAATCCTTTCAACTTGCAGGTTGGGGTTTTCCATATCCTTCTTCTTCCTCTGAATCAGGCCGGCGTTTGAATATGTATTGCTGTGTTACTCTAATATTACAACTTACCAGCGCAGTGTAGTTCCACGGTGTTTGTAGATGTAGATGAGCAGCTGTAGCACACCTGCTCGTCTGCATGAGCAGGTGTGCTACAGCTGCAGTGACCGAGGAAATTTAAGTTCATAATATTTATTAGTTTCCTCATTTGCCCTTTATTACAAACGCATTTCTGCCACTGCGCTGGAATTTAACCAAAAATGACACCAGCTCATCATAAAGGGTGGCAAATCAGAAAATGAGTTCACCTGACCCAGTTATGGGAGAAGCACTTAAATGACACAGCAGGACATCAGCGGTCCGAAAGCTTCATAGGGGGAATTTTTTTATTGATAAAAACATGGTAATCAGACTACACTCCCATTTTACTCAACCAGCTCTAATTACTTAAAACAGGAAACAAATGAAAACCAAACCCACAAATAAAAAACGACAAAAAACAAACACATTAAAAATAAAACTTATGAAATCATCAAAATACTATAGTTCCTCCTCTTCCTACTACTACTACTACTACTACTACTACTAATAATAATAATAATATGAACGCAGAGTGAGCTTGAATTAATTTGAAATAACAGTTTACATTCTCCTTACAGAGCTGTGGGTTTCATCTTTGGGACTTTTTCTGAACAAGTGACAACTACAGGTCAATTCTAAACAGCTATGACGTATGTGGTTCCCTTTAGTCACGTCAGCTACAAAGCAATATCTATCAAACACCAAATAATATTATTAAGATGTAAAAACACCTGCATTTAAAGCCTATAAATTCAGCTCTTCATGTGTTGGACAAAGACTGTGCTGTTTGTTATTTCAGATGTTATAAAGTGTGGATTTAATGGCATGAAAGGCAGGTTTGTTGAGATTGAAGCTGCGGTGTACGAGCTTTGAAAGGTGCACCTGAACGCAGCATAGATCCTCCCTCTGACTTCTGACACTTGTGAAGGCAGACTGCTACCAAACACGGCTACTGCTGAAAAGGCGGAATAATCCGATTATCGTAATGCACTTAAACGCAACATCTCACTCCAGGAATCCTCTTTTGTGGTTTAATAGAAAATCCAACTTCTGACCCTCTTTTTGTTTTTTTTAAATTATTTTGTAATTAAAACTTGTACTATTAAAGAACACACTTCTAACCAGGGCCTGGTATTGGGTGCCATGGGTTTCTGAAACAACTATTTCCGTGAAGAAAGTGGAATTAGAGTTGCTGTCACTGCGAGGAAACACACTCAGACTTGCTGCCAGTGTGTTTGCTTTCAGCCAGGACACTCCTTCCTTTATTGCATAACTGCGGTGAGCTTGGTTCATTTTACCTCTTGCGCCCAGAGGAGGGTGGGGTGGAGTCGCAGAGCAGTTTCAGGGTGGTAAATTCAAAGGTGGGTGAAATGTGTGATCCAGATGGCGATCACTAGAAGTCAAACCACCAGAAATCTAAACAGAGGTGCCATTATTGTGTAGAACAAGCACTGATTTATAGCTTCCCTTAAGTCTGTTTAAAAATTTAATAGTTACAAATGCATTATAATGGATCGATTATTCTGCTTAGAGAGTTAAAATGTGAAAATGAAGAGTACTGGAAGGAAAGAAAAAAACCAGGAAAGCAAGACTTTCCCAGTGGGTTTGACCAAAAAAACTGAAACCAGTTCACACATAATAATTATACAGTCATGGGATTCAGTGTTTGTGGGGAGAGAGAGGGAAGAAACCACAGCTACTAATCTGAGATACGGAGAAATGAAAAGCCAGAGCTGCTGCACTCAATCAAAGATTTGTGGTTTCACGGAGAGCTTGTTTGTAATGTTTGCTTTAGTGCAATTTCTTCCAAGCAGGTACAAACCAAAAAGTGTGGTCACATCCTCTACAGTCACTCTGGTAATCCCACTGTGTGTTCATGCTGTCCTTTTTTTTTTAACCTTTCTCTCTTGCTAGATCTGAATTACAGCTCTTGGATCTCTGGTTTTCAGTTCTGCGGAAGCCACTTTTACATTCACACATCCAGCTTTTCCAGGATTCTTTTTCTCCTTTTGCGATAGAAAAACATTCCCACAAACAGAAGATTCTCAACATCAGCATCTTTATTGCACAACATTCCCATAAAATTGGGAAAAAATAATTTGAAGAGACAATTCTTAAAAGACATTCTGTACAAATACATGGAAATAAACACGAGTATGTACAGTTTACACGAACCGTTACACTTAATCGCGGGCAACTAAATAATTTATTCATATACAAAGAGGGAGAAGCAGATATAAAGTCATACCTTTTAAACATAATGGCTGGGTTGTACAAAATGTAGGCTGATAATAGCGGCGCGTTTTCAATACAGTAACAAGCATGTATATATCAATTTTAACAGCAAAAATGAGCTCTCTGGAAGCCTGGATGCACTCATGCCACTCCTCCATTAAGACTTGGGTTATATTCAGGGTGCGATCTGAGTTGACAGACAGATGCAAGCACTGTCCAGCTGTCAGAGCTGCAGTTGAATAGATCCCAAAAGCCAAAAACAAACCCTAGCCACATCTAAGATTTGCAGAAATTTAGAATTAGTCAAAATCGTCTCCGTAAATGCTCTGTATGGGTGAGCAAATATCTGAAAATCTGAATTTCCTCGTCGTATTCTGACAGTGTCGGAATTGTTTATTTAATCCCCAATTGCTGTCAACTGATGGCAAATAATGTAATAATGCAAATAATGTCACAGTTTCCCTGCTTCAGGTTTCCGTGAAAGCAGCTAAACCTGCACGCTCAGCAAATCGCACCCTGCTTATAGGGCGTAGCAACCAAAAACTGTCAATAAAACAAGAAAAATAAAACATGTCTAACTCTAAGTTTTGTGTTTTGCATTTTGTGTGTTTTTGTGAGTATTAACCGTCTTAGAAACAAGCTTGAAAATAGTGTTAGCTGATACATACATATCCATTATAAGGCCTACTGTGTTCCTCCCAGCCTGCAGCAAACAACAAAGCCGTAAACATCGTATAAAGGTGGCAAAGCTATAAAAGTGTGAAAATATTTCAGCATTTTGGTTGTAAAATAGATAATGCATGTTTTTTGTTTTTTTTTAGCTTTTCCACAGTATAAAGGGACCCTTCTTCATCACATTCTGGCACAAAAAAATATGTTTTTCTTCCATTTTTTTGTGAGCAACGATCATCCGAAGGAATTAAACAGCCTTCCCTTTTTCAAAGAACACAGCATCGAGTCTGCACAGTTGACATTCCTCTGATTAAAATATCTTAGAAAGTTTTCCTCAGGGTTTTCTATGGGGCAGCTGTAAATGTGTGTATTATTTACTGCCCATATAAAGATCTGAGGTAGTGCTGTACCTATGATAAGAATGTCAAAGCCACTTTTAGCTAATTCAAAACCAGTTGGTAGAACTAAAAATCATGGTGAGCGTCAATTATTGCCACGTGGCCAAGAAAATTGCCTTTTAAGTCAAGTGGGCGCTGCAGTTTAACAAAAAAATCTGTTGAGATAATTCAGGGAAATTTGGCTTGTAAACAAAAACATGAAGATAAACAAAATGACACAAATGGCATGAGATTGATAATGTTCTGTGATATTTACCTCAAAGTAAAGTTTAAAAACGTCCATCCATTTACTTTAAACATCCATCACTTTGTACGACTGGGTTTGAGATTGTACAGAAAGAAAAAAAAAAGCAGTTGCAGAAACAAAATCCAATGTTATTATACTGTAGGTATCTTAAAATGTCATTCTCACCTGGAAAAATTAACAAAGTCTTTGGCTTTTGTGTCCAAAAATAAAAGAGTCTTGTTTTAAAAGAAACATTCAAACAACAGGAGAAGGTCATTTCAGGGATGCTTCAGTCACCCGCAGAGCCTCACTCCATCTCTGGGTCTGTGGTCTCTAACGCCACCTTGTGGTGCAACAGCAACACTGCTCCACATTCAGCAGCACTGGTATTAAGTGTTGGCTGTGGTCCATGAATACGTGCACTGCTCAGGCTCAGGACAAAGATCCCACGTTAGGCCAGGCACACAGACCAGGAACACCATGTCAGGAGTCGTCTGCGACGCGTGGACGGCCGGTTTTGAGGCCACAGTGACACCATCCAGGTCTGACTGGTCTCCTCAGGCAGGAGGAGCTGCTTGTACAGTCTCATAGTAAGATCTGGGCCACGTAGGGGGAGTGAGTACTGGCCACCGCAGCTAACAAGGGAAGGTCGCTGGACTCGATTCTGCAAGGACGCCAGAGCAAAGGTCAGGATAAGGTTAGAAAGTGTCCAACAACAAATTGAACAATATTTTATGGACATAAACACTCATGCAATAAACTTTGTGAATCTTCTGCTACTGAATGTGAGCTACAGAACAGACCTGACTTCAACCAAATCCTTTAGAGTGGCTTGGCAAATAAAATAAAGTTTCAAATCTGCACTTTTTGCCGCAATCTTTATACTGAACACATCAAAGTATAGTTCAATTATTACAATGTGCAAGAATATACACACTGATTTTTATTTATAATTTTCCAGAATAACTCCGCTTCTACTTGGTCTATACACTCATGCTGTCTTTGCCGCTTTCTAAACATAGAAAAAAGTGATAACAAGCAGCTTTAGTATTGTTGTCTACGTTCTTAGATGTACAAAATGTGGGCTCCAATTTAGGTAAAATAAGGGTTAGAACTTCATTAAAATCAGTGAAAAGGCTATCTGCTGCGCTGATCCTAAATCAGCCACTAAAATACATTTTGCAGACATCAATCATTCTCTTTCGGATTTGGTTGTCTGTGGCACTGAAATGATGATTCAGAATTGTTGTGGTGATAATGTGAAACTAATTTTACGCAAATGTCAATGCAGTTATACATTTTCCCTTTAAACACCACACCGTAGTGGCTTAAATGAAGAATTATGCAAGACCTGTTATCTGCATCTCTATTTTATGGTCTCTATTTACCATTCCCAATGGAATAGCTCATATTCTGTTTATCTGTATATGTATATAAATGTATGAGAACATGTTACTGCTATGTAATTATATTAATGTAACATGTTTGTTGTGACCTCGCCTGCTGGCTAATGGCTTTATGTGTGCCTAATCATATCAAATCCATCAACTGGGTGCACCTGTATTGTAATCCACATGTAGGGTGACTCACCCTGCATGCCTCATTTTGCACTGAAGAAAGTTTAACATGGACTCAAACATTTGCACTCTTACATTCTGCACATTTTGTATTTTTACTGTCTGCACAACCCTGTGATGTACCACATTAAAATACTTAAAATATAGATTTGAGCTTATGTTTCTTTTATAGTTCTGTGTCTGAGTCCTCCTTTGCTGAACTATACTATACACACTTTTTCATAAAACAGGCTGAAAAAGCTCTACAGAGCCACTAGAGACCCAAAAATTCATATTAAACCACATTAATTTTAATAAACAGCTTCACAGCACCTCTGAGTTGAGAACTAAGTTAACTACTTACCCTAACACCATGCCCAGTTCTTTCACATGGACTCTCGTCTGGCCCTTCAGATACTCAGCAAGCATCTTACTCTTGAAGTAGATCTCCTGCAGGCGGTCCTCAAGGTGCATTATACACTAAGGAGGAGAGGAGAGACACAGGAGCACGATTAGTTAAACCTAACAAAGTGGTGGTTACTGTACAGAGACAAATTATCAATGGTTATATCACAGCATCTTGACACAAAAAGCTATGAACCCTATTCCACCTATATAGACATTAGAGCGGAAAGAGTGAGATGTGTAACATACAAAGTTGGGTGAGACGTTGAGTTTGTAGAGCTGGTGAGTGGACTGCAATAAACTGGAAACCAGGCTGGACACCAGGACTTCCTTCCCCAGCTTGTTGACATCTGTGGCTCGTCTCTGACTGCTGGCTACCTGCACCGTCCACTTGTCTGTGTCTGCTATAATGCAGACGGCCTCGGCTATGGGCTCATCCAATACTGGATGCTGCAGAGGACAAAGGCAATTATTTAACTCAGTGAAACATATACATAAAAGAACAGAAAGATCCCTTAAAAACCTCAGTCTCCTTAAATATAATGAACAACAAAGCATTGATATTTTATCTAAGCACTATGGATGACAAGTTAACAAGACAGCATTTTTTCAATAAATATTTGCATGTCCAAATATGCTGGAAAGCACAATTCTTAAAGTTCAGACTTTGGTTTTGGCAATGAAAAGATGAGTAGGTCCTCTGGTCCTTTACCTGAACAGCATGGGTTAATTCACTCATGAGGCTCTGCCGTAGCTTCTCATCACTGGGCATCCCATGCAGTACAAAGTCTGGCACATAGGTGGGGCAGTAGCCTCCAAAGAGAGACCGGCCAAAATTGGCAATGCTTGGCTTAGAGTAGTTCTCCACCAACTTTGACCTGCAGATCAAACAAATGACATGAAAGATTTTTTTGCTTGTTTTTAAAAGATACGCACAGATTGTTATTTTGACTTATTCCCTAACTTTTTATCAAGTCTGCAAACTGATAAACAATGACTGTGAGTTTGTCTGTCCATGCATCATTCACTCACCCAGGGAAGGGCACCAGCACCTCCTCCTGCCAGTCCTCCGTCTCCTCACTCTCACTGTCTCCCAGCGCACTGTCTGAGCTCTCGTTGCGTGGTATTTCCCAGTCATTGATAGGCACTGCCTTGCGTTTTTGGTCCTCTTTGCTGTTGTTGCTTCCATCCTGTGGGACAGGGACTGACAACACAAGATCCTTGTCCTGCTCAGCAGGACAGCTCCTAGAGCAGCAGGTGTCGGTAGAGTCTGTAGATCCACACCTGCACCTCCTCTGCAACTGCAACATGTCTCCCTTCCTGCTGGACCCCACCTTACCACTAACTGAACCTAAACAAAGGCCCAAACCCTGACCCCTGACTGTACTCTGAAAGTTGAGACCCCCCAAGTCATGATGCTGGGGAACACCCAAAGGGTCCAGCAATTCTTTGTGCATACTGTCCACAGTACTGGCCCCCTGTTGTTTGGCCACATCGTCTATAGTTCTAGTTTCCACAGGGTTCTCCATGCTGAAATACTCGTCAAAATCGTCCACACAGTTGAGGCTACAACTAGGCATCTTGCTGGATACCCGCTGCAGAGCTGAAGCCACCTTGGTCTGTTTGGTTTGGTCCTCTGATGCACTTGTATTGCTGGTCTTGGAATCTGCCCCCCTCTGCAGCTGCTGTGGTTGCTGATGCAGCAGCTGCAGGTGAAGCAGATGTTTGTCCTTGAGGTGTTTTTTGTGCTTTTTATATTCCTCCTCTACCTTCCTTCTGCGGCTCTCAGTGTCCGATTCAGGAGACATGGAGTCTCCAATGAGGAAAGTCACTTTCGTTGTTGGCTCTTCCTCTTCTGGAAGAGTTAAAGCCATGGGCCCCGTCACTGTGTTTCCTGGTATCACTGGAACTGGCACTGCAGCAGCCAGGTTCTTATCCGGGGGCTTCTTTTCTAGTGGGATCCCCAAAGACCGAGGAGCCAGCACTTTGTTGGTCTGGTTCCCCAATGCTGCATCCACCCCAGCCTCTGCAGAGTTTTTACTGTCTGTGATGACAGGATTTAGGGATGGCTTTGATGCAAGGGTTATGGGTATAGATGGGACAATAAGTTTCAGGTCGCTCTTGGTCTCTGTATCCAGCACACAGACCTGCTGCCTTGGTGAGGCCGAGCCAACGCACAACACTGTCTCCAGTCGGGCCTCTGTTGCCAGTGGGCTGCTGGATTCCTTGCGTTGCTTCTCAGGTTCAGCTATTTCTGCAGTCCTGATAATAGCAGTTGTACCCTGGCTGTGCCCCGTCTGAAGCACACTACTCCTGGACCCTTGACTCTCACTGCTGTCCTCCTCATCTTCCTCATCCTCATCCTCATCCTCCTCTTCCTCCTTGGGTGGGTCCCCAGTGCTGTGCTCCACCTCATTGTCTGTGTATGTACTACTCTGAAGGCTGTTGTCAGAAGGGTAGCTGCTATCTTCTGCCTCGGTCTGCTGGCTGTGGGCCCCTTGGGACAGGTAGTCCCCGCTGGGTTTATGAACGGTAACCAGAACATAGTCTGACTCCTCCACCTCACCCTTCCTCAGGGAGGTAGTGATGAGGGAACCTGGCATGACGATGGCCTCATCCTCAGCACTGTCCAGCATGTGGGTCTCCAGCAGCTCTGAGCAGCGGATGAAGTAGGTGAGGACATACAGGAGTCTCTGGACCAGCTCTTGTCTGCGGCCAACCACCACCGTCCTTGACAGCCTCACTGGTGACCCAATGGCCCCGTAAAGGTCCCCTACAAACAATGATAGTGTTAGAATTACTCAACAGGCCTTTTTACCCATCAGTTCTTTAGATGGACCAGTTTTGTTAATATCTATTTAAACATTTGCTGAATCTGGAAGTAAAACTGCTAATATTCATATTTTATTGCATTTCTAAGTATTATATTTTCTTATCTCAGGTAAATGCAAAATAGTATTTGATACAATGATACAATGATGGAGAGAAAAATCAAAAATTACACCTTCCCAAACTGATTCGATATGTTTAAACAGCTGTTTAACTCACCAAGTAATTCTCTGGCCTGCAGTTCTCAGTTGTGAACACCAGGTGTCACCTTTAACTTACTTTCTAAATGTTTCTAGTGTCACTTGAGGTGAAAGTGTAGACAACTCAAGGAACTCTTTAAGATGCCTCTCTTATTTATGGGATATTACTTTCTATATGTCTCTATAAATCAGCTGCAGTTGTTCATATATCATTTCACAGAACTATAAATGTGGCTTTCCACTAGTGTAACAGGCTGCATGAATCAGGGATACACATGGACAGTTAGGAAGTTTGGCTTTAGCAGAAATATCCAACTGATATCCAAATTATCCTACTGTTATTGCGGCTGCAGGCTTTTACGTCTGCTGCATATCTAGTACACCTGCAATGTCTACTTTACAGTTAAATGCTGCTACAGAGATGATTTAAATGTGACTACAGGAACTGCATTACAAATGCGAAAACAACACACAAACTCACACACACAACTAGCTGACAAAAGACATAGTGAAGCTGCATGTAGAGAAGGTAATCCAGTCCTAACTTGCCTTCATGTCGTAATGATTAACAATGGCATGATGCAGTCAAAACAAAGACCAAACACAGGTGTTGCATTTTATTTCCTCTTCACCCAGGTTCTGTGATAGAATGCTAAAGTGTGTCCAACTCGGTGTTTGACTTTCTCACCTAACTGTGCCCAGAGCGGGTTGTACGGATGCGTCTTTGCCAGCATGTCTACGCTCTGGGAGGAGTGTTTCTCGAGGAAGATCTTGATTGGAGGCTGGCCATTGGGCATGACGGTGGGCACCCAGGCCAGGTGATTGGTCAGGATGGCCGTCAATAATGCAGGGAGGAATCTGGAATATCAAACACATGTTGGTCAGCAGATAATCCAAAAATATACTTCCTAGCTACGAACTATGTATCAAAAATTACTCTGTTTTCCAGTTTCCCTCTTCCCCCCGTGTGGTTAGGTCAAATGGGCTCTCACTACATGGAAATCTTTGGTCAGACTTTTGTTTGCTGAACTCAACACCACATACACACACATCCATTGTTTCCAACACACAGATGTATAAGTGACACACACACACACACACACACAGTATTAGCATGATTCACTTCTCAGTTCTGACCACAAGTGTCTACTTCCCTTCCTGTCTCATGACTCAACACTGTCATGGCAAGTCAAGTTCAATCACGTGCCTGACCACAGTTCTGCGGCAGTCATCAAAGCCAACAGTCATGGGAACACAGACGGGATGCCTCATAAAAGACATGATGTGGTACAGTAAGACCAAAGGTTACCAGGGTAACAAGATGCTTCAGTCAAGGGTCAACACCACGTAGAAGTAGTTTTACTCATCCTGACCAGTAGTTGCGGGAACAGTGACTTCAACTAAGAAGTAATGCTGATAAACAAACACAAATGGTTGCCTTGGAGACACAGTTTCTATTTACAATTTACATTTAGAGTGTGCAGGGAGTTACAGAACAAGAGAAAGTCCTGGGTCTGTAAAGACTCACTTTGGAGCACATAAATGTGGATGTTACAATAATATGTTATTACAAACAATGACAATAATTTTAGAATTCCCCACTTAAAAAGAGTGAAGCATTGTGATGTTTTTTCACGTGAATGTTCTGTTGTTCATGTTTGAATTTCCACACTCTCTTTTTCAAAACCACTAGTAGCTGCTGCTGGTGGCAGAAACACATAAAAAACTGCTGTCATAAGCATCCATTAATATCACTTTTAAATCAAGCCAATTGATTAGGAGATTTCATATTCCACCATTAATTGTCCCTAATTGTGCCTATTAAAAGCATGAAAGCTTCTAATAGGAAAAAGATAGAGGCATAATCTCCGAAAAATATTCTTTAAGGTTTTAAAGATTCAAGCTCAACTTGATGTAATAAACCAGTTCAATGCAATGAATGCTACTTAAATCAACTGTGCTGAATATGGGTGCTATGTTCAATAAAGGCCTTGCTACCAATTCATATATGTACAATTAGTAGTGGTTTGACATGGCTTTGTAACGACAACAATACGCAATTAGAGACTGGCAGGGATGTTCTCATTCACAGCTCCTTTTGAGGCAGACAAATAAATGCAAAGAGGGTCAAATGCTCAGTGTGTGTGTGAGTGAGTGAGTGTGCTATTAAGTGTAAGAAAGGGGTTTGTGGGGGAGAGAATGAATAGTGTGTATGAGTCTGCATGTGTTTCTCTGTTGATAAGCTTGTCACTGAAGTACAACCAAACAAAGATGTAGAAAGAGTAGCGCATGTGTAACATTTTGGTGCATTTCTTTCCCTCTTTAAGTATGTGAGCTTGATTCATGCCTGCTTTCTAATACTGCTTTTCAGCTCAGAGAAAATCAAACAGGTGGACAGGCTGCCACACAACTACTGAAAACATTATTTTACTAAGGTTCTATTTGACGTGGTATTGTTCGAAGATGTATATGATAAAGTTCTTTTGAGGAGACAACCTCTTAAACTCGTGACATTTGCCTGACATTTTTAGAAATTCACCGACTGGCAGTTAATCAGGTATGAGGACAAGGGGACACTCAACTGGTTCTTCGAGGTCTGCTCCATCAGCAGGGAGAGTTCCCTCATGAAGTGACCGCAGAGCTGGTTCTTCTCTGATGCTCCAGACATCATAGTCAACCAAACGGGCTCAGCCACCCGGGGCATGGTGTAGAGGTCGCAGATGGTCATCCTGGAGATGAGGTATGGTGAGGGAGGGAGGGATGAAAGAGAGAGAGAGCAAATGAAAGGGAACGAGGGGAAAGAGAGAAAACAGACAGAGAGAGAACAGACATGTTATTGTCTCTCGGGGTAAACAAAAGAGATCTCAGTTCACAGAGCTTTGCTGTCTGCGCTGAGGCCATGGGAGACCCTCGTGTGTGTGTGTGTGTGTGTGTGTGTGTGTGTCTGTGTTTGTAACAGTCCAACGACCTTGCATGCACTCGCACACACACACACAACCTTGTCTCTTGGTCTCTGCAGAGTGTGTGTGTGTGTGTGTGTGTGTGTGTGTGTGCTTGTGTGTACATCTAGCTGTATGTGGCTCAGCTGGTGCATTTGTCCATTGAGAAGGACTGGAGTTTCCATGGAACGCGAGGCGTGTTGGTGAGCATGTCTCGGCCAGAGGCCAAGCTTTGACACAGGGGCAGAAGGGAATCTCTGCAGCCCGAGGAATGTGGAGAATCAGGATTTTTGTAGTCACAGTTTAAATATGAACTGCAGCTGCTTCCTTCTGTGTTCGAAAATGCAAAGCCGTACAGACAATCAAAAAAGGGACGTCAGTTTTTATAAGACTATGAGGTGTTTCAGGCAGTTTTATCTGCCTACTTTTATTGCACTGCAAACATATAAACTGAATCTACAACAAAATTGCAACCTTCAGCTAGCACAACAGTATAATGAGGAAGAAGTGTACTAGACCTAACTAGCTGCTATCACCCCAGTTGATCTGTCACAAGACTTGCAGGTCCTACAGATAACAAACACAAGAAAAAAGTTGTTCCGATTGTCTGATTTAGTGTTACTGGAGGCTGCAGGACTTCTCAGGATGCAAACAAGGTTACTTCTGCTGTAAACTCAATACCCCTCTGACCTATAGAGAACAGAGTGATCAAAGAGATGCAGGCAAGCTGCATGCTGAGAGAAAACACAAGTGTCACACAGTGAAAATGACCTTCACTACAAGTCTAGTATTTGAGTAATCAAGCTATTTTCGGATGATGCATTTTCCAAAGAAAACGGGAACACCTGTACTCTTTGTACATGGCTTTATAAGGAGAAGTCATCAACAAGAACAAACCTTCAGTAATGAACCAGTGCGTACACAACCTAGAGTGAACTATAATATAACTTCTGCAAAGAGTGACTGCAGCACAGTTTGACCAGATTCTTGATAAGAAATGATTAATCCGTGATGAATCATTACAAATACAGTGCAGCATGAACCACAGCAGGACCCGTTGGGATAAACCAGAACAAACCTGGTGCAACTCAACACATCCAGAAATGTTTCTGACTCTCCTTGCCTCTGGTTGTCAGCATGGCAGCAGAGATGATATGTCAGTTGCACTGCAGCATCAAATGACCTAATTATACTTTATTCATTCCTGTATTATGAACAGGTTGAGTTATCCGTGGCCTTTTTAAGCCCCACTTGACCCTGCTGTGTGTGGTGTGCATTCATCTCATGAAAGCCTGCCACTGGGCAGAGGTCTAAGGGTGAGCCAGCATTAGATAAGTGGGGAAATCTAGCCTTAGCCTCTCTGCAGCAGCTGTTCAGGTGAACTTTAAATGGCGTGTCTGTGATGTGAAATTAAACTGATGTGTCAGGCTGAGGAGCTAGATTTAAATTAGCTCACTATGGAGGGCAACCATTCAAACATTTCTGACCCCATTTATGACTTATGGCTTTACTAAGTGCTGTTTCATAAGCCAATTTAACAAGCCTCATAAATAATGCAAGTTAAGCAGCACAGTAATGGTCACTGACATACTGTAATTCTAGTTACTAAAAAAGTAGAAACTCTCTGCAAACAGGTGGCTATTTAATACAAATTAAGTTACTATTTCTGTTTTAAGACTATTATTCAGATGTGAAGGGTGCAATTTTAGTGCTATTCAAACATGGCTCATCTTTTTTTGCTTTTGTTTCAGTTCACTCTATGCCAATACCAGCCACTGAGCCAATAATGAGGATGTAAAGTTTCACAGTTTCTGGTGGCTTTCATTTGGTGCACACTTTAATCCAAGGTGCTTTAGACAAGAACAAGTGCACGTTGTTTCCATGCATGTGCAGGGGTTAAAAATCAATCCATTTTAAACTTTTTAAATCGCAAATGCTGCAATTTAGAATCTACATTAGGCACCATGTCTGCCTCAGCATTTAAACTGTCTGATTTTACAAAGTCAAGTCATCCTTTTGTGGAAATCCTAACTGAAGCTCGACTTTACAAAATGTTATCACAAATCAAATTGCAGTATCCGTCAGTAAAATTCCAAGAAGACATTTTCCCTAAGTAAGAATTTAGCTTCCAACCCTGGTCCCTTTAAAGTTTTTCTTTTCTCAGACCTCCTAGTTGCACTCTCAATTGCAAACCACAACACAACCCCAGTATAGGCTGGTGTGACTTTTATGTACACATGCCTCTGTTAAGTGCGCAGCTTATCTTTGCTAGCATACATGGGTGTGTGTGCGTGCCCACCCTTCAGCTACGTCAAAGCTGCATCAGCATATAGGAAAGGCATTTCTTCCAGTTTCTCTCTGTAATGTTCCATGAAGTCAAAACCCCTTAATGGCAAAGGTGGCTATCCTTATATATAGCTGCTGTCTGAAGGTGAGATTTTACAGATATTTTGTTAGCCCCGGGCACTAGCGTTCCTCCCACTGGCACTCACATATTATTTACTATTCTGGTGCTCGTGACCAGTGTCTGAGGTAGATAGGGTTGCCACTCAGGAGGGTTGGATTGCTGAGCAATGAGGGGACCTCAAACAGGGAGCTGGTGCCAGTGTGTGTGCAGCAGTGAAAGTAGTGGTGGAGACAGGCATGTGCACACACGCATTGAATAAGTGTGTGTTTTATGAGTATTAAACAGTCATACAGTACCGACAGGCATGTCTCACCCATATGCACATGCACATACACACAATTTTGGAGCCCAGTCTGTACAAATTTATGATTTAATATTTCTTGTCATCACAAATGAAGACTATTTCCTTCTTGGAACTAGTGCTTCTGAAAGGTCTAAATAAAACTTCAGGCAAGATAGTGGTGCAGAGTTGGCAAGTAAGTCGCAGCTTCGAAAAACTAAATGGCACCAAACCAAAAGATTTCAGCATGCTGTGCAGTTACAATGCAGCAACTATGGTTTGGTCAGGTAAGGAACTGAGTGTTCTTCCTTTCTTTTACCCAACATATTTCAACATCTTTTACAGGACTTGCTTGCTGCATTACCAGTATTTTTTTTTTAAACAATTACTTAAAGGAGCAAAAAAACAAGCATGACAATTAGCAGGACTACTAGCATTACACTATCCTTACACAAAAAGATGACTTTTTATTAATTATAGATTGCTTGGACACTTAAGCACAGTGCAAAAGTAACTCAATAAAATTACAGATTCGCTTTATCTCATCTCTGTATCTTTCAAATCACATAAATTCAAATGACACAGAGATACTAAATGCTCACTGACAGTTGCAAACCCAGACCCTACCCCTGCTCATTTATCATTTTAAAAACAAAAGGCAACATAAATATGAAGTAAAAATTAAACCAAGTGGCATTTTAGCTTGATTCAATTTAGTGTGACAATTGCTTAGTGAACCTAAAAAGAATCTCAGATGTTATTGGTAAAAATACAGTTTACTGCCTGGTTGATTTTAGAAAATAAATCCTGGTAACCCACTAGCTTAATGAACTATGCCTGGAATGAAAGGCACATAAAAAATATTTGTCAGGTCATTAATGCTGAGCAAATGTTAGCACCATAACATGAATAACACAGGATAAATATGGGCACTCAGTGACCTACTTCATGGGAGTTTTAAGACTTTGCTACTGGTATATGTAATGTAATAAATGAGACCAGGTTTTGGATAAAATGTATGCTATTAAAATATCTGCAAACTTTATTTGAATACTATAATTCTGTAATGTGAAAAGTTGTTTCGAAAAAGTAGAATTGTCATGCTTCTATCTGAAAAGATATGACACTAGCCTTGTCTTTTATAGTGTGTAATAAGACTACTTTTATGGCGTTAAAACAAACTTCCTCCTTCCTTCACTACAATAGCAGCTCATTATGTTCCAGAGTCATATTTTTTTTCCCTTCACGACTTCTTTTTTTCCAGTCACACCTGCTATTTCTGCATTGTATCCTACCTACATCTCCTCAATAACAGGAAACAGAATCCTGTAAACCACACCATGGGCAAACGTCCTGCGACGTGCAGCGATAATTAACGACTACAAAACGAATGACACAAGTTGCAGAGCATGCTTTTCTTTTTTCTAATTTTATAGTGCAAAGATCAACAATAGAAGTGTAAGATCCATGTCCTGGAACCAGATTTTAAATGTCACATTTTTCTTGAGTTTCCATGATGTGGAGACTCTGTTATATACCAAAAGGGGAGAATGAGAATGAGTGTCTGACTGCAGTGCATTGTAACTGAACAGTTGGCTTTCATGAACTGAGAGTGTACTGTTTTTGTTTTCTGTTTATGGTTGAAACGTGATGGTATGTTGCAGGATAATCTCAGTTATACCATAATAGAGTATGCAGAGCCCCCTTATTGAAAGCATACACACTCCTTAAAAAGTCAAATATGATGTAAGATGTATTTTTAAAAAAGAATCAGTGTTTCTGTCATGTTTACAAGTCTGATCTTAAGAGCAATGCAAGAAAAAAATAATTATGTAAGAATATAGTCTGTGTCAACGTGAGTGCATGAGAGCTGTTGCCCAACCTGAACTCGTTGAGTCCATCCACCATACGGCTGTAAGCCAAAGCCCTCTGGCTGGCATCAGCTGACCGGCGACTCATCTTCATGGCCTTGAGAATGACACAACACACATGCACTTTTAGATATTTGGCACCGAAGCTGTCAAACTGAAGAATTTGTGAGGGAGAAGACAGGGAGGGGCAAAAAGTAAGATGGAGGGTAAAACTGGAAGTCATCCAGAGCTCCCACAGTGCCAACAACAGACACCAGTAAACAGAACCGCAGATGTACAAGGTATGATCATTGACCAGTCAATCTGACAGCAACTCTGCTCATTACAACAGCAAAGGGTATAAGGTTTACATTTTGGTTCTATTCATATGTCACTGCTATAGCCCATGGATTTCACTGGCAGATTCATTTCCACTTTGTCAGACAGAAAGATGATAAAGAACATAAATGCAGGCATATTGCAATCCCTCATTTAAAGAAAAAAAACCTCCAACACCTTAAAACACTGAGAAAACTAAAACCACATCATGTAGTTGGTCTACAATTGCAGCAAAACACATTATTTACCTGTTCGATGGCGCTCTTGAGTTTGTTCATGTGGCTTTCAAAGAGAGGGAAGTGGGAGAAAAAGAAATCTTGGAAGCGGCTGTTCTCCTCAGGGTTTGGGGACAGCATGAAGATGACCCCAATGGCAATCTTCTTCTTCCGAGTCACACCCAGGCTTGGACCCCCACTTTCATCAGACATGTTGAAGCTCTCCTCCACCGACCTGATCAGGACAAGATCCACAGGGAGAGGACTTCAGAACAGAGGTGGAATTAAGTGTGTAACAACTTGACATGTAAATCTTAATCCTGGTACTTTTGCCCATTGGAATCTATAAAGGCTTATCTTACCTTATATAAAACCTCTCATAACTCACATAAAATATTAATGAGGGTCAGCTATTCCAAGAGTATTTATTGTATTTTTTGCAGCAGTACAACATTAATACTACAAAATCTTTACCTGCTTCAACAGTTAGGCAGAAAAAGACTTTTAATGCTAGTTTTTTTTTTGAAGCTTGCAGCTGGTAAACAAGATGCTTTGGTACTGCTGAACTAGACACGCCTGGAAGATTAGCGCACTCAGAGGCTGACAGCTGCGTTTACAGTGACAGGCCAACAGAGCATCCTGTCTAGTCACAGCACTGTGTGTTTGTGTTTGTGAGCACAATTATTAGCACATAGCAGCAGTGTGTGTCATTTTCCCAGCTGCCTGCTGGATTCTGAGGAAGTCCTTGCAGGATAAACTTTACTAAAGCCAGACGGAGGCCCTGAAGAGGGAAGAAAGATTGGGGAGGGGGTGCATTAGTGATTGGGAGATAGTGTGACTGTGGGGAGCGTGGGGGAAAAAAGAAAAGTCAAAGCAGAAAGACATTTTCAATTCAATGGTTCTGATTTTTTAATTGATAGGATTATTCTGCTTTGTGTGTTGTATTTCGATCCTTACAAACAAAATATCTGTTCAGGTCAGGGTTGGTCTGGGCAAATAAGAAAAACAACTATCAAAGTAATCTATAATGAAAAATAATCACCAGTTGAAGCCTTAAATGGCCTGTAAATGTTCTTTCTATTGCTATTTTACTTCTGTTGTAGTGATTCCTTGGTATGCAGTTTCATCTATAGAAAATGGCTTTACACAGGTGTGTTTGTTTATACACAACTGTACATGTCTCACCATCGGGGGAAGACACCATTCTCCAGGCTGGTGGTTTGACTGCGGAGCCATCGGCGCTGGTAGCTGGAAGCACAGCTGCTGGTCAAGGAGGAGCCGGGAGACGGGAAGGGAGTGATCAACAGGCTGCTCAGAGAAGCTAAAATGAGATGAATAAAGAGAACAGTTAGACACATCAAGAGAGCAGGAATGAGGAGGAGGAGCACAGAAGGGAGTAGGGAACAGATGGAGGGAATGGTGGGTGACAGAACAGTAAAAGGACAAGAGTGAGTCAGACAACAAGTGCGTAGGGTTACACATTCTCAACCACACATCGTTCACACAGAGCTAGACAGAAGAGAGGACAATAAGAGTTCTTAATGACACAAAGGAAAAAAACTCAACAAAGGACACATAAATGCAGCACACAAACACACACACACCCCTTTTTACCCTTTTCCCTAAATATGGCCTCTAATTAATGGATAACTTCAATATGAGATCTAATATCAGCTAGCCTACTAACAGTCACATGCTGCAATTGTTTGACAACCTGGCTTTACACCAGGCTTGGCATGATAATGACAACTTGCACACACAAAAAGACACACACTGAATACAAGCCCTGATCACAAGGTTATTTACAGCCCAGGCAGCAGGCGCTGATCGATGGTCACATGAACCATTTAGATGGTGTGTGATCTTGTGCACAGAAGAAATAAAGAGAAAAGGTGACAAGAGACGAGGTGTATGAATGAGAATGTGAAAGAGAAAACTGTGGAGGAGAGTTATAGCAGAGGAATGATAATAAAAGAGGTAGACAAAAGGAGACTGTGTGTTACAGAGGGGCTTGTATGTATTTATGTGTATGAGTTAGATAAAGAGCTCTCCAGCCAAACCACATTGGGGAGGTGGAGAAAGTGGAGATGAGAGGACGAGGCTTAAATTAGAAGTTCATTTACTAGTAGCGGGTTTTGAGAGCTGCTATATTTAATCCTGTGCATGTGATCCGTGTTTGAGCAGAAAGCACAATTCTCCTCGTACCAGTCATACCAATGGGACATGGTGATGTTTGTAGAAGGGGGGCTGAGGGCAGAGCTGGAGGCGGCGGGACAGAGGTCAGTTTCCACAGGACAAGGTTTTCCAGACCCTAGAGGCTGTGTAAACACCTCAACACCCTCATCCATCCAGCATCATTTTCTTCCTGTTTGGTTTTAGATCAGGATTCTTCAAGCTTTTAAAAAGTGGCATGATGACTCTTTTTTTTTAGCTTTCTTACCCTGCATTTCTTGCTCCAACTAGCCTTGAGCAGGAGTCATTTTAATGAATGGAAAACCGTATGTATGTGTGTCTGCATACCACACTAGTAAAGCTGCAACTTAAGCTCAACCGGTTAAAGTTACCGGTGCTTTTGTAACTGTTCAAGCTCTTGACCTTGAATGTTAAAGCAGGTCAATGACTTTGACACAGGAAGTGCTTGGGAAATAAAAATACACAGATTAGCTGCATCACTTGTGTTTTGGGCACAATGAGATCCAGAGATCAAAGACGCATGGGAATTTCTGATGTCTTTGAGATAAAGAACATGGCACAAATGAAAGTGTAATAATCCAATAATTTCCCAGCATTACTCTTGATGTTCTTTGTTCCTTGACCTCTTTAGTCTTGACAAGAATAAATGTAAGCACAATTCAAAGCTCAGCTGTGTTGAGTGTAGGTCAATCCAGGCTTTCGCTCCTAGTCTCATTAACCTACCTGACCTGGCGATGCCGCTGTCCCTCTCGTCGTACAGACTTCGACCAGGCATGTCCATGGGGTGACTGTGGCCTGGAGGAAAGGAGGAGGAAGAAGAGGTGGGAGGGAGAAAGTGGAGGTTTGGGTGAAGGGCAAAGGTAGAAAGGATAAGGGGAGTAACAGAAAAAAGAGACAGAAAAACAACTTGTGAGAATCAGACCAATGTGACCAGCAAAATAGAGCACTAGGCTCACTGAAGATGCTCCTATCACCTCAAAGTCAAAGGCTTGTAGTTCTTTATACCACAACAGAGAGGCTAATGCTTTTGGATGTGTCCTTAGCATCCATGTCATGGGTCCACCATGATTATAGGTGTCACATTATCCGACCTGTCAACAACCTTTTGAAGGAGGGTAAACTCTAAGGCTCAGGACATCCTACAGTGTCCTGATCATCCTCTTCACACTGAGTTTGAGTTCCTCGCCTCAGGCAGGAGATTTAGAGTGCCAAAGGCTAAATCAAACAGGATGAAAAATTCATTCGTAATTCAAGCCATCACACAGCTAAATTTGAATTTTAAAAAGTGAATAGTTATGATATGCAGTGATGGTCCCGTCTTCAGTTGTCCTTCATGGTTTATGGTCTATTGTTACTTGTCCTTGTCAGTGTTGTTCTGAATCTATGTGATAGTGATCCCATGCTTTTATGTTTTTATCCACCTGCAAAGCAAATTTCTCTCAGGGGACAATAATGTTTAAAGCTGAAGTTGAAAGCTGATGTCTTCCACGAGTTTTTCTTGCTAAAGTTTGGTCTTCATCACCATGTGTGAGAAGAAATAAGGTCATAAGTGTTTGACATGTCCGTTTATTTAGCTGCATTTGAAAAAAACTCTACAATTCAGGCACCAAACCCAGAAGGGTGCTGGACTAATTCCTACTGTGAAACGGCTGTTACTGATCGATTCTCATGCTGTTCATGCACCCTTTGTTTGGCAACTCCAAAAACAGGAAGCATCACACGCAAGACAAATAGGGCAAAACACACTACTGTTGTAACACACTGTTGCTCAACAACTCACTCACTGTCACTATCAGCAACAGCTGCTACAGCTTTGATACCTCTTTCTACAACAGATCCCATAGTATGGATGTCACAGAGCCTGATTGTGTGTTATCAAATGTCCTTCTTGTCAACACTTTGGGATAAAATAATAAAAATGTCAATGCTTCCCACAGCAAAGAGGTGTAAAAACCACAAACGCAGCATTTGAATGGGCAGTTGAAAGCACATAATGACTAATAAGCAAAGCACCTGAGTGTTTCTGTGTGTGCTTTTGTGTGTGCGTAGGAGTGTTCCTATGACATTCTAAGTCTTATGACCATTCCAACAATGCATAACTGACAGAGCTATGAAGCATGCCAATGTAAGGATGTCCTAAGTTTGACGTTGGTAGGGAGCACTTTGCAAGAAAAGGCTCTTTTTATATAAAAATCTTACCAGTTTACCACAGCAAGGACAAAGGTTTTCCTACTCGTGTGAAATTAGGGAGGCAGGGATAACCACTACTGTTTGTGGGAAAGCAACTCTCTGATGAGGTCTATAAAGTTTTAGGCTCTTCAGAAGTTTAGATTCTTGTCCATGTTGCAGTAGCATCAGGGATATGTCTGATCAGATTTTAGGACGCAGACACAATGCAATTGTTGGCACCACACAGACCCTATGCTGTGAGGAATGGACAGCCTTGTGTTTGGTCTGTGTCACAGTCACTGTCAGTGGTAAATAGTGGAGGTTTTCCCACTGTTGGGACCTTAATATGCACAGCACTTTGGAAGTGGGTTTGTGGTAGCAATAATACTGGCTAAAATACCTGAACAGGCTGAGACAAGTTACACAGTGAAAGCTACATTTTAAGTTTTTTTCTCCTTTCCTTCAACAAATACTTCTGAGGTGCCACTGAACAAGGTATTTCACCATTAGCTGCTCCAGTAGAAGTAACTGCATGGATTTGAGTGAAGATGTCCATTTACAAGAGCATGCATGCTCACATTCACATTATCCCTGGATTGGCAAGGCAAAAAAGAAAAACTCAAAATGCAACAATCCACTGTGCACAAAGTCTAAAAGCATTGCCCAAGTATCACAAGCACTGAAGTTAGTCAAAAGATGTGAGTGAACACCAAGAGAAAAAGGAAAAGAGACTGCAAAAATTATGACTAATGCTACAGCCACCGACACCAGTGAACACCCATGCATTTCTACATGCCTTATACACCTGTGGGCCTGGGTCAGATGCTAATAACAGACATATTTATGAATTGTCTTATTTCAGACAGCTAACAGCAAAACAAAGGGGAAAAAAGATGCCTTAAGCCATAAGTAATCCTTTCTTTCTTTACATAGTGATAGTTTAGAATGTCTAAGTCCACTGCAAAAGTTAAAAGAGCTTGAATTTGCAATTAAAAGACACATGAGGCTTATATTGGAACAGGACAGAGGACTGCATTTTTACAGTTTTTTAGGGCACATTCTATTTGAATCCAAATGTTAAAACCTGACCAAATTAACTTTTAAAAGAAGATACTATCTTGTTTTTGAACAATATCATCCAAAACATGTCTGATAGAAACCATGTCAAAGAATTGTTTCTGCATCTGACCCAGGTTTTTAGACATGCTGTGCTTATAGCATGCTATGACTATTACTACCGCTTCTAGTGCAAGAATCACAGGCATGCAGCCACTGAGAGTCATGTCCTGCACAACCACCGCTAGTCCGACTACAGCCTACACACACGCATGCAACTGGCACACAGCAACCATGGCCAGTTTTAAGCGCCAACCTGAAAAGAAAGACGCGCTCTTGATGAGGCGCAGAGGGCCCTGTTCAGAGAAGGCCCGTCGAGGGCTGCAGAGCTGAGAAAATCCTGCGCAGCACAAACAAAAACATGGAAAAGAAGACAGGGAGGAAGAGGGAAAAAGACAAAAAAACATGAACCATGATTAGTGAATGAGTAAGGAGGAAAGGTGACTGCCTCCAGTTGTCCGGCCACCTCGTTAGTTTAAGGGATTTTTAGTCTGAAATGAAATAATGACCATCATCTGTAGGCCAGTCAGTCAGTCAGACAAACAAGAAAGGCGGTATCACTCACTGTTATTATTTCTGATAAGTTTTCAGCTCTACTGTGAGCAACTTTATGTCTTTTCTGTGTCACAAAGAAATTGCATTAAAGGATAGAATTTGCCAACGGTTCTTTATATTATCTTCTTTCTAGCATTTTGTACACAATGTATTGCACCTCAAAAACTGCCACCGTAGTGTCACCAAAAGTAACAAGTACAGTCATCATGACATTCACAAAAGCGACAAATGCATCACCGCAGATACATGCAGCTATGTGTGTTAAATGAGATAGTTTATTCTGCTAATTTGCTGAGAAATCTTGTGCCTTTAAGGGCAGTTTGAAAGTTTTCCAACTGTTGGTGAGTTTCGTGTAGGGAAGCAGTAAAAGGAGAGCTGTTGGCAGAGTCTGTCCAGCATGGTTTGTATTCACACAGGAATTTTAAATGGTCTTGAAGTGCGAAGCAACATCTGCTATAACTTCCCATTTCAACTAAGCACTTCAACTGTGCAACTGTGTAATAAATTAAACAAAAGGTGAAACTTCAGCTGCAGTTGGCCTGAAGCTGTAACTACATAGAATATTTAATAAAGAAAGCAGTATTCCTGAAACATTTTTCTATCTGTGTAACACTGAATCCGTACTCAATAAGTTCCTTCAAGAACAAAGAACCTACACTGACAGTCTGTGCATCAATGCAAAAACACATACAATTTGCAAACAAACTACAAGGAAACAGCAGAACTATCATTTGCAGCTAAAGAAGGTTTGGACCAGGTTGCTATGGTTACCTATGTTCCCCAGAAGACTGTTGGGCCCGGTGTTTTGATCAGGCCTTAGGGTGTTGCTGTCCTGTCCAATGAACTCCAGGCTGTCTTGTAACCTGTTTAAGATGAAGCAGAAAACCAGCAATAAAAATGTGAACGTTTATGTGGACAATTTTAGTATATGTACCATAACCATAACATGTTTATACTGTACATGCTGTATACCACGTAACACTTTCTTTAATGTCCAAGCTGACTTCCGTTTCTACAAATAACAGTAGATGAAAAACATCTAAATACAGAGGGTCTGACATACACACAAGGAATATAGACTATAACTGAGACAGATGGAGGGCAGGAGAGAGAAAGGTGAGATCTGCATCTGTTGGCTTAAGGAATAGGCTGCCATAGTAATCAGAGCGAGACGTGTGTGTGTTGATAAGCTTGTCAGTGCTTACGTGTTGAGGCTGCCGTATACACTGCCTCCCGTCCTGGCGGTGAAGACCTTACTCAGCATCAGCTGAGGTGGCGATCTGATAATGATGATAGTGCAGGGACAAAGATCATTAACATGTGTGATTAGTTCATGTGTGTCTTTTCCATCTAATGTCATTTCTCCTCTTCTCCCTGATCAATTCTTAACTTCTTCTTTCACCTGTATTCTTCCCTTCTTTCTTCACTTGCAATAATCTAACTGTTAAGTCATGGACATATTACATGCCACATGTAAAAAAAAAATCCCACAGTCCAAGAGCCACATAAAATGTCAAAGCAAATTAAATTTTTCCAACTCTGCAACACATGGTAAACCTCCTTACCATATATGAAACAACATGCAAAGTATGTCAGAGGATCAGTTTTTATTTTATGTCATTATCAGCTGATCTTGTCTCACCTGATCTGGTGGATTTTGAGCGTGGAGCCTTTGTAGCTCATGGCCACAGAGCCAAACATCATTTCCCCCAGCATTACCACATCGGACGAACACCTTGAACCCTGTAGAGGAGAGAAATCTTTTATTATTGCTCCTCTTTAAAGGCAATGAACTAAAGATTACTACTCACGGACGTGGAAGTATACACTGATCAGGCATAACATTATGACCACCTGCCCAATATTGTGTTGGTCCCCCTTACGTTGTCAAAATGCTCTGAACCATTGGGCATGGGCAAGAGGACCTCTCAGGGTGTCCTATGGGGTCTAGAACCAGGACATTGGCACTAGATCCTTTGGTTTGTGCAGTGGGGTCTCTGTCAATCAAACTTGTTCCACTGCATCCTGTTGATGCTTGATCACAATGAGGTGTAGGAAGTTTGGAGGTCAAATCAACATGTTGGACCATTGTCATGTTCCTCAACATGTTTGTTTGATCTTTTTGCGATGTGGTGGGGTGCATTTTCCTGTGGGGGTAGGCCAGTGACATTTGGGATTTCCGTTTGCATGAGGGAGTGTGCTTGTTGTGGGACAATGTTTATTTGGGTGTCTAAGTGTCATCAACACAGATGGCAAAATCCAAGGTTTTCCAGCAGAACCACATAGTACCAATATGATCAATGTTATTCACTTCACCTGTCAGTGGTCATAAAGTTGTGGCTGATCGGTGTGGATGTGCTCTTTACATGGAGATACATAAGTGTTTTCGGTGAGGATATGGGTATGTACATGCATAACCGCACAGGAGTAAATTAATTTTTCATGCGAGTCTCAGTCTATATTACCTGGAAACGGAGCCCCTGCTCCTTGGTTTCCTTGGTTTCTGAGGTGCAGGAAGATGAGCTGTCCAGGGAACTGCTGCTTCCTCCTGTAGGACGGAGCTGGCAGCATTTCCCAAACATCTTCACCTGGCCCTCAGTGCTCTGTTGGGTGAAAACAAAAAATAGAATACTATAAGCTAGCTGCCACACGCAAATGCTTATTAACCTCTGCAGGCTACACACAACTGCTTTTTTTGAGCATATAAACACAAATTTTCACAGTTTTGTTTGCAGCCATTAAGGACGGAGACAAAGTGTAGAGGACTACTGATGAAAGACGAAAGCATCGCAGCAGCAACTTCAGTCACTGAATAAAGAGTTTTTCCTTCTCTTTAGAGTACAATGAAACCTACAAAATTGTTACAAAGTATATACATTCAGCTAAAGTGCAGTTTACCCATTTTTGGTTGATATTTACTTGCCATTCTTGAAAATAATTTAAGATTAAACAACAGCAGCAACAAAGGGAATGTGAAATAATAACTGCAAATGAGAAGGAATCCTCAGCTGACATCACCAAGATAGAAGACATGCAAGTGTTCATCTCCTGAAAGGTCTGTGCCCATTAAGGAACATCCCACACACATGACAATACATAACAAATCCAAGTGATGTTATTATAAGGGAATTTCAGTTATGGAGGCCAATAACATAACAACAACAACATAATAGGCATAAATAATTGTCAAAACAAAACAAAAACATTCCACACTGAAGTCACTAAAATAAAAAAGGTCAGTGATCCATATGAAATGAACTTCTTAATGGAAAAGTGTAAATGAAGTCAAACTGTGTAGGTCAAAAACCATAGAAACCTAATGCAGAGGCACTTGTGTAAACAGCTAACTAAAAGCAATGTGAGCTCAATCAGCCTGTGTCATGTGCCTTCTTAACTTGGCAGCCTATTCAAGAGGAATGCATTTGGGAGAGTGGGGAGGGGAGGGAGTGTGTGTGTGTGTGTGCTTTTTAAGCAAGGCTCTGGTAATGGCTCACTTGAAACCACTGTTGCCATCAATGCAAAAGAGAGGAAAGAGAGAAGGGAAAATGAGGGGCGCAGAAAGAAAAACAAAGTGAGATGAGAACAGAAGGACAACAGGCAGACGGGAACAAAGAGTTTTTGCCTCATTATGCTGCAAGTACTTGGATGCAACTTGCAGCATGTATTTTGCCATCTTCTCCGATTTCTGTTAGTGTTTTGTAGCACAGACCTGCTAATGAAGTCACCCTGACTGTGAGTGAGCTATGTTTGAGCATGCACATGGGTGTGTGTGTCCGCTGCAGTGCAGTGTGAGGTATGCACACAGAGTCCAGCAGCATGTGACTGCCAGTCATATGACTCTTTCAAGAACTCGTGACTGAGCAGCACTGCAATCATTCCCTCCCTCCCTCCCTCTTTCTCATTCTCTCTCCCTCCCCTCCTCCACCACTCCAACTTCATCCCTCTCCAATTCCTGCAGCTTTCTTTCTCTCCTTTAACACATCCATTTCTCTGTAAAGTAAGTTTCATCTTCTTCTCTAGCTCTTTGTTTCCTCACATTTTGTTACTCTGGTCTCTTTGTTCTCCTCTTCATTCCTGACCCATCCTATGTATTTCTCCTCGTCTGTCTCTTGCTCGAGCCTTTGTTTCTCTATTCCTCATTCTCTTTGTTGTCTCTGTGCTGTGCACGTTGAAGCTGTTGATCTCTCGAAAATAAATTTCTCTGCGTTGACAAAAACAATCATCATGTGATGAAAGTCACAGAGTACCTGGCAAAGCCCTAACAATGCAGAATGCACCAAAAACACTGACATCAGCTAAGGCAACACTCACATAAACACACCACTGACCCCTCTATTTGCATTTTTCAATACAATATCTTGTGTTTTTTAGGAGCTTACTTCTAACAAATGCCACTGTGTATGCCACACACACACACACACATACACACACACACACACACTTCATAACTCTCCTTATTGTGGATCTATAATTTAGACTTGGTGCTGACAACCCTAATTTCAGAGTCAGGGTGACAGAAAGTCAGGAGGAGGTGAGCATGTGTCTTGTAATGGCAAGGTTACTGACATGATAAAGAGGCAGGTGGACAGACAGGCGAGAGAAGGCAAAACACTACAGAGGACAGACAGAGAAAACATGGTCAGTAGAAAAAGAGACAGACCAAAGAAGAAGTAAAAAGACAGGTGAAATACGCAGACAAGCCTGAGGCATGATGACAGAATACGACAGACAGGTGGAGGAACAGGGAAGAGTAGCGTGGGAAACTAAAGAAAACTACGAGATACGTGAAAGAATGGAGTGTGGAAGAGAGTCAGAAGAAAGAAAGCTGAGGTAGAGACAAATCCAGACAGGTGAAGAGAGATTTAGGACCAGTTTTGCATGTTCAGGTTGAAAAAAAGGTATAGAGAGATTTTTAAAAAGAGACCAAAAGAGACCAAGATAACCAGATTAAGTTAGAAAAGCAGAGGATAGTAATCAGGACATTAAAGAGAGAGACAGACAGACAGAGGGGGAGACGGCCCATTTAGAAAAGTTAAACACAGATTAAAAGGGAATATTTAGGGAGGGTGACACAAAACGTGAGACAAATGAAGACGGACAAGGGAGAGAAAAAGAAAGACAGACATTGAGTGACAAGGCTGTCATGTGAGGATGAAAGAATGCTGCTTACACATGGGCTGTCAGCTGAGGCTATTATTATGGGAGATAAGAGCACCAGAACAAACCGGTCAGGGTCAGGCAGAAACACATAGCAGCATTATGAAAATATTAAGCATGTTACGCAGAATGTAAAAGGTAAAGCACGGGGACTGTGTGTCACTGTTTGCTGGAAAAATCCACAGGCAGGTACATTATGGGAGAGGCCACACACCCATAACTGGCTCTACACATAATTGACACTGTGAAAGCTATTGTTGCACACAACCTGATAAAGACTGCTATGCCATACTAAAACAGTTTTTATCATTACTGGCTGAATGGGTGGGCTGACAATTACCCAGCTTGTCTCATGCACTCACTGTCACACAAACATATGGCCAGATTGACACATTGTTTGAATGTTAAGGTAATATTTGCCTTCAGGACATCCTTGTCCTGGAAAACTAATCACAAGACCTTAAATTCTTAAAATAAACCTTTAGAAAACAAGCAGTCATTCAACTGGTTTCCATGACTGACCCAGTTTTAATGATAAAGTTCTGACAACCATGAAAACATTTTGATATCAAATAGCACCTATCTCAAATGGGATGAAAGGAATTTCACCATTCACTAGAGACATTTACATAACTAAGCACTTAAATAGGTCTTATTCATAAACACAAAACACACCCACAAACAAGACTTGCACACTGTCTAACCAGATGCACTCCCTGTCTTCAACTCTTGATCCCTCTGACATTGCAGGTCAGTAAGTCGCCCTGCCAGGTTAAGGTGCAACTTGTGTCCTCTAAACTTCATGAATCAGGCACATGACTTGCTGCATATCACGTGTTTGTGACTGTTGCTCTGTTTGTGCCTGTGACTGTCTCCCAGTTCTTATCTTTGCTCATCTATTCTGACTGTCGGTGAACTTTAAAGGTCACCGTTTCTGTACCATACAAAATACCAAATTTGACACTTTAAAACTACCTGGGCTTGAGTTAATGAAAATAAACAATAGTACCTGTAACTGAGCACAGGTAGTAAAGACAAAATATAATAAATAGGCAGGATAAGACAAGAGGAAGCACAGGAGAGTCGCTGTTCAGGGATGTGAAATTCAGCCATGTTCTGCAATAAATTTTCACATCTTATTTCTTTATCAAGGGCATCGTTATAAGACTTTAAAACAGGGCCTGCAGCTACACAAACACATCACCTGAAATTACAACTCATTACCATTTAGAAAACCCAAGAATGGGCTTCCAAAGGACAGCAGACTTACACACAGATACACAAAACAAACATGTGACTCACGGTAATGGGGGTTTCCTCCGTGCCCTTTTTTTTGGCATTGGAGTCGAAGAGGACATTTCTGCCGCGCCTCTCGCAGTCCTGGTAGACTATCAGCCTGATCTGACTGGGCTCCAGCTGGGGAAGTGGCCAGCTAAATGTGAGGAATGATGGACAGAGGAAACAGGGATCAAGAGAAAGAAAATGAAGATGGAAAGAGCAAAGTAATGTAGAAAGAGACAGATGTGGGTATAAGAGGATGAAAAGGAGAGAAAAATAATGGAATTAGTACAAATTCACTGTTAAGGTAACACAAACCAGAGTGAGATATAACTGAATGAATGGGAAAAGTGAAAAAAAACATCTCAAGCATTCTTTAAGCATATTTCGCACATGTGAAAGTTTATAATTTGTGTCTCTTCCAAGAAATTTGCACTTTAGAGGCACTGAGGCCACAATGCAGTAACAAAACACTTCCCAAAATAATCTGGTACAACACTGTGCCAAGAGGAGCAACAATACAACTTTGTTAGATTTCACATGCAGCTCCCTGTGAATCCACAAAAGCCTTGATACAACTTTTTTGCATATGCAAAAGTACTTCCCCAACACCTGAAAACAAGCGTGTGAAACGTGCAAAATCTGTTCAGTTTCTTTTTAAAGCTGAATGAATAACAGTTTACTGTGTCGCATATTGGAGCCGTTTTAGTCTGCAAAGTATCTGCCAGACATCCATAGGAGCAGAAAACTAGCCAGGCTGTTAGCATGAGGGAAAATGTAAATGTGATGTACTTGCACACTTGTAATAAACACTTTTAAAGCTGTCACCGATCCCAGCGGGCATGGCAGAGACAGCAGACTCCATGTCACAGCTGCCATTCATCCATCTCATACCTTAACCAGTGGGGAGCCACAAAGTGTGCCATGACAATCTACTACCCACTTATCCCTACAGATTTACAGTGTACCCAAATAACAAGCAGCCACTTCATACTCATGCAGCAAATTTGAAGATGACCAAGAACTTTTCAATACTTTCCTTTACTAATGTAAGAAAATCTGTGCTTGACATAAATAGTTCATAGCGCCTCCCTGCTTTAGACTCATTCTGTCACACAGTTACCTGTAAGCCAGTGTAACTAGCCTGCACTGTATGGATTGAGTCATCATTTAAACTTCCCTTAAGTCAATGAGCTATTATCCACGGCTAGATTTGTGGCACAGCTAACAGGCACTCTTTCGGACTTCTTTAACCAATTAGATGAGTGGAATTAGAATGAAAATACTGTGTCATTCACACATGAATGCAGGTATCTTGAAATTGAGTAAGTATCTTTTGCCAATTTCTGACAGATTAGACTATTCTAATCAATTATAGTAACACAGTTTCCTAAACCCATTACAAAATAAACCTTAATTTCTACCATTAACCTATTTATTCATTGTAACTTGATTTATTAGGCTGAAGACTTTCATACCTGTACACTTCTTCTGGCATGAGACATTGAACAACGGTTAAGTAACAGCTAAGTCGTTTTTACTGGCAGCCTCAGCGCCATGGCTGTTGCTAAGTAACCTGTGGTTTCATTCAGCTCGTCTCATTAATGATGGCCATCTCAGGTAATGCTGGGGAGGATGTTGCTGCATATTTACAACTCACTGTGGGTCCTAGCGGACCTTCACTGAACTCTGGGAGTCCCTTTTGCTTTTGGGGAAACATGGGCCCCTGGTTGATTTAGCACAGGGCTATAAAGATGACAGGAGACTGGAACGACTGACTGACAGTCGAGGATTTCTGTCTGATCTGACACATAGATGGGTCAGGCAGATGGACACAGAGCTGGACCTAAATATAGCCTTTTATTGGGGAGCAGGGAGTGTCCCTAAACACAAGTGTTTATAGTAAATGGGTTGGTGTGGAGGGATGGAAAAGGAACAGTTAAGTCCATCTGACTTGACAGTAAAACAGCACACAGGAGCCCATGTCCAAAAGCAGCATTTCAGTTGCTGGTCAATGTGCCTCGACAGGCCAGGGAAGACCTGTGCTGATGTATAGTTGTATGGCTGAGAGAGAAGGACTATGTGTATCACTCCGATGCATGTGAGCGTCTATTTACCAAACACTGGTGTCAAAGCATAACCAGCATTCTTGAAGGCAAAATCATTCAGTCCTGCGGGGGAGCAAGTGAGAGGGAGTCATGTGCTGCAGCCTTCGTGTTAAGTTGTCAAACCAAAGTCATCAGGTGCTTCTGGAAATACAGGAGTAATTTTTTGGGGACCTCACTATCAGCTCTTTATCTCCAGCATTCAGTCCTGTAACTCACTTTATTTCTACTTGCCACAAGCGCTGCCTACCAGTACAGACCAAAACCACCATCTGAATGTAAATTAGGCTTTGTGGGCATTCAACCGAAGCAGCCACATTTCACTGTATGTGTGTTGTTGCACAGTTATGCCCTGGTCTAATGTTGTCGAGTTACTTTAAGTTTGTCCATGTTCACAAAATGTACGGTCAATAATCGTGCTGTACAAAAAGTACAAATGAATCAGATAAAAAAGCAACAACTCTGCCTTGAGTCATGTTAACTAACCTCGATGACAGAGCCAACACTTGCAGAGTGGCTTCACATAGAGGTCTAACACTGCTGTAAGATTAAACACAAAGCACATACAGAGTATTATAAATTATAAACAAGTGGCTTTTGACATTAAAAAAGAACAGAGAAGGTGTAAAGGTTGCCTTATCTGCAGATTTATCTAGTCCCTCAACATATGTGCCCAAGCCTGGTTTTGCAACCCTCTTCTGGAGTCAGATACTACTCAGCTAGTGAATGGCTGCTCTGTTGTTTTTTGGCTTCTACTCCTTTGTTTTGACCAGTGGTTAATGGATGTTAATGTTTGATCACTTTACAAAAACCAGAACATCTTCGTTTTTTTTCCTTTTGGCTTGTATCCGAGGGAAGACCCAACCTCTTACCCAGTCTGAGTGCTAAATGCGTGATGTAATACCTGACTGGCCTACTTAATGGGCTCAAATTGCATTGTATGGGGCTGGGTCAATATTCAGCTCATAGACTTGTGGAAGATTATGCATGGGGCTGCTTTACTCTGTCACATGCTTCCTTACAGCTGGACTGCTACTTCCCATGACTAATGCACTTATGAATTTATTTTAATGAGTGTTTAACTTTTGTGTATGTTGTATTACTGGGCCAACATGACTAGAAAAAGGTTCTTTAAGAAGCAATATCTGAAAAACAAATTGTTCAAATATCATGAACTGATATGTCAAAGTAATGATTTAACTTTTCCAGAGTTCAAATATCTAATCCAATTTACAATCAACAAACTACTTCATTGCTCAGAAATTAGGTGAACCCATTCAATATGGGTGCTACAAATACATAAACAAGATAACGTGCAGTTCACAGATCAATCCAGATGGGATCTGCATAATCTGACACCAGATTCAGTACTGCCTTCATTTAAACACAACATTAAGAAAAGACAAAGTGAGACAAGGAAGGAAGAGGGAATAAATACCAAGCAGAAAGGAAGACAAATGATAGAACAGACAGAAACATTTTTATAAGCAACAGCAAACAGAGTGAAAATATTTCAAAACGAGAAAAAAAATAAAGATGGGGCTCACAATAGGAGCAGGAGTGAAGAACAAACAAAAAAGGCAAGACCAAGTGAGAAAATAAGCATGATGCAAAAGAAAAAGTCCAGCTAACATTTAAAAAAAACTATGGAGAAAAACAGAATTAAGCTAAGGTGATAAGAGAAAGGGCCACTGAAAACAGAAACTCAAAAACATCTGACAAAGACAGAAAAGCATCTGAAAGAAAGGCACAATTAGAGGAAAGGAGGAAGTATCCCATCAGTGAGCTTGTGACAGTCACAGCGCTGACAGAGGAGAGAGGGGAGTCATTCATAAAAGCAGCACATGACTTCATGACTGTTACATACTTGTACTGCTTTGACCTCAATTATCGGAACCAAAGTCACTGAAAAATTCTCACAGGTATAAAGGTATTCATTTTCTTGAATAGGATAATGACTAAAAAAAAACCAGACAAATGTTTTACTTAGCTAACATTTAAAGATGGCAGGAAGACCCTTATTTATTTGATTCATTCACTTTCTTGCTTAACAAAAGTTACCAAAATTGATATCACAGATATGCAGAAACAGAAACTCTTTGAAGTATAACTGCACCCAAACGCACTACTGCCAGCAAAAAGCCCTTTTTTCTTGTCCAAAAACAAAAGGCATGCTCACCACAAACCCAGTAATCCACATTATGTAACATGACCGCAACTGATAGATTCAATCTTGATCGTCACGACTATGGCTGACGGTAAAAACCACTGCCTTGCCACTTCAAACTGCTTATGTTGTTAAGCTGCTGTGTTGAAGTTGCCACTGTTCAGCCAGAAGACAAAAGTAAAAGTAACAACACAAGCCTTGTTCCCAAACATCCTTTAACTAACACAGCATGCTCACTCGGACGCACGTCAGCCAGGTTAAATATTACCGAGTCCTACCTGGGCATCATTGCGAGTCTGCCAGTCTTTCCCCAGCCCTCTCCCTCTCACTCTATTCCTTTCGTCTCTCCTCTCCTCTCCCAGCCAAAGCAGGGTCTAAGAATAGCGGTGAACTAAATTCACACAACAACATGAGACTATCAGGTGATCGCAGGAACACTGTGTGTGCTGGACAGTACAGCGGCAGCACCAGCAGCAAGCCTGGACTGCTGACAGTCAGAAAGCTCTGTGATAAGAGAGTGACAGTGGGGATTTGTTTGTGTGTTGTCTCCTAATCCCACTCTTTTTGTTCCTCTCTCCCTTGTGTTCCATCTTCACTCCCTTTCAATCTTCCTTTGTCTAATAAAATGTAAATGTGCCATTCGCCCTCTTAACAAAGAAGTGTTAGAAGAAAGAGCAGGCAAACCAACAGCTTTTAAATGCCAGATCCTTACAAGTAAAAGTTTCTCAGATGTCCACCTTTTAATACTTTAGTAAAGTAAAGCAGGCAGGAGGTCAGAGAGGAGGACTGAAACTAGCCGTGACATATTAGTCAGTAACATATTTTTTTTGCTAAACAGCTTAACCTTAGTGGACATTCATACAGATTTATAAATATTGTACACAGCATAATTTGCCTATAAGCCTACAAACAAATTATTACTTCTTTAAAATTTATACAAGGAGCACACCGATTTTTTTTTTTAAATTGATTCTTTTTCACACATTATGCAGTGATATTACCAAGATGGTTTGATACTGCAGCTAAATATTTTCCTCTCCAATACCCTAACCTTTGGGGTAAGGAGACATCTACTACAAATTTTTGCACTATGCAACTTACACAGTTTTAATCAGTCCATGCTTATTACCTCAATAAAACAACAACTGTAACATTTATCAATGTTTCAACATCTAATGCTAGCAAGAGTTGCCAAGTATAGCTGATGTACTGTTTGTACAGTTCCATTTTTGACTTCTCCAGAGGAAGCTTCTGCAGGAAGCTTATACAATTCGATAACTAATAATAGTACTCACAACACCTTTACAACATTTGTCTGTCCAGAGAGTGATCTTATACCATAGAAGCACAGAAGCAATTTGGGGAAAGTGTAAATAGCATGTCGGTGTGTAGCAACAGGAGCTACACACACTGAACAAATTAGAAAAATAATTTGTGGAGGAATAAGCACTCAGGGAAAAAGCATCAATAGTTGCTCCTGGAGAAGATGCATACCAATGGAGGTCATTGCAAAGCCAACTAGTTTCCTAGACTGCAGTGAGTCAGACATCAGCCTATACTGACCTCAGGGACCTCTAGCTCTCTCTCCACCGCCACTGGAACGTCTGTGCGTGTGTGCATGTGTTTCTGTGAGTGTGTGTGCTAGTGTTTGTCAGAGAAAGAGAGACAGTTACATAAACATCCCAACAGTCCAAGCTGCGTGACGTTCTTCCGGCAGCGTGCAGCAGAGGATTTTGTGAGGTCCAGCAGCTTGTATTTTTAAAAGATATTTCTGTGCCATTTCGGTAGCCAGCAACAAAAGTTTAACGCTGTCATCAGACAGTTTTAGACCTTACACAAATGAAATGAATTACTACAGCGAGAAACTTCAAGCATTATGGCATATAACTTGTAGTCTTGTGTACAATTAGGGCAATTAAGATTTCAGTGCATGGAGCTGAAATTTCATTTAGAGTGGAAATTGTATTCCAGCAAATACTGACGTACAGCACTAAACGACAACAAATGACAAAGGTCAGGAGTGAAAACTAAAACTACCGACACTGAGCCCCTCAGTGACATCTAACAAACAAACCACACCAAGAGTGATCTAGATGAAGCAAGGCAAGTTTTCCATGAGGGTAGCTTGCTCTGTAGGTGATGACTTTAGAGGTGACCCATCTTGAGAGACCACTGTTCAGCAACATTCCCTAAGCAATATCCCAAACCTCTTGTACTGCTTGCTCTCTATATAGCCACTATCTCATTCCCTTTGCCTTGACAAACTGACTGATGCATCACATGTTTAATACACACAAGTCCCAGCCGATTACAGGCTATAGCTCATTCTGTACTGTCACGCTACTTTCCTGTTGTGTTACAAGTGTAATAAAAACAACTACGTAATAATATGTAACTGGAGCGGCACTGAAAAGCAGTTATCACATTTTAGATATCTCTACCCTTGCATCAGCACCCTCTGCACATATATTCTCAGAAATGCATAGACATGTTAATACCTTCTAAGGTCTGCCTGCTTGATAAATACAGAACCTTCCTTGTAGATATTAGTGTAGCTGTGTAACACTTCATGGGCTGAAAATAATCTGCAACAGAGGAAACACTCCTGCAGGAGAGGTCGAGCAGAGCAAACTAGTCATAATAATGATAGTTTAAAAAAAAAAAAAAAAACATCAACATTTCCTGGTTTCACACATGTAAGGGTTTTATGCTTGTTTTTACTGTAAATGAATTTTTGGGGGTTTGGGTTGTTGGTCCGACAGGTGAGAATTTTTTTAAAAGTACCATTTTTTGATTTTCTACCTAAAATGACGAATTAAAAAAAAATCAGCAGTAAGTTTTCAGCAGAGAATTATAAATAATTAATTATTAGTTGTAGCTTTCAGGTTAAGTCCCAGTTTCTACACGGGAAAATACAATATATACCTCTTGTCACACCAACACAAACACTGCACTTGTTAAGCTAACAATTCCTCTGGTATGACTAAGTTCTCACAAACAGTGTTTCTCTGAAGCAGCTGGCCCACATGTCTTGAAAGCACCTGACTACCTGCATATCTTCTAGTTTCTATGCTCGTTATGTTGCATTAAGGACTTCTGCATTCCAGTAATCACATGATACTGACTGCGTGAAGATGCCGCAACACCCAGACATTACAATACTCCCAGCTACAGTGCATTCAAACATTGTCTAGTGTCTTACTCATAGAGCCATAGGCTGATAACAACTAGAATCAATCAGTGTTCTCTCAGTGTCACGAAGTGTTCAAGTCACAGTGGTTGTCAACAACAGAGCAAAACAAATATTATTACAGGTAAAGAAAAAAATAACACAATTTTCCATATAGAAGAAAATAAAATCTCTGGAGTTATGCTGACCAGTGTATTTTGTGACAAGTGCATTCATGCTTTGGAAGGAAAGTTTTTGGCATTTTGTTTTATATATATATATATATATATATATATATACATACATACATATCTATATATATCTATATATATGTTATTATTATTTTTAATTATTTATTTATTTATTTATTTTTTGCTCTATACATTTTATGCATTTACCCAATTCACAAAAACAGCTTATGCACACAATGGATTATTCCTTTGTCACCATGTCTGAATCAGCAGCACATGACAGAAAGGGAGTGACGGTAGTGTTGAGAGTAATGAGTGTATGACTGTGTCTCACAGAATCACATGAACAAATCATCAAGCTGAACAGAGGAGGTGGAAGCTGTGAAGAAATCCGGCAATGTGGTCAACTTAACTTTTAGGGTGAAATGCAGAATTCCCTTTTCATGTGCATGTTGCACATTAAAATTTAACAACCAAAGGGACAGAAAGCATTATATGATAGAAATGGTTAAAACAAAGCCCTAAAAACAAAGACAACGCTGTCTATCAGGACAATCAAGCATCAAACCACCTTCTCAACCTTCTTCCTTGTCATTTGCTGCTTCCTTTCTTCCTCTCACTCAACTAGAGACTGAAAGCAGTATAATTAGATTATGTGACACAGTGTACTTTTTGGTTTGACTTTCAGGAACAACTCATATTGCTGGTTATCTGGGAAAATGCAATGCCATGCCACTATGTCTGTTCTAAGCTGATAAGGATTTTGTGATTTATTCAGAGTTGCGTGTAATAATTTATATTCTTAAATTTACTTTTAGAGTTAAAGACAAAGCAAGAATAAACCAACAAATAAGTATAAAAAAGAAAGACAATAAATACCATTGCACAAATGCCAAATAAAGTATCATTGGTTACAATTTTTAAATGGTTCAACATGCAATAACTTATTTGTCTGAACGTACATAGGAGATAAAAATCACTTTTCTGAGGAGCCAAAGTACTGCATACTATGTACTGAATCCAGTGTACAACGTACCCAACTCAAGACATGGAGGCTGAATGAAGGTGAGAACAAGTCTCCACTGTATACTGGGCGTAACTAAACACATTATGAAAATTAATATCTTTAAATATTTATATTTATGGAGGAAACTAGTCCAAACTCTGTAGTATGTGTTGCCATGTATCTCTGCATTGTGTGTGATGTCTTCTTCCTTTATCATAACATACCAACATCAGTTGTAAAATTGGAAACTGGCTACTAAGAAAATTAGTAGATTTATTAGTGGACTATTTTGATTCTGGGCATTGTGAAACCTGCATAAAAATACAGACTTAGCAATAGATTTGCTTGCTAATTTCTCAATTTTTACAATTTGTCATATGTTGGTATTCCCATATGCCAGGTTGCTATAATACAGAAAGGTCTAACAACCAACTGGTCATCAGCAATAAACTAAATAACAAATTGTGAGAAGCTCACAATCTTGCAACGCCTCACAGCGCTTGAACTGATATCCTCACAAAGTAAAAGGACATGCAGGCCTAACTAGATGTTAAGCCAACATACCAGCACTCACCAGAATGCTACTGTGAGTGTGTGATGTGTGTGCTGCTTTTACGTAAAACTATATCTTTACCATGACCCTGCAGTTCTCAGAAGCTTGAGTGTGACCACTTAAAATAGCCCTGATAGGAACCTGATGACAGCCGCTGTCTTTACAGAACCTTGGCAGGCCTGCAGCATTTGCACAAACAGACACACACGGAGAAGCAAGTAGCCACTCAATATAAACCTATAACATACATGTGAATCCATGACACTAATAGTATTTAACTATGCAAAAGTAACTGACAGTGATAAAAAGGATTTACTGTTGAAGGAAACATTTTATTTCCTGTTCAGAAATTTAATGTAGAGGAGTGTAGGGTGAGCTACGGCTGAGCAATAAATTGATCTTAAACTAAAACTATACCATATGAAACCATGCACTGAGCAAATTGCAAAGACTCTGTGTTCCCAAAAGTCATGTCGAGGTCACCTGTAAATTCAAAACTTTTTCTCAACAGCAACATGGAACAACAAACTATTTATATTTATCACAAAGAATTAGTCTCAGTCTGCAATGGCTAAAATGTGTATTTCTTATTTAAAAACAGAAATGTCTCTATCTAAGTCATAACTTTGTGACAGTGACTGAGAACTCAGCCATGTGACCGTCCCACAAACATGACAGGCGGAGATTGATGAAAGCCTCACATGACACGCTGAGTTATGAAAGTACACAGTGGAGGAAGGAGAACCTGGCTTACAAAAAGAAAGTGATCTGGCTCTAATATGTCTTTACAGTACATTTACCAGCTAAGTCAACCGTTTTCCATAGCAATATTAAGGATTAAATATTCAGTACATCTGAAAGCTGGTGAAGTTTTACCAAATGATTTGCAAAACCACTTTTGCTTGCTTACAAACACTCCCTCCTTTGAGTATCTCAGAACAAACACTATATTGAGCTGTATGGCCCAGGTCAAGTAGGAAGTTTCCTCAGCAAGCTGCCAGGACAAGCAGTCTGAGTGTGGGTGGGGAGGACAAAGCTACTGGCTGACGATCAAGCCTATGACTGGCTACAGGATGAGCCAGAAGCTCTCAGTGTAATGTACAGTATGCCGTCCCTGGTCAGGTGCTACAGCCAGGGAAACACGAGAGGCTTTTTAGGCTTTCCTCCCAGGGTCAGCCAACCTGCTGCCCTCTGTGGTATTCTGGAGGGCACAGTGATGTGCTGTGACAGAGCTCTGGGTGGGTGATGCATTATGCAGAGCAACAGGGCTGCAAACCAGTTACATCTCTGACAGTTACTCTTTCCTTCTGACACACTATTAAATTGCTCTACATTTAATTAACCCAAAATTCTTGGAAACATCTGTTTTCCTTAACCTATGAATTCTTGCAGAAATAGAAAAACATTTTTCTGGGATAAAATGCCAGAGGAGGTCATGCTGGTTTCTATAATGTCTCAATGTAAATTAACTGCAACACCATACCCAGCCAGTTCTATTCATAATATCTGTTACTCTCTCTTGCATGAGTATGCATGAATGCAAAGGCAGGTAGATGAGCGGCAATCTTCACAAAAATTCTTATGTGATGATCCAAATATTGTAAACCTAATCATCTCTGCAGTCTACCTGTCAGTTGACACCGGTCATGACTTCTCCCTCCCCCCTTCTTTGTCCATCCTGTCCAATTCCTGACTACTCAAATGCACCCAGTTTAAATATTCATCTACTCCCATCACCCAGAGGTTTAACAGAATTCTGTGAAGCCTGCCTCTTGCACCAAGTATTTTCTTCTGTCTGGATCCATTCAGCCTAAACCATCTTAAACTCTTACAGTGTCTAAAAGCTGTTCTTGTCCTCTCATTTACAAACTCTCCAGTTCACCAGTTCTCTCTCACTCTAAATCTCTTATAACTGATGCTTTCTAGCCTATTCCCGCTACCACCCAAGTGTCCTCTCCACCCACGTCTCCTCACAGTTCTGTCTTCTCCAGAGCATTTCATGCTTGATGAATGGGTAGCTTATGCCAGAGGTATGAGAAGCACAGCTGACCACTGAGTTAACAGAAACGCCTGCTGCTTGCCTGTTTGCTCTAGGATTGATGCCAGCCAGTCCCCTCAGCACACACACACACACACACACACACACACACACACACACACAGCATTTATATCACTGGGTGCAGGGTACCTTTATGGCAGTGGAACATGCTCTGGCACAGGCATGGGCCAAAGTGCAAGCAGCACCGAACAGAGGTTAGCTTGCAGGTCAACTGGTGGCTATCTCTGCCCTGGGTAACAGGGTGGGAGCAACATGTTCCAATGCAAATGTATTTAAAAATAAAAAGAGCACTTTCCCCTTGGTGGCAGGCATGACCCTGACCCAGAATGTGTGCAAGAGCATACACGGGGTGACTGCAAATCAACTCAGGGAGTACAGAGTACCCTATGAGCCAGCTCCGTGACTCTTTGCTCATTCAGGTTAAACGTGACCTTATGATAATTCAATAAATAAGTACTTAAACAGCGTATTACTGTTTAGTGACATTACACACCTTGCTGTGGCTGCATGGCCTTAAATTCTGCATTCACTAAAAATATATATATTTTTTACATCATCTACCTGCACTAGAATTGAATCAGTTTTAAAACAATATGCACAACAAAGGATGCACAACATGGGCAAAAGTGTCTTTACAATAAGCCACTGAAATCCAAATTTTGTCTAATATGTCTATATGGTGCATTTTATTCAAACAGGCCTGGCATGAGAGCTTAAAGGGTGAAAACCAAAGCAGTTTAAAATTAATAAACTTTTTTCTACATTTTATTTTGAAGTAATAAGCTATAGTGGAAGTATGACGCATACAACTAGTACAGTAAGAACTAAAATCGGGGCATGTCATCTAACATTTGTTCTAACGATCACCTAGTGTAAACTCATGGTATTTGTCAAGTTAACACCAGTACAGTGTTCAGTACTAAATCAGGGCATAACCATCTTTCGTTTGTGCTACACATCACTTGTGTAAACTAGGTATGTGGCGGTATTTACATAAAACGCAGAAACACAATTTAACACAGCATTGTGCTACAGTGAATGTAAAGTCTGACTAGGGAGGCACAAGCAGTTTAGTATATATGTGTACGTATAGAGTGGCCGACAGAGGCGATCACATGTGCTCCCGTACAGAGCACACAGTGTGCTCCTCCGGCGGAGAGTACAGTACCGTCGGCAGGACGGAGGGAAGCCACTTGTACTTTGCTCCAAGTTATCGGGGCTACAGCTCAAGATAAGACACAAAAAGCCTGACTGTACTGTCGCGTCTGTTTCTGGTTTTCTTTGCTACCGTGCAGGCTGTTACCAAAGAAACACAAAAGGGGGACACGGGGGAGACAAAGGAGAAAGCAGGACACTGCTTCTGCAACTTCTAAGCTATGCCACGCTTTAGCTGCTCATACCCACACTTCAGGACAAGAGAAAGCGTTTATTATCAGCTTACTTTTATTTTCAACGGTACACGCTTGTGTAAATGAGCCAAAAAGTGCTAGCTACCGGGGTGAACCGAGTCCCACCGAGACAGCGCGTGCAGCAGCCTCGCTAACGTCTAGTGGCTAGCATTAGCATGTTAGCTAACCGCACCAACAAGCACAACACGTCTGCCTGCACTTTGCTGTATTGATTTCAAATTACAAGAAATGTATAGTTTATTTATAAAGCGCCTCGGAGTTTTTTTAAATCCTCAGTCCAAAACTCTGCCATGCTTCCAGACACCTCGGCGAAAGTAATAAAAACGCACACATCACGTACACACAAACCACAAACAAACACACATACAGTAAATAGCTACCTGAAAGCTGGGTCCTCTTTGCTACATCTCGGGGGCGGCGACGAAATTGCATTTCTCTTGTTGAAAAGTTTCTGGAAGAGAGTCGGAGGCATCTTGTACCAAAATAAATTCGGTACAGGTCTCTTTTCTTTTCAAATCCAAGAGCAAATCTTGTTCCTTGTAACTGTCTCCATGGGTGTCACAGTCATATGACAGGCATTAGTCACAGGAGCTGCTTGGTAACCCGCTACATTTTTGTGATTGGCTGGCCGGACGCTGCTGCTACAACAAATTACGCGATTGGCTTGTATTTTTGGTCCGGTACCACGTGGTAAGTGGATTCGCTGTGTTGATGTTTTGTCGGGAATCGTGACAGCATGAAATTTATTCACAGAAATCATCAAGTAGGACTGCAGCATTCGGTCAGATATCCTTAAAAGACCCACATAATGAAGAAAAAGATTTGAAAAAACAAATAACATAAATTCATGTAGGCTATTTATTGTAATTTCACATATTTTATACATTTTCTGACTCTCAATTTACACAAATGTAGATTATACCCCCAATTATTGAAAACAGACACTTAAAAATTCGTCTTTACTACATTTTAACTTCACGTGTTGCTTATACCACGTTTAAATTACCCTCTTAACCGATGACACTGACACATTTATAAATACAAATACACATAAATAAAACACAAAACACAACAACAGCATATATTTAACATTTAACACTGAAAAACACTCACTGCAAGGACAACAAACAGAATAGGTACCAATCAAAATACAGCCCTGACATCTAGTGGTCATTTTGAATTATACACTTTTTGATAGTATTTACACACAAAAAACATGAAGGGTGCGTTTGAGTGCTTACAGTTAAATTTAATAAATGGTACATTGAAAAAGTATTTTTAAACAGAAATATTCAAAGACAAATTGTCTGAACTGGCTTAGCCACTAATAACTGAACTCTGCCAAAAAAAAAACAAAACAATTTTAACCACAGTTTATATGTGATATAAATAAAAGAGAATCAAAGAAAGTTAAATGGTCATTTCAGTTGTGTTCTCAAGTTTTATAATGAACAGGAACATAAATAAATAAATGGCTGGTGTGTTCCTGTGAAATATTCTCTGTAAATAAAACAATTAAAAATGTATTAAAGTAGTCAAACTGAGTCTCGACAACCTGTTCTCAAAGCACATGCGCTACTTTGATACAGGATATTACATATAAATGTCTTACATATGTCTGTCTGATGCAGATTCTAGGAAAAAACCCACATTTGTACATACAGTATTTTGGCTGCTGTCAAAGGACAGAAGGCTCTATGTGCAATGCAGCTTTGAGAGGAAATAAAACAAAGCTTCTGAGTTTGACTGACCTTTCGCTCATTTTCTGAAAGAATGCATTCCTGTCACTGTCACTGAGAAAGTCAAAGAACTTTGGTTTCTCTGGGCTACTCTCTAGCATCACTGTTTCTTTCATTTGCACACATGGACTGGGTGTCTGAAATGGCTCGCTGGTGCTGTGAAGCGTTAATTTGGAGGCTGGTGTGTGATTGATTTTGAAGGTCTCTGCGATGATGGGACTTTTAAACCATACCTTCTTCTTACACAAAATAGGCCTTCTGATGGTGAGCTAGGAAGCAAAATCATGACTATAATCCATCTTGACTTCAACAAAAAATGTTTGCATATTCTAAAATAAATTAAATAGATAGCAAGATGACTTTCTTACTTTTGCTGGGGTTTTCTTGACCATAATGTCTAGAAATTGAAAAATGAAAAACTACTCCTTGTAATTTACATTCAGTGTAAAGACATCATCTTAGTGCAGTAAACACTGCTAAAAGGAAGCCTATTGCACGATTGTACAGTTTGATGAAGAAATGCAGCTCTGTACCTGATTTAAATGAGTCTGTTTGTGGTTTGACCTCAGGTTCAGGGTCTCTGTGGCATAATAGAAGAAAAATAACAGTGATTGAACCAGCTTTGATCACCTACAATACATCTGTCAATCCAAAAGTATCAGCACTCATAATATTATGAGGGTATTTTTTGGAAAATGAAATTCAAACTCACCTGATTTCAGTGTTTTGTTCAGCAAGAATCGTAGAAGCATCTGCAGACAGAAGTTTAGTTGTAATCAGACGATTTGAGATCAATACCAGCACTTACAGTCAAGCCCGAAATTATTCATACCCCTGGCAAATTTTGACATGCCACTTTTTGTTCAAATGTAAATAAAAGCTGAGAAATATTTTTTTCCACAATGATGCCTCTTGTACATCATCTTATTGTCTTCTGGGAGACACCAGCACAATTTATAATCAGGAAAAAACTTGCTGGTTGAATAAAAGTAACATTAAGTCAAAAATTTGCCAGGGGTATGAATAATTTCGGGCTTGACTGTAGATGTCCTACTCTGTTTTTCTTAAATGACTTTTTCTTTTTTCTTTTGTTAAATGAAATGAATTTCATTTTAATATGAAGAAATAGGTGTGCAGGAGAATTACCAATGATAGTTGAAAGATTGGGGCTACAGTGCATGTTGATGCTCTTAGCATAGCTCTCGTCCAGCAAGGTGGAGTTCTTTATGTGAAGATTGAGACCCGGCAGCTTCTCATTAACCCGCAAAGTCGGTGCTTCCACTGTGAAGACAAGATATAACAATATAAAAACAAAAGAAAACATTTAGAATTAAAAAAACGGTGTATTGCAGTTGTGCATACACACACACCACAGGTTTCTTTCCTGAAGATCTCTGGGGAGGGAAGGCTGCTGGAAGATCCAAGGGAATACCAGTCCTCATCATCATCATCATCAGAGTTAAAAGTTGTGTCTATCTCCATGCTAGAAGATGTGATGCTTCTTCCCTCATCTTGTCTACTCGGCATTTCATCATCTTTCACAGCGTCTGTGCTGGCAGTCACTTGAATGTGAGGGTGACCTGATTGTGACACAGATGATGTAGTAGCTGGTGTGGCGGGCGAAGAGGCATCGCGTTTGGGGTTTTTGGTGTTTGCAGGGATGCTTGAGCGCAACAGAGATTTGCAGGGGACAGGCAGAACGTCAGCCTGTGTGGGTAAAGGACAAGCAAGGAAAGCAAGAAGCGAGTCAAAACTGAAATTGAGGAGCTGTGTGAGCACTTTCTACATAGAAGAATTAGACAATTACATTCACATTGAAATACAATGACTGCACTGACAGCTTCATTAATGCCCCTTAATAATTGCCCTCACTGCCTTTTCACAGAGGGAAACATGGTTTTATATGTCAGTATAGTAATTCTGATGAATATACTAGTAGACGTTTGAGTTTGTTGCTCATGCAGGGAGGAAAACCTCAAATAAGTCTCAAAATCAGCACACTTACCCACACTGGCTTGTTTGGCTGGACAGTGGGGTCGCCCACCTCACATTCTTCTGGAAGTGCTTCGTAATGCTTGCTGGGCAGAAATCTTCTAATTGCTTGAAGTTTTCAAAGCAAGGATGTAGAGAATATTAAGTAGATGCAGCTCATGATATGTACAGACAGGATATGGAAAGACAGACGGACAGACTGATTGACTGATTTGCATCACCTTGGGGAAATTCAAGTTATCCAGGGGCTCACACTTTACATTCACGAAAGATGAGGAAACCAATGCACAAAAGAAAGTGCAATTAATGTGCAAAGCGTGCTGACTGAAGAAATACAGTGCCAAAATTGCTGATGTTTACAATAAAAAGAGGATTAAAAAGTCTATGTACTGTGTAAATACAGAACATATGTAGAATAATGAGACACAGTAACAGGCATATAGGTGCATGGTGCATGGTGGATCTACAGTTACTGGTTTTATTGCACAGTTGAGGTGAAAAAGTTTTACCCGCATTTAAACTTGCACGTTAAAAATGCACAATTATTGGAAGAATCTCTCTGCTTACATTGCAATAAGTTTAAGGTAAGGAGATTTAGAAGCTAAAATGAGAAACACAGACGATTTATTTAACGATTGATCATCAGTATTTCAAATGGCAGCCGAGCACAGAGGCTTAAAACTAGAGTTTCACTACGGATGATGTGGGCTTAGGTGTTTACTTCTTACCGTTTCTTCTGCTCAGTGCTGGTTTCACGGGTGTATCTCGTTTGGTGCCTAATCCCCCGAGTCTAACGCTGCGCTTGCATCGATCCATTCCCAGTCAAACTGATGCACATTTGCTCCCTGGTGAACCACCGAATTTTGAAATTGCTATAGTTAGGAAATGCACCCGTTAAACGCCCAAAGAACCGCCTGGAACTGGAGGATAACTCACATCTGTCGTGAAATGCAGGCTTCTATCACTGCGCCTCGCCTCTTTAATGCCCGCTGCTTAGCAACCAGACACACCTGCAGAGTCCGTAAGGTGCTGGTGTTACAATCAAACAAACAAACAAAAAAAATGGATCTCGCTGTGTCTTTTTAAATCGCTGCCCTAGATTTGTATGAAGAAAACAACCTATGTTAAAAAAAAATACCACAGGATTAACGGGTAAACGTGGCACCACAGCGCTAATTTTAGCCCTTTCAAAGCTATTTTTAGCGCTGTGGCTACGGAGCTCGCCTGACTCTGTCATGATGAGTAGTCAACCTGCTCACCACGACTGACTGTGCTGCGGTGACAGTGATCACATTGTGACGTGCGACGTGTACAGACAGCATCGACATTAGCAAGCATCAGAAAGTACCTGTAATATCATAACAGGAAATAGCTCTGTTAAAAGTAACACATTTCAGCTTTTTGGTGGAACTTAGGCTGCATTCCTTCAAGCACTGCAGCATACTCGAGTACAGTTTTGAGGAACTTGAGCGTTTTCTTTTGCACTTTGTACATCACTGCATTTACTTAAAAGCTTCCTACACTTTATGATTCTACATTAAAACAACACATGACACAGATGTAATACAATGCATTCTTAAAAACAGAATCAACCAGCCTACTTAAGCTAAACGAATAGATTTAATATTGATTTAAAAAAAGAATTCTAACATTAGCAAAGCTACAGTAATAAAAAGACACTGATATCCATGGGTGGCTTCTTACCCTTTATCAGGGGGGATGTTTTCCCTAAAAAAAGACATTTCTCTAGACTTTCCCCTTTAAAAATAATTTAAAAAAATAAAACAAACAAATTGAAAAGCATTATTTTTCATTCAAATTAACAGTAACAGTAAAAAAAATGCATAAGGAGGTTCTTTTGTCCTTATATTTTTAAGAAAAAAAACACAGTCTTATTTTGATCTGTCAGAATGTCACCTCAAAACCTCTTCCTGTGACGTTCCGCCTGTAAAATGATTTCAATGCTATATAAAGATGAACAAGGTCACTAACATTCAGAAATAACTGAACTGTTTTGACAAAACGGTTTGATTATTTCCAGTTAAATTAGACTTTAACTTTACCGCAACTTTTTCATTACTGATATTAAAATCTTAAAACACTGTTTACCAGTGATGTTTAGTAGTGAAGAACTCAAGCTAACTAGCACTGCAGAAACTATTAGTTTTACATGGAGTCAGCTGGTTAGCTTTTCTTACTTAGACAGATAATAATACATTATTTAATGCCAGTTAGCTATAATTAGACTAAAAGAAAAATAACAGTTCCATTTTGGTCTTGTAAAATGTCATATTGAGACCTAAAATCAAAGTTTCAGTTTCTAGTGATCAGGCCTGAATTAAAATATGTAAGCAGAGACATTACTGTAATGCCAAAAATGGAAATAATTCTATTAAACACGCCACAAATAGCTTTCAAGGTCTGCAGTGGTGAAACTAAAGCTGCTTTTTTCCAGCCCTGATGCTAACTCATGTACAGTTTTGAGGTACTTAACTACATTTATTCTTTTGCTTCACTGCTATGTTTCAGAGTGACATGTTAAACTTTTTTTGTACCTTTGCATTTGACAGCTTACTAGCAACTTTTTCAATTAATAATTTTTCAATTACCAGCCTATTTGCCTGAGATTCTTCAGATTTAAAATTTTGTTTTTTTTTTAAATTTCTTGTTGTTTGATTATGTGGTAGTTCAATAGTGTGTAATAGGCCATTTCTCTCTCTCACACACACACACATACACACGAAAATCAATGAACTGAAATGGTCGAGATGTAACTATATAATCCGTGTTGCTAGTTTTTCTTCCTTACAGCTTATTTATCATCTCATGATGGGATTAATTTAATTTAAGCAGAGGACAATCCTATCCAGCTGTACAGGTAGTTAAAACTTCCTCTATTGGGTGAAGGCAGCAATCTAATTTATGTTAGTCACAGTAAGTATTCTTTAACATTTGACATTTTTGTCATTTCCTTAATGAAGTATTCTTATATAATGGTATCGCACTCCTAGTCCAAAGGGTAGTGTAATTGTTTTTCATGCCAGCATGAATACTACTACTACTACTACTAATAATAATAATAATAATAATGCATGGGTTTTATATAGCACTTTTCTAGGCACTCAAAGACACTTCACATTGCAATATTTATTCACTCCATACTTGATGGTGGTAAGCTACGTATGTAGCCACAGCTGCCCTGGGGTAGACTGACGGAGGCGAGGCTGCCAGTCTGCGCCATCGGCCCCTCCGACCACCACCAACCACTCACTGTCACATTGCATTCACCCAGGCTTCCTGCTGTTCCCTCACAGTCTCCCATCCAGGCACTGACGAGGCCCAACCTTGCTTAGCGTCCGAGATCTGACAGGATCAGGCATCCACAAGGCGGTATGGCACAAGTTGGGCACAATAACATACTTGCAGCAAAACATTCAAAATAGTACTGAATACACAATTATTTTAAAAAGGAATAAGACACTCATTTAAAATCATTCCAGAATATCTTTTATTTCACTGCCCTTCATCCTATTCCCCACCCTCCCTCATCCCTATTGCTGCACTCAATCATTACAAGGATATGGTGCTGATTCCATTTTACAGCAGAATAGATAAATAAATAAGTACAATTCATCTCACTACACGCAAAAAGAGAGAAAAAAAATCCATTCAAACCATTGATTTAATAAATATGCTTACATCTAGCTGTCCTCATTTATGTACATCCGCATTATTTATGCTTTGGGACGGTAATCAACTTAAAAAGCTTGTACATTACTTCTATGTGTAAACCCCTTTCAAAAAAAATGGTTTCTTTTGTTTAAAAGTTGATGTTTGTTCTATTTACTTTCAGTGAGTGGAATTCATCCTCAGCTTTGCCTAAGTTACAAGGCCCTGCACTGGCAGCTGTGGCTGTTGGCTGCTGCATACAACCTGCTATTAATGGCCACAAAGAAATACTCGTCTTTTTCAAGTCAAATGCCAATGGTCTCAGCATTGCAGGGCAAACTGCATGCATTGCCCTGAGCCCTGGTTTTGCATTATTTCCTTTGTTTTCTTTTACCTGACATACTCTTTGTGCAAAGATGGGTGAAAAGAAAGTTGTGATCGTACCAACTGTAAAGTGTGAGCCTCGATGACTGTTACACTGGGCCAGTCCTTTACATAAACAGGGAGCATGCATGCTAAACTTCTGACCACAGCCATGTAGAGATGACTTAATGAACGAGTGAATACATGACATGAGCTGTGATTTGGATGTGGCTCAGACACTGAGATGCTCTACATGGAAGAATGTGCACAGCAATCATTTGAAAGGCAAAAGCTACTACTCTCTCAACCTTATCATAGTAATTATGATCTCAAACAGAAGGATGTGTTTTTTTGTCTAATTGCATGATATCTGGGTTAGACATAACTTTAATCCTTGTGTCAGATCAGGGTGGTGTTTCACTGCCGTAAGCAGGCTTTTGGTTGAATGAAAATCTACTGTTTTCCACTGGGGGATGAAGTCCATTACTGTCCTACAAAGTGTCAGCATTATTACACATTTAGACATCTCCTGGAGCTACACTATACACAAAGACATCACACTTGCTGTCGTACGACTTTGTTACTCTTGTACAACTGTCGGGCTGCGTTTGGCTCGTAGGTTTGAATGGATGGAGAGAAGAGAGTGGCGGGAAGTAGAAATGGACTGCTCAGTGTTCATGTGCTGCTGAGTTACTGCTGCCGGGGACAGAGCATATGATTTGTTTGGGTGAACAGCAGGTAGCAATGTATGGAAGATTTCAAATGCCCAAATTAAAACTAATCAAACACTAATCATTCCTGTATGTACAGTATTCCTCTTGTTGTATACATTTACAGACATTTAAGTGACAAACAAATATTAAAAGAACAGTTATTTCATATTTTGTCTTTAATAACTGAATGAATAGTCCTTTATTGTGAAATTCACATTCCATGCCACATTTAAGTTAATGCTTATACATTAAAGTAAAGAGGCGTATTGCATTTAAAAATTAAAGGATCAAATAAATAACCGAATTGTACAAAATGACAATCACATTAGGTATTTTCTTGTTCATAAACTGAGCACTTGTGTTGTCAGAATAAAAGTGATATTCTCAGCTGTCTGCTGTAGTAATGTAATGCACTCTAAAATTCATTCATCCTGTAGTCTCACATTCAGAGATTAAGGCAATTTTACCTCTAAACCTTGTGGGCATCTGATGTAACTAAACATACAGTTCAGTAGTTGTGTTCCTTCAGCTTGCTAGCCCACAGGACAGGAAACCTTTGTTTGCTAAAGCTGCCATGAGCTCATGTAAGCTATGATAAGCCCAACTCCTGGTTCCACTCCCCAAAAGCAATTTGATTAATTCCCTTAAAGTGATTGGACAGTTGATTGCCCTAACCCTTTCATTTTGACAATGACATGTGTCTCCACTTAAAAAACAGGAAAAGCTTCCTCACACCTCCTCATGTAAACCAATGACAATGTTTTGCATTTAGTATTGGAAAGTCCATGCTGCCCTCTGCTAGACAACACTAGAATGCAATACACCACTTTGTTGCATGCTTTGTGGTTTGTTTTTTAATGTGGCTTGGAAATTCAGGTCACAAAGCAAAGAATTGATTCAGTTATTACAAACTAAAAATTAAATAATCATCATTTTAATGTATGCTTTCAATTAATTAAATGCATGAATAAAAGGAAATACATATGACAATGTGCACTGTATTTCATTTTCTTGCTTTAACTTGTTTTTATTTAGGCATTTCAAATCCTCTATGGTTGGGCCAGTTTTGGTTTGCTTTTCAAAAGCATGGTAAGCCTCAGGTGACACGTCTTTGTCCCACTGCAGGTCACTGGTCGAAGCAGATCTTAGAGTCAGGATGCTTGGAGGAAAATGAGGTTCGCCGGCTTTCACATGGAGATGCTGCTATAGAGCTGATCGATCTTCCCCTTGAAGAATTCCTTAAGCTCCGGTCTCTTGGCCTTTAGTGTCGGAGTCAGGAGGCCGTTTTGAATTGAGAACATCTCATTGTGGACGTAAATGTTCTTCACCTTTAAAAGAAAAGAAGAGAAAAGAAACCAAGGTTGTTAAGAGTCTCCTGTAAGCACACTTAGTTATGTATAACTTAACAACAGACAAGAATGCCCAGTTAGTGTGATTCTAGGCAATACTGTTATAAATAACACAAGTCTTAGAATGACACCTGTGTATATAAACAGAATTTCATACAGTATTCATCTGGTAAACCATTGCTTATCCAAAGGAACAAGAATCTGTGTTAATATTTGTCTTTTATTTCACTAATTTTAACTTTATTTGTTTATAAGATAATAGTCCTCATCCTGGAGTAATGCAAGTATTCACATTACAACAGGATCAAACAGGTCCTGCTTGAGATACTACTGGCACATACTTTATAAGATCATAAAGCTTTAAAACTAGTGTTATTTTAAATATAATTGCTTACCTGCTCAAAAGAGTGGAGGCCACTGGCTTTGCCCAAACGCACCAGATCTTCGAGGATTGCCTTCTTTAATTCCTGTTTAAAAGAAAGAAGCAAGCTATCTTACTTTAATTTCTCGGTTACTTTCAGCATATTTTATCAGGAGTGTTAACTAAAGGCTAAGTTCAGCCACGTACTGTGTTTTTACATAGGTCCTTGTAGGTGCCCAAGATGCCTTTCTTCTTGGCCCACTCAGGCATGACCTCAGGGTCAGGAACCACAATTCCTACCAAACAGGACTGAAGAAAAGCACACAAAACATTTGAGGAAAAGTTAAAGAATTGGGTACTGATCCAACTTGGAAAATAACACATCACCCAGATATACTTTCAGGAGCCACAAATTACATTCAGGCCTTGAAAAGCGAGAACCAGAACAGGAAACCTGTTCCTATCAATATTTCCAGGGCATTAAGATGCTGTGTGTGTGTGATGTCAGTGTCCTTACCTGCAGGCTATCTCCATGAACATAGAGCTGTGCCACAGGTTCACTCCTAATGTAGATGTTCTCGATCTTCTCAGGGGAGATGTACTCACCCTGTGCCAACTTGAAGATGTGCTTTTTCCTGTCAATGATCTTCAGCGTGCCGTTCTACAGAAGAAGTAATAATGAGTGGAAGAACCAGGATGAAAAGTTCCCATGTAAGAACAATGCATTAATAGGAGCTAATGCTATAATGTGACGCAGTGTGTACTCACAGGCAACCATTTGCCGATGTCTCCGGTGTGGAGCCAGCCGTCAGCATCCAGCGTCTCTGCCGTTCTCTCCGGGTCTTTGAGGTAGCCCTTAAACACGTTTGGTCCCTTCACACAAACCTGGATGACAGATTAGGTAAGCAGAGGTTAGAGGTAAAGTATATACACTTGCTATCCTGTGGAAACACAAACATATGTATTTAAAAGTCTGCAAAACTAATACACCTCATCCCTTACATAAATCTTGTCTTTGTGAATGTGGTGTCCCGGTGCTCTAATAATATTGTCAAATGTTGCTCTTTAATAATATCTTCTTAATAATATCTTATTATTCACAAATATCTGATCTTGTTTTTTACCTGGCATTTTAAGATATTCAAGTCAAAGTGGTGTAGTACCATTTTAAATTAAAACACACATACCCATGCATACGTACATATGCAATATGTATATTTCTTCCTTTTGAAATCACTGTGCTTACCTCTCCCTCTCCCTTTGAGGCAAAGTAGTTTTTCTCAGGAACATCCACCAGTCTGATGAGGTTACATGGCAGCGGAGCCCCGACGTGACCTAACGGTCAGTACAAGAAAACCATCAGAAACTCAACATCTCATTTTTTCTTTTTTTTCCCCCACAATTTCAATGATCCATTTCTCCCTCCACCACAAACAAACTACTTTCTAATTACATATTCAACCTTGCCCACATATGAAATCAAATATGCGAGGAGAAGGGACAGTTTGCATTAGCACACAGCCAAAGCCAAGTCAAACTTAATGTCTGTTAAATCTAAAATAAAATGAATCATCATATTTCACCATAGAAAAAAAGATGTGTCATGAAATATCAGAAGTGAGCAGCAGGGGGTGATGCTAGACTACATTTTAATTCCACCAAGTGAGCATTTTCCCATAGTTCTTTGTAATCACTGATTCAGACACACATCATGTATGTTTGTCTGGTAGCTTGTGGTTTTCATGATATGCAGTGATATACAGTACGTATAATGTGTTTGCTTCATTCATCCTGTGCCTCAAAAAGTACTCTGACATAAAAGTAGAGCGTCCGCTTTCCAGAAAATGCTTTACAGTGAGTAATTTTACTTTTTAAAAACTGTATTTTATCATATTTCATCATCCGATGAAGTTGCACAGTTCAGCTCAGCCATTTGTGGAGAAAAGAAGTGATGTCCAGTAATTCATATTCAAAGAAATCTAGATTAATATGTCTGTTGTCAAGAATCAGTTGGCAAAGCTTACATTCAGCAATGTGGTCTGATCTAAAATGTAAAGAGTAAACTCCTCTTTTAAAGAAACATAAAGGATGTTTCGTGCTGCATATACAGTACATACATTTGTCGCGTACAAATGTTGACTTTCCCAATCACTGGCTCATCACCCCTCTCTAATGTGCATTTGATTATGGGCCAAAAATAATGAACTTTTTTTCTTTTTCCATTGGCTATGTTGTGTAATGAGCTTTCACTGGAAGGAAGAGGGCACCATATTTGTACAAGCATCACGATGCCAAATTGCTCCAACAACATTCCTTCCACTGGTACAACTTCCTACATGTAACCCTAGAAAATACACATTTTATTTTGCTTTTGAGCTACAGAATAAGAAAACAAAGTGATAAAAATACTTTGTTAATTTTGTTCTGAGAAATACACACTTTACATTAGGTTAGATATATAACAACTATAATAACAAACATAATTGCACAAAGATCACATGGGAATACACTTCAACGTGAGATTGTGTAACACAACAATGCAACACACCAAGAGGGTTAATACAGGCAGCTTTGACAGTTACTGGATTTAATATCTGCTTGTTGATGTTGGTGATTACCTAATCAAGCATTATGTCTGTTAATAATGTGGTCCAGCAGCTCTTTCTTCTCTGTCTGTCTCACACTTCCAGGCCTATCCCTTTTTCTCCCTAAAGCTACTAGATAAAACAGCGTCTCCCTCACTCTCAGCCTGCGCTTTTTTTCCACTGGGCGCAATCCATAAATGATTTACTTGAAGGAGAGCAGACACAGCTTGAGTGTCTGAGTAGTTACATCATCATATGAGTGGCATTGACCCCAACACTGCAGTGGCCTGCCCTAGTTTTGAGTTTTGGCTTTGAAAGACAGGGAATCTGGTAGCACAGTGCAAAAAAAGTAACTTATTAATTTTATAGACACAGTGACCTCAATTAAACAGTCTTCAAGTGTGAGAGTTGTTCATCTTTAAGATTAGGATTTTTTAAATCACTTTCAGACCTTTGAACTGAGGCTACAATCAAGTAAATAAGTGCAGTGACTCAAGCTGGGATTAGGAGTTTTTCTGGACCTGTTGCGTAAACACTCACCTGGGGTCCAGTCTCCAGGTGTGGTGAAGGTGCAGCCAGCTGTGCACTCTGTCTGGCCATACGCCTCGTACACCTACACACAGACAAGGTTGAGAGGAAGAATATCAATGCATAGTTTACGATTACATGATCTAATTTCAGACCCTGAGACTGAGGTCATTTAATCTGATCCCCACATTTTTTTTTTTGCCTATTTTTGGTTTCAATCCACTTCTGAGGCAAATATCTTTCTTTTCAACTGCTTAATCCTCCACTATGTTCACCAAGTAGTCTTTGATCATCTGCTGTTGGTGCTGAGGAGGTAATGTTCAGTGAGTTTTAAAGCTTTTATGCTGAAAACAGCCGACTGCAGCAGAGAATCACGCAATGAGAGCAGTGAGAGCGAATCAAAACAGTGAAATTGCAGGATGGACAGCTAAACAGGCAGCTGAAACTCACTGTATCGCTCTGTAAAGCTAAATGGAGCTGCAGAGTCTGATGTAGTTCTCTGCAGGTTCACCACTACAAGCCCATTCAGATTGTCACTTGAGAATTTATCATGTCAATTAGACTGCTCTCAAAAATAATAGAAGTAAAAACACACGTGTCTGACCTGGCATCCCAGAGCAGCTCTGAGGAATCCCAGGACAGTGGGTGAGGTAGGAGCCGCTCCTGTTATAATCATCCTCAGCCTTCCTCCCAGACTGGCCTGCACGAGTTGGAAACACATTAACACAGAGGGGTCATTATTTCCTGTATGAAAGTAAGAAACCAAGCAAGCAAGTTTCAGGATTTTGCAACATGTGAATCAGTTTTTAATAGCAGTTGGTGGGTTTGCTTCATCACTGTCAGTGAACTCTAAACAAACCACACCCCACCCAGAGGGTCCAGATGAAGCACATGACACACTAGCGGGTACACGTGGGCAGTTATGGCTATTTATCTTTTACACCTGCTTATTTGAAAGATTGGCTGCAGGCTTGTAAGGTCTCATTAGAAATATGTCTGTGATGTTTTGTTTGAACTGATGAAACCACTCGGACGGGAGGCGAAGCATTCTCACAGACATATTACTGAGTCCAGTTGCCTTCGATTGAATTGCCCAGAAAGTCTCATTAGAAAGACTTCTCTTTTTTTTCTTTCAGATTCTTCGGTGATCATTTGTACAACAATGACAAAAAGCTGTTAATGATGTGGGCAAATACAATCAAGGTGCCACTCTAAGGCTACAAAACTGACCTAATTGAAGAGTGAGATGTGTCATTTCCTTCAACTTTGTTCAAAATCTATAAAATATTTAAAAGAATCTTGCTTTACAACAGGAATTGATTAAACTGAGTGTGGTGGTATTAAACTGCAATTTCATCATCACTGATTTTAAGAAACTCTCCAGTTATGTTTCCAAACACACTGAGCATACAGGAGTGTAGATGTTGTGTTGGTGTTGTTGCTGTAGGATTACAACAGCTGTCGTAACAGATGTCCACAATGGCACGTGACAGACGCTATATATTCTGCTTAGTGACTTAGGGAAACGCTTCTTACCTGAATCTTACTAAAGAAGACTTTGTCCCAGAAGCTGTCACTGCGAATGATCCCGCTGCTGACCTCAGCACCTTTTCTCTTGGCAGCGAAGTTGAGCAGCCAACGCTTCAATGGGCTGTTTGCCTGGCTGAAAATCTGCAGAGGAGACAGAGATAAAACACTTTTTTTGGTTGGAGACAGTCCTGATTCAATCCAGCTATTAAAAACATGTGAATTTATTTATGCCAGGGGTCTCAAACTCCGGTCCTCGAGGGCCAATTGATTATTCTAAATTGTCAGTAGGTGTAAATGAGAGTGTGCTCATTTGTCTCTATATGTAGCCCTGTGATAGGCTGGAGACCTGTTCAGGGTGTCCCCTGCCTTTGCCCTGAGTTGACTGAGATGGGCTCCAGTTCCCCCGCGACCCTACAGAGGATTAAGCGGTGTACAGATAATGGATGGATGGAAGTCACTCTGAATTCTCAGGAAGGAGACACCACCAACCAAAGCACAAGAACCTTTACGAGGTTATAAGTTTGAGGTTTTTAAAGACATAAAATTCTCTTCTGAAGAAACTGGACTTGACCTAAACCACAGTTACAGTGCTGAAAAAGATCTTTGCATGACTAATAAATTTTCCGACTGCAAACCTGTGTCAACGTAGGATTCAGTTTCTCAGACACACCAATTTTCAGTTTTCTGAAGAAACCCACAGTCAAGCTTAACTGCTTCATCTCCAGCCAAACTAACAAACCACCGTCTCTTTAAAAGCCTTCCTTGTATCTGTTCATCTCACCTTGTCATACATGCGGTTGAGCAGTCGAGGCACCACAGGGAAAATGGTCGGCCGCAGGGCCTTCATGTCGTCTGGGAGGAGACGGATGTCGCCCTGGTAGAACCCGATCCGTCCTCCGTGGCAGTACACCACAGACTGCAGAGACACATAGAACACAAATAGTGAGCCTAACACCGTTAAAGCCAGCCTTTGCAGAAACAAATCTCAGCACTGTAAGGGGAGTTTTTAGATATAAGTGTAAGCATAAATATAGGTATACATCTTTTAGAATTATAGATATATAAGTCATAAAAAATCATGTCAAATTATTGCAAAAAAATATTATTTTTAAAATGATTAGAAGTAAACGTCACTGGTATTGCACTTTTCAAAACACTCCAAGGAGCATTGATGAGAAACTAAGCAATTTTGCGCAATACTAGTGGGTGTATTCTGAAAACCTTACAGGCACTTGTTGGTCACTCATGTGACATACTTGTCTATGCATCTGTCATCATACTGAAGGTCAGAGTTCTCCTTCCCACACTAGTCTAAGGTTATGTAGCAAAAAGAGGAACCTGTCAGTCCGCATGCAATGTTTCAGTAGATTTTTTTTCTAAGTCGCGATGCACTAGATCAGGGGTGGCCAACCCTGGTCCTCAAGAGTCACAATCCAGCATGTTTTAGATGTTTCCCTCTTCTAACACACCTGATTCAAATGATCAGGATCGTTACCAGGCTTCTGCAGAGCTTGATGATGAGCTGATCATTTGAATCAGGTGTGTTAGAAGAGGGAAACATCTAAAACATGCAGGATTGTGGCTCTCGAGGACCAGGGTTGGCCACCCCTGCACTAGGTGGTGTCTTTTTTAAGTTGTCTGGCCATGTCAGTGATTTCTAGTTTGTCAGCCAGGCAAACAGCCCATTGACAGCTAACAACTGGTTCTTTATATGTTTGTTATGTATGAAACCAGTGTCAGTGTGACATCCATATGTGAGAGCAGCTCAAGTTAGCAGAAGAGGAAGTGACTCATTACTCTGACAGAATTTACTAATAATCTGTGAAACCTCAAACTGTCACTACTCCTCACAAACTCTGCATCCTGCCCCAAAGAGGAGAAAGAAAGGTGGTTTAACAACTCTGACTCAGACATGCAGCAGGCTGATGTGCAGTTTGCAAATTGTGCTGCATCATGGAGGTTATTGTTCATTCTGGTATAAAACAGTAGAAATCTGTTCTGAGTGCGAATTACTTCATGTTCAGTTTGCCTGACCATCAAAGAGATTTTTCTCTTGCGCGCAAACACACACACACACGCACACACACACACACACACACACACACACACACACGCACACACACACACACACACTCACACACACACACACTCACACACACACACACACACACATATACCACACACTCCTTTATAGATCATTTGCAGAATGTGTCACTTCCCCTGTGTGATAGTGTGATATATGTGTGTGAGACTTAACTCTGCACACATATTTTGTTGTCAAGTAACTATGACAAACCGCACCACATGTGGCCTTCATCAGTTTTTTTGGGGGGGGCAGCAAAGCACAATGCTCACCCTCGCCTTTATTTTTTGCCTGAGACACCACAGGTATCAGATCTGGAGTGGTGTGTTTGTGCGGGACTGCTGAACCTGCTTCTATGGTCTGATCTGTTGCGCTGCCTGCCAGGGGAAGTCAGGTGGTTTCCTGTGTCTGAGTCTAACGCCGTGTAAAAAGGCTGCTTACGCGCTACGTGCAAGCAAACAAGGCTGGTTCGACCTGATGTGACTTGTTTGGCCGCAGAGACATAAAGCATACAAATGCACACGCTTATTCCAATAATGATATGTAGACTTAAAAGCATTAAAAGGGTTCAGCAGGGCTTAAATGCTAAGGCTTAAGGTGGGTAGACAAACTAAAAAAAGCATACTCAACATAACTTTCAGCTGTATAGTGTTTGATGTCTGTTAGTGATGAAGAGCAACCTAAACACAAACCCAGAAGTCTAGACCGACAGGCTTTTGCTTCAGCAGTACACAGTAAAAAACAACATACTGCCAATTTGTCTCTGGATTGTAGCCGCTCTGTTTACTGTCAGCATTTAGTCCAAGTTTGAATAGCATAAAACTGCTTCAGAGGATTAAAAAAGGAAAAAAAAGAACTGAAGCTAAAGAGCTACAAGTAAGTGAAGATTTGCTTCACAATGAAACATTTTAGTTTATACAATCAGCTGCAAATGCTTAAAAAATGACACCCACTGACCAAATTAGAGATATGTTTTGTATGGTGATTCAAATAAAAAACAGGAGAAGCCAGAATAGCTGCACTGTATGTGACGCTGACAGCAGTGCAGATGTTTGCTTTGGTCATTCATGTGCCTGGTTATTGCTGCTGCGGTCTGATGCAATCTTTGCTGATTCTTTGTTTGAAGTGGATTTCACTGCACTCGTGTGAACAACTGTCCTCACCAAGCAGAGATACAGAGAGTATTGTCCAACATGGGGACACATTGTTTCCCCTCTGTTGCATATAGGGTTTAGATCGGAGCGGTAAAGATTGTGAATTTAGTGATTGAATATGATCCTCGTAACACTCAGGCTGCCGGCTTTCTGCAGTGATGTGATGTCTCGCACCTCATTTTGCAAAGTGGTTAAAGATGAAGAAAAACACTGTTTTATTTTTAATAGACACTCCTGATTTCATGGGCACTTAAATGCGTAACTAGGTTTCTAGTTAGGTAACCTAGGTTTCTGAGTGGCACAAACAAACTCTCAAGACAGAGAGCGCATCCATGTGGCATGATGGGTGGAAATTCATGGAGGTGTTTCTCTTACAGTAACTGTGATAGCTGGATCCAAATTGACTAAAACTGAAACTGAAATCGTTTTCCTCAGCCGAACAGTAGGCTCTTTCACAGTAAAAACAAGCAGAGCACTGTCCAAAAACTCAGACAAAAATTAACTCTTCAGGCTGCAGTAGCACTAAGGCATAACTTAGGTTTAGGAGTAAATGTATTCTACGATGCATGTAAAAGTTATGCCTGTCTTAACTTGATTACAGTTTATGGAAAGTCGTTTCTTGTACCTGTAAGATTAGATGCTCTTATCTGCAAGTTGTGAGTGAGTGTGTCTGCTTTAATAAACTAGTAGATGATGCAACATGCACACCCCTCTGGCTGTAAAACACATGTACGACATCCTCAGAGTTGGAAAACGAAACTCCAAGAACAAGAGGAGAAGGGAGGATGAAGGATGTCACTCCCACTCCTTTCCCAACCACGCAGCGCATTAGTGACGCCCATCTTCAATGTCATTCCTCCTACAAAGATCCGTCCTCCGCCCCCGCTAACATCCGGAAACTCATAAACACACAGCTATCTCATTCCTGCGGCCACAGATCTCGGTTCAGCCCATTTACCTCGATAAGTCTCTCAAACATGTGAGCCAGTGGCAGGAAGGAAATGAGGCAATCATCCTGGTTGGGGAAAATGACTTTCTGCAGGACAAAGAGGAGGGAAGAAAAATCAGATGATTTTAGAGCAGAAGTTTAATGAACATAGCTTGAAAAAGAAAATAAAGACAGATCTCTTCATTAGACAGCAAGCGGGGGATTGGTATGATAGATTTCCTGAGAAAAGGACAAAAAAAACAACAACAATAGGGTAACTCACATCTGTTACTTTGAGGAAGCCTGAGAAATCTGCCACCACGTTTCCATGGGTCAGCATGACTCCCTTTGGGTTTCCTGTTTAAGCAGACGGAAAAAAAAACATGCACAGACATTACACAAGTGAAACTCCCCTCACCTGCCTGAGGAGCACTAAGTCACCTGAGGGCAAGACGAAAGGAATCTGACATGGTTAAACACACCTAGCTCAGCAGAAAATCACCTTGCGCTTTTGGCTGTGAAAGTGTACAGTATCACATATCATCAGGTATCATAATCAAATTGTTGCCAAATACCGAAAGCAGCGTCACAGGCTACTGGTTGATGAGTATGTATATTATAAATAAATGTACAGTTTGTTTCTCTTAAGAAGTCCACACAACAGGCCTCAACACTGATCATTTTGTTATAATTTTACCATAGTGGCTCAATGATTACATCATCTTGTAAAAAGCATGAGAATGTCTTATAAATAATTTAGTCATGCAATTACTTCTATTTAAAAATATAATGTACTGAGATTTCAATGAATTCACACTAGATTGCTGATTTTTTTTTTAAATCACCACCATTTTGTGCACAAGCTGTAAAATCAATGGATAATCCAGACTAAATTATCACTCAACAATGTCTAAAAGAGGAGAATTGGGAAATAACATAAAGACAGTCATCTTGGTGCTTAACAAAGAGGGGTACAGCGAGAGAACCACTGCTAAATGGCTTGGAAACAGCAAAATAGCCGTCAAAAGCAACCTTATAAAGAGAACGCAGTGTGGCTCCACCGAAGAACCGTAAAAGAACAGGCAGAAAATGTTCGTCTATTAATTTCCAAAGCTATATATGCTAAAATGTATTTATGCATTTATTCTAAACTTCATCTGCAACCATTACTTGTGTGACATATTAACTTTTGGCTATACATGCAGTGTTAAAACGTCATGCCATTATTATTATTATTATTATTGTTATTATTATTGTTATTGTTATTATTATTGTTGTTATTATTATTATTATTATTATTATTATTATTATTATTATTTTTTTTTTTAGTTTTAGTTTGCCCCTAAAAATCTACAAACATGATTGAACAAGTACTTACATTTTCAGATTTGGATGTCATGTGTCTTTGTTATTTCAATTATGATGGACAAATGGAAAATATGTCACAATTTGAAACATCACTTTCCCTTTGAGAAAAAAAAATCCCTACATCAGACTTCTCATGTGTTTGGCATTTCCTATAACACACAAAAAAGACTATTCTTTTTGTTATGGTAATGCCACTCCTGCTCAACCCCCCTCCTTTTTTTATCACATTGTGGTTTAAATGAAGCAACAGCTCTTTTCAATAAAGTGTTCCTCTTTCCGAGATGTCACCTGACCTCCACAGCTGTGAGCAATCTCGGAGGCTCAGAAGAGAATGCATGTTGCAACAGGGACGGAGGGATTTCTCCAGAAATGCAGGGCCACTTGTGGAAATTGAAGCCTGGTGTTGGAAAGGCTGCTGCATGTCTCCAGCGGGTGGCAGCATTTTCAAAAGACCCTGAATGTGGGAGGAGCTGAAGCTGGTGTCCCTTGTAAACTGACACCAGTGTGTCCTCACATGACCTGACTTTTATTCCCTGTCTGCTGGCTTCTGGAGTTGTTGCTGCTGTGCAGTGAGCTCCTGAAAAAGCAGCAGTGCTTCTTCGCCCACATGAACACGCCGCCGTCTGACATGACAGAGCACGCTGGGGAATCCAGAGTGGACATTCATGTGATGATGGAAAAGTAAATTACTGTCTCACTATCAGATCATTGTGCTTGATGTGAAGAGATTAGATTTAAAGCAAATTCCTGCCCTCATTTCTCCCTGTAAAGTGGAGTATTTAAAAAAAACATCATCAATCCCTGCAATTAGAGCGGGGCTAATGTGAATTTTAAAGTGGCATTCTTTAGTTGTGAGTTTTAAATCAACATTCTTCACACAGAAATGGCGCTGTATTGTATTTCCGACTGATTTTTAATTCACCATCAATAACTTTCTTAGGAATCTCCTGCAAACCCCTCTGTTACACAATAAACTTTAAGTTTAACCTTCTGAATCTGGGTGTTTATTTATGTATTTTTGTCCTCGTTACATGTTTACTCACTGTGAGCTTCTTCATCACTGCTATATAAAACCCTGCATCTCTATAAAAAACACACTGCACAACCATGGCTAGAAGCAGAGAGAACTCAAAATGTCTTTTGTGCAGTACGATGCAGTTATAAGAACATAAATCATGAAAAAAGAAAAAAACTTTAGTGTAATTTCTGTGATTACTTACTTAAAAATTAATATAAGTTCCCACAGGTGTTACCAATACTGGGAAAACATGTGACTCTACATACCATAGATATTTAACTGTTTTTTAATTTTCAATTAGTTTCCATACTTTTTTCCCATCTGATCTGTCTCAGCACAGCCTGCAGTTCAACCAAAAAGCCCCACAGTTTTGAACATGTAAGTGTTGGTCACAACTTGAGTCACAAACTCAAATTTTTGTAGTTTTTTGTACAGAACCTGGTAACTTCAAATTGTTAAATGAGACATCTAGAATGAGGTGATTTAGATAAAATATCACTTCAGCTTAGAATTGGTTAAGATTCCTGATCTAATGTCACATCACAAATGAATAATTAAAGGACTTTTTAAAAGTTGAGAAAATCCTGTTAATTCTTCTTTCTTCTTTGTGTTTGTATAGTTTCGAGCTCTGATAAAAGCTGTACTTTTAGAGATAACATGACCTTCAAACCTGCTGTCAGGTTTTTCAGTGCCTTCAAGCATTTACAGCATAACGTGCTTTGGAGCCACGGTATTTAGTTACTAAATGATCATTTGTTTGTGAAAGTGCATATTAAATGCTGAAAGTAGTTTAAACATGTGATATTTTGAACAGTGCAATCTTACTTTTGTTAATAATAATTATGTGTTTAATGGACAGCACCCGACAATGCCAGTGAGTGCTTCTATTTTCAGCATGGGTGAGCCCAGTTTGACCTGGCACACTGCCTGAATTCAACCGTGTCAGTGACATGCCGTTTCCACCGAGTCACATAAGATCAACATCTAAAACAAAGCAATGGGTGGATGCTTTGTGTTTGTTATTTGTAGTAATAAGTAATAAATGCCCCACTTTCGACTAATGAACTAATTTTTTCCAAGGAAACGTTCATGTAAGTGCCACATTTTAACATGTGCTGATTTAGGAGAATACAATCAATGATTTTAAAGGAAATTTTCATGAAAATTCATTGGTTGAATATGTTGTCCTGTCCAACCTCATATGTACGTACAATATAAGTATATATTCTATAAGTATAAAATAGAGTTTGGATTGACATCAGTGAGGGAATCCCTATAAATGCAGGGGTTAGGGGCACTAAGAAGCAAGTTTTAATTCAACTGTTAAAACATTGTCTCCGTCTACCATGTCTCGTCTTTTCTTTATTTCTATTAAACGATGAATGATGACACTGCATTTCCTGTAAAGTAGCAGAGATACTAAAAGCGTTGCTCGCAGCCGGCTGCATCACCTGTGTCCCAGAATGACTGGCATGTGACTTTGCAGCACCGAACACAAATGATGCATGACATTCACGCAGATCGCACAACGATTACCTGTGGTTCCACTGGTGAAACACACAATGGACAGGTCATCTGGTGCTGGTGGCTGTGGAGAAAAAAAATGTTTGCATCGGTCAGAAGACATGTCATGAGATGAACTTCTACTTCTTGCAGCTTCCTCAACAGCAAACTGCACCGACAACACGTAACCAAGTGTTTGCATATGTTGAGCTGTATGTGCAGTCACTGGCTCATGACCTTTCTCTGTCATCACAGCATCAGCAGTGCATGAGGTGTTAATGAGTATGTTGTCTATACTACATACTGTCATCAAGACACATTCAGTGTAGATATTATTTTAAGTCAATGTCTCTCTGATTTTGAACTGAGAGAAAATATTAGCTTGGATGCTGAATAACCAGAGGGTTGGGGCTGATATGTAGCCACAAATTATTACATAAATCACTTGACAGACTCTAAATAGGTTCAGCTGCATGCGCTGTTGGATCAAAAAAATCCATATTTACGCAAAAAAGCAAGAAATCATCTTCATTTATAATCAAAACAACACAAGACTCTCATGTTCCCCCCAGCAACCTGCCATCCTTGTTTTTTTATTTCAAAGCAGAAAACCTGGGACATCATTCAGTGGCTGGGACATTTTGGTTAAAAGAGTCCTTGAGGATTTTAGAGATAGGACTATTGATTGTACATTGTATGAGGGGCTCACGTGGTATAAATATGATAACTGTTTCCAAGATTTACTATGTTCGCTAAAACCCTAACAACAGCTGTGCAGCGATTTTGAAGTAGCTACTGTGTTTCAACAACTTCTACAGTCATCACATGCTGCACATCGGTCAAGCAACATTTAAAACATCTTGACAAGCTAAATTACTATGTTATTGAAGCCCACTCGTGTGTGCTGAACCATTCATGTCTGCTAGCATTGCTGAAATTGTTGTACAGTGCATCCGGCATAAAACAGAACTTGGAAGTGGTTGTACTTACTATAGGTTTTCTGTAGTGCTCTCTGCCCAGAGCCTGCAAAAAAACAACATGAAATACATATTACTAGTAATCTTTGGCATGTGAAAATCACTTTAAAATGATCAGATATAACTTTAACGTGAATTCCCATTTTCTATGTTGTTGAAAAGTGCGCATCTTCTGTCAGTGAATTTTCTAAACCAAGGACACTATATTGTAGTTGAATCTTTGCATTTCTCATCACTTGGTAACCAAAAGCCAAACACTTGTGGTTCTACATTGTTGGAACGTAAACACATTGTTAGAACTCAGCAGCGTTTTCTCTAACTCGTCTCATTTCTTTTAAATGTAAGTCACATGGTAAACCAGACGAGCTTGCTATCTGTGTTGCTGGCATACTTGAAAGACTTCCATAAAGGTTGATCATTGCAGAACAATGTCAACTATTTGCACAAGAGACTGTCAGCTACTTTTCTCACAGTTGTATTGGCTTCCTGCAACTCATGTCTTCATTCTGCTAAAGCGATGGTTTTTGCAAATTGAAAATGTACTTTGCACACTTTGTCTTTATTTCAAGAAAGCAAGCAAGAAAGAATTCATCTTGAATTGTCCCTTAAAAGAGATGCTGCTTTCACATGGCTGTTTGTTGTCATTAAGCCCATGACGCGTGACACAGTAAGAGCAGTGAAATTACTGTAAACACACACCTCCGACACAAAGGCATAACAACACGTGGAAGTCTATTTAAGTGGAGTAAGTGTTGTCTGACTTTGATTTTGTGTCTGTGATGTGCCATATTTGTGAGATTCTTTGCAGTCAGAGACGAGCAGATAAACATCTTACTCAGCATGCACTCATCCTGTTTGTACATTTCCACGGTCATATCTAGGCATCAGATTGTTTTGTCTGGCTACAAATGTTACCAGAATACACAAGTGTGGCGTCGCTGCAGCCATTACTGCGGTAGAAGTCCAATTAAATGCAATTCATTGACAGTCAACGTACAAAAGTTTGGGTTAATCACTAATCTGAATATTAGTTTCCATGTATACTTTCTGATAAAACAAATGTGTGTCTGTCGTCCACAATGCGGGTGTGAAAGTGCTGTGCAACAAAGTAGCCACACCTGGCACAATTTAGCCAACATGAGCCATATTAGAACACAAATTCTGACAAACTGCATTTGCATTTGCATTTAGATGAAGTTAAGGAAGAGCGAATCTTGAAGATATATCTGGTTAATTTAAAAGCTGCTGGAATGGGAAATAGTGCCAGAACATATTAGGCCAATAAATTTCCTTCTTAAATCACAGTAAATATCAGTCAAGTTCAAGTGCAGTTACACTGCCGCTGACAACCATACAAGAGAACGTACTACAGCAGATGAGCAACTTGGCTGTGACCACTTTTTACACACTGATCAGGCATAACATTATGACCACCTGCCTAATATTGTGCTGGCCCCCCTTATATGCACAAAAATGCTCTGAACCATCAGGCATGGACAAGAGGACCTCTCAGGGTGTCCTATATGGTCTGACACCAGGACGTCGGCAGTGGATCCTTTGGGTACTCTGGCTTGTGCAGTGGGGCCTCTGTCAATCAAACTTGTTCCACTGCATCCTGTTGATGCTTGATCACAATGGGGTTCAGGAAGTTTGGAGGTCAAATAAACATGTTGGTCCATTGTCATGTTCCTCAGCATGTTCCTGATTGTTTGATGTTTTTGCCATGTGGTGGGGTGCATTTTCCTGTGGGGGTAGGCCAGTGACATTTGGGATTTCCATTTGCATGAGGGAGTGTGCTTGTTCAAGGACATTGTTTATTTGGGTGTCTAAGTCTCATCAACACGGATGGCAAAATCCAAGGTTTTCCAGCAGAACAGCACATAGTACCAATATGATCAGTGTTATTCACTTCACCTGTCAGTGGTCATGATGTTATGGCTGATCGGTGTATGTATACACATTGTTATTTGCATTACTCTCACTGAGCCAATTTCCCAACCAGACTCTTTAGAGCTTTGCAATGATTTGCTTCTCCAACGCATCATACCTCGACCTCCTGTATGGCCTGCACATGGACGCCACAGCTCTTGCCGTGCTCCAGAAGGGCTGAGTCGAAGGCGTCCATCAGGATGATTCTTCGCAGGCCAGGGGTCTCCTTCCGCTCCACGTTATCCAGAAGCACCTGAGCTTTGTCTACTTTGTCGCAGATGACTGTGGAGATGTCAGCTGAAACGAAACAAGCACACAAGAGCCAACGCACCCTTGTGTGAATATCAGCAAAAAATAAGGAATGAAAAAGGAACAAAACAGATGCGGAGTGGGAATTCAGGTGAAAGTTCAACAAATTTCTCATTCACAAGGGAGCTGACAGAGACTTTAAGACGTCAAAAGCATTCAGATGATCTTGTTAATCTACTCCTGTGTTTATGGTCGGTTTAATTCAAAGATGTGTCACTTCTCACTGCAGTTAATTCAGCCAATTTACTGCTGTGATATTTTTCACTGCATTCAGTTCAGTATTAAGTTCAGTCTAATTCTTTTTCCAACACTTACATTCAGTTCCGTACAAAATTAGCAACATACATTTATAAGATTATGGGTTGTTTGTTTTTTAATTGTGACTATTTCAGTCTTTAAATAAACTTTAATCCACAAAGCAACACTGTAAATCAAGATGATAGAGATGCTCTCAGTCACCAGTGAGGGGAGCTCCACTGCTGAAAGCTACTGTCTGATCAGCCACACTTTACATACACACACACACATATGCTGTATCTGCAGTAACTGTAAGTGTATTTCAAATATTTAGCTACAGGATTTGTGGCTTATTCCTTCCACAAGGAGTGGACTGTCTGTTCTGTTTACATGGCTGCCAGCTCACATTGATTTGAGTAGTTTGTCTGTGTGTGTTCTTACCGGTGTTAATGATGAACCGTATAGCATCTGCGCCTAGTGTGTCATAAAGGGGAACCACCACCATGGAGTAGGTGTAGCAGGCTAGCTCAGAGATGATCCACTGCAATCATACACAAGGCAAAGGTCAGAGGTTACAGTTCATTCATCCTTGTGCTTTTTAATTCACATTTTTAGACCATCCATATACTTTTTTTCCTAGCTGTAAAGATGGCTGGACTACTTCAGTATTACAACTTGCTATCATGTAGCATAAAGGAGTTTTACAGTGATTGAAGACAGCTGGGGGTGAGCTGGTGTGCTCAAGCTGCAGTGAGTGGTGAGAGGTGAGTGGAAAGAGTAGCAGGAACTTTATAGATCTGCATATTCCATATGAAGCAATGGTGTAGAGTTACATCTAAGCCACTTTAAGGCAGAAAGGGATTATTCTAATGATAAAAAAAAAAACTTTGAAATATGAGAAGTGGTGAGTTTTTAGGGCTTAAATCAATGACTGGAGAGTCAATGTATATTGATCGTTGAAGAGAGAGAGAAACAGCAATAGGTGGAGACCCCATGAGCGAACATGTGTGCGAGTGTTTGAAGCCAACCTATAAAATGGTTTGCATGTAACTTTCATAGCCAGTCTGTGTGAAACAATGAAGCAGCGGACTCGTGAGAAACCGAGTCAAACAGCCAAAGAGAAGAAGAAACAACACTAAATGTGAAAAGACCAACATTGAGACAAAGAGTCACCTCAGGTCTGTTCTGAGCAAACACTCCTATGAACTGGTTGGGGTTGGGCTGGCAGCCCTGGTGCAGAAGGCCTGAACCCAGATGCTCCGCCCGGGCTGTCACCTATGGTGTGGAGAGATGGGACAGATGATTGGACCAGGTGGAGCAATGCCAAACAAATGGTGAGAAAATACTTTGAAAATACCCTGTCTGAACAGTGCATATTGTTCCTCTTCCTTCTAATATTATTTTTCTTGGGAATTACACAGTAGGAGTTGAGAATGTTTCTTGTTGTCGATAAGCTTATTTGGCTTACCTAGTACTCTTTAGTAATATAGAAAAGTAAAGTGACTGAAATAAAGGGATAACCCTTCTTGTGTTTGTCATAGTATGAGTTCTATTTTTCACCATCCTCTAGCTATAAAAACTCAACACACTACAGTTTTCATTTCCTGAGAAATGCATCATATCCTATTGTGTAAACTGCTGAATTGCCGGGATCCCATTTCTCAAGTTACCCTGATTATAAAGATGTCAGAGAAAATGTAATTATTGTTGCTGTGTCTGGACAGCAAAGAAAGTTGCACAATAGTTCTCACATGCTCCACGTTTCAGTGGAAGTCTTACACCTCATTTTCCAACTTGGATTATCATAAAAGGCAGCTTCTCACTGAATGGGACTGTAAACATGTCCAGATCTGTCTGGCTGATCTAAGAATTACAACGAAAAAAAACCATCCACCCACAGTTCTCTTGTAAAATAATATGATGTCACTGATCAATGTTGCGGGTAGCGTATTTCTCATACTGTCTGCTGTAGATTACTACATCACTTGTCTAAATAAAATTTCCCTCCCACCACCACCACCACCGCTCCTTTCCAAACTTTCCAAAACTTTCCCTTTCCCTCCTGTGCTCACAGATTTGTCACAACTTGAAACTGCTTCAAGGCATGTTGGAAGTTTTTTTTAGCTGCTACAGGAACTGAATGACGGATTACTTCTATACAATATCTGGAAGTAATAGTAAGAGTATTGGAAGATGGAACATTGATAATTATATATGTGTTGCTGCTGATATACTGATATGCCACATATTCGTAGTTCTGCAGCTGAAATCAACCAAGACTGACTTTAGTTCAGGTTTTTTACCAGGAATCAGGAATTTCCCAAAAGATCCAAACTCGACTGATTGTTCTAAACATCATCACTAATTCATGGCGTAAGTATTGAATTTGAATATACTACAAATTCTTGGGGACCCCTGTAATAGTCATTTTTCACTGTGCTAGTATTTTCACACCGAGAACGCTGTTTGGCCTGTGCTCGGCTTGCTTAACCGAAAAACAACCCTTTGCATGTTATCCGAGACAGCATGTCCAGTCTACGCAAGCAGCAAACTAACCACAAGGTTCCAAGAGACACCTGTGTCCCTACTTCCCATACTCTCATCCTTCTACCCCTCTGCAGACATATGACGATTAACCGTCTCTGTGCAGAGACTAAAACACTGAAAAGACAACATTTTCTCTGGTGTCTATATCTCAGTATCACAGGACTCATTGAGTAAATTCTCAAGGAACACAGTAGTCTTTCCACCACACCTCGTGTGACGTAACATTAAAAATAAGTACAGTTTTTATATCACTGTGAAAAGAGTCTCTGCCTATTCAACATATAGTCATACACATTATTTTATTTGTCTTTTACTGAAAGTGTTAACATTTATTTTGTTTCCCTGCATCCCTGTGTCTAAATAACATTAAGTTGTTGATTATTAACTTCCTCTGCAGAAAAAGTTACACAAAATCTGTATAATTACTGTATGTTTCTGCCACCAGGAATGTTTTTTAAATATGTATTTCATGCATATATTTAACAAATAGAAGCAAGCTTCGTTTTCTTTGTTGTTAAACCACTGTCAGCACTTTCTTACATTGTCATATTTCTATTTTTGACAATCTTGTCATGTCTCTGAATAAAATCCATAGTTGTGAAAATTCTCTTTTTTCAAATGATACCTTCAGGGACATCTTTTTAAACTGAATTTGATAGAAATCTTATTATATTGCATTGTATCTAAGAAATCCAGTGTAGAAGGAAAGTCAACAACATTTATGTTATCCAGACAATAAACAGTCACTAAAAACAGCTCCAGAAGTTCTTCATAACTTAGAGTCTGTTCTTTAATTTATAATTTTAGTGACCTACTGTGAAACATGTTTTTAGCCCAGTTTTCTATTTATAGCAGTCACTGCAGGTATTCAGTGGAGGCTGGTGACGGTGCCAGACTGGGTTGCTAGGCAGACTGAGTCTCTGTGGTGCACAGGTTTTAAACTACACCTGAAGGTTACCTGAAAGACCCGATTAAATGTCGCTACAAAGATGATAAGAGAAAAAGTAATTTCCAAGAAGTCGGAAATACAATTTCATAGATTTGTCTTTCCAGAAAATAATGTTTGGGCAAATTTTACCTTGAAAAAAATGCAAAGGTGGCAGTGTTATAATCAGATCGCTGAATGATTCATAACTATAAGAGCAACACAAATTCTGCTCTATCACATCTCTGGAAGCATTGTGCAGCTTTGCCTGGGGTACTTTCCATGTGCTGGTCATCTCTTTTAGAGTTCCCCCTCCTCTAAAGCTTTTCCTCCTCTCAGATAGGGCTGAAACTGTTGTGGTTACAAAGAGATAAGACATCCCCTGACTGGCACTGACCTCTTTGTAGGACATCCATTTGTAAGGCTGGTTAGGGAGCCGCGAGCCTAAGCAAGGTCCATCACCTGTTCAGCACACAGGGAGACAAAACCATTGTTAACTGTAACACAACTTTAAATATTTTTTAGTAAGTCAACATGTTTTATTAGCATGATAAATTATTATAAACCGGTTTAACCCCCTGAACCATTTTCTGGGTGTTTTATTGCTCCTGTCACAGTTTTACTCACTGTGGGCTCATTTGTCACTGCAATATAAAGACCTGAACCTCTGTGGAAACAACACAACCACGGCTAGAAGCAGAGACAACTCAAAAATGTCTCATTGTGAAGCCTAACACAGTTATAATGTCATAAACCATAAAAAAGAAGGAAAAAAAGCAGAATTTTGTTGTTAGTGTACAAGCTTTATCTTTAGCAAATTTTTAAATAAGACATGTTGAATAAGGTGACTTTGCTGAAATATCACGATTTAAAAAACTGATCATTGAGTAATTTAGGGACTATCAGGAAGTAGAAAAACCAATGATTCTTTGTGCGGGTCTAATAAAGAGAGGAATTTTGGTCAATTAAAAAAAAAAAAATGACATGCCTTTCAAACCTGTAGGTGGGTTTTGAGGTTCAGAGGCTTGAACACAGTGGAGATTTAAAGAGCTCACGGTCAAGTCTGTAACTTTAAAACAGTTGTGAAAGAGTCTGAGTGTGGTTGGAGTGCTATTAGGAGGAAATGCCTTTTCAGGAAATCCTCACAAACAAAATACTATCTTCCTTGGGATTCTATTGAATAGCAGTCAGTCGTCAAGCAACGTTTCCAGCGAGTGAGTGAGTGCCGCAACATTCTCAACATACCTTTATATACTCCTCCCTAAGAGAGACCAATGATTCATTACAGCTAATAATGTTTTCATACATTGGCCATGTTTTTGCCTGGCTGTCCCTCCGATCTTCAAATAACAGGAGCTTCTTCAGGCCCCTCAGGGTATATCTGTTTTAGATTCTACTATTTAGTGCACAAGTTGGGTTAACATATTGTCCCACAGCAAGAGTTTTATATTTTTCCCTTCATTTAGATGACGATCTTAATCTGTGACTGCTAAAATGAGATTTCCTTCTGCAGGCTTCATGCCAATAGGATTTCCTTATTTGTATCATACTTGCTTTATCAGTAGTATGAAGTTTTGGAGCACCAGAGACATTAAAATACCTCAGCGCTGGCTGTAACTCAAGACATGAGCCTGTGTCAGGAACACGAGTAAATAATGAACAAAACGTGACGGTGGATAATTTCCTCCTCTGTACCTCCGCACTGTGAGTCAGTCACCAAGTCTAAAGCTACTTGGCTGTGAGCCCTGACACTGTTACCGTTAGCAACGATGGACATCACCTTGGCAACCACCAGGAGTCATTTTATCTCCAGCAGCAGAGCTATAACTGGAGGTTTCAACGGTCAGACCATGTAATTGTCAAACTGTGTGCCGTCTCTGTCCACATGTGTGTAAAACAAGAAAAAAAGTGCGGTATCTCAGTGTGAGTGTGTGTGTGTGTGTGTGTGTGTGTGTACATACTCTGCTACTGTACATCTAGGAGTCTGACATGATAAAGGTTAAATTATTCTCACTGGAGGCTCCCAACAAGTGTGTGTGTAGTCTTAATAGTGTATTGTGTATATATTATTTTACTGCAAGTTCACTTTAGTGTTTATATATGTTATTTTTTCACAGCTGAAGTACATGTTTTCCTATTTCAAAGGTGTCTCTTAAAAGTGGAAACATGATATGAGAGTTCTGCCTAATAATGCACCAGGCAGTAAAACTTTGAGCATGTTAATTTGAGTCATGGTAATCAAGATAAAAGAGCTAAACTACTGCTACCAATCAATCCTCTTGTGGGGAGCTGATTGCTCGGTTTTGATTGTGCGTCTGTGGCTGAGAATAATGGGACTCGAAATTGTTGCTTTCATTCGCATTTTTCTGTCACAACAGTTCATTATTTTGTTGTGCTTAAAAAAATCAACATCATAATATCACAATCTCTCTTCCTCTCATTTGAATAATATACATAAACATACTATTGTCTATGTGCTGCTGTAAGAATACTCCAGTAAAAGACTGTTAATTGATCTGTGTCTTGAGTAATGGACAGATTGTGAGTCAGAAAATCCAAATGAAAATAGAAAATGATGCAGGACACAAGTGTGACTTTAAAAATTTAGATGCACATATCACCCAGTTATGATATTGGTATTTAGTTAGTTTTACACAATCCTTTTAATCACATCTGGTCTCTTGATTTGTGTCATTTTGTTCTGTTTTTTAAACATCTATGTTTTATGTCTCTAAGGAGAAGCCTGTAAAAGCATCAGTTAGTTAATTAACTTCATTAGTGGACAGAAAATCCGAATGACTTTTAGGATGAATGAAAGAAAGCCTCGCTGATGTGATTTGAAAAGCTGACAGACTTCAGTGTTATTTTTCCACCTTGTATCCTCCCACCTACCAGATATATGAAGGCCTCTCTGGAAGACCTCATACATGGTCCTGGCGTCGTCGTGGTAATGGGTCAGCAGTTTGGAGGGGTCACCCATCATTGACCTACGACCCCCACCTTCATGCTGACGCAGAGAGAAAGAGACAAAGAAACAGTTTAACACCATGAAGTCTGAAGGGTGTAATTCCTCTCCATCATCAAAACAGTGTTGCACAGATAGTCAAGCCTGAGGGGAAGAAAGAAGAAAATAGTTTTCCTTGTTCTCCAAATGATAATCCATCTCTTTTGTCAGCTCACAACAGAAAACGGAGCTGTGTGTCGTTCCCTTGTGCTGCACTGCTGATACATTTCGTAATTAGAGTTCATTCTCATAAAGGCGGAGAACAGTTGAAGCAAATAAGTCATTCAGGTTAAAAAGATTAGGGGGTCTGGCATGTTATGAAACTCTCATAACACTCAGCTGTAATGTGCTTCTATCTGAACTCGTTACATTCACAGTTGGTCAGACTGCAATGGCACCTCTTCAAACACTTTGTCAGGTCACAAAAAAGCCTCAAAGGCCACAAAAAGCCTCTCAGAGGAGTTTCACTGTGACTACAAATGCCGCCTGCCTCGCCTGTCGGTTAAAAAAACCTGTGGTGGGTGTGTGTGTTGAAAACAGGGCGTGTGTTTGGTTTTTGGTTGGGATGGTCGTTGTGGTAGAAGTAGCACAGGGGTGGAATCAAGGCACGCTTCACCAACAGCTCGTGAGCTTTATCTAAAGTCAAAACAAGTTTTTGGATACACACAGCAAGGTTTTATCATCTACATGTACACATAATGAATTCAGATGAACACACAAAACATTCTCGCTCTGAGGGTAAAAGTAAAAACGTTATTGGCACAAGCGTAAGTGTGTGAGTTTCTTTTGTTGGTCTTTCCAAGTCTCATCAGTTTCTCAAATACAAAGACAAGTTGTGTGCGAGTTTGTGAGGGATTGTTCATGAATGTGTATGTCAAGGTTGTGGGATTTGTTTTTAGAAAAGTTGCTCAATGAGGTGTGAGACACTGATGAAACTGTGTGAGTTATTGTTGTAACAAGGCACCAAACCCTACTTAAAAGACCGGGCACTGAATTATTTTGGGTCTTGTCTTTCGTAAAATGCCAGTCGCTGCCATATCTTCGACTGATGCTCTTTTATGCATCTTTACTACACATTAGTGTGTTCTTCTTGCCTCAACGAGTTCCACCAGCCTGTGGCCTGATGTGTAATATTCAGGGCACAGAAAAAAACAAAACAAACAAAACAAGAAGCACTCCCTCTTGCTCATGAAGCTTTTTGCCATGAGTGCATAATAATAATTGAAGGTGACCTGAATGAGTGCATCAGCATTTTTATCAAAAGAGAGAATCATCTGAATTTTAGCTTAGCTGGACACTAAGAGAGCAGTGTTTGGCTGTGTGTGTGTGTGCGGCTGCAAATGAGTGAGAGTTACTGCCAGTATTTGGGAATGCAGCCCTGAAACGAATATAAAATGCGTCCAGTCTTACCGGCACCTCCTCGGACTGGTGCAGCAGGCTGCAGGGAGGCTTGATGGGGCGGGGTCTGGTGGCCAACCAGTACGCCAGCACGGCAGTCAGAGCGCCGATGCCCACCAGCGTGGAGGTCGGCAGGGAGCGGAAGAACTGGCCGAGCTCGTCCATCTCCGGTATTCTCAGGCCGCTCATCATCTCCTGGGCCTGCATCTTCTCCATCAGGGTGGAACTCAGCTCTGTGGGAAGGACACTCAGTCTTTTATGACGTCCAAATAAAACCTGTCCAACAACACTTTTCTTTTGTGTACATACACTGTTGTGTAAACAAAAAACTGCATTATGTAGTTTTATGTACATCTATAATTCAGAAAAAGTCAGCTTTTAAAATAATTTTTTGACAGATTTTATGTGAGATGGCATGATGAATTAATCAACCCTTTATCAAGCTGAATCAGATGTACCAGCAGAGGTTTATAATAGCTTAAAGGGGACTTACAGCTGCTGCTACTGATTTTCAAAAGTAATCTGAAAAAACGTGTCAATGATTTGTCCAAGGACTGACCTCTGAATACACAAAATTCCATAATCTAATACTATTTAGACCTATAACAGCATATTGCAACTATGGCAATGCATATTTACAGTTTTCATTTGGTCTGATGTGCATAACGTTGCAGTGCAGGTGGAAAGCCAGACATGGATGCACTGGCTTCAACGAAAGAAGAAGAAGAGGGATTAAAACAGACAAAACCACAGTCTGGAGCTTGACAATGAACTGCAGCCATAAGCATAAAATAAATGATGTGAGAACGTGACAAATTATCCACAATCACATGTTGAAAACAAAACTCTCACTTCCACACCCACAAAGAATGCCATCAAACCTTCATCTTCCTGTGTTTTTGCTCTTGCATCAGTGTGCTGATTTTTTTTTTTTTAGATATTAAAACCACAGTTTCTATAAAAACTCAACTTTCTTTATAATGAAAAGGCATCATGTAAAATGACCTGTGTGCTACTAAGTGTTCAACTTTGCTCTAAATGTGGGGTGGTGTTGTCTCTTTGCTATTCATGCCAAAATGTCAGAGTGTCAGAGTGTCAGAGTGTCAGAGTGTCAGTTATCACCATGCTCCTCTATTTGTGCACTTTGACTATTTATTAACTACAAATGTGACCGTAATGAGAAGGAGCAAAATGTGTGAATGTTAGAGGGATGAAAGAAACACGAATGATTCCCATGTTAACGAGTGCTAACTGGTTAGTCGATGCGTTGAAGCACAGGTATGTGTGACGGACGTCTGACATTTGAAGGCAGTGATAAGAAACTGTTATTCAGGAAGTGGTAATGACACCTAATTTCCAATTCTGAACAGGTCTGCCTTGATGCAGCCGTTTACCACAGACATACAAAACTACAAACCCTCCTTCAAAGTTCTCAGTGTTTTATGAACACGTTTGACCTCCTCCACTCAAATCCAATACCACATAATTTATGTTTCAAAAAGGGAATGAATGAGGGGTCTTCCCCCGCTTTTCCGCTCTTACTGTAAAAGCAGCCCAGAGTAGATTATCTACACTACAGTAGTGACAAGTGGTCGGACTAGAGGAGAGATAAAACACACCACACGTCACACATAGTACTCATTAAGTCACAGTGTCAGTCTCTCTCACACACACACACACACAAACACACTATGAGGTGCATAATTTAGCAGAGGGGGAGGCTGGCTGCAGCGCTGACTGGAGGGTTTCCTTACCTCCCCTGGGAAATGAGTCAGAGACAGCACCACCTGATCAGGACGAATAGCGTCGGGGCACTGCTGCAGCTCACAGCCAATCAGATTCACTTCCTGTCTCCTCTCACTGTCCCCCCCACACACACAAACGGTAACAGACAGCGATGCCAATAAGTATAAATATCTGAGGCCGTGGGAACACTGACTTCCTCATTCACCTGTTATTCTGAAAGGAAGCACTTCACTAAAAAAGGAAGCTGAATCGTATGAACTTGCGCTCGAATGAAAGCGGGAGGCAGGACTTTAAAAAACACTTTAAGAAACAAGACAGCTATGTTTAAACAGGCTGATGAGGAGGCGATGAGCTGCTACCAGTTCAGAGTTTTGAAATACTGAGGTGATGAGTTCAAGGATCTCTACTCTTGAACAGTAAAGTCTCACCTTTAACAGTTTACTTAAAGTTTTTTGTCTTATTTTCCAAAAAATTCAAGACCGCAAACCTTTTCACACCTTTTTCAACCAAACATGAAGTATAAATCATGTTTCAAAGCCTTCTCTACACACTGCCAGGAATACAATGAATCCTTTATCTATCTTTTATACGGGAGTCAAAGAAGCCAAAATTGAAATATCTTGAGTTTAAAGAACAGAGGAATCCACAATATGTCTGTTTTGAATTGTCGATTGCAAACGAGGTGGCTTTAGTTCACCTCGTTATAGCCCTGGTTGGTAATTGTACCTAATGACTCATTCAAACAAACAAAAGCTATATTAAATTGGAGAAAATGCCCCTAATATCTGTAGGATTGTTGCAGGGGCTCCTTAATAATTAGACTGAAAAGCACAAGTTGGAAGACTGAATGTCTCTAATAAATAAAAATCTGCATTGCTTCCCACACAGAACAACAGCAGCGTACCGGTGCACTACCAGGTACATCCTAAATCAGATTAAACACCTCAGATGAGTCTGAAGTTGAAGCAAAATGCCTTATTACATCCTGCAGGAGTCAACTACAAAACTGGTAAAAAAAAAGGACCAAACTTTAAAATAAAACTTTTTTGATAATTCTAAATACCAGCAAACCAGTTTCTATATGATACACCTACGAAAACTCCCCACACAAAAACTGAACATTGTCTGCAGTCATCTGTAAAGCAGCACTGACACATTCACATACTGTAACATTGCTCATCACCCCCATTGCTTTGATTGGAGCCCGTTGCACAATACCTTCCCAGTGAATTCCCTGACGCTGCTTTTCCAATCACTACTTGAGCTCAAATGTTCTAAATTTACTTTCTTTTCAGACAGAAACTGTCACCTGCAACCAAAAAAAAACAAAAAAAAAAACCACAGCATCCCTCTGATGTGCCTGAAAGCAGTACTGTGACTTTAACACCGCAGGACTCCCCGCTTCTCTTTATTTTCAACTTTGGTGTCCAGATTCATGTTTCCTCTTTCTCTGTTGTCCGTTTTACGCCTGTTACAGTAATGACGAGGGGGAATTAGAGCTGCTCCAGTGCTGGGAAATGTTTAGCACGATCGTAAGTAATAGAAACCAGCTCGATAATAGTTCTAAACCAAACCAAACTGTTTGTTGGCAGGATGCTTAAGCAGTTACAATGTCAATGTTAATTCTGTAATGAAATGTCCTGCCCCTGTTAAGTGCACAGAGTCACCCACTGTGTGCAGCTGGAGTCTTTTAATCTCTTTGAAGATGTGACAAATTGAGACTCGAAAATCTGGCACAGATGCAGGTGTTTGGAATGAATGGATTATACAGAAAAATGACAGACGAGGATATTTTACTGGTTTTAGAACACCTAAAAAGTGAAGTTAAAATGGGAACAGATATAGAACACACTCAAAGATACTCAATCACATATAATAAAATAGCATATCTGTATTGCATCCTGTACGTCATAGACTTCAGTTTAACTTTTTTCTACTCTGTAAAGAAGTTTGATCATTTTAATGCTTGGGGAAATTTGCTTTTTTGGGAAATACATGTACTCATGGTCTTTCTAAGAACTGTGAGGACTGAGACCACTCATTTCTGTTCAATAGGTGAAACTGGGACATGGTTAGCCTTGTTTAACGGGATGTGAGAAACTGAGGGAAACAAATAACGTGTCTTATCAACACTTCTAAAGTTCACTAAATGACACATAGTTGCTGGTTCATTTAGTTCTTACTCAGAGAGCTGAAAAAATTAAGTTTTAGGGGGTTCAATGCTGTGACCATTTTGGCAAACAGCAGCCATCCACCCAGTTCATCTGTACACATTCAACTATAGTGCAGACTGGCAGAAGAGATGACACTCCTAGAAATACAAATGATGGCGTTTGCATTTCTAGAAACAATCATTGTGCAACTCCACTTCTGTAGTTAAAGGAATAAGCTTGACTGTTTGGGGGGGAAACACACTTACTCATCTTCTGGCTAAGAGCTGATAGTGGGGTTGAGTTAGCTTCATCTTAATCTACCACTAAACTCCTTAAGTCATTATATTTCATTTCTTTAATCTGTCCAAGAACAAAAACAAAAATCATCATTTCATGGGGGGTTATCTGTCATATTATCTCTTGGATGGAGCAAGTTACATCCTGGAGGCTCTGCTGGTTGTCTGGCAACTGCTCAGATCCAAGAAAGAGTCAAATACATAGTGTAAATACCCTTTTAATAATGAAGAACTACCATTTACATATGTTTTAAGCCAAACATCAGAAAGATGTTTAAAAAATCATGCTATATAAACACATTTTATCTTATCTCAGCAAATGTGTAACCAGACAATCAATTTTTGTTGTTGTTGTAATAACTCTTTACATTTTGGCAAAGACAAAGATGTAAGTGGTGAGAATGCAAAGAGTGACTTCACACAACAAGAAACAGATTCCAGTAGCTAAATGCCTGCTTGCCTGATTTTTCCCCCGGTCATACGCTACCTTTTCCACATTCCAGTTTACATCCTACACCTCATTTTGCATTGATCCATATTACAGTACAGCTGACGTATCTGGACAGCTGTGACAGTAAGATCAATGCCAAAGCACCACCAGCCAGGCGGGCAGCACAACACACACAGATGTCAGTGTCATGCCGGCACAACATGCTTGTTCTGTTCTCAGATCAAATAAACAAAGATTTGAGCTTCAAATTTTTTTAAAACCTCAATTGCCACATCACTGTTTGAAGTAATGTGAGTATGTAGTGATGTAGTAGTGATGAATGCTGAAGGGCTTGAAGCATGTTGCAAGTGACCGACCTTGATAGATGACATGTTTATTTACTCATCTGATTGTGGACCTGTATGCTTCATTGATTTTTGCAATCAAAGTCCAAATGTTCTCTATGAATGTTTATGCATCGCTGTGCAAGGATTCTAAATAAAGGGTCTGTTTAGTGCGTTCGATGGCGAATGTGGCTCGGCTGCAGCGGCGACTGAGCCACGGTGGATTAGTTGGCATTCGAGGCAGAGGTGGGGGGACTGCACTCGACGAGCTCTAAATATAGACAGACTCCATAACCCACTGACACCACTGTGCAGAGAGCTGGAATAGAGGAGGCTGCAGAGAGACAGAGGGAGTGAGAGCGGCTGGTTACAAAAGCATCACTGTGCACAAACACAAACAGACACACGCACACACACACACACAGTGCATCTTCATCTGGAGACACTGAGGAGAGGGAGATGTAACAGGGAGCCCGGGGGCAGATGTAAAGATAGTAATAATAGTAACAACACTACTATTGATAAGACTAAAATGAATGATTCTCTACCCAGTTCACATGGATTCATTCATCTTGTGATGGCATGAGGATAATGTGCTGTTACTTTTTAACACTGCTTTCCTGAAAGTAATGATTTTAATTATAAAACCACTCTCTTGGAATCCACAGTTGTAGAGCAGATCTCAGTGGTTATGAATTGCATCATCATGTACAGATAAATTTAAATAGAATTAAATCAAATAATATAAAAGTTAGTAAACTGGGAATATGTTGCCAAAAGTAAGGATTTTAACTGTAAAAACACTCTTGTGGAATCCATAATTGTGAAACAGAGCTGACTGACTTATGCCATGTATTATCTCATACATGATTTTGCACACATGTACCATATTGTGATTATGTTGGGAACGAAAACTGTAACAAGAGGATGTTTAAAACCCATATACCACTTAGGGAGAAATTTAAAATGCAATTACATAAAATAATATGTGGTGAATGACAGACATTTATAACAAACAAAATTCTGTGACAGTCTTGTCATTATATTAATTACTAAGAGGACCTAACTGAGCAAGGATTTAAAGAAGTTAGTAGACTGGTAATACATGGCTAAAAGTAATTATTTTAACTGTATAAACACTCTTGTGGAATCTGTAATAGTGGAACAGAAATGACTGATTATAAATTGTATAATCTTGTATTAGAGTTTGCACACATTTCCCATATCATGATGATGCTGGGGACAAAAACTGTATTGAGAATGCATTAAAAATTCATATGTCTTCACAGAGAAATAGAAAATACATCCATCCATCCATTATCTATACACCGCTTAATCCTCTGTAGGGTTGCGGGGGGGCTGGAGCCTATCCCAGTCGACTTAGGGCGAAGGCAGGGGACACCCTGGACAGGTCACCAGTCTATCACAGGGCCACAAGCACACTCTCATTCACACCTACGGGCAATTTAGAATAATCAATTAACCTCAGCATGTTTTTGGACTGTGGGAGGAAGCCGGAGTAGAGAACCCACACATGCACAGGGAGAACATGCAAACTCCACACAGAAAGATCCCAGGCGTCCTAACCGGGATACCAACCGGGGATCTTCTAGCTGTGAGGCAACGCTGCTAACCACCGAGCCACTGTGCAGCCCATTTAAAATACAGTTAAATTAAAATAATACGTAGTAAATGATGGGAACAGGCAGAATTCTGTTACAGTCTTGTCATTTTATGAATAACTAAAAAGATTTAAAGTTGGTAGTGGAGTAGAGTATTAATGCTGTAGTTCTGGTTTAAATGTAGGGCCCAGCCCTAATATTATAAATGAAACAAATGCAACAGAGCCAAATTAAAGTTGACAAAAGCTGACACACTCACACACACACACACACAGAGAGAGAGAGAGAGAGAGAGAGAGGGAGAGAGAAAGAGATAGAGAGAGAAACATTACTGTGCTGAGGTCCTCTATGGCTCAGCTTGAGAGGCTGCTTTGATCTACAAATATGTAAAATGAGGTGTCATCTTACACAGATTACATCTCATTTTGCAACAAATCTCACTTTTTATAGCTCATGTCTGCAAAAGCGACACTAAATGCAGTGTTCAAATTCTGTGGGTCGAGGTGAGACTACATCTGATGATCAGATTTGGGACGCCCACTATCAGCACCTGTTAGCTAACGCACAGGATCTCCTGTGGAGCCTGCAGGGTTAAGCAAAACCATTGAAATGCCTCAGTGCCGACATCCTCGAACCCACCATCTTCCTGCCCTGAAATAGTCCGACAGCAGCAGGAGACTCGCAGCCCGCCAGACACCTAATTGGCCTCCAGGAGAGATGAAACATCAAACTGCATGTCAATATTTCTGGCTCTTTGTTCTGCTCTTGTCTGCATTTTTCCTCTTTTTTTTGCTGTTAGAGTGCAAATAAAGGAAAAAGAATTTTCTTATCATAGAAAAGAGAAAAACACAAGAATAAGAAAGAAATTTTTAGAATCTGTCCCACACAAACCTGAGCATCGACCTCAGATGACTCACTAAAACTTCCACTGTGCTGCTGTAAAGTGATGCCAGACAACAGAGACAGAGCAGGTTCAAAGGTTGGGTGGGAGGCAGTGAAAGGTCCGAAGAATCAGTCCTCCACTATACACCGGGGCTTTGTCCTATTTCAGGGGTTGACTCCTTCGTAGTATGAACTCTTGTTTCTACATGGAAAATTCCATAACAGGATGAAAAAGCCTAGCAGATTAAAGAAATACATGTTCCCTCTATTCAAATTAAGATGACAATCAGTATCCTTCACTCAAGGTGAATTCTTGGTGCAGTGTGGTGATGATAAAGGCCGCATCTAAACTCCCACCCACTGAAACTGGACACAAACTGAATGATTTCAGGTGTTTCTCAGCACTCTCAAGAGTTGAAATCCATTCACTCAAGAAGGATTTGAAATCTAAAAGCAGATTTGATTTTGAAATGATTTCTTTTCTGGCAAATGGGCGACTATCAAATGCCTCTTAACAGACGCCATCCGGCTACACGCTGACATTTGCATGAACGTTTTGCATAAACAGGGTCGATTCTCCACTGCAGCCGAAAGCTTCATGTTCAACTCTCTGTCCCATAGTGGCCTCAATAACGCACCCCTGGGACACAAACGCACACATGCAAGTAGACACATGCAGGTCTTTAAGTCCATCCCTGTTGCCCTCTACAAAGATTGTTGCTTCAGCTGGTGCGACAGAAGAACAGCAGGTCGGCAGCATCCCCATCAGCAACAGCAATGACCTTCATCAGCGAGCGAACTCAAAGACCCGCCTGTTTGTCTTGTGGAGCAAAGAGCAAACCATACCGTGGAAAGCAGGGAAAGTTATCTTCGTAGTACTTGCAGCAGAAATGCTGTTGAATTTACATCTCTTTGCACAAGGACGAAAAATGTCGATATGAACAGAAGGTTGCAGTCTCACAGTTTAGAGTGATCTCTGATTCTATTGAGCCACTACAAGGTTGGCTATTGAGTGCGGTTGAGAACTCTGGAAAAAGCCAGTAACTTGACTTTAAATTAAGCTTTTTACTCAAACTGTACAAATGCAACTCACTGAGGATGCTGATGTTAGTTTTTGCATGAAAGCATAATTACAGAAACACACTTTTTGTCATACTAATTATATTTCCAATATTTTCTCACTCCTGCATTGACTGCTGACATACACAGATCTGCAAACTCTGGTTTAGTTAAAAAAATGCTTATAACATGCCATTAGATGATATTTTCCTGGGATTTACTTTAGGATATTCAATCAGACCATCTGTCACATGTCTGTCATGTCTTCAGACGTGATGCAGAGCGACAGGAGCGGTATCATCTAACACTGAATCTAAACTGATGTATGTGATGAGACGGAATTAACAGTGAAATTTAAAAAATGTAGGAAATACTGATGAATCATATGCTGTTTTGAAAAAAAAATGAAGCAATGTCATGTGTGGAGAGAACATCAGAGAGACGTGCACTTGGCCGCAAAGCCTGACAGATGTGCACAGTCGAACACAGCACTGAGGGAGCATAAAACTGACTGGATCATATCTATTACAAAACATTTAGCGCTCATACTGTGCATGAACAGCTGGGTTTAAAACAATAAGCATTTGAACTGTTCATACATGCCAGTGGACATCTGAATGAACCTCAAGGGTGAGCAGGCTTTTATCTTAAATGGCGGGTTAAGTACAAGTAAGTGGAACATTTATGGCTGCACCTAAAAGTACCTTAAGATGTAGGATTTGGATGAATTTAACTACGATAGGATTCTAAAGGCTATTGGACATACTGGGGTGCAACATTTCTACCAAACGTTTTCCTCTAATTATGAAGTATTGACTCCAGTATGAATCACATGAAGCAAAGAAAATTCACAGCTGCATCCACTTATAAAAATATGTTCCAAAAGTGGCAGCTTATTGGGTGGAGAATTTGACTGACTTTATACATTAACAATCCCACCAGTGACTCAGCTGGAGCGCCTCTAAATAGTTGCATCCCAGTGGACTTGTAAAAGCCTGGACGACCACAAATGTGAAGGAGTCACCACACAGCAGCGCTTTATTTAACCCATTTAAATAAAATGAGTAAAACAACGCTATGAAAATATAGATGTCTAGCCGTAAAACTCAAAGCAGCAGCTCCTCATCATGTCACCTGCACACCGGGAGGATGTTCCTCCACCTCCCTGAGGAAGATTTAACTCAGCAGAAGATTTTGGCGCAGCACTGCGAGCTATGCAGGGATGAGCGCTTGTGAATGGGCCAGCTAGTGTTCCTGTGACCTCTGAGGCTTAAAGTGGAAGAAAGGCAACCACCCTTCGTCTTTAAGTCCCGCCCCATCGGCCCATCCGAGCGCCGTCACCAATGATTAAAGTCCAACGTGGGGAGATTACACCCTATTAGCACAGAGACAGCTGACCAGTAGTAACCCCACTACAGCACTCTATTTAAAGACATCCTGCTCAGCTTTCTCTTATTCTTTGCATCCTTTTATTGCTGTTTTGCAGCTTTGCTTACATCAGTGCGTTCCATCTTTCTTTTTTACTTCTGCTTTTTAACTATCAATGCTTAATCATCCTTGCACGGCACCTACTCTCACTCTCTCTTAACCACTCATCCTTATCTCTCTCTGCCAATCCTCCACTTAGACCCCCCTGCTGGACTAAAACCACAACTTTTTTCCGGTCACTGTCATTGAGGGATAACTGCAAAGACACTGTAACATCCTGTGCATGTGAAACAGCAATTCCCCTCCAAGACAACAGGTAATTGCACTTAAAAGATAAAAAAACAAGCTGTAGAATAAAGAAGTAAGAGAATGCTGGATATAAAATGCACACATATAGAGATGAACCACAAAAATGCAGCACTAAAGTTAAAGTAAGAAAAAATAAAACAGCTCAAGCAAACTGCAAAAATGCAAAGCAGGCAAACTATCTAAACTGTAATTGCATTGCAGAAGGGTTAAAGCAGCTGTGGTCTAAGCAGCAGCACTTACAAAGGTGTCGGAGGAAGCCAGGCAGCCGGTGAGGTGTGTGTGATGTGTGCCTGTGTGTGGGTGTGCATATGTGTGTGAGTGTGTGGTGTGTCAAGGGGCATCAGGCGGATATCACAATGCCCTGTGCAAAGTAGTGATTACCTTCCCACTGCCACGGGGCCAGATTAAGCTGAGGCAAGCAGAGAGGAGGGCAGCGAGATGCGTTTTGGCCTGGTTTGGGCCTGGCTGGCTTCCGTATCACACCACCCTGAGCTCGACAGACGCTGCACTCTCTCACCACACCCACCCGCCCCTCCCTCCACCACTCTCTCTCCCTCTCTGACACCCTCCCACCTCCTAAACATGCAGGCTCGTCTTCTCCTTCGCTAAATGGAAATGATTCGCACACACACGTACAGTGACACAGTGGCAGACAACACGCACATGTGTAGGCACATGCATGCAAATGAACGCACTTGAACGTTTAAACAAATCACCCAAATGTAATGAGGCTGCTCGCAGTTTAAATTTGACTATCAAAGAAGCCTCTAAATCTGAACCAATAGGACTAAAGCAACAAGGCTATGAACTCAAACCAAACAAGAACAACACTGTGCTTCATTTAGAAAACACAAGAGCATGTGATAGACCTGGTTCAGCACTTCAGGGCTGAGCCATTACCCAGCATCCGACAATATGAGGAAGAGAGTATACTGAATGCTGACACAGCAATAAGCCACTCACAGGGAAAGCTGCCATGTGGCTGAGGGAGCACTCAGACTGGGTAATATTATTGATTATTATTGACCAGAACTGAGGCTTTTTGGTGTCATATTCCTCTAGTCTGTCTTAAATCTCAACACTTTGACAGAAAAACCCCCTTGACATATCGCTAATGCTGAGCAATTAATTGATTTTAAACTGAAGCTTGAAATGATGCAATTAGGAAGTCGCAAAAGGCTGCAATTTAGGATGTGTGTCATGCTGCACATCTGATGGAGGGCTTAAACTGTCACGTCAGTCGCTTTACAAATTGGTGCCGTCCTCTTTGTGGTAATGCTCCATGACTGGAGTTAAATATTACACAGCTGAAGCAACAATTATAACTCAAATCAAATCACAATATCAGCCAGAAGAATCACAATTTGACCCAAATCATTCAGTCCTACATGTAACCGTACAGGAATTCGGCATGGTGTGCCTCATTAGTCCTAACACTCAGTGAGAGTGCGCAGTCACCGACACTTATTTCCCAGCAGGAAAGACCAAACCCTCAGCATTTATCCTGTCAAATTGTGCAGTCATGCAGTGTGTCTTTAATTTGCAGGTTCTGATTTCAACCTTTTCACAATCTAACCTCTCCCTTTTTACAGTTTCCATGCTGGTAATGACAAAAAACAAGCCAACACGTCATACTTAATAGTCAAGTTGGTATTCCTCTGGTGGACATTACACTTGTGGCCTCCTCAAATACTTAAAGATCATTGGTTGTCCCCTGCCAAAGGGTGGGGTAAAGCCACCACCATCCTTTTAATTAAATATTGAGGGAGGAAAAAGAATAGGTTTACATGCTGTGTGGGGAATCTACACTAGACGGTGATTAAAATGAATTATTTATAGGGAGGAGCAGCAGGGTGTTGGGATGTGATGACAGGTGAGAGGTGTCACCAAACCTCCCATGGGGGCCCTTCACTGTATTTTTTTAACCAAACCATTCAGTTTACACACACAAATAAGGATTTGTGCTTACTTCTGATTGGTTGCATCAGCCATTAAATATGCAACACCTGCAACCCTGTAACTGCACATTTTAATATTAATGCACCAGCCAAAATGCCAGCTGTTGTAGGATGTGTGTCACTTAGCAACCAGGCAGACTGAGGAGGAACAAACTGTTCAGATGGGCCTAGTTATCTGTAAATCTTCGCTTGGCACATAATCTGCCAACATCATCCATTAAACAACAATAAAGGGAAAGAGCTGCAGATTCTTTCATGACACGTTGTAAAAAAAAAAAAACCCACTCATTCCAACGTCTCCAATCTTTACTGTAAAACTCAGCTTTAAAGGGATTATATTTTATAAAAATCTCATCAGGCCCACTGGAGGTCAACAACCGTCTCCGCTTTGAAACGGCCCTGGAATCGCTGCGTAAACCGGGGTGGGGGTGGTGTCGGTTAAAGCGGAGCATGCTGTGCTCGCTGGTTTTGCCGGTAGGCCGCAGGATTTCAGCACCCTTCGCTCCTGGACAGCTCCGTCCAATCAGCTGCGCTCTTTCGAAGCGCGTCATCCTTCCTCATCCTCCTCATCCTCCCACCCTCCATCACTGAGGCATGGCGGAGGACATCACAGGCAAAATGCTGACTTTCACAACCGGCTTCCTGGCCGACTGACACGTTTTGTTTGAAATAAAAGCACGAGAGGTGGATATTTGCGCAGCCTCGTTTGGGTAGAAGCGCACTGCGCGTCAAAGATGAGGGGGGAAGAGTTTCAAATGTAGCAGGGCTTTTTAATGACGTGCGTCCGGGTTTACGCACAATGTCACACGACCTTAGCAACTGGCCGGCCTTGAATGCTCACGTTTTATCCAATTTGGCTCACAGTGAGAGCGATCCCCGGTTTTAGCAGCTGCACGTCAACGTTAAACACACACTCTGACACGAAATATTCAACCACCCATCATCCAGAACGACCGCATGGGTTCCAGCCGCATGGCAGCTTGTACACCCTGCTCCTACCTGATCAGAGGCAGCCTGGACACAGCCAACCTGAAAGCATCCCTCGATGTTGCCCCTGATGATCTTTTCTGGAGTTCTGGAGCCGAAATTAAAAGGATGCCCCACTGAGAAGCTGCGCTGAGTTAATCGGCTACACGTGTAGTCTGAGAAAAATGGAAAATGTCACCGGCGTCATCGCGGTGCAGGCGAAGAGCCAAATGCGGCAATGCTCATGATTGAACACGCGTCGAAATGTAGGAAATAGAAACACCACAACCTTTGCAAAACGAAAAAGCCGGCAGTTGCACGGCACACAATGCGCCTCGGCCCCTCTGTGAGACAGGCGCATCGCCTCCAGCCCGGCGATGCCAAATCGTTACCAATGAAAAAAAACGCACCACAAATCTGAAGAGATATTGGAAAAACTCACCTAATATAATCCAGAGCGACCCAGAGACCAACACGAATGCGAGCATGTCTTTCTCATTGAGTCAGCTGTCCCGGTGCAGGAGCGGCTCAGAACTGCAGCATCGACTGCAGCAAGTCGCCGACAATCTGGGAGATTAAGGAGGGGGGGCGACAATATATCTGAGACGGACCACAGTGGGGGAGCTGGTGCAAGGGCCGGCGGTGTCCAGCAGGTGTGTAGAAAGAGAAAAAATACTGGACGTGCTGACAGAAGAACCAGACCCCGACAGACTAGTGCAGCATCCTTCCTCCTGGTGGATTTTCCACCTTCACCTAGTTGGCTGCTGCGCAATGGCAGACACCCCTGCTGAATACCAGGGGCTTGTAGGTCGGACAGAAGATCCGATCGACGCCAAGGTTATTGAGGATAAAATATCTAATCTTGAAGCTAAAACATTAATCAAATCCTCACTTATTTCTCATATTCATTGCAAAACAACCACGCAGTTATCCCAAGCTGTAATCCGTGACAGCCTATTGGCTGAATGTGGATATTTTTAGATCAAATTTGCACATGTGAGGTTAAACTTTCTCTCTTATTCAAACAGTGTCTGGGTATTTGGGGAGGTTTTTTTTTTTTTTTTTTAAATAATAATAACACTGATTTATTTCAGATGGATCTTTGGTACATCACGCCATCCCTGCAGCTGCTCTGACACAGAGTAACGTTGCATCAGGATCACGTGATACAGTAAGACACGCCCAGTGAACTAAAGTAACCTTGAGAAAGGCTGACAAAGAGACAGAGGGTGTGAGGGAGTGACAGGATGACTAGAGAGACGCAGAAAAAGATGAGAAATAAGAATTAAAATGTCTCCACTGGTACGCCAAGCAACTTTATATGTAAATGCATCATAAATATTTCAATCCGACTTCCTGCTTTGATAATCTTTCCCTGCAAAATGATGCATCTGTGAGTTTATTTACCTCAGAAGTCATTAGAGAGCAGCATGCTTACTGTGTTATTGTGTGTGTGTGTCGTCATGTGACTGACCTTATTAAATGGGTCACTTGTAAGGACCAGTAGCTACTAATCTGCCACCTTCCTGTGTCTTCTCTTTGATCCTGCAGCAGAGAAAACACACAAGAGGCAGAGAAGAAGCCAGCGCACTGAGAAGGAGATGTTACTTACCTGTGATCTGGAAGCAGCACACAAGCAGAGTGAAGGCAATTTGTAGGTGATGGAGCTGTAATTCATTACTGAGCTTATTTATTTTGCACTAGACACAGCAAACACATGGGCGACAAAAGGTGGCTCTGCAGTTTAAACGTGCTTTAAGTTGTCATAAATTATCATGACATACAGCATGTTGTTATTAAACCACAGATGGGAGGCTGTAATCAAAGAGATTAACTTTCTATATATAGACAAGTGTTACGGCCAGGTCTAGGGAACCCTGACCTTAGCATGTGTGGTCCTCTCCCACTCCCAAGAAAGGCCAGCCAGACTGGTAAAATCAGGTCAACGAAAAGAGATTTATTTAACAAATTGAGCAGAGCCCTAAAACAACAAACAAAAATACCATGTTACCTTAAATCTTCCCTTCCAAAAGAAAACCCAAAACCAAAAAAGGTGGGTTTCTAACCTAAAACTTCTGAACCAAAAAAAAAAAAAAAAAACAGGAGAGAACTGGCAAAATAAAAAGGATGCTCACTCTCTGGTTTAAACTGCGCAGAATATGTACAAGGTGCAAAAGCTACAATAAAGGTTGTTCTGTGAAACGTAACTTCGGCCTTAAAGGTCTCTTTACTGATACTGAGCTACACACACAGGTTACTAAACTAAGCTCAATCGATGCTATGTAGCATACATGCACACACACAGCCGGCTGGCTCTTTGTTGAAGCGAGGACAGAAAAGGATGGGATGTTCCCCCTCGGTTTAAAAAGGCTGGGGCATCCTCCTGGCCAATCCGGCAGCTCCCCATTGACCAATCAGGGCCCTCCACCTGTTCCAGCTTCTCTCCTGCACACACACACACACACACACACACACACACACACCTGAGGAGAGGAGAGAGACAAGCACCAAACTACCAATAAACTAATGATCCAGAGGGTCATAACAACAAGAGACAAATTAAAGGACAAAAACATCACAGGGTGTCTAGATCAAGGTGCTGGGTCATTATATGATGACGAAACAACTTCAGCATACCTTGATATTCCAAAATCTCCCATAGATGTTCAATTGGGTTAAGATCCGGAAGCCATCAAATATGATTCACATATTCGTACGAGTGATGTAATTAAGTATTTTCATTTCATAGTCATTTATACTTATGTCTTATACAATTCAACACTTATCAAAAAGAATGAAGTGATAAAGATCTAGTTTGGGCCTCTTGTCACATTTCCTTTATCTGAGTTGTTAACAGTTGCACTTGAGATTAATTTACCACTCAAAACTTCTCAGATTGTTCCATTTAAATAACCTTTTGAGGCCCCAAGAGGCAAAAAACATAAAGTTTGTGTCACAGAACTTCACTTTTATTTACCCCCACCCCCCTACCACTAATCACACTCACAATCATAACCACTTAAATTAATATTGTGATGGGGCCTGACATCCGAGTTGGGTGAGTTAATTGAATATAAAATACTTCAAACTAGCTATTTCAAAATCGCCCATAGATGTTCAATTGGGTTGAGATCTGAAGGCCATGAAATACTCGCATCATTTTCTATATTATCATCAAGTCATTCAATGTATGTGATTTTTGCCATTCTGTAAGAGAACACTCCCATCAAGAGAGAAACATTTCATCAGGATAAAGGTGATTCCTCAGAAAAGTTTGCAGGGATGTGAACCCAAACCATGGCAGCGAAATGTCTCCCAACAGAGCCTAGTAGCCATCAAATCCTCTCACTGTAGGGGTCAAGGGTTCATCGTTTTCCTTTAATTTGTCACCCATCTGTACCTTCCTTCACAGGATGGTCAGGAGTTGAGGACTATGTTATATTTCAAGGCCAAAATGCATTTTTCTTACATAATGAGTGGTTTATTGTCACTTTGCATTAAAAAAACTCAATAAAAGCAATAAAACAAGATCAAAAGCCTGCAGCCATGTTAACAAGCACCATCAGGCTGTACTGAGCCACAGCAGCAATGCTAGTTGCTAAAGTATGCTATCATGCTGATATGGGCAATGTTACAGCTGAAGCCGGGGAGATGTCATCCTTTTTCAGGTATTGGGTAATAACAATAGTTAGCGTGAGGAGAACAACCAGTAAAAAAAAACCCTATACAGTATCTATGTGAAGACCTAGTGAAGCAAAGAGATTCAGATAAAAGATGACTATAAAAGGAACTTTATCAATTGCTTCTTCATCTGCAAGAAAACAACACCCCCTGTCTGCCTCCAGTCGCTTTATCTCTACATATGTTGCAAAGACAGCATTAAAGATAAAGTACTCCCTGACCGAGTGACTCTCTCTGAGAAGGGGCAACACAATTTATTGCTGTCCTTTAAATCATTTACCTCATTTTCAACTCAGCCCGTAGCTCAAACGCACAGCAGCTCTTTCAAATCTTATCTAATCTACTGCACTGGCGATTGCTTATCACCACAAAGTTTAATTCAGTCTAATGGGCCTACATGTGTAACTAAATATGAATCAGTCTGTGTTTTATTGCAGGTCACAGAGTGCAAACGACGAGTCCCAGCAGCAGAAAGGGGTGAAGGTGAGGGCAGAGATAAATGACGGGAAGGAAATGAGATTTTTTCTTTTTTATAAAAAGGAAGGTTGACGATCAAAAAGGGTTGAAGCCGATAGGTTAAAACCTTGCATGGCCTCAAAAGTTTAGGCCTTTCTTTAAGATTTCTGCCTCCAAGCTGTGGAATGATTGTTTCACCAAATCATGAAAGGATAGGACAGTTTATTTCCATCATGGCACTTGCCTAAGTAGTTAAAAAGGGCCATTAAATACATCTCCTTACATTTTGAAATGAACAGTTATATTCAGGAAAAAAGTTTAATTAATCACTTTGTCTGTTAAGTTGCCGAATAAAGTTAAAATCCCAAAGATAGAAAGTGAATTTCACATTTCTAACCCCCTTTTGTTTGCAATGGTATGTCACAATAATGACTAGGATCATGATTAGAAACACACACAAAAGGTGTTTTTTCATCATTAAGTCAACGTAATATTGACAAAATATTACAATATGAGGATTAACACCCTTTATGTAAAAGCTTTGTTAAACATGGCATGTTGTCAGGGGTCCTCAAGTTGTTACAGTTTATTATTTTAAAAAGGAAACTAAATTAAAAGTTTATGTGGCACCATCCTAAAACAAGCAAGAGATGACTGCAACTCTGAGAATGATCATATCGCTGAAAGTAACGGCTGATGCAATATTATATCATCACCTACAAATGCCGATCTGATGCAATCTGGAAGAAATGCTGTCATTTAGTTTGGTCATTTGGATGGCATTTACAATTGTAAGGGGTGATGCCCTTTTATCAGTCCTCAGGTTTCAGTAGCCAGGAGCAGTAGTTTTGGGCATTTTGGCTTGAAAAATGACTGAATCATTTAATAAGTCTGTAAAATAAATGAGAATTTATGAGATGAGAAAATCACATCCAGGGAAACTGTGTCAGCTGAGGGAAGTGAGTAAGAATTCTACAAATCAGTTTCAGCGTGTTTTGTAATGCAGCTCAGGGACCAACAGAGGCAACAGACGCTGTACTGATCTGACTGTTATGTCACAGTCACTCTAACGCCAGTCATCAGATTCTCAGTGTTTCCACTTTAAACTTTAATTTGAGAGCTTTAATTTGTTTCCCAAAACATCCCTCTTAAGCGTTCTTCATATTTAATTTTGATGCACTTTTCAGGTCTTGATGCCTCTTTCGGTCTCTCAACACCTTCTTACCAGTGGTGTGATTAAGTACAGTTACACAAGTGCATTTTTGACTTTCCCAAAACCTCATATCCTCCACAATCCAGAGGGAAATGCTACAGTTTCTTTCTGGTCACAGCTTTGGTTGCTGCCTACTTGTTAGATTAAAAAATTTGCAAAAAACACTTGAAGCTTATCAAAAAGATTACAGTAATAACGGTCAAGGTGACGGCTCCTGTCAGGTTTAATTGATCTCAGTTGTTAACAGTCCCACTTGAGGCTGATTAACCTTCAAAACTTCTCAGATTGTTTTGCTTAAATACCTGTCTGAGGCCCTGAGAGGTAAAACCTTTCACTATTTAACAAAAAAAAGAAAAGGCAAGATGAAAGTCTGGAAAATGAAGTCAATTCTGTGCCTTCACAACTTCACTTTTTCTTAATTTCCCCACATTTATCACATCTTAACTCCTCAGATTTGTGTGGTAAGCCTTTGGAGTGGCCTGACATCACAGTTGGGTGAACTAAACTTAAAGTAAAATACATCAAAATAGCTCCTTCTAGACTTGTTATGACAGTAAAATATTGCTTATGCACTGATGCATCAGTGATTTTGGGATAATTTATAAAGTATAAAACATGTGGCTTTAGCTTATAAAACACATGTAGTGTTGCTTAATGAGTATTTTTATAGTGCTAAAGGTACTTTTACTTCCACCACTTATCATTCTTTGATCTAACAAATCATAAATTTAAATTCTGAGCTCTAACATCTTACTTAACAATAGTCAGTTCTTGATAAAACTACACAGGATGATGTGTTGTGTGACTGTTGCAGCTCTAAAAACAGTACGCTGACTGGGCTGTTGGGGGAGCTAAACTCTAGAAGTCAGCCTTTTAGAAAACACATAAACACTAAACTAGCAGGCCAGTTTGTGAGAAAGATGATGGAACTTATGTGTTTGACCTGAGGGTTCAGATCTGGCTATTTATGAATTTCAAGCTCATGCTGTTGAAGTTGCTGTTAAGTATTTTGTAGCTCTCTGTCACCTGCTGGGTTTATCACCCATTCATTTTGCCCTCTCCTGTCTCATTAATTCTGACATAACCAAATTCCAACCAAATCATCCCTCTTTTTAATACACTTTTTGTTTTCTCTCTCTTCATTATCTCCTCAAAGTCACAGTATTTTGGATAAAAATGTCAAAAGGATGCCTTAAAAGACAGTTTTGTGAATCATTTTCTAATAATTTCTAAGAGATTTCCAGTTAAGATTTGCGATCTGCTCAGGAATTGATTACGAACCTGAAGTAAAGCGCTACCTTTATACTGCACAGAGAAGCGGTGAGACTTGCAGGTGCTTTGGCAAGTGATTCCTGGGAGTGTTTGACTTTGGCATATGTTTCTTTTGTGAGAAAATAGGAGTAAGAAAAGAATCGCCGGAGGCAGTAAAGTTGGTTTTGACTGATAAACACACACACAAGAGTCGTAACAGCTAAGAGGTGTGTTGCAATACCTGCAGCCAGAGATGGAAAACAAATTAACCGGGACTGCCATGCTGCAAACAGCTAACATACAACAGTAATGTGACATAATTCAGCCTGAAACTGCCACTGTTCCCCTTACAAATCAGTGTTTACAGCCTCCCACCTGTGTGAGGTCACGGTGCACTGTAATTGCATGGCTAACGAATGAGGGCTTTGGCTTGATCCAGTGTCAGTGAGCTGTCAAAGCAGATGGTCCAGGGGGAGATTGGATGCTCAAGCAGCTTGTCTCATGCCAAAGCCTCAAATTACTGTTTTATCCTTGCAGGTGGCCTAAATAATCAGACACACTATCACTGTGTACAGAGCTGACGGTAAATTGTGCAGGAATTTGTTAGAGTGAGTGTAAAAATCAAGTGTAGTTTGATATGGACAGTTAGGGGTTCAGATCAATAATAGTAATATGAAGATTTTTTGAGACCAGCCCACCTTGCCTCCCTGTTCAAGTAAGAAATCCCATAATTCCTCTGCTGGGCCCTAAACGTAATAAGTTTGTTCTCTTTTTGCTTTATAGTTGTGCATGTGTACAGTGCAAAGCATGCCTCTGTGTTTTTAATGCAGATATACACGTACAAAATAGTTCTTTTTTTACCATTACATAAGTGCTATAAGGAGGATTATACATAAGTTTGAACAAAGAATATCAAATACTTCTTTTGTAATTTCTGAAAATGCAAGAGATTATCATTAATGATATTAAAGTTAAAGGCCCATCAATTCTAAGTTAATTGTCATGAATCAAAGTAAAAATATGTGTGTACCTAACATGTATGCATGTAATAAAATGAGAACAAAATAAAAATGTGAAATAAAGTTAACGTTATGCACACTTAACAAGTCTGTATTGATCAATATGGCTGCAGGGGTCTCTTTCCCCAACAGAGGGAGGTATCTGCCAGTTGTCATGGGGGAATGTGCCCCTTTTTATATTTAGTCTTCTAATAAAAAGGCTACTGTGTGTAATTAGCCCTTCTTGTTTATATATTATATCTATATTCAAGATGTATGTAAATATATATTTCGAAAATAAAATAGATATCGTTTTCAGTGGGGGGATCTTTATCAGGTTTAACTTTCTCAGTGCGTCTGATTTTTTGTTTTTCTTTTATTTTTCCACCATAAAATTTGATGCTGAAAATGCACACATTGTTGCATAAGTATTCACCAGCAGAGTCTGATGCTTAAAAATGCCCAAAGTCCAAACGAAACTGTCTCCCATGCCTCATTTACTCCACTGAATGGCCTTATTTGTCTCTCCACCCTGCAGAGATGCCAGGGAGCTTTATTAGGTGTTCAGACAAAAACATTAAACAGTCTGAAAACCGGGATGATTTCCCCCTACAGATCCAGATTTCTAACTTTCCCGGGAAATCCCACAGCCCGACTACCGGTGAAAACTCCGCAGGAAAACTCCCTGCCATTCCCTCCCAGACGGGCGCGCGCACTCGAGCCGATTGCCTCACAGTGTCGCAGGCGGTGGGAGCGCGCAAACGCACCACATGACACGGGAAGCCCCGAGATGGACAGCAGGCTGGTGGAGTTTCCCAAACTCCCTGGTGTGAGAGCTCACAGGCAAAAACACGAACTTAGCACTTCGGATTTCATAAGTGCTGCAAAATCAGAATACTAATTCCAAAAATGTATGGTGAAAATTACGCATTGATTGCGTCATTTTTGCCAGTCTTGTGCTCGCATTCCTTTACTTTGAGCTTCTCTAGAGGTCTTGGTGAGCTGTTGTCACAAATATGAATGATATGTGTAAAAAAGCTCTGCAGCCTGAGCGCGCACAGCTGCTGCTTCCTCATGGTTCACTTCTGTTCCCGCCGCCTCTGTGCACCAAACGGCCCACATGACAGCAGAGCAAACCTGGAGCACACTGCCCCTACAGGCCGCCGAAATTACTACATCATTTCTCGTAAATGCTCCACTTCTCGAGCCGGTAGCTGTTTATACTAAAGGGCTGGTCTCATGCACATGCTGTCATGCCAGGTTGCGGGATGAACTTTGGCACCTGCAGGATGGATGCGACTTCTCGACAGTAGTCTTCGTGCATGTTCATAGTGGAATGAAGTTGAGTTTGCACAATCTCCAAACTGCAGATTATATTAGAATTAAAATCACTGTAGTTATACAGCATGTGTACAGCACATAATCATATAGCATGAGCCTATAGTGGTTTTACTGCCTGATTCTGCTTTGTGTAACAGTGAAATCCAATATGCAATGAGTAACGTGCAAATATTTTTATGTTTACAAAAAAAAGCAGGACATATCTGCACAGTGGGATTAGTAAATACATGTAAAATAAATAAATACAAAAATAAACATGAGCGTGACAGACAGGTCAGGTCAGCTTTATGGTTTGTCTACGTGCTGCAAGCGGTTGCAATCAGCCCGTCTGTTGTTATTAACTTCCTCCTTGCTCTCATCAACGTGATTTCTCGGAAACGGCTCTACTGCTCTGGCAGTGGCTCTCCAAGCGCATGCGCACCCACGCTGTAAAAAATGTCAACCGAAATTCTACACTTCATCCAGCATTACATCTGCACAATTTACATATATATTTCTGCACATATGCAGATATTATGATCAGCTGTATGACATAGATGTGCTTGGGATGCGTAAAATCTGCACATTTACTGTAAAATAACGAATAATTTCCAGTCTCACGGTGGAGACGAAACTTACACGGTTTTTTGGGTGTGGATATTTTTTACAGCGGCGAGCCGGGGAATACCCGCTATTCTGCTATAAAACTTTGCGTCCTTGTGTGAGGAGTCAGAACCAACCTGGTGCCCGAGAGGAGAGCTTAACGAAGAGAGAAGACGATTCTCTGGAGCAAACTTAAAACCAAACGGACTATTCCTGTGCATTTTTCATTTCTTCTGGAATCTTAGCGCAAACAGTCTGTAAGTGATATTTATTTATTATCACTTCTACTTCAGGTATATGATGAATGAGCATTAGCTTTCTGATGTTTATATTGCTAACGAGGGTTTTTTTTTTTTGAATAATCATTGTAACTCTTTCACTTACCGCCACATGGATTAAAAAACTTTGTTTCCAATCTCTCAAATGTTTAACTTAGTGTAATTCTTGCAAACCTCTCCTCTTATCTACCAACAAGAATCGATTTAATGAGAGTTTTTTTTAGCATATGTGCATGGCATGCATGCAGCAAAGACGAAGAAGATGCTCCAAATGCGTCCTGCTTTGCGAAATGCAGATTTTTCAGCTTCTCGGAATACCTAATGAGTGTAAATGCAATTGAGAGGTATTTTTTGAATGAAAAGCCGTGAATTTTCAGTCAAGAAATGTTTTTTGGCAACATTCATACGTGCCGTTGACTCCTACGCGTCAACGCCCCCCTGCTTACCCTGCTTGCCCTGGCCGTGAACTCCTCTCTCAGCCTCCTGCGCGGCTAACAGGCAGCAGTAAATCAAGGCTGAGGCTGGAGTTCAGTTGCTCTCACTACTGTATGACATAAAACAGCATTCCTCATTCATCTAACGCTTATTTCCGTTGCTCCACATTTTAGGAAAGCATGCCTGTGTCAAGGATGAGGATGAGGCCGTGGCTGGAGGCGATGATCGAGTCCAACAGCATCACGGGTCTGATCTGGGTGGATAAGGTGAGAGGCTTTTTCTCTCAGCCACCTGCAACACATTGGATTGCTTCATGTGAATGAGATGTAGTAGAAAAACAAAAACGAGTACAGGAACAGACGTCTTTAAATATATTTGTTGTAGGGTAAGAGAGGGAAGTGATCTTTCCAAGGCTGCATGGGTCTTTTGCTGATGTTTAGTTATTCACACAAAATTTGCATGTTACTCTTGGAGTAGCTTGTTTGAAGCATCGGTTTGGGTGGGGTTTTAGTGTTGTACAGGGGCGGAGGGGAAATACTACAGTTAACAGTTAAACATTTGGCAACTGTGGCAGCCTTTTAAACAACTCCTGGCACTTCAAACAGGTGAAAATAGACACCAAGAGCAGTTATCCTATTGTTCAGGCGATCTACATGTGGCCAAACATGCCAAAGAAAAATTAAAAATCTTATCCTAACATAGAAAAACGAACTAAAACTGTGCTCTGCTAATAAAATTTTAAAATAATTTCATGTCATGCAACAGAAAACTGTTGACAGCAGCATACGAGTTGAATGGCAGCCTCTTGCTCGATTTGGATTTATTCTATGTGCTGCCATCTATGTGCCAACTCAATATTTCTTTTGTTTTTTTCCAGGATAAGAAGATGTTTTCAGTTCCCTGGAAACACGCAGCTCGGCACGGCTGGGAGCTGGACAAGGATGCATGTCTGTTCAAAAAATGGGCCATCCACACAGGTGAGCAAAGAGTGAATATGCATGTCAAGTGTTCGAATGGGACAGCAAACAGGTGTAAAATGTACTAAACTGTGGCGTGCAAATGCTTTCTGCAGGAAAATATACCGAAGGCCAGACTTGTGACCCCAAGACATGGAAAGCCAACTTCCGCTGTGCGATGAACTCCCTGCCTGACATCGAGGAGGTGAAAGACAAGAGTGTCAACAAAGGTCACCAAGCCGTGCGCGTCTTCAGGATGCTGCCTTCTACGCCCAAACCTAGAGGTGAGACAACTGACAGGAAGTGAGCAAGCTGCTTTCTCTAATGTGAATTAACCTTGCTGTGCAGCGCCTGCTGGCTTTTTTCTTCTTCGGTCTTACTCTTCAAGTCAGTTTGGTCTGCAGCCACATTGTGAGCTGTTGTTTAAGATGGCAAGTGACCAAAATGTTTTTCTCTCCTCTGCACAGAAAAACGAAGCAAAGCGAGGGAAACAAAGACAAGGAGGAAGGTAAATACTGTTGATGTTATACTGTATCTGTAGTGGCACTTGTTTTTACATACTCAAATTAGGACACTCTCACACTGACCTAGATAATGAAATGGCAGGAAAGTAGACATGCAACTGCAACTTACTTTGTTTTTATGTCATAAATCTCACAGAAACTTGTTTATTTTTGTCTCTGCAGAGCTCGGCGGTGAAAATGGAGGAAGACTCAGACTACAGTGACACTCAGTCTCCCATTGCAGCATCACCACAAGAGGACACTTTGTTCACTCAAGAAAACACAGTCGACAGCACGGTGCAGTTTGACCAGCAAGGTGAGCAAGAAAATATCGATGCGCACTCAAACATAAAATGCTTTGCCTCGTTGTGATTTTTAAAGCTAGGAACAAAATCTTTTCGGTGTTAGGTTAAAGGAGCTTACTGACCTAATGTTATTGTTTGCTGTTGTTGCAGATTTGCCCTTTGTTTCTCCATCTGAAGTCCCTGAATGGTCTTCGTCAGTTGAGATCGGCTCTGAGGCCTGCACGAACAGCTTCTCCCACAGATTTGAAGTTTCGCCTGACCACAGCTCTGGTAAGACAACAATACATATCTCATACTTGTTAATTTTTAAGTTCTTTTAGGGACGATAAAAGTAAACTTAAGCATGTTGCTAATATCCCATTCTCTTTCTCTCCCTCTCTCCTCGCTGTGATCTTCCAGAGTACGACGATATTATTCAGGTAAGCATCGGCCTTCAGTTCCTACTCTTAGTAGCATGCATTTTTCATTGACAGGAATACCCATGTTTGTCTTACTCTGCCTGTTTGGCTTGTGCAATAATACCCCAAAAAGTAAAACTGTAGATTGTTAAAGACTGTCTGGTGTGTGAAAGCTCCATACTTAGTCCAGTGTTGCTCTTTCAGATTTGCCAGCAACTGGAGAGTGACTCACACTGGATGCAAAACAGTCTAGACGGCAAGGGGTTCCTGAACAATGAAGCATGCACCAGTCCAGGGAGCCACTGGAGTGACTCTTCCTCAGGTAAATGCTGCTAACTGATGGGTGGGATGCATGAGCAGATTCAGCTGCATGCGTGTTGGTTATTTAGGTGTAAAACGGCTGTAAATATGTGTTTCCGTTAGGGTTTGTTCATGCAACACACTTTTACCAGGTGGCATCAGTCGGCCTATAACAGTAACTGCATGTGGTTAGGTTTTGCAGGCAGCTGTAGATGAAATTAGCAATCTCAATCGGCCACATCCCCTAATGTGATTTTTTTCTCTCTCGTTTGTCTTGCAGTAGACGAATTAGACGACATTCCACAGTACACAACTTTGGGCTCAGACTTCACAAACCTCAGAGACGACATCTGGGACAACTTTTACCAACAGCTCAGGTTCTGAGATCTCTAGCACAGGACAGAAGAGTGTTTTTGACACTTTGGACTTTGTACAGAGCTCCTTCTTGCTCACAATCTTTCCCTCCACTCGAGCCTTCATCTCAGCTGAATCACTCATCCTCATCATCATCGTCGTCGTCGTCCTCCCTCCGGTGTCCACACTTTAAGCTAAAACACCCTCCCCCAGAACCTGTGCTGTGTGCTCGGCGCTTGGTTCACCTCCCTCACCCTTGTATGTGAAGTTGCGAAAAGAGGTTTTGAAGAAGTGCACTGCTGTGTGACAGGAGCTCACATTCTGTTCATTATTTGTGTTTTTGGCAGGTTCAAAGCATTCTAGTGTACAGTTATTTTTTGTTGTAGTTTAGTTAAGGCAGAGTATTGTATTATAACACATAGCCATTAACAGTGAGGTTGCCAATACTTACCTCAAAGTGCAAAGAGGGGGAATTACATTTGGTGCATGCCAAATTTGACTGGTAGTTAATGCATAGTGTCACATTATCATTTTTTTCCCCTCCGTTATAAGCGAACTTCAGTTAAAGGGACAGAGATGCATCTAAACTATCAACTTCTGGTGAAAGCTGATGTTAGATTTTTGCTCAAAGCAAGTGTAAAAACAAAAATTGTACATAGTTGTTTCTGTTTGTACGTGTTTTTTAAATAATAATAAAAAAAGTGTTTAAAAAATATGATTGAATATGGCCTCCTGATTTTATGCTGGAAGATGGATGTCTTTTAGTGCTCTGCTGTAATGAAATCAGTGATATTTAACAGATTTTATATTGGCAAGAATAAGTTCTGCTGATGTCTCCTTGAGCAAGGCACCAAACAGAAAGTAGCCTCAGCAGCACTGGAACGTCAGAATAATTGCAAAAAAAGACTATATTGGTTTAAATCATCATGACATACAGCAAATTATAATTTAAATTGTTATTAAATCCAAGAACAGCTTTAAAAGTTAAAATGCATTTAGGGTTTGACCTCCTATTAATATTTTTTTCCACCGATATAGCATACACCGGCTATTTTAAAACAAGATACACAGTAAATAGTTGCATCGGTTATTGTTTTCTCTACTTCCCTATCTGGGGTTCCCCTGTAATCCCCACAGGTTTTGAGGAAATGATGTCATTGCACAATATACCGCCATGTGTGTTGACAAAAGTCAGCATGAATAGCAATAAACAGCATTAAAAAGAGCGTGAGGAATTTATTTTAATAAATATGTCTGGACATTTCTGCCTCCTCCACAAAAACCCTCCGCTCTCACAGGGATGAAATTCTTTTCTGTCATCTCTTGAAACTTTTCAGGTTCCTTCGGGGGGTCGGTTAATTTACTTTGAGGAGGAAAATATGATAACGAATGTGCTGTTCAGACACAGACACCATTTGAAAGACCTGAAAGAGTTGTTGTGTTGGACTTGTGTAGATGCACTTTAAAGGGATCTATATTGTGCCAGGCTAAATAAGGGCAAATGAAGTGTTTTGATGGGAAACCACACAATTTCCTGTTAAATTTTCAGGGTAGGGAAAAACATTTTGAATTAAAGACGGCATTAACATTTGGATGTCTCATCCCACTGCACACACTTTAAAAAATATATATATTTTGGACCTTTTATATGTATAGTTGTTTATATGCGTGTGCTTGTGTGCGAGGGTGTAATATTAATTATTTCCTCTGAGATCTTCAGTCAGTGTGATAGCCTGGTTTTGTTATACTGTACAGGAAATAAAACATAAATTGAAGCCAGCATACTGTTTAGGAATACAAAGAATCTAGTATTCTTCATGCCAATAAAAAAGACACAGCATATCTTCTATTATGTGTCATATTGAGTGTGTTCAGATATTTCTTGCTAAATAAATAGATAATATAAAGGTATGCTGCCTTATTTCGGTGAAAAAAAGTGTGTACCTGGTTTGCTGAGGTTACTACCAGTGGAAAAAATAGACATTCCTATCTCATAAGCAGCTCATTTTACAGTTGTGTTAATATCATATGTTGGTATAAAGTCGCAAACTTTGTGAAGAAGAATTTGCATATTGATAAAGGTGGATTACAACCGCGTCTATTGAAGGCCGCTGTTTGCAGTACGACGGTGGTGGAAACACCTGAACGTGACATGACATGCGTTGTGTCTTTCACGAGACAGATGCGTGCGCTAACTAACTTAAGCGCTGTTCTTTCGAATTTTTGTGTTTGCTTTACGCCCTGGCCTTGGGGGAAACTCAGGTTTCACATGAAAACAGACTCCCCTCTTCCCAGCGCCCAGAAATCACCTGCGACTTCCAGATTTCAGCCTGTTAAAAGGCATGAGTCACAGTTTCATTTTTACACAGTGGATGGTTTTGACCTTAGTGGGCAAAAACGGTGCTGGAGCTTCCATTCATTTGTTTATTAAATACAAATATGCAAAAAATCTAAAGTAATAACAACAACAACAATAGTAATAATAATAATAATAATACATATTTTTTAATTGTAGACTGTTAACTCCCCTTACACTACTTAAATTCCAGAAAAAAATCCCAGAAAAAATCCAGAGGCGATGACCTCAGTGTATCCTCACCACTCAGGGGCAGTACCTTTACTTTTCATACGTCAATACCGAAAACTGTTTTTTTTTTTTTTACAGTGCAGTAAACGTATAATATTCCTTTTCTACCAAGTTGTCACACTTATAACTTCCATCATCAATATGAGTTATTTTTTGTACTGAAAGTGGATTGTTCCTTTAAATCAAGCTTGTACAAAAAATACAAAAACAACCAAAAAAACAAAACAAAACAACAAATCTGTGATGGATGTCAAACAAACAGCTGGAGTGAATTTAACGCGACAATTATTTGGACCTTTTAAAAATCCCTTACTGTGAATTTATAAAGCTGAACTTGAGTATTCGAAAAATAAAAAGGCTTTTCTTGACATCAATGACACGATAAAGAATGATAAACCATCCAACCAGTTCAGTAGATAAAATAAATGCATTTTATTATGAAATATATGGAGACACTGGAACATGAAAACAGGAGCAGCACATGACATCTCTCACTGAATGATAGAAGCTTTCTGTTACAGGTTTCTAGAATAATTTAGCCTTACGAACATCTAACAAGCTCCGAGATGCTTCTTTCGACGTGCCAACTAACATGGTGATGATAAAATTAATCAGTAACTAATCAAACAGAGGTCAGGTTAATGCAAGATTACTGTATGTTAAACATTTGACATTACAGCTGCTCATAAAAAAACACCTCAGTGTGCTCAGTTTATGACTTTACAATGAGGATAAAGTCCTGTAAAAATAAATGGTCAATAATGGTCACGTAAACACATATTCTAAGGATTCCTACATAATAAAAAGTGATTTTATGAAGATATACATTACTGGCAGTGTGTGAACTCATCCTCTGTGGTTGGCAAACTTGAGGCTGGACATATTGGATAAGAAAACAAACAAAAAAAACAGATATGAAACAATGTAAGTGTGGACTAAAGACTTCGTTTTACTGCATGTTGATACATGTATGTATGTTTTTGCTGAATGTACAGTATACTTGTTTAATTCCCACAGTCTGTCTCAGTTTCAGACATCGTTCCTTTACTGACAGACAACCATCCCACTCTGGTTCCTCCTCTGCTGCAGAGCTGAAGAGCACCAGGACTCCGTTGAATCCTCTGCAGATTGTTTTCCTTTAAAAGAAAAAGAGGAAAAAGAGTTTATGATTAAACACATTTCTGCTTTATTTTCATGGGGCAAAGTTTCAAATATGCAGTGCACATTTCAAAGGATGTCACACAGTTTAATTACAGATATGAGAAGCAGCTACATGTACATAAGACCCATTCCGATTTTCCCTGTTAATTACATACATAAGAGTCTTGTTAAACTGTGTGCACATTTAGGGAAGCATAACAAGTGTGAAGCTGGCAAATTGTGGAACCCTGCAAGGAGATTTAAAACAAGAAACAGAAAAAAAAACAGATAAAGAAAGAAAAACCGTGGAATTTCTGATCGATGCTGATCCAAAGAAAACAGATTTTGGAATCAGAAATGGAAGAACAACACATCTGAGGACAAATTTTGTTTTTGTTACATTTAAGTATCTAATGCAACGAAATTATTACCAGCAGAAGCCACAAAAAAGAAAATAATGGTACTGACTCAACGCCAACATAAACTGTAGAAGCAGTCAAAGGTCTTACTTTCTTTTAATTGCCCTGCTGCTCTGCTTTTATAATTCACCCTCTTTTCTAACCCAGCCAGCTTGTTCTCTCTTGGCAATCCTGCTAAAAAGTGTTTACGCTCAACTTTTCTGTGATTCTTGCCACTTCCTCCATGCATTTACCTGCACTGGTGCATGTCATTAACTCTGTGTCTTTCTTGTCCTTTCTTCTCCCCTCTCTCTCCGCACCTCTCTGCAGGTATTTGTGGCTCTGGAGCGTCTAATCTGTGTCTTCTGCTTCCACTAATCCGTTCAGTGTTTCTCTCATTTGCTGTGTGTTTGCCTCCCTTCCTCACTGTCTGTTGGAACTACTTTCCCTATGAACTGCCTCGAGCAAAGGGCGATGATCTATGGAAGAGCACCTATATTGTGGTCGGTCGGTCCACAGAACATGAGCTGGCAGGCTGAGCTGCAGTCACAAAGAGATATCGTATAACCTGGTAATCACAGGCAAATCTTTCATCATTGCGAGATTTGAAGTCCTTTTTCTCCGACCTCCTGCCCCAAAACATGTCCAGGTGTCACTCCCTTGCTCCATGTAAGCACCAACGGGCCGAAAAGCATTTTATTTGTATCTCATATATTATAAATGATTATGCTCAAATGGTAATATTGGAGTTTCTCTGTCAATCTGACAAGTTGATCTGAGCAGGTGATTTCATTTCATGGAATTTACACATACAGATATGGGTTAGATGGGAATGGATGTTTTTTTCTTTTCTTTTTAAACCAAGAAACATAAAAAAAAGTAAAAACACAATTATTTCCCATGTTATGGCTACATATAATTACATCACTGAGACTTGTTTCTTATGCTGGGTTTTTCTCAGAATATAAATAAGTTTTTAAAAAAGCTTCTATAAAGGAGTGCACTATTTACAAAACACACAATCCTCCTGTAAAACTCCTGTGGAATTTTTACAACAAGGAAATAAAACATTTTTTGTTATCATATTAATAAAAAAATCCTCTTGAAAATTCTCTTGTTAAATAAATAACAGCAGAAGCTTCCGTATAGTGACGCAGTAAATTTGTCTTAGGCAGTTTTAAATACACAAAGCAGATAACAATGTGTGTATAAATACAGATCGCTGTGAAGACTGAACCAACAGGTTGCTATACACTCAAAGATGTATTTTACCAATTTAGCACTCCTCTAGTAAACGAGAGACAAAAGGATCTGGGCAGCAGTGTGCTAAGATCAAGTTCAACTTAATTTAGTCGATGTCAACCATTAAAATAAATACAAAAAAAATAAAGGGCAAATGCCAGAGCAATAAGATGAAAAGGACAGACTATATACTGTTTATGCATATTAACCAGATTAACTAATTAAGATTTGTAAACTTTAATTTCCCTAAAACTGCATAAATTAAATATAAGTGTTCTTGAGGCGGCTCTGTGCTTGTGGAAAACACCTCTAGTGAGTCAGCAGGAGGGAATTCTCAATAGTTAGCAGATCATTTCCTTAATCCCATTAACATGACACTCCTGACATTCAGTACTCGTTTCCTTGGTGTGTGTGGATTCGGGGTTAGATTTTTAGGTGTGTGCGTTTTCTTTTTTTCATCCCTTTCACTGTATAGAAAAGGTATAAATCTGCCACCGCAGCGCAGTCAGTCACGCAGAGTTCAGGGAAGAAGGAAGTAGAAAATGCCTCCCTTAACTGCCAAGAAAGGCTTCCATTACATAACACTGACACAATAAACTAAAGGCCGATCTATAAGCAGAAGAAAGCAGTTAATTTTACTGACAGAGCTGTTAAATGATGGATGTGTTGGTAGTGTCTGGTTTTGCTCGTTAATACAAGCTTCATGTGACGGCACACTCAGCTGTGTCCGTCTAAACCGTATCTTTCCTCTTTTGGTCCCACTTGTTTACAAGCTGAGAGGCTAATTCACACATTATTGCACTTGTGGGTCTTTATGGCAGTAGAACATCTAATAAACTACAGTATGTGTGTGTGTGTGTGTGAAGGAAGGAATGCAAAACTCACGGCTCACTGACATGTTTTTAATAGTTTTTTGACAACAACTAAGCACTATGGCACAGTGGAATAAACTAAATCAGCTGCCTACACAGAAAACTATCACTAAAAGTGTTGTAGCCTGCACAGCCTGCAGTTCAGCCCAGTCCAGCTAAACAGTCACTGAGTTTTTGTAATGTGACTGTTGGTTGCAGCTGAGTCAGTCAAGGCTTTTCAGTTGCACAAGAAATGCTGATTGTTTTTTTTTTAAACAGAATCTGATAAGAATAAACTGTCTATATTTGACAAACTTTTAAATTAAACATGTGAAATAAAAGGGTTTTGATTAGGACTGGTACTTTAACGCATTAATTTTGATTATTTAATTGCAGAAAAAATAACGCATCTAATCACACCTTTCTCAATTCCCTTTTTTCTTTCACACCGGCAACACTGATGGGCACACTCCAGCACTTAAAGTTCGTTTACCAGCCGCAAAGAAGATGCACAGGATGCACATAATGCATAGGAATTATGTTCATAGGTCCGAAAAGCAATTTCTGTGTGGCGGCGCAAAAGTATTCAAATCTCAAAATTATTATCCTGATACCACCTTAACTGACTGAATATTCGGCTATTCGGATATTCGTTCCAGCCCTAATAATTCAAAAGAAAAGGGCAGCCTTGAGCTTTGAAAAAATAAACAGGCTAGTTTGTAGTAGTAACTGGCTTAAAGAGAAAAAACTATCCTCAGAGGTATCATGAGACCAGTGGGTTTGTTGTTAAAAAGCACTAAAGTGCTATGGCTGATATTTCAACTGTTTTTACTTTGTTGTTTATCATTTTCGATGGTAGAAATGACACTCTTTGTTAATCTGGTGGTCCGTTTGCTTTGCTAAAGATGCTTTTTTTTAAACCATTTTTAGTGGTCAGAGTTCCCTGAAACCTTCCTGAAATATGTTTTCACGTGCTTAAGTTTACAGTAAGTCTTAACATGTTGAATATAATAGCTGTAATTGTTCTTTGAGTTTAGACAGATGAAAAATGTACAGATAAATAAATATAGATGGAAAATTATCATTTTTGTTATTTAAGTTCACGTATATGTCTATTCATTGATTCAGTCGTCAACCAAAATTTATTAGAATTGAAAAATTTGCATATAGTGTCAAATATTGCTTTTTGACAAAAATGTGATTAGTTGCGGTTAATTAATTACAAAGCCTGTAATTAATTAGATTAATTTTTAAAATCGTGTCCCATCACTAGTTTTGATGAAAAACTGCAATTTTTACCTCAAGTTTTATTAGTTGTTACTATGGAACTATAGCTCACATATGATTTGTTCAAAGACTGCCTGAAAGTTGAAATTCTTTCTGTTTTTACGGTTTCTGGCTCTGATAAATAGCCTAACTTTACATCAGTGACATGCCTTTTAAAGCTGCCAGCAGGCTTTGGGGTTGAAAGGGTTAAAGAGTAAAGCTAAGTGTATTCTACATTCCTTGCATAAATGAAAAGCCATGACTGCGTCAGCTGCAACCAACAGTCACATTCAAAAAAAAAAAAAAAAAAAAAAACAGGACTGTTTAGCTGAACTGAATTGAACTGCAGGCAGTGTTTACACAGGGCAGATAGGAGAAAGCATGCAAACAAATTCAAATGGTAAAATATCTATAGCATGTAGCGTCTCCATTGTTTTTCACAGTATTAGTAGGACATTACACATGTGGGCACTTCCATTTTTTCAAAATCAAATAAATAAATCATTGAATAAATAATCAACAAAATTCTGCTTTTTAAAAATTATTTATGACTATATAACTGAATCACACTACACAGAATACAATTTTAAATTCTGCAGTCAAAAATGAACTCACAGTGAGAAAAAATGTGAGAGGAGCGTATAAAATGCTCAGAAACTGATATGGGGGTAATACTATAGAAGCTTTTTCTGCCTGATAAAAAGGTGTGGCACTTGAGTAGGTATACCAAGCCCATTATACAAGCCCATTCCTTCCTACATAAGTGAGTTAAGATGGCGACTGAAGCACCTGGCATGCAAAAACCACAAGCGAGTGCAGCGGCAGGGCTCTGTGTGACTGTGTTTCATAATGCGTTTGATGAATCAAAGGGAGATAAGTCTATTAGTCAGGTGCTTTCCACCTGCCGAGCGTAAACATTTCACTTGTGCTTATTTTAATGACACGCAGTCAGACGATCAGCTGGAGTTGTTTTTTTTTTTTTAATCAGTTGTGAAACGATAGAGTTGTACATGTGAGGTTACTTCCCCTGACACTATCTTTCTCACACACACACACACCACAGCAACCAGCAAGGTCAGAATCAAGCCGGCTCGGTATTTCCCTAAGATTCTCTCTCTCGTGATGCTGACTGACTGTTGTTAAGGCTGTAATTGCCAAGCAGCTGCACTGCAATCAGAGATGTTGTGTCAAAACTCCATGTTTTTTAACAAAAATCACATCATGTGGTATTTAACAAAGTCACTGTGGGAAAATTTTCATCAAAATTCATCCCGAATTATAGATGATGTTGCATAAGCACTGCTGGCAATATCCAAAGTGTCTGATGGTAGATTCCCTGCATTAAACTTAAATAGTGATTCTTAAAATGCAGCAAAGACTGCTATGTCAGTCAGTATGTGTATGTGTAAGTCAGCCTGGAACAACACGGTTAATTTTACTTGATGATGTCTTTGGAGTCGAATGATTATTTTGAGATTATATACTGCATAATTTAATTACAAATAGTATGTTTTTACATTTTATTTTATTATTGATACATCTCCAGACTCCCAGTTTTACAAGACAGAGTCAGTTAAACTGGTTACAGGGAAAACTTCTTTAAATGATCTTTATATACAACTAACCTGCAACAGCTAATATGTTTTACATCAAGCGTACTATATTCTAGAAACACAATGAGTACATATCTGGCAGGTTACAACAAATGTTAATACTAAAATATTCAATGACAACAAATTTCATGTGTGTTTTGCCATGACATCCACGCTAACATCTGGTTTTAGCAACTAAAAGATGGTTCATTTTCTTTTGTGGTTATGTTGAAACACTCAAAGCACTTAGTTAAGGTTAGACAGAGACCATAGTCTGGTTTAACGCAGAAAGAAATTATAATTGTTATTATTATTGTTATTACTATTTATAAAATATTTAGCTGAAACTACAATCTTTTCCAACGTTAAGGGCTTTTGTTGCCGCAGATGGGATGCTGGTTGTGGTGTCTAAGTCCTGCATTTGGTGGATGGTGGCTGTACAGTGCTACAATACACAACCAGTGTACATGGGGAAAATGCTCACCTGTGTTTAAATATTTTGTCTTAAACTACATTTTTTTTTTTAACAGATATTCTAAATAATAAACTCGGCAAATAGAAAGTACTTCGATAAGATGTGATGCGATTTACCTGAGCTTCTCAAAAAATGTCCCAAAAATCAGTCTTTGGCCAATTTATTTATTTTATTGGAGTAAAATAGTCTTTTTTATGTTAAACTGACTGGGAACATAGGGATTTCTACACACCTGAAGTCAAAACTAAACCCTTCTGTTTAGCGAACGTGTTTGAGGTGATCATCATCAAGCAAGATTTCTTAATAAAATTAAAAGAAGAAAATTAAACTAAATGAAAACAACCTTTGGGGCATAGTCCTCTCATAAAAGTGATGTGACATACGTCCACAGAGGCTTTCTTCCTGTAGTGTGATCTGTAGTCGACGGGGCTGGCAGGAATGTATATTAGATCATTATCTGTCTTTGTGTGAAACGTTTCTGCTCTTCCAGTTTGGCAGTTTCTCAGTGTTGCACAGTGAGTGTGCTGATTTGCACTCTATCCGTCTGTCAGTGTCTCTCTGAGTATGTTTTTCTTGGCTAAGGAAAACGTATATCTACTGGAAAACAGAACCGGCTGCAAAACCAGCAACTGCACATCTTTTAAATATCTGTCACCCGATTGAATGCATGCATGAAATTTTCAAAGGAACAAAACACAAACAGGAATTGTTGATTGTAACTTACTGTGAACTGTTATTTTAGTATCATCGCTTTTCCAAACATGAACAACTACTGCTGCTGTCTACTACACATTCAACTTTTGCACTTCCTTGTTTCCTGCCCGTCTGTTTAATTAAGACACACAACTGACTGTTTTGTTTTTGCTTAAAACAACAGACTATCTTAAGTTATTTCCAAAATAAAATTTCCTTTATTCAAGATTCTAGCTTGTAAGTGTCCAAAGAACATTACCAATCACCTATTGCAGTTTAGAAATATATGCTACAACTGACAACTACACTTTATTAAAAAAAAGCTTAACAGTTTCTTAACGTCATTTTTTTTTGAACAATTTATTAGTTTTTTAACAGATTATTCCTGTTTTGTTAAATTACAGACAACAACAACTAATAAAATCACAAAAAATAAGCATTCATTTTTATGTTAATTGTAAATAAAAAAAGGCCAAAACTGTAAATAACATCCACATCAACAATGTTTACTATATTTAAATCAGCAAATAATAGTATTATTTGTCAGATATTTTCCATTATTTGAAAGAAAAAATATACATATTCAGGACTGAAAAGCAGTAATTATTTTAGCTGTTATTTTAGACTTTCCATGTTTGGTTAAATCAGAGATAATATTCAGTAAAATCACAGGAAAAAACATCAATTTACATGTTGACTGGAAAATTTAAAAAAGAGAGCAAAACTGTATGTAAAGTTCACCCTAAAAATGTATTTTTACAAAAATAATTAATATTTTCACGAGTTTGTGACAATAAACAGTTTTACTGTATTTAAATCATCTTTTTACTGATATTTGCTGTAATTCTAAGAGGTTTTTTTTTTTTTTACACTTTTTACTATTACAGTTTTTTTTTACATTTTTATTTTCAGACACTCTAGCTCTTTCATGTTTTTTTGTTTTTGTTTCTCTTCAACAGGATTTTTTTTCAGTGTATGCAATCACTGTGCAGTGCAGAAGTATTTGCCACCTATAGATATCTTCTAGTTTTGGATGTTTATCACACTTAAATGTTTCAGATCATCAAAGTAATTTTAATGTAAGACAAAGATAAACCGAGAAAACACAGAATGCAGTTTTTAAAGGATAATTTCATTTATTGAGGTAAAAATGCTGTCCAGTCCATCTTGCCCTCTGTGGAAAGGTAATTGCCCCTTTACAGCCAATCTACCAAATGACCAAATTAATTTGGCAGTTGGGTTCAGTTTCACCAGCCAAAATACGATTACTGCCAGGCTTGTTGAATCTAAACATCACTAAATAGAACCTGTCTGGCATTGTGAAGTAGCTAAAGGGTCTAAAAAAGCAGCACATGATGCCACGTTCTAAAGAGATTCAAGAACAGATGCAAAACAAAGTCCAAGTTAAGGTCCGTCTACATGATTCTACAATAAGGAAGACACTGGGTGAAAATGGCATCCATGGGAAAGTTGCAAAGCGCAAACAACTCCTGACCAAAAAGAACACAAAGGTCCTTTCGGCACTTGCAAAAAAAATATCTAGATGAGTCCCATGACTATTGGGGTAACATGTGGACTGATGAGACAAAGGTAGAACTTTTTGGAGGACATGGGTTCCATTACATCGGGTGTACAAACATTTGACTGTAGTTGTTGCTGCCAAGGGTGACCCAACCACTTATTAGATTTAGGGGGCAATTACTTTTTCACAAGGGTGATATAGGTTTTCAACAATTATTTAATAAACCATCATTTAAAAATGGCATTTTGTGTTTTGTTGGAGTTATATCTGTCTAATACCCAAAAAATATAATTAATAGTTTGATGATCTGGAACATTTAAGTGTGAGAAATATGCAAAAATGGGGGGCTCTCTGTAGGTTTGCACAGCACTGTATATGGCTCATCCCGAGACAAGGTTTGCTGCTTTATTATTCTGCTGCCTTGGAAACTTTCACACAGTATTTAAGGGCAATATTTCCTTTCGGTCACATCATACAAACAGACTCTAAATGGTTTATTTTTCTGTGTGATTTTGGCAGGGATTATATTTGCAGCAGTTAACAAATTCAAACAGATCCAAGCAAATAATGTGCAGTTTGTCTGTTCTATCCACCAAGTGGGAGAAATTAAACATTTCCCAGTATCCAATGATGTGCATCTAATGTGGTGTTATATGTCAGCACTTTTCCCCCACTGCTTGTAATTACTGCCTGAATGATAAAGAGGCCCCCAAGAGTCAAGGTGGGGACTTTTTTGGATTACTTTTGCATTACATCACATGAACTTTCGCTCTGCTTCACAATGCAGTTTGCATTCCTTCTGATCCATTGGGAAATGCTGGGATTTATAACAACACAGTGTAATGCATTAGACAGAGACTGCTGCTGGATGTGACCACAGTGGGAATTGATGCACTCTGAGCGGTGGCTGCTCAGACGGGGTCAAGTCTGCAACATTACAGATGGAAAGATAACTAACCGAGGCTGAGTGAGACGGACTGTACCTGTGATTGTGACGGCAGCCGCTGGATGACCTAGTAGTGATTGTGATTGCAGTCTGGGCGTGTGTTGGTTATTCTGGCTGTGACATTTGGTGCTACATTCAATGGGCGGGTGGGTGTGTGTGTCACAGCGACCGAGTTGGCTGAGTTTAGCACAACACAGATTCAAATACTAACAGTGCAGCTGGGTTTATCCAAAGCACCATAGACTGAAGCACAGCAGCAGAACAATAAGCCTCTATCAAGCCACAGTCAAGCGGAGCAGCTGCAGCTGTGCTCACAACCAGCTGCTGGATACTATCCAAGATGGACTTTCTGAAATGAGTAATCAGTAATAAATGCATCACGTGAAGCTTCACATCATCTCTTGTTTCTGTAATATCTGCAGAGGGTTCCCCGCAACTGGGAGAGCATTACAACAAGATGGATCAGAAGAAAAGCAAAACTGAATGATTTCAAAAATAGAAAAGAAAAAAAATTCCCACCGTGGTCTTTCAGGGCCTCCGTAGAACGTGACATGAATACAGCATTAATGCTAGTCATGCTTCTGTTGAATTTTATATTGTTATGTTGTTTCTATTGCGTATCCAAAAGAAAAAAAAAGAATAAATTGTTTTCTAACAAATTGTTTTCCCCACACCTCACTTTATTGTTCAATAAGAAACAGGCTCATAATGCCCCCAGGCTCTGCTCTTTATTTATCGATTAACAGTCCTGGTGAAGACACAAAACCAGAAGTTGCACAGGATTATATCAATAATGCAACAAAACAGGTACTGCAGCGTTTGAGGCTCTGATTAGCAGGTGAAATGTCATTTGAGTTCCTCAGACTCCAAACACCACCAGCGTTATTTAAATGTTTACTCCTTGTTTGACACAAATTCAGCACCTGCAAAGCTCTGTGGATACATATTGTCTTTCAACGCAAACTCATAAACTGTCAGTCAAACATGTCACCTGGCTTTGCTGGTTAGATGCACCCTGTACCTTTCACAAACTACATTTAGGTTTTAATTCAATACGTGTCGCAATTCATAAACTTCATAAACTGAAAGACACGTTCATTTATAACAGAGAGAATGTAATATACCCAAAGGCTGCACGTTTGTACTACTCAACTGTTTAAACAACACACACAGTGCCCAACACTGTCTGCAAAGTTGTTGGCCGTCTCAGAGTGAAAGCCAAAGCAAACACCTACATGTTTAGTCCAGCCAGAGAAGATTTTCTACAAATCAAATATCCATTTAAAACTCTGCTTTAGCTTCCTTTTGGTTTAACTGTAACTTCATAATGTGACTCACAATGTTCTATGAGTAAATAAAAAGAGGCAAGTTGCATTTACATAATCAGACCGCAGTAGTGGTTCTAGGTTTCTATTCAGGTTGACACACTGAGAACCCGCAGCGTTAATCTTGATCTGTCAGGTACTACAGTAATTGTAAAGACTAGAGGTGACTTTTACAGGACACTTTGCATATTATTTTGTAGTGGACTAAGGAGCACAACATTCCAAGGCAACACACAGAGAATCCAGAGACCCTTTCTCAGAGCTGCAAATTTGGCAGGAAACCATTTGAGAAGGCAGCTAACTAAAAACCCAAATAGAACATGTAAGTCAGATGTTTACAAAAAAAATCAAAATGCCCACTCACGGCCCTCTTGGAGACAGCACGACGTCTCTTACCTCCACCAGAACCTGATAAGAGCCATAAATTGTTAGCTCTGAGGAAAACAGCACCACTGGACGAGAGGAGATTACATTCTTCCCGGTGACCTCCTGACCTTTCTCACTCCCTAACACCCAGAACTTTCTATACCACAATTAATTGAATAGTTACAGTCCAAAAATTAAGGAAATTCATCATCACCCCAACACCTGGACTCAATCTGTGATACCAGGTTGATTAGTCTTTAGCTCTTTACTCTCTTTTTTTTACTCTTTAGCTGCTAGAACTTGCATGTTCTAGCAGCTAAAGACCCGTTTTTGAAGGCTACTGCAGCATTAAGGGACTATATAAATATTACTGAGGGAGACCTATGGGACCTTGTGAATATCTTGTGGGGGAAACTGTTTTAGAATAAACTGTAGATTGCAGGATTTACCACTAACCAGAAGGATGGAGTCAACAAGTAAAGATGAAAAGAAGATCTAAGGTGTTTTGTGCAATAAAGAAGCAAAGCAGGGCAAGTGTGGACAAATTTCCCACTGTGTTCATATACAATGGGCACAAATTTGATGCCTCTGGGTTGAGGCAGCACCTGTCCCATTGTCCTGGTTCAAAATAAGCTCTCCTTCAAAGATAAATCATTTCTTCCTGTCACAATAAGATGCTATTAAGAATGTGTGTGTGTGAAATGTGTACTTACAGCCCCTACAAAAACTAGTTCTGAATGAATATTGTTGTAATTTTGCTCCGGAGTGGACAGGCGAACTGTAAAAAGACAGAAAGCCACGGACTTCTATGTCTTTTCTTACCCAGTCATTATTCCTTGTGAGATTTATTGCATCAAATCAAGATCAAATAGTTGCATAAGAAAGATGGCCTTGTGCCCCGTACAGGTTAAGAGAGCAATGTTATCTCTGGAGATTTCATTTCCTCATCAATATCAATGCCGGTTTAGAGAAACACGGTACATTCTCAAGCCTCTACTGTTGCTCCTATATCCACTGTTACTTTACCACTCATAAAAAAGGAAAAAATGTCTGAACAAACATGGGTGTACAACTATTCTGTCCATGCTGCAAACATGCTGCCTACCTTTCCTGGTTTAACTGGGTATAGCATGAACCTGGATACAAACCAACAAACACAGAAGTCATGCATGCTGGGATAAGGTCATGTACAAAGAGTCACGATATCACAAAGGCAGCAATGAGTGACGTTCAGTAAGGAGCAATTAAAACGTCAAGGCGAACGACATCAAGGAAACATCTGATCTGTGCAGATAGTTCCAGCGAGCAGCTTGATTTATAGCTTTACAACTGGATTTCAACTTTGTATGTAAAAACATAAAAAAGGGCTTGTGGGTGTCAAAAGGTGCAAAAGGAGACCAGAAAAAGTCACATTTGAGTTGAGATACTGTCAACTCCTACTGTCGGTGTCTTTATAATTTATGACTCACCTAGTTATTACTAGTAATCTAAGCATCAAAACAAAAATCATTTCAAGTCACTTGTTAGTTTCATGGTGACTCATATTGAAAGCTAAGCGCTGGAGTACACTCATAGTCACACACATTCCAAAACTATTAACCTTCACACCTGGATTTATCCTCTGGAAAACATTGGCTCCATATAATTTGGTACAAAGCCAAGTGAAAGTTGGGATGTAGAGCAAAAGCAGGTTTAGCGATAAATGAATTAAAGGTAAATGATTCTCTCTTCATTGAAGATTAGACTTTCTAATATATGATTTTACATCATGTTTCATGTTGACGTGAACTAATTATATTTACTGCTTATAATACACAGTCTGAAGACCAGTTCGGAGGAATCGTGGCGTCATATTAGCAGACACCCTGCTCTAGCAGAAGTCGCTACTTTCAGTATGAGACAGCTGAAAACAATAGCAGGAAGAAGCAGTCGGCCATGAAATCCTAGAGCTTATCTCAGTGATCTGTGCAATGATTTCTACATCTGATACTAAAAATAGAGCCTGATTTTAAAAAAGAAAGAAGCATTTCTTGTAGAATAGTCTAAGTAATATACTCGTTTAATTAAAACTCGTTGTAAGATCTGGAAAGTTGTGTTTCTCTGAACCTTCTAGGATCAAACTGAAGCTCTACCCCATAACCCAACATGTCAAGTTTCTGGAAGTACAGTTGCCATTTGGGGTCAGTGATGTGTGGAAACAGGAACATTGTCATGGAGTCAGTCAGTTTGCATTAAAAGTGTGCAGAAACTGTTTCGGTTAGCAGTATGCTCATAGATGTAGAAATGGACACCAGAAATAACAACAGGTCTATCCTTCTGAAATGTAAGTCACACTGAAAATAGAAATACGTTTAATGTCTGTGTGCTCACATCTGAATGACTTCTATCTCCAAGAGGATTTCAAAATACCCCCATGAGTGGTTTGTCACGGCGCTGCTTTTCCAACTGAAAAACAACAACTCACAGATACTGTTGGCCAAAAATGAATGACCAAATTGTTCCTATGGGTATTTTAAATAGTTAGAAATGGGTTCACACTGGTACAGCCATATGTCCACACTTCTTAAGCATGACATGGCAAAAGCTCTCGTGTTCTGCAACCTCCTTCAATTTTAAACGTCACCAAGATAACTGTTAGACAAACAAAGTGAAGAATATCCAACCTAAAGTAGTGGTGTATTGTGTGGCAAAGCAGTGCAAATGGTCACTGACTTATACATGTTTTCCTGCTGAACTCTAGCCTGGAAGCTACAGAATAATAAACTGCCTAAAAGCTTCAGAGATCATCAGATTTATTCATATACCAGGGTTACAATAAACTTTTTAGACTGTTAGGGTATGAAGGCACTTACTACTGCTGTTTGGTTAAGCAAATGAACTATTTTTATAAAGCTCCACCTGAAAAATATCCTCAATTTTAGAGACTTTTTACAGTTTTAGACAGTTTCAAATTGTAAAGCCAAAAATGAACAACTTTGAGCTCTACAGATGAGAGAAACTAGTTAAAAAATGTAACTACATTAAGGTTAATGGTTAATCTGAGATTAGTTCTAATCCCAGTTTTGCAACTTTAAAATGAGTACGTCCAGATTTATAATAAACAGGTCTTTTGCACAATTAAAAACTAACACAACTAGCAAAGTCAGGGTGTTTTTTTGGTGTAAACCCAAATGAAAAAGAGTTGAATCATCATGGAGATGCTCATTACTTAAATTAAAATGAATAAACACATAAAAAACTACATTTATGTGCTGTCAGGACCTAGTAAGTACAAAAGCAGGTGGAAAACCATTAATTTTCGGCCCCTGATGGTGAAACCTGCTAACAAATTGGTAGACAATAGAGCTGTACCGGTCAAACAGGTCCACATCAACCCCCTGGAAATATTCGGTGGAATAAAATGCCACCAAGAGATGGAGATCTGACGACACAACTGCATTTCTTTCACCGTCACGTTTGACAGTTGGTCTAATCTTCCTGTTCAGCTCCAAAACAGTGTCCCCGCTGAACCAGTTTTTGGAGGGAAATTCAGTAGCGTCATAAAACTGATATTGGTTTGAGTCTAAACACTTAACATTCTTCGAGGATTATTTAGGTCAGTGCATCTCAGAGAGGCAGAACTTTTATAAATTAAACCCCCTTAAGTGTAAGTATCAGGTTTTACATTTCAGTTTAAAGTTTTGGTGCAATAGAATCAAATGTAATCAGGGATTCGAGTAAAAAATTATAAAGGGGGAGCTTAAATGTATTTTTTCTTATTTTTTACAATAGTTTTAAAGTTTGGTGCAACACTATTTAAAGTTAAAATATGATTTTATTTGGTTTATTTGAAAAACTAGAAGAAAAGTACATGCTACTACTACTTTCACTGTAACTATAGAAAACAAATAAAAGCCTAACAGCATAAACTGGCAAACAATCGTGCTCCTGAACCTTTTCTAAAAATGTTCAAGTTCAAGTCTACAACAGAATATTTAAGAATATTGTTATTGTTTCCACTCAGTGCCTTTACATGACGCCGCACGTCCTGCCAACACTAACAGTTAAACGCCTCGATACCGGATCATTACATCTCAAGGTGGAAGCTTAATCCAGCTGAACACCAAAGTCACCGATGCCAGCTGATGTAGAATAACAGGTGAATCATTCATCAATAAACTGAACAGCAATCAGTCACACTGTGGTATTTGGCAGCATGTGAGGACTTGAGAGGAAAAAGCTTTCTGATCGAGACTGATTTAATTTCAGTGACTTTATGGATTAATGGTATCTGTATGAGTGTTCGTGTGTCTGGCAGAGATAAAGAGGGAGAGCAAGCAAAAGACTGTGTGAGTGTTTGTGTGTGTTGGTGTGTGTAGGTGTGTGTGTGTAGGGGTGTGTGTGTGACACAAATAGTGATAATATTAGTCTGCTGATTTACTGGAAATGCCAGGGCTGTTACAGCAAAGAAGATGATGCTGTGAAGTTCCAGATAACCGCACACTACAGAAGAATTATGAGCTGCATCACCTTAGCTTCATCATGATTACTTAAAATTGAGTTTAAGCAATTAAACTACAGCACTCTGATTTGGTCAGGTGGGTCTACTGTGAGGACAGCCGAATAGAAAAAGCAGAACTTGTGCCGTGCTGACTTACATGTATTAATTTGGGCTTTTCAAAATAAAACATTATCAAAAGTGCTCCAAACTAATCTTTAAAATCTGCAACGTAATAACAATTAAGTTTATTTTAATTCTTTGCCATTTTTTATGAAATGAACCTAAGACTTTGCAGAATTACAAAGACCCAAAAGACCCAAAATAAATATAAGTTTTGGGTACAAACTTTGTTTACAAATGTCAGAGGATGCACAGATAAAGAGCATGTAGGTTTCTGATGGAAAATGTCCTGAACTTGCAGCCTGAACTTCCCACTCCAGAGAAAAACACAGTCTTAATAGATTTTATGTCTCCTTGACATGAGTGCATACTTCATTTATTCACTTTATTTCATCTTACTGGTTTTGCTTTTGAGTGTACATACTTTTTTTTAGTATATTTATCTTATCCGTGGTTAAAACACTTTATAACTGTGATAAGAAAATTGCTATACAAACAATGTTCTTGCTATGATAATAACTTGTCAACAAATAGTTGTTGTATGAAATGGTTCCTGTCTTTTAATAGTTTCAATTTCAAGTTCTAAATTGGAGTTAAGTTTTTAGTTTTACTAGTCTATCTGCACTCCTGTTACAAAATAAACTAATTTGATCAGTGAGGTAGAACTCTTTCAAACGACGCGTGTCAGTTAAGGTTGACCGAGGATCCTGGATGGCATCTCGAATGAGGTAACAAAGCTCCCCTCACGGCCTGCATTCATGCTGCTGCTTGTTAGGAGGCTAACTTATGTTGGCAAATGCATCATTATGGTTGCGACATTTTGATCCAAGATGTAAAAAAAGAAACAAAACAACAAAGAAAATCCTTCTTTCTTTGTCCTTTGGAAGAGCTTCACTGCCAGCGGCATATCAGAAGCATTTTAAAAACACAAAACGTCATCTAGAAATGCTTTTTATCAAAATTGCCGAGCAGAGCCAAGGCTTTATCACTGTGACCATGTGATTATTAAAAATTAAACACTGCGCCCTTACGGCATGTTTTCATGGAAGCTGCTATTACACAATATCAAGCTTTTTAGACGCATTGTAGTGAATGAATGTTGAACACGTGTACTTTGTACTTCAATATTTCCATTTCAAGCTTTAACTTCACTACACTGAAGGAGAATCTTAGAGGAATAGTATAGTTGACTCCACTACTTCAGCTGTAGTTTGCTGTTTTTCCACACACAAAACACATACATTAATAAAACATAACAATATATTGTAACGGATTGTAACTACACATTATATATTCATCAAATTAATGTCCTCCTGGACCAACTACAACAGTTACATGCTGCTTATACATTAATGGAACAGTAACTACACTCCAGTAACATGACTTTTTTTTATTTTTTTTTTTAATTAATTTTTCCAGGGAGATTTTTGAAGCTTTATTGATAGACAGGGTGAAAGGGGGTAGAGAGGAGAGAGACATGCAGCAAAAGGTCGTGAGCTGGACTCGAACTCACAACCGGCTGCTGGCTGACTTGAACCTGCGCCCACGTGGTAACGCCTTAACTCGGTGAGCTACACGGCGGCTCCAATAACCTGACATTTAATACTATAAGATGCACAGGGGCCAATTATTTGCAGTTAGGAAATGTTATGGTTTGTACTGTACACTTTGAGAGTAGCAGATACACACAGTGCCTATATAAAGTATTAATCCCCCTTGGAAGTTTTTCTCTTTTATTGATTTTAAACATCAAATAGTGGTCAGAAAAGACTCTTTTCTGTCAAAGTGAAAACAGATTTAGGCAGAGTAATCCCAAGCAAAAGTTAATTTAAAGAATAAAACCTACTACAAGTGACTGCATAAGTATTCACTCCTTTCAAGTCAGTATTTAGTAGAAGCACATTTGGAGTAGACAGGCCTTAATCAGCCTTGCACATCTGGACATGGCAATTTTATCAGATTCTTCTTCGCAAAACTTTCAGGTTGCACAGGAATTTTGATCCCTTTTTCAATTTCAGCCACAGATTCTCAATTACATCAAGGTCTGGGCTCTGAAGTGGCCATCATTTACCCTCTACCCTTACTTGAACTCCAGAGTCTGCTGCCAAAAAGTAGAATGCCACCACCATGCTTTGGTGTTTGCAAACATTGTGTCTCGTCTGACGGCTAAAAACTCAATTTGTGTTTCATCAGACCAAAGAATGTACTTTCAGATGACATCCCGGTCACCTACATGCCTTCTGGTGAGCTTTAGTTGAGATTGTGTATTAGCTTTTTTCAACAGTGGCTATGTCTTTGCCACTCTCCCAAAAAGATTAGCTAGTAATAAAAAGCGAACAGTTGTTGTATGCACACTCTCTCCCATCTCAGACATTGAAGCCTCAGGGAGTCATAGGTGTCTTGGTGGCCTCCCTCACTACTCACTTTCTTGCACTCACTCAGTTTTTGAGGATGGCCTGATTTACACCTGATAGACACCTAATGATAGACTGAATTATACTCCAAGGGACATTGAGTGGGTTAGAAATGACTTATGCTTTTCAGTAACATTTTTGTGAAGGTGTACGGTGTAGTTATAACCAAGAGTAATGATTCACCAGTGACTGGACCTTCTGGATAGACGTGATTTTATACTACAATCATTGAGTCGCATTCACTGCACTCAGATAATCACCATTTTACTAACTGTGTGACTTCTAGCACCAACTGTGATTAATTAGGGGACATACTTTGAAGTGGGTCAATACTTATGCAGTCACTTATTTTACATTTTTAGTAGTTGACATTCATTTGTAAAAATGTGTTTTCATTTTGACATTAAAAAGCCAAACTAATTGGAACACAATTCAAAGTTGAACAGCTACAAAAAGGGAAAACATCCAAGGAGGGTGATTACTTTTGATCAGCAATGTACATTTACTGAAGTAACATTTTCTCCACTGAGGGATGTTGCATTTTTTTAACCAAAAAAAAGGATCTGAATACTGAAAAGGACTACACCCGTGTTGCAAAACACACTCAGAGAGCTGGACAGTGGCCTAATTAATGCAAACCTTTGTGTTAAATATAATCAAACCCTGTTTAACTGTGATACTTCAGCAAACAGGAGTTACCTGTTTTCCAAAAAGCCAGTGATGCACAAGTGCATCCATGTGTATGTGTGGGTGAGTAGGAGTGGGTGTATGTTAGAGGTGTGGGTGAGAGTAACAAAACATACAGACAGGGAGAGGGAGGGTGAAAGACAGTGAGAAACGTAGAGAGAGTAAGTCAGCTGACTTACTGAAAAGACCAAAGCCATATTTCTGTCTGCTTTGTAGGACAAAGTTGCTTGTTTGCCAGATGCCTTGCCCGCTTAGCTGAAGCTGGTTCATTTACCGGAAAGACCAGAAGCCTTGTTGTTGTTCTCTCTCTCTCTCTCTCTCTCTTTTACACACAAACACACACTGGAAGGGTGGATGCCATGCAGGGTGGCACGGTGCCCAAACCAAGTTGAGAAACAAATGTGGGTCATATCAGGCAGCTGGTTGGTATCAATCAGACACTAAACACAATTTTGAGGGAATAACAGCCTGTGGGCTTCGTCACGTCATACACCTCACGCAGAATGACATGTTAAAAATAAAACTGTGCTCCTCAGATAATGTTGTGACTCAAACATATCTCATTATTTATAAATGACTCATCTTCCCACGACTGCCTTCAGGTAAAAACACATAACACTGTGTGAATATCTGAATGCAAGTGTAGACACACATAAACACACACATGTTGCATTTGCTGAAACAACTGATGCCTTTGTTTTTTGGTAATCATAGGCAGCTTATTTAAATAGCTACTGTACGGCAATAAAGCCTCGTAACTGTGACAGTGAATTATCACCATCATTGTTTCGAACAATGACACCAGCCCACAGAATCACTGCAGTTTTAGTGTTGAGCTTTTCTTAGTCTCGTTAATGCCATTACAATGAATGTGAAAACAACCAGCTTTAATTGCCTAGAGAGCCCGTATGAATCCACCTGCCTCATTTGCTGCCCTGTGGCCCTGAATGGCGTCAAAGGTGCAGGAATGCTGCAAATATTCAGCCTGCAGAAGTTTAAATACTAACAAGCAAGTAAATTTAAGTAATTGATACAGGTTTTGTTGACATTCTGTGCTGATGCGGTGGCGTGTAACCTGTCCTGGGTCTCTCAAGCAACATTTTAAATGGAATTTATCACCTCAAGGGGGTTAAAAACACAAACAGGGATTACACATGACAGCTAATATATATGTTACACTCTATGTAGATATATGTGTCACAAAGTGAAATGGTTATCTGACTAAGCAGATCCCAGGCAAAGCCGACAGCACTGTAAACAACGCTCCAGGAGTGAGAGTGTCTATTGTTTAACAGTTCACACATTCTTTGTCCTTTGAGATGGGAAACATTAACCTAGACTAGGCTTGCACTTCTTTCCCAGTGTTTTAGGTGAAATGCGTTTGGGCCAATTTGCCATATCACTGTTTATGACATAAATTCTACGTGGATATCAAAAATGAGTCAGCATAAGCAGAGGTCAAAAATCCTTCAACAGGGCCCACAGTACAGTCACAGTCACACAAACACAGTCTGAAAGTGCAGAACTGGCCTCTTGTTTTTATATATCATAATGTGTTTTTGATGTTCAGATAATGTCATTAGATAAACATCCTTTGTTTGCGTGACAGCCTGTGTGCATTTACCTGAAGTGAACTATCAATAGTCCTGCCGTGCCATCTGCTATGGGTGTGTCCACAGGTGAAGTGGACTGTGAAGCCATGGCAACAACGACGAAGACAAACAGCCGGAGGAAAACAAAGAGCGGTATGGCTAAACATGCAGGCTGCCGGGCCGGCTTGCTTTTCAAAAGCATACCACAGATTTTTAATCATGTTGTGTAGAACGCAGACATTCATGCGATCCTTTGTGCTTGAGGAGGTTTCATTGTGGTTACTAATCTCAGCCTCAGGCTAGAAACCAGGAAGATGACTGGAAAACCCACTCTTCAAATATTCCTTATTGCTCGCCACCAATATGGAGAAATGGTAGTTAGCATCATGAGAGTTGCTTTTCTATTATGATTTTTAAAGTGAGTAAAGTTTATGATATTGCATTGCGATCCTTTGACCGCAGTGCAAGGAACAGCATGCCTGGCATTATCATCAAGCGAATCAGTAACGACTGCCTGAAATTTACATAATATCACTGCTGATGAAGATACAAAAATGAAGAAAGGCATGGTGAAAATAGTTGATGCCGACAGTTCAAAGACTCCACAAAAAATTAAACAAATCATGGCTTTAGAAACTTTACCACATCTGAATTTGCACAAGATTAATAGAACCCCAGTAAACTTTAAAAACATCCTCCATCATAATGACAATGTAGCCTCATGCTTCACTCAACACTCCCACATGTGAGGGTCAGAGGTCATGCATGCAGCATGAAACTTCAAATGTGAGAGACATCAAGTAATGCTCTACATATCACAGCCAACTCTTAATTCTATAGATAAGAGCAGTAAAACTGCACTAACATCAGAAGCAATAAAAAAACAAAGAAACTTCTGAGTCAGCTGCTTCTCGGGCGTGTAACCTGCTCCAAGCTGGTGGCTCGATTTCTTATAAATCACATGACTTGAGAGAAAGGACCTCTGTGCAGTTCTGCACTCTGACCGGGAGGTGGTGCTGCTCACAAGGGACGCTGAGGCATTTCTGAGAAATCCCATCTCAGGCTGGGAAATTGAAACCTTTCCAGCCTTCACAGTCCTTTGCCTTCTAATCCTGGCTGAGCAGCGCTGGAGCATTTTGGCGCTTCTTTTTACAGGAGCAGCTCTGTCAGAAGCCACGTGGCATTAACTAAAACACATGCGCAGAGTGTGACTGTGGCTTTACTATTTGGGTTATTTCTTTCTTCAGGGACATGAATCGGCTAAATTTGAGTGAAATACTGCAGAGGAGAGAAGCTGACACAACAGTTTCCTCTCTGCCTATCAGATTTGGATCAAATTATGCATGCAAACAATTCCCTGTGTCGGTCTTAGACTCCTCATAGTGCCTGATGTGTGAGGCAAAGGGCATCACAGCAACTTGCAGAGGAAGAAAAGCAGTTATTCGCTTAGTTACAAGGATGACATGAAAAAAATATTAGCAACACTGCCTTAAAAAGGACTTCCACTCTACGAACATGCACCAACTAACTGGATTATTTATAATTTAAATGGGTTTGTCTTATTTTTGAGCATCAACATGCTCATTACTGAGACACTAACCGTAAAATGTTTTATGAAATATGCATTTTATTTTTGAACAATTCATTTTACTGCAGAAGTCTTTGTGTTTACTTTTTTTTGTCCACACATTACCTAACATTATATGTAAACACCATGAAAAATAACCACACAGTGTGCTATCTTGTGGTTAAGCCTATCTTGTGTTGGCACTTCTAGGGGAATACCACCCATTCACAGCCAGCGGCTGGTTACTAGTGCAGTCTTGGTTTTACTAAACAGGCATGCATCTGAAAGGGAACCCTTTGTGAACCTATTGGAATAAAAAAAGAAAAACTCATGTCCTGCACCACAGTTTTGAAGTGTGTTTGAGTTAAGGTAATATTTGTAACACAACGCTGGGTTCAAAACTGCACAAAATGACAAGAGTCAGTTTCAGAGTCATTTGTTATGTTCAGCAGGGTACTTTTTCAGTCCTTTTTATTGTCACAGACATAAAATATCAAAGAAAAACACATTTGCTTTGCTTGTCTGTCTTGTTTCTGACAACTTGAAATGCAACAATCATCCATCTGCAGTGCAATGATATGCATTTTCTCAGAAGTCTATTGGAATCCGTGGCAGGCTGCACTCATTCATTCACTGATGATAACAGATAAAGTAAGAACTCAGCTGCACAACAGATTCTTCGCAAACAAGATGAAAGTTTTCAGATGCTGCGAGACATGCACACAAATATCTTACAGTTATCTGGTCTGATTGTGTTTTGAGGTAGAGGTTTTGCTGACTGATGGCATGGGGAAGTTTTTGTGTTACAAAGGTCACTGCAGCTCTCTTATGTGAAGTCCCAACAAGGCTGCCTGGGTTCAAAGTATCTCATGTATCACTGCCCCAGTTTAAACAATTCACTTCCTGTTTTTACTGTAAGGCTTCTGCTCAGGGTGCTTTGAGGTGACAAGTATCTCTACGCTGAACTGCAGTGGTCTAGTCCTCTGTGTGATCATGTACACACATGCAAATTCCAAAAATAAGTAAATAAATAAACCAGGCAAGTGCTCAGCCAGTCTTTAACAGAAACACAATACTTCCTTTTAACACCAAGTTAATTTTGATCCAGAGCTTTGGTGCCCTCTATGGGTGATTCCTGATGCAATGCTTTTGCTAAATCTTGACAAAGGGGGACATCTAGTGTTCATTCATGAAATGGTGATGTTTAAATGTTGAAGCTGTTCATGCAACATTTATGGCACAAAGAAAGCTTAAAACACTGAGTCAAATAAATTAAGCTATGATTTAAGAAATGTAACAATTATCAGCATGTACTGGTATCAAAAGTACTCATGCTGAAGCTTAGTTTACAGTGCTGAATTACTTTAGTGGTGTAAAAAAAATACTATTTAACAATATGACAGGAACAAAATATCAAGTATTAGTATCAAACTCATAATGCAGAGTGGTCACATTCAGTGTAATGTGTATTATGTGGCAGGTTATAATCAAGCTCTCATGCCAATTCCATAACAGTACCACTGCAGCTACATACTGCTGGGTAACCAAGGCTCAGTAAAGTCTTATCTCACTAAAAACAATAACGTTCGCCTCCTTTTTACTTTTATACTTGTAGTATTAATCTAAATCCCAAAACTTGTCTCTAAGGTATCAAATAAATAGAGTAAAAAAATGCAGCGTTTACCTCAACGAAAACACTCCGTTAAAATGCAAGTTCTTCCAAACTCTTCTAAAGTGCAGTAAACATCCTTAGTTTGAAGATGTCAGTACTGTTTTGAAGTTGCTGGTGGTCCACATGTCTGATTTATTACAGGTGATGGTATGCAATTAAATACATCACATTAATTTACTGTGCTCATATACAAATCAATGGTACTTGAGTATTTTTCATTACAAGGTACTTGTGGCATATTTCTAAACTGCTTTTTACATTGTATTTATCTTGTTGCTTATTATCCTAAAAATAATACTTTACAAAGATTTTACACAAAAGCAAAACCTGTGTAGTTTCTGTGAATAATACACAGTGGTGGAAAATACATTTCTTCAAGTACTGTACCTAAGGACAGTTTGGACGTACTTGTATTTGCATCTTTCCATTTTATGCTATTTTATACTTCCACTACATTTCATTGGGAAATACCATACTTTCTACTTCCCGACATTTGTCTTGCAACTTTAGTAAGTTTGAGAGGAAGATTCCACACAATGGGTACTATAACAAGCTTTAAAATGCCACATGCTGTTAAACATCAAACCAGTGTTTTTCAGATCTCTTGGCCTCGGATATCTTACATAAAAACCAGTGCATCGTCGGGGAAATGTTTCAGGAGTCTATAAATTGTTAACCGCTCCACCAAATACTGACGTTTCCCTTCTCGCATTAATGTTCAAACAAACCAACATGTCATTAAAATCAAAGGTTGAGGTTGATCACGTCATAACTCTCAGTTTTGCCTGGTATTTAAAACTGAATATAACGTGGTTCAAACTAGCTCCACCTGCAGCAGCAGCAGCAGCAGCAACAGTAACCTGCTGTTGACACACTGATGCTTCACTGTTAATAGTCTAACAGTGCCACATATAACATTATGTCAGTCAGAAGGGCTGAACCAGCAGTTTTACTTACTTTAATACTTGGCTGCTTATACTTAAACAGGACTTTTAATACAGCAGGACTTTTTTTAGCAGGGCTTTTACTTGTAATGGAGTATGTTTATGTTGCTGTATTGGTACTGAAGTAAAGGATTTGAGTACTACTTCCACCACTGCTTGTTGGTTATATTATAAAAGATCAGATTACCCTCACCTACAACAGTAAAATGTTGCTTCCACATTTGTTCATCCATAGTAATAATAATTCAATACTACAGCCTGACAGTTACACTTACAGGGTTCATTTTTCTGCCTTCACAGTAGATGCATAAATTCAAATACGATTTACAAACAGAATAGAGTGAATGCATGGGTACAGTAAAAATAGAAAGTCAATCAAATTTGAGTCTAAAACACAAACAACTGGTCGTAAGTAATGTTTGCTTAGGTCTAGTTTAGTTACAGTACAGGCCAACCTGCTGACACAACCCAGTTACAGACAGTGAAGTCATCTTTAAGCATAAATCATAACAGGATATTTGCCCACTGTGCGTTTTGGCGACATCTAGCGGCCATTTTTGACACAGCATTTTTGGAAATTTTGACAAGTCACGTTAGGAAACAAAGAGCAGCCATTTAAACAAAGTGTTATAGACTGAATACTCAAGAATACGTGAATGGTAATAGTCTGTGAAATTCTGTTCTCTTTGTTGGGAATATTTTCTTTCTTTGACGATTTTGGATTTAAACAAACAAACCCGCTTGTGTTTGTCTTAATCTTGAATACATTTTTGAGTAAAATCCCAAGTGACAGAAGGGAAGCGACAATGTTGGCTGATGATTTCATTCCTCTTGACTGATTCTATTTTTTTTTTTTTTAACATTTTACTGTATATAATGTACGTTAGTCTACATTTGTAGTCTTACATGTTGTTGTTTTGGCCAAATGTGGGGCCTACTTTATTTTCCCAGTTGTTCATGTTATGTACATTTACATCTGAATACTGGCTCACATTTTAAACAGTGTGTCAAGTAGATACATTCAATTTTGTGCTGCCTTAAAAAAAATCCCACCAAGGCCCTTCATGAGAAATCTTAACCAGCATCGCCATCAGGGCCGACAGGATGATGAGCGTCTACAAAGAACCAAACGAGCAGGCATGGAGAGATTCAAAACTCACCTTCCATCACGCTTCCATCATGTTACTGAGGCTTTTTTGGTGAAGATAATCCATCAACATGTGCGCTAAAGCTCGGATCCATTGAACAAAGAAGCTAACGGCTTGTTTTCACGCCTGCATTTACTTTCACTTTTACTTGGTTCAACAGTTTCCATGAAATCCCTGCCAGTAACTCCCTCCACAGCTGCTCCTGTCCGTCTGTAGCCTATTCTATTCCCCCACAACACAAACAGAAACCCAATTACAAAAAAAATCTACTTTCGTCATGATTTATTATTTAATTAAAAAAAAAACAACTCAAATAAAAAATATATCTGTTCTTATTTTTTTTATTTGGAGCCTCTCGTCAGACCTGAAATGAAAGTGAAGTGCTGGTGTACTTTCCATAGAAACAGGTGACGCCTTTTTTCCACATATGACTTCCCCTGAATAGTCACACCATAATAGCGGTTATGATTCAGTAATCGCGGATGCAGCTTTTACAGTGATGCCATATATAAAGGTTTGGAAATAAATACAGAAAAAAGATGTCAAAGTAAAAGCATCTTGCAGCTGCTTTACTTTGAAATGAAACTATCCAACACACGTGGCTATTGTTTGTCCAATAAGCACAAGCAATCCAATGTTTGTGCTTATTGGTTTGAAAAGCATTGATGACAGTGTTTTTATTTGATTCGTCCATTTTATTTTATACCTGCTGTGTTCAATTTGATTCAAGTTGCACCACCTGTGCCAAACTGACAAGTCAAAAGAAAGATTTTTGTGGAGAACCTCTGGGGGATTGATACATGTAGTTACAAATGAGGTTTAAGAAGCAAATTTTAAAAATGCAGTTAGGTTTTTCTTCAGCGTGCTGTTAAATGAGTGGTTTATTCTCCCAGTACTGGACTGAGCTAAAATGTCACCAAGTCAAAAATAAATAAACTTAAATCTCATAACAATCAATCTAAATTTGTGCAGGTTTGAATTAGATTAAAGGATGTCACGTGATCAGTCTTCTGTCATAATACAGAAAAAAATAAGCTGGAAGATGAGTATTTGAATGAAATTGTCACATAAAAATGGAAACAAATAACTGACATTTGATATAAGAACCAAGTCAATTTTAACGAATAGAAATTCTGGTACTGATATATCGGCTGAAATCGCTCATTGAATGTTAAAGTGAAAAGGAAATGTGATGTTGTCGTTGGTTATTAATTTTCCAGCAGTGTATTTCACAATCTAGTAATAATGAAGACAAAGCTTGACTCCGCACCATTGCCTCCGGGGCTGTGATGCCCACTCTGCTACTTGTGCTGCAGACAGTGTCGATAGTGTAAACAATTGAATCAGAATTGCTTTCAGCTATTTCTAAATCACTCAGATCATTATTTCCTACATTACGTTCTGTAAAAGGAAGTTTTCAGTTTGGACAGCATATAAGCCAATACCAGTGTATCTGTGATAGACCAATGATAATATTAATCAATGGTCAGGCTCTAAAAATGACTTAAACTACTTCATGTGGACATGTAATGATTTCTAAGCTCCAAGTATCACAGATTCAGGTCATTGTCTCACAGTCGCATTACCTTCTTCCCCCACCTGATGTCGGCAGACTTCCATTCTGCTGCCACAGTCAATTCACCTTTTCCCAATCAAATTTCCCAATCAAGGCAAAGACTGCTTTGCCTTGACAAGCACTTTGTTATCTGATTAACTATAAACCTAACAACCGCAATGTCGTTAAGCTGTCTCATGATGCTGTTTATCAACTCGATAAGCCAACTCAGGGGAGTCCTATGAGGACATTCACATAACAGGGGAGAGGTGTTGGCACCAGGTGACCAACTGCAAACAGGTACGGCGGGAAATTCTTCACAAGAAGCACAAACTATAATCCTGAAGCAATATGAGGAGTTTAAAGTTATAGTGCAGGCTAAAAGCAGTCGTAGCTGTGCATTCTAATGACTCAATGAGTTGCTCTGATCTGTTCTACAACTTGTAAGACACATTTAGTATTATTACTTCAGCTACAACAGTCTCAGAAAGAAAATAAACAACCATAATAAAAACATCAGTTTTATTTTTTTATTGTCACACTAAGACGTACATACAATGGGTAATAAAGTGTCTGAACCCAATAGGGACAAAGATAAAGGAAGGAACACTGGCAATCAATGTGATAACATTTTTGACCTCTCTAATCTGTGCTCATCAGATTCGGGAAAGCAAAAGTGCCTTAAACCTGATGTTACCTTGTTAAACCAAAGCCTGCTTCAAGTACAGACCTCTGCTTACAGATTCTATACAACAATAAGATTATATTACAAGATGAATTATAGCTATCACAGGGGACATGGAGAAAAAAATGACTTGCATTATGAATAAATAGAATGTTATGAGTGTCTGAGGTTGTCTTGTTTTCCACGAGTTCTTTAACATCAAGCACCACAGCTTGTTTCGTTTCTTTTACATCTTACTTTTCCAGTTCAATCTAAAAGTACAAATGTGCAATCTACAGACAAAACAAAATGTGACACTGTTTGCTTTTTACAGCGGATAAAAAGTATTCAGTTAAAATATTTTTGATCAGACAGAAATTTAAAAAAGAACATCTGATACATGAGATAGACCAACAGAATATATTTTTTTAAAGTCCTAAAATATACAACCTCTTTCTTCCATGTTACATAAAACCAAAACAAAAAAAACACACAAACAGGAGCCATAAGTTACAACTATAACTTAGATTCTTTAACACAACTGTCCGACGTGTTCGCTTCACATTCAGCTTCTTTTTTCTCTTTTCCTTGTTCCCTGTTTGAACATTAAGAGCACATTTAGCCATGAACAGTTGCATCAAACATTTCTTGGTAACAGTATAAAACAACTTGACAGAGCAAGAGTGCCAGTAAACAAATTCAACTGTAAGCTCACCCGCATATCTGCTGCATTTGTGACATGGTCTCTGGCAGCGTTTTCCCATATGTTTCTGGCAGCAAATAACATAACCCGGCGCCAAAGATGGCAATACTTCCCATCACGATGTAAGGAAGTGCCTTGTAATAGTTTCCTGCAAAAGGACAATACACACATACAGTGATGAAGGCAGAGAAATTATAAATTACTAAGATATTCTTTTTAAAAAATGGAAAATTCTCCTCTTGTTAAATTTAATCTAAGCCTGCAGGAAACTAAACCTTGAGGTTTGAGGCAGGTGATGTAAATAGAGTCAAGCCCAAAATTATTCATACACCTGGCAAATTTTGACTTAATGTTACTTTTATTCAAGCAGCAAGTTTTTTCCTGATTGGAAATTGCACAGGCATCTCCCAGAAGATAATAAGATGATGTACAAGAGGCATCATTGTGCCAAAAAATATTTCTCAGCTTTTATTTACATTTGAACAAAAAGTGGCAAGTCAAAATTTCCCAGAGGTATGAATAATTTCGGGCTTGACTGTATATAAAAATAAATTTCTATTATCAGTTAATTTGCAGATTTTTTTCCCCTGATAAATAATTGAGTCTATGAAATGTTAAAAAAACATCAAATGGCTTGTTTTGTCTGAACAAAAAAAGCATTTAAATATCACATTTGGAGGCTGGAATGAATGTTTGGCTTAAGAATTAACTAAAATGAGCAACTGATTCATTTTATCTTGACTTACTAATGTATGTATTGACAAACTGTTGTTCTGTTCTGCAGAAATAATTACCACTGCCACAGGTTGGGTCAGAAACATTGCCCTGGTACTGGCTAATCGTAATATAAAATATGCTTACCCAGATAAATGATAAAAGGTGAGATGATGGTGCCTATTCGTGCCGCCATGGAGCAACAGCCCATTGCCGTGTTTCTGATAACAGTGGGGAAGAGCTCCGATGTGACGGCATACACCACACAGAATGCTGCTGTGATGCCAAACTTTCCCACCATCTCAAGAAACACAGACACAGCTGGTATATCTAGGCAAACACAAAATTTGTTTAACAATGCTGGAAGGGCTAAGGAGATCACATGAGTTGCATTCAAAATATCTGATTCAAAACATCCCTCATGTAAAAATACACTAAATCACCTAAAGTCCTTCTCTCAGCTTTGATTAAACCTTTAAAAACTCATCTCTTTGTATCAAAATTGCAATTGCAAATTTACAAGTTTTTTCCTTTTTTCCTGTCTTAAAATGGGTTATTATGCGATTCAGACTGTGCAGATCTACGAAGTCTGCCTCTTTCCAACCACATCTCTGCCACTCGCTGCTGCTTGAGCACACCAGCTCACTTTTAACTATGTTCGAACAGAAAACTGATTATTAAGAAGAACAATCATAAGGAAAGCTCCTCCTTGCGAGTTGACAGGATTGGTTCCTTTGGCTTGTTCCATATGAATCCCTAGATGGCTAAATCTGGGTTTTTGAGGATGTCATCGGTACGCTGCAGTTTCAAGGTGGAACTATGAAGACTTGTATTCGCGAGGCGAATACGTATTTGGCAATTTTGCTTGGCAAAAACTACAACCTGGCAAATTGTAGCCCTTTACATGAGTTTTTTTAATGTCTGTATATTGTTTTTGAGTAATATTGCAGGAAAAAAACAGACCTTGAGTCAAGGTCACATATTGAAAGCCAATGTTAAATGCTGTTCAACTATACCAGTATGAGCACTGTATCTCAATTTGTTGCCAAGTCTTAGGGGAAAATGTCATTTTTTTGTGTTTTTTGTGACATCATGAACTTTGACCCCTACCGATCTTTTTACTGGTAGGTCGCACAGCTTTGTTGCCATGACATAAAATACTCCACTTGAGATGAGCTGTTCAAAAATGTAAGCGTGGAAATTCTACGATAATTACTTGCGGAGATATAGAAAAATTTGGTTTTTGACACTTGAAGCAACCTTGACCTCAACCTTGACCTTTGAGGTCCGGAAAAGGCTGACTGCACACCCTTGGCATTGCCCCTATCACATGGCATAACTGTCATTAGTGCTGCATTAATAGTCTAGGTGGAGTTCTGGGACAAAAGAGTTTGAAAAAAAAGAAAAAAAAGAACTCCAACAGCAACAATATATTTGGCTTTTTTTTTACAAAATTGCCAAATACAAATATTAATTCCTCACCTGATTTGACACCATGTGTTCTGTGTGCATTTACACTTTGCATTATCATGTACTTTCCCTTATCTAGATAGATTATCTGGATACAGGTAGCTGGTTCGCCAGGTTGATGTGGTGTTCCTTGCAACATTTTTGGCATAATCATCATGATGGTAAGCCATTGCTAAAGTTCCATCAATGAACAACTTGTTTTAGGAGCTCCAAGTGTTACCTATTGAAATGAGACGAGCACAGAGGATCATGACGCCTGCAAGGAAGAGTGTGGAGGACTGGCAGAGGTGCCTGGAGCAGAATTGGAGCAGTAACAAGGCAATTATGTAAGCTGGAACCTCTGTTACAGCAGACAAGAAGCAGTTTAGGTAGGGGTCACCGTGCAGGTTTGAAGTGTTGAGGACTAAAGCAAAGTAACTCATGGTGATGATGATCCTGCCAAGACATTCAGAACAACAGAATATTTAACCAAGAGATAGCAAATGTGCCTGCAAGTGCAAAAATGATCTTGCATAACCAACACTTTTATTCTAACTTGGGCATAGATAGTGAATGAATATGACATGTGTGTCATAGGTTTGTTTTAATCAGCTTTTGGTTTTAGTGTTTTAAGGCTCTGTGTCATGTAAGGAAAACGTAGACTTACCACAGAAGGGAAGAAATTAACGTCACACTGAAAACGTTGCAGTTTTTCAGGATGACCACAATACTGTATTTCTTGTCTTTCACTGCCAATAATTCTTCAACCTGTGAAAAAACAAGAGGAAATGTTTTCAGAAATGAAAAGTTGAATGCATAAATGAAGTTCTGCCACTTCCACTGAATTAATAAATGTTGTGTTGTGCCATGGTTGGACATAATATGGCATAATGACTCACTTATAACAAATTAACTCGGCATTTTAACTAACCCCAGGAGATAAGAGGGACAAAGCTGTGAATGATTGCCTTTATTCTAAACTAATAAACACTTTAGGACCTTTACAGGACATGAACACTATGACTTATTCTGTGTTGCAAATAAGACTTATTCTGTGTTGCAAATAAAGTCCTCAATTTGTCGATAACTAACCTCATCTTGTGTAAAAAGAGTCTCTGGAGCCTCTACTTTATTTATTTTGGCAAAATGGATCAATATGGCCTCAGCCTCCTTCACTCTTCCCTGAGAGAGCAGCCAGCGAGGAGACTCTGGGAGTAACCTGCACAGACAAACACAGGGATCCAACAGTATCTGCAGATGAACACAAAAACGCTTGACATGCACTGAACCAAACTCCTGAAATCAGTGAACCCTATGTGGCTTGGAAACATCTGCAAAATGTTGTTTTGCATATTACCTTTGCACAGCTTATCTGTGTAAGTATCTTAGTGCAATGTATTTTTTTTACATCCATACTGTACCAATCCTTTATAGTAGCAGCTACACTGTAAACCAGACTTGGTCCCACAAAGGTGAGATTTCTGCTGGGTTGGTAATGTTCAACAAAAGTTGCTTTGGTTTAACGAGAGAGAAGTCTTCACTGTAGATCAGGGGTCTCAAACTGCGGGCCTCGAGGGCCGCTATCCAGCATGTTTTAGATGTTTCCTTCTTCCAACACACCTGATTCTTAATGATCAGGATCGTCATCAGGCGTCTGCAGAGATTGACGACAAGCTGATCATTGAATCAGGAGTGTTGGAAGAGGGAAACATCTAAAACATGCTGGATAGCGGCCCTCGAGGACCGGAGTTTGAGACCCCTGCTGTAGATGATTAAATGATTGGTTTGGCAATTTCATAGCTGGTTAACTCCCTATTTGAGTATAGACAAAAAAAAAAACCTTTATGCAGAGGATGAAACAATCCAACATAAGGAACCAAAAGATGCAAGATGTTAATGTCTATAGTAACTGAGAGAGTAAAGGAGCTAAATGAAGCATTAAGCTCTTTGAAGAACATAGAATTACCACACCTAAGCTTTTATCACAGTTATAAGCCATTTATACAAACACCATCAGGCACTGTAGGAGGTGATGTACAATATATAAATATACGTACCACCACATAGGGATGTACACCAGACCAGAGGCAGCCATGGGAATTAGCAGTGACCACCAGTTGCGGAGGAAGTAAGCCACTGCAGGCATCGCCATGTATCCCAAAGCTGAACCCATGAAAACTCCAAGGGAGCAGAAGGCCACTCTGCTTTTTGGGCTTAGAATTTCAGAACCTGTAAGGCAAAGAAATATTTGTTAAATGAACTTGACACTCAAGTTGCTGGTTACTTTATTGCAAGTAAGTTTTGTCTGGTGTAAGATCACAGACCTTATACACTTTCCATTGTTGTGGCAGTGATATGCAACCAAATATCCTCAAAAATTACGCTCATATGAAACTATTTTGTATTAGCAGTTAACACTTATGTGTAATGCTTATACTGTTCTTTCATACTGTTCAGATGGCCCACCACAACATACAGTACCAAAACAAGTCAAGCACAGGTATTTATACAGCACGTTTAAAACAACAGCTGTAAGCTAAAGTGCTTTCATGTAGAGAAACAAGGCATTTCAAACCTTTACGTATTAAATTTAAGACTGTACAGTGGGATTTATGATGTGAGTTTACCAGAGTATATAAAATATTGTCTTTAAAATCCTACAAAATTATATTAAAATATATGTTTTCCTGACTAAATTCAATAAATTACAAGGTATTAAATCATGAAGAATTTCCTGAGTAATTGAAAATAAAAGTTAAAATCCTACAAAAGATTCCCTATGAGCAAGCAGATTTGCAGCAGGTTAACAGGAAAAGACCTGCAGCAGAACCAGGCTCAGGGAAGGTGACTATCTGCCTCGACCAGTTGGGGTGAGGTAAAGACAGAGCAAAAACAGACAGCAGAGTAGATGCAGCATCAAATGTTGCATTCCTTCCTGGAATAAAACTTACCCAGCACAAATGCAACGATATAGTTGGAGAAACCCCCAGCACCCACAAAGAAGAAAATAAAGGTAAAGATCTCCCAGCTAGGCGAGAATATCTGTGCTGTGATTGTCAGAGTCTGAAGAGCCATCGTGAGAAAGAGTGTTGGCTTCCTTCCATACCTGTGTAAAAAATAGAGCTGAGTAAGCTATACTCAAACAGGGAAATCAGACACAAGCGTTTAAACAATGTTGTGCACAGTACAGACCTGTCAGACATCTGACCTGAGATCAGCGCTCCCACCAGAACGCCAACATACTGAATAGAGGTGGACAGTGGAAGTTTGTATGCATTGTCGCACACCAAGTCCCACTGTAAAATCAACACATTTTCTTACTCATTTAGTCACACTGTAAAATTCCATAGTACATATTTTAATTATTCTTTAAATACAGTGAACCTATCACAAACTTCACTGTTTAGTTGTATGATCTAAGGGTAAAGAAAGCCACAATAGCATCACTGAAGCAGATAATACTCTCAGCCTTATCAGTTTCCTTGCATTGCACCAGTCAAATTAATAGAAGGTCTTAGAAAGTAGTAAAATACCTGCTAATATTAACAGTTTTATGAGTTAAAAAATAGCAAAAAAAAGTTATTAGTTATAAAGAAAAGTAAGTGGTGTTAATGCATTTAAAATGAGAGACAGGCAACTGCTTATATGTAATTACCAGTGTTGTATATTTGCAGAACATTGATGTAATATACACCAATCAGGTATAACATTATGACCACCGGCCTAATATTGCGTTAGTCCCCCTTATGTGCTCAAAAATGCTCTGAACTATTACAGACAAGAGGACCTCTCAGGGTGTCCTGTGGGGTCTGGCACCAGAAAGGTGGCACTGGATCCTTTGGGTTCTCTGGCTTGTGCAGTGGGGCCTCTGTCAGTCAAACTTGTTCACTGCATCCTGTTGATGTTTGATCACAATGGGGTGTAGGAAGTTTGGAGGTCAAATCAACATGTTTGGTGATTGTCATGTTCCTCAACATGTTCCTAATTGTTTCATGTTTTTCCATATGGTGGGGTTCATTTTCCTGCGGGGGTAGACCAGTGACATTTGGGATTTCCATTTGCATGAGGGAGTGTGCTTGTTCCAGGACAATGTTTATTTGGGTGCCTAAGTTTCATCAACACAGATGTTAAAATCCAAGGTTTTCCATCAGAACAGCACATAGTACCAATATGATCAATGTTGTTCACTTCATCTGTCAGTGGTCAGAATGTTGTGGCTGATCAGTGTATGTTATATTGTTGAAAATTTATTTAAAATCTTCATAGGTTATGTCATTTATTCAGGTGCCATGTCTGATGTGTATTATTAGAATACATAGTTTTTATTTATGGCTTTGGTGTAGTTTTGCAGCAGATCTGACATGTGCTGTTTGCAGATATTTAACATTTCAAACAAGTAATCATTAGGTAAGATCTAGTTTTCATGGTGCAGTGTGTTTAAATTTACTTTATGTTCATTTATTAAGTTCTTAGTGGCTGCTATTCTATTTAGTTAGTGATAATAAGAAATTATCTGACCAAGAACATGAGGATGTGTATGAGTAAGTGACATTTGGCTCTGCTTAGTCCTATTGTCACTGGTGTGCTGCCACCTTCCATTAGTTATTTTAATTTGAACTTTACACATCTCGGTTACAGCAGTGGACACTTTGTTTGTCCCGAGAAATATCTCTCGCCTGATATTTATCATTGCCACACCTCATTCTTTCCAAATACCTCTGAGATGTTAAAAAATACTATTAAAAGACTGCCTTGAGCATGAGCATTTTTAGTAAAATGAACTTTGAGCGACCTGAAAACTAGACTTAATTACAAAAACGATACAAAATACAATATCCTGTATCTGTGTAAAAAAAAATGTATTCAAAGTAGAATTAATTGATGAGTTATTGCTCACCTGAGTAACAATAGTTGACTGGTAGAATTTTTTGCTGTAAGTCCACCCATCAAGACAACTCTCCTTGGGGATTTCACTCACATTCACGTCTACATTTGGAATGAGTCCTCTTTCAGAGTATTGCCTGACAGTTTCCAAATCAAGCCTTGAGCAAGAGCTGCGCTTCGTGATGCCATCCACTGTTTCCAATGGGATTGTGACATTTCTCCACATCTCACTGATGCCGTAGTTTCCAGGGATGTAGCATTCATGAGGGGGGGTATCACCCACGAATACTATAAGGCCGCCAAAAAAACCATTCGGAATGATGCTTATGGCTAGTACTAAAAAAATCCTTATCTGAAAGGTTCCCCAAGATCCAAGGAAAGATGTGATGGTGTCATAGTCTCTGATTTTTGTGCTGGCCATGACTTCATTAAAGTCCTTGATACTTAGACACAAGACAAAGACAAGCCAATTCTCCAGCAGCACTGACAGTTTTAAGAGAGAATGTCCTGTACTACTCTATGGCAAGCATTCGAGACCATGTGAACTGTAATGCTGAGCACACGTTTTATATGCCACCTTCTGCTGATCTGAGAGGTTACACAGTTACATGACATGCTGTGAAAAAAATTTAGGATCACTTATCTTAAAGTTTCTATGTTATGAAACACATGCAACAAAATATATTCACGATATGTGAACAGGTAACTGCAAAGAAGTCCTGAGAGAAAAAGCTAAAGTTAATGATTTTCAACCGGGAGTAAAAAAGATAAAGAGATTGTGACTTTTCTGCCCAGGTGCTCGTTGGTGCCATTTCATAAACTACCACACACGATCAAAGTCCTGTGAGAGAGCAACCCATGAGGAGTTCAAATGAGGACACCATAGCGTAATAAATAACATAATAAGTGATTAGCAGGCTTGAAATGCACCAGTGAATGTTCCAACTTCAGTTAATGTTTAGATATATTTAGACATCATCTTTTTTCAATTAGCACATAATGGTCTTCTTTACTGATTTAAAAATGTATTTTTTATTGTTAAAAAAAATGGTTTATGAGCTGCTAACTGGTGACATTTGTTCAACCATTAAGTTAATACACAGCCTAGTCAGGTGGACAAAAATCAGGTGCCTAGTACACAGGCACTCCTTTGACATGTGGCTATAGAAGTCCACCTTCAAGCCCCAGAAATGCTGATCTGCCACCTCTGGGCCCCAGAGTAAGGTTCAACCCGTCTGCTCCAGGGGCGCCTTATTGTGGCTGAACCCTGCACTCTGACCCCACCTTCCTGGGATATGTAAAAAGTAGTGTTATTGTGGGATTTATAAAATTGGAGATTTATATCATTCTGACAGTAAACATCTGATGTCAAATGAAGACCTTGTTGATAAATATAGCCTACCACAGAACCATTTCTACAGATTTTACAACTGAGAAATTTCATTAGAACACAACCGAATCAGTCGCTATTGCTCCCTCCCGTGTCTACAGTAGAAAGGGTAACGATCATGGACTGCTTATGGAGGGGTTTAATGTGCAATTTATATGACCTCCTGGTAGATAAGTCCTCTGAGTCATCTACAAAGAGGCTGGAGGCATGGAGAGAAGATTTACAAGAGGAAATTACCACAGAGGACTGGGAAAAGGCTTGCACCAAAGCACAATCACAAACAATCAACACGTGTCTTAAATTACTGCAGTATAATTGGCTTATGCATACGTATATCACTTCAGAAAAACAACAGATATGACAGTGCTATACCTGATATATGTTTTAAATGTGGAAAAGAACAAGGTACACTTTTTCACTGTCTTTGGCAGTGTACTGAAATAAATAAATTCTGGGAAGCGGTGAGAAAGTGTATTGAAGATATAGTACCCATTCAAACACTTTTAGATCCAAAACTCTGTACACTGGGTATAGAGTCACAAGGGGACAATCTTTTTTTTTAGTTATAGGCTTTTTACTGGCCAAAAGAGTGATTGCATTACCGTGGAAAAAAGTGGTTAGGCCAAGTGCAGGTAAATGGATTTCGGAATTATTTATAACTCTGCCCTTAGATAAAATTACATATTGTCTCAGGGTTATACAATCCCTCTTTGATGACAACCGGGGTCCCTTTTTAAGTTATCTAGAGAGGACCGACCAAACAGTTTTGATCAAAACATCTGGGAATACATAAGTGGCTCTCAGCGGTTCCCAAGATAGTCAAGTTGTGTTGTTTTTTTTTTTGTTTGTTTGTTTTTGCATTGTGTTTTTTTTCTCCTTCCATTTAAAATTCTTAAACATTAGCTTAACATTTGTAAAGGCTGAAATGTAATAAATATATAATCCTCACCCAAATACTGTAAGGGTGTATGGATGTGTGTGTTATGGGTGGTGGGGCAGGGGGGTTGCTCAATGTACAAGTGTTACACCTGTTATCTGTATACCAGTTCCATGTCTTTAGTCATGTGGCTGTGTATGTGTGGTTTTGTTTACGTGGTTGCTGTGAAAAATTAATGAAGATAATGTTGGGGAAAAAAAGTTTAACAGATACACTGATGAGCTGCAACATCATGACCACTGACAGGTGAAGTGAATAACATTGATCATATTGGTACTATGTGCTGTTCTGCTGGAAAACCTTGGATTTTAACATCTGTGTTGATGAAACTTAGGCACCCAAATAAACATTGTCCTGGAACAAGCACACTCCCTCATGCAAATGGAAATCCCAAATGTCACTGGCCTACCCCCGCAGGAAAATGCACCCCACTACATGGAAAAAACATCAACCAATCAGGAACATGTTGAGGAACTTGACAATGGCCCAACATGTTGATTTGACCTCCAAACTTCCTACACCCCATTGTGATCAAGCATCAACAGGATGCAGTGGAACAAGTTAGATTGACAGAGGCCCCACTGCACAAGACAGAGTACCCAAAGGATCCACTGCCACCTTCCTGGTGCCAGATCCAACAGGACACCCTGAGAGGTCCTCTTGTCTGCAGTGGTTCAGAGCATTTTTGAGCACATAAGGCGGACCAACACCTCATGTTATGCCTGATTGGTGTATACATATATATACATATATATATATACAGCATATATATAATTTAAAAAATAATAATAATAGAAAATTGCATAATATACTCACATTGACCCCTTTCACAATCTAGGGGTGTCGAGATTACCCGAGAGTCTTGGCTCTTCCTTCCATTTCTGAAATGCCTGATGTAACGTCATCATATCATTGTTTAGGTTAACCAGCCTACTGGAATATCAATCCTCCTCTGCACATGGATGAAGTTCACATGCAGAATTAAGGAACACATCCAGGGCTTTAAGGAAATCCAGAGGAAACTTTGAATTTATTGGGATTCTCTGTTTACATATTGAAAGATCTTCACCGTACTATGTGAGGTACTATCAGATGACATATGTATGTTGTGAACTGGAGATATAAGAATCAAATTGAACTGAATTTAATAGCAGCTTCTGTGCACAAATTCCATCATTTGGCTGTTATATTTATGGCTATGATACAATCATTTTAATGGTTTGTAAAACTATGAATGCAGCAGTTGTGTGTTTGCATTGAGTGTTTTCTAGACGTTACTGGATTCCTGAACTTTTCCAGAGTGTTGGGAACATTTATCATAGAGACACACTGCTGGTGCAAACAGTTACAGCCTGACATATCCATAGTACAACAGAATGAACCACAACAGCAGTGAAGATCAATCTGTTCAGTCACAGCTTCACCATCTCGCAGAGCCGCTGCTCTTCTGCTCGTAGCTCGAAGTTGAAGTTATGACTGTTGAAGATCAGCTTTATACAATAAGTAATAAGCACTAAAAGCAAGTGACATTCTATTTCAGTTCACCAAATACCTCACATCTGACCATCTTCAGGTTGATAGATTCCGAAACATGCCCCCTTTTTTAACTGTTCTCTTGTCTGAAGTGCCATAACTTGAGAAATAATGTAGTTAGAGTCCTGAAATTTTGTAGGCTCATTGATATGTGCATATGGTCTTGCTTGGATGGAGTAATACCAAACAGTTATATGATGGTGCAAACTTGGTCAAAAATGTCAATGTTTCTGTCTACTCTGATATTCCACCTACCATAGAACCTTTCTTTTTCACCAAAAGAGGCTGAATTTTTACCCTGTGATTTTCACCTATAGGAGCTTTAAAAATGTAAAGTTTGGTGCCAGTTAGAGGCTTACTTTATTAAAATCACAGTTTATGCATTTATGGCCAATATTAGGACAAACACTGAGCAGGAATGATAGGACAACTAGGCTGTTCTGTCTTGAATGTTCAGTTCAGGCATTTATTTAACAGCTCAGATCAAAGCAACGGTGTTCTATTACAGGTAGCAGATGAAATGACAAAGACACAAAAGTGACATTTCCTTTTATACCGTGGCGTAAACAACATCTGGTTCCTCTCTGAACACAGCCTTTTCCATACATTTATCATCTCCTGTGATATTTACCCACAACTGGAAACATGAAATGTAACAGAAAGGCCCACCAAATCTAGACTTTCTGACACCTTCACATAACACTCTTACTACTGCAAACATTTTCATGGCTACAGAACACAAATTAACATATTTAAACATGGGATATGAGCATTACCATATGAACTTTGCAAACTAATGTCCTACAGTTATAAACCAAGTAGAAAGTGATTACAAAAAACTAAAGCGTAAGAGTTTGCACGTCAGTTTTGGCATCATGTTGTACGGGCAGGTTGCTCATTGCTCCATTTTCTACATACTTCTCCTTTTTGGGTCCACTGCACACCCTGCAATACAAACAAGTATGTTAAAAATGGCACACTTGGACACAAATAAATGGCAGCTGACAACTGTACTTTTGATTTATCTTGTTTTGTTCTACTGCACTGTAAGTATATGCTTGTGCATATTGTATTTGCTTTTGAGGTCTCTGTGTTTAAAGGTAACTAACATGAAAGTTCATTTTGTTCTCATTGTTTTATGAACCCCTGTGGCTTCTAAACTATTCTTATGTGGCTGAGTTCATGCGCTTATCTTGTCTCATGATGTCAGCCAAACTCAAACTGCTTTGAAATGTTTCTCATTCACTCATTCACACAACCACGCTGTCATGCAATATGCTCACTTGCCTTCAGGAGCACCTTTGGGTTCAAAGTTTTGCCCTAAGAATGCTTCAGCATGTGGAGGGGCTGGAGATGAACCCACCAACCCTGTGATTAATGGACAACACGCTCTCAGCATTTCTAACCACTACGTGTCACTCAGTGGGCTGCACCTACCCTTGACACTCTTGCATTTGCTCAACTGTCTCTGGAAGGTCTTTATGGAGGGTCTCCGGGAGGAAGAAGTTAACCACAGAGGAGGCGATTGTGAGACTTCCCATTAGAATATAAGGCAGAACCTTATTATATGTGCCTGTAAACAACAAGGAAGCAAAATCCTACATCAGAAAGTGACACTTTTACTTGAATATAGATAAACACTGAGACTATCCAATGCAGACTTTTGCACACCTATAATATATCAGTGCAGTGAAAATGCAGCATCTAAATGGGATAACGTACTCAACATCTACATACCTAAATAAATGACATAAGGAGCTGTGATGCTGCCAATGCGTGCTGCAGAAGAGCACATTCCCATGCCAACGTTCCTGAGTACAGTGGGGTAGATCTCAGCGGTGTAGATGTACACGATGCTGAAGGCCATGGTGAAGCCAAACTTCCCAGTCATCTCGAGTGCCAGAGCGACATGCTGAAGAGCTGAGGAAAAAATGTAAGCATGCCTTTTAAAAACACAAACAAGTGGTGGAAGTAGTTCAGCAGAAGTAGCACAACATGCATCCTGCATTTGGAATTTTACTTGAATTAAAAGTACTGAAAGGGTCAGTATCAAAATATACTTAAAGCACTGAAAATAAAAGACTTATTAGGTGGCTTATTTCAGAATGAGAGTACATTACACACAAAACAGATGTTATATATTAGTTCTATTCAGGTGTAGTAAAAATACACATAAACCATGGTTGAATGAAGAAAATTAATTTCCAGTGTAGCGCTAAAAAGCATCATATAAAATTATATTTGTGGTTTTCTTTGGCAGCAGTAAAATAATAATTTCTTTACAAATACTGCTTCACTCCACTCAGGAAGGACATGCTACTTATACAATTGCCATGTGACTGCATAATCAGCAGCTTAGACAGTAACTTTTACATCTTTATGTGCAGCGTAACTTCTGAGTATTTCACCTGCCATAACTAGTCAGCTTGCACATTCACAGAACCATCCCTGTGTTATATAAAGTCTACTTCTTGGAAAAAAGCCTATCCAGGCACCGTTGTGACATGTCTAACTACCAATCTTTAACTACAGCGCTTTTTGCCAGCTAAGGCACTTGTAATACACTTTTTATAACTTTGAGTACTTCCATTTTACACCTGAAGTTATTAGTTATAAGATTTTACAGACAAATCTGGCCAGGCCATTAAAACGCATATGTTTTTACTTGCTGTCAGCGGTATAAATAGTTAAAAGTTCTCTACCTCAACCAACTTAATCTTTAACAGAATATTAAAATGCACTTGTAATAATAATATCCCAGTGGTAAAACAATGTAACAAGTTTCATTTTCCCACTATGAGCACTTTTACTTTAAATATTTGAATAAAAATCAAGGATCACAAAGCTACAGAATATATTTTATTTTAGTTTCACTACAGATAATGTACCAGACAGCTAAACTGCCCCAATAAATGATGCTGGTATGCAAAATCAGGTAAAATACTGTGAGTATTAATCAGTTTTACTGTGATTTTACATAAGAAAAAAAAATCATTACTGTCAGGGATGAACTGGATGAGCAGAAGAACTCCTCCTCCAATGACGAGGAACAATGACAGAAGTGCTCTCCTGGGACATTTCTTCAGCAGCCAAGTAGAAACTACATAAGCAGGGACTTCAGCAGTAGCTGACAAAAAGCAGTTCATGAAAGGGTTGCCACTCAGGTTGGAGGTGTTCAGAGATAATCCAAAATACCCGATGTTTATGGCCATCCTGAAAAGCCAAAACAGCATCAGGATCAAGGATGATCAGGGGACGCAAGTTTACAGTTTATATTTTTCTTGTTGTTTAAATCGACTTGGCTCATTCATTTGCGCATGAATGGGCCAAGTTGTACAAGCTGCATCACCATTGATCAACAAAGGTTTGGAAATTGTGACAGAGAAAGAAACAAGCACTCACCACAAAAGCAGGCACATCAGTGTGATGCATCTAATGTTCTTGGATTTCAGAATATCAAGCATAGAGTAAGTCCTGTTGGGATACATTTCCTGCAGATAAAATCAAGGAAAAGAGACGATTTATGCCGTTACATTTTCCACACTCTGCTCATAGTATATCTCAAATATACTATGAGCAGATTTAATTTAGGCTTTATCTAAGAAATTGAAGCAAACTTGAATTGTTTTAGGGTATAGGACTATATACACTATACACTCATCAGGCATAGCTTTATGACCACCTGCCTAATATTGTGTTGGTCCCCCTTATGTGCTCAAAAATGCTCTGAACCATTGCAGACAAGAGGACCTCTCAGGGTGTCCTGTGGGATCTGGCAAAAGGAAGATGGCAGTGGATCCTTTGGGTGCTCTGGCTTGTGTCAGTCAAACTTGTTCCACTGCATCCTGTTGATGCTTGATCAGAATGGGGTGTAGGAAGTTTGGAGGTCAAATCAACATGTTGGGCCATTGTCATGTTCCTCAACATGTTCCTGATTGGTTGATGTTTTTTTCCATGTAGTGGGGTGCATTTTCCTGCAGGGGTTAGGCCAGTGACATTTGGGATTTCTATTTGCATGAGGGAGTGTGTTTGTTGTGGGACAATGTTTATATGGTTGTCCAAGTCTCATCAACACAGATGTTAAAATCCAAGGTTTTCCAGCAGAACAGCACATAGTACCAATATGATCAATGTTATTCACTTCACCTGTCAGTGGTCATAATGTTGTGCCTCATCAGTGTAGGTTTTAAGCATAAATTATGGAATTAATCTTACACTCAAAATACTGAAATTTTTCTGGGTCAAGAAATCAATTTTAAATAAAACATTGAGAAACAGAAATAACATATTTCTCTATTGCAGTAATCTGGAATAAAAATGTGGTCACATTAAGGAAAAATGTTGCCTATGCAGAAGCAGACATAGGTTAAAAAGAAAAAAGTTAGACATCAACTAACATGTGTGCTTGAAGAGGAGACACCCCCTGGCAAGCAGGAAAAAACAAACTGTAACTCCCACAGAGAAAACTATTTCAGTACATATTTCCAAATGGTCGCTGCAGTCACACTTTTACATTTAGTTTGCATGTATTAAAACATCTTTACCGCTATATCTCAAAGGCTGCTGAGATTTCTGTACCCAGAATAGACACTAGTTGCGTTTCAGTGCCTTAAAAACACTCATTGTTGACCTTTGACGCTGAAAAGCATTGTGTAATGTAAAGTCTATGCATGTACAGTACAATTACTCCTGCCAATATGCAGCACAAGCTTCACCTCAGATTCCTTAAAGATTACAGCTGGAGCTTCCACTTTATTTCTCCTTGCAGCATCTCTCACAATGGGCTCTGCCTCTTCTACTCTTCCTTGAGTGATCAGCCACCGAGGGGACTCTGGGATGAACCTGCACAATCAATACACGCCAACAAAACAGGGGGATTCTGTCTGCTGTTAAACCGTAGGTGATAGTGGGAACATTACATTCATGCACGACTGCTAGTTTAGTTTAGAAATCAGTTAATTTTATGGGAAACATACCACCACAGAGGGATGTACACCACAGAAGTTGCTGACAGAACAGCGAGTAGAGTCCTCCATTCTCTAATCCCATATGCAATCCAGGGTAGTGTCATGTACCCGATGCAATAGAAGAGGAAGGCCCCGAGGGTCGTGAAGAGCACTCGCATGGTTTTGCTCAACACCTCCGTGCCTGTCCGAGATGAAATCATAAAGGTTTAAGGGCCAGAATATGACAGATGAGTAAACAATATACTGAAATAAGTCAAGGTATGAAAACTGCACCCTAAAAGATTATTTTGCAATGCCTTGCACCTAGTACAAATGCGGAGATGTAGATGGAGATCTGAGAGGCTCCAACAAAGAGGAACATGATGCAGAACATCCTCCATGAATGAGAGAAGGACTGAAGCAGGACCGAGAGACACTGAGCCGCGAGAGAGATGAAGACAACTTTCTTCCTCCCAAACCTGGATGGATAAAAGAACTCTGTCATTTATAGTGACTCACTGGTGTAGTGGATTCAGAAAATATGATGAATGAAACAAGCTTTCATTTGTTTTGATGATGAAAATTTACTGCAGGACCCTACAAAACAATATATTTTTTAATGGTCTAACTGTTTGGACTCAATCAATGCTGACATGTCCACTTAAAAAGCAAGCAAAGAAAGAAAGCCCATTATCTTCACTGTAAGAATGTAATGTAGCAGATTTCAGCAGTAGATGGGGCTGTTGTCATTAATGGCAGCTAATCCAATGCCTCCAGTAAGAAGCACTACAGTTTCTTTAACAGTTTCTTTCATTATACAACAAATACAGCATTTTATGAGTGGTAGGACTCTTTAGATAAAATAACACGTCTGCAGTATGAAGTAAAATAACAGAAAATAACAGTGAACCTAAGGTGCATATTAAAATATAAAGATACAGAGTACATTTGAGGCAATTTCACTAATAAAAAAGGGATGAAAGGATGAAATACCTGTCAGAAAGCTGGCCTGAGATTAGGGACCCAACAAGGTATCCCACAAAGAGAGTCGAGGATGCAAAGGGAACTTTCCACTGGTTATCACAAACAAGGTCCCACTATGAAAGTTATGAAAAGTGCGGATTGCATATTTGAAACAAAAAAATCGACTAAAATGCAATTTTCAAGTTAAAAAAACCCACAAACATGCACATTCATACTCACCTCAGTGACAATAGTGGATTGGTAGATGTCTTTGCTGTAGATCCAGCCATCTAAACATCCCTCCTGCTCCAGGTTAGTGAGGTTGACATCCCTCCCAGGTATAGATCCTTCAGCAGAGAGATTTCTAACCACATCCAGCTTATACCTGCTGCACTGGCTCTGAACCTCTGCACCATCCACTGTCGTTGAGGGAATAATGGCATTTCTCCACTCATCAGTGAGGTTGACGTCTGGAATGAGACAGTGGTGCTTCGGAGCTGCTCCAACAAACACAATGTAGAGTCCGTTGAATCCAGTTGACACAAAAATTGTGTTTAGGAGGAAGAATGTAATCCAGAAGTAAGGACCAGTTTGTCCCAGGAATGCAGTGTCTTCATCATAGTCTCCCATACTTTAGAAAAACTACCTCCCTGCTCTTGAGGGAGAAAAAAAGCCCTTCAAGACGTGGTGTTCCTCTTAAAGTCTTCAGCTTAGCACCAGAGTGGTAGGGTTGAGCTCTCTGTGGGGCAGAATGAGCTGGTCCCTCGCTGGGACGGAGTCACAATTAAAAAACTTCAGTTTCCACTCCTGAGAGGGTATTAAACCTCCTTTTGAGGGACAACTTTTTAAGGAAAAACTCCTTGAGGCTAACGGATCCCCCTTCTTTTATAGGCAGACAAGGGAGCAAATTTATCTGAGAGTAAAGAATGAGAGACCTCTCACTCTGTGATCTGGTTTGATTTAAATAAAGTTAATCAAAGCTTCACAGTGGCCAGTCTGTCCCTGAACTACAGTGGTATTTTCTCTAAACAACATTCCACACTTTTAAATACTCCAAAGAAGCCCACGTGCCTGCACTCTAAATGTTGCTAAGTAGCATTAAGACTCCTGCTGGACTATTTTTAAGCCACGCTGTAGAGGCAGCATGCCTTTATAGAAAATTCAGCAGAAAACAGAACAATCTTGTGTGTTCGTTTAATGACAATAAACTAGTAAAATGCCTTATTCATGAAAATCTACACTTAGGTTTACAGTGCAACACTTTAAGTATTTACTGCATGCTTATTGTAAATGCTACTAACCTGCTGCATAATACTATCCTCCTCAGGCCACACACTGATACTCGGTGGTGTAACACAAAATTCTGTGCTGTGGACTGCAGCCACAACATTTCATAATAAAAGGATAATGAATGAGGCTTCATTGTAATCATATTTTATTTGCAGAATTAAGGCAGTTTTATTTCCAAGTGCTTGCTGAGAAAGTTGCAAAATAGAAGCATCATAAAAAAATTTGGAAGCTTGTGTGCAGAGCCTTTACACAGTATGTACAAAAGGTCACATTGTTAACCAAGTTACACTGCTAGCAGGATACAGTCATGAACCTTTGCTCACTGCCTTTCTTTTCTCTTTTGGTAGCTGTATTGATTAGTTTGGTGTTTTGTTTTTGTTTACAAGTTCACCTGAAAGTTGCAGCATATGTATTAATGCAGTGAACTTTAGAGAGAAAACTACTTTTGTCTGCAGGAGTAAACTAACCAATGTGCACTTTTTCCACAGTAAAACATCCTAAAACAATGTATTCTGTCAACAGTTATGGTGTAAATATAGTGAACCCATGTGGGTTTTCAGAATTGTAGATAAAAGCTTAAGTGTCAGGCTTTTTGAAGTCTCTCTCATTGGCACCCTGGTTATTTAGTTACCCCCTGGCTGTGCATGAACTTCACTGGAGATGATCAGGAATGTTTAGACTTAGCTAATAGACGTGAATGCTTTTTCTCTGTTTGCAGGGCTGTGATGTTATCTTTTGCCCAAAATGGAGATTCAGGATGTGTGAGAAGTTAAGGCCACAGATGTCTATGGTCTTTTATCTTCTTAAAACATCTAATGAGAACAAAATCAAATGATCTGACTGCCAGGTTCTGGTTCAAGAAGTTCAAGTACCGCTGTTCATTTAACACCGAAGTAATTCAATTACTGCACCAAGTTTCTCATGAGTTTAAATGATTTGTTCTAACCAAGTTATGAAAATCATGTGACAGTCTAACAACAGTAGAAAAAGTATCTTGCTCAACAGGACTATGATGGACAGCTCCTCAGGTCAGAACACATTTATCTGACATTTATGCAAATTTATTGCAAGAAAATATGTCTACAAAGAGATAGAACCATAGGCTATACAAAAAAAAATACATTTTACATGCACTTTACAATGCAGAAATAGAAATGTCTGGAAAAAACAAGGATACTTGTTAGACAACTTCTCTACATGTGACTATAGTTGACATATAAATGGACTGTAATTGCAAAAACATGGTGCATAAACTATCCATCTGTTTCTAAGTGGTTTTATTTTCTTACTCGCTGACAATTCTGAAGTCGTGGATGATGAAAAACATCTGCCTCCAACATCTGCTTGCACAATTTCTTTTGTAATCCATGTGTGAAACAGAACATCAGTCGGTTTCACAACAAAAGTGGAAAGCAGTCGATAAAATCATTAACTGATTGACGCAATCAGCATGTACTGTATTTGAATATTAAAGGTCACCATTTTGGATATGTGTGGCATGTTAGGGCATTTAAAAAAATGCTTTGTCTTTTATAGTAAATAAATTCTTTTATTTCAAATTTGCTTCAGATTATAGTGAAATAAAACATAAGAAAGCATCAATTTCACTTAATATAGATCCATCTGCTTCTTTCAAAAATGATGAATGAAACTGGAAGGATTTGAAGTAATACACTAGTGCTTCACACTATGTGATTTACATACAATCTCAGTTTGACTCACACAAACATAAACAGTTTGTGAATCTAACTTCTTGCTGTTCTGTGATCACTGAAAATCTCTTCTGAAATGTTCTATCGTGATAGGAGTGGTCTCTTCCAGTATGGCCACGCCTCCATCTACAGGACACAAGGGGTCACTGACTGGTTGAATGAGTATGAAAATGACGTGAATCATATGCTATGGCCTTCATGATGACCTGATCTCAACCCAAATCTACACCTACTGGACTTTTTGGCCTGAGGTGTTAGACTGTGCTCTCTACTCAAAACACCAAATGAGGGAATACCTTTCAAAACAACTGTGTTCCATCCCTCCAGGAGAGTTTCAGGAACTTGCAAAATAAATGCCGAGGAGCATTAAAGCTGTTCTAACAGCGTGTTGTGACACAACACTTTAGTAAGACGCTTTATCTCGTTTTTTCCCTTTAATTTGTCTCCAATCTGTTGAGAAGACTGGCATTGGTGGATGTTTTTCTACTCTTTGATTGTAGAGCAGTCTGAAGCTGTGATACTCACATGAAGCTGGAGCAAATATACAGAAATTTCACAGCATAATCTGTGTGTTTAAAGAGCAAGTGGGTCTCATTTGGAAAACCACATTTTATGCTTTTTCTTTTCTAATGTTTTACCAAAGAACAGTTCCAAATTTCTCTCTGGTGGGAAGCCAGATCATGAGATTGATACCACTGTCATGTTTGTCCATTAAATATATGGCTTAGCTTAGCATACAGATTTGCAAATAGGGAGTATTGTCTCGCAATTTACCCTTAAACAGGGTAAACTGGACCAGCTCTCCGTTTCTAGGGTTAGGTTCTAAACTGCTCATAGGTATTACCTAATAAGTTCAGCAGAACAGCTTAAGCTGGTGGTGAGGGGACTCGTCTAGCTCTCACCGTCTCCATCCAGATGCCTATCCCGCTTACTCTGACAGAAAACTAAACTAAGTAGCCTCAATAGTCCAGCTTTGTTGTCAGTCACATCTGTTAACGACAGCTCCCTCCTCTGTTGACAACGGCTCTTGGTGAATTGCTAGGTTAGGTTTTAGAGGGAAAGGAAAACCCCAGGGATCTGTTTAAAAATCTATTTAACTCATGAACTAGAACAACCTTTCAGAACCTTCAGACCTCATGCACACAAGTGCTTAACTTTTTACATCCACGAGGAGTCTATGAACTCAGGTAAACAAATTAAAAATCCATAATGCTTCTCTTTAAATGCATAATAAAAGTGTATTGATTAATGATAGCGGGGAAGCAGCAGCAGCTCTTGATCAAACACACAAAATACATTTAAAAATTTGATCAGGTTCAGATAATTTGGTTAATATTGCAGAACTGAGCTTTCCTAATTAAATCTCCTAATTGTATGTTTTAGAATGGACAGGGCAGACAGCTTGGCCTTCAACTGCCACGCCTGGTCCTAACCTGATTCTGGCAGAATCTCTTAAGAGAAATACCAAACCCTGTACAGAGTCCCAGCTGTCCCGTAAAAATTCTCCAAAACTCAGGGGGAGTGAACAGTTCAGATCCCAATCTAGTCTTGCAAAAGTCCTTTTAATGTCCTTGGGGTCGCTGTGGAAAAGTTTCAAAAATCCAACACGACGGCAAAATGAGCTGAGGAAAGTCAAGGACTCTCCTAGCACAGGCTGAATGGCCTGAACAGGCTGTTTCTTCTGCTATATCTTGCAGAGGGAAGGATATATTGCACTGTTCCATCTTCAACAAAATCGCAGACTAATCTAGACTGTTCTTTTTCTTAGTAGAGTAAAACTCTACTTATCCTGGACTAAAGTCAGATCGATCCATCTTCTGCGATGTCCTCGGACAACTCCGCCCAATCTCCAACTAATTTGTGTCTGTCTCTCATTTTTATACTTTCCTATATTCCTCAGAGACACATGCACATTTTTCTCCTCCCAAAACACACTTTCTTAACTTTAGCTCATTGTCTCAGTTAGCTCAGTAGCATGATTCATACTTTCCAAAACTTGAGACATAGTCTCATCTTAAGTTAAGTTTCCTTAACTTCCTCTTTCTGGTTGCTACACAGTCAGAGGACTGGACTTCCTCTTTTTCTATCAGCTGCTCAGAGAAACATATTAGAATTACTTCAAATCTCATTTACATTATATATCTAGAATCATCACACCATCTGAATCAACTGACACAACTTTCCAATCACTTGATCATTAAAAGTTATTGAAAACTTAAGGACACACACTTGAGCACAGACATTTTACTCCATGTCCTGTTTCTAAACTGCCACACAGCCAAGTTCCTCTTTCCAGCCTGCAGAATTCTGGTTACAAAGAATCATTTTTAATCTTCCCAATATTCATAAACTGTTTCAAATCATTACCTAACATAAGAATAATTTCAAATCATCATTAAGCCAAAGCGCAATCATATCATTTTCTTTACTTAACCTCTGTAAATGGCTGCTCTGGGATCTCAAACCTTGACTCCACTTGACAGGAGAAACAACTTTAGTTTTGTCTGACTTTTTCCACTTTAAAGCTCACAAGTTAACATGTTAGAGCTCAATTGTTTAGTCCACACAAAAAGTGTTAAAATGAAATTTTGCCATTTTATGGTGGTTATATACCAGACTGTTCATTGGTTGGAGGCAGCAACTTCTTGGAGTCTCTATTGGTTTCTTGCTGCATAGTCTGGCACATACAATACATCCCTTATAAAATGATAAATTGTTTTTTTCCATCTTCCTTTTTTCACAGATTAAACAGATTAGATATAACATATAAATGTGCTCTGTGTGCTTTAGAGCTGCTGGCTGGAGGATTTTGTTACTGATCCAGGTTAACTATTTCCCCTGTGTCTATTCTTTGTGCCAACCTAAACTAAGTAACTGCTGGGCCCAACTTTATTTATTGGACACAATGGCATCCACCTCCTCATTTTATAGCTCACTGCCACAAAGCAGTTTTATTTCCCAAAATGCTGAACTACAGTACCTATAAAAAGTTTTCCTCTGCTTTTCAGTATTGAATCATGGTCACTTAAACTCTTTTTTGACAAGAATTTTAAAAAATGAATGATGTCAAAAAACAACAGATTTTTACAAAGTAATGTAAATTAGTTAAAAATATAGCAAATAGAACAAGTGAGTACATTAGTAATCACATCCATTAAGTGACCTAATTCAACCCAGATCAGTTGAGTGCAGTGAATGTGTCTCAAGTGAATGTAGTGTGAATGTCTATAACATACACCCACTTCTATTGACCCACATGTACAGATGGATGTACCTGTGCATCATTGGCTTTTTTGAAAACAGGGAACTCCTGCTTGCTGAAGAATCACATTTAAACAGGGTTTGATTATATTTAACACAAAGGTTTGCATGAATTAACTAGGTCAATGTCCAGTTCTCTGAGTGCGTTTTGCAACACAGGTGGAGTCATTTTCAGTATTCAGATCCTTTTCCTTAGCCAACAAACAAACAAACAAACAGAAAAACTAAATAACCACACCATGAACACAAAAGAACATTACAAGCAACTTCGTGAAAATGTTATTGATAGCCTAAGTTCCACACCACTGAATATCCCTACATACAATTAAATCCATCATTAAGAAATTGAAAGAAAAGGGCACAAGTGTGAATTTGCGAAAACTTGGCTGTCCTCAAAAACTGAGTGACCATGCAAAGAAAAAGACTTCTTAAAGAGGCCACCAAGACAGATATGACTCCCCTGAAGGAGTTGCCTGTTGTTCACCAGTCAAAGTTTCATGGCAAAGTAACAATCAGAGAACCACTGGAAAAAAGCTCAAAATAAATCTTGACTAGAGTTCTCCAGAAGGCATGTGGGAGACTCTACAGTCAACTTGTCGAAGAACATTTGGTGTGATAAGACTAAAATCGAGCTTTTGGCCACAAGACGAGACGCTATGTTCGGTGGACACCAAACACTGCACATTATTACAAATACACCATCCTCACCATGAAGCATGGTGGTGGCAGCATCATGATGTGGGGATGCTTTTCAGCAGTAAAAGCATGAATAGGTAGATGGTAAAATGAATGGAGCAAAGTAAAGGGAAATCCTGGAGGACAACCTGATGCAGTCTGCAAGAGAACTGCAACTTGGAAGATTTCTTTTTCACTAAGACAATAACCTGAAGCATGCCACCAAAGCTACACACAAATACTTCGAAGACAACAATAGGAATGTCCTGGAGTGTCCAAGCTAAAGCCCAGACCTCAGTCCCATTGAGAATTTGAGGCTGGACATAAAAAATGCCAAAATCCCTGAGCAATCTGAATGAGCTGACAGAGAACAATTGGGTAAAATTTGTTAAAGAAATTCAGTCATAGTTCTCATCCAAAGTTGCTGTAGTGGGATATTTTATTGGTATTCCGGCGTGAGGTAGGTTTATCAACACCGAGTGTGAGTCTGTGAAGGTAAGTCGACCCAGAACACTGGCAGAGTGCAACTTTTGGTACAGATGGTCAGAGGGTAGGGAGGAAACAGTATGTAAATACAGAGGTGACCAGGGCTTGGTTTGCATTTAGGTGCTAATCAGTGACAAAAGGTAAGTAAACAAGGGATAACAAAAGGTGATGGAGTCAAGGAGTCTGGCAGACAACAAAAGGTGAGACGACAAGGGGTCTGGCAGAAAGTTATCAATAATAAAAGGTGATGGAGTCAGGAGGTGACACTAGGGGGTGAATCCAAAGATTACCTGATTATCAGAATCACATGTAGCAACAGGACATGCTTTTTTCTTCCTGTAATTGCATGGTACAGATGTGCAAGGCTGATTGAGGCCCATTCACACAGGCTCAGTGCTGTAATTGCAGCCAGAGGTGCTTCTACTTAATCCAGCCTTAAAGGCGGTGAGTACTTATGCAAAGACTTATTTCATGTTTTACATATAAATAACTGACAATACTTTTTAGAAATTTGTTTTCAAAGGCTCCAGCGCCCCCACAACCCTACAAAAGGTTAAGCAGTATATACAAAATGAATGGCTGGATGGATGTTTTCACTTTGGCATTAAAGTTTTGTTATGTAATTTTTTGCTAAAAACAAATTAAATTGATCATGATTCAGTGTTAAAAAGTGATAAATGGGAAAAACTTCCAAGGGGGATGAATACTTTTCATAGGTGCTGTATACTCATTAATAGGAGAGGCTCTGCCAAGGCCAACAAAAGTGTCTGGTATTCTTGGAGGAAAGACTTTAAGGAGTTATATATTTAAAAAAAAAAAGGAGTCTACAGTGCTTTGTATTGTGACACTGGACCAAAGATCATTTGCCAAAGTTGTAATTGCAGTGATAAAAGGGTCCAGAGTGCATCTAAGTCTTGTGAGGCAACCTACAAAGCAAAGAATGAGGAAAAACCTACTTGTAGAGCAGTGGGGCGAGATAGTACCGTTTGCAGTCTGTCTGTCTTGAATGACGGACTGTTCCATCACATAACTTTGTGCTTCGATTACTTTTTCTTGGATCGCCAGATGAAGCTTCAAGATAGACCTGTCATACACATTTTATTGGTTTATTGTTGTGTAAGTGATGGTGGATGAATGAGCTCATATTGGCTCATGGGGGGTGGGGATTAGAAGTATGTCATTTTAAAGATTTTCTCTATTAATTATTACTGTTAATGTTATAAAATAACCTAGTCTGGGTTACAGATGATCTGTTTTCATTACATATTGGATTTATTATTTCATTTTTACCTTAAAATAAAACCAGTGTCTCTGTTGAAAATGAAAACTTTATGTGCATGAACAGATAAATAGTGAACAGGCCCTTTTGTTTGCATTACAAATTACATGGTTTATGAGGATATTGTGCTTTTGTATGTTCTTTCTGAAGTGTGGTTTATGTCAAATGATCTGGGACACCGATTTATTGTTGTGATACATTAGTGGGGCATTCTGGGATAGGGAGCAGGCTTTGTTCCAGTGTTTTGGCTGAGCAGACGTTTGGCTTTAACGACTGGTTAATTGTTCAAACCACCGCCAAACATGAATCCAGCGGGTGGTGGGTGGGATGGTGTCGCAGCTGAAACAAAACCACCTCTCCAGAGATGCCCACACCAAACTCTTCCCTGCGTGTGACTCCTGAGCTCCTGGCGACATGAGCGACTACGACGCCGACACCGCCTTCCTCGGTGAATGGGGCCGCTTCCAGCAGCAGGTGTTTTACCTGCTCTGCCTGATCGCCGTCCCCAACGGCTTCACCGCCCTGTCCATCGTGTTCGTCGCCGACACGCCGCCGCACCGCTGCCTCGTCCCCGCGCACCTCAACCTCAGCGCGGCGTGGAGGAACAGCAGCATCCCGCTGGAGGAGGACCCGAGCCGCGACGGAGCTCTGGTGCCCAGCAAATGCAGCAGGTACAAAGTTGACGCCATGCTCGGCTACTCGGACAGGGGCTTGCTGCCCGGCGTGGACGTCAATCTGTCTCATGTGCCCAGAGAGAGCTGCCTGGACGGATGGGAGTACGACCGGAGCACCTACATCTCCACCATCGTAACGGAGGTCTGTGTGCTCCTAAGTTCAGAGGAGGCTGCTGCTGCTGCCTCTATGCTGAGGGAGAATGAAGCTACTGTAGGCCCTGTGTGGTGTTATCTTATACAGGCAGTGTGTTGGTTTCAAGGTCAAAAATGCATGCTTTAATGGATTTATTCATGTTGTTAGAGAAAAATAGGAGCATTTTCTTTCAAATAATAAAAAAATGTCACCAATCAGTGGAAAGCTGTGTAGAAAACTAGCAGCAGGCAGTTTATTGTATTACAACAGTGATGATTTGGTTCTGATGTATTGTTCATGCTTCTACATAGTGTTTTGCATTAATTTTAGACTCATATCTGTGTTGTTTTTCTTTTTTATCATTTGGAAATCTTTAGAATTCTGCACTTTCTGTCTCGGTCTGTACCAATGCTTGCGTGTGTGTTTGCAGTGGGACCTGGTGTGTGATGACAGCTGGAAGAAACCACTGACTTCCTCCATCTACTACTGCGGAGTTCTCACCGGCTCCTTCATCACGGGACAGCTCTCCGACAGGTTATAAAGCAAAGGATGAAGAAGCCTCGTGATTAAAAAAAAAAAAAAGCCTATCAAAACCAAAAGCGTTGCATTCAGCAGGTTAATCAGTATACTTGTCCCAAGAAAGCGAGATGTTTTAAAAGTTTGTTTTACTTTCAATCAGTCACCAGATCTTTCAGTTATTGCTTGTTTTCTTGCCAAACCTCAGGTAAAACTCTGGCTAGAAACTTCAGCCATGTGAATAGAAATGGAAAAGCACCGTTATCATGAAAAACAAGCACTATATCACACAATGATGGTGGATAGTGTGCTTTGAAAATAAAGAGATAACAATTGTGATGTGTATTAGAGAAACACAATAAGGGCTACTCAAAAACAAATTTGGTGGAACTCCACTGATTTACACATCTGTTACAGGTCTTGGGGAGTCAGATCTTGCTGGTTAATGATCTTTTAGTGAAACTGATGGTTGAATAAATTAATGCACGAGTGCTACAAACTAACTGGGGACAGAATGCACACAAAAACTTCAAATCATTCTCCAGAGGAAACACCTGGCTCTTCTTCAGAACCTAGTTTCCCTTTTTCTTACTAGATAAAAGCTGATGAGAGGACAAAACAGAACTTCACAGCAGATACACAGCGAAACACCAATTATAAGCAATGCAAGTTGAAATCGAGAAATGATTGATAACTCATCATGTGTTCGTTACCAAAAGTGACCTCTAACCCATTACCAATGATGCCCTCGCATATTCCACCATGGAGCAACAGTGCAGCAGCATATACACTCATGGTGGCAGTCATGTGAATGGCTTTCCCACCCACGCAACACACTCACTTGTTCATCTACCTCTGCTTTGTCATTTTCAGGTATGGGAGAAAAATCGCGTTGTTTTTGACCATGGTAGTCCAGATAGTCTTCTCAATCAGCCAGTACTTTGCACCTTCCTGGACTGTGTTCTGCACTCTGTTCTTTGTCATCGGGTTGACACAGGTCTCCAGCTACATAACTACATTCGTCTTAGGTACTACAAGTTCACCCTGTTCATCAATTCTCAGACGTACTAAATTCATTATAAAGCAGAAGCCTGCATAATTCACCTTTTGTTTGGAATCTGTTTTTTGTGTGCGTAGGAACAGAGATATTAAGTTTACGTGTGCGGACTATTTTCTCCACTGCTGGTATGTGTATGTTCTTCGGTCTGGGCTACATGCTTCTGCCGCTTGTGGCTTTCTTCGTCAGAGAGTGGAGGAAGCTGATTTTAAGCCTCTCCCTGCCTGGCATCCTCTGTGTGCCTCTCTGGTGGTAGGTAGGTGTGTGTTTGCGTGCGAGTCTGTTGCAATTTTGTATTTATTTATTTTCACAATGGTTGTTACATATTTGGCCTTTTATGCCATCGACTAATAAGACTTTACTGTAATACTCTCACCTGTGTCGAGTGGCTTTTAGCAGTTCAAGTGCAAGGAGAGTGCTGCAGTGTGTCAATTAATTCTGTCCTTATGGTGTCTTTTAACTTGTTTAACTAATTCATTCTCAATTGCAGCCCTTCTACAAACTAGATTCTCATGCATTAGTTTTATTGATTAATCATTAGAAAATTAATTGAAAAGTATTTGATAAATGATTACAGAATTTCCTCTTGGGCATCAGTAAAGTGTTTCGATTCTATTTTTTAAGTATTTACACCATATGAATGCCTGAAATGCGTTTCCTTTGTCATTTTGTTGCTAAACTGAATAATTTAGGGGTTTTACACTGAGCAATTTGAAGTAACTCTTTAATGAAGACCGACTGAATCATTATTTATATAATCAAGAAACAATCATTTGTTCTGAAAGATTGTTCATAAAAATGTGCTCTAATTGCAACTGTATGTATTGCCAGTGTAATAACCACAGGAATATTAGCCATCACCAGCTCTAGAAAGGCTTTACGGCTCGTGTTTTAGTTTCAGGGAGGCTTGCAATGTTGCATTGTCCCAAGAGTACATCACCTGTGGACTGAATCCCCTCTTCTCTGTCTGCTTTGCTGCGTAATGACGAAGGTTCATCCCAGAGTCTCCTCGGTGGCTGCTCTCTAGGGGAAGAGTAGGAGATGCTGAGGCCATAATCAGAGCTGCTGCTAAGAAGAACAAGATCGAGCCTCCACTGGTCATCTTTAGTCCTTTGCAGGTGGGACTCTCCTAGCTTCTGTGGTAAACAGATTTAGAACAGTTTTCTTTATCATGGTGATGTTTATATGTGTGCAGAATTTTTTGTTGTTGTTGAGGCAAACGTGTCTCTCTCGGTGAGTGTTTGTTGCTTTGAAGTTACGCTAAGTGCAGTTACAGCTGCTTGCAAATAGTGATGCTCTTTTGAAATGATTGTCGGTTTAGTGAAAAAGCTTGAAAGACCTACATGGGACAAATGCACAGTCATGGAAGCACTAACTCAAATCTATCACTGCACAAATGAAGCAAAAAGAAAATAGCTACAATGTCAGTCGATTGCTCAAAAACTCATTTCTGGTAATCAGTGATTGAATGGAATAGAAAGGATTAAACCAAAGCCAGTGGATTCTCCTCTACACAAAGCACTGTTCTGTAACCCTCTAACTTATACTTTAGCCATTAACATCCATTTTCCAGGTCACACAGATTTTTGGTTTTCTGTTAAACAACTTCACTTCCCAGATGAGGGTGGTGAAACAGGATGAACCTTTATACGGTTCACTGCTCAGCGTGATGCAATCATGTACTGTTTTTATGTTTTCCACATGAGTTAAGATCTACACTGGATGCCAGTGGATAGACATGCTGTCAAGATTTATACAACACATTCCCCCGCTGTTTCTGGAGAAGGGTGCCAATTTGTTTTTTATGACTGAATGAAATCACATTCAATTATGTGTAATTCCAATTAGAGCTAACTGCAACAAGATAATAAAAAAAGAAAGAAAATAATTCCCTGAGCAACTCTCAATTTTACCCTGAGTTGCACCTAATGCAGAATGGCTTCACATGGTCAGAAAACACTGTCACTGTGAGACTTGAAAGATGTGACAAAAAACAACTGGAGCGGAATACAAAAGGTGAAGTCGCTTCTCTTGAAAAATGACAATGTGCATAATTTGGTCCGTCAGCAACCCTGTATTAAAAAACAGACGGATCACTGCTTCTGATTTGGCAAACTCAAAGAAGTAAACCATCGCCAAAGAGCATTAAAAGAATAGTCTAACATAGTCGTTTTTAACTATATAGAAGCTGAAACCCCCTAATTTTCAACATATACAGGTATTTAAAGACTATTTAGTTTTAAAGAACCTACCATGTTCATAAAATTGCACCGGAGTGTACTCAGTTTTGTTGTGTACTGCATAAAATATCAAAATTTAGGAGATTAACATGGAAAATTTGAACAGATCTTCTGTATAGAGTGCAACTTTATCAGATTCTTTTTCTGCAGTTCCAGTGCTTGTTGCTCAAAGTAAGGTCTTGTGCTTTATCAGTGGGAATCTAGGAGATATAAGTCTTGTCTATAAAGCAGCTATAGTACATGATTATGGGAAGAAATTCTAAAATGCATTTCTGTCTCTGTCTCTCTTTCTCCAGTCCCCCATCCGCCGGGTCTCTGTCATGTATGAACTAAACTCTGCACTTAAGTCTTTAAAAAAAAACAATGGACTCAGAGTCAGAAAGCGCTGGTTGTTCAATCAGTACGACTCAGAGAAAAATCCTTCAAACCGAGATCCGCAATTAATGCTAATAGCTGAAGAATAACCCCTGAACATTTACCATGTTGATCTCCCAAATGCTGCTGTATTGTATTTTTAGGCACATTTATCCATTTACAGAACACAGAGTGATATAAACATTTTCATTTGTACAGCAGACATTTATTTCACCTCTTGCTCAATGCTGGAAGCTGGCAGCAGACTGTAGTGATTTGTGTGGGACTGTATGTTTTTCTCTTTTTGGCAGCAACGCATGATGAACTACTGTTGTTTTTGTTTTTAAAATCTGCTACAAGCTGTGTACGGTAATGTGATGCACAAATATCATATATGGTACAACTGCCAATATGAGCCGCACTGAAAAACAACTTATTACTATAAAATGTGGTTCCAGCGTAGAGACAAAAATGTTCTTAGTTATTGCCAGCCTTAACTTTTCCATGCAACAGTGACCTTTTACCCACTTCAATTAGGATCCTCAAGTGTGGATACAGTACGTGTGAACATGTGCATGAGTTCACTCAGCAGGTGGCCATGCAGTCACTAGCTTCGCTCTAATTCCATTTATTCCACACTGATGGTTCTGCTTGTTATGTGTTTTTTCGTTCTACATGCTCTGCTGCCCCACAGAAAGAACTTGCCTCGGAGAAGAGGAGGGCCCACAACATCTGTGACCTGCTCCGTTCCCCAAACATCCGCTGGATCTCTATCACGCTGTGGCTGGTCTGGTGAGTCCCCGCTGTCCCACCTGACCTCCAAATACTGTACAGTGACCCTGCAGCTACACACACACACACACCTCAGACGTCGCATTCATACATTAACGCACGGCGTTACACACATACATACACACAGCTTTCACCTGTTCATGCGTCGACTCGAACCACATGTCAGCCCGTTTCACTAACAACAAATAATGACCTGTCGGGTGCTGTGAAGCCTGCAGCTAAGATCAAAATCAGGCTTTATGTAACTGCACAGTATGCCTGTACTGTTCCTGAGCCTGCTGCTGCCTTGCCGAGTCTGAAAACAGATGCAGCTTGATTTTTGTTTGATTTAGAAACAGTTCGATTTTGTGTCACAAAGCTCATCATAGCAAGCAGATAAGCCCCACATTTTTTTTTCAGTTGGAGGACTTACAATAATTTATACAGTCAAAAAATGTGGATATTAGGATATTTTTCAGACCAAACCTCTGTCATCACATGACGCTTGTGAAGTTTCTGCATTTTCTGCTAATAACTTTTTAATTTTCAACACGTCTTAATCTATATGTTAGCATTTCACTGTTATGCACTAAAACTCCCAGGTCAAACTCCTTGCATGTGAAAACCTACTTGGCAATAACAAAGAACTTGAACTTGCTGAGCTGTAATTGCTGCTTATATTTTTAATATTACCTCTTTGCTGACAAGTTGCTACATGTGGGCCTGAAAAATTAAGCCAATGCAGAAGGACCATGAACTCTTAATTCCTTGAACCGTTTACTGGATTCATGGACTTGCAATTTTGTATTATGACACACTATATTCAGCATGGTTGGCAGTGGAATTATGAGTTGAGCAGGGTGCAGAGCAGGATGCACAATCTTTCCCTGGGTGTTGTGATCATGGCTCATAATTGACAACCTCCTGGGCTGAGAAATACAGCCAAGCACTGCAGTCCCTCCAATGACCTCTTCAGGCTGCTTCCAAAAGTGAGTTCCCACAGACTCAGTTTTACTTGTAAAATTTAATTTGTTTCAGTTCATGTCTTACTTTTATGTACACAATGTTTTTGCCCTAGTTTTAAACATTCACAATTTGACAGCCCCACATTTTGGTGTGAAGACAAAGGATGTGTGCTTTTTGGCTAATTATACTTTTACTGAGATCTGTTCACTTTGTTGTACAGTTGCCAGATTTTCAATGGTTAATCTTCCACATACCCAACACATTGGCCCTTTGACCATTTGATATTACAGCTCACATGACTGCATAAAGATGACAAGTTTCTCACATGCTTAAAAGGCAACTTAAAACCAAAGAGCAGCGTTATCTAACATAGACAATACAGTCAATCCCCAGAGATCTCAGTGTTAAAAGGGCAACTTTACAGCAGAACATGTTTACAGCCTGGTAAAACAAGACGTTTGCCTCTCTAGTTAATTTTCCTGTTCATGATTACTGTATGAACAATGAATTTCCATATGACTTACCCATTTAAATTGTATTCCGGCTTCAAGTTATGTAAAATTATGAGAGCTTTGTGCAACAGTTGTTTACTATCTTAGGTCAGTCCACAGCCCACAGATGTTTACACTACCCTTTGTTAATTTCTGGATTAGCTGGGAGTGAAGTGGAGTCAGGCACTTACAAGATGGCGAAAGCTGTAGCCGCCACACTGAGCTTCAAACCTGTGGGTGATGTCACACTTGTCCGTCTTAACATACAGTCAGTTGTTACTAATTGTTTGTCATCTGAGAGTAAACCAAGACAGTAAAGCTGAGGACAAGAAAGATGCAACAGAAAGACACCATGAAGCTCTACAGAGCTAAGGGAAAACTGAAATACAATTCTGTTAATTTGTTACTAAGAGCAACTCTTTTATGTGACATGTGATGAAGAAAACAGTACATCCTGTTGCTACATGAGATTGTAATAGGCAGGAAATGTCTGGGGACACCCCCTAGTGTCACTCCTTGACTCCATCAGTCTTTGTTATTGATAACTCTCTGATCCTTTGCTGCCTGCCAGACCCCTTGTTCTCTTTTCCTTTGTCATTGACTAGCACCTATATACAAACCAACCACTATCCACTACTGTATTTACAGACTGTCCCCTCCGTACCATCTGAATCATTATAATTCTGTATAAAATGTCGCACTCTGCAAATGTTCTGGGTCGGCTTACCTTTGCAGACCCACACTCCGTCGGTAAACCCACCGTTTGCAGGAGCACTAATAAACACCCCACTACAGCAAACTTTGGATGAGGACTGAGAGTGAATTTCTTCAACACATGCCGCCAATGTATACTTTGTTATTATGAAAATACGGATATTGGATGCGTTGAGAACCGTCCAAATCACCAAACTTAGCTTTGTATAAGTAAAATCACAAACCACACTTCACACATTCATCGGAGCTAGCATTTTGTGATAGCGGTCGTGATGGCCGTCAGATTTATTCCGTCTCGTTCTTTTGAAATGATGAAAGGCAGATCCAGCCTTATTAAACCACCACATATTTCTGATCCGTGTTATTCTGCTACTTCAGTGTCCAAATGGTGTAAAAATCTGTCCCTCTGTTCTTGTAAAGTGAGCCCCATACTTTCAGGACAAGAAATGCAGATAAAACTCTTGTGGATGCAACCAAGGTCATTGTGTACAGAAACATCAGGGCCTTATAGCTTTTTTGTGATTTAATTTAACCCCAACAGGACCACAGTGATCATTGCCTACTTCGCTCTTTCCCTGAACACGTCAAACCTCCACGGAAACGTGTACTTCAACTGCTTCCTGTCAGCGTTGGTAGAGATGCCGGCCTACACTGTGTCATGGATTATGTTTCGCTGGTGTTCCAGACGACTGAGTCTCTTCTCAACACTCTTCATGGGAGGATTGTTTCTACTGTTCATACAGCTCATACCAGCACGTACGACAACCTTTAAAGATTGTTAAAATATAGCCTTAATTTCTGCCATTCTCTTGTGTGTTCTTTTACGTAAGAGTACTCATATATATTACTATTATGTTCAGATGTTCACTTTTGTCATCCTCAAATCAGTGTACCAACCAGAATCTGTTTGAATACTTCTTGAACTAATAACTCACATTTAACCTTCATGTTTTATTCCCTGTAGACCTGATTTACCTCGCCATAACACTCGAGATGATAGGGAAGTGTGCAATAACGACAGCGTTTGCAGTCGTGTATGCCTACACAGCAGAAGTCTATCCGACTGTACTGAGGAATACTGCTGTTGGCACCTGTTCCATGGCCTCCAGAGTAGGCAGCATCACCGCTCCGTTCTTCATTTACTTAAGTAAAAATGCTCTTTTTTCTCTCAGTCAAGTAGCTTTACTTAATGAAGTCTGTTGTCAGTGTCTGCATAAGAAAGAAAAAGTAACACATCTCCCAATAAAGTTACTTATGCCAAGCAGCCTGCCACTATTTCAGGCTCCTTTTGGCCCTCTCAAAATACCAACTAAAGTTAAATCTATGTATGTATATCCCTCTATCCATTATCTAAACTACTTATCTGAGGTTATATCGGACCAGCTGCCCTGTCATAGGGCTTACACACTTGGACATCCACAGTCATCCTTGTAGGCAGTTAGGAGTTTCCAGTTGATGTAACCTGCCTTTGTAGTCTTGGAGGAAACCAGAGCACCCAAAGAGCGAACATGAAAAGACCCAATAACAAATAAACAACTTGCACAAAAACATTACGGCAGGCTTGATTAGCAATCAGAACGCAGACAACAGTCTTCTGAAATCTAAAAAGTATACGATTTATAGGATTTAAAGGACTGAAATAAAACTACACACTTGCTACATCAAACTATTTTTTGAGAAAGACTCTCTACCTTTTGCCTTTTTGTATTTAACTGCTCTCTAGCACCATTGTAGGAAAGGTTGTTATTTATTGTCTCTCCCTCCTCTGATGTGTTGCCACAGGAAGCTATTCCATTTCACTGCCTTACATCCTCATGGGAAGCCTTACAGTTCTGTCAGGGTTGCTGAGTCTCCTACTGCCGGAGAGCTATGGAATGCCTTTGCCCGACACCATCACTCACATGCAACACTTCCCCGGGTAAAACTACACCTCACCATGTTTCCTAGACACCAGTGTTATTATTAGATTGGGAATGTTCTTCAGTTTATATTTTAGTGGTTTTTGATTTGCATTTTGAGCTTCGTTTGAACTAACTGTCAGTCTGGGTTTTGGCAGTTTCATTTTCTACATTATTCTTTACTTAGTCCCACATGTAAAGTTTTATTTCTGTTTGGTTTAGTTCAGTTTTTTTCACTCCATGCTTTTGCCCTAGTTTTAAGAGTACAAAAAGACAGGCATGCATTTCTTGGTGAAGATAAAGGATGATTTATTTTTTTGGGCTATATTTTCTTTTACTTGAATGTGTTCATTTTGTCGTACAGTTGCCAGATTTTCAATTGTTAACATTCCTGTATGTATACAGACAAGCGTATTTGCCCTTGACTGTGTTACATCACAGCTCAAATGACTGCATACGATGAGAGTTTCTCACGTGCTTAATAAGTAACTTCTGTTCGCCTAAAATCAAAGTGCAAACACTCAGATATCTAAAATGCACAGTCATCTGCCCTGGCTTATCTCTGCATTCACACATCTGCCAGGGCAGCTTACTGGGAACATTTTTTTACATTTGTTTTTACATGTCAGTTTTTGAACAGATTAAACAAACAAGATAAAATAACTATATTTAACTTGTGTATATTGCACTGCATCCAGAGCATGTTATACTTAGATGTTTAAGCATTTTATCTCTCTAACTATATTGCAGTTTTTTTGCATTTTCATGTAACAACTATGCCCTTGTTAAACTTTTACTTGCATGTATCCAGTCAAAAGGCTGGTGAATCATTACTGTCTTTGTTTTTTTTTTCTTTAGATGTTGTCGGAGGACACCTTACACGCTCACTCACACCGAAGAAGAGGAAACGGCTGCTGAAAGAAGACTCAGCCCAAAAAAACCAGTGGTCAAAACTGACTTGAAGCAAATAACTGGACAGAGTCTTTGTGTTGAGTGAACACTTTACAGAAAAAGGATTGCTCTGTTGTCACTGGATACATGAAATGGTGTGAGTTCAATGAAACCAAGGAGCTTTTCAAATGCAATACCTCCTCAAAACAGTAATGTTTTCTCTGCCAGAGCATCAGAATACAAAAAAAAGGAGCATAACAATCCTTCTCTGGGCATTATACATCTTCACTACCATTGCAGTTTTTACATGAATTACACAAATCCATTGTTTACTGTTATGAAATAAAAGTAGTGCAACTTTTGTAAAAACAGTACCAATACATAGAAAAAAGTTTCTAATATTATGATCCCAGGTGAATCAAAACCAGTAGCCTTGGTTTGTTCAGGGTTTTATGGTACACCTCCATCCTTTGCTTTAGATTTAATATGTATTTTCCACAGTTCAATTCTAGGTGAATGTTTTTTATATATCTTTGTGATTTTAAAAAAAGACACAGAGTGACATGAAAAGTAGAAGTCCTGTAAACTGTAACAGTCCTCTAATAAATGTAATGTTTGATGTATGTCAATGTTGTTGTCTTAATGAAGCAGACAACTTAAATTATCCCAAAATCATATGCTGAAATACAAATAACTGAAGTTTTGATTCTTCTAACCAACTGTACCAAACAATCAGAGCTGACTTTCGTAAAGCACCACCGGTTTTGACTGTTCCTTTCTGGTGATGAATGTGCACTTCATACTGTTGGGACAAAAAACAAACAAATGAAATGTTATGTGGTTTAGTGTTCTGCAGAGAGTAAGACTGCAAAAGCTGAAATTACTTAATATTTTCTCACTTCTACCAACTTCAGTATTGCTATCATGGCATGTTCGCTGCAGCGACTTGTTGACAGTATGACATCCTCTGAGTTGTTGTGGGGATGGTAACTGTCTCTATTGTTCTTAAAGGAATACATCATCCTTTTCTGTTGCCATGTATGTGCTATTGTCTCAACATCCAGAATCAAGCTCTAAAAATTGCATTTTTAATGTGTTTTTTTCAGCCGAAACGGGCCCCTTAAGTACAAAAGTCAAAGTTTTTTTTTCAGCCATGGTGACTTTAACTGTTAATATGGACATTAAGTGTCCCACAAATGCTCAATCAAGTTTCTTAGTAGTAGTTAGTAGTTCTTACATTCTCAAAACATATGAGAATGTAACTTAAAAAGTTACGACTTCAAAGTGGAGCCTGTAATTGTGATATTTACCTAGTTACCACATTTAGATAGTGAGTGCCAGAATGTTAATCCCTTACTTTCCACAGGACTTGCTAGAACAGTGTTGTGTGGATCGGTGAAAGCCACTTTGTTTTTTTTCCCCCCATTTTTGAGCCAGGGCTGCATATGAACATGGGATTTTTTTCAGCACACACACAGAACAACACTTAGTGGACTGTAAGGAAATATTAACTGAATTTAGAATCACTGACTCTACTTTAACTATGATTAAACTTTTTTTTTCTTGATAACAGCTTAATTTATATATTGTTCTGCTTGTTCTCAAAGTTATCACTTTACTTTTAAAAGACATCTTTTTTTCTCAAAGTCATATGATGTTAATCTCATTTTATTTATTTCTCAGCAGCAGCACCATTACTACTTCAAACAGTCCTAACTATATAAAACTTGAAATCTACAATTGGCTCCTGAGTTTAGGCTGATGAAAGTACTACCTATACTGCATCTAAACTTTCAACCTCCGCCATGAAAACTGAATAAATACAGACTTTTCAGTAGTTGACATGGCTATGTTTCATTTAAGAGTGGACCATTTTTAACCGTCTAGCAGCTGCCAGTCAAAAAAGTTTGAAATCCTTGCATGAGGGCTTTAAAAGCATCAACAAATAATTGGTAAAATATGTATATCATTTAAAGATTGAAATAGAACAAGCATGGCATAATATTTGCATTCCCCAACAATCTCACCTTTCTCTCTTATGCATCTGTTGAATAGTTTGAGGCAGAGGCCGCCCAAAACTCTCTGGTAGGAAGAAAGTGGTGAAGGCAGACACAACAGCTAGAGTCCCCAGTAGAATATAAGGCAGGTACTCAAAGTAGACGGCTTCACAAGTACAGGGAGAAATTAAGGTGTGAGAGAGGTCTGGGTTCTGTGTCCATGTATAAGATACAGCATGTAGGTTTAAGATCAGATCCTTCTTCACTAACATTACTGTTGCGCTAAATTAAATCCACATTTGAACAATGGTAGTAATTAATTTATTAGTTTACTCACTCAGCTCGAACAAAAAAGGTGCAATGCAGCTTCCCACTCTCGACATAGTAGCACATAACCCCGTTGCAGTGTTCCTGAGCACGGTTGGGTAAAGCTCTGCTGTGTAGACAAATGTCAGGGCTGTACAAGCAGTAAGACCATATTTACCCAGCATCTCCAGAGCAATAGACAGATATGATAAACCTGAAAGAAATGAAATGGTTCGTCTAAGAACAACATAGAAACACAAAGTCGACTTGTGTATTATTCTCTCTGTAGAAGCTTAACTGCATTAAAATGAGAGTTTACATTTTTGTTTTTAACCTCCGTTTTGACTTTAGAAAGTCACTTTGTCCATTTAAAAAACTATTTCTCTCTATTTTTAACCGTAAAGAATATTTCTGGTATGAAGTATTTATTATGTAGAGATGTGCATGTTTTTAATCACCAGCCTGGAAGTACAAATTATCACCTGAAGCATGTGCTGATTTGGTGCCAATCCATCATGGGACACCTTGTATGACAAACTTCTATTACAGTTATTTGAGATTATTCTGGCCTCTCATAGTTTTAAACATGTTTTCTGCTCACCTTGAGGCACCAGTTGAATGAAATACAGTGACATTCCTCCAAAGAGCAAAATACAAATGATAGAAGGCTTGCGTGGAAAGTTTCGCAGAACCAGCCAGCTGGAGATGTACGCTGGCACCTCTACAGCTGCTGAGATGAAACAGCTGATATAGGGGTTAGCATGAAGTCGGGATGTGTTGAGGGACAGGCCAAAGTAGCCAGTAGCCGTAGTGAACCTGGAAACACACACCGAGACATGTTACCCTACAGAGCAAAGTATTACTATAATGTGCTGAGTAGTAATGTATTACTGACCAACTCGTCCTAATTACTACCAGTAAGGAGCCTTTCTGGGAGGTTTAGGATCAACTAGTAGGAGTTGACAGTGCAGCGAAAAGGACAGGAGTTCCTCATTTGCTTTCAAACCACAAATAATGCCTGCCGTATTCACTGAATGTACAACCAGCATTCAAAGTTCTAGTTTTGGCAGGAATTCTTCCCCTGCCTGCCCCTTTCAGCCAACTCCCTAGAGATTTTGAGGCTGCAGTGTGTGGCAGTGGTGTTGTATTCGACTGAATTATACCAGTGTCGAGAAAGACACTGACACCGTGAATACCTCTTTACTCAGTGGGCATTTCCAGCCCTCTGACCAGTCATGGGAAATTAGGGCTGTCAATTAGCTGCAGCCAATAATGGCGACAATCTGATTAAACTTCTCTGATTGGATACTCACCACACCAGGCACAGAGCGGCAGTTATGTTTCTGATGTTGGTGGTGCTCAGCAGGTAGAAGACATTGTAATGCTCCTTAGCTTGTGTCTTGTCAGCCTGTAAGATAAAAAACTATGAGTTGGTTGTTCCATAGAGGATACATCCTAATGATTTTGGTGATCCCAGTTTTGCTAATAGTGAAATTTTGTGATGACTACTAGGTTAAATTCCATTAAAAACTAGAAGAGGTATTCAAGTTTCTCACACACCTTGGCAGCCGTTTCTGGTCCTGCACGATTGTAATCTTCAAAGATGACCTGTGGAGCCTCAACTTTGTTCTTCTTAGCAGCATTTCTCACCAAGGCCTCGGCTTCTTCCACTCTTCCCTGAGTGAGCAGCCATCGAGGAGACTCTGGGATGAACCTGCCAGTTTTCAAAATTGACAGACAGAAAGGTTTAGTCTGGTTCAGTGTTGACGTTGCTGTTTTTGATCCATAGCAAGAGGCTATGGTGCATGTTAATCTAAGGTTATCATGAAAACATTATTTTTCGTAACTACAACCTACCACCAGGCAGGCAGGTACAGTAGGCCAGGTGCAGACAAAGCCAGCACGAGGGATTTCCAGTCCCTTAAAAAGTAAGCAAAGAGAGGTAGCATCATGTAGCCCAAGGCAAAGCCCATACATACAGCCAAAGATGAGAACAGGACACGCACATTGCCAGCCAAGATTTCAGTGCCTAGGCAAAAAGAGAAATAAAAACTCAGAGAAAAGCAATGCAGAGGCAATTATTGAGCAATGAGATTGCAGTCTTTTATTCCAAATCACATAATGTATAAAATTGTTGCAGTAACTACAGCAAGAAATGCTCACATTTACCTAGTACAAAAGCCGATACATAGTTGGATATTTGTCCCAAACCACTGATGAAAAGGAGGATGGACAGCACTGTCCAAGATGGTGAGAAGACTTCAGCAAAACTAAAAACTGTTTGTATTGCCACGGTTGCAAAGAGAACAGGCTTTCTTCCGAATCTAGAGTGAAAAAACAAATGATGAAATTAAAGAAAATAAAAAAAACAAGACAAAAATGGGCAAAAGTACCAAGAACTGGTAGCGATTACTATTTATTTTTATGCCTTGGGTTGAGACATGATGAAAGTAACCCAGTACAGATGAAAATGCCTCGTATACAATCTAAAAAGGACACTTTACAGCTGTCAGAGAACTGAAATTTACAGTATAGAAATCAAAAATAAAAATCTAAATTCATTACAAGCAATGTTTTTAGGAAAAAGTAAAGCAAGGACATCTAGAGGAAAAGTTTCAAAGATTTTAAAAGTATAGATTAAAAAATGTGTAACAAAACAACAGTAGTTAGGAATAACAACTTAATTAAGGTTAATGAGGCTTTTTTAAAGTCACCTGTCTGACAGCTGTCCTGAAATGAAGGATCCAGCCAAAACTCCAAGGAAGTAAACTGTAGACGTGAATGGCTGCTTCCATTGCTCACCGCACACCAAGTCAAACTGGAACATCCATCCATGAATGATTAGAGAATTAAATACATTGAACAGAGGGGTTCCGTGTCTGTGTTATGTTCATTTGACAGTTGACATTGCTTTAACTGAATTGAGTCAATGATAAATTTAAAGCTGCAGTGATCAACTTTTGGCAATACTTCAACACTACAGCTTAAACTATAATCAACAAACACACACACTCACTTCAGACACGATGGTAGACTGGTAAATGTCTTTGCTGTAGCTCCATCCATCTACACAGCTCTCCTGCTCCAGGTCAGTCAGGTTGACGTCCCTGCCGGGAATATATCCCAGAGCAGAGAGATTTCTGACCACATCCAGTCTGTATCTGCTGCATCTGCTTAGCTCCTGTTTCCCATTCACCACCTCAAGAGTCATAGTACCACAGATTTTATTAGTGTTAATTGTAACATTTCTTTTTGGTAAACTTATCCTTGTATTGTTTATGATGCTGTGTAAGGACAAGGGTTAAAACGCTGATGCAGTCATGTACTTTAGATAACACTGTAGCTGTGGCCTTAAAACATTAACAGTTTGCAAAGTGTTCTTTTCTTACATGGCTTTGGGGTGGGCAGGGGGTTGGGAATTACTGTATATAGCCGACACATACCACAGCAAATGCAAAATATAAGGAACATTGAGGGAATAATTCGGATTATTAGGTCCAAAAAAACATATATACTTCATGTAGGTATGAGAGTACGAGAAGTTGTGATTTCTTGTTTGTCTTAGCTGTGTTGGTGTTAAGACTAGTTGTCAAACACAAAGCAGTGGGATAATCATGCAACTCTTATCTTTATAAAGGTACTAAATTTAATTACCGTTATCGGGATTATGACATTGTACCAATCTTGGGTCAAGTTGACCTCAGGAACCAGGCAGTGGTGACTGGGAACGTCAGTCAGGAAGACGAGAGAAAAAGCTGCAAGCCCGTTCGGTATAATGCTGGCACTGAGTAGAAAGAAGACACTCTGCTGGAAATGTCCCCAGTGGCCCAGGAATGCAGTGGCGTCGTCATAATCCTGCATTGTCTCAGAAAACAAACTTCTTTCCCGTATCTATCATGTAGAAAACTATTTTTTCTACTGGAAAAGAAAAAAACAGAATGGCCTGCTTGTAAGAAAAAGTTAAGCAGGTTTACATTTTCTCAACACATCTCTGACGTTCGTAGAAGACTTCAGAAACTGTGCAGGGCTTTCATGCACCATGCACTGTTGAAAGTTCACAAAGCCAAATTCTGCTTTTTATCGTCATCGTCCGGTTATTGATTAAAAGGTAGATTGCAGACAGACATCCTTTGACCGGTAACTAGTGTTAGGCTTCCAACAAAGACACAAACCTTGCAACTTTTACTTGAATATTAAACATTTATTAACAGCCATCTAGTGAGTATTTCTTGTGTTTTTTATCAAAAACAACTTATCTACAGTGTGTACAGTATATGAACGTATAGATGAGATTATAACAATCATATATTTCATTTATGTCACAAAAACATTTGTAACATTGTTATTCGATGAGAGATTTGCAGGACACTTAAAAACATGCATTACATTAATTTTTGCAATTCAAGATAACACAAATAGATATATAAATGAGACAAAAAAAATCTCTCAAATGTAAAAGTTAAAATAGGTTTATCTTGAATAACTGAATAAAAAGAAATTCAAACATTAAGAACTGTGAACAGTAGCAACGGCAAAATCAACATCTCACCTCCATCAAAAAAGATAGATAATCACAGTGTCAATCCCAGTCTCCATCCAAAGGCCTGAGCCGGAAACCCTTACAGTCAGCTGTAGTGCTAGTGTGTGTGACTTCACGTGGGCTCAGACTGGTCTAAAACAAGGAATGGGAAATACTATTGTGACAGTACACATTGCCTGGAAACACACCACCATAAAAAAAGAAAAAACAGGGCAGGGAATTTGGACTCGTGTCTCACTCATAGTTTGATCAGCTGCTTAGTTAATCCCTCCCTGTTTGTGACAGTCTTTATACATTTAATCAACGTACCAAAAGTCAGAAAATCTGTGAACACTTGTAGATCCTGTGCATACAAATGTGCATTAAATGACCACATCGATGCTGTTACTTTCAGATATTTGTTCTGGTAGACTTCTTCTATACACCATCCATGTGTACATTATGTGAGGGGCAGGACAACCACAGACATACGTCACCAAATTCGCATTGAACTATGGGCAACGTGTCTTAGCAAAGTCTGCAGACATACAGACTCACAGAAAATACGAATAATTGTGCTGAAAAGTCCACATTATAAACTTGATGATTTGACAGTGGGATAGCCCTAATCCTTCACACACTTAGCAGGAAGGTAGTACCGCAGGTAGCGGAGTCTTATTTCTACTGCTGCATGGACACTTTATCCTGTTATGAGGAGATAAGACAAACAAGTAAACAAGACATTAGTGGTTGTAGAGTGCTTACAAAGTGGGGCCAGTAAGACCATAAAAAATGTTTTTTCTACTGTTAAAATCATAAGTATCACACATGTACTAAAGTCACCGGTGTCACATTGTCACAGTTAGACCATGGTTAGAATCAAGTGGAGGTTAAGAAAACAAAATAAAGGACAATGTCTGTGATTAAACAGTGAGGTAACGCTGTTAACAACTTAGAGTAACTTTGGTACTAAATAGTAAAGGTTGTAAAATAATCCTTCAGCCTGCCATAAAATTATTGCCCACTTGGTGGCAGCAGATATGAGTTGAAAACATAACCTTCTCAAGAGATGAGATTTATTAGCAAGCATGTCTATTTAGAAAATCTGCAGTTATGAGCTATGACTAACTCCTTCCAAAATGTCATTTGATACATTGTAAAAGTGTTGATTATATATCACAAAAATAAATGTTGCAATCAAAAGCAAGTTGAAACAAAAGGCACTTGAAGTGTTTTATGTCCTGCCATAATAGAAAAACTTGAAGGTTCACAGTACTTTGAAGCCGTCATCACAAAAGCTTATGGATTTTTAAAAATTTTGTTGTACCTCACATTTATGAAGCAAGGCACACTTAAATCTAATCAGAAATCCTACTTCATATAAATAAAGTATGAGATTTTTAATATTATTATTAGTGTAGTTCGATTCCCATGAAAAAAAGTTTACAACTCATATTAATATGGAAATGTCTGTAGAGTTGCTCAAAATTGAATTAGAGTATTTACGCCATGTGATCTAAGTACCACTAATACTTGCCTGTGATGCAAGAATATAGTTTGTACTGCTGTATGTATCGTATAGGAGTTATCATTTCTAAAAAAATATGTGTTTAGAGTAACAGACACCAGCATGACCACATACTATCCTGCCTACTGTGTAGAGTAGTTGTGGGACATAAAAGATATGAAGACCATTAAACAGGACAAATTCCAGTTTGTTACGGTATTTATTAGATGTACACATCTGTGCACATATGTAGGCGTTTAAATCCAGTTTTTCTTATATCATAAGATGGAAAATAATTTGCCAGCTTAATGTCACCAATTTAAACACTAAAGTAATGGGGCACACTAAATATTATAAGAAATTAATATCCATGAAGGGTGAATATTGGACTTGACTGAACGTGCTTCATGGCACACTGTGTGGAATTAGGTAAATATGTGCATTAATGACACATTATGTGAGGTGGTGCACCAATTAAATCAACAATCACTAGTATTAAAGAAGGTAGTTTTAAGATTGCTCTAAAATGTGAAATAAATTAGTCACTTCCTAGATACATTGTAGTAAATAAAAGATAGTAGACCACACCGAGTTTGGAACACAAGAAACTACATAAAAAGGTGTATTTCTCAAGCAGCATACCTTTCTCTTTCTTCTAATTGTTGGATAGTTTCAGGTAGAGGTTGTCCAAAACTCTCTGGAAGGAACAAAGCGGCAAAGGCAGACAATACCGCCAAAGTTCCCAATATAATATAGGGCAAGTACTTAAAATATATACCTTAAAAGAGAGAAGACAAGGTTTAGACGAGAGAGGCCCTTTATAAGTGTGCATTTACAGTAAATGTGAGTTAAGGTATGCACTGGAACATGTAAGAGTTCATTAACAAACACAATCAAAAGGAAAATGTTGCTTTTTAAAAAACTTATTACTTAAAATTATTACTTGAAGTTTACTCACTCAAATTTAACACAAAAGGGGAAATGCAACTTCCCACTCTGGAAACAGCCATGCTTATCCCTGTTGCTGTGTTCCTGAGAACTGTTGGGTATAGCTCTGCGATGTAGGCAAATGTCAGGGAGAAACCAGTTGTAAAAGCATATTTGCCCACCAACTCCAGTGAAAGAGACAGATTTGGTAGATCTAAAGGATAAAACATTTATTTAGTTTGTTTTTACACATAATACAACAGAACAGAAACAAAATGTTATGTCTACAACTTCTGTTCCCTTTCAGTCGATTCACTGTGTACAACACTTACACTATAGGATACCACGCCCCCGCGTGGCCTGACTGAAGACACCTCTATTTCACCTTTAAGGTAGACGATCTGTGATGACATATGTGAGGTCCCGCTTGCACATATACATACCTGTCATCACAATCACCCCTCAGTTCGATAGTCGCTCAGCTGCACAGCCAGGCAAACCTCGTTCCTCTCCTAGAAGACATTCCTTCCCTTTCAGTCAATTCACTCAATACAACACATATAGTATGGGACATGTAAACACACCATGCAGAGCAGCCACTGAACTGGAGTCTAGCCTGCAGCACTGTAGTGCATAGGTCGACCAAGCAGAAAGGACAGAATGAGCCATCAAAGGGGCTGTCACGTCCAAACGATAAAATGTCAAAACGTCCACAATAGAGCACTGAAATGGGAGGACATTTCACCACTGCTCAAATGCCCGTCATCTGTATGTATACAGGCCTCTAGTGGATGAGGAACTGTTGCCACCACTTTCAGGAGGCAGGCCCTTCAGCCATTAAATCGGACCTTTCAATAGGTAGGCATGCAGCCGCCACAGTTCAGGGCGCGGGTGAACAACCTCTCCTCTGGCTTGACAGAGGAGATCCGTGCAGACAGGGAGCTGCCAGCAGGCAAGCCCTGCTGATGCACCCCCTCCAGAGAAAGCAGTATCATTTCCATTGGGGGAAGCGCATACAGGAGCATGTTGAGCCATGGGTGAGCTACTGCATCGTCTGTTAAGGAAAAGACCAGAGGGCAGTGTGTGTTAACTCTGGATGCAAAAAGATCCACTTCTGCCCTGTCAAACCAGTGACTGACTTGCAGCACTGTTAGGAGGAGGGCTGTCACCACTCTGACTACACTGATTTATCTGATTTGCAGTTTTTTGAAAATAAAGACTATTCTTTGTTTGTTGAAACATTTGAACATTTAAGATTGTGCAAGGAACTGAAGGTCCCTTTACTGGGCCACTGAAAGAGTAACAAACATTGTGAACATTTGTTATGGTCACGTGAGAAACATTGAAAGCACCTAAACTGGAGGATCCCTGAGATAACACAAGTGCCTTTGCGTGTATGGGGGAAATGTGCTTGGGACACTGTGTTAGTGGAGTGCAGTGCCGCTTGTGACTGAACCCCTGAACAGAGCATGGAAGGTGCCTCCTGCACAGCAACAAGAGGGGTAGTAGTGTCTCCCTGCTGCTGGAGCCCCTCTCCCCTCAGTCCCTGGGTTAGAATGACTGATTTTTCTTCCTCATCTGCGTCAGGTCTCTCTGGAGGTGGGCTTTCAGAGCAAATTGAGGCTGGCTAGCTCCCTCGGAGGGTTCTGGCTCGAACTAAGCTAAACCGTAAATATACTCCATATGATCTGCCCAGTTAGCAGCAGTGACTCCGACCAGGAACCTCTCGTTGTCAGACTCGGACAAAGCCGGGTCCCTCGACTCGGAGAGTGGCCGCGGTATCCAGCAGTTTTTTTTTAGAGACGTGATCCGTCTCTTCAGGTCTGAATGCCGAAGCTGCCGACAGAACTTGCACACCTCGGGCTCCATCAATGCTCTTCTGGCGTGGACAATTCCCAGACAGACAGAACATGCTTCATGCTGGTCTTTGTGCAGGGAGAAGTTGCACCCCTGAGGACAGGGGTGAACTGAAGAGTTCTTCCTCACCTTAGGCTTGGTGCTTAGGTATTTATTTATGACAGGTATTTATATGTGCAGGCAGGGCCTCACATATGTCATCACAGATAATCTGCCTCACTGGTGGTGAATAGAGGTGTCTTCAGCCAGGCCACGCAAGGACATGATATTCCATACTGTATGTGCTGTAGTGAGTGAATTGACTGAAAGGGAACAATACAAACCTCAACTCTGTCACATTTGTTTAACTGTGTGTACAAGAGGATTACCAGTGCATTTGAATCATGCTTCCCCTCTCTATCTTAAACACGTGCTTAAGGAAGAAATAATTCATGACTGATGACTTAATGCATTAACTGATGCAGTTTGTACTGTGAATTCCCATCGCCAACCTTTAAGAAACAAACAAATTGCTTTTGTGTCTTTTTCTAATTATAAGAGTTGCTTCACGCAAGACACTGTTTTGAACACCACTATACTTGGTGAATAGTGACATTTTTCCAAAGACTTTTTTCATTTTCTAAAAACTTCTTTCTAGGACTACCACTTTGCTGCACAGCTTCAGACTAACTTTTTCCACTGGTAGCACTGGTGCGACTAGCTTTCTTAGTTGGTCACACCAAATTTGGTCACCTCACCCCCTTATTAACCAAACTGGCTGAAGATCGTTTCATCATTGGAACATGACTGCTTTACATGTCAGGTCGAGAGAGACTGAGTCAATGTGGAAAAAACAGTACTATTTTCAACCACAACAACTTATGCAAGACCACCACATCAGCCTAATGATCATCATTCACTCGCACAACATTTGCACATCACATTTGCATCAATCTTTGTACATTTAAGGGAAATGAAGGCAGAGGTACAAACATTCACCTAATTTTTTGTGCTTACCTTCTGGCACCAGTTGAATAAAGTACAGTGGCACTGCGCCAAGGAGGAAGCAACTAATTACAGACAGCCGCCGTGGGAGGTATCGCAAAGCCACCCAGCTGGAAATGTAGGCTGGAATCTCAACGACTGCTGAGAGAAAACAGCTGATGAAGGGGTCAGCATGGAGTTGGGCTGTACTGAAGGACAGGCCAAAGTAGCCTGCTGTAACAGTGAACCTGACCAAATCAAAGACATAAATGGCAGCAATGTTTAAAATGAATTTTGAGTAGAAAACTGCATAAAAATAGCATTCCATGACACGTATTGTAATTGCAGACATGCAGACAATTTAACTGATGTGTTGGTGCAATGAGGAAACAACAAGTCACAGATATTTTAAACATTAGCACAAACAATATGTCATCAATATAAACTATAAAAGGGACTAATACAGAACTTTGGGCAACTCAAGTGTTAGAAAAAAAACGCTTATTTTGAGACATTCAGTGAGGAATGTTTGGACATACAGACAACTTTGTGTATGCAACATAAAATATGTGATGTCTTTTTTTTAAATGTATTTCTCAATTTTACTTGTGTTTATTCATTTGTATTTTTTTAATTGTAAATGCAACATGTACTGACAGCCTTCACTCCATTTAATTGTTTTTTTAGCCACTTGATTGCATATTTCTTTCTAAATTGCTGAGTGTTGTGCTGTCTTGGCCACCTTGGTAACTGTTAATAACCGAGAAACTCTAATTGCTGGTTTATAGTGACTAAAGGCTGTTTACTCACGACACCAAGCAGAGGATGAGAGTTGTGGATCTGATGCTGCTCTGTCTCAGCAGATCCAAGACCGTGTACTGTTCATTCAAGTGTCTCTCTGCCTTGTTGACCTGCAAGACACAAAAGTCTCAGCTGCTGGTCATTGTGTTGTTTGTCAGAAGCCTGGTAGAATTTAAAAATACTGACGTACTAATAAGCCTTTTTTAGAACTCAATACAAATCTGTACATGTAACATTCTTATGCCAGATGTGGTATGTTCTCAACGTGTCAGGTTTTAATGTCATATGCAGTGTTCATTTGTAAAAAACCTATGTTTTCATCTTACTATATTTATGAATTTTAAAGTTAATTAAAAAAACAACAACTGTACACTCCAGGGGAATAGCAAAATACCAAATTTAAGAATTACTCATTTCAGCTCTGTCATTTTTTTGATTGCAAAACTAGATGTGTGTATATAATGTGCTTCCACAAAAACAAGTAAGTACTGTTCTGGAAAAAAATACAGCCAAACTAATCACCCTATTAATGGGTAAATTACACAAAACCCCAGAAATATGAACATTTTAATGTTTAACCTGTTAAGTTTCACATTGTAATCCCATATTATTTAGTCTCATAGAAACCGCACTCATCTGGAAGTGCATAGCTGCTTGCAGTGCTGCATGTTAAGTATTCAATGTAAACCATTTTTTAAAAAAGTGTACAGTGTGGTAATTGTGCTCACTACTTAATATTTAACTGCATTATGTTGATCTGTAATTTCATAATCTTCAAACAACTAGGTCAATGTATTTTGTGTAAATGGTCATAGACAAAAATACAAGAATAAGATTTTGCAAAGACTACATTAATTCAGTCACCTCTACAAATAAAATAATAGCATTGCTTTGTGGTGCAGGTCTACAGCAAACATCAGCATTAACAGAATTTACAGGTGAGCTCCTTTTCAAACATGAACGTTAAGTTTGCCCTTGAGTTTTTATGTCTTTTAATAATTTTTTGTTTTTCAAACTTTTCTTTTGAGAAGTAAAAAATATTAATCGTAAAGAATAGCCACACCCTCACACTCCAAAGTATGTCTGAGGGTTTTAAGCTCTTTCATTTAGTCATGTATGATTTAAGTAAAAGTCAACTAACACTGCAATCTTCAAAGATGACGTTTGGAGCTTGAACTTTGTTCCACTTAGCAGCCTTTCTCATTATGGCCTCAGCCTCCTCCACTCTTCCTTGAGAAACCAACCATCGAGGGGATTCTGGGATGAACCTAACTCATTATTCAACACAGAGACACAAACGTTCAGGCTGGCTCAGAAGGATACAGAAGACAAAACAACAAAGACACTGAACAAAAGTTGTAATACCTTCCTTAGGGGAAACAGCTTAATTATGAGTAATCACAATGTCCATTTAAAAAAATGCTTGGGTCAAAAATCAGCTCTTAACTGGTATGTGACTGCATTATAAATTATAAAACCCGCTTTGAAATACCACTCAAAGAAGAGAGATTTGGTAACGTATGTTGGTTTTTTCCTAGAGAAATAAGTATGTAGTCAGTTTTTAAACTATCTTTAATTGTTGCAAATGAACAAATTCAATAAGTACCTGGAGAAAGACAAAAAAATGGAGGTCATTCTTATATGATAGAAACTGCCTTGTAGTGAGCACAACCTACCACCAGAGGGGGATAAAGGCCACACTAGGTACAGACAAAGCATACAAGAGAGATTTCCAGTCCCTTATGAGGTAAGCCATGAGAGGAAGTATCATGTAGCCAATGGCAAAGGCTAAACATGAACCCAGAGATGAATAAAGGACACGTGCATTTCCAGTCAAAACCTCTGCGCCTGCAAAGAGGAAGAAATGCGTAGTTTGTCTTTTTCTTTTAACACACAGTTATTTATACTATCTTCATTTACTGGAAAATTGAAGGAGGTGTGTAAATGTGTTTTGTTGTAGTATTTTAGGATAAAATGTTCACACGTACCCAGCACTAAAGCAGCTAGATAGTTTATCTGTGACAAACCATTGATGAAGAGCAAGATGATGAAGACAACCCATGAAGTGGAAAAGGCTTGAGCAAAGGTAAAAACTGTTTGCACTGCCATGGTTGCAAAAAGAACGGGTTTCCTTCCATATCTAAAGAGAGAAGACAAGTCAATAAAAAAGCAAGTAGGAGATCTGATCAGTAAATGTGCTTAATACATATCTGCTGAATACACTTCAAAATAATTCTGATAAAAATGGCTAATAAATGTTATGCTGCAGTTTAAGGCTAAATGTATTTCAATTCTTCACTTATGTAAAAGTAGCAATGACACAATTAAAAAACATTGTACTACAAATAAATGTCCTGCATTCAAATTTTCAAGAAGCAAACAAGTCACAAGATCAAAAGGATTATTTGCAAATATACTTTTAAGTACTAAAAGCAAACACATTTAACAATGCAGAACTGCCACTGTGTTGAGATGTCTTGTTTTTTTTTTACTGTGACTGATTAGGCCTTTTCTTAAGATGTGTTTATGTGTTCATACACATCATCAACTTCAGCCTCAGCACATCACAAAACCACATTATGCAGCACTATGTATATACTTTTGTTTGTTCAAAATCATGCTGTCAGCACCAAATGAACATCTTTTAAAAAGTTCTATGCATGTTGGTTGTTTTCAGTACCTGTCGGACAGCTGTCCTGAGAAGAACGCTCCTAAAAGCACTCCCACAAAGAAAACTAAGGTGGTGAACGGCTGCTTCCACTGCTCACTGCACACCAAGTCAAACTGAAAAATCCATACATTAACTGTTAAAATATAAAATATGAGGAAAAGAAAACATCCACGTTACTGTTATTGATTTAATGCATTTGATATGTGTGCTCCGTTGCTGGTTTTGTTATCTTCAGGCATTCTTGATTAATTATAATTAAAGAATGAGGCTGTTGAAGGTCTCTTCTTTTAACTGCCCCATAAAAGGACATAAACCAATATTGTGTTAGTCCACCTCTCAACCTCAACACATTATCTTAAGTGTATCTGGGATGTGTGAACTCTTTGCTTATATACCAATACCACTTGCCTACAAGGGAAAGAAAAGTCTGCATGCCAGTCTAGCACAAGACTTTGAAACAGGCATCTTGAGACCAATGAGTAAACTCTACATTACTACTAAACAAGCTCTTCAACAAAATATTAGGCTTAAAGCATCTTTATACAGAAATAAAGTGATACTTTGACCTTCAGCAATGACAGACTACATTTAGACTACTGCGACTTCTTTTGTGTTATCCTGTATGTCTTACACGGTTCAAGTGTTCACTCTACAAGCTCAGTGATGAGATGGACAAACTGCAATGGCCTGTCTGCCTGTGGACTCACATGTATCACTGTGGGATTTAATTTCTTAGGCAAATCAAAGAGACCAAACTTGCCAGACTGGAGTTGTTGTACAGACTGAATTAAAAAGACAGGGTGTGTCTCTAATATTGGGCAGAAAGTGAATCCCTATGCAGTATGTTTGGCTGTCAAGTGAAAGTGAATAAAGAATTTATAAGTTGTTAGACAAGCCCGCACATGACACTAACTTCAAATCAAAAACATTCAATACCTTCCTTGAGCTTGGTAGTCTTCAGCGTAAAAATGCAAATTAGAAAGCCACTGAACATCGAAATATAACAATGCCTCCATTTGCTTGGGAGGTATGATAATTGGTGACTCTTCTGCAATAACAAGTGACTGCTTTCAATGACAGTTCACTAAGTACTGATCAAACTTTTAAACATGTCCAAATGCTGCAGGGGAAATTCCCTACCTTAATTGAACTGCAGAAAGAACATGAAGTACTGTCACGTACAGTGCCAACACCCAAAACCAGAAAAGACACAAACCAAATACACATGCAGAAAAGAATCTAAAATACAAATAACAATTTGACATACCTCAGACACGATGGTAGACTGGTAAATGTCTTTGCTGTAGCTCCACCCATCCACACAGTCCTCCTGCTCCAGGTCAGTCAGGTTGACGTCCCTGCCGGGAATATATCCCAGAGCAGAGAGATTTCTGACCACATCCAGCCTGTATCTGCTGCACCTGCTCAACTCTTGTTTCCCATTCACCACCTAACAGTCACAATGATAAAAATAGTATGACTTGAGTAGTGTATATATTTACAAATGTACCGATCCTTGCATTACCTATGGTGGCATACTATGTAAGTAGTGTGATAATGCTTTGAGAACACAATAAAATTTGGACAATATGACAACTGCATCTGCACTGTTTTATACCTTCACATATAAGCTTGCAACACAGCCAAACCACTATAACAGCACGGCATCGGGAGTTGACGTTATACAGTAGCACAGAAGATGAACAGAAATCAGTAAACATACCAAACTGTAGGTTATATTACTGGAAGATATTACTTTGCTATTCTAAAGAACCACATAAAATTCAGAATTAAATAATATTCCAACATCAGGATTTCGTTTTTGTTCGATTCTTTCTTAGTGTTGCCTCTGTCAAGTTGAGCCAAGATTTGAGATCACAGGAGCAGCTATTAACAAGGTCACTGGGGTGAAATAGGTCTGATGAGGGGGCCGAGTTTAATAGAGTAATATGGATTTGGCTTAAAGTGTGTGTGTGCTTAGATGAGAAGTCATGTTTACGATGTAATGATTTGAAATGTTGAAGTCAGATAAATTTAAAGCTACGCTTATGGGATGGTTTGTAAAATCAGATGAATTTTTATGATTAAATAACCAGTGTGATGGATAACTGATGGTTACTGTGTTAAAGTACTGCAGGTGGAGGAGATGAGAAGTGATGGAGCTCTTGGCTGTCGGCTAAGACTGTGAGGAAGGAGTTATGGTGTAATTTGGCCGATAATTGAGCAACAGGCTCCTTTTAAGGTGGAAAGGGGAACTGACCTGGGGTGAATGCAGGTGACTTCCTGGCAGCCGAGAGGAGGTTATGGTGCAATTCGGCCGATTAACGAAAACAATCTCCTAATAAGGAGGTGAGCAGTTAACATAGGGTGAGCTTGTGGAAAAGTACAAAATTACATATGTAGAAATTAAGCAATATGGGTGTGTAAGGTGATTTAATAAAAGTAATCCGAGGTGACAATTGTCCGGAGATGTTCGTGGACGCAGTCGGAGAAGGATCCCGTCCGATGTAGTCTATGGACAGTGAGGCTATTTCTCACTAATTAGAACGATCCAGTATTGGTCTGCAAATAGACTCAGAAAATAGATAGTGGATTTTTTCTATCACCCAGCAAGAGCTAACAGAAGAGCTAACAGCTAGCCGAGCCACAGACTCCAGCAGTGCTCATCTCTTCCTGTGACTTTTGACAGTTTACCATCGTGTTAGATCTTTTTTGACACTTTTCCTATTTTTCTGCAACAAGCCCAAAAGACTTTTAAAGATTTTTTGCAAAGACTGAATCGGGGTCTGGACGTTCTCTCCCCCTATTTTCTGGAGAGTTCCTGCAGGATCCTGAGACTTTGTACTGAGTTCTTCACATCCTTCAGGAGATCTCCACAAAACAGGTCAGGTAGGGTGTGACAGCCCAGGCCATGCTGTTACACTCCAACTATTAAAACACAATATTTGGAGATTTAATTAAGGAAGCTCAGTTCTATAATTTTGACCAAATTTGTGATTCTGAAGCATGTGCTTAAATAATTTTGGCGTGTTTGCTCAGACATGATCAGTTCTGTGAGTTAGACCAGAATTATTATTCCTGATCACCTTTTTGATTGATTTTGGCATTTTTGATTATGATCACCTTTTTGATTGATTTTGGCATTTTTGATTATGATCACCTTTTTGATTGATTTTGACATTTTTGATTATGAGCTGTTGCTTTTCCCTGCTATTATTATGCAATAAACATTTAACCTGCATTTAAAGTGACGTAGTATGGAGTTTTGAATTATCACCTGAAGTTTATGAAATCCTCATGGTGTAAAAGGTTAAGCAATTGTGTGCATTTGAAATCTAATGGTTCTTACAGGTTGTTCTGGTCACTAAGGTATTGCACAGAATTATAAACGGATCCCTGCGGTTACACTAATCCAAACCGCTAAATTAAAACCTAGCAATTCACCAAGTGCCAGGTCTTTTAAGAAGAAAGCTGTCGTTAACAGATGTGACTGATAAGAAGACTGAACTATTTAGGCTGCCTAGCGCAGTCTTCTATCAGAGCAAGAGGGATAGGCGTCTGGATGGAGACAGTGAGAGCTAGGCGAGTTTCTTCGACACCAGCTTAAGCTGTTCTGCTGAACTTATTAGGTAATACCTATGAGCAGTTTAGAACCTAACCCTAGAAACGGAGAGCTGGTCCGATTGCCCTGTATTGGGTAAATTCGGCGGGACTACAGTTTGGCGCCTGAACAAACGGACAGAAGGGGGCTCGACAGAAGAGGTTGAGTCCAAAAGAGGAGCCCAAGGGGGGCTTCTGAACCCTGTAGTTGGACCCAAAGATTGGAGAGTGAAATCTATGGTAGAAAGGAGTTCTACTCATAGTTCACTGCGAAGAAGTGATCAACTGAGAGGAGGCTCAGGATCACTAGACCTGCAGAGAGGTGCACGGAGCATCGCAGGATTGAGACGTGGCGATCAGAGACAGTTGACCGAGTCCAAGTGACGCCGCGGAGTAGCCTAACCAGGTCTGCCCTCATCCCTACTCAAGGCGCTACGAGAGGCTTTGAAGGTGCAGACGACTCGAGACGACAAAGACGATGGAGTTTAACGACCAAGATGGTGGAGAAGAAGAAAGCCTTCCATCCCATCCCCCAGCACCAGAGGAGGTGGAGGATGACTGGGAGAATCGGGCTGAGGCGAGACCAGTATCGAGCTCGACAGTTTCCCCTGGGCTCCCCTACCAGATTATTCTGCTGGGAGACGGATGGGATACCTGGGAAGAAGCAATCCAAGACCAAGTCAAAAACCATAACCCTAGGTCGACAGAGGACGACCTAAAGAAGGAAATTGAGAACCATATTGAGAAGTATGGGCAGTACACGTCTAAAGAAGGTGTGGAACAGCAATGGCAGTTAGTGCTTCAGTGTCCCCGGAAATGCAAAGAGAAGAAAAATATTGCAGAGTGGCTAAGATGGTGGGGGGAACACCTGACCGAAAGAAAAGAGACCCTGCCAATGGGCAGAATAACTACACTGGTGAGCCCCTCTATGAAATATGACTCCATTGTTAAAATGCTGGCCAATGAGACAGGGATACGAGCAGTCCTAGCCTCTAGGGGGACAGTGAAAGCAGCATCAAGGTATAAGGGGCATGAAGACCTGCTAAGAAAGGTGCACCAATATCGAGACGCAGCAAATGAGATGCATAGGGATGAAGACCAGAGAAGTCTGCAGACCCAGCCGGGCTCGGCATCTGAGATGGAAGACATGGAAGATGAGGAATCGGGAGATGATGATCCAGGAGATGAAGAGGATAATCATGAAGAACATCATTCTCAGCCACAGGAGGTGGCAGGGACGAGCAGAGACCCTATTCGACCGATGCAAGAGCCCAGAACACCAGAACCGAGTACAGAGGCCTGGGCGGCTCAGGCTAAGGCTGGATGGGTGGCCATACAGTCGGTGACCAAAGGCCTTGAAGACCTGAGAAATGCCTTTAACGACAATCATCAAGGGGGAAGAGAGAAGCCAGATCGAGAAGAGATGCCCTGGAGAATAACTGATGAAATAGCTCCCAAATTGGAACCGTTGCCGTCAGGGGGAAAGAAGTTCAGTAATGAGGTGGGGTCAGTAGCCTATCACCTCGTAGGAGATCCATGGGAGATCAGGGCAGATGGGTTACTGGTAGTAACCAATACGAATTTGAAAATCCGCAATGGAACCTTCCGAAAAGCCCTGCTACGCAGGGCAGGGAACAGTTACAAGCGAGAGACAGAAGAACAAAATGCAAGAAATCGAGGGAACCCAGAAGGAGTGAAGTCTGTTATTGTAACAAGTGGCGGAGATCTTCCTCATTTCGCCATATTACATGCACTGGCAGAAGCATATGAAGAAGACTTGGACCTTGGAACCTACCGAGATACATTGACACAAGCCATAGAAGAGGGACTGGAGAGAGCGAATGAGCTACAATACAGGAGAGTAATAATCAGCATTGATGGATTGAGGTCTAACACTCTGCCCTGGGAAATCGCAGAGCAGGCAGCTACAAGGGCAGTGAATCTGCAGATGAAGACACACCCGGACTGCAACAGGATAGGGCAGATAGTTATAATGGTCTCACAGGCCCAAGATAAAGAACGGAGGCAGCGGCTGCTGGCACCTCTAGAAGCAGCAGAGGAGATGAGATGCATTAAGGTGAAACAAAAGACAAATAAACCAGTAAAAGAAGAACTGGAGGTGCCAGAAACCTCTAAAGGGCAAAGAGCGAGGGTCTCACTCCCACCGAACGGAACACCACAGGGGCTGGATCAGACTTGGGAAGAAGATAACCATGCCGAAGGCATAGCAGCCACCTGTGCCACACCAGGATGGGAAGCATTAACTACACCAGACCCAGTAGTCCAGAGGTTGTATGAAAAGAGGGAGGAGACTCTGAGGGAGGCAAAGCCAGAAGGAGATTACTTAGTGAAGGAGACTGCTGGACAAGCCCAGATAACCTTAAGGGATATTGGAACCCAGATGGCACAGGGAAGGATGCTTTCACCTATCCTGCCTGAAGAGAGGGCATTGCGGCAGGGCTGCCTGGAGAAATCCTCCGCTGAGCCAAGGGAGACCTCACCTGGAAGAGAAGAAGAGGTAAGTGAAGATGAGGATGAAGAAGGGAGTCGTATACCGGAGTCAGAGTCCCATAGGTTACCAGGGGACCTGCAGGAGTTGCGAACAGCACGAAGGAGAGGAGCCAAGAAAGATGCGCCGCTGCTATCAGTAAGAACGGCATCCAAGAGGATAGTGAGAGATCTGAGTTTTGGACCCATTGTTGCCAAAGATGGAAGGCAGGCATACATGCCTGAACTAGGTCAACCCAGCTATGATGTACCAAATAGCTGGGCAGAGAACCAGGAGGATCTGAGGGAGTTGAAGGTTAAAGCAACAATGGGGGAGTGGGCCAACATCTTGATGATGCCTACCTATGCCTCCCTAGTATCCAGTAAAGAATTAACAGCAAATTTAAGAGCATCCTTCACAGCTATAACACATGACGTCATGCTGTGGAGAATGAAGAAAGCCGCATATAAGTATGCGCAAGAGGAGGAAAAAGCTAGGCAGGGAGACTTCTCGGAGAATGAGGATGATGATGAAAAACTGGAAATAGCGGCCCCAAAGAGAGATGCCCGGCCAAAGTTGGTTACAGGGGGCGGGATGAGTCTGCTTGCCCCCAGCCAGGATTTCGTGGAATTTAAAAAGGTCAAGACACTGGTACCACCGAGGACTCCTGACAAACCTATGGTTGAGTATTTGAGAGATAACTGGCCATTTGTCAGGAGTGTAACCACCAACGAGGAAGCCAGAAGGCTGTGGCTGAGTCATGCCACTGGACATCCTTTGGAACCAGGGGAGTCGGCACAAGGTCACTATAGCCGGCTAGTGCTTGAAGATGGAGAAGATGAGGAGACATGGCTCAATAGAGCGCGTACACGGTTGGATAAGGGACAATCCCTCACACAGATATGGCATGAGGTGAAGGCAAAAATCTCACCGAATCGATATGTGAAGGCTCTGAGATACGTAACCAAAAGCCAGAGAGATGAGGTAGACTTTGTGGCGATGCCAGTAGACACCAACCTGCCCCAGATAGATGCAGCAGTGAAAAAATGGGACCTGAAGAGGAACTATTACAGGGAAAGAAGGGAGAAGGAGTCCCGACAGTCCACTAAAGCCAAAGCTCCTTATGGGGTCCTACAGCAATTAACAGGATCAGCCTCTGGTGCACCGGTTCAACCAACGCAGGCTAGATCGGTAGGAAAGGGGCAGGATAAACCACCAAACCAGCCCAAACTGAGCTCAAAAGCAAACACAGAGAAGAAGGGAGACTATCTCCCACCGGAGGAATACAAGAAGCTGACCTCAGAGCAGAAACAGGCCCTTTGGGATGCCCGCCGAGTGGCATCCCGAGGGCCTGAAAAGTAATGACTCAGGAGGCGCGGGTCACCCTGGAACATGCCTATTGGAAGGGGGATAGGATCTACACGGATGTAGAAGGAACCCCTTATCTGGTAGACTCTGGGGCTGAGGTGTCAATGACCCGCAGGAGCCTCGCTATTGAAGGACGCCTCAAGGTTCAACTGGCAGATGGGACGATTAAAAAATTCCCCTTTGCTATTTGGAAAGGGATAGTGTGGTTATTGGGACCATACAACTTGATGACGACGAGGGACTTGAAGGATTTGTACAGGAGCAGAAAGGAGAGAGTACCAGTCAGGCGACGACTGAAGAACCTGCATGCACGACTGATCCATTTTGTACCTCGACAGGAAGAGATGCAACCAAGAGATTGGTATAAACCGGTGGACGTAGCAGAAGTCACTGCACAAAAGATACAGGAAAGTGATTTCTCAGAATCAGGAAAAGAAAAGCTGAAGGAAATCATCTCCAGAGCCAGTGTGGCCAGATTCAAGAATGATTGTGGTGACTTGGGTGAGAAATACACACATACCATAATAGGGGGAGTCCATCCGGCAGTCCGCCAATATCCACTAAATCCAGGAGCGGTTGAAGAAATGGACCTGATAGTTACGGAGCTGAGGGCTTTGGGGATAATCAGGGAAGAGCCGAATCCAATCACCAATAGTCCAATTCAGGCGGTGAAGAAACCTGAGGCAGCAGGAGGAGGCTGGCGGCCTGTGATCAATTTTAAAGCCCTCAACCGCCGGACAGTGGCAAACAAGGCTAGTTTAATCAACCCCCAGGGTACTTTGAGGACACTGCAGGTTAAGAGGTACAAGTCATGTATTGATCTAGCTAATGGGTTCTTTTCACTAAGAATAGCTAAGGCGTCCCAGGGCAAGACAGCTTTCACACATAAGGGGAAAGCTTATGTGTAGAAGCGGTTGCCCCAAGGATTCAAGAACTCTCCAAATGTTTTTCAGTCGGCGGTGATGGATATCCTAGAAGGGTTGGGAGCAACAGTCTACATTGATGACGTGTATATTGCGGATGATGATGAAAAGGAGCACCTGGAAAGATTGCAAAAGGTAATCGAGCGACTGACAACAGCAGGATTGAAACTGAATCTCAAGAAATGTCAGTTTGGCCAGTTTCAGGTGAACTACCTAGGGTTCCAGGTCTCTGCAGATTTGGGCGTGTCGGATGGGTATCGAGAAAAGCTGGACCAAATCAGACCCCCGACTTCTTTGACTGGGCTTCAGCAGATCCTGGGGCTATGCAACTATGTGAGGGATCATGTTCCTGGGTACCAGAAGTATGCTAGACCCCTGTATGCCAGATTGAAAAAAGAAGAGCCTCAACCAAACAAGGGCACTGGCAAAGAATGGGTGTGGACAGCTGCAGATCAGAGCCATCTGGAGGAATTGAAGAAAGCTATCCAAGGAGCCCTAAGATTGGAGCCGAGAAGCCTGAGTACCAGACTGGTAGCTGAGACTAGTTGCGAGGATGATGACGCAGTGGTTAAAGTCAGCAACGAAGAAGCAGGAATGGTTGCTCTTTGGAGCTACACCCTGTCCCCGGTGGAGAAGAAATATCCACCAGAAGAAAAAGGAATTGGCAGTCCTGGCCAGATACTGGAGTGCACTGAAGGACTTGGCACAGGGCCAGGGCATCAGGGTAAGTACGCAAAGTCAGGTACATCGGTTTCTCAGAAAAGCCACAGTGGAAAGTACCAAGGCGACCAATGCGAGGTGGGGAAGATGGGAGGATATTCTGTTGGACCCAGACCTCGAAATTGGACCTGTTCAGCCTGCGAGCAAAAAACCACTGAAATCGGACGAGACACTGAAGACACTGTATGAGTGGACTTTATACACCGACGGATCAAGAAAAGGGCCTGATAGCACATCATATTGGGGCTTTATCCTCAAGCAAGGGGAGAAAGAACGCTGTCGGCAGAAGGGCAGGACAGATGGCAGTGCCCAGACAGGCGAAGTAACAGCAGTCCTGGAAGGATTGCTAGAGCTGGAGAAGAGGAAAATAAAGAGAGCCAGGATAATAACTGACAGTTATTACTGTGCACAGGCTCTGAATGAGGACCTAGCCATTTGGGAGGAAAATGGTTTTGAGAGTGCCAGAGGTAAGACGGTGGCTCATCGAGACCTTTGGAAGAAAATAGCCGAACTACGGCTTGACATGGACCTTGAAGTGGTGCACCAAAGGGCTCACACAAAGGAAGGAGCACACTGGCAGGGAAACGATGAAGTGGATCGTTTCGTGCAAATGAGGAAAATTGTCTTTGTCGGGATCGAGAAGTGGGACGAAACACCTAAAGGGAAGGTGGTCCCAGATGAGTGCGTGAAGGAGGTGGTGCAGGCCGTACATGAAGCGCTAGGCCATGTGGGCACCCTACCTACACGTAGGGGGCTGGAGAAGCAGCAACTTTGGATTCCAGAGCGCCGAATATGACATGTCCTGAAAGCCTGTGAAGTATGCGGTCGTTACAATGCGGGGCGCAGAGGACAGAGAGTAGAAGGGCTCACCATTAAAAGCACAGTTCCCTGGGGATCTGTATGCATGGATGTAGCAGGCCCGCTAGGAGTAACGGGAAAGAAAGGTGAGAAATACCTTTTAGTGCTTGTGGACTCCATGTCAGGTTATGTGGTCATCAAACCAGTGAGAAAGGCTAATGGCAACAGTGTTGTTAGCATGCTGGATCAAGTCTGTAGCAACTTGGGAGTTCCTAAGGAGCTGAGAACAGATAACGGAACCCATTTTCGTAACGCTAAAGTGGACGGATGGTGCCAACAACATGGGGTGATGAGAATTTATTCACCACCATATACACCTCAGGCAAATGGGGTGGTGGAGCGCACCATTGGGTTGGTAAAAAACTGGATAGACAAAAATGCGAATTCCAGGGAATGGAGCATCAAAGCCCTCGAAGTGGGGGTGGCCTTGAATGACAGACAGCGAGCTGATAGACCCTCCCCCTCTGAGGAGCTGAATCAGCGTCCCTTCGTATCACAGGAGATAGGGAGGGTCTCTGAAGACAAGGAGAAGATACCAGTCCCTAAGGTGCCATTTCGGGTGGGACAACAGGTCTGGATCAAAGCAAGAGAGACACCCAGTGGTGCAGCAGTCAAAGCAAAATACGAAAAGCCTGACATTGTGAAAGAAGTGTTAGACAGTAACACAGTATTACTGAAGAAAGGAGGAATCCAAGGAGTAGGGCAGCTGAAGCCAGTTCCAGACTAGAAGAAACCAGGAACCAAGAATTATGGCCACGAGCACACAAGGCTTACCACCCTTCATTGGAGTGGCCAACATTAATGGGGTGGTTGCCATGCGGAGGAGCACTACAGGGCTTTGGGCAGGCAGAGCCCTGAAGAAATTGGAATATGCTAAAAGCGGACTCCTGTCAGATGAGAAGGAAATGCTGGAATGGAAGAAGATGGACAACGCTTGTGTGGTCTGCTGGAATCCAACGACCCTAGCAGTACAATGGGAAGGACCGGGGCAGGAAAAGCCCATGAGAGTCAAACCAGGACGAAGAGAATTGAAGGGAATGCATCCTAAACCAGTAAAAGTCATGGATGCATTTATCTGTGGGACGTGTAGAGTAGAAACGTTGCCTAGGCTGATTATCATTACGCAGTGGGACCTCCGAGGAGCAAGACCAGAGTTAGCACATTGTGTTTGTCAGTGGGACGGGGAATTCATTCATCTCTGCAGCAGCTGCAACCTCCAGCGGAAATGTGGACAGCTGGTGCAGGTGGGCACGGCCGAAGGATGGCAGGTGAGAAAGTTTCTAGACCCAATCCTTCGTCTAGGGCCAGTGGAGGATAAAGGTTGTGATGGTGAACCTTTGGTGACAACCTTTACCCCTGAGTCTCTGGGAGAGGACAAGGAGAAGACACCCTCAGCTCCACCATTCTACACCCGAACAGGTAGTGAGGATGGAGAAGAAGGAGCTGCCAAATGTGGCGATAGGGTGCACCCTCTGTGGAAAAAGATAGTGAAGAGAGCTTGGCCCTATAATGCAGCAATGGTAGCGATGACCCCACCACTGGCAACAACCCCAGTCCCGCTGGTGTTTAGAGTTTACCGGGACCCTGAGGGACCAAGGTATACCTCTGGGATGGAAACTATTCCAGATGCCCACCGAGAGATAGCGCAAGCTCATGGTTGGGAGGGGCCATGGGAGCTGACTACCTGGGAAAAATTGATAACTGAGGTTTTTACTGATCAGTCTCTGCCACTGGAAGAGGCAGCCCCTGTACCCAGAGAAGATGGTGTCAGGGGTTCCAAGTTGGCATACAGTGTTACGAGCCTTGATGCCTGGGGGAAGACAGGCATGAAAACTAAGGAGAAGAGTACGGTGTTTACGGTCACCCCGGAAGATTGGCGTCGAGATGGTGCCATTCAAATGGTGGATTCATGGGTGTCCAGAGCAGCCACGCCCACCAGGCCGGACCAGACACTGAAGGTAAAAGTGAGAGTGAAGATGGTTATGGTTCCATATGAGGGGGTGTACTTGATAGGTGTGGACCTAACCCGGGTTGAGGAGGTGAAGCCTGTAGAGAAGCTCAAGACCAAGAAGGGGGAGAGAGTTAAAGAAAGTTTCCGGTCTTGGATCAGGCGTTCTCTGCAAAAAGTGAAGCAGGGAAGAGGAGATCACCTGTAAAACTTGGGAAAAAAAAAAAAAAAACCTGTTGGCAGTGTTGTTGTAATGCCGGATCCTGAAGAACAGAGGTCATCGTGCCCCTGTCCAACAGGAAGCAGAAAAGCCTTTTTAAGCTCAAAACAGCATGGATGTGCCGCTGTGGGGGCAAAGAAGGAAATTAGTGGTACCGGGGGTACAACAGTTCGAGATGGATAACCGGCAACAACAAAACAGGTATCGACCACGGAACGGACAAAGGATTTGGATATGTCTAGCGATTAAAGTATTTGCAGTAATGGTAGGATGTGCAGCAGTCTTAACCATACTATATATTATAGGTAAAGAGCCATGGACGCAAGCCTATGTACGAAGTTGGTTACCCTACCATGAAAGGGTTCCACCAAACTTGTGGAGTAGGGAAGCCTAGATATTTGTTGATCCCCAAGAAGCAGAGCAGCTGGAAGAGGTGGTGATGCCACTTGAAGTTCCTGATCTCCAAGAGAACAAGCAGCTGGAAGAGGTGGTGATGCCACTTGAGATTCCTGATCTCCAGGAGAACGAGCAGATGGAAGAAGAAGGGATGCAGCCTGAAATCCCTGATCCCAGGGAGGAAGAGCAACCTGAAGAAGAATGGATGGAACTTGAGACTCCTGATCCCCAGGAGGAGGAGCAGTCTGGGGAAATAGCGATTCCACTAGACTGGATTGTGCTCAGTAGCTGGGAAAGGTCGACGGTGAGTCTTCAGAACAACAAGGAAGAGAAGGTGGCTGTTATGTCCAACAGCGGAGGACTCGTGGAGCAATCATGTGATGTGATTGACATATCTGCACCCGAAGAGGATGAAGACTCTTTTTCTGTGAGTTGGGAATTGGGCAGCCTGTGATCTCAAGAAGGGGGTGTCAAGTTGAGCCAAGATTTGAGATCACAGGAGCAGCTATTAACAAGGTCACTGGGGTGAAATAGGTCTGATGAGGGGGCCGAGTTTAATAGAGTAATATGGATTTGGCTTAAAGTGTGTGTGTGCTTAGATGAGAAGTCATGTTTACGATGTAATGATTTGAAATGTTGAAGTCAGATAAATTTAAAGCTACGCTTATGGGATGGTTTGTAAAATCAGATGAATTTTTATGATTAAATAACCAGTGTGATGGATAACTGATGGTTACTGTGTTAAAGTACTGCAGGTGGAGGAGATGAGAAGTGATGGAGCTCTTGGCTGTCGGCTAAGACTGTGAGGAAGGAGTTATGGTGTAATTTGGCCGATAATTGAGCAACAGGCTCCTTTTAAGGTGGAAAGGGGAACTGACCTGGGGTGAATGCAGGTGACTTCCTGGCAGCCGAGAGGAGGTTATGGTGCAATTCGGCCGATTAACGAAAACAATCTCCTAATAAGGAGGTGAGCAGTTAACATAGGGTGAGCTTGTGGAAAAGTACAAAATTACATATGTAGAAATTAAGCAACATGGGTGTGTAAGGTGATTTAATAAAAGTAATCCGAGGTGACAATTGTCCGGAGATGTTCGTGGACGCAGTCGGAGAAGGATCCCGTCCGATGTAGTCTATGGACAGTGAGGCTATTTCTCACTAATTAGAACGATCCAGTATTGGTCTGCAAATAGACTCAGAAAATAGATAGTGGATTTTTTCTATCACCCAGCAAGAGCTAACAGAAGAGCTAACAGCTAGCCGAGCCACAGACTCCAGCAGTGCTCATCTCTTCCTGTGACTTTTGACAGTTTACCATCGTGTTAGATCTTTTTTGACACTTTTCCTATTTTTCTGCAACAAGCCCAAAAGACTTTTAAAGATTTTTTGCAAAGACTGAATCGGGGTCTGGACGTTCTCTCCCCCTATTTTCTGGAGAGTTCCTGCAGGATCCTGAGACTTTGTACTGAGTTCTTCACATCCTCCAGGAGATCTCCACAAAACAGGTCAGGTAGGGTGTGACAGCCCAGGCCATGCTGTTACACTCCAACTATTAAAACACAATATTTGGAGATTTAATTAAGGAAGCTCAGTTCTATAATTTTGACCAAATTTATGATTCTGAAGCATGTGCTTAAATAATTTTGGCGTGTTTGCTCAGACATGATCAGTTCTGTGAGTTAGACCAGAATTATTATTCCTGATCACCTTTTTGATTGATTTTGGCATTTTTGATTATGATCACCTTTTTGATTGATTTTGGCATTTTTGATTATGATCACCTTTTTGATTGATTTTGACATTTTTGATTATGAGCTGTTGCTTTTCCCTGCTATTATTATGCAATAAACATTTAACCTGCATTTAAAGTGACGTAGTATGGAGTTTTGAATTATCACCTGAAGTTTATGAAATCCTCATGGTGTAAAAGGTTAAGCAATTGTGTGCATTTGAAATCTAATGGTTCTTACAGGTTGTTCTGGTCACTAAGGTATTGCACAGAATTATAAACGGATCCCTGCGGTTACACTAATCCAAACCGCTAAATTAAAACCTAGCAATTCTCCAAGTGCCAGGTCTTTTAAGAAGAAAGCTGTCGTTAACAGACGTGACTGATAAGAAGACTGAACTATTTAGGCTGCCTAGCGCAGTCTTCTATCAGAGCAAGAGGGATAGGCGTCTGGATGGAGACAGTGAGAGCTAGGCGAGTTTCTTCGACACCAGCTTAAGCTGTTCTGCTGAACTTATTAGGTAATACCTATGAGCAGTTTAGAACCTAACCCTAGAAACGGAGAGCTGGTCCGATTGCCCTGTATTGGGTAAATTCGGCGGGACTACACCTCACAAGAAGGAAAGTTCCCAAAGGCGACTTATCCAAATCTTCTCAAAAAGAGCTCTGGCAGTGACTCACCTTTACTGGGATGATACTTTTATTCCAGTCTTCTGTGATGTTGATGTCAGGTATCAGGCATTGGTGATCTGGTACATCAGTCAGAAAAATAAGGGTGAAAGCACCAAATCCATTGGGCACAATGGTGGAACAGAGCAGGAGGAAGACAATTAGCTGGAAACGTCCCCACTGACCCAGGAAAGCAACAGTGTTATCGTAATCCTTCATAGTCAAATATTCCTTTTCCGTCCAGGTAACCTGTTCCACAGACCGTCCTCCTACAAATCTATTCTGTGCAGGTGTTCCTATTGCAGAAGTAGTTTTAAAAGTAAAAGGGATTTACCGGCTACTCCACCCCACAGAACACAGGAATCCTGGCTCCTGCCACCTTTTCTCTTCTTCCTTATAATAGCTGTTCAAACCTGCCTACCTGGGAAAACCTGTGTGAAGGCGGGATTCACAGCTCAGCATGGCGGGCAATGTTCCAGAGCCCCAGGGGCTTCAAGAGACAATATTTACTCCATTATTATACCTTAGAAGCACATGAGAGCACAACACTCAAAGGCAGTCTATAGCAAAGAGGGTGGCACATATCCAAAAGCACTGCCTATGGAAACCAGTTATTCCAGTTTTTTTTTTAAACAGATGTGTCAATCAGGTTGTTCAGTTACGGATAAAATAAGTGAAAGGTAAAGTCCAAAAACTCAGAAAGCACCAGACTTAAATGACTTTTGTTAAGCCCTTGTAATTAAGGTTATCAGCAAAGCAAATGTAAAAGTTTAATGGTGTCATTGCAGATGATTATTAGAGAAGGCGATCGCAGAAACTGGGTAGGGTAAGTATTTATTTAAAGTACAGAATTTTAGGATGCAGTATGAGAAAGTGGTGGTAATGTCTTAAAAACAACACAAATGGCATCAGCTGTGGTCTACCACTAGATGTAGCTGTTGTATTAGTCTGTAATGTAGTTGACTGTAGTTTTACCTCTACCAAGGAGGTTGTGATGGCCGGCATTGGTTTGTTTGTGGGTTTGTTTGTTTCTTTGTTAGTTTGTGTTCAAAATAACTCAAAAAGTTATGGACGGATTTGGATGAAATTGTCAGAAAATGTGTGAAATGGGACAAGGAAGAAATTATGAAATTTTGGGACTGCTCTGGATCACCGTCTCCATCCAGGAATTTTTTTAATGTCAGTGTAACCGGGTGGACAATTAAATGCGGTTTACTCTAACAGCCACCAGAGGGCACTCTTGTTTTTGGGGTAACCCCCTGTGACCACATGAAATTTTGGGTCTCCATGCAGCAAACAGCGACAATGATGCTCTTCTCTTTCCTTCCTGAGCGACATATGCACAGTTAGGACACATTTGTATCTGTCACCTTCCATACAAAATATGTGAATTGGGAGGTTGTGTTGGGGGTGGACTGAAGCTCCTTGGCTGAGTGCTTTTCTAGTTAATATTACATTCATGTGGCAGTGCTGATTTGTGAGCAGTTTGCCTTTTGACACATTTCCACTATAGACTACAAGATCAGTTACAAACTATTACTCATTCCCTACGGATTTTACATGCTTTTCATTTGCGCAGTAGCCTAAATCCTTGGAGGGGAATTTTAAACAGAGACAATAGTAGATACAGATGGTTTACAGATAAAGACAAGAAGGAAAAAAGAATGAGGGTCTTAGCTGTCCATTACACCAGTCATCCATGCTTTACTAATAGTTAATCTACACCACACAGTGGCACCTCCCTGTCCTGTTATGCCATTCTGGTTTTCCTTCTTGCGTCTCATTCTGTGACTCTTGTTTGTTCTTTTATTACATACAATTAGTGTAGATCTTCACTTTTCATTAAAAATCGACTTGTTTATTTTTTTATTCAAAGCATTGACTTTCTGTAGCAGAGGCACCATTTCATCAGAACCAAAGGTATGTAAAAACAACAACAACAAAAAACCCATGTATGAACTATTGTGTCTGCTAGCAGAAGCAGTAGTCACAAATTTGGGTCCGTTTTGTTTAAAGTGAATGTTTAACTCGTTTCATTCTGTGATACTGGTGTGTGTGTGTGTGTGTGTGTGTGTGTGTGTGTGTACTCTACAGACTACAGAACTTCTATTGTTTATTTAAATGCTACCAGTACCTTTGGTAGAGCTAGTATTTCTGCTTTATTTACCCATAACTCAAGCCCAAGATTTGACAGGAGAAACTTCGACGAAACAACAGCGAGTGAAAATGGTGGCATCTGCTGTCTTCAAAACCCCGCTCCTCTTTCTGCTTCTGTACTTCTTTGTGTGTTCCCTTGACATTTTAAGTTCTGCCTTCCAACTTGCCGGAGGTAAACAAAAGGCATGTGACTGTTTTCATTGTTCCATGGACAGCACACACCAAATTTGATGTTAAATCTTTAGGCCGGCCTCCTTTCTCCTTCCAGGCAGGGTAGCAGGGGACATCTTCCAGGAGAATGCTATCCTGTCTAACCCAGTGGCAGCACAGAAATGTATGCAATTGTGTCAGTTTGTCATTATGTCTGTGATTAGCTGTCTATTGAATAACTTATCTCCTTCCTCATACATACCCCTCTCCCTCACTCCCTTCTACTTGTGTTTCAATCACAAAATTTAATCTGTGCATCAATAATCAATCAACATGCATTTCAAATTAAACTGATGACTAAGTTAAAAGTTTGTCACACAGCAGTGGTAATTTTTTTCTTTCATATCTTGGTAGTTACATTTTGTTTCATCTCTTTGTGGACTGCTCTTTGTCAGACTTGGCCATAGGTCTGATTCTCCTGGCTTGTTCCCTGTTGGTCCTGTGTAGCTGCCTGATAATACTAGTTAAACTGCTCAACTCCCTGCTGAAGGGCCAGGTGGCCAGTGCTATTAACAATGTTGTTAACACAGGTAATGTAAGAATACGAAAGTTGAATTCACAGCTCTTCATTTATGTTAACCTAAAATTTATGCCAGATATAACCACATTCCTCATAGCTGATTTTAGAAATATTAAAATCTCTCTGCCCTACTGTGTTGTCTCCCTGTAGACTTTCCCTACCCTTTCACCTGGCTGGGAGGTTGTCTGGCTGTTTGAACTCAACCGTCTTCTCTTGTTGCACCATTTTCTCCCTAGTCAACTCTCGACCTCTTCTCGGCTATATGCCCATCACGGCTCATCTCTCATCCAGATCGTTGCACTGCTGCCACCTACAGGGCTGCAGTGAGTTACTATACTACAGTACAAGTCTGAAATTTAAAGGAGAGCTTCCCCAGAATGTCCCCTGTCACCTCCCCATTGAAAAACATATTTGACAGTGGCAGCGAGGAGTTGGATTTGAAATGACGCATATTTACAACAATGGCAGTCAATGAGTTAATTTGTGCATATTATTTCAAAATTGCAGCTGATTGTAATGCAAATCAAAATATTCTGACAAGAAGCAAAAACTTCACAATGAAGAAGAAGAACTGACACATATACATTTTAGGTACTGCTGGTTTGCTGTCTTTTACCTCCTCTTCTGTTTTTTGCTGCTCCCATCCTCGTATTTGCTCTCTCCATGGCTGGCTGGAAGGTGATGACTGGGATTGGCATACCAGTCATTATGTGATTATATCTGTTGCAGCAGTAAACATCCTTCAGGTGCAAAGACCTGACTGTTTGCCACTGAGACTACAAAACTGGGACTTTCTTCCTGGTTGGATGACCTCATTGCAGCCCCTGGATGATGTCATCACTAGGGCAATCCTGTGGAGCAGGCAAGGGAAAGGTAAATATCTCTGCTAATATCATAATGGAAAGGAACATGACAACTGTGGCACTAATTAACTTTTTTCACCATTTCTGTACACTGGATCCTCTCTTTGCTGTTTTTGCTTCAAGGCTGGTGTTTTAAGAGAAGTGATAGTCCTGTAATGTCACTGGAAGGCATAACTGTCAACCCTGAGAGAAGTGTAAGGGAGAAATGGTGGCAGAATGTGGAAGAGCAACAGATTGATGACAACTGGATGAAACAAAGAGGATTGGACAGTCCTGGATGCAGTGATTTACATTATCATGAAAATAATACAGACATCATAGCTAGCAACATGTCTACAGAAAACAAAATGCATCACACCACAAAGAAAGAGGCAAAGTCAAACACTGAGAGCACTCAACTGCAGAGCACTCTCTTGTAGTGCTATGACTGGCATATCTAAAACCAAGGTGTGTCAAAACTTGCATTGACAAACACCTGTAAAGAGTGATTACACTCAACGCACCGGTTAGCTTGAACCAAGAAGGTATGAAACAGGAAAAAACCTGCATACCAAAACAGCAAACTGCAACCACTGCAGACAACCACAAGTGTGTGAGAGAGCATAGCAGTTCAAACTTCACAGAGTATATATGGCAGTATATATACATTGTATATATACATCTACACAATGAGGCCAAAAAATCCCTGATTTGAAGATCAGATGCACAAAAACACCTGTGGTACCATTTTTACACCGTTTTCTGCACTTATATATACATATATCTGTCTATGTCACATAGCCTATTGCAAGCTTTCTGATATCACTGTATACATATATTGACTGTAGTGCTGTCAAAAATATCGCGTTATTAATGCGTTAACGCAAGTCAATTTTACCGGTGTCAGTTTTTTTATCGCGAGATTAACGCCGTTTTTGACCTAGTGAACTTGTAGTTTTTTCACAGGCTGTGGCCATAGCTTGTAACGTTGAAAAAACTACGCCGGGGGCGGCGGCGGCAGCGAGGTGTTCGCCGTCGGAGTCCGGCAGGATCTCCTGCCGGCGGCGGCACAGCAGCAATGTTCTCGCTCGTCATGCCTTTCTGTCGGCTCCTTTTCCGCCTCCCGAACCGCGTGCCGCTGGTGCAGATGCTCAGCCAGGCGACAGCGGCCGGTAGGGGGGAGCGAAGTAAGACCGAAGTTGTCTGTGTGTATTGTCAGTGTGAACTGAGTTATCGTAGCACATCCAGTCTGAAATACCACTTGATGGTCAAACACACAGCTGATGCGAATTCTCCGCCTCCTCAAAACCAGGTGACAATGGTGATAAGAGTATTAAAATGATAATTAAAGGGACATTTAGAATACATAAAAAATGTGCGATTAATTTGCTGTTAATCGCAAGTTAACTATGACATTCATGCGATTAATCGCGAATTTAATCGACTGACAGCACTAACAGACTGACGGTACAAAATGCATACTGTAGTTTGCATGCTTTCCCCCAACCCCCCCCAAAAAAACAAACAATGCAGATAAGCTTATTTTTCAACTATAAAATTTTTTGCTCAGTAAATGTTCGTGTCAATCAATTCACAAACACATTCAAATAAAGGTATTGCATTTATGTTTTCTATTATGTAATAAATACAAAAGAAGCCTCTAATACATTTTCTATTACAATTTCTAAACTGTAAAATATCAAAACAAGCATCAGCCCTGTCAATTGGTCTGATACCTGCCCACTGAGCTAAGGCAACTTACTTTATATTGAAACAAATGGCTTCAGAGTAGGATATGAATAGCAAATACATGGCACATTGGTTTCACATAAAAAAGAAAAAAAAACAGGGCAGGGAATTTGGACTCGTGTCGCACTCATAGTTTGATCAGCTGCTTAGTTAATCCCTCCCTGTTTGTGACAGTCTTTATACATTTAATCAACGTACCAAAAGTCAGAAAATCTGTGAACACTTGTAGATCCTGTGCATACAAATGTGCATTAAATGACCACATCGATGCTGTTACTTTCAGATATTTGTTCTGGTAGACTTCTTCTATACACCATCCATGTGTACATTATGTGAGGGGCAGGACAACCACAGACATACGTCACCAAATTCGCATTGAACTATGGGCAACGTGTCTTAGCAAAGTCTGCAGACATACAGACTCACAGAAAATACGAATAATTGTGCTGAAAAGTCCACATTATAAACTTGATGATTTGACAGTGGGATAGCCCTAATCCTTCACACACTTAGCAGGAAGGTAGTACCACAGGTAGCGGAGTCTTATTTCTACTGCTGCATGGACACTTTATCCTGTTATGAGGAGATAAGACAAACAAGTAAACAAGACATTAGTGGTTGTAGAGTGCTTACAAAGTTAACTGTTAAAATCATAAGTATCACACATGTACTAAAGTCACCGGTGTCACATTGTCACAGTTAGACCATGGTTAGAATCAAGTGGAGGTTAAGAAAACAAAATAAAGGACAATGTCTGTGATTAAACAGTGAGGTAACGCTGTTAACAACTTAGAGTAACTTTGGTACTAAATAGTAAAGGTTGTAAAATAATCCTTCAGCCTGCCATAAAATTATTGTCCACTTGGTGGCAGCAGATATGAGTTGAAAACAGAACCTTCTCAAGAGATGAGATTTATTAGCAAGCATGTCTATTTAGAAAATCTGCAGTTATGAGCTATGACTAACTCCTTCCAAAATGTCATTTGATACATTGTAAAAGTGTTGATTGTATATCACAAAAATAAATGTTGCAATCAAAAGCAAGTTGAAACAAAAGGCACTTGAAGTGTTTTCATATGTTTGTCTTCATATAAATAAAGTATGAGATTTTTAATATTATTATTAGTGTAGTTTGATTCCCATGAAAAAAAGTTTACAACTCTTATATTAATATGGAAATGTCTGTAGAGTTGCTCAAAATTGAATTAGAGTATTTACGCCATGTGATCTAAGTACCACTAATACTTGCCTGTGATGCAAGAATATAGTTTGTACTGCTGTATGTATCGTATAGGAGTTATCATTTCTAAAAAAATATGTGTTTAGAGTAACAGACACCAGCATGACCACATACTATCCTGCCTACTGTGTAGAGTAGTTGTGGGACATAAAAGATATGAAGACCATTAAACAGGACAAATTCCAGTTTTACGGTATTTATTAGATGTACACATCTGTGCACACATGTAGGCGTTTAAATCCAGTTTTTCTTATTTCATAAGATGGAAAATAATTTGCCAGCTTAATGTCACCAATTTAAACACTAAAGTAATGAGGCACACTAAATATTATAAGAAATTAATATCCATGAAGGGTGAATATTGGACTTGACTGAACGTGCTTCATGGCACACTGTGTGGAATTAGGTAAATATGTGCATTAATGACACATTATGTGAGGTGGTGCACCAATTAAATCAACTGCAAAACTTTCACTAGTATTAAAGAAGGTAGTTTTAAGATTGCTCTAAAATGTGAAATAACTTAGTCACTTCCTAGATACATTGTAGTAAATAAAAGATAGTAGACCACACCGAGTTTGGAACACAAGAAACTACATAAAAAGGTGTATTTCTCAAGCAGCATACCTTTCTCTTTCTTCTAATTGTTGGATAGTTTCAGGTAGAGGTTGTCCAAAACTCTCTGGAAGGAACAAAGCGGCAAAGGCAGACAATACCGCCAAAGTTCCCAATATAATATAGGGCAAGTACTTAAAATATATACCTTAAAAGAGAGAAGACAAGGTTTAGACGAGAGAGGCCCTTTATAAGTGTGCATTTACAGTAAATGTGAGTTAAGGTATGCACTGGAATTCAGGTATAACACTCAGTCTGAACATGTAAGAGTTCATTAACAAACACAATCAAAAGCAAAATGTTGCTTTTTAAAAAACTTATTACTTAAAATTATTACTTGAAGTTTACTCACTCAAATTTAACACAAAAGGGGAAATGCAACTTCCCATTCTGGAAAAAGCCATGCTTATCCCTGTTGCTGTGTTCCTGAGAACTGTTGGGTATAGCTCTGCGACGTAGGCAAATGTCAGGGAGATACCAGTTGTAAAAGCATATTTGCCCACCAACTCCAGTGAAAGAGACAGATTTGGTAGATCTAAAGGATAAAACATTTATTTAGTTTGTTTTTACACATAATACAACAGAACAGAAACAAAATGTTATGTCTACAACTTCTGTTCCCTTTCAGTCGATTCACTGTGTACAACACTTACACTATAGGATACCACGCCCCCGCGTGGCCTGACTGAAGACACCTCTATTTCACCTTTAAGGTAGACGATCTGTGATGACATATGTGAGGTCCCGCTTGCACATATACATACCTGTCATCACAATCACCCCTCAGTTCGATAGTCGCTCAGCTGCACAGCCAGGCAAACCTCGTTCCTCTCCTAGAAGACATTTCTTCCCTTTCAGTCAATTCACTCAATACAACACATATAGTATGGGACATGTAAACACACCATGCAGAGCAGCCACTGAACTGGAGTCTAGCCTGCAGCACTCTAGTGCATAGGTCGACCAAGCAGAAAGGACAGAATGAGCCATCAAAGGGGCTGTCACGTCCAAACGATAAAACGTCAAAACGTCCACAATAGAGCACTGAAATGGGAGGACATTTCACCACTGCTCAAATGCCCGTCATCTGTATGTATACAGGCCTCTAGTGGATGAGGAACTGTTGCCACCACTTTCAGGAGGCAGGCCCTTCAGCCATTAAATTGGACCTTTCAATAGGTAGGCATGCAGCCGCCACAGTTCAGGGCGCGGGTGAACAACCTCTCCTCTGGCTTGACAGAGGAGATCCGTGCAGACAGGGAGCTGCCAGCAGGCAAGCCCTGCTGATGCACCCCCTCCAGAGAAAGCAGTATCATTTCCATTGGGGGAAGCGCATACAGGAGCATGTTGAGCCATGGGTGAGCTACTGCATCGTCTGTTAAGGAAAAGACCAGAGGGCAGTGTGTGTTAACTCTGGATGCAAAAAGATCCACTTCTGCCCTGTCAAACCAGTGACTGACTTGCAGCACTGTTAGGAGGAGGGCTGTCACCACTCTGACTACACTGATTTATCTGATTTGCAGTTTTTTGAAAATAAAGACTATTCTTTGTTTGTTGAAACATTTGAACATTTAAGATTGTGCAAGGAACTGAAGGTCCCTTTACTGGGCCACTGAAAGAGTAACAAACATTGTGAACATTTGTTATGGTCACGTGAGAAACATTGAAAGCACCTAAACTGGAGGATCCCTGAGATAACACAAGTGCCTTTGCGTGTATGGGGGAAATGTGCTTGGGACACTGTGTTAGTGGAGTGCAGTGCCGCTTGTGACTGAACCCCTGAACAGAGCATGGAAGGTGCCTCCTGCACAGCAACAAGAGGGGTAGTAGTGTCTCCCTGCTGCTGGAGCCCCTCTCCCCTCAGTCCCTGGGTTAGAATGACTGATTTTTCTTCCTCATCTGCATCAGGTCTCTCTGGAGGTGGGCTTTCAGAGCAAATTGAGGCTGGCTAGCTCCCTCGGAGGGTTCTGGCTCGAACTAAGCTAAACCGTAAATATACTCCATATGATCTGCCCAGTTAGCAGCAGTGACTCCGACCAGGAACCTCTCGTTGTCAGACTCGGACAAAGCCGGGTCCCTCGACTCGGAGAGTGGCCGCGGTATCCAGCAGTTTTTTTTTAGAGACGTGATCCGTCTCTTCAGGTCTGAATGCCGAAGCTGCCGACAAAACTTGCACACCTCGGGCTCCATCAATGCTCTTCTGGCGTGGACAATTCCCAGACAGACAGAACATGCTTCATGCTGGTCTTTGTGCAGGGAGAAGTTGCACCCCTGAGGACAGGGGTGAACTGAAGAGTTCTTCCTCACCTTAGGCTTGGTGCTTATATGGAGACACAAAGGGGCAGCCACACTTACAACGGTAGGAACAGTGGCCAACACCAACAGAGGCAGTTAAACCAATTTTAAACCAGCAGTAGACTACAGAAAACAGAGCTAACTAGCGGTAGCTAGCTAGCCCGTTTCAAGAAGGTGTTCTTAGCCAAGGTGACCAAATGTCCTGTTTTCAGTCCTGTCCTGGCTACCCTGGTTGTTTTTTATAAAGTGATGAAATGTTGTGTTTTTCATAGTTTTCAAGAAGGATGAAGCAGAAAACTAAAGGTATAATATTTTTTGTAAGTTTGTGAGAGATATTTTTGTTAAAGTTGAATTGCCAATATAGCAGAGGTATTTTTTAGTTATTTTTTTCTAATACAGAAGAGACGTTATTTTTTTTCATTATTTCATACGTTGTTTGAAACTTGTCACAATAAAACATATTGAGTAACCTCTGAGAAGCCTGTCTGAATTTGTGTCTTTGGTTATAGACAGTGTTTAGTAATTTAACAATTTTCTATGCATACAGAGGAGGCATACTTTTAATGTGTTGAAATTATAAGGCATCTCTGAATAAACTTCGAGGATCATTTGAGTATCTCATTGCCGGGCAGAGTGTCCTGGATTTCGGTAGTCAAAATATGGTCACCCTATCTTAGCAAGAACTGAGGGATGACTATGACAGGTATTTATATGTGCAGGCAGGGCCTCACATATGTCATCACAGATAATCTGCCTCACTGGTGGTGAATAGAGGTGTCTTCAGCCAGGCCACGCAAGGACATGATATTCCATACTGTATGTGCTGTAGTGAGTGAATTGACTGAAAGGGAACAATACAAACCTCAACTCTGTCACATTTGTTTAACTGTGTGTACAAGAGGATTACCAGTGCATTTGAATCATGCTTCCCCTCTCTATCTTAAACACGTGCTTAAGGAAGAAATAATTCATGACTGATGACTTAATGCATTAACTGATGCAGTTTGTACTGTGAATTCCCATCACCAACCTTTAAGAAACAAACAAATTGCTTTTGTGTCTTTTTCTAATTATAAGAGTTGCTTCACGCAAGACACTGTTTTGAACACCACTATACTTGGTGAATAGTGACATTTTTCCAAAGACTTTTTTCATTTTCTAAAAACTTCTTTCTAGGACTACCACTTTGCTGCACAGCTTCAGACTAACTTTTTCCACTGGTAGCACTGGTGCGACTAGCTTTCTTAGTTGGTCACACCAGATTTGGTCACCTCACCCCCTTATTAACCAAACTGGCTGAAGATCGTTTCATCATTGGAACATGACTGCTTTACATGTCAGGTCGAGAGAGACTGAGTCAATGTGGAAAAAACAGTACTATTTTCAACCACAACAACTTATGCAAGACCACCACATCAGCCTAATGATCATCATTCACTCGCACAACATTTGCACATCACATTTGCATCAATCTTTGTACATTTAAGGGAAATGAAGGCAGAGGTACAAACATTCACCTAATTTTTTGTGCTTACCTTCTGGCACCAGTTGAATAAAGTACAGTGGCACTGCGCCAAGGAGGAAGCAACTAATTACAGACAGCCGCCGTGGGAGGTATCGCAAAGCCACCCAGCTGGAAATGTAGGCTGGAATCTCAACAACTGCTGAGAGAAAACAGCTGATGAAGGGGTCAGCATGGAGTTGGGCTGTACTGAAGGACAGGCCAAAGTAGCCTGCTGTAACAGTGAACCTGACCAAATCAAAGACATAAATGGCAGCAATGTTTAAAATGAATTTTGAGTAGAAAACTGCATAAAAATAGCATTCCATGACACGTATTGTAATTGTAGACATGCAGACAATTTAACTGATGTGTTGGTGCAATGAGGAAACAACAAGTCACAGATATTTTAAACATTAGCACAAACAATATGTCATCAATATAAACTATAAAAGGGACTAATACAGAACTTTGGGCAACTCAAGTGTTAGAAAAAAAACGCTTATTTTGAGACATTCAGTGAGGAATGTTTGGACATACAGACAACTTTGTGTATGCAACATAAAATATGTGATGTCTTTTTTTTAAATGTATTTCTCAATTTTACTTGTGTTTATTCATTTGTATTTTTTAATTGTAAATGCAACATGTACTGACAGCCTTCACTCCATTTAATTGTTTTTTTAGCCACTTGATTGCATATTTCTTTCTAAATTGCTGAGTGTTGTGCTGTCTTGGCCACCTTGGTAACTGTTAATAACCGAGAAACTCTAATTGCTGGTTTATAGTGACTAAAGGCTGTTTACTCACGACACCAAGCAGAGGATGAGAGTTGTGGATCTGATGCTGCTCTGTCTCAGCAGATCCAAGACCGTGTACTGTTCATTCAAGTGTCTCTCTGCCTTGTTGACCTGCAAGACACAAAAGTCTCAGCTGCTGGTCATTGTGTTATTTGTCAGAAGCCTGGTAGAATTTAAAAATACTGACGTACTAATAAGCCTTTTTTAGAACTCAATACAAATCTGTACATGTAACATTCTTATGCCAGATGTGGTATGTTCTCAACGTGTCAGGTTTTAATGTCATATGCAGTGTTCATTTGTAAAAAACCTATGTTTTCATCTTACTATATTTATGAATTTTAAAGTTAATTAAAAAAACAACAACTGTACACTCCAGGGGAATAGCAAAATACCAAATTTAAAAATTAATCATTTCAGCTCTGTCATTTTTTTGATTGCAAAACTAGATGTGTGTATATAATGTGCTTCCACAAAAACAAGTACTGTTCTGGGAAAAAAATACAGCCAAACTAATCACCCTATTAATGGGTAAATTACACAAAACCCCAGAAATATGAACATTTTAATGTTTAACCTGTTAAGTTTCACATTGTAATCCCATATTATTTAGTCTCATAGAAACCGCACTCATCTGGAAGTGCATAGCTGCTTGCAGTGCTGCATGTTAAGTATTCAATGTAAACCATTTTTTAAAAAGTGTACAGTGTGGTAATTGTGCTCACTACTTAATATTTAACTGCATTATGTTGATCTGTAATTTCATAATCTTCAAACAACTAGGTCAATGTATTTTGTGTAAATGGTCATAGACAAAAATACAAGAATAAGATTTTGCAAAGACTACATTAATTCAGTCACCTCTACAAATAAAATAATAGCATTGCTTTGTGGTGCAGGTCTACAGCAAACATCAGCATTAACAGAATTTACAGGTGAGCTCCTTTTCAAACATGAACGTTAAGTTTGCCCTTGAGTTTTTATGTGTCTTTTAATAATTTTTTGTTTTTCAAACTTTTCTTTTGAGAAGTAAAACATATTAATCGTAAAGAATAGCCACACCCTCACACTCCAAAGTATGTCTGAGGGTTTTAAGCTCTTTCATTTAGTCATGTATGATTTAAGTAAAAGTCAACTAACACTGCAATCTTCAAAGATGACACTTGGAGCTTGAACTTTGTTCCACTTAGCAGCCTTTCTCATTATGGCCTCAGCCTCCTCCACTCTTCCTTGAGAAACCAACCATCGAGGGGATTCTGGGATGAACCTAACTCATTATTCAACACAGAGACACAAACGTTCAGGCTGGCTCAGAAGGATACAGAAGACAAAACAACAAAGACACTGAACAAAAGTTGTAATACCTTCCTTATATATAACAGCTTAATTATGAGTAATCACAATGTCCATTTAAAAAAATGCTTGGGTCAAAAATCAGCTCTTAAGTCTTAAAATGTCTTATTCTTGGATGCAGATTAATCAGCAGTCTATTAATTTAAATATTTAAGGATTTTTTAAAAAACCTAATAGAGAATGAAAAGATGTAAAACACATACAGCCCTTGATTTTCTAGAATATGTTTGGTCTGAAAGCAAACAGGAGACAGTACTACAAAGAACTGTCTGTTCTGCTGTCTAGGTTTTTTTTAAAACCACTCAAAGAGGAGAGATCTGGTAACGTATGTTGTTTTTTTTTCCTAGAGAAATAAGTATGTAGTCAGTTTTTAAACTATCTTTAATTGTTGCAAATGAACAAATTCACTAAGTACCTGGAGAAAGACAAAAAATTGGAGGTCATGCTGATATGATAAGAACTGTCTTGTAGTGAGCACAACCTACCACCAGAGGGGGATAAAGGCCACACTAGGTACAGACAAAGCATACAAGAGAGATTTCCAGTCCCTTATGAGGTAAGCCATGAGAGGAAGTATCATGTAGCCAATGGCAAAGGCTAAACATGAACCCAGAGATGAATAAAGGACACGTGCATTTCCAGTCAAAACCTCTGCGCCTGCAAAGAGGAAGAAATGCGTAGTTTGTCTTTTTCTTTTAACACACAGTTATTTATACTATCTTCATTTACTGGAAAATTGAAGGAGGTGTGTAAATGTGTATTGTTGTAGTATTTTAGGATAAAATGTTCACACGTACCCAGCACTAAAGCAGCTAGATAGTTTATCTGTGACAAACCATTGATGAAGAGCAAGATGATGAAGACAACCCATGAAGTGGAAAAGGCTTGAGCAAAGGTAAAAACTGTTTGCACTGCCATGGTTGCAAAAAGAACGGGTTTCCTTCCATATCTAAAGAGAGAAGACAAGTCAATAAAAAAGCAAGTAGGAGATCTGATCAGTAAATGTGCTTAATACATATCTGCTGAATACACTTCAAAATAATTCTGATAAAAATGGCTAATAAATGTTATGCCGCAGTTTAAGGCTAAATGTATTTCAATTCTTCACTTATGTAAAAGTAGCAATGACACAATTAAAAAACATTGTACTACAAATAAATGTCCTGCATTCAAATTTTCAAGAAGCAAACAAGTCACAAGATCAAAAGGATTATTTGCAAATATACTTCTAAGTACTAAAAGCAAACACATTTAACAATGCAGAACTGCCACTGTGTTGAGATGTCTTGTTTTTTTTTTACTGTGACTGATTAGGCCTTTTCTTAAGATGTGTTAATGTGTTCATACACATCATCAACTTCAGCCTCAGCACATCACAAAACCACATTATGCAGCACTATGTATATACTTTTGTTTGTTCAAAATCATGCTGTCAGCACCAAATGAACATCTTTTAAAAAGTTCTATGCATGTTGGTTGTTTTCAGTACCTGTCGGACAGCTGTCCTGAGAAGAACGCTCCTAAAAGCACTCCCACAAAGAAAACTAAGGTGGTGAACGGCTGCTTCCACTGCTCACTGCACACCAAGTCAAACTGAAAAATCCATACATTAACTGTTAAAATATAAAATATGAGGAAAAGAAAACATCCACGTTACTGTTATTGATTTAATGCATTTGATATGTGTGCTCCGTTGCTGGTTTTGTTATCTTCAGGCATTCTTGATTAATTATAATTAAAGAATGAGGCTGTTGAAGGTCTCTTCTCTTAACTGCCCCATAAAAGGACATAAACCAATATTGTGTTAGTCCACCTCTCAACCTCAACACATTATCTTAAGTGTATCTGGGATGTGTGAACTCTTTGCTTATATACCAATACCACTTGCCTACAAGGGAAAGAAAAGTCTGCATGCCAGTCTAGCACAAGACTTTGAAACAGGCATCTTGAGACCAATGAGTAAACTCTACATTACTACTAAACAAGCTCTTCAACAAAATATTAGGCTTAAAGCATCTTTATACAGAAATAAAGTGATACTTTGACCTTCAGCCATGACAGACTACATTTAGACTACTGCGACTTCTTTTGTGTTATCCTGTATGTCTTACACAGTTCAAGTGTTCACTCTACAAGCTCAGTGATGAGATGGACAAACTGCAATGGCCTGTCTGCCTGTGGACTCACATGTATCACTGTGGGATTTAATTTCTTAGGCAAATCAAAGAGACCAAACTTGCCAGACTGGAGTTGTTGTACAGACTGAATTAAAAAGACAGGGTGTGTCTCTAATATTGGGCAGAAAGTGAATCCCTATACAGTGAATCCATTTCTGCCTTTAAATCCCGGCTAAAAACTCACCTCAACTCCCTGGCCTTCCCCACGCACTAATTACATGTCTGTCAGTAGGGTTCTTTTTGACGATGTCTGTTCTTTTTAAATCGTTTACTGTACTTTTAACTTTGTAAAGCACTTTGATCAGTATGTACTCTGTTTAAATGTGCTATAGAAATAAAACTAACTTACTTACTCACTGACAGTACATTTTGCTATGACGTGAAAGTGAATAAAGAATTTATAAGTTATTAGACAAGCCCGCACATGACACTAACTTCAAATCAAAAACATTCAATACCTTCCTTGAGCTTGGTAGTCTTCAGCGTAAAAATGCAAATTAGAAAGCCACTGAACATAGAAATATAACAATGCCTCCATTTGCTTGGGAGGTATGATAATTGGTGACTCTTCTGCAATAACTAGTGACTGCTTTCAATGACAGTTCACTAAGTACTGATCAAACTTTTAAACATGTCCAAATGCTGCAGGGGAAATTCCCTACCTTAATTGAACTGCAGAAAGAACATGAAGTACTGTCACGTACAGTGCCAACACCCAAAACCAGAAAAGACACAAACCAAATACACATGCAGAAAAGAATCTAAAATACAAATAACATACCTCAGACACGATGGTAGACTGGTAAATGTCTTTGCTGTAGCTCCACCCATCCACACAGTCCTCCTGCTCCAGGTCAGTCAGGTTGACGTCCCTGCCGGGAATATATCCCAGAGCAGAGAGATTTCTGACCACATCCAGCCTGTATCTGCTGCACCTGCTCAACTCTTGTTTCCCATTCACCACCTAACAGTCACAATGATAAAAATAGTATGACTTGAGTAGTGTATATATTTACAAATGTACCGATCCTTGCATTACCTATGGTGGCATACTATGTAAGTAGTGTGATAATGCTTTGAGAACACAATAAAATTTGGACAATATGACAACTGCATCTGCACTGTTTTATACCTTCACATATAAGCTTGCAACACAGCCAAACCACTATAACAGCACGGCATCGGGAGTTGACGTTATACAGTAGCACAGAAGATGAACAGAAATCAGTAAACATACCAAACTGTAGGTTATATACTGGAAGATATTACTTTGCTATTCTAAAGAACCACATAAAATTCAGAATTAAATAATATTCCAACATCAGGATTTCGTTTTTGTTCGATTCTTTCTTAGTGTTGCCTCACAAGAAGGAAAGTTCCCAAAGACGACTTATCCAAATCTTCTCAAAAAGAGCTCTGGCAGTGACTCACCTTTACTGGGATGATACTTTTATTCCAGTCTTCTGTGATGTTGATGTCAGGTATCAGGCATTGGTGATCTGGTACATCAGTCAGAAAAATAAGGGTGAAAGCACCAAATCCATTGGGCACAATGGTGGAGCAGAGCAGGAGGAAGACAATCAGCTGGAAACGTCCCCACTGACCCAGGAAAGCAACAGTGTTATTGTAATCCTTCATAGTCAAATATTCCTTTTCCGTCCAGGTAACCTGTTCCACAGACCGTCCTCCTACAAATCTATTCTGTGCAGGTGTTCCTATTGCAGAAGTAGTTTTAAAAGTAAAAGGGATTTACCGGCTACTCCACCCCACAGAACACAGGAATCATGGCTCCTGCCACCTTTTCTCTTCTTCCTTATAATAGCTGTTCAAACCTGCCTACCTGGGAAAACCTGTGTGAAGGCGGGATTCACAGCTCAGCATGGCGGGCAATGTTCCAGAGCCCCAGGGGCTTCAAGAGACAATATTTACTCCATTATTATACCTTAGAAGCACATGAGAGCACAACACTCAAAGGCAGTCTATAGCAAAGAGGGTGGCACATATCCAAAAGCACTGCCTATGGAAACCAGTTATTCCAGTTTTTTTTTAAACAGATGTGTCAATCAGGTTGTTCAGTTACGGATAAAAGAAGTGAAAGGTAAAGTCCAAAAACTCAGAAAGCACCAGACTTAAATGACTTTTGTTAAGCCCTTGTAATTAAGGTTATCAGCAAAGCAAATGTAAAAGTTTAATGGTGTCATTGCAGATGATTATTAGAGAAGGCGATCGCAGAAATTGGGTAGGGTAAGCATTTATTTAAAGTACAGAATTTTAGGATGCAGTATGAGAAAGTGGTGGTAATGTCTTAAAAACAACACAAATGGCATCAGCTGTGGTCTACCACTAGATGTAGCTGTTGTACTAGTCTGTAATGTAGTTGATTGTATTTTTACCTCTACCAAGGAGGTTGTGATGGCCGGCATTGGTTTGTTTGTGGGTTTGTTTGTTTCTTTGTTAGTTTGTGTTCAAAATAACTCAAAAAGTTATGGACGGATTTGGATGAAATTGTCAGAAAATGTGTGAAATGGGACAAGGAAGAAATTATGAAATTTTGGGACTGCTCTGGATCACCGTCTCCATCCAGGAATTTTTTTAATGTCAGTGTAACCGGATGGACAATTAAATGCGGTTTACTCTAACAGCCACCAGAGGGCACTCTTGTTTTTGGGGTAACCCCCTGTGACCACATGAAATTTTGGGTCTCCATGCAGCAAACAGCGACAATGATGCTCTTCTCTTTCCTTCCTCAGCGACATATGCACAGTTAGGACACATTTGTATCTGTCACCTTCCATACAAAATATGTGAATTGGGAGGTTGTGTTGGGGGTGGACTGAAGCTCCTTGGCTGAGTGCTTTTCTAGTTAATATTACATTCATGTGGCAGTGCTGATTTGTGAGCAGTTTGCCTTTTGACACATTTCCACTATAGACTACAAGATCAGTTACAAACTTTTACTCATTCCCTACGGATTTTACATGCTTTTCATTTGCGCAGTAGCCTAAATCCTTGGAGGGGAATTTTAAACAGAGACAATAGTAGATACAGATGGTTTACAGATAAAGACAAGAAGGAAAAAAGAATGAGGGTCTTAGCTGTCCATTACACCAGTCATCCATGCTTTACTAATAGTTAATCTACACCACACAGTGGCACCTCCCTGTCCTGTTATGCCATTCTGGTTTTCTTTCTTGCGTCTCATTCTGTGACTCTTGTTTGTTCTTTTATTACATACAATTAGTGTAGATCTTCACTTTTCATTAAAAATCGACTTGTTTATTTTTTTAATTCAAAGCACTGACTTTCTGTAGCAGAGGCACCATTTCATCAGAACCAAAGGTATGTAAAAACAACAACAACAAAAAACCCATGTATGAACTATTGTATCTGCTAGCAGAAGCAGTAGTCACAAATTTGGGTCCGTTTTGTTTAAAGTGAATGTTTAACTCGTTTCATTCTGTGATACTGTGTGTGTGTGTGTGTGTGTGTGTGTGTGTGTGTGTGTGTATAGCATTTGTCCAGTCTGTATTATGTTAATTGCTATAATCTGTTACTGCAGTTGTAGTCTATATTGGTAAATTACAAAATGATATGGAATAAGTACTTCCACTACTGTTACTGCTACCACTAATTCAACTACAGAACTTCTATTGTTTATTTAAATGCTACCAGTACCATTGGTAGAGCTACTAACCAGTAGTATTTCTGCTTTATTTACCCATAACTCAAGCCCAAGATTTGACAGGAGAAACTTCGACGAAACAACAGCGAGTGAAAATGGTGGCATCTGCTGTCTTCAAAACCCCCCTCCTCTTTCTGCTTCTGTACTTCTTTGTGTGTTCCCTTGACATTTTAAGTTCTGCCTTCCAACTTGCCGGAGGTAAACAAAAGGCATGTGACTGTTTTCATTGTTCCATGGACAGCACACACCAAATTTGATGTTAAATCTTTAGGCCGGCCTCCTTTCTCCTTCCAGGCAGGGTAGCAGGGGACATCTTCCAGGAGAATGCTATCCTGTCCAACCCAGTGGCAGCACAGAAATGTATGCAATTGTGTCAGTTTGTCATTATGTCTGTGATTAGCTGTCTATAGAATAACTTATCTCCTTCCTCATACATACCCTCACTCCCTTCTACTTGTGTTTCAATCACAAAATTTAATCTGTGCATCAATAATCAATCAACATGCATTTCAAATTAAACTGATGACTAAGTTAAAAGTTTGTCACACAGCAGTGGTAATTTTTTTCTTTCATATCTTGGTAGTTACATTTTGTTTCATCTCTTTGTGGACTGCTCTTTATCAGACTTGGCCATAGGTCTGATTCTCCTGGCTTGTTCCCTGTTGGTCCTGTGTAGCTGCCTGATAATACTAGTTAAACTGCTCAACTCCCTGCTGAAGGGCCAGGTGGCCAGTGCTATTGACAATGTTGTTAACACAGGTAATGTAAGAATACGAAAGTTGAATTCACAGCTCTTCATTTATGTTAACCTAAAATTTATGCCAGATATAACCACATTCCTCATAGCTGATTTTAGAAATATTAAAATCTCTCTGCCCTACTGTGTTGTCTCCCTGTAGACTTTCCCTACCCTTTCACCTGGCTGGGAGGTTGTCTGGCTGTTTGAACTCAACCGTCTTCTCTTGTTGCACCATTTTCTCCCTAGTCAACTCTCGACCTCTTCTCGGCTATATGCCCATCACGGCTCATCTCTCATCCAGATCGTTGCACTGCTGCCACCTACAGGGCTGCAGTGAGTTACTATACTACAGTACAAGTCTGAAATTTAAAGGAGAGCTTCCCCAGAATGTCCCCTGTCACCTCCCCATTGAAAAACATATTTGACAGTGGCACCGAGGAGTTGGATTTGAAATGACGCATATTTACAACAATGGCAGTCAATGAGTTAATTTGTGCATATTATTTCAAAATTGTAGCTGATTGTAATGCAAATCAAAATATTCTGACAAGAAGCAAAAACTTCACAATGAAGAAGAAGAACTGACACATATACATTTTAGGTACTGCTGGTTTGCTGTCTTTTACCTCCTCTTCTGTTTTTTGCTGCTCCCATCCTCGTATTTGCTCTCTCCATGGCTGGCTGGAAGGTGATGACTGGGATTGGCATACCAGTCATTATGTGATTGTATCTGTTGCAGCAGTAAACATCCTTCAGGTGCAAAGACCTGACTGTTTGCCACTGAGACTACAAAACTGGGACTTTCTTCCTGGTTGGATGACCTCATTGCAGCCCCTGGATGATGTCATCACTAGGGCAATCCTGTGGAGCAGGCAAGGGAAAGGTAAATATCTCTGCTAATATCATAATGGAAAGGAACATGACAACTGTGGCACTAATTAACTTTTTTCACCATTTCTGTACACTGGATCCTCTCTTTGCTGTTTTTGCTTCAAGGCTGGTGTTTTAAGAGAAGTGATAGTCCAGTAATGTCACTGGAAGGCATAACTGTCAACCCTGAGAGAAGTGTAAGGGAGAAATGGTGGCAGAATGTGGAAGAGCAACAGATTGATGACAACTGGATGAAACAAAGAGGATTGGACAGTCCTGGATGCAGTGATTTACATTATCATGAAAATAATACAGACATCATAGCTAGCAACATGTCTACAGAAAACAAAATGCATCACACCACAAACAAAGAGACAAAGTCAAACACTGAGAGCACTCAACTGCAGAGCACTCTCTTGTAGTGCTATGACTGGCATATCTAAAACCAAGGTGTGTCAAAACTTGCATTGACATAAACACCTGTAAAGAGTGATTACACTCAACGCACCAGTTAGCTTGAACCAAGAAGGTATGAAACAGGAAAAAACCTGCATACCAAAACAGCAAACTGCAACCACTGCAGACAACCACAAGTGTGTGAGAGAGCATAGCAGTTCAAACTTCACAGAGTATATATGGCAGTATATATACATTGTATATATACATCTACACAATGAGGCCAAAAAATCCCTGCTTTGAAGATCAGATGTACAAAAACACCTGTGGTACCATTTTTACACCGTTTTCTGCACTTATATATACATATATCTGTCTATGTTACATAGCCTATTGCAAGCTTTCTGATATCACTGTATACATATATTGACTGTAGTGCTGTCAAAAATATCGCGTTATTAATGCCTTAACGCAAGTCAATTTTACCGGTGTCAGTTTTTTTATCGCGAGATTAACGCCGTTTTTGACCTAGTGAACTTGTAGTTTTTTCACAGGCTGTGGCCATAGCTTGTAACGTTGAAAAAACTACGCCGGGGGCGGCGGCGGCAGCGAGGTGTTCGCCGTCGGAGTCCGGCAGGATCTCCTGCCGGCGGCGGCACAGCAGCAATGTTCTCGCTCGTCATGCCTTTCTGTCGGTTCCTTTTCCGCCTCCCGAACCGCGTGCCGCTGGTGCAGATGCTCAGCCAGGCGACAGCGGCCGGTAGGGGGGAGCGAAGTAAGACCGAAGTTGTCTGTGTGTATTGTCAGTGTGAACTGAGTTATCGTAGCACATCCAGTCTGAAATACCACTTGATGGTCAAACACACAGCTGATGCGAATTCTCCGCCTCCTCAAAACCAGGTGACAATGGTGATAAGAGTATTAAAATGATAATTAAAGGGACATTTAGAATACATAAAAAATGTGCGATTAATTTGCTGTTAATCGCAAGTTAACTATGACATTCATGCGATTAATCGCGAATTTAATCGACTGACAGCACTAACAGACTGACAGTACAAAATGCATACTGTAGTTTGCATGCTTTCCCCCAACCCAAAAAAAAAACAAACAATGCAGATAAGCTTATTTTTCAACTATAAAATTTTTTGCTCAGTAAATGTTCGTGTCAATCAATTCACAAACACATTCAAATAAAAGTATTGCATTTATGTTTTCTATTATGTAAAAAATACAAAAGAAGCCTCTAATACATTTTCTATTACAATTTCTAAACTGTAAAATATCAAAACAAGCATCAGCCCTGTCAATTGGTCTGATACCTGCCCACTGAGCTAAGGCAACTTACTTTATATTGAAACAAATGGCTTCAGAGTAGGATATGAATAGCAAATACATGGCACATTGGTTTCACATAAAAAAGAAAAAAAAACAGGGCAGGGAATTTGGACTCGTGTCGCACTCATAGTTTGATCAGCTGCTTAGTTAATCCCTCCCTGTTTGTGACAGTCTTTATACATTTAATCAAACTACCAAAAGTCAGAAAATCTGTACACTTGTAGATCCTGTGCATACAAATGTGCATTAAATGACCACATCGATGCTGTTACTTTCAGATATTTGTTCTGGTAGACTTCTTCTATACACCATCCATGTGTACATTATGTGAGGGGCAGGACAACCACAGACATACGTCACCAAATTTGCATTGAACTATGGGGAACGTGTCTTAGCAAAGTCTGCAGACATACAGACTCACAGAAAATATGAATAATTGTGCTGAAAAGTCCACATTATAAACTTGATGATTTGACAGTGGGATAGCCCTAATCCTTCACACACTTAGCAGGAAGGTAGTACCACAGGTAGCGGAGTCTTATTTCTACTGCTGCATGGACACTTTATCCTGTTATGAGGAGATAAGACAAACAAGTAAACAAGACATTAGTGGTTGTAGAGTGCTTACAAAGTGGGGCCAGTAAGACCATAAAAAATGTTTTTTCTACTGTTAAAATCATAAGTATCACAAGCAAACACATGTACTAAAGTCACATTGTCACAGTTAGACCATGGTTAGAATCAAGTGGAGGTTAAGAAAACAAAATAAAGGACAATGTCTGTGATTAAACAGTGAGGTAACGCTGTTAACAACTTAGAGTAACTTTGGTACTAAATAGTAAAGGTTGTAAAATAATCCTTCAGCCTGCCATAAAATTATTGCCCACTTGGTGGCAGCAGATATGAGTTGAAAACATAACCTTCTCAAGAGATGAGATTTATTAGCAAGCATGTCTATTTAGAAAATCTGCAGTTATGAGCTATGACTAACTCCCTCCAAAATGTCATTTGATACATTGTAAAAGTGTTGATTGTATATCACAAAAATAAATGTTGCAATCAAAAGCAAGTTGAAACAAAAGGCACTTGAAGTGTTTTCATGTTTGTCTTCATATAAATAAAGTATGAGATTTTTAATATTATTATTAGTGTAGTTTGATTCCCATGAAAAAAAGTTTACAACTCATATTAATATGGAAATGTCTGTAGAGTTGCTCAAAATTGAATTAGAGTATTTACGCCATGTGATCTAAGTACCACTAATACTTGCCTGTGATGCAAGAATATAGTTTGTACTGCTGTATGTATCGTATAGGAGTTATCATTTCTAAAAAAATATGTGTTTAGAGTAACAGACACCAGCATGACCACATACTATCCTGCCTACTGTGTAGAGTAGTTGTGGGACATAAAAGATATGAAGACCATTAAACAGGACAAATTCCAGTTTTACGGTATTTATTAGATGTACACATCTGTGCACACATGTAGGCGTTTAAATCCAGTTTTTCTTATTTCATAAGATGGAAAATAATTTGCCAGCTTAATGTCACCAATTTAAACACTAAAGTAATGGGGCACACTAAATATTATAAGAAATTAATATCCATGAAGGGTGAATATTGGACTTGACTGAACGTGCTTCATGGCACACTGTGTGGAATTAGGTAAATATGTGCATTAATGACACATTATGTGAGGTGGTGCACCAATTAAATCAACTGGAAAACTTTCACTAGTATTAAAGAAGGTAGTTTTAAGATTGCTCTAAAATGTGAAATAAATTAGTCACTTCCTAGATACATTGTAGTAAATAAAAGATAGTAGACCACACCGAGTTTGGAACACAAGAAACTACATAAAAAGGTGTATTTCTCAAGCAGCATACCTTTCTCTTTCTTCTAATTGTTGGATAGTTTCAGGTAGAGGTTGTCCAAAACTCTCTGGAAGGAACAAAGCGGCAAAGGCAGACAATACCGCCAAAGTTCCAAATATAATATAGGGCAAGTACTTAAAATATATACCTTAAAAGAGAGAAGACAAGGTTTAGACGAGAGAGGCCCTTTATAAGTGTGCATTTACAGTAAATGTGAGTTAAGGTATGCACTGGAATTCAGGTATAACACTCAGTCTGAACATGTAAGAGTTCATTAACAAACACAATCAAAAATGAAATGTTAAAACTTATTACTTAAAATTATTACTTAAAGTTTACTCACTCAAATTTAACACAAAAGGGGAAATGCAACATGCCACTCTGGAAACAGCCATGCTTATCCCTGTTGCTGTGTTCCTGAGAACTGTTGGGTATAGCTCTGCGACGTAGGCAAATGTCAGGGAGCTACCAGTTGTAAAAGCATATTTGCCCACCAACTCCAGTGAAAGAGACAGATACGGTAGAGCTAAAGGATAAAACATTTTTTTTAGTTTGTTTTACACATAATACAACAGAACAGAAACAAAATGTTATGTCTACAACTTCTGTTCCCTTTCAGTCGATTCACTGTGTACAACACTTATACTATAGGATACCACGCCCCCGCGTGGCCTGACTGAAGACACCTCTATTTCACCTTTAAGGCAGACGATCTGTGATGACATACAGCGGGGAAAATAAGTATTGAACACGTCAACATTTCTCTCAAAAAACATATTTCTAATCGAGCTATTGACATGAAATTTTCACCAGATGTCGGCATCAACCCAAGTAATGCACACATACAAAGAAATCCAAACATTTATGTCCATAAATTAAGTTATGTGTAATAAAGTGAAATGGCACAGGGAATAAGTATTGAACACGCGTACTGAAATTTATTTAATACTTAGTGCAAAAACCTTTGTTGGTGATTACAGCCTCAAGACGCCTCCTGTATGGAGAAACCAGTCGAATACATTGCTCAGGTGTGATTTTGGCCCATTCATCCACACAAACTGCCTTCAAATCTTCAAGGTTCCGGGGGTCTCTTCTGTGAACCCGGATCTTCAGTTCTTTCCAAAGATTTTCAATTGGATTCAAGTCTGGTGATTGACTGGGCCATTCTAGCAGCTTTATTTTCTTTTTCTTCAACCAGTTGAGTGTTACCTTGGCTGTGTGCTTGGGATCGTTGTCTTGCTGAAAGATCCACCCTCTTTTCATCTTCAGCAGCCTGGCAGATGACAGCAGATTCTGATCAAGAATGTCTCGATACTTTTCTCCAGTCATTATTCCTTCAATGATATGAAGTCTACCAGTACCACATGCTGAAAAACAGCCCCACGCCATGATGCTCCCACCTCCAAACTTGACTGTTGGTATGGTGTTTTAGGGGTGATGTGCAGTGCCATTTTTCCTCCAAACAGTCTTATGACATCCGAAGAGTTCAATTTTGGTCTCATCTGACCAGAGTATGTTCTCCATGATGAGTGCAAACTCCAAACACAATAGAGCACTGAAATGGGAGGACATTTCACCACTGCTCAAATGCCCGTCATCTGTATGTATACAGGCCTCTAGTGGATGAGGAACTGTTGCCACCACTTTCAGGAGGCAGGCCCTTTCAGCCATTAAATCGGACCTTTCAATAGGTAGGCATGCAGCCGCCACAGTTCAGGGCGCGGGTGAACAACCTCTCCTCTGGCTTGACAGAGGAGATCCGTGCAGACAGGGAGCTGCCAGCAGGCAAGCCCTGCTGATGCACCCCCTCCAGAGAAAGCAGTATCATTTCCATTGGGGGAAGCGCATACAGGAGCATGTTGAGCCATCGGTGAGCTACTGCATCGTCTGTTAAGGAAAAGACCAGAGGGCAGTGTGTGTTAACTCTGGATGCAAAAAGATCCACTTCTGCCCTGTCAAACCAGTGACTGACTTGCAGCACTGTTAGGAGGAGGGCTGTCACCACTCTGACTACACTGATTTATCTGATTTGCAGTTTTTTGAAAATAAAGACTATTCTTTGTTTGTTGAAACATTTGAACATTTAAGATTGTGCAAGGAACTGAAGGTCCCTTTACTGGGCCACTGAAAGAGTAACAAACATTGTGAACATTTGTTATGGTCACGTGAGAAACATTGAAAGCACCTAAACTGGAGGATCCCTGAGATAACACAAGTGCCTTTGCGTGTATGGGGGAAATGTGCTTGGGACACTGTGTTAGTGGAGTGCAGTGCCGCTTGTGACTGAACCCCTGAACAGAACATGGAAGGTGCCTCCTGCACAGCAACAAGAGGGGTAGTAGTGTCTCCCTGCTGCTGGAGCCCCTCTCCCCTCAGTCCCTGGGTTAGAATGACTGATTTTTCTTCCTCATCTGCGTCAGGTCTCTCTGGAGGTGGGCTTCCAGAGCAAATTGAGGCTGGCTAGCTTCCTCGGAGGGTTCTGGCTCGAACTAAGCTAAACCGTAAATATTCTCCATATGATCTGCCCAGTTAGCAGCAGTGACTCCGACCAGGAACCTCTCGTTGTCAGACTCGGACAAAGCTGGGTCCCTCGACTCGGAGAGTGGCCGCGGTATCCAGCAGTTTTTTTAGAGACGTGATCCGTCTCTTCAGGTCTGAATGCCGAAGCTGCCGACAGAACTTGCACACCTCGGGCTCCATCAATGCTCTTCTGGCGTGGACAATTCCCAGACAGACAGAACATGCTTCATGCTGGTCTTTGTGCAGGAAGAAGTTGCACCCCTGAGGACAGGGGTGAACTGAAGAGTTCTTCCTCACCTTAGGCTTGGTGCTTATATGGAGACACAAAGGGGCAGCCACATTTACAACGGTAGGAACAGTGGCCAACACCAACAGAGGCAGTTAAACCAATTTTAAACCAGCAGTAGACTACAGAAAACAGAGCTAACTAGCGGTAGCTAGCTCGCCCGTTTCAAGAAGGTGTTCTTAGCCAAGGTGACCAAATGTCCTGTTTTCAGTCCTGTCCTGGCTACCCTGGTTGTTTTTTTATAAAGTGATGAAATGTTGTGTTTTTCATAGTTTTCAAGAAGGATGAAGCAGAAAACTAAAGGTATAATATTTTTTGTAAGTTTGTGAGAGATATTTTTGTTAAAGTTGAATTGCCAATATAGCAGAGGTATTTTTTAGTTATTTTTTTCTAATACAGAAGAGACGTTATTTTTTTTCATTATTTCATACGTTGTTTGAAACTTGTCACAATAAAACATATTGAGTAACCTCTGAGAAGCCTGTCTGAATTTGTGTCTTTGGTTATAGACAGTGTTTAGTAATTTAACAATTTTCTATGCATACAGAGGAGGCATACTTTTAATGTGTTGAAATTATAAGGCATCTCTGAATAAACTTCGAGGATCATTTGAGTATCTCATTGCCGGGCAGAGTGTCCTGGATTTCGGTAGTCAAAATATGGTCACCCTATCTTAGCAAAAACTGAGGGATGACTATGACAGGTATTTATATGTGCAGGCAGGGCCTCACATATGTCATCACAGATAATCTGCCTCACTGGTGGTGAATAGAGGTGTCTTCAGCCAGGCCACGCAAGGACATGATATTCCATACTGTATGTGCTGTAGTGAGTGAATTGACTGAAAGGGAACAATACAAACCTCAACTCTGTCACATTTGTTTAACTGTGTGTACAAGAGGATTACCAGTGCATTTGAATCATGCTTCCCCTCTCTATCTTAAACACGTGCTTAAGGAAGAAATAATTCATGACTGATGACTTAATGCCTTAACTGATGCAGTTTGTACTGTGAATTCCCATCACCAACCTTTAAGAAACAAACAAATTGCTTTTGTGTCTTTTTCTAATTATAAGAGTTGCTTCACGCAAGACACTGTTTTGAACACCACTATACTTGGTGAATAGTGACATTTTTCCAAAGACTTTTTTCATTTTCTAAAAACTTCTTTCTAGGACTACCACTTTGCTGCACAGCTTCAGACTAACTTTTTCCACTGGTAGCACTGGTGCGACTAGCTTTCTTAGTTGGTCACACCAAATTTGGTCACCTCACCCCCTTATTAACCAAACTGGCTGAAGATCGTTTCATCATTGGAACATGACTGCTTTACACGTCAGGTCGAGAGAGACTGAGTCAATGTGGAAAAAACAGTACTATTTTCAACCACAACAACTTATGCAAGACCACCACATCAGCCTAATGATCATCATTCACTCGCACAACATTTGCACATCACATTTGCATCAATCTTTGTACATTTAAGGGAAATGAAGGCAGAGGTACAAACATTCACCTAATTTTTTGTGCTTACCTTCTGGCACCAGTTGAATAAAGTACAGTGGCACTGCGCCAAGGAGAAAGCAACTAATTACAGACAGCCGCCGTGGGAGGCATCGCAAAGCCACCCAGCTGGAAATGTAGGCTGGAATCTCAACGACTGCTGAGAGAAAACAGCTGATGAAGGGGTCAGCATGGAGTTGGGCTGTACTGAAGGACAGGCCAAAGTAGCCTGCTGCAACAGTGAACCTGACCAAATCAAAAACATAAATGGCAGCAATGTTTAAAATGAATTTTGAGTAGAAAACTGCATAAAAATAGCATTCCATGACACGTATTGTAATTGTAGACATGCAGACAATTTAACTGATGTGTTGGTGCAATGAGGAAACAACAAGTCACAGATATTTTAAACATTAGCACAAACAATATGTCATCAATATAAACTATAAAAGGGACTAATACAGAACTTTGGGCAACTCAAGTGTTAGAAAAAAAACGCTTATTTTGAGACATTCAGTGAGGAATGTTTGGACATACAGACAACTTTGTGTATGCAACATAAAATATGTGATGTCTTTTTTTTAAATGTATTTCTCAATTTCACTTGTGTTTATTCATTTGTATTTTTTTAATTGTAAATGCAACATGTACTGACAGCCTTCACTCCATTTAATTGTTTTTTTAGCCACTTGATTGCATATTTCTTTCTAAATTGCTGAGTGTTGTGCTGTCTTGGCCACCTTGGTAACTGTTAATAACCGAGAAACTCTAATTGCTGGTTTATAGTGACTAAAGGCTGTTTACTCACGACACCAAGCAGAGGATGAGAGTTGTGGATCTGATGCTGCTCTGTCTCAGCAGATCCAAGACCGTGTACTGTTCATTCAAGTGTCTCTCTGCCTTGTTGACCTGCAAGACACAAAAGTCTCAGCTGCTGGTCATTGTGTTATTTGTCAGAAGCCTGGTAGAATTTAAAAATACTGACGTACTAATAAGCCTTTTTTAGAACTCAATACAAATCTGTACATGTAACATTCTTATGCCAGATGTGGTATGTTCTCAAGGTGTCAGGTTTTAATGTCATATGCAGAGTTCATTTGTAAAAAAACTATGTTTTCATCTTACCATATTTATGAATTTTAAAGTTAATTAAAAAACCAACAACTGTACACTCCAGGGGAATAGCAAAATACCAAATTTAAAAATTAATCGTTTCAACTCTGTCATTTTTTTAATTGCAAAACTAGATGTGTGTATATAATGTGCTTCCACAAAAACAAGTAAGTACTGTTCTGGAAAAAAATACAGCCAAACTAATCACCCTATTAATGGGTAAATTACACAAAACCCCAGAAATTTGAACATTTTAGTGTTTAACCTGTTAGGTTTCACATTGTAATTCCATATTATTTAGTCTCATAGAAACCGCACTCATCTGGAAGTGCATAGCTGCTTGCAGTGCTGCATGTTAAGTATTCAATGTAAACCATTTTTTAAAAAGTGTACAGTGTGGTAATTGTGCTCACTACTTAATATTTAACTGCATTATGTTGATCTGTAATTTCATAATCTTCAAACAACTAGGTCAATGTATTTTGTATAAATGGTCATAGACAAAAATACAAGAATAAGATTTTGCAAAGATTACATTAATTCAGTCACCTCTACAAATAAAATAATAACATTGCTTTGTGGTGCAGGTCTACAGCAAACATCTTCATTAACAGAATTTACAGGTAAGCTCCTTTTCAAACATGAACGTTAAGTTTGCCCTTGAGTTTTTATGTGCCTTTTAATAATTTTTTGTTTTTCAAACTTTTCTTTTGAGAAGTAAAAAATATTAATCGTAAAGAATAGCCACACCCTCACACTCCAGAGTATGTCTGAGGGTTTTAAGCTCTTCCATTTAGTCATGTATGATTTAAGTAAAAGTCAACTAACACTGCAATCTTCAAAGATGACGCTTGGAGCTTGAACTTTGTTCCACTTAGCAGCCTTTCTCATTATGGCCTCAGCCTCCTCCACTCTTCCTTGAGAAACCAACCATCGAGGGGATTCTGGGATGAACCTAACTCATTATTCAACACAGAGACACAAACGTTCAGGCTGGCTCAGAAGGATACAGAAGACAAAGCAACAAAGACACTGAACAAAAGTTGTAATACCTTCCTTAGGGGAAACAGCTTAATTATGAGTAATCACAATGTCCATTTAAAAAAATGCTTGGGTCAAAAATCAGCTCTTAACTGGTATGTGACTGCATTATAAATTATAAAACCCGCTTTGAAATACCACTCAAAGAAGAGAGATTTGGTAACGTATGTTGGTTTTTTCCTAGAGAAATAAGTATGTAGTCAGTTTTTAAACTATCTTTAATTGTTGCAAATGAACAAATTCAATAAGTACCTGGAGAAAGACAAAAAAATGGAGGTCATTCTTATATGATAGAAACTGCCTTGTAGTGAGCAAAACCTACCACCAGAGGGGGATAAAGGCCACACTAGGTACAGACAAAGCATACAAGAGAGATTTCCAGTCCCTTATGAGGTAAGCCATGAGAGGAAGTATCATGTAGCCAATGGCAAAGGCTAAACATGAACCCAGAGATGAATAAAGGACACGTGCATTTCCAGTCAAAACCTCCGCGCCTGCAAATAGGAAGAAATGTGTAGTTTGTCTTTTTCTTTTAACACACAGTTATTTATACTATCTTCATTTACTGGAAAATTGAAGGAGGTGTGTAAATGTGTATTGTTGTAGTATTTTAGGATAAAATGTTCACACGTACCCAGCACTAAAGCAGCTAGATAGTTTATCTGTGACAAACCATTGATGAAGAGCAAGATGATGAAGACAACCCATGAAGTGGAAAAGGCTTGAGCAAAGGTAAAAACTGTTTGCACTGCCATGGTTGCAAAAAGAACGGGTTTCCTTCCATATCTAAAGAGAGAAGACAAGTCAATAAAAAAGCAAGTAGGAGATCTGATCAGTAAATGTGCTTAATACATATGTGCTGAATACACTTCAAAATAATTCTGATAAAAATGGCTAATAAATGTTATGCTGCAGTTTAAGGCTAAATGTATTTCAATTCTTCACTTATGTAAAAGTAGCAATGACACAATTAAAAAACATTGTACTACAAATAAATGTCCTGCATTCAAATTTTCAAGAAGCAAACAAGTCACAAGATCACAAGTATTATTTGCAAATATACTTTTAAGTATTAAAAGGAAACACATTTAACAATGCAGAACTGCCACCGTGTTGAGATGTCTTGTTTTTTTTTTGGTTTTTTTTTTACTGTTCCTGATTAGGCCTTTTCTTAAGATGTGTTTATGTGTTCATACACATCATCAACTTCAGCCTCAGCACATCTAATTAGTCACAAAACCTGCAAACACTTGTGGATATGCAAAGCCTCTATATCCAGGGCCAATATTAGCCTCTTAAATGTAGCAGAGAAGACGTAAAAGTAGCACGTTTGAAATTCTTAAGCAGCACCATGTATATACTTTTGTTTGTTCAAAATCATGCTGTCAGCACCAAATGAACATCTTTTAAAAAGTTCTATGCATGTTGGTTGTTTTCATTACCTGTCGGACAGCTGTCCTGAGAAGAACGCTCCTAAAAACACTCCCACAAAGAAAACTAAGGTGGTGAACGGCTGCTTCCACTGCTCACTGCACACCAAGTCAAACTGAAAAATCCATACATTAACTGTTAAAATAAAAAATATGAGGAAAAGAAAACATCCACGTTACTGTTATTGATTTAATGCATTTGATATGTGTGCTCCGTTGCTGGTTTTGTTATCTTCAGGCATTCTTGATTAATTATAATTAAAGAATGAGGCTGTTGAAGGTCTCTTCTTTTAACTGCCCCATAAAAGGACATAAACCAATATTGTGTTAGTCCACCTCTCAACCTCAACACATTATCTTAAGTGTATCTGGGATGTGTGAACTCTTTGCTTATATACCAATACCACTTGCCTACAAGGGAAAGAAAAGTCTGCATGCCAGTCTAGGACAAGACTTTGAAACAGGCATCTTGAGACCAATGGAGTAAACTCTACATTACTACTAAACAAGCTCTTCAACAAAATATTAGGCTTAAAGCATCTTTATACAGAAATAAAGTGATACTTTGACCTTCAGCAATGACAGACTACATTTAGACTACTGCGACTTCTTTTGTGTTATCCTGTATGTCTTACACGGTTCAAGTGTTCACTCTACAAGCTCAGTGATGAGACGGGCAAACTGCAATGGCCTGTCTGCCTGTGGACTCACATGTATCACTGTGGGATTTAATTTCTTAGGCAAATCAAAGAGACCAAACTTGCCAGACTGGAGTTGTTGTACAGACTGAATTAAAAAAACAGGGTGTGTCTCTAATATTGGGCAGAAAGTGAATCCCTATGCAGTATGTTTGGCTGTCAAGTGAAAGTGAACAAAGAATATATAAGTTATTAGACAAGCCCGCACATGACACTAACTTCAAATCAAAAACATTCAATACCTTCCTTGAGCTTGGTAGTCTTCAGTGTAAAAATGCAAATTAGAAAGCCACTGAACATAGAAATATAACAATGCCTCCATTTGCTTGGGAGGTATGATAATTGGTGACTCTTCTGCAATAACAAGTGACTGCTTTCAATGACAGTTCACTAAGTACTGATCAAACTTTTAAACATGTCCAAATGCTGCAGGGGAAATTCCCTACCTTAATTGAACTGCAGAAAGAACATGAAGTACTGTCACGTACAGTGCCAACACCCAAAACCAGAAAAAAAGACACAAACCAAATACACATGCAGAAAAGAATCTAAAATACAAATAACAATTTGACATACCTCAGACACGATGGTAGACTGGTAAATGTCTTTGCTGTAGCTCCACCCATCCACACAGTCCTCCTGCTCCAGGTCAGTCAGGTTGACGTCCCTGCCGGGAATATATCCCAGAGCAGAGAGATTTCTGACCACATCCAGCCTGTATCTGCTGCACCTGCTCAACTCTTGTTTCCCATTCACCACCTAACAGTCACAATGATAAAAATAGTATGACTTGAGTAGTGTATATATTTACAAATGTACCGATCCTTGCATTACCTATGGTGGCATACTATGTAAGTAGTGTGATAATGCTTTGAGAACACAATAAAATTTGGACAATATGACAACTGCATCTGTACTGTTTTATACCTTCGCATATAAGCTTGCAATACAGCCAAACCACTATAACAGCACGGCATCGGGAGTTGACGTTATACAGTAGCACAGAAGATGAACAGAAATCAGTAAACATACCAAACTGTAGGTTATATTACTGGAAGATATTACTTTGCTATTCTAAAGAACCACATAAAATTCAGAATTAAATAATATTCCAACATCAGGATTTCGTTTTTGTTCGATTCTTTCTTAGCGTTGCCTCACAAGAAGGAAAGTTCCCAAAGACGATTTATCCAAATCTTCTCAAAAAGAGCTCTGGCAGTGACTCACCTTTACTGGGATGATACTTTTATTCCAGTCTTCTGTGATGTTGATGTCAGGTATCAGGCATTGGTGATCTGGTACATCAGTCAGAAAAATAAGGGTGAAAGCACCAAATCCATTGGGCACGATGGTGGAACAGAGCAGGAGGAAGACAATCAGCTGGAAACGTCCCCACTGACCTAGGAAAGCAACAGTGTTATCGTAATCCTTCATAGTCAAATATTCCTTTTCCGTCCAGGTAACCTGTTCCACAGACCGTCCTCCTACAAATCTATTCTGTGCAGGTGTTCCTATTGCAGAAGTAGTTTTAAAAGTAATAGGGATTTACCGGCTACTCCACCCCTCAGAACACAGGAATCCTGGCTCCTGCCACCTTTTCTCTTCTTCCTTATAATAGCTGTTCAAACCTGCCTACCTGGGAAAAACCTGTGTGAAGGTGGGATTCACAGCTCAGCATGACAGGCAATGTTTCAGAGCAAAGCAAATGTAAAAGTTTAATGGTGTTATTGCAAATGATTATTAGAGAAGGCGGTCACAGAAATTGGGTAGGGTAAGCATGTATTTAAAGTACAGAATTTTAGAATGCAGTATGAGAAAGTGGTGGTAATGTCTTAAAAACAACACAAATGGCATTAGCTGTGGTCTACCACTAGATGTAGCTGTTGTACTAGTCTGTAATGTAGTCGACTGTATTTTTAATATTACATTCATGTGGCAGTGCTGATTTGTGAGCAGTTTGCCTTTTGACACATTTCCACTATAGACTACAAGATCAGTTACAAACTATTACTCATTCCCTACGGATTTTACATGCTTTTCATTTGCGCAGTAGCCTAAATCCTTGGAGGGGAATTTTAAAAAGAGACAATAGTAGATACAGATGGTTTACAGATAAAGACATGAAGGAAAAAAGAATGAGGGTCTTAGCTGTCCATTACACCAGTCATCCATGCTTTACTAATAGTTAATCTACACCACACAGTAGCACCTCCCTGTCCTTTTCTGCCATTCTGGTTTTCCTTCTTGCATCTCATTCTGTGACTCTTGTTTGTTCTTTTATTACATACAATTAGTGTAGATCTTCACTTTTCATTAAAAATCTACTTGTTTATTTTTTTAATTCAAAGCATTGACTTTCTGTAGCAGAGGCACCATTTCATCAGAACCAAAGGTATGTAAAAACAACAACAACAAAAAACCCATGTATGAACTATTGTGTCTGCTAGCAGAAGCAGTAGTCACAAATTTGGGTCCGTTTTGTTTAAAGTGAATGTTTAACTCTTTTCATTCTGTGATACTGGTGTGTGTGTTTGTGTGTGTGTGTGTGTGTGTGTGTGTATAGCATTTGTCCAGTCTGTATTATGTTAATTGCTATAACCTGTTACTGCAGTTGTAGTCTATATTGGTAAATTACAAAATGATATGGAATAAGTACTTCCACTACTGTTACTGCTACCACTAATTCAACTACAGAACTTCTATTGTTTATTTAAGTGCTACCAGTACCATTGGTAGAGCTACTAACCAGTAGTATTTCTGCTTTATTTACCTATAACTCAAGCCCAAGATTTGACAGGAGAAACTTCGACGAAACAACAGCGAGCGAAAATGGTGGCATCTACTGTCTGCAAAATCCCCCTCCTCTTTCTGCTTCTGTACTTCTTTGTGTGTTCCCTTGACATTTTAAGTTCTGCCTTCCAACTTGCTGGAGGTAAGCAAAGGCATGTGACTGCTTTAACTGTTCCATGGACAGTACACACCAAATTTGATGTTAAATCTTTAGGCCGGCCTCCTTTCTCCTTCCAGGCAGGGTAGCAGGGGACATCTTCCAGGAGAATGCTATCCTGTCTAACCCAGTGGCAGGGCTGGTGGTGGGGATACTGGTGACGGTTTTAGTCCAGAGCTCCTCCACTTCTACCTCCATTATCGTCAGCCTCGTTTCTTCTGGTTGTGAGTTAAAGTGTTCACAAGACTATATTTTTACTAATAGTATATCTAAACACCATCACTTGACAAAATGCAGTCCATTAACCATATCATCTCTCCCAGTTATCCAATTTATCACACCTCAGATCTCAAACTTTGTCGAACTTGTTCTGTCTGTATAGTGCTGGATGTGCAGTCAGCCATTCCTATTATCATGGGCTCCAACATTGGAACATCAGTCACTAATACCATTGTTGCTCTGATGCAGGCTGGAGAAAGAGAGGAGTTTGAGAGGTACAGTTGTGTGTGTATGTATTGCATATATTTATACTTTTCTTTATCTTAAAAAAAATGTAATTGCTTGTATTTCAGGGCGTTTGCTGGAGCTACAGTCCATGACTGCTTTAACTGGTTGTCTGTCCTGGTGCTTCTCCCTCTGGAGGTTGTGAGTGGGCTGTTGAGGCTACTGTCACAGATTGTTGTCGACATGCTACAACTGAATCACGGAGAAGAAGCTCCTGAACTTCTTAAAGTCATTACTGAACCATTTACTAAAATGATAATCCAGGTACTGTGTCTGTAAAATTTCTTTAATAGAGGATTTTTTTTAATGCGATTTTCCACATTCTATAGGATATAGCAGCTGCTATGGGATAAATTTTGTGCCAGTAGAAAGTGAATTTGAATTCTTTATATCTGAATGTGAATCATTCAATCTGAACCTGAATTGATTGGTTTGAATAATTGCTTTTAAAATCTGAATCTGAATGGTCTAATTTGAAATTGAATCCATTGGTTTGAATGTGTATCAATGTAAAATTGAAACTGTATTTCATTCAGTTGAAAAATTCAGCTCCCTAATTCAGTCTCACTTTTCAGTTTCACTTCTCTCCATTTCTATTTCAAATTTCAGATTCAGTTTTTTGTGCCACACATCCGGGGCCTGGCGTCAGGCTGAACTAGTTGAACGAAGATGGGAAGAAGTCTGTTTTACCACAGCAGCGCACTTTACGTTGTCTTTGCCGAATGAATGAACGAATGTAGTCTGTGGACTTTAGCAGCAGCAGCTAACCATAGCTCAGTGTTTCATCTGATACAAATAATTATTGGAAATACGACATGTCCAGTGGTGTACTGGCCAGCTGGCATACCGGGACATATCCAGGTGGCCCGGCGCGATCACTCCTGGCCCCCTGCGGCTGTTCTCCGGTACCAAAACGCTACAATCAGTTGAAGACCTCGCCAAAAAATATCAACATCACTTGTTAATAAAGTCTATATTATGTCAGTATCATCTACAGCCAGCAAAATCAGACGTGCTGGTCAAAATAAAAGACACATTTTTCAGTACAGTGAGGGTATTCGAACCGATGTGATCCAGAGGAATAAAACGTAAGTCGTATGTTTAGCCTGTTGTGCCACCGACTGACACAACACACTGGATTCACTGGAACACATCCACAGCACAACTTCAAGCTTAACTCAGGTTTGTTCACCGAAAAACACACAGTACAAACAGCAGCCTCCCCCCATAACAACACGCAGCATAAGAAACTGATCAGATCAAACTGATGTGATGCTGCATGGATGGCGAGGAGGAGGACTTCACCGATTGTAGCGTTTTGGCACTGTAGACTGGCCGCAGGGGGCCAGGAGTGATCGCGCCGGGCCACCTGGATATGTCCCGGTATGCCAGCTGGGCATGTCGTATTTCCAATAATTATTTGTATCGGATGAAACACTGAGCTATGGTTAGCTGCTGCTGCTAAAGTCCACAGACTACATTCGTTCATTCATTCGGCAAAGACAACGTAAAGTGTGCTACTGTGGTAAAACAGACTTCTTCCCATCTTCGTTCAACTAGTTCTGCCTGACGCCAGGCCCCGGATGTGTGGCACAAAAAACTGAATCTGAAATTTGAAATAGAAATGGAGAGAAGTGAAACTGAAAAGTAAGACTGAATTAGGGAGCTGAATTTTTCAACTGAATGAAATACAGTTTCAATTTTACATTGATACATATTCAAACCAATGGATTCAATTTCAAATTAGACCATTCAGATTCAGATTTTAAAAGCAATTATTCAAACCAATCAATTCAGGTTCAGATTGAATGATTCACATTCTGATATAAAGAATTCAAATTCACTTTCTACTGGCACAAAATTTATCCCATAGCAGCTGCATACATATTGGGCTTTAGTACTGTGTCTGTACCTGAAATGTGGAGAGAACTGTGTGCAAAAACAGCACAGGATTTCTGGAAAATTTAGAGCTTCCTATTGTGTTTGGGCACCATTGCTGGTAAGAATGTACAAATTAAATCACCTTCAAAGTGTGGCAGTGACTAATTCAACTACAAGTCTTTTAAAATGAAGTATAAAGCTGTAGAAGACCAAAAATTTCCTTGAACAGACTATCCTCATGAAAGCAGTTTGTTTTAAGCACCATTTGTTTTCCTGGAGCATGGACAGTCAGCACATTTGTAGTGCGCACATTTCACATGCTCAAAAATCTTGGGCACCCTCGCAACATGTATGAATTAACCTTTTGTTGTGGGCAGAGACATGGAAAACACATACTATAGCACCCTATACTGTCAGAGTTACATAATGTTGCAGCTCTTGAATGGTTAACAAAAACGTTTAGCTTTAGTAAACATTACATCCTTTTTACAAGAAAAAGCTTTCCATTGTTATTTTACATCAAAAATACCTATTAAACCAATTGTCCATTGCTATTCTACAGCAGTGTAATGGCAACAAGCTGCAAGTAAATGTAAAGTAATACTCGGGCTCTTTAGCAACAAAGTTCAAACTAAAAAGTAGCCATGCGCCCCTTTAAACAAACACTGTGAACACCTCATTAAGGGATATAAAGATGTACCATGTTCTAGTTTATGGTGAGAACAAGCTATCTTAGCAGAAGCTAAAAAGTTGGCTACCAAACAAAAAAAAAAATCTTTTACAAGGTGGCAGGTAATATTACTATCTCTAAACTTATTGTGTAGCCTCTCTCCTGTAGACAGCTGATTGCAGCAATAATCTAACTCTAATCCAATGTAATAATAATAACATAACGTGTTTTTCTACATGTAGCTGGATCAGTCAGTCATTACAGCCATCGCTACAGGAGACCAAAGCGCAAGGAACAAGAGTCTGGTGAAGCAGTGGTGTCAGACCACAACCTCGAAGGTACTTGTACAAGACTGATATGCTATGGCAATGTCAGTTTAATGCCCGTTTTGTGTTGTTTACTTCAGGCAAAACACTTGTCACACTTTTAGCATGCTAAAAGATAATGCTAATTTAAAATATGTAATGGCCAGGTTGGTTGTGGAGCTCATGCTGTGTATGTTTAACTATTTCGAAACTGTAACTTCTCATTTATTGTACAGAACTAGATATATACATAAAGTACATTTTAACAATGTTCCAAAATGTAAAATATTGCAGTTATCCTCATCTCTTTGTCTCAGTCTCCCCATTTATTATTGTTAACAGGACAACGAAACATCCTGGGCAACACACAACTTTTCAGAGCAAGCACAGAAATGTATGCAATTGTGTCAGTTTGTCATTATTTCTGTGATTAGCTGTCTATAGAATAACTTATCTCCTTCCTCATACATACCCCTCTCCCTCACTCCCTTCTACTTGTGTTTCAATCACAAAATTTAATCTGTGCATCAATAATCAATCAACATGCATTTCAAATTAAACTGATGACTAAGTTAAAAGTTTGTCACACAGTTGTGGTAATTTTTTTTCTTTCATATCTTGGTAGTTACATTTTGTTTCATATATGTTCTGTACATCATTGTCACATAGATGCCATCTGTTTGTTTTTGCCTCAGGTAGGCATCTCTTTGTGGACTGCTCTTTGTCAGACTTGGCCATAGGTCTGATTCTCCTGGCTTGTTCCCTGTTGGTCCTGTGTAGCTGCCTGATAATGTTAGTTAAACTGCTCAACTCCCTGCTGAAGGGCCAGGTGGCCAGTGCTATTAACAATGTTGTTAACACAGGTAATGTAAGAATACGAAAGTGCAAATGCCAAATGAATCACAGCTGAACTCACAGCTCTTCATTTATGTTAACCTAAAATTTATGCCAGATATAACCACATTCCTCATAGCTGATTTTAGAAATATTAAAATCTCTCTGCCCTACTGTGTTGTCTCCCTGTAGACTTTCCCTACCCTTTCACCTGGCTGGGAGGTTGTCTGGCTGTACTGGTGGGAGCAGGCATGACCTTTTTGGTTCAGAGTAGTTCTGTCTTCACGTCTGCCATCACTCCACTCATAGGTAATAACCACACAAAACCATAAAATTACCATGCAAGTGCTTTTTTAACACCCACCTATGAACTTAACATTACTTAAATTTGTGGGTAGCTTAATGGGTGTACCTGCACAATGTGCTTGCTATCACATAATTTACTAAGGATTATAAAAGAAATTAGCTATTTGAAACTTAAATTTGTATCAACATTCTCATCTCTTTTGCTGCCCGCTCAACAGTCAAATCACCACCTCAGTGTTTTTACAGTTACATGCAGCACTCTTGCTTGCTTTGGTATAGCATTAACAGGTCACAGTTAGGCATGTTTATGAAAAGCCCTATCAGCTGTATTTGTCTGTGCTCAGCCTGAAGGATGTCTTCTGTCTTGATCACCCAGTAACATTTTAAAGTCGTATTCTGATCTAGAATGTTGTATTGTATTTGATCTTTTTAAATTTACCTTTGTTTGTGGTTGTCAGTTATTATTCGTGTATTTAGTGTTAAATTAAATTAACTTAAACTTGTGGATTTTACTAAATGCAGAATAAGAGCTATATTACTTGCTGTTAATCATACTGTGACCCCTCAGGGATCGGTGTGATCAATATTGAAAGAGCCTACCCTTTAACCCTTGGATCCAATCTCGGAACCACAACTACGGCTATGCTGGCAGCCCTAGCTAGTCCAGGAGATAAGCTAGCTGCTGCCACACAGGTACATGCACAATCATGACCTCAAGCTGCACTTTGAAGATCTGTATGAGAGCGAGGAAGCTTCTTTTACTGCATTTTTCTGAGGGAAAGACTTCTGTTGCGCCTTTGTCATACGTACTTTTTACTGTTCTTACTGTTAAAGTTGCTCTTCTCTACCTTTCTCTTGGGCTCGCTCTCTTGCCAGCATCTTTCATCATCATTTCCTCTTTTGTTCCAGGTTGCTATGTGTCATTTTTTCTTTAACCTCTTTGGTATCCTGCTGTGGTATCCCATACCAGCCACCCGGTTACCCATACGTATGGCCTGTGCTCTCGGCAATCGCACTGCCAGGTATGCCTGGCAAATTCTCATATATTTTCTGATCTATTATCTCAAAATTATAGCTGATTGTAATATAAATCAAAATATTCTGACAAGAAGCAAAAACTTCACAATGAAGAAGAAGAACTGACACATATACATTTTTAGGTACCGCTGGTTTGCTGTCTTTTACCTCCTCTTCTGTTTTTTGCTGCTCCCATCCCTCGTATTTGCTCTCTCCATGGCTGGCTGGAAGGTGATGACTGGGATTGGCATACCAGTCATTATGGTGATTATATCTGTTGCAGCAGTAAACATCCTTCAGGTGCGAAGACCTGACTGTTTGCCACTGAGACTACAAAACTGGGACTTTCTTCCTGGTTGGATGACCTCATTGCAGCCCCTGGATGATGTCATCACTAGGGCAATCCTGTGGAGCAAGCAAGGGAAAGGTAAATATCTCTGCTAATATCATAATGGAAAGGAACATGACAACTGTGGCACTAATTAACTCGTTTCACCATTTCTGTACACTGGATCCTCTCTTTGCTGTTTTTGCTTCAAGGCTGGTGTTTTAAGAGAAGTGATAGTCCAGTAATGTCACTGGAAGGCATAACTGTCAACCCTGAGAGAAGTGTAAGGGAGAAATGGTGGCAGAATGTGGAAGAGCAACAGATTGATGACAACTGGATGAAACAAAGAGGATTGGACAGTCCTGGATGCAGTGATTTACATTATCATGAAAATAATACAGACATCATAGCTAGCAACATGTCTACAGAAAACAAAATGCATCACACCACAAACAAAGAGACAAAGTCAAACACTGAGAGCACTCAACTGCAGAGCACTCTCTTGTAGTGCTATGACTGGCATATCTAAAACCAAGGTGTGTCAAAACTTGCATTGACATAAACACCTGTAAAGAGTGATTACACTCAACGCACCGGTTAGCTTGAACCAAGAAGGTATGAAACAGGAAAAAACCTGCATAACAAAATGGCAAACTGCAACCACTGCAGACAACCACAAGTGTGTGAGAGAGCATAGCAGTTCAAACTTCACAGAGTATATATGGCAGTATATATATACATTGTGTTTATACATCTACACAATGAGGCCAAAAAATCCCTGCTTTCAAGATCAGATGCACAAAAACACCTGTGGTACCATTCTTACACTGTTTTCTGAACTTATATATATCTGCCTATATTACATAGCCTATTGCTAGCTTTCTGATATCACTGTATGCATATATTGACTGACAGTACAAAATGCATACTGTAGTTTGCATGCTTTTCCAAAAAGACAATGCAGATAAGCTTATTTTTCAACTATAAAATTCTTTGCTCAGTAAATGTTCGCGTCAATCAATTCAGAACAAATACAAATAAAAGTATTGCATTTATGTTTTCTATTATGTAATAAAAAAGAAGCTTCTAATACATTTTCTATCACATTTTCTTAACTGTCAAATATCAAAACAAGCAACAGTTCTGTCAGTTGATCTGATACCTACCCACTGAGTTAAGGAAACCTATTTTACATTTAAAACAAATGGTTTTAGAGTAGGACATGAACAGCCAATACATGGCACATTGGTTTCTTTCCATGATTCACACAGATAATAATTAACAGGCAAGCTTTACTTTAACATAGCAGATGCAAGAGTAGTCTGTGAATGCTAACTGCGGTAACTGTGGTATGTAGTCATTTCTGCAGTAGCTGCACAAGCAAGATATGAACAACAAACCCAAAACAGAACACTTGTTTAAATATAAAATATAGAAATAGAAAGAACACTGCCTTGGTATGGCAGTAATTGAAATGTTCAATAAAATGTTGATCTGACTTATAATGCTGCATGAATAATGATATTATGGCCTTGCATTTTTCTTTCCATTTGTTTTGGTTTTCCATGCATGTTTTTTTCAAGTAAACATGAAAAGAAAAACTTAAAAAGTGAGAATATACAAAAAACTGTCCTCTACTGCTGTTAATATATGCAATAGATTCCAGAAGATTGCAAGAATATCAGAAAAGATCAGGAGCCACCTTCTTTGAGTGCTGGTTAAATGGACAGGAATTTCTGGTGGCACTGATGTGCTTTTTAAAAAATAAAAAATCCTGATCAAATAACATGTCAACTAAAGTAGAAAGTGTTGTTTGGTAGCCAAGCTTTGTTGCAAAGTGAAATGCACAGGGACCTGTGGTTACAGAGTAGATGAAGTGCATCTTTCTCAGGCCTGTGAGAGTTTCAAAAGCTGTGGTTTCTAACAGACAGACAGCCACACGGGTAATTTTGTATTAACTTTGCAGCCTCTGCAGACATGAGGCAGGAAGTGTAAACTCATTTGTGCATTCTTTACGGAAAAACATAGTTAAATAAATACCAAGTGAATCATTAGCACATCTCCATTCTTGGGTGCAGGATGCATTTGGAAAATACTGACATTAAATTATTTTGTTATTTGATTATTTATTTGATTCTGTAAACTTTACATGTTTTTGATGCAACTTCCCTGTTAGACATCCAAGAACAATATGGTGACCAATTTCAAACACAAAGTCTGAAAGAAATGTAGAAATATTATACTAAGTATATTGTTTTTGCTAAGAGGGAATGTGGTAATAACAACCTCAGTTGTTTTGGTGGCACGTAGGGGGATCTATGCAATATTACAGACCTGACATGAAGTTCTTCTTCAATTCAATTCAGTGCATCTTAAATACGGAAAATATAAATGAAACTGTAACCAAAACACCTCACTGGCAGATCATTTGCTGTTCTATATATACACTACAATTTACCAATGATTCATAAACACCTTACATGAAGGCTAAAATGGACGTGAGCTAACCAGATGTGTACAGAGCAGTTTCCATGCAGTGCAGCAACTCGGGTGTGAGAGTGAAATTACTTTAAAAAGAGTGAAACAAGGTGTTCTGTCTGACTGTGACTACACTCTATTTAATGTTATCGTGATAAAAACTGAAAAAAATTAACAGGAATTTATTGGCAGGTCATCATTATCACATTTTTGGCTTAGCTTTTAAAATAAGATGAAATTAATTCTTCACATTGTACAGATCACATTTCGAAAGCAACGGTCTCAGGACTTTGGTCATGAATATTGAGGCTCCTTATTGGTTTTTACTTGGGCTGCAGCACCTGACACATCTGTTTAATCACCAACTTCTTTCTATCCTTCTGAAAGCACACTGGTAGATGCACCTTCATACAAACCTAAATCTACATGTTTCTATCGATGGTCCTAAATAAATCACATCTCTCATTCTCTTCAAGAAATATTTTTTTCACTACTGCTACGAATAATATTAACTTACAACATCCTAGCACCCAACCAGAATCACAAGATCAATCCCCCTATACATCTTTGCAACTACCTTGCAACAACCTTAAACCAACTTAGAACCAACTAACAGCACATAAGAAATGCAATTCCACCAGTAATCCATCCATCCATCCATCCATCATCTTCCTCTTGTCCGGGGCCGGGTGGCGTAGGCAGCAGTCTAAACAGAGATGACCAGACTTCCCTCGCCCAGACACTTTCACCAGCTCTTCCGGTGGGACCCCGAGGCATTCCCAGGCCAGCCGAGAGACACAGTCCCTCCAGCGTGTCCTAGGTTTACCCCGAGGCCTCCTCTCGGTGGGACATGCTCGGAACACCTCCCCAGGGAGGCGTCCGAAGGCATCCAGAACAGATGTCCACGCCATCTCAGCTGATTCCTCTCGACGTGGAGAAGTAATGGCACTAATCCGAGCTCCTAATCCCATCTCTGGGGGTGGGCCCAACCACCCTGCCGAGGAAACTCATTTCGACCACTTGTATCTGGGATCTCGTTCTTTCGGTCAGGACCCAAAGCTCATGACCGTAGGTGAGAGTTGGAACGTAGATTGACCGGAAAATTGAGAGCTTCGCCTTTCGGCTTAGCTCTTTCTTCTTCGGACCAATCCACCTGTCAATCTCACGCTCCATCCTCCCCTCACTCATGAACAAGACTCCGAGATACTTAAACTCCTCCACTTGAGGCAGGGGCTCTCCACCAACCCGGAGGGGGCAAGCCACCTTTCTCCGGTCGAGAACCATGGCTTTGGATTTGGAGGTGCTGATCCTCATCCCAGTCGCTTCACACTTGGCTGCAAACCGCCCTAGTCGACACTGAAGGTTCAGGTTCAATGAAGCCAACAGGACCACACCAGCTGCAAAAAGCAGAGACGAGATCCTGAGGTCCCCAAACCAGACCCTCTCCAGCCCATGGCTGCGCCTAGAAGTTCTGTCCATAAAAGCTATAAACAGAACCAGCAGTCTTGCCAACGTGCACTAGGAACAGGTCTGACTTACTGTTGGCAATGCGAACCAGGCTCCTGCTCCGATTGTAAAGGATTCAAACTGCCCTTAGCAAAGGTCCCCGGACCCCATACTCCTGGAGCAGTTTTTGTATTATGCACGACAAATAAACAAAGAAAGCTGTCAAAATTTTGAAGTAAAATTATGTAAATTGTGGCAAATAGATCATCAAAAGACTGAAATTTGAAACACTCCAAAAACAAAGTAAAAACTTGCGGGGCTCTAAAAAAAAAAAAAGCATTTGTGCTCTTGTCTTTCTTAGCTAATATTTCCAGGTGGTTGGTTTCATTTCCAGTACTCAGTGAGCTGTGAGGTAAGGAACTATTTCTGTTTAATACTACAAAGACAGACGTTATGCATACTCAATAGTAGTTTCAAGCTGCTGTTTTTAGCTTGAATTACAAAACTGTGACTGCTATAGTCTTTGAAGCTGATGTTCTTTGTTAATTTTAGCCAATAAAATTTTTCAATATCAGGTGGTTACCAGTCTGCTATATTGAAATGTTCAATGTAGACCAAGTGGAATTTAATGTAAGGCGGCTAGCCAAGTCAAAACAGTTTTGTTTACAGCAGAGTCAGTGACACACTTCTGGGCCTGTAGGAGTTTAAATGTAGGTACTGTCATTAAGTCAGGGACAGAGAAGGGGAAAAAAAGCTGTGTTTTGTTGTATTATCAGCAGTGTGTATTATCAGAAAGTTTAGTTTAGGGCAGATGTTTACCATAAATGCATAAAGACTTTTTATAAATGAAAAGTACTACACGCTAAAATAAGAAGTAGATAGTGAACATTTCCTCCTGCCTTTCCTCCCTTCTGCACACACATAAATAGTGAAGTGTCTTTCAAATGGCATTTTTCAGAAAAAACATCTTGTGTGCTAATAAGTAGGTCCCCTTAAAATTTAAACAACATAGTAAGAAAAATTAACTGTGATTTAATGTCAGTTTATCACTTTTGAGATTAAATATTCACACTTCGGTGTTTTGTGCAGTATCTATTCCTGCAGGCAGAAACTGAAACTCTCACCTCAGTAAGAATAACAACACTTTTTAACTGCAAAACTCTGCCATTGTTATTCAGTTTTCATTGTTCTGCAGAACTATGAGGCTACTGCTACATAAAAGTAGTTTTCCTGAAGATATTATAAGGTCTCCCATTCCACTCAGTGCATTTAGATTACTTTTCTCTGAAAATAACAAGAGTGAGAAGTCAATGTATAAACAGCAACAATTTGGAAAATAAAGACATAACACCATTTGCAAGATTGTATAAAGTTTAGATGTCCTGTTAAGAAAAGAAATTGCACAATAAATTAATACCTGCAAACTGCTATATCATTCCAGGTTGTTTATTCTTTCATTTCTACATAGAAATGAAAATATTTTGACTGCAAACAGTCATCAGTCACAAGTGAGGGTGAGAACACCCTTGTTCATACATAACAGTGGTGGAAGAACTACTCAGATCCTACGCAAGTATTGACAGCAAAATGCAGTTAAAGCAGCTAAAGTGAAATTATGACATAAGATGATTACTGAAGCATCACTTTGGAGGCGTAGATAGTCTTAACTACAGATTTATACAATTGGGGTGAATTAGTATGGGCAATAAGTTTTCTCTTGATTGTTAACAAGGAAACAGGTTCTCATACTTCCTGCTAAGCATTCTTGACATAATGTGTGGTCATGCAATACAAATCCTTTGTGTAACTGATAATTGTTTTTCTTTTAGCTTCACTTCATGCTCGCCTCTTGACCCTTCATACTGATGCACAACTCCTTCTTCACACCTACTTAAATAGCAACCGACACGTGCATGTATGGCTATAATGTATGTTGGCTATATGTTTATGTTGAGACATATTGGAAAATTGTAGAAACTAAAATAATAGCTGACTATTGTGTCCCACCAACCCCATGCAAATAATATTAAATGTAAAAATTTAATATTATCTATTTCCAACAATGTGAAGAACCAAGAGAAGAATGTGTAATTTTCCATTATTCTTCTGCATTTTCCATTATTCGTTTGTATTATTTTCCCGTATAAGAAATGCTAAAATTGAGGGTATAGGAAAATATCAACTTTCAGCCACAAATTCTTGCATTGGTCATTGTTTTTACTGAGACACCATAGTTTCTGTAAGCAGCCTTTATCTGAGTAGTGTACCATGAAATATGTACTGTAAGTAAGTGTGACTGTAAAAGTAGCAGAACCTAGTACCTTGTGTTTTGTCAAGTTGAGAGTGACATCACAGTAGCTGCTTCCTTGAATCTCATCACACATTGAGACAACAAGAGGAAGAAGAGCATAAACAACCTTCTGGTGAAAATAGACAGGTCAGTCTCAAATAGCAAGGGAACATCACACCACTGTGACTACGGTAAGAGATCAATTTGATTTTGAAACCATGTATGCACATGAGTGTCTTACTATGATTTTTACTAAAACTCTGATTTAGCTATTCATATTTGACAAGCTTCATTTTATATTTAAGTGACTTTTTAGCTTTACCCAAAAAATCAGCCCACACATAAAGCAACTGTATATTCCCTGGTTTTCAACATAAAAATAAAATGTGACTTTATCTAAAAGTTTACACCTTTATGTGTTGCAGACACGATGACTGCCATCTACATGATCATCGCAGTTCTGGTGGCAACACCTATGGCAAAAGGTATACCTCAGTGTAACCGTATGGTGTACTGTGGATTTAGTGAAGAAATATGAATTCAATATTTTTGTTTCTTATTTTGTTCACCTTTTCTGTTTTATATTTCAATCTGGATTTAGATTAACATTTAGTTTCTTTGTTTCTTTTAGGGTCAACTGAATGCAGTTTCTCTGAACCTACTGGACTTCAACAGTGTTTTGGAGAAGTCGGACAGCCATTGATTTTTCATCTGTCAGATAAAACAAATACTGAGATTACACTGACAAAGGATGGCAAATACAGAATTCTAAAAACAGACAAACACGGGAATGTGACACCGGATAAAGAACACATAAATCAGTCTGACCTCACCTATAATGGAACATTCAAACTACTTAATGCCATGAAGATACACTCTGGAGATTACACACTGGAAGAATTTGATTCTAATGGCACATTACTGAAACAAGTCAGTGTTCACCTAGAAATACAAGGTAGGTAATGCAAATTTCTTTTTTTTTTTTTTTAAAAAAGAAAAGAACAATGGTCATGTTCTTAATCCTACAAATATATCCTGTGTATTAACTGTCTGATGCATAACAATGGTCAAAAGTGAGCCGAGCTAATGATTTTGCCAAGTATCTTTGCATGCTATGCAAATCTATTATCACTTGAATTTTACTAATTCCACAACTAAAGTACCTAAACATCACATGCAACAGAAGAACATTAAGTATTTTTTTATTCACTGCCCGTAAATCTATCACATGAGTAAAAAATTACCAGGCATTCAGAAACTTTTCCAAAACAATTCTCAGTGGAATTTGATAGCAACATGTGATTTATTTTCATATAATGTAATCCTTCCATCCTTTGGCTATCCCACTTTATCCTACAGAGGGTTGTGGAGTGGCTGACACTGGGTGAAAGACAGTTACACGCAGGACAGGTCACTGAGGAATATCACAAAGAAAGATCAGCATCTATGCTCACACATACAACCAATTTAGAATTACCAGCTAACACAGGCACGGGGAAAACTTGCAAACTCCACACAGAAAAGCTCCAGCCAATCAGCAGGTTATAACTCAGAACCTACATGCTGTAAAGTGATATTGCTAAGCATTGGACCACTGTGCTGTAATGTTTGTGATTACGCAGCACGATGTACTGCGGACATCTCCTTTCAAAATCACAATTTCACTTATCTACAAAATTGCCTTATCTCAACTCAGTGACACATTAAGGGTTACATCAGAAGATTCAACTGTGACACAATTTACAAGTTTGGACACATTTACTCATTCAAAGGTTTTCCTTTACTTGTACTATTTTACATTGTAGAACATTATTGAAGACAACAGAACTACAAAATACCATATGGATGTGTGTAGAAAGCAAAAACATCTAAAAGCATAATATACTTTTATTGTTGGATTCTTAACCACCTTTCACTACATGTTTAAAATAATTACAGAGATAGTCTGACCTGTTGTATTTTAGGTAGGTAGCTGCTCACCCTTGTGATTTCTCTAGTTTGAGGAATTTGCGAAGTTTCTAGTTTGCAATTCTATGGCTATAAGTTTGGGGTGCCTGGTTACGGCCCTCATTGACGTGCCGGCATCAGCCATGCCAATGTCTCGTTCTCATCAGTCTCTTGTGATCGGTGGCTTCATGTCATTTCAAAAAGCTGAATTTTAAAATGGCCTTTTATAGTCTGTGTTTAAACAATAAAAGTAAGAATTAACTTTTCCTATAAGGCTGAAAAGATGCTGCAGTTACATTTTTGTCACAAATACATACAGCACATGGTTGTGAAACACGCATTGTGAATTCTATTACTCTAGGCTTGTCTTTGTGATTGAAAGAAAAAAATCTGATTGAAAAAAAAATCCCGAATGGTTACTTTGACTTACTGTGTTTAGGCTCCTATTTTCTTTTTTTAATCTTTTAATTTGTGTTGGATGCAGTTTATATATGGCTATGTATCTTTCAGGTCCAGTGTCAAAGCCAGCTGTGTCCCAGACATGTTTGTCAGCTACAGAGATGCAGGTCAGCTGTTCCTCTGAGGGGGATAACGTACAGTTCTTTATGAATTTGGATGGTCATTTATTGATACAAACCAGAGACTGCAGCCAGTCTCTGAGCAGGTGGACAGCTGAAAAACTCAGTGTTACCATCAACCTATACGGGCAGCTGACTGGAAATGTGATGTGTCGAGTTTGGAATAATGTCAGCGGAGATGAAACAGTTCTTCACCTGGCAGTCTGTGGAGATACTGTGGATAAGGGTAAATTTTTTTTAAATTGGGTAAAGGACAAATAATGCTATTTAGATTACATATTTTTTTTCAGTCACAGAACTTAAATGTGGATTAAAGATAAAACAAGAAATACCTCATAAGCATTCTTGTACAGTGTCTTTGAAATTTTCATGTTTAATATTTTTTTGCTATTTTTGTTTTCTAGGTTTGGTTATAACCTTCTCGGTTGTGGCTGTTGCTGTGATCGCAGGTGTTGTCACGGCATTCTTTTTTTTGAAACTTGTTATTTTTAGTAAAAAAACACGACAAATCCCCACAAGCCCCACAAGTGTTGAGGAAGGTAAGCAAATAAAACTTGCTTGAAAAAAAAACAGATTTTTTTAAAAATGAATTTCTTCTTGGATACCACTACTAATGACACATCTGTTATAATTTTTTTCAGGTAACAATGAATCTGAAGTAGTCTACACAGCTGTTAAAGTAAAAAATAAAAGACAAACCAGATCCGAAAATCATCAGAATGCAACATAATTCTTTCCTCACAACATTACTGGCATGCATTGTTTGTTTTACCCTTAATGGTAACCTCATAATGTAATTATGGATCATTGTGTTCACTGCTTGAAAAAAGGAGGGAATCAGGTTTGTGGTATGTGATTAGGATATTTGTTGTATTGTTTTAGAATTTATGTAAATGCTTCTCAAAAATAACCATGCATTAATGTGACTGATATGTCAACTGTCTTACGAAATGTATCTCTGTAAAGATTTTTTAAAAAGACTTATTTTTATTTTTCAAATAAACATATTGATAAGTATAGTAATTCTTTTTCCCCCCCATAGAAAGTATCAAGTATTACCAAGGTCAAACAGTTTGAGAAGATGATTACTCTGCTTTAAAGGGTTTCCAGGCAACTGATAAAAACAAGTAATGTGTTTTAAACTGAACTTTGGCAGCTTTCAGTGATTGATTTGAAATTTGCAGATCAGTGAAAGATTTTTAATCAATCACCATTTAAATCTTAAATATTTATTTTCTAATTTACTTTCTTAATAAAGTTACTCAATCACATTTGAAATAAAAATACAGATACAAATCGTTTGTGTTTCCTGAAGATGTTTTTACCATGTGAGAGGACAAAGTGGAATGTAATTTGCTTTACACTGGACCATGGTTGGACCAAGTAGCAGTTAGTGAAGCAATAATAAACTAGAAAAGCACTCAGAGAGTGCAGACCTCCAGCAAGCAGCTCATTTCCAGAATCCTTTAAAAAAAAGTCCTGGATCCAACATTTTGGTGATGTTCTGGTAAGCATCTGTTCCTTGTCCCATTATCAACATTTCCTAAAAATTTCATTAAAATCCGTTCATAACTTTTCAAGTCATCTTGCTAACAGACCAACAGATAAACACCGGTAAAAACATTACTTCCTGCCTCTTGTCAGAGGCGGAAGTAAAATGTAGCTCTTAGGTGACATCTGGAGGCTTTCTCCAGATAGTAGCAGAAAACCTAATTTACAAACTACCAGTCATGCAGAAACCATTTTTGATCACATGATGGAGCCAAAAATTCTCACATGTACTGTGGTTATAGAATTGATAAACACTAAAAAATAAAAATAATTATAATAATAATAAAGCATCTTTCAATCTATAGTAACTTTCTAATTTAGTGTAGTTGTTTACTTTAAACACCATATTGGTTTATTGTCTCCTGCAACACCAACAGCCTACATGATCTACTGACAAAGCTATGTTCTACCAGTAAGTAAACAGGGGCTGCGTATGAGTACACTTTTGCACTATACAGGGTGGGGGATAAACTGTAACCCTGCATGCACATATGTGCCGCCTGAATAACTTTGCCTTTTAAAGTGCAACTTCTTCCTCCCAGATATTTCAGTCAACCTTAAGGTTCTAAAACCATTTATCTTTCGGTTTCATTTTATCTAGTTTAGGCAGCTAAAAAATAGGCAAACAGGTCAATTAATGAGGCTGAAGGGGAAACAATGAGAATGTAAAAAGCAGTGGTTTGAACAGACACACATTAGGTTTCATGTCTAAGGTGACACTTTCTTTGAAATTTTTAAAGGAGGGGCTTAGTAACTTACAAAAAAAGTCTGCTCTACACTGTTGTAAGTTCCCCATACAAGTAGGGGAAAAAAGGAGAGTTTTGTTTCACTTGTCTACTTGTTTTTCATTATTGTTTGTATTATATTTTTTGTTCATTATGATTATTAATTGTTCTGTAGTTTATTAGGGAGCTTCTTACCAGAGGGCACAAATTGAGAGTTACACATGGCAGTAATGACAACTGACCACAGGATGGAGCTAAAGGCCAACACAGTAACTTCAGTAGCTACTTCTTCAATGTATTGTTGCTGTTGATTCAATCTGTATTTGATCCAGAGTACTGTCAAATCCTGGTAGAACCTCTTAACCACACTGGCTGCATTAAATTGCAGATTATATGATCTGGGATAATATTGTGAAAAATGTACTGTACAGTCATTGAGCCCTAGGACTTTAAAGACAGAGTACATGTTTATCCAATTTACACTTTGTCAAAGAAAATCGCATGTACTAGTGATGAAAAAAAATACAGACTGATAAAATCATTGCTAATTACTGATTAAATTATTATTTAACATTTTTCTTGTCATTGGCACTGTCCTCAGGACATTCAGACAAATTGTTCTCTTGCTAAACATGGGATTTTCAGACTAGGTCAACTGCTGACTCTGATTTTGTAAAATTAAAATAATTTGCTGCATCAATTTTGTGCATCACTTCTTTGGTCAGTTTTCTCTGTCATGTCAGATAAAGACAGGTCATCACATCATTTTTTTACGTAAATAAATAACTCACCACATTTGCACTGTGAGGAAATCCTATTTTCATGGATCTTCCTAGTAGAGCACATCTGTCACCCTTTGGGTTCAGGGAGTAGCTGAGGAAGAGCAAGGAAGACGATGAGGGGGAGAGGAACCGAAAGGTTTAAAAGTGTTTGATGGGTGAGAATTGTTAATGCACAGTTCTTTGGAACAACTACTCACTCTCACATCATTAATAACTACATACACTACACTGTAGCACAAACCACACCATTCTACTCCTCTTGAGCTGCCTCTGTTTGTCTATGTTGAGTCTGCACTCTCTTTTAGTTCATCAATCCTTTGGTTTTATTTTTCCAAATCTGCTTTTTACATTTCTCTATGGTTTCTACAAAAAGTGTTTTCCATAATGCATATCTCATCATCTATCTGTACTTTCAGGATCCAAAGCTTTACCTTATCAGTGTCAAATAGTGTAAAGTTTTGACTTTGTAAATGTATTTAAATCCTCATGTAAAATAAAACATAAAAAACAACATCAACTGAAAGCCTTGGCTGATTCTCTTTAATTCACACTTCCTTTATTATGACTGTGTGTTTCCAATAGGGGATTCTCATACATACAACAATCTTCAGCCCACCATCTTTCCACAATGACAATAAAGCATCTATTCTATAAGCACCATATAAGAATATATACCAGCATTCACCCACAGCCACAATATTTGAAACTGACTTTATACTTAGGTCATGTGGAATAACGTTTAAGACTTTCCCAACTTTCTTTCATTGCCACCCTCCCTCTCTCCCTCTTAATGTTTTTATGGGGTGACTGCAGGAGAAAGAAGGAGGGCTTCCCCCTCTGCCTGACACCTCTGCTTTGAAAACATGTGGCCTGGGAGTAATTGGGTTACAACTGCAGCAGTCCAGTGAGTTGGCCTTGATTTGGAGAATGATTCCATTTACTTTTGTCTGACTGCCTGCTGATTCCACAGCTGCAGCTTTTATCCTCCATTCAAGGCTCTGGATTTTACAGTATGGGTCTGGCAGACTGCCAGATGAGAGAGTGGAACACAATCTAAGCATTAATATATACCTACATTCAGTGGGTAAGGTGACAGAATAGCATGGACCTCTTTCTATAATAAGGTACTACTCAATTTTGGAAATTCTGTCAAGGTATAACCTTTTATTAAATTTTCTATTTTATTAAAAAAACATGGCAAATTTTGTTCACTGTAAACAAAAGCCATGTCCTGAGCCTCAATTACACAATGTAAACAATACAGTGTAGACCTGTAGAAAGTGTAATGCTTTGGCAAAACAGGAATGACGTGATGGCATGTTGCGATGTAGCATATATAAGAGCAATTATATATTTGTATACATAAGTAGGAAAACAGCATGTAGGATGTTTCCTTAACCTCGAGAATACAATTAAATTACAAGACTATTCAGTGCAGTGACAGTAACCACTCATCTGGAACTATGGAACACTACTGCTGATTTGAAAGCTTTGGAAAGGGCAACACAGATGTCCTAAATATTCACTAATTTCATTTTAAATGAAATGCAGCAATGCAGTGTCTCAGTTGATAGTCAGACACATCTTAATCTTCATTGTGCATTTCTTTCCTTTAATGAATATCTGATTTAGTGTCTCACCTGTCTGAGGCCGAACCTGCTGGTTGGCTGGGGTTTGTCTATGGAGTTGATTTCTTCTCTATGTGCCTGTCTGGGTCTTCTGTGGGTGCTCTGGCTTCCCCTTGCTGTCCAAAGACATGCATGGCAGGTCAGTTACCCCACCTTTCGCCCAATGTAAGCTGGGACTAAAAGCATACAGTTAATGGATGGATAGCAAGAAATGCACAGGTGTTTCCAGTAACGCTGATAATTGCAGTACCACTTCCAAATTCAAATATGCACAATTCACGGGCCCTACCTCTGTTTGTATTAATGTTAATAAATTTCACCTGTGCTTTCTGTATTGTGGCAAAACTTTTCATTGACACCAAGTTCTTTTCATTTTAAGTATTAAATGACTTTTAGAAATTATTCGTACTGATACACAACTAGCTAGCTCGCTAATTCAGACTGAGCTAGCTAGCTAGCTATAGCTATTTTTAAAATTAGCCCGCAACAGGTAATTTGCTCTTACAACAACAAGTAACATAACATTTTTTTTTTTTTTTTAAATTACAAGCCACATTCCGGCCACTAATCTCAGCATTCTTCCGCAACTGCAACTTGTCTTACCAGAAACCGTGTGGGGAGGACGGAACAGCTACGACGTCAAACTATCATGACAACTGTCATTACTGGGTTTCAGTCACACATGCGCCAGTATAAATGGCGTCTAGTGTCCTAAGATGGCGCATGCGCGACTCTTATCGGGAAGGCACCTTAAGAGCTGAGCTCAAGAACTATATAACATTGCTTCTTGGTGCAGCTCAAGTAAGGACTGAACTTAAAATGTAACACTTAAGCGGAGTATATTCATTTTGCATCTAATACTGTGTATGATATTGTATGATATCATACGATATCATACACAATATGATATGTATATTTTGTTCTCAGAGACACTCTGAGCCATTTTAGCAATTTTGAACCAGTCTCTCTTTCTTTTTTTATCTGACATTTTAGCCCACATAAAGCCAACCACCTGCAGCCTCGATTTTAGTCCCACCAGACTTTTGAAAGATGTTTTTGACACAGTTGGATCCAGTATTTTATCAGTTATTAACAGTTCTTTATGCAATGGTGTTTTCCTAGCTGCTTTTAAGCATGCTGTGGTTCAGCCTCTTTTAAAGAAATCCAATCTGGTTCTGTCTGATTTTAACAACTTCATGCCGATTTCTAAGCTCTCTTTTTTAGCCAAAGTTTTAAAAAAAAGTGGTTTTTCTACCCAACTCTTAGCTTGTATGTGTCAGAATAATCTTTTTGAGAATTTTCAATCTGGTGTTAGAGCACTGCACAGCACTGACACTGCTCTCCTCAAGGTCGCTAACCTTTTCCTTTTGACCTACGACAGAGGAGAGTCTGCCATTTTAGTTCTTTTAGATCTGACTGCAGCCTTTGACACAGTCGACCATTTTGCCTACTTGATCGTCTTGAAACCTGGGTGGGTATCAAGGGCACTGCGTTTAGTTGGTTTTATTCCTACCTTTTAGACAGAACCCTTTCGGTCACCATAGGCAACCACTCCTCTAGCACAACCCATATCGCCTATGGTGTACCGCAAGGGTCAATTTTAGATTCAATTTTATTTTATATTTGTATGCTCCCACTTGGCCAGATTATCCAGCAGCATGATGTTTCCTTTCATTTTTATGCCGATGATACACAGATATACCTCCCGCTGAGACCTTCTGATGGTAAAGGCCTAGCTGCTGTGTTTGACTGTCTTAGGGACAATAAAAGCTGGATGGCACATTTCCTTCAACTCAACAACTCAAAATCAGAAATCATCTTGTTTAACCCCCCTCATAGTGATACCACCTTCATCCACAACTCCCAAGGTCCACTTTCTGCCAACTTAAAGCCCACTGCTAGGAATTTAGATGTTCTCTTCAATTCAGCTCTGTCTTTCCTATGTCAAAAAAAGCTGTCCAGTCCTGTTTCTTTCAGTTAAAGACAATTTCCAGAATCAAACCAATGCTGTCATCTGCAGACCTGGTAAAACTTATCCATGCTTTCATTTTCTCAAGATTTCATTATTGTAGCTCCCTTCTGTCAGGTATCAACCAGAAATTACTCTCCCGCCTCCAGCTGGTCCAAAACGCAGCAGCGAGGCTTCACACCGGTTTTAACAGACAACATCACATAACACCTGTCCTTGCATCACTCCACTGGCTCCCTGTACACTTGAGAATTAATTTTAAGATTTTACTGATAACTTTTAAAGCACATCATGGCCTTGCTCCAAGTTACATCGGTGAACTGCTGACCCCTTATATCCCACACCACAGCCTTAGATTCTCAGGCAGGGACCTCCTGACTGTTCCAAAGTCGAGGTCAAACGCAAGGGTGATCGGGCCTTCGCTGTGAGAGCTCTTCGGCTTTGGAACGCCCTGCCCAAGGAGATAAGGCATGCAAATTCAGTGTCTTCTTTTAAATCACTTCTCAAAACACACTTTTATAGGCTTGCTTTTGTGTGACGTCGTCTTTCTATGTCTGTTTTAGGTATTTTCTATCATGTCTTATATATTTTATTAGTTTTTATTGCTTTTATTGGTCTTTTACTGTTTATTACTTTTTAAATGATATTTGCTTTCTGCCTGTCAAAGTACTTTGGGAACTTTATTTTTTAAAGGTGCTATGTAAATAAAGAATTATAATAATAATAATAATAATAATTATTATTATTATTATTATTATTATTATTATTATTATATACCTTGCCCACTGTGCATTTTTTGCTGTGTATATTTTGCAATATATGTTTTTGCAATTCATGTGACTTTCTAGAATCTAGTTTCTTTATATACAGTCTGTTTTTCTACTACCAACCTTTTTATAATGTATTATTATAAGCACAGTGTAAAAGTCATTATTTTTGGTTCTTCCGGTGCTCCTCCAGTTTTGCAGTGTTTAGATCAACAGTGAACTTGGTACACTAGTAGCATACACCATTTAGCCACAACATTAAAACCGCTGACAATGCAATGTTCTGCTGGGAAACCTTGGATCTTGCCATTCAAGTGGATGTTAAGTTAGCACATACAACCCAACGAAACATTGTTCCACACCAAGCACACCCTCTGTGGCAATGGAACTTCCTAACACCAGCAGCCTCTAACAGGAGGACAGTGCACCCTGCCATGCCACAAAAACTACACAGGAATGGCTCATGTAACACAATAAAGAGCACATATGATTGAGCAGAATATGCCCAATTATGCAAAGGAGCACTTGGTTTTGTTTTGTCTGTAATCCTGCAGACCTAGAATTTAGAAAAAAGATGATCCAAAAAAAGTTACCTTCTTCACCACAGACATTAAGCACAACAGGTATAAGCTTACTAGCTGCTTAGCTTTATTTGTCAGTTAAAAAACACTGCTTACACACCAGGGAAATTTTGCTCTCAATTGCAAAATAAAATTTCTGAACATTCCACCCCTCCATTTGTGCTTCTGGTCAGTCTTACAGCATCTGGACTCCCAGAATGTCTTGCTAATTCATTCATCCATTTTAAATGCCAATAACAAAAGTTACTACACTGGTTGTGTCTTGGTGTGCAGTCACAAGTTTTATATGAGCAATTGTACCACAACCACACTCCTTTATTCCAATAACAATAGTAATAGTTTACGTGTACGTGTATGTGTGTTGCAGTTTTCAAGGAAACTGCACCTACCTATCCAGAAAAAGAACAGAAAAGTAACTGTGTCTATGATGTGCCACTGCACTGAAACCTTATGAACTAGATTTTAAGATATTTCTCACAGGACTGTTATGATGTATTGTCTGCTGTGATGGTCCTGGAAACAATAAATTTAGTATATTCGGCCTATGAAATGTTTTTTTTATGACAGAGAAATGTTCACCAACAATGTTTCCTGGCTGCTGTTAAAAACAATAGTTTATGCATCAGTTCACCTTCCTTCCAAAAGATGTTGCTTCTCGTGGTCATCCTTGTTGTTTTGTTTTCATGGCAACCTTTCAACACACCCTGTCTGCCGGTCGGCACCAGCCCACATTAATGACATCAGAGGTCAAGGTGCAGCAATTGGTCACCAGATACCATCGCATATTTTCTGCACGTCTCTTCCAACAATGTGTTCTTCCTGAGCCAAGGTTGTGGCAAAAAGTTTCCTCCTGCCGTCTGTCTTCCTTATCAGAAACTTTTCCATCAATCAAAACAAACCAAACCTCTCCCTACACTTCTCCTGTTTTCCACTTGGAAAGACAGAAGCTGTTAGTTTCTTCTCAGCTGGAAATAAGATGATGGAGGGTCAAGGTCTGTGAACGCTGTTATTAATGTGACCTTATGCACTTTTGGAATGAGCAGTAGCGGGCTTGGTCTCAGTCAAATTCTCAGGGCCACTGAGACAATGAAGGCTCTTATCTCCCAACAAAGGCTTCTTGGTCAGTGAAGTAGGTAAACACAATAACACACCCAGCTAAGAGCCTGTTGGGCGGAGGGAATTTAAGTGCTTCATTTGATAAAATTAATGATAAAAACAGCCTTGTAGTTGACCTTGAGTGAAATAAAGGGTTAGGGTTAGAGTTAGGGCTTAATTCTAAAATGAAGTTGTTGTAGTTTGCCAGAAACTCTGCTTTATAATCTAATTTACTTTATGAATGATTACACAACCAGCCTCATTGCTAACCAGCTCCACTATAACTTTTCATGGTCACTACCCAGCCTGAATGGCACATGAATAAATTGGTCAAGTAAGCATTCATGCCAGCGTGGAACACAATAAATCCAGTGTGATCACTTTCCAAAAAAGGGAACCACTTTGGTGCACAAGCCGAACCTGCTGGAAAGTATTGTGTCATCTGGGATTTCACAGTAATGAGCCAGTGAATGAATTCATGGCCCAAATGGTCTGAATGGTGGAGAGGAATGAGACATTATGTTGCTCACCAGGCCAAATTGGATAGTCATTTAAACCAGGCCACACAAGCTCAAAAGCGCATGCAAACATGCATGCAAAAAAAACACATGCACATGCCCAAATGTATGCACGACATGTTCATTCAAGTAGGAAGATGCACAGACGAGCCACAAAACATGTTCTCTTTCATGCTATCACTCTTACTCAGTCACATGCTCATGTGCACAAACACAGTTCTTTTATGCCCCAGCTCATAGAAACCATGGAAATGCCAAGCAAACAAGCGCTCTGATTTGGCGGGCAGGCAGCTCGCTGGCTTCTGTCTATGAGAACAACTGTACTAAGCTGCTGTGTCAGATGCATGATGGGACACCATGCAGGCTTGACTCAACCCTTAAGTGTTGGTAGTGAGGTCACTGACATGGATACACTTGCCCTAGATTTACTTTTGCTTCATATGCTTATTTGAAAAGTCGAACATTAATGCCAGTCGGATTAAAACACAAGTTAAACAAGTTTCAGCTTCAAGATGCTTGAGCTTTAATTCAAGAAAAATGTTGTGTTTGTGTGAGCTGTGGTAGAACTAAAGTCAAGAATAGAATTTAACGATTTTTGGCTTCTGTCATTTTATTCATAATACTTTCCAGCAGGGATGTTAAATAGGAATGTCTGTGATTAGAATTAACTAAATTTCTGTTTTGGACGGAGATAATCGCTCAGATCTACGCACCACTATGTTGTTTCCAACAGCCGCAGACTTTAACAGAGCTATTTTCATGATGTGTTATCTAATTTTAGTGTGCTCACATAGTATATAACAGTGCCGACTAAGATGCTTGGTTTGTGTTTCAGGATCCTAACATTCATTTTTGCGCTTTTTGAAACATTTTTCTGCCTATTATGAGTCTCAGGTTGTTTTTCTGAATGTTTGGTTTTGGATGCAGAGGATGAGTTATTTTCTCACATAGTTGAGGCAAAGCTTGATTTGATGATTGTGGATGAAAAATGTGATGGTACAACAATTACACTCTAACTCTCAGTAATGGGAGCGATGTGAATGGCTTTTAGTAAACAAAATGGTATCTCACACTGTCTGGACATTACTACTACTCTTCTCTATTAAAAGCTGCGTAAATGAAAAAATATTTAGACCGTTTGGCATAACTCACAACAACCAACCTTATCCCTTTTCAACAGCACTGACTCTCCTTTTGAAAAATAGGATTTGAAGATTGACATTTCAGTCTCAGTTCAATACACCAGACAGGGTTCAGAGGGTACATTCAAGAGCAGTACATTAGAATTGAGCAGTATAGTTTTAAGAAAAAAACTCTGTATTGTAACTTTATCAGAATTATGGGCTCCTGAAATGTATTTACAGTAGTTGCTCGCACCTGAAGGAATGTGTAGTTGATTAAAAAGCCAAAGTTTGAGTCATATGTTGCTTCTTTGTAAAATTGTTGTCCATGCAAGATGGTTAAGAACAGTTTACAGTGATCCTAAAGGCACTGTTGAAACCATAATGTAAGTTTAAAATATTGAACTTTCTGACATAAAATCAACTTTTTGCTCCATTGTTTTTAGATTATTATGTTTAATTGTATATGTTACTGTGATTAACTGTAGCTCAGCTTAAAAACATGAGAGACATGATCTGTCATTTGCAGGGTTCAGTTTACCAACAGATACTGTATGTCCATGTGGCAGAGAAGCAGGCTGACAGAAAACCAAATTTATAAACCTGAGATATTCGAGAGTAGAACACCTGCACTAGCAGGTGAATAGGGGCCTCTTTCAGACGACTGAATACCAATCTTGCAGCAGTCTGGGTGCATGTGGAAATGCAGGAAAGGCTTCTGTGGCTTCTGAGTGTGTAGCTATATTCTTTACATGAGTGTGATGCTCATCTGCTTGCTTTAATGGATAGCACTTTATTTAATACTTTAATTAGTTCAAGATGGATATCAATTTCCTTTTGGTAATGCAGTGCTTTGCATTTTCAATAATAAATCACCCTTTAAAGTGAATATGACTTGAGGAGGGAGGATAAAAATACACTGAGACTTTCTGTTCTTATTCAGGGCATCAATCAACAGCAGAGTGAGTCGGTGCATCTGGACCACAGATCCTGCTCCCATTCACCTACTTTTACAGCCAAGGATCTGACTAGCTGGCTGAAAGTGTACCGCTGTGATGGGAATACTGTACCATGTATGCTGTCAATATTATCATGTAAACTGTATAGAAGGCTACATTCACTACACCTGTAGCATTTGCAGAATTTCCCATTCGCAGAGTCTTGTAGTGTCTTTTTTATTTTGTAATATATTTCACAGTCTCTGTCCTTGTGTGAGGTTTGTTAGGAGTTTTTATTTTTTGCAAGGTGTTTCATATGAAGATAAGGAAAATAAAACTGCACTGTGTACTGGCATGAGAACTCTTGGCCCAGTATCTTTCGGTTCATCTCTAACCTCTTGTATTCATCTTTATCTTATTTCATATCACACCTAGTTTTGACAGTACTGTCACATTTGGCTGTCTTTGATGTCTAACTGGGCTGTTGGTAGCTTTAAGCAAATTCTCAAGAGAACATTAATGTGAAATTGGGGTGTGTTTCCTTCAAGTTATTTGTCTTGGTTGTGTGGGATGGCCTCTGAAATAACATTTAGATGAGGTAACATTAAACCTGTGCCCTGAAACTAATCAATATTAATGAAATTCCTTTGGTTGGTACATGTGTGTGTGTGTCTCTCTCTGTGTGTGTGTGTGTGTGTGTGTGTGTGTTGGGGTGGGGGTGGGGGGTGGGGCAGCTCCGCAGGGTATTATCCACAATGACAACTTAATGATTGCTGGAAAAACCTGGTGGCTCCTTATCCAACAGTAAGTCAAATAGCTCAGTGTAGTTATTTTATTTTCTAATGCAATGAGAAAGCACTTTAGAGTAAATTTGTCCTACTTCTTCACATTTGGCAACTTGCATGACACAATCCGGGCCTTCATGGTGGACTGAGTCTCAGATACTCTTTACTCCAAGTAGATTCCCAGAGTGTCCCAGCTGCAGATTTCAACTTAATGTGCTGAAATCAAAGACCGACATGAAATCTCTCTTGAATGCACATAAATCAAATTTTAAGCTGCATGTTTGAGTCATAAGTCTGAATGTGGAGATGAGCTCATGTTTGCTGGTGACATTGTGGAGCTCCATGGTTTCTTACAGACAGTCTGTAGAAAACACATCTGTGAATTCATCAAACATTAAGTCATATTAACACAACTATAATTACACAGTCCCTGTCATTTACATAGGGATGGATTAGTGTAAGCTCAGTGTGTGAGAGCAGATGGTTTTGGAGTTCTCAGTGTTTGTCTTTACTTCTTCATTCTTTAAAAATATGGGTTTATGGCCATATTTCCTCAGCCTCCTGCCTCTGGTGTCGAATAAGGCAGATCAAATCTGACAGAAAACATGACTTATGACTTTTATCAGCAAAATATGAGTGCATTTCTGACTGAGACCTCTTTATAAAAAGACTTCGAAGACCATTTTATGTGAATTCAAGCAGCAACCCTTTAATTAGCGAGATATTAGAAGAGATGTAGGTAGTACCTGTTTAACATTCTTTAAAGGTCCTGGGTGAAAATGGTGGATGTATTGTGAGGCATAAACACTTAGGACATTCTGTAAAGAAAAATTCTAAAGATGAGAGATGCGTTAAGTCAGTGCTGAACCCATTTCTGCACAGTATGATTGTAGACTATGAGGTCTTCAGCTGCTCAAAGAACAATGGAGTAAATGCTGCATTGTTTGGAGCTCAGTGCCACATTCACAGTTCAGATCTTGATAATCGTTCAAATATCCCCATTTGTGGAGAGAAACATTGCATCGGCCAATGCCAGCCCTCAGCTGGTTGAGACATTTTCACTCTCCGTCCATCTGTGCTCTGCTCCAGCTGGAAGCTCTTCACAAGGGTGGAGTGTCATCAGTGTAGCTGGTGAGAGACTTAAAAACTCTTTCCTCCCACATAGTGACTACTGTCAGAGGTAGATGCTGGAAGAGGTTCAACACTCTTCAGGAAGCTCTCCCTGAACACCAGACACTTACCTGCTGGTACTTGATTGTATAGAGCAGGGGTGTCAAACTGCGGTCCTCGAGGGCCACAATCCTGCATGTTTTAGATGTGTCCCTCTTCCAACACGCCTGATTCACATGATCAGGATCGTTATCAGGCTTCTGCAGAGCTTGATGATGAGCTGATCATGTGAATCAGGTGTGTTGGAAGAGGGAGACATCTAAAACATGCTGGATTGTGGCCCTCGAGGACCGGATGTTGACACCCCTGGTATAGAGAATGTCTTTAACTTGATGCTTATGCTCCTTCATCCTAGCAACACTTCTTCTAACATCAGGAGGGACTTCTCTGCCAGAATATATAAATTATCTGTACGGGTTGGACGTAGACATCCTGTAATCTTGTAGCAGCGGGCACCAAGCACAAAGTAAGGTCTGTATTTGCATGTTAGCCTGGTAAAACTAATACTAGCTCAGAAAATATTGAGTTTAAATGAGGCCGACCATGCTCCAAAATGATCAAGTATAGAAAAATAATTGTGTCCCTGTTGTTTATATCAGTGAACTCCTTTCACCTGTAGTGAAGTGCTGCATGCTTGTCTGGCAGAGGAATTTCAGGGTGGAACCAAAAAGTTCATGAAACCCCTGAAGCCTTAAGGAAAACTGAAATAAAATAAAGGTTTTCTTGTTGGTATAAAGCTGTGCTGTCCAACTGACCAGCTGCACTAGTGATCCTTTTTCTAGCCTCATCTGGGCTCACAGTCACTTACCTTGGCCAAACTGGTGAGCTTCATGCTGTGCTGAAAAAATAGAACATAGATGGATGTGCAGCACATGAAAGGCCAAAGTGTGGTATAATAAGATGCAGTTATATTCATGGCATGAGTATGTCTTCATGAAGCGACCACAGTGTTTCAGTCGGTCAGAAATCTGTTCTTGTTTTGGCAGCATGTTAGGTTAAGAGACCAATTTCTGGCCCAAAGGTCTCAGGGGTCTGGCTGCATTTATGCACTGACCTTTTGCCTCTGACTACACATGTGTGCCTCAGAGGGATAAAAAGAAACTAAAAATGCAGAACCACTGTAAGATGGTAATGGAATTGGTCAAAGCATTAGACAAATAGTTTCCGAAGCGGCTCAACAGTTAAATGGGATTTTACTATTTATCTTTACTTTTAACTATTGAAGTTAAAAGACGGATACCATCCTGGCTTTCTGTGTCTGTGTGATTCATACTGCATGGGCAAAGCCAGCAGTACAAATAACTCCAGTAGACAGGCTGGACCCACCTCTCTCTGTCTCTGTGATAGAATTATGACTCTCCGTGCTCTATACTTACCCCTCAGACGATTGTACTTTTTGAGTCCATTTGATTCAGGAGATCCAGACTGGGTTGTTTGGGGGAAATAAAGGTCTTTTTCACTCACTTAAAGATGTCTGGGAAGGATGAAAGACACGAGGCGGGGAGAGCAGGAGAAAGAAAGGGAATGTGTGAGAGAGCTGGCACTCGTATCTTGCAGTGTTTTTAATATAGTGCCAACTGCTTTTCATATAGTCACTATGGTATCCGCTGAAACACGTAGCTGCTTCTTGTTAGGGTGGGACAGGGAGGGAGGTATATAAAGAAAAGAGAGAGGGAATGTGGGTGTCATGAAAAAAGACTGTTAAAAGACAGGAAGAAATGAAAAGAAGCCAAGGAAGTGTAAAGGAGAATGAAGTAGACTTTAGATTTCTTTAAAGTCGATGACATCTGCTTACATTTACTGTTTTGCTTGGCTTGTTGTTGTTGTTTTATCTTAATTGGGTTTTCCTGTTTCCTGTCCTTATCTCTCTAACTTTGGCTTAAAGTCCTGAATAAAGAGCCCTGACCAGGAATGTGTTGTTTCACAGAAGGGATTGAAGTAAGTGAAAGTCATTTATCCTTTTGTGATACTGTTCAAAGTTTAAATCCAAATCAAATCTGCAGGCCAGTATTTGGCAACCTTTAATATTTGTTGCACAATTCTGGAAATATCTGTTGACAAAATGCAGCAACTAAGTTATCCATCATCTCCATCCTAACACTGACTTCTCTTAGATTATTGATATATTTGGTTGAGATAATGTATCATATTTTTATTTCTAATTACCTTTTGAGTGGTATTATTCTGTTTTTGAAAAAGAAAAAAACTTTTATCACTTATTAAATTAAAGCAAGAGAAAAACATTTACAAATTCAGGTCCATGAGGTAATCCATATATTTGAAATTTGATCAAAAATGAAATTGCCTCCTTTATTTTCAGCAAAGCTCTTGTTATGCAGTTCATGTCAGAGATCGAGCCATTGCTTCAAGCTGTCACCACTTTCAGTTTAAGCTTGCCTCATCCAGAGCCAGGTTTTGTTGAGAGCAGACGTGCTTCTAAAACATGAGCCATCTGTTCGATTTTTATATTCGCTTTTATTTAAACAGACTTGAGAGGGCAGAGATATGTTGCACATGTCTGAAAACCAATAGATACTGTAGCAAGGTCCTCTTGGCAACTGGATGGAGGCCACTCCTGGTATTTATAATTCTTAGAGTCAACAAAAGACCTCAGACACTATTCCTTACATGTGATATGTGTTACGTATGTCTTTCGCGTTGTCATTATGAATAAATATTGATTGTAAAATAAAATAAATCCTGTGACAGACTGATTTTGTAACGCTTCTCCAATGTCAGCTTACTTGAGTCATTTGTTTGTGCATCTTTAACAGTGTGGATTCTTTTACGGTCTGATCAAATTGGACCAAACCTTGAAACGCAAATGGCATGCTGTCTAAACAGGTTCCAAGCACATTATATTTCTTCATGGCATAATGGATTTGTCATTCTGTTTTTTTTTCATGTGCTCACAGTTCAGTATAAGCTGTTTAGGTTCAGGGTGGGGTCAGATAAGATTAGGAGCACATACCTCTGTCAAGCCTGCACAAATGACATAAATATTCAGATATATTTAATCTGCACCAAAATAACGATAGACACCCATAAAATATGTGTGGCAAATTGTTTTGTATTTGAGTGAGCTCATGAGAAAATAAGTGTTTGAATGTGGATGACTTGTTACTTGGCCCATGAGCCCACATTCCACCACATCTCATTGAAATCTGTCAGCATAATTTTAAGATATCTTGCTAAGTCTGACAAACAAATGGGACTGAAAAATAACCTCCTCCGCAAACATAGCTGAGGTTTGCTGCAGGTTGTTCTGTGGTAAAACATTCTCACATGGGTGAGAAGTCGACTTGGGCTACAGCAGACGACAACAAATATTTTCTGCCAGTCAGATCCACTCTTGCATCCACTTATCATCTTGACATTTCTTGAAAGTTTCACTGATTTTGCAAATGTTTATACCACCCCAGAGATGGTAAATGCCATTTTCTTTTCACCAACTCTTTCATGACCACGTTCGGATTTTCCTCACAAGGATTTATTGCTGGTCTGAGAGCTGAGCAACTGTGAGGTCATCCTGTTGGTGTCTCAAGAGCAGTGACTGTCTCTTCCTAAATCCCCTTTTAATGAGAATCAAAGCAAAGCTCAAACCAAGCTTCATCCCTTCACAAGGCCAACCAAAACATTAAGATGATCAAGGGGCTTCCAGCGATAAACACAAGAAATCCTTTCAAAGAAACCGTGGGGCTACGCAAACGTTGTGCCTTTTTATACTTGTGTGTAGATTTTGTCCTCACTGAAGAAATACAAAAATACACACACGTGTGCATCCATAACTAAAGACAAACCACAGCCGCTTTTAGGTTTGCACTTGAGTCATGAAAACTCTGTAAAGAGTTATTCTTGGAATCTGCCTGTGCAGGGCTGAATAACCATTTACAGAAGAATTTTCTCTCTTGTTTAAGTGTTAATAACATTCCAACAAATACAAGGTTGCTTGTGATGATTATGCATGAGCGTTAAGGAAACTGTGGAAAAATGTTTTAAATTCTGCAAACTCTGATTTCTAAACTCTGACTTTTGCACGCTACACAAATATACTGCATTTGTAAAAATGGCCAGAAATGGCTCAGTTGTTAGCACCACCATCCCCGTTTCGGGTCTCTGTTAGGACCCCTGGGATCTTTCTGAATGGAATTTGCATGCTGTCCCTGTGCGGCGTGGGTTTTCACCAGGTACTTCCTCCCACAGTCCACAACAACAAGCAGAGGTTAAGTGATTATTTAAAATGTCCGTAGATGTGAATGTGAGTGTGCTTGGATGTCTGTCTCTCTGTGTAGCCCTGCGATAGACTGGCGACCTGTCCAGGGTGTCCCCTGCCTTTGCTTTAGTTGGCTGGGAAAGGCTCCAGCCTCCCCACAACCCTACAGAGTATTAAGTGGTGCATAGATAATGGATGGATGTTTGTTTGAAAGGACTCAACACTGAACCTTTCAATAGCAGTGTGGAAACTGACTTGTTGGTTTTTCTCTGTTTCTAAAGCTCCCATAACAATTCATGGTAGTTGGCAGATAGGAATTAAGGAACCCATAGATGCCAAGCCAAAAGTTTGCATATTCCTGCCTTGCTGTTCGATGCTTCCATGGTGAGCCATTCAGAAGGAGCAGCTCCCTTGAAACTTTCTTGCTAAAGCTTCTTCTGATAACTCTAAAATGTCTCAGCCAAAAAACAAAACACACTAAATGTTCTGCTACTTGCTGCAAGAGTGAACTCAACAGTCTCCATGCACTCCTAGCATCTGAGGAACTGAAGATCCAGTGGATCACTTTTATTTTTCATGGCACTGTGACCACTTCAAAAAGGAAAGGCTTAGTGTTAGCTCATAAACATAACATTGCTAAAGTTTACATTTGCTCTTATCAAATACCCAGAGGACAGACAAAAATAGTGAAAAACTATGAAACCAGTAAGCAAGGACTGGGTGGGTCACTGTGTTTTAAAATTTTCTTAATGTATGATCTAAACTCTGTGTGTACACCTGTTTTCATCTCTCCTGCTCTCTGTGCTCAAGTGTGCTGCATTTTAGAGCTGTGATGGCAGAGTGGTTAAGGTGTTGGACTTGAAATCCAATGGGGTTTCACAGTGATTTCTTCAGCTTTGATATCCTGATCGCCACAGATGGGATATTATTCTCATGCTAATTCCTTAAGCAATTTCCTATCAGGGATCAGTAGAGTTTTTCTGGTTCTGATTTGAATACAGCCATTCACGTCCGTCAGCTTCTGTGTGGTCCATAATTTTACTCAGCACTCTTAATCACAGATGCAGGGAGAGTTTTCTTCCTGAAAGAGGCATGGACGGCAACAGCTACACTGCATTTAAAGCTACAGAAGCTCAAACAGCCTATTTAGAAGAGGGTTAAACTACAAGTTACACAGTCATGATAAACAAAAAACTGAACGACACATTCGGGGGACAAGTAAACACGGGACTTAGAAGACAATTTATTGGCACATAAACAAGCCCAGCAAAGTTACACACATTATATTCGAGAGGAGCTACACACACACACATGGAGAGACTGTCCATGGTTTTCAGCATACCATTTATTTCCTGCTCTGGTGTGTACTGCATGCACAACAATTTGTTGTAACATATGAGGTCATCAAAACAAAATGGCTTGTATTACTGCTTCAGTTACACCACATTCATTAGGATGAAGCATAGTTACAAAGCAGTGAGTCCTTTAATATACACCAAACTGCCTGTGTTGTTGTAAAGCTAAACATAGGATTATCTCCAGACTCTTTCATCATGACCAAACACTCCATATTATACCCTGTAAGAAACTTCACTGTAATAAATCAGGGTTTCGTGTGCTGTTTATATGGGTTTTTGAATTATGGTACATGTGTTTAATTTATATCTGAGAAGGAATGGCTAGAATGCTGCTCTGTTGTGTCTTATACCCAGGTATAGCCTGGATATACGCACTCATCCAGAAAGACTCCACAAATCTTCACTGTCACGGACAAGAGATTGGTGCCGTATGGAGCCTGGAATGAATACTATGCTTTATAAAGAGGGTATAGAGGCACAGATAAAAATGGCAAAATGAAGAGATCAGGTATTGTTGTCATTAAACACAAAGGAAGTAAGGCACTATTGTAGTTTAAGATTTGAAACCAGGTTTTTCCAAAAGGATAGTCTGCTGGTAAAACATTGCTGTGATACAAATTCATTGTTAATTGAAAGAAAAATGTGCAGCAATAAGTGGGGCAGAAGATAGAAGTATTTAAGTTGTAAGTACAACTTATTCTGAGCTATGCGCATGAGAAAAAACAAGTTAATCAGTTAACGTCTTTGTTTTTCCATTGAGGTCAATGTGAAGAATCTGACCCTGGTTGAAGGACTTCAGTGCTCACAGAGTGATGGACGCTGCACTAGTTGGTTAAGAGGTGATGTTGCTGTCTGCAGAGCAAGCCCAGCTCTGTTTCTGAGCAACATGAAGTGTTTATCTTTAAAGTGCACTAAATGTTTATAGAGGGGAGAGAAGCAGGATTCTTTCCACATAGCAAAGTCTCAGTTTCTTCCTCTGCATCTCACATTGCTTCTGTTTAAGCTTCACTGTGTGGGTCTGTTAAGTTTGTGTCAAGTGCTTCCTCACCAAATTTGAGGTCATTTTCATATTTCTTTCACAAACATAAACTTAGCTGTGATTAATAATGTGCCAGTGTCACTTTCTAAAACCCTAACACTGGCGCAAATAATTATTTAAAGTTAATTTAATGGTAGTTTAAACAGAAATGTGGACATATCAGGGGTAAATGTAAATGTTCAGGGTCATACAGAAGCAAGAGGATCAAATATGGGAGGGATGGCAAAAGATGACTGTAATGCATGTGGGAAACATTAGCAAATGTGAGTAATGCTGATTGTATAAAACTCTTCACATGGGAAGCTGTTGGTCCAGACATAAGCACTTAGTTTTTTCCCCCTCCATCTTTCTTTCATTCATTTTCTTGAATCTTGACTCTTCTTATACTGAGCTCTCTCATCTTTTAGCTCACTTGTGTTGAATGACCTCACCCTGAAGGGGCCACGTCATTTAATGGGATATGAGGTGGCCTCTACCCTTCCGATTTTGACCTCAAAAATTCTTTTCCATCTCTGCCATGCGTTGCAGCTAAATTTTACATGCTGTTTTCCTGCATAATATTACTATGAAGGATCACTAAAACTTATGAGAAAAGCCTAGAACCCATCGGACCACTTCTGAGACTGCAATTAAGCCTACTTCTAGGCGAAAGTGTCCTTTCACATGTTAACCTGATTAGACCAAATGTGATTTTTTAGTTACAGTTTGAAGGGAATGTACTATAGAAATTAACTGACAAACCAGTTTCCTGAATATAGATGATAGTTACTGAATTAAATCTGCAACAACAATGGTTTAGGTTAATATTCACACTGCCTGTCAGTAGTGATGTACACTAATCAGCCACAAACTCTTAAGCCCCGTACCTAATATTGTATAGAGCCTCTTCGTGTCACCAAAACAGCTGTGATCCCTCAAGGTACAGATTCCAAAAGGCCTTTGAAGGTGTCCTGGGGTGTTAAGTACCAAGACATTAGCAGCAGATCTGTTAAGTTCTTAAGTTGGCGCCTCCATGGATCGGACTTGTTTTTCCAGCACATCCCTCAGACACTCAACTGACTTAACCTCTGGGGAATTTCAGGGTTAAATCAGCACCTTGAACTCTTTGTCATGTTCCTCTAATCATTCCTGTGCTTTTTTTGCAGTAAGAAAAGGTACTGAAAGAAGCCACTGTCATGAAGGGGTATACGCAGTCTGGAACAATGTTTAGGCAGGTGGTACATGTCAAAGTAGGTCCATGTGAATTCCAGCCCAAGGTTTCCCCGTTGAACCAGAGCTTCACACTTAGTCCACCAGCTTGTCTTCTTCCAATATTATGCATTCTGCTAACATCTCTTTCACAGGTAAGTGATGCACAAGCAGCAAGATGTTCACATGATGTCAAAGAAGCCATAATAGATCAGACAAGGACACCTTCTTCTATTGCTCCATGGTCCAGTTCTGGCACTCATGTGCACATTGTAGGTGCTTTCAGCGGTGACCAGAGGTGAGCATGGGCACCGAGCATGCTGCTAAGGCAACCCCATAAGTAGCTCTTTCGTGGGATTGGACCACAAAGGTCAATATTCACTCAGCATGCCTATCATTCAGCCTTGAATGCCCATGATCCTGTAGCCAGTTGCCTGGTTGACCTTCTTGGGACCACTTTTGGTTGGTACTAACAACTGCATACCAGGAACCCTCTGATACAGATGCCTAGCCATCACAATTTGGCCCCTGTCACTGTGATCCTTCTGTTTTGTATTTTTTTCCTGCTTTCAACACATCAAGAACTAACTGTTCACATACTGCCAAACACATCCCACCTCTTGCAATGAGATAATCAATGTTATTCACATCACCTGTCAGTGGTTTTGATGTTTTAGATCAGGGGTGGGCAATCCTGGTCCTCGAGGGCCACTATCCTGCATGTTTTAGATGTTTCCCTCTTCCAACACACCTGATTCAAATGATCAGGATCGTTACCAGGCTTCTGCAGAGCTTGATGATGAGCTGATTATTTGAATCAGGTGTGTTGGAAGAGGGAAACATCTAAAACATGCAGGATAGTCGCCCTCGAGGACCAGGATTGCCCACCCCTGTTTTAGATGGAGACTCAGAAGAACCACTAACTGGACAACTACTTAATGACTGGAAAAATCTATTCAATTCCAAGTTCCAATCAAAATGAATAAGTTTTTGCAGCAAGAAAATGCTGTGATCTTTTCACTATTGTAGCTCACCCTAGCCCTGAGTGAGCATGGAAAAACATGCACTCTTTTCTCCAAGTCCTTCCGCGTTCTTTAGTCATTTAGTTTTGTCTAGTTTTACTACTCCAATTCATCACCGGGCCATTACTGTCTGCACATACGCTCATAAATAAGGACTAAAATATGCGATAAAATTAGTCTGATTCAACTTGTCCAAGACTCCACAGTTGAGAAATCACTGCTCTTACAACAATGAAAGATGTGTTTCAGAAAGCCACTTTTAAAACTAGGATTAACTATTCTAAAACAAGGCATGCAGTTGCTCAATTTTATAATGAGATTTAAGGCCTCTGTGATTTGTATGTCTGCGGAGTCTGGTTACAAGTCACACATACTGCAGTCTGGTGGTCTTACAGTGTGCGGTGTGGAGAAAGTGGCATGTCAGAACCAGGGAGTAAAACTAAGACAAATTGAGTCCCTCGTGTTTTAGAAAAATTTTGTGGGAAATCCTGCAGTTACGACCAGCGAAGAATGTGAACAATCACGTCATGGTAATGCACTTCTCATTTTATTTAGAACCTAGAAAAAAGAAGAGCAAATAGGAAGATCCAGAGCAAAAAAAAAAAACAAACAAAAAACATGTGCTGGTAGAACAATAAGTTAAATACAAGAAGAGGATTTTGTGTCAAAGAAATCATTTAAAGACACAGGGTATGCGAAGGCACGTGAGTGACATGTTATATACTGTATGTTAATGCAATCACAATGACACAAATATGTACAATACCAAAGAGACAATGTGGTAGCAATATATTTTTCACATAATTTACAAGATCACTAAGATAGATGGCACACCAGCAGCTACACATCACTGTTGATACCTTGAAAATAAAAGGTGGATATCAGCACTGCAAAAAGTCATTCAAGCTACAAAAGCAGTCTTGTTAGAAATATTTCTAAAATTAAGAACAACATCACTCTTCTCCACTCAGTTCACTCTCCACAATTCACAATAAGCTAAGACTGATGGCCACATAATGACATACATTTTATTTTCTCCTCTTACAGAAAGACTTTCTGTCAAGAAAAAGAAAATACGTGCCTCATTTCTCTTTCTCACCCCCTCTTATTCCCTCCCTTTCTGCTCCCCCTTCTCTCAGAGGAAATGTAGAAATATATTTCATTTGCTTCATGGGCTCGACTGTGACCAGATATCTGAATTCATAGTAGGAAGGGAATGCAACTATGCATGTCTTTTTCTCTCCTCCAAAGAGGAACCTTAATGTGTCTATGTAGTGGGTCCAAAAAACGAAACAAGGCCAGTATTACTCCCACATGTTGCAGGCCGTGGAGTCCCGGTTTAAACGTTTTCTAACAGTTTTCTAGGGCTGTGTCTCCGGTTTCAAGTGCACACTGCCATTTTTAACAGCTGTCACGAGAGGTGGAGAGCATACTGATGTCAACCTTGAGAGTTTTCACTGAACTCTGTGCTCTTGTTTTTTTTTTTTTATGAAGAGAAATTCTTCTGTGTGAGAGTTGAAATTCCTCTCTCAGTCAGGTGCATGAGCCAGAAGCACCCATAGCTACAATCTTATGTGTGTCAAGGCTGTTCAGAATCATTGCATTCATACGTCACATTAAGCTAAGTTGCTTAATCATTAAGGCCTCATTTCTTGCTGTTTGTTGTTTATAAATCGCGATCACATCTGGGAGAAACTCTTTTGAGCTGTTCTCACCCAGTTCTAGAGTTTCTCACGGAGCTTTGAGGACGTCTCCTGCAGGGATTTGTTTACATTTTAAGGAGGTGGTGCTTGCATAGCTGCATACGGAGGCATTTACTATCGAATATAGTTCAGCAAACACAGTCACCAAATGGCACACATTCCAGATACTCACAATTAGAATTCTGCTTATAGTGAATTATTGCTTATTGTTTCACAAAAACTGAAAAGTGAGCAGAAACAGTGAGAATTAAAGAGAGCTGTTCCCCAGTTTTGTAACATAGAAAGTCTGAAAATGAAACTGCATACATGTAAATTAGAAATGCATCCAACATGAGTATAATGTTTAACTGTAAAACTGTTAACTTTAGCCCTTAACCAAGACTTAAACAATATATCACTGTACGTCTCATGACATGACAGAGTGAAGAGTGACATTTTGTGCACTGTGGGAAACTGCTGTTAAAATAGCTAAATTTAACATAAATCTGAAAATAAAACCAACTTCTCTGCACAGCGAACACACCAATCAACTCAGAAATCTCATGTCTCAATGCACATAACACACACTAGTGTCTAAAAGTTAATTGTAAGGCTTGAGTGAGACATTAGACATTATGCTGGTAAACTGATAGCTGGAGTAGTTGTTTCAAACAGCATCGCATTCAAACTTATTTCTTGGTTATTTCATGGAATATTCTGCCACTATGCAACACAGTGGTGAATGTGCATATGTATGTTTCCCTGGATCTACAATTTCTTGTAAATGCACTGGTTGAGAGATGAGGGAGGTCAGATTGGGAAATAGTGTGAGCATATTTATGGATTGGCGTTTTGGGATATTCATCAGATCTGAGCCCTATTCTGTCAACATATTTCAATCTGCTCAATATACAAAGCATTTATCAAGCCTGTCAGTGGAAATACTGATCTGGGATCACTGAAACACACATAGCACTCTCCCAAAGGCAAAAACTGACCCAAGATCAGCAGTCCGGTTTGACAGAGCCTGATCAGTGTAGGTGAGGATACTCAGCAGCCCCATTTCTACCATATCTTAGTTTCCCAGTTATATTACAGCATATCTGGCCTCTTCTTCTCAGACCAACTCCACCTTGGAGTTGGGGTACACAGCAACAACATCGTAGCCCTCAGGGGGTTGGACGCGAGCCTTAGCATGGGTCTCACAGTACAGATTGTCCTCGATAAAGAAGTAGCCTCGCTGCTTGAGGTTGATGCCACAGTCGTCACACATGAAGCACTCGGGATGGTAGAGCTTGTCCCTGGCCTTCACAATGGTGCCACTGGATGGAGAGATGGAAGGACGGTTACAATTAATGTTATGGGATATGAATGCAATAAATGTAGAAATGAAAAAAAACAACAACCACCAAGTCATAGAAAGAGAGATTCATGAAACGGACAGATGTTTTGATGTGAGTGCAGGTCAGGTCAGTAATGATATATGCAACATGTTCCTTTTGTTGCTTTTCCACTTTCATCCTAGTTTTATTTGGCAGTGCTCACAAGCTAGAGACCCAGCATTAACCAACTCAAATATCCAGTGCACTCCCCTGGTTTCAAACATTTAGTGCCTAAAACACTAAATGCTCCTTGGTGACTCAAAACTAACCCTGAAGTTGAACATTTTCCATCTGCTGTATGTGCCATTTTATCCTAACTTCCCTCAAACAGTATAACCCCCCTGAACAGCGACTATTACTGTGCGTGTCTGCTTATGTTGTTACAGGACTCTGTGTTACAGACATTTTTAGGGGTTAAGTAATGCTGAGGGTGCAGATTTTGTTTAGTGTTCACTGCCTTTTATTTCCTCTTCTTGTGGTTTCTTTTGGGCATGCGCTTATCTGAAGCCTGGCTCTGAAGCCCAATAGTCTTTTTATTAGCAGTGTGCAGGAAGAAAACGTCCCTCTGAAGTATGAGGAGAGTGAAACATCATAGGGTTGTGTTATTTAGGAGGACAACAGTGGATGACTGGAAAATGATGCAACGATAAGCAAACCGTAAAATGCAAATTGCCTTAAAAGGCTGACTGACTTTGAAAGCAGGTTACAGGGAGCTGCTATCATTGCAAATTACAGAATGTCAAGCTGGACGCTTCAAAAGAAAGTGATGATGAATCGCTTATGACTGACTCACTGTTTTTTATTGAACTTTCCATTATCTATGCAAATCAGCACTGTAACCTTGCAAGTATGTGAGTTTATCTCATCATATGCCATATATCAGGGACTTGTTCAAAGCACACATGCTGAGAGGAGTTTCAGGTGGAAGGAAGCTCTCAGCTAAATATTTAATTTGGTGGCTGGCCACTGATCAGCACCAGTGAATTCAGAAGTTCAGTGCTTTTCTCAGTCGCACAGTGACAGCAGTTGTTCAGGGCGTTCACTGTTCATTCACTGTTCCCAATTAGATTTTCATTTCTGGACCAGGGACTCGGGCCAGAGACCATTCAGTCATAAGCCCCGCTTCTTTTTTTAACCGCTTTCCCGATGTAACCACAGCACTTGGAGGATAAACTCTTGACACACTGCACCATACATGTTTGAAAAAGCTGTAAAACGCTCTTAGGTCATAGCAGGCTTATTATGCTCCCACAATGCTCTCTTGTTAACAAGTAAAGTGACATCACTGCCTACCTGCAGCTGCTTTTATAGAGGGGGGATTACCGGTGCATGTGGCTACTTTGGCAAAAAGGGTGTGTGTGTGTGTGTGTGTGTGTATGTGTGTGTGTGCAAGTTTATACACCTGTCTATGGAGTGTGTATGCATGGGAAAGGGAGTGGAGGATGGTTTGGCTTAATCATTAAAATGACAAATGGGATCCGTTTGCTGAATGCTTATGAAAGGCCTGTTGGTGCAGGTCGACCTGTGCAAGTTAACCTCTTTGTTTCAGAGAACCTTGGCTCACCTCACGTAGTTCACCTCTTAAACTTTATGATCACAGGCAGAGTGATAAAAAAAGGTGCGAGAATATAATTTCCAGATGCAGTTCCAAAGTGTTTTAACAGCAAATCATTCTCACCTCCAGGATCAAATTTACTGTATCTTTACTTTGTCTTCCATAGACTGTCATTTCAGAACAGAGTAACCGTAAGTTATAAGTTTAATACTGAGGTACCTAATATCCTCAGCTGAAGAAATAATAATTATACCTTAGTGTTTAAATAAAGAAATATTTTATGCATGCTTTTAAGTGTTACACAAGACCCAAATTTGCATTACAGGCCTCTTACAGCAGTCTATAGCCAATATGACTCAATTACTTACTTTTGTTATGTCCTTCTTTTTTAATAACTTAAACTAGAATGTTGAATACTTACACAATGCCGTTACAGCAGCGTGTGCACTGGGGGAGCTTCTGAAGACCGGACATGGGGCTGGGGATGGGGCTTCCCAGCTTGGGGATCGGAGACCTGATTGGAGACTTTATGTTCCTCATTCTCTCTGTCGGTGACACACCTGTGAATGAGAGAACAGAATCGATAAAGGATCTTTGGAACACGTACCATAAACATTCGAGAGGACAGACACCTTTAAATAAGCATGCAAACTATAAATATACAGTGTCGCCCCTGGAATTCGAGGAACTAACACAACACAAACACCTCGTCTGTAGGTGTCTGGTTACCTTTTTCTCTGTGCGTGTATGTTCTTGCGTATGCGTTCTGGGGGCAGTAAATTCCAGTTAGTGCTGATCTGGTAACCGAAAGGGAAAAGCCAAACTGGTTCACGAGAGCGTGCATTTGTGTGTGTTGTCACTCCGCAGGAAATTCCCTTTGAGTTACAGGTAGTAAGACTTACATGTTGACTGGTAAGTGAAACAAAAATGGAACAATTTTTTTCCCTTATTACCCTCAAACGAAGCAAAATGGGTCAGGTTGTGCTCCATACTGAGCTATATCTACTCTTTCTGGCCCTTCCCTTAGATGTATGATTGCACAAGGGTGTGGTAGAACTATAGATAAGAGTTATAGTTCCATGTTATTAGTGTGGTTTCTAGGCAGCATGCGCTACTGTTATCTTGCATTTTACTATTCACCTTTAGTTAGCTTTTTTTGCTTGATTGCTTCTGGCACAACATACACATTGTAACAAATCAAAGCACGCAGCTCAGTGAGGACAACCAGTGTTGACACCATGTGTGATAAATCTGCTGTGTCGCACTGACAGGTGCTTCTTCTATTTTGTCCTGCATGCAGAGCACTAAATAGCTTTTCAGAACACCTGCTCAACAGCAACCACCTAAGAAAAACAACAATTTCCTAATACCCTGACAACCACATGAAAATCTCCTTGCAGTCATCCCAAGCACAATGTCAGCTACTATCACCATCTAGCCAAACACTCCCAGCAGCACTAATAATAACAATCTTGACATATTTTTACAGTAAGGACTTCAGTGCTCTGTCGTGCTTAAGAAAACAGTGGTAAATCTTAATTATCATTGCCGTGTTTATGTTCCTGAAAGCTGAGATCACATTTGTCATTGTCAAGCTGCTTGCTTTCACAAACAGGATGTTGCCACTTGTCCCCTTCCTCAGCGTCTCCATTGCATTTCTGTACATGTCATTGTTTTGTAGAGGTTTCTCCTTTTTGCTTTCATATATTGTGAAATGTAACCCAGTTGAATACAATGCAAAATCCAATAACCCTAACCCTAATAGTGTCTCA